>OX596191.1:2130000-3408125 GCA_951394245.1 Cyclophora punctaria | reverse complement strand
CGCCACAAGATCCCCGATATGGACGATGAAACAACCGTGTCCGACAATTTAACGTGCCGTTTAAAGCACGTATGAACACAGCTGAGATCCTGAGTTCAATTCCCAGGTCGAGCGTAAACCATGTTTCTTACTTTTCAAACATGGCTCGGGTTTGAGATTAGCAATCCGCATTTGTCAAGAGTGGTTATTATGCCTAATCCTCCTCACTGCACTGATATCTTCAGTGAGATGAGAGGCCTTTGTCCATCAGTGGGACATTACAGGCTATTACTTACTTACTCATATTAGCTAGTTAAGCTCTGAACACTATATAATATACCTATATATGTAATTACTAACGTGACGTTGTATTTCCAAACTTTGACTATAGTCTAGAGTTCTAGACTAAGTTATATTACACAATAAAATACACTATTCTCCAATTGAATTCTAATTTTGCATTCACGGGTTGGATGATAATGCATGAAAATAAAAAAACCTTCTCATTTTGATTTGAAACTTCGATTACAGATACACTTCGCTTTTATTTTACAGAAGACTTCTGTGACCACGGTTCCTGTAAAGGGGCCGAAATCTATACTAATATTATAAAGCTGAAGAGTTTGTTTTGTTTGTTTGTTTGTTTGTTTGTTTAAACGCGCTAATCTCAGAAACTACTGAACCGATTTGAATAATTCTTTTTGTAATAGATAGCCACATTCAACGGGAAGGTTATAGGCTATTTTTCATCCCGAAATTCCTACGGGAACGGGTACAACGCGTGTAAAACCGCGGGGCGCTGCTAGTGTCAGATAAAAATATAAATTTAAAGCGAAGTGTACTACAATAAAAAAGACTTTTTTATAAATGACTTGTTTTCTGTTATTGTTGTGTATGTATGTAGATGTTCCCATTGTGTTCATACAAATAGTATGCAGACTCAAACCAACAACTGTGTTTGCACATTGTAATGAAAACATCAACCTGGATTTAGCAAATAAAACGAATTATTTCAGCTGATTCAACATTATGCTGTGTAACAATCTTTTAAAGTTTAACCATTGGCCCGTTTAATACTTCCGAGAGTGAGTTAAATAGCTTAAACTAGTGATGTAATGGCTTTAAATAAAGTCAAATAAGAAAGGAAGAGACATTTGCAACTACGTGATTTCAAACAGAAGAATAATATGTGCCATTTTGAATTGTGCAGGTGTGTGTGTGTGTGTGTATGGGTGACTTTAAGGACGAGTGCAAGCGAGTGATTGAGTGTGTGAATGAATGTGTGCATCGTACAGTCGGAAAATATTAATGCTAATAAAAGCGAAGTGTATCCGTAAATGTAGTTTCAATTCATATGAGCGCTTAACCCTAAGATATCATCATATATTCTATTCACTTTACGGTCGCCTAACTTGTTTTATTCTACTTCGGTCAGCGAGTGTCATATTTACCCTAGACTTTGATAGAGAAGACTATTAAAGAAGGTGATGTAGCTCATCGAGTTTGACCGATTTCCGAATTCAATTACTCGTGTTCGGTTGCCGAATTACGGCTAATGATTTTACTTCATAATGGCAGTAAACTAGGTTAATCAACGGGGCGAAACACAAATAATAAAAATATATATACCTAAAAAGTAGCCAAACCAAATTAATTAAAAACACCAACATTACTAATGAAATTTTAATGAAATTTCCATTAATATAATAACAAAACAATTTCAAATATTCCCAAAAGTAACAATACGAGGAAAAGACACAAATACACCTTCGTATAATTAAAATCAGTTACAAAAAAATTACAACACAAAACTATTGGCATTCATTTTCTGTTGCGTCAAAAATGAATATTGCTTAGACCGAATAAAATATAGAGACTAACACAAAACAGAATACAGTGAATCATTCGTTACACTTAACAATGAAACAGGAGTCATTACAATAAATTAATATATTCACACACGGTTAATTAGACCCAAACTAAGCTCTAAACTTGTATTATGAAATCCAACTAACTGATACTATTACATATACTCGTACATACACAAATACATTATATGATGATGAATATTAAATTGACACTTAGACATCGTCGCTAGCTACTAGTGATGGCGAATGTTTCGAAAATAACTTGTGATAACATAATTTTCCCCGTATCACAACAGTTATTTAAGCACTCTTTAAAAGCGCAGGTGTCTTGTAAAATTGCATTTTTCATATTTTATCACAACACTTATTTAAGCAATCTTTAAATGTACTGTAAAATTGAATGTGTCATCATATTTTAATACACAATAAAATAACGTCAGTGATTTATTTTTCAATTTCAATGAGAACGTGACTGCTACCTATCGCGATGAGCTAACATTACTGTTTCCTTTTTATTCGGTCCGAGATACATTGTACGACGGTATCATTGTTACTTCGCTCTATATTTTCCTCTGATTAATTGTCACTTTTTCATACAGTTGCATGGACAATGAGCTGTTCCGTACAAAACTTGTTATTTCTATGAACAATGGTGCAACACTCGACTAATGGATGCGGAGCTGGACATAGGTTTTGTTAAGGTGTAGGCTGAAGCGGGGAGACTTTGATGCCTATTGGTTACCCATTTTGAATTGAAACTACGTTTACGGATACACTTCGCTTTTATTTTACATTTTTGTTTGACGTTTCGGCCCCTTTACAGGAACCACTTTAAGAAACCACTACGTATTGGGTAAATTGGAAAATCGGTTTAAAATGGGACTATTCTAATGTTCCATTATGAACTGGTTCTGATTTTTTTTCAGTATCAATAGGTTATCTTAACCTTTCACGCGGTGTCTCTTCAACATCCGTACTTTGACGCCAACTTGACATTGTGGCCAACCCTGGTGTCGGAGTTTTTAGACCGTCTAAAGGCCTCTGACATGGTCTAACGATTGAAACAATCGAGACCGACCATTTAACGTGCCCTCCGAAGTACGATAGCGCTCAGATAGAAATGCCACTATCGGCCACCCATCGACCTGCACGTTGCTTACCAATCGCAATTAACTAACATCGCTTAATCAAATTACGCCACAAGCATTATTTCTACGTAACAACCAAAAGATTAGATACCAAATCATAGCCCGCTCAACGTTCATAGCTTGTACCACACATCATCGTGCATGAGTGGGCACCTGCAGCTCTGAGTTGTAATTGAACGTCAGATACTTGTTATTCAACTAGACCCGCTCATTTAGTGACGTAACCTATCAGCAAATCTTGATCTGTTTAAGAGATTTCAGTTCCAGATTGGCCTATCCTACTAATATTATAAATGCGAAAGTTTGTAAGGATGTATGTACGAGTATGTTTGTTACTCTATAGATAAGACTTTACAGTAATGTAGGTAATATCAAACTAACACATGGGATACATTTTATCCCAAAATTCCCGCGGGAACGGGTATAATGCGGGTAACACCGCGAAGCGGGTAGTTGGTTAATATTTTTAATTCACACACTCTTCATCATGAATGACATACCATTCCACTTCACTACATAGTATAAAACAAAGTCGCGTCTGTTTGTCTTCTGTTTGTCTGTCTGTATGCTTAAATCTTTAAAATTACGCAACGGATTTTGATGCGGTTTTTTGTAATAGGTAGCGTGATTCAAGAGGAAGGGTTTTATCTAAAAAAAATCCCGAAATTCCCACGGGAACGGGCACAACGCGGGTAAAACCGCGGGGCGCTGCTAGTGTATAATAAATGATACGAAATTCCTATACAAATGAATCAGGGCAACGTTAATAAGTATCTGTACAAATAAATAACGTTTATTAGTTTGTTCCTAGTGCTTACTAGTGTAATCCGATTAAAATTTAATTACGACCTTTATTGCTATGTTGTGTGTGAACAATTCATAATGAGTTTGCTTTAAACAATTAAATTGTATATGTTACCGTAATATTGCAATCACCGTTGGTTTATAATCTAACTAGTAAAATAGTAAACTGTCGACTTTTTAGACCATGTTGGAGGCCTTTAGGCGGTCTAAAAACTCCGACACCAGGATTGGCCACTAACCTACTCGAAATGATTATGATGAACAGTCGAAAGATTGTGAATTGTACAAACCATTTACTAACGCATAATGTTTTGTAAGTTCATAATCTGTCCATAGCAAACCGTAAAATTAGGAACTTTCCTCAAATAGAGCTGATTGGTCAATTTATTATGTCAAGTGGTCATAGAAGACTGAGGTTTCAATTTAAAATTAAACCTATACTAATATTATAAAGCTGTAGAGTTTGTTTGTTTTGTTTGTTTGTTTGTTTGTTTGTTTGTTTGTTTGTTTGTTTGTTTGTTTGTTTGTTTGTTTAAACGCGCTAATCTCAGAAACTACTGAACCGATTTGAATAATTCTTTCACTGTTAGATAGTCTATTTATCGAGGAAGGCTATAGGCTACATTTTATCCCGAAATTCCCACGGGAACGGGCACAACGCGGGTAAAACCGCGGGGCGCTGCTAGTTTATTAAATAAAAAAATTAGCGCTTTAAGAAACCAGTTCATCGTTGATCTTTCTTTATTTCGAGCTATGAAAGTGGCCAAAAGGTAAATAAAAATCGGCCAAGTGCGAGTCGCACTCGCGCACGGAGGGTTCCGTACCTTAATAAATTACGTATGTTGTATGGGACCCCCTTGAATATTTGTTTTATTTTATTTTTAGTATTTGTTGTTATAGCGACACTAGAAATACATCATCTGTGAAAATTTCAACTGTCTAGCTATCACCGTTCTTGAGATATTCCTGGTGACAGACGGACGGACGGACAGCGGAGTCTTAGTAATAGGGTCCCATTTTTACCCTTTGGGTACGGAATGATAAAAACTACGAAGATATTTCATACGTATAACATTAATATAACTCACACAACTTGAAAATCCAATCCAGGTATTCAGGTAAGAATTGAATAAATATTTCTGAAATGTCAGCTTCAGGTCTAATTCAATTATAGTTGACGGTTGAAAAATCCTTTACAAGATTTTACTACTAAAATGTCGAAATTAATTTTGATTTAAATATTTACCTTTCTTTACTATTATAAAACTATTTATTTTGAATGTTCTGGAAATCTTCGAAAAAAAATATTAAATCTTGTCTGAGTTCCCAACGAATTTTGTTTTTTTTTCATTGATGCTAAACATTTTAGAGCTTACAGATATTTTGCTATATCAAAATTTCCAAGAAAATATAAACGCCGGCGATGAGACTACGAAGCACTGTTAAATCTGTATGACCTGTTTAGATGTTAACAATTCAACGTTGACTTTTTAACTTGCTTTTAAACCTCCAGACAAAATTCTCAGAAAAACATTAAAATAATATTGAAAAAAAAAAGTTTTTCAAGAAATATGAAATACGAATCTTTTCGATTTTCAAACTTTAGATAAGCGAAGTTCGAAACAAATTCTAAGTTTAAATTTTTAAATGTATTATTTTTAAATCGGAGCGTTTATAAAATCATTTATAATAATAATAGAAATACCTCAAGGTCACACAATGATAAGTAATAGTAACGAATCAAGGCGAGTTACCAAATCTTTCGGGTTAATATAAACTAGAACATGATTAATAAAGTCTAAGAGACTGCAACGTTTTATAGAATTTATTCAATTAAAATGTTATTTTTATACTAGGTGAAATAAAATAATATATTTTATTTATTTAATAACACATCAACAGTGTTGCATATTATACATTTAAATCAAGAGTTACAGAGTACATTTCTGATGTGAACAACAATAACAGATGTGTACAGTCATAACAAGTAAACACAGAACAATTTCATAGGAAAACATTTTACAAAAATAGTATAAAATCGTGTTTTAATAATATTTTTTAAAATATCAGTTATACCAAAAATTGTGTAACCTGCGGTTTGTTTTTTTTACCTATTCAAATAATATTATTAAACATTTAACAAAGATATGTTTTATGTCTGAAAGTTTATATTTTTTAAATTGCTTGAAGTTTTCAGATTTTTAATTTGAAATATTTCATTTTAACTTCTTATATTTTTAATTGCAAAACTAAACTAACATAAAATCCATATGTTTTATTATCGCAATGAATCCTGTATAAATGAGTAGCGCGAAATCAGCTGTCGTCTCTTATACTACTCTCCGTACAACCATTCAATGATCATTTTTTCCCACCTACTTTCAATACCGAACTCTATGCAACTGCAAGAATTTATCACCAGTTGTGGTTTGAGCGTTTATGTGTAGTGATCGGAGTAAGACAACATGTCCCAAAATTGGGTTCCTCCAGATATTTCCACCGTGTGTCCCGAACAACAGGCTCCTTTAACACAATGTTCCCAAATCGGTTTCGTGTATCTTACGCTACTTACCCAGCTATTCGGAAGATCGATCGACAGTGTCCCAAAAAACCCTTACTCGGATTATCAAAGTGCAGTGCAAAGTTATGGAACATCGCCGGCGATTGAAACAAGTATCCCTGGACCCACGCGAACCCCGTTCGGACCCACGCAGTATCCCTACGGAAGTACAGCGTCGAACCCATTAGGCCCTTTGTCGAATGAACCTCAATTTAATTTCGGACAAAGTCAAATATTATTTCGTAAAAATCAAGTAGCAAGTCAAACATTGGGGCCAGTTCCTATCGAACGGTTGAACTCAGATACGAGGACTACAGGATTAAGCCCCGTTCTGCAAACTGACTATCCAATCAATCACCAAACAAAAACTCATAGCCACGGCCCGAAAGGCAGCCACGGTTTTTCTGAAATGTCGTTCTATTTAAAATCGAATCCGTTTTCGGAACAATATGGGAATGGAGAGTTTGATTCCAAGACTTTTTCTGGGACATCGGGAGGTTATTCTGAATATCCATCTTTTGCTGAATCGAACCCGTTTACAAGATTCAATTCCCCTGAGTTTGATTACAATTATTTGCGTCGAAGTTATGAGGATGCTGAAGTGGCTGATTCGAAAGTTAATGAGAAACAAAAGAAAGCTAAGTCTAGGAAGAAGCGACAGGCAGTGGAGCTGTATGATTTTATAATAGTTGGTGCGGGGTCGGCAGGATGCGTCGTGGCTAATCGGTTATCAGAAGTAAAAAAATGGAAGGTGAGTTCAATTTACATAGCTGATCAATATGATAATATGATCCCTGTGATAGTTTTTATTTGGTACACAATTATTCCAAACGTGTTTTTTGTTTAAAAAATATGCACTATAAAAGTAATGATGGAATGTTTTTGTCCAGAATTTTTAATATTCTGCCATCATGGCTTCGATTGCGTTATATTTTTTTATTGCAAACTGGAATTTTGGAATTGAGAACATTCATATAATTTGGAGATTAATATCTGAAGCATATGTTAAAGTTAATTATGATTTCCTATATTTGTTATTTAATTTAACTAGCAGCGCCGCAATTCCGTGGGAATTTCGGGATTTTTATTTCTTATTATCCTATTTCTGATCAGATTAATAAAATGTAATAAGAATTATTAAAATTGGTCCAATCTTTCTCGAGTCATAAATTGTGTAACTAGCACGACTTTCTTTTATATAAAACTAGCAGCGCCCCGCGGTTTTACCCGCGTTGTGCCCGTTCCCGTGGGAATATCGGGAATTTTTATACATAAAAACCTTCCTCTTGAATCACTCTACCTATTACAAAAAACCGCATCAAAATCCGTTGCGTAATTTTAAAGATTTAAGCATACAGACAAACAGACAAACAAACAGACAAAAATAGCGACTTTGTTTTATACTATGTAGTGAAGAATAGAAATTTCATTTAATTTTTGTCGTATGAAAATCGGAGCTTGTCCTACGCGGACTTTTGTCGAACATGAACCAATCTTCCTCTTTCTAAACTTTGTCTAAATATGAGCTACAAAAAATTCATTCATTAATTTACACATTAATTTTAATAAAAATTATCTTAAATCTTACTTCAAACCATTCCACGGTTTATTACAAATTATTAATTAATGAAATAACCAGTACTCTGCGTGACAACATTACATTACGTCTTATGTACCATAATTATTTAGATCGTTAACAAAATCACCGTAACCGATCGTTTCCTGTTAAGACCAATTAATGAAGATTTACTAACTATACAATGTGCCTTAAAATTATTTTATACCTAACTTGATATTATTTTAATTAATGTACTAAGGTATTAAACGCCTCGGTGGTTTAGTGGTATGAGCACCTGCCAAGACTGAAGTCCTGGGTTCAATTCCCAGGTGGAGCGAAAAAATATATCCAACTTTTTAAATTCGACAAAAAGAACCGCTTCAAAATCTGTTGCGTAGTTTTAAAGATCTAAGCATACATAGGGACAGACAGACAGCGGAAAGCGACTTTGTTTTATGCTATGTAGTGATAGACACTTATACTGTATCCGAAAACGCTTAGCAAAACCACCCCATTTACGTTTTTGTGTCCAAATCCTAACCATCTATTTTTTGTAATCCCATGGGGTACTTTGGAAACCCTTTTTTCAGATGCCAATAAAACTATCAATCCAAAAGGGATTGACAGTTTCCTATAAATATTTTGTGAAAATCTTCTCTTTTCGTTAAGTTTTCTATTCAATGCTTTCAACGTGTTGTGTGTTTACAATATCTAATCGGCGTAGCTAATGTATGAGTTTAGGCCCATCTCGTAGCCAGATTTGGTAGCTAGCTACGAAATGAGAAAAGTGTTTTCCCCTCTTGTAGCTAGCTACTAAATGGGAACGATCTATTCGGTAGGTTAGGGTAATTTTTTTTTTTACTAGTTAAAATCCTAAATCTTGGACTTTCGAATTCCTTTTTCGTAGCCTGCTTCGAATCGGGATTATTTCTCCCATTTGGAAGCTAGCTACCAAATCTGGCTACGAGATGGGCCTAAACCAATGTATGTGGTTTTAAGTTTAATTAAAACATATATTTTTCAAGTTTAAACCGATTTTAATCGTCGGACTATGACGAAGGCCTTTAGGCGGTCTAAAAACTCCGACATCAGTAACTTAAATAACAGTAATAAAGGTTATTCATGCGGCCTTAAAATGCCACAAGTTTTCATTATCGCCTGTTGTGACAGACATTATTATGTTAACATTTACTGGTACGTTAGCGTAAGGTCAAGAAACATGCCCTAAGTTGATCTGATTCCAGTTGGTTTATATTCCAAATGCTTAGAAACTTTCATAACATTTCTTGCATTCGACTCATACCCCGTTTAATTTAGATTCTACTGTAAATAAACGCTTAAAAGGGAACCTCTACACCCTTTGACGGTCATCTTTTGAAAGAGTTATGTCAAGGTTGAGTTTATTCATGGTTTTTTGAAAGAACACTTTCCGATTTTTGTTTACCGACTTCGGAAAAGAGGTAAAAATGTTGTCAGATTTATAGTTACAGAAAAGAAAACATATTTTGTAAACCTTTAAGACATGGTAAAAAAAAATCTTAAATAACTTATTCTTATGATAAAGCTTTGTCTCGTGTAAATGGACGCCTCGGTGGTCTTGTAGTGCGCCTGCCAAGACTGAAGTCTCAGGTTCAATTCCCAAGTCGAGCAAAAACTTGATTCCTGCTCTTCAAACATGGCTCGGCTTTGAGATCACCAACCCGCATGGTGCGAGTGTGGTGACAACACCTTATCTTCCCTGTACTGATATCTTCAGTGAGATGAGAGGTGTTTGCCCTTGAGTGGTACATTAAAAGCTAATATGTCTTTTTCAATATATTTTCAATAAGTGTATTATTTTACTCTAGAAATAAATCTGAATGGGTAGTGCGTTCAACTTGCATAACAAATAATTATGACAAAAACATTAAAGAAATATATTACATAAATATTACATACAAATCTATATTAAAGCCAAATAATGTTCACATTTGATGATGACAGGTTATTTGCCAACAAATTGAAGCCTAATTTCTGAATTTCCTGCCGAAATGCAAACAGAATATGAACAACAAACAGCGAATATTACGTTTGTGTAAACGTTATTGATCACTATTATCGCTTCACTATTTTGACGGAAATATGTGGTTTTCAATGCGAAATAACTGTCATAACCAGTTCAACTTACAGCTTGCATCTATTTGAAGACTTATTCATTCACTAGCAGTGCCCCGCGGTTTTACCCGCGCTGTACCCGATCCCGTAGGAATTTCGGGATGAAAAATAGCCTATAACCTTCCCGTTGAATGTGGCTTTCTATTACAAAAAGAATTATTCAAATCGGTTCAGTAGTTTCTGAGATTAGCGCGTTTAAACAAACAAACAAACAAACAAACAAAACAAACTCTTCAGCTTTATAATATTAGTATAGATTTGATTTAGGTTAATGGCCTATCTTGGTGTACCCAGCTTTTGTTTCCTAACCATATTTGGGTAATACATCATTATTAATTTATTTCGAGTAGCTTGGTGCCAACCCCAGAGTCGAAGTTGTTAGACCGCCTAAAGGCCGCTGATATGGTCTAACGATTAAAACAACTGTAACCGCCTGCTTAACTTGCCCTCCGAAGCCCTCCTTATCGACCCCAACCTAAGTAAGGGCCGGGCTGCACATTGCTTAACCGTTGCTGGGCGGGAATCGAACCCGTAACCCCCGACACAGTTAGCACTCTCACATACCACTGTGCCAACGTTCGCAAACAATTGTAACGAACACATACAACATTGTACAATACGTGAAATTAGTAGCAATAAAGACATTTCACGGTATACGTATTAAGTACTTTGTTGCATGCTAACTTAGTACAATGATCAGTTGCAATCGTAGTGTGTTAAATTGTAAGTAGGTCACAGCTGATTATACTCATTGCATATGTATTGTTATTTAATGAGAAAGACAAAGCCGATTAGCTGCGTTCGTAGAGTTTGACTAAGCGATGTTACTTCTAGCAATTGTAAAGCAACGCGTAGCTCGTGCTTGGATGGGTGGTTGAAAGTAGCAGTTTTATTCTGAGCTGCTGAGTTTTGAAGGGCCCAATTCTTGGCCCGGGTGGTTTCGATTGTTAGACCTCGTCAAAGGTCTTTAAGCGGTCTAAGGCACGCTAAGCCGTCGGTCCCGGTTACGGATAGTAGTCGTTACTTGAGCCATGTCAGAGGCCTTTGGCGGCTCAATAACTCTGACACCAGGATTGGTCAGGTTGACCATCCACTCGATGAAGACCAAGCGGTCTAAAAACCCCGACACTGGAATGATCACTTACCTACTCGAACTTAGTATTACATGATAAATACTAGTAGTGGTTTTACCACAACCGAGTTACTATCAATACTCGATCGAACATCAACTGCCGTTTGAAAAGAAATATAATATTAAATTATTTATAGAAAATCCGTTTTATCCGATACTAACCAATTATTTATAGTAAAGTGATACCGTACAAAATTACTCGCTCCATAAATCTGTATATTTGAAACGATTAATATGTACTGTAACCTGTAATATAATATAGGTAAAGAATTTGTTTTTTTGATTTTTGGTTTCTTTGAACGCGATTATCTCAGAAACTACCAATCCGATTACCATCATTATTTTTTTAATAGACAGTCACATTCAATCGAAAGGTTATAGGCTATTTTTCATCCAGAAATTCTTACGGGAACGGCCACAACGCAGGTAAAAATACGATGCGTTGCTGCAAAATAATTAGATTACTACTAGCAGCGCCCCGCGGTTTTACCCGCGTTGTACCCGTTCCCGTGGGAATTTTGGGATGAAAAATAGCCTATAATCTTCCCGTTGAATGTGGCTATCTATTACAAAAAGAATTATTCAAATCGGACCGATAATTCCTGAGATTACCTCGAACATACAAACAAACAAACTTAGAAATTTTACCTTTATAATATTAGTATATTTATTATACTGCACAAAAGTATGCGTTTTATAAATCTGTGTATTTCAGGCAATTAATCCTCAATAAAGTCTCGACTGAGCCTGATTTAAGTTTCAATAATCTAATTATTTTGCAGCAATATTTAAAGTTTCTTGCAAACTTGGCGCACTGTTTATTGCAAAACTGAATATTTTGCACAAAACAGTAAACAGGAGCCTGATTGTGCAAGTTTATCGCTTTGGGACTTGGAGTCTCATTGTATTAGTTCCATGATACTTCAGAAGAACAGCGGTTACTAGATGAGTGCTTAACTGGAACCTAAAATTAAAGACTTTTTTATAAGGAACAATAAAAATTCTAAATAGAATCTATATATCTCTCTCTCTCTCTTCCTGGCTATGTGTCCCACATGGTGGTGGGGTCAGCCTGAATAGTATCTATATCACTTTACACTATTGTACTAGAACAATATATATTTTTTAAAAGTATCTATCACTTTATTTTACTTAACAATCGTGGTGTAGTTTGACTAAGCGATGTTAGTTTATTGAAGTTGTTAAGCAACGTAGCTAGGCTACTAGGATGGTTGGCCGATAGTGGCATTTCTATCTGAGCGCTAACGGGCTTCGGAGGACACGTTAATCAGTCGGTTTCAGTTGTTTCAATCGTTAGACCATGTCGGAGGCCTTTAGGCGGTCTAAAAACAACGACACCAGGGTTGGCACTAACCCGCTCAAAATAAATGAATGAATTAGTTGATTGTGTTTTGTTTCACGAGCGCGCCTGAACGCGCCGCGGTTTTTTTAAATAGATAGAGTGATTCAAGAGGAAGGTTTACATGTATAAAAATTCCCGAAATTCCCACGGGAACGGGCACAACGCGAATAAAACCGCGGGGCGCTGCTAGTACATGAATGAAATTGTGAAATTGACAACTAATAAGAAATACTATTGGTTTTGCTTCCTTGACCGAATTAATTAAGAAACTCTTTAATCAATGAAGAGAAGCACACGATTTGAGGTTACGATGTCAAGGCCATTTTTTAGACTCAAACTCCAATACTTTTTGTTGATACAGCTCTTTTACTATAGGAATCTGTATTAGTAGGTAATTATTCTATCCGGGGGACGCTGAAAATATGGCGGTAAAGTAAACAATATTAGCCTGTAATGTCCCAGTGCTGGGCAAAGGCCTTTCTTCTCACTGAAGATATCAGTAAAGAAAGGACGATTAGGTGTAATCACCACGCTTGCCGGGTGCTTTCAAATTATGCGTTTCGTGTCGGACCGCTGCGGTGCCGAAGCCGTGCGTTTGTCGTATTGTCGTAATCAAGCAGTGCGGCAACAGTGCGTACTAAAATTATTTCGCGGTACCGACGCCGCACTGTTGCCGCTCTGCTCGATTTGTATGAAAACACACGATCGTACGTTCACAATACGACAAACGCACGGCTTCGGCACCGCAGCGGTCCGACACGAAACGCATAATTTGAAAGCACCCTTATACGGGTCGGTGATTACAAACCTAGGTCATGCTTTAAAAAAAATGTGAAAAAATAAATAAATCTATGATGTCCCACTGCTGAGCATAGGCCTCTCATCTTACTGAAGATATCAGTACAGTCAGTAGGATGTGTTTCAAAAGTAAATTGAAAACATGCTTCGCTCGACCCGGGTATTAAACCTGGGACCTTAGTTGGCAGGTGAATGCTCATGTCATTCGACAAACGAGGACTTGACAATATGCCGATAGTGAAAATTCAGTAAAAAAGTAATTTCTTAGTCATTTCGTGTGGGTTAGTGGCCAAACCTTGGAGTAGGTTTTAGATCGCCGGAAGGCTTCCGACATGGTCTGACGCACAGAACACATACGCACAGATGCACTGGCGGTGAAAGGTGGGGCGGATTCGGCGACACCGGTTTTCATACGAACGGCGCATGATCGCCATTCTAACCTCTGTTTATGTGTTCTGTGGTCTGACGATTGAAACCGAGTTCGACTACTTTACCTACCCCGAAGCACGGTAGCGCTCGAATATAGATTCCTCATCCATGTAGGGACCGAGGCATTGTCTTATCTAGGTACACTACAAAATACGAGTACTATAAAAAGACGTGTGGCACTCGGGGACTGCCGCGGTAAAGCTATTGCATAGTTATTTTTTATATCACTAGATGGCGTTAGTGGGGAGCGTGAGGTTTTTTCGTTACGGAATTTCTGGATTCGGTCCCCGCGCTCAAGGCCCGCGATAGAAGCTATGCAATAGCTTAATATGTGTTAATGTCAAGTGGTCTAAATGAGACATTCAGTCGCACAATCACCAATAGATATTTTTATAACTTCAATTACAAAATCGGATTTTGAAACAATTGCCACGCGTGTAGGTTTATTAGCTAATTCGAAAATTCAATTACTGTCTCACATCAAATTATTTTTAAATCCATGACGCAAAAGAGCGGTATCAGCTTGGTGTGTCTGTCTGTCTGTCTATCTGTCTGTCTGTGGCATCAAAGCTCCCGAACGGATGAAACGATTCCAATTTAATTTTTATTCAAAAAGCAACCCTATAAAGAACTAACAGTACGACTACATCTCACGATTCGTTCTATAAACCAGAGAGCGGTTTAATATTCTTTCAGCGTATGAGATAACTTAGTTCCCGAAGTACTAGTTCTGAAATTAATAACTCGCTAGTTCAGTTTTGTAATCATAGAGGAAGTTTGTGTTCTGATATTGAGTTTGGTAGACCGCTGTGTTTGGTAAGTAGGTTAGGATTTATTAAACTGTCTTGTGACTCGATAACGCGTCTTAGATCATGCCATTGAACTTCGTCTTTACATGTCACTCAATTGAACAGACCTTGGCCAGGGTGACTGCATCATCTGTAGCCAATGAACATAAGCGCACTATAGCCAAGACTGTGGGTAGACACGAGAAGTCTAACAGGCTTTTTGGTTTGGTCAACTAAAGAAGTGAAGGCAAGCGTCATGATTACAAATAATCCTCCTCACTGTACTGATAACTTCTAAAAAGGGTACTTATGACCCCTAAATTCCTACGGGAACATTCAAAACAAGGAGAAACCAACTGAGGGGAGTTCCTAGTTTTACCATCAAGATAATTAAATTATCTTTATTTTACACTAATTGTACTTTCATATAATTTCCATAGTTTGTTTTTGGTACACTTTCTAGTCATTATTCGTAAATTAATAATTCAGTTCGGATTGCCCACTGGACTCGATAAAAACTAAAAGTGGTCGACTCGCCGCAAAGTTTGATTGCCAGTAAACTATCAAAATTAAATGATTGTCAAACTCCACTGCGCTGCGATGTTCATAAATAAGAAATTGTATTTTTTAATTTAGTTCGCAACTTTTTTAATGAACGTTGGAATATAATTTACTAGTAAAATACTTGTTTGGTACAGGTTTACCACAGTGCAGCAATAATGATAAATTATCTCATTAAATAGCTATTTGGATTACATTCATTCATTCAATCATTTCGAGTAGGTCAGTGCACTGGTGTTGGAGTTTTTAGACCACCGAAAGGCCTCCGACATGGTCTGACGATTGAAACAACCAAGACCGGACTGCTTAACGTGCCCAAATAAAAAAAGCGTTTTATTAACTGCAGACTTATCCAAATATCTTGATAGACAAGATACTTGGACTCGACTCTACGACATGAATATGTCGTAGAAAAGTAAAGTAAAGTATTAGCCAGTTATGTCCCACTGCTGGGCAAAAGCCTCTCATCTCACTGAAGTTATCAGTACAGTGAGGAGGATTAGGCATTATCACCACGCTTGCCAAATGCGGGTTGGTGATCTCAAACTCGAGCCATGTTTGAAAAGGAAACATGTTTTTTCGCTCGACCCAGGAATTGAACCCGGGACCTCGGTCTTGGCAGGCGAGCGCACATACCACTAGACCACCGAGGCGAGAGTTTATTAATTAATAAACTCTACGACATACTCATGTGCGACACCCATAGTGCGGGTGCGGGCCGTGTCCGGGTCGCGTGATGTTGTCTTCCTTGTATAAAAGGTGTCACACTAGCCCGTTGCGGAACCGCAGCCGCACTATGTGTGCCTGGCGCTTAATAAATTCTACAACGTGCCTACTAATTAATACCAGCTTCCCACGGTTTCACTTTATTAACTGGTTATTGGCACTAGTGACGACTAACGCTAATAACCAGCGTGCTGCGGGTTGGATTCCCGCCTGGAGTCAATAATATATAATACTAGCAGCGCCCCGCGGTTTTACCCGCGTTGTGCCCTTGCCCGTGGGAATATCGGGATGTAAAATAGCCTATAACCTTCCCGTTGAATGTAGCTACTATTACAAAAATAGTTATTCAAATCGGCAGGTACTCGTAATTCCCGAAATTAACTCGAACATACAAACAAATATGTTTTCTTCTCCAGGTACTACTCATAGAAGCTGGCCCTGAAGAACCAGAGATCACCAGCGTGCCTTCTCTGGCGCCTGTCCTGGCACAGTCCAGCATCGACTGGCTGTACAGGACGCAGCCTGAAGAACTGACCTGTAGAGGTCAGAGAGGACAGAGTTGTCCTTGGTTTAGGTATGTAAAATGTGCAACCCGGGAAATAAAGAAAAGTTAACGAAGAGAAGTTTAACGCTTCGGTCTTTTGTGAATTCGGTCTTTTGAGAATTCGGTCTTTTGAGAATTCGGTCTTTTGTGGGGCAATCATACTATATACAAGATTTAAGCTGGCGGGGTTAATAGAACGCCAGCATATACAAGATGTAAGGTGATGAAAACATATCTAGTTGCTGAATAGAAGTAAGATGTTTTGCAATCCGCTCTGTGTCAAATTCAAATTCATTTTAGTGTTATACAAAGTATTTAAATTGCCTGCAAAGAGTAGTTGAAGCGAATGGAATCGCAAGCACTAGAGCATAATGTAGCATAGTCTAAGTATATAAGTACAGTTAAAACTTTTATTCTCACTACAACAAGTCTATTCATACTTGGTCAAAGCTTTTCTAAGGCATGTTTGTGATTCAGAAACTCAACAACATTTAAATTGTTCCTGGAAAATAAACGGAGTAAAGGATGGCGATTGTTATACATATTGATATCGAGGAATAGCAATCATTATCCCACTTAAGATATCGGGGACATGTCACATCAGGATAAGCACGAGCATTATACTGTCAATCCAACATCAGATATCTTAGGATTCCTAGGTCTTGATCTTGAAATAATAACTCACAGGACTTCATTACAATGACATTGCTTGTATTTTACACACGGTCATCATGGATTACAGTTAGGATACGTCTAGATTCAATTAATTGATGGAACCTAAACGACCTCCCTTCACCCCATTAGTCGTCCTGTCCACGCCATAGAATATCTTATCCACTATACTCGATTCGCAATACGATCGTGATGTCGTCAACACATCATTCTTCTAATCCACGTTTCCAATCTAATCACAATTTCACAATCCAACCATCTCCATTTCCTTCGTAAACTCTAATAATGCCGCCTTTTTCATATATCATAGACTATCATCCCTCTATCCCACAACTGTCATAGTGCGTAACACCACAGACTTAACACAGTCTATTCTCATACCACAGACTACACCACGAAGGTAGAACTCACGTCACGGAATAATAACACTACAGATTCCATCAGTCAGCTGAATTTACAAACTACTCTTAAACTTCTATAGCTTTATTATACTTCCATCCCCGACACGGCCTTCCTGACGTTTCACACGTCCTCGTGTGAAGTATCTGTAAAGAAAATAAGTTTTGCCACAGTAATTTGCACTCGCTCGGTCAACCTGACAAGCTATGAGTAGTAGATGTAATGTTACTGTCATACAACTATAACTGTCTCAGAATAAAATAAAAGCGTGTGTCCTTTCGACCACTCATGGACCGGACGGCACCTTTTTCTAATCACTCAACAAACATTGCACTCTTTAGCATCAATTTTCACACAGTATCAATTTGGACCGGACGGGTGTTTCCTTTCGACCAGCCACACGTGCATGGCCCGGATGACACTGTCCCTTCGACCAATGAACACTTAAGATTGGACCGGATGAATGTGTCCCTTCGACCAGCCGCTATTAGCTGCATGGCCCGGACGACATTATCCTTTCGACCAACGAACACTTGAGGTTGGACTGATGAATGTGTCCCTTCGACCAGCCGCTATAAGCTGCATGGCCCGGACGACATTCGGCCACCTTCCGCACACCACATTACTCGATTAAGGTTGGACCTGATGAATGTGTCCCTTCAACCAGCCGCTATAAGCTGCATGGCCCGGACGACATTCGGCCACCTTCCGTCATCCCTGTGACTAGCTGTGATCATCCCAGTGATCACCCATAACCCTGATCATCCCTATGATCAGCCACTCTCGTGATCATCCCAGTGATCACCCATAACCATGATCATCCCTGTGATCAGCCACTCTCGTCATCATCCAAATTTAAGACTCAAGAGGACACGCACATCTAGTTACCACACTATGTAACACATGAATACTAGGTACCACGTCATTTTCAACTTTAACTTCAATAGACTATTAATCTCAAATGCACATTACAATATCAGCCATGAGTAAGTAACAGTAAGCTTGTCTAGTCACGTCTAGTCATGGCAACCAGCCGATCAGCAATCACATTGCTCAACAACACACGGTCTCAGCAGACCACTCCACAGTACGGTCAATCCAGACCACGACCATCGCCGATTTCGAACATTGAACTCAATAAGTCACATAGTCACATGAAACCCTTACTCATACTCTCATATTTTACAACGGGATAAACATCCAAAATACTTTCAATAAGCTTTCTACTTTATCAAGTGGTACGAAGATTCACTACAAAACTCTCAATGTTAACTGACTCAAATATCACAAAATAGCTCACCGGATATTTCCCAACAAACCAATCATTACCGCAATACATCACCGATTTAACATCCAATGTGAATTTGTCGTGATAGATTCTTGAATAATTTGGAATACCGCAATCCCTCATATTCCTCAGGTAACAGGATTGAGAAGAGAACCACGTTCTTCCCTGGACGAGGTTTATCAATGCTCACAATAATTACCAGCATTGAACCAACATGAAAATAAGAAAACATATTAGAACATATCACATTACGTACAAGATTACACTTGACTCTTTCGGAAGCTCATAATTACCTTCTTAACTCCACAATAGAATAGAGCACTAATTATACTCACAGAACATTCCAAGTTTTATTACCAATTCATAGACCAATTCAAACATTCTCTACTGGTGGCTCAGTGGGCAAAATAGCGATCTTTATCATTCTCTGCTGGACGCTCAGTGGGCAATAGCGATCCTTATGATTCTCTGCTGTGGGCTCAGTGGTGATTCATCCCACTTCTGATATTGATATCGAGGAATAGCAATCATTATCCCACTTAAGATATCGGGGACATGTCACATCAGGATAAGCACGAGCATTATACTGTCAATCCAACATCAGATATCTTAGGATTCCTAGGTCTTGATCTTGAAATAATAACTCACAGGACTTCATTACAATGACATTGCTTGTATTTTACACACGGTCATCATGGATTACAGTTAGGATACGTCTAGATTCAATTAATTGATGGAACCTAAACGACCTCCCTTCACCCCATTAGTCGTCCTGTCCACGCCATAGAATATCTTATCCACTATACTCGATTCGCAATACGATCGTGATGTCGTCAACACATCATTCTTCTAATCCACGTTTCCAATCTAATCACAATTTCACAATCCAACCATCTCCATTTCCTTCGTAAACTCTAATAATGCCGCCTTTTTCATATATCATAGACTATCATCCCTCTATCCCACAACTGTCATAGTGCGTAACACCACAGACTTAACACAGTCTATTCTCATACCACAGACTACACCACGAAGGTAGAACTCACGTCACGGAATAATAACACTACAGATTCCATCAGTCAGCTGAATTTACAAACTACTCTTAAACTTCTATAGCTTTATTATACTTCCATCCCCGACATACATTAAACTTTTAAAAGGGTTAACATAACATAAACAACTCCGCTAAATAAACACAACGGCTAATCAAATTATTTTCGAATTATCCTAATTAATGAGGAATTTCATAAAATTCAATTTTGAAAAGGTCTGTTTGAAAATTGAAAGATAAATTTAATAAATTAACAATTTTATGTTCCTTTAACCCACTGTTGATTTTACACGAAAGGTAATTATTAAGGTAAATATTGTTTAATTTTGAAATATTACTTGGTTTTGGGAAATATTTTCATTGAAACTGGCGACTGGATTGAAAAATAAATCATTGATGGTCAATTAAACATTCGGGTCTGGAAACCATGTATAATGGAGATTGTGTTCGCTTGACGCGGTCAAAAAGAATTCTGTAATGAACTTTGCAATTAAAACACTTGCGGCGCTCTGCGGTTTTACCCAATTTCACCCCAATCCATATATCCATTTTCGAGTATATTTAATATTGAATTTAGAAAAATTATTTTGCTTCTTCTCTTAATCCATTCAGCAGTTTTCACGTGAATCTAACTAATTGAATAAAGAGAAAGATTAATTTCCTGTATAAAAAATGTATGGCCCCACTAAATCTTGGGACATAATCTAAGCGCGATCAACAAATTTGTCACACTAGTGCCATCTATAGAATCGCTGGTGGAACCACTGCACGAAACAGCTAGTTGGATATTATTATCGCTTCATTCATACATACTCACGAGCTATATAGTAAGTATCAACCTTGCTATCGGCCGTTGAACTATAGTAACCGTAAATATACTTGGGTATCATCATAATTAATCATGTTGGTCCTGATCTATTATATTGTTAAATGACCATCACTTGGATGCGCATAGCCCATAAATATCTACCCAATGGAATACCACTTTTCCAGGAATTTTAAATTGGAATATTACTGCATGGAAAATATACTTTATTGCTATTAGTCCGATTTTTTTAAAGTCACTTTGAACAATTTGCACAAAACACATACCTACTTACACTTTATTTAATATTCTTTACTATTCTCAAGATAACTTCATAATTCTTTTGCTTATTACGAAAGAAAAATGTATGTATTTTTAGGATCCAATATTCTCACAAAATAAATATCTATTACATGATTTCAGTGGTAAAGTTATGGGAGGATCAAGTGCTATAAATTATCTCGTTTACATGAGAGGTAACAGAAAAGACTACGACGGTTGGGCAGATTTGGGCAACTATGGATGGAGCTATAGAGATGTATGTATTAAAGTCAATTTTATATTAAAGTGTAAAGAAGAAATGCTTTAAGGACTAATCCGAAATGAGTTGTGTCGAAAATGAGGTGGCTTTAACAAGTTCACTTTCCAAAGTGCTACTGGCGAATGAGTCACTCTATCCAGTGTGCTTCAACAGGGGAGTCAGTAGACTATGATCATGAAAATTTTACATAAAACTTGTTATGTGTTTCAGGTACTTCCATATTTCAAGAAATCAGAAAACAATCAAGACAAGGAATCTCATGATACTAAATATCACGGTACTGGTGGACCTCTTAACGTGGAAAGATTCAGTTATACAGACTTCAATATAAACATGCTTATGAGAGCATTCTATGAAAAAAAATTGCCGTTAGTCGATTTCAATGGAGAAAGACAAATAGGAACAATGAGTACTCAAACAACATCCAAAGATGGCGTCAGACAATCTACTAACGTAGCATTCATAAGACCAGTAAGAAATAAAAGACCTAATCTAATAATAGAAACTAATGCACAAGTAGTAAAGATTCTTATAAATCCTAAGAAAAAAATTGCGTTTGGAGTACGATACTTCAAAGATGGGAAATATGTGGAAGTCCGTGCAAAGAAAGAAATAATATTAAGTGCCGGAGGTATTGGTAGTCCTAAAATTCTAATGTTATCTGGAATAGGACCTAAACAAGACTTGAAATCTTTAAAAATACCTGTTATCAAAAACCTAAGCGTTGGCAAAAATTTACAAGACCACACCACAACCAATGCTATGCTTATGAAGTTATCTAACAAAACATCAACTCTGATACCACCAATTAACATGTTAGAAGAATTAAAATACTACAGTACCTTGAAAAACAAAGATGGTCCCTTATCAGCGACAGGACCTTTACATATTACAGCATTTATTAGAACAGAACTAGCAGACGAAGACTTGACAGTACCTGATATCCAGTTTCATTTTGATGGAAGAAATTACAAAGAATTTTACTCGGATCCTTCAACTTATTTAGCTTCTAATACTTTGCCTTTTGCTTTCTACGACAGTATTAACGTTAGACCGATTTTATTATTGCCTAAAAGCAGAGGATATGTAACTCTTAATAAAACACATCCTGTATTTGGTACGCCATTGATATATCCTAGATTCTTCACTGATAAAAGAGACTTGGATACACTGGTAGCGGCTTTAAGATTTGCCGTTACATTGGAAGATACTTATTCCTTTAAGGATAATGGAGTCACTTTCATAAGAGAGCCAGTACAATGTTGTGATAATCATAAATGGGGAACAGATGATTATTTTGCCTGTTTATTCATAAGTTATACAGCTACTATTTTTCATCCTTCAGGGACTTGTAAAATGGGTCCAGAGTATGATGAAAATGCTGTTGTCAGTCCACGGTTAAAAGTATATGGTGTCAAGCATTTGAGAGTAGCCGATTCATCAATAATGCCCGATATTGTTCGAGGTAATACGAATGCTCCAGTAATTATGATCGGAGAAAAAGTATCAGACATGATAAAGGAAGATTGGATACACTATTTATGAAGACATTATGAGATATTTTCAATCAAAATTACAATTATGAAGTAGTCACGGCAAATTGCGTTTGTATTGAATAGATACAAACGCAAATAGCGCATTTACAATAATCAAGGTTGAAAGTAAATGTTTAACAATATAAAAATAAATTATTTGTCATTATTATGCTGTTTTTTATTTGACTTTACACATAATACAGATTTCACTTTAATAATTACATTTCTTTACTCAACAATGCCAACACAGGTCCTACATACTCGTAAAAACCACAACAAACATTGATTTCGGTGAGTGACATACAAAGCAAATACAACACATACATTTATAAAGTTCACCTTATAAATAAACAATTTGGTTTTTCAATGGATATGGATTTTTTTTATTTCAAGTCTAGATTGAAAAAATGTCCCAATAATTTTATTATACTATTCATCATCACTCAATTTTGTCGTCTCAGCTATTTAATTCACGATTGTGAATATGCTGCAACAGCCACAACTACAATCACAACCACTTATACATAAAATTGAATACATACTGGTGTTCCATAATTCTTCAAATTATTTTACACATCAAGCCTCCTTTGAGAAACCAACTCATACATTTTTAACATTGTTTCATACATTCACGGTTTTTTGATACACATGTACATAATCTTGATTAACCTTATCATGTATGTTTTCAATGTATGTAAGTAGTTTATGTAATATGTGACTAATAGTGATAGTGACTAAGTTGAATTTTGGACAGCGTGTTGACTGACTGACTTCAGCAATTACTGACTATGGGCGTGTATTCTATTTATGCGGAGTGGAGCTGTGCGGAGCTCAATCTTCCAATCGCAATGCATTACGAAAAGATTTTGACAATGTCAATGCCTTTTCACGCCTACAATGCATTGTGATTCGTTGATTGAGCTCTGGCTCCACTCCGCTATATGGAAACGCATCTTAAGGAGTTTGAAATCTATCTTGTTTGACGAATTTGGAATAAAAGTGACTTGACTCTAACTTAGGTCCAAATTCACTATAGTATGGTAAACTCGATGTTTTACAACGAACTTGTATGTACGTAAACGTATGTTAAAATTAATTAAGGTATTTGTAAATAATCCCTAGTATATTTTATGAAAGGATAAATTTTAGAGGAAAGCGCATTCTTAGAAATCATAAAACAGTAGCAACTTTTATGTGTAGTTTGTTAAAGTACTTAGATATTAGAAGAGTTCTAGTAAAAAGCAAGCTATTACAAACGTATAAAGATTATTTTCATGTGATTACAGAGGCAGAACAATGGGAGGATCCAGTGCCATCAACTACATGGTCTACATGAGAGGAAACCGAAAGGATTATGACTCTTGGGCTGATATGGGGAACCCAGGGTGGAGTTATAGAGAGGTATTGAACCATATCAGATGATAGAGATATCTTGAATGCAGATGGATAAGAAATTGAACTCATGAAACTTTTTCAATTTAGGTTATATCTCTATCACACTATTTTATTTTGAGACACCTACTTAACAAAAACCAACACTGATTAAACAATGACGAGCTTGAAAAATTTTATAATTTTGTTTAGGGCATATAACTATTTGTTTAACGCACAGGATACTTACGAGTATTATATTTAAGTTAAAACGGCATAACAAAAAAATAAGTATTTGGTTTATTATAGTCACATTGGTTACTCTGACTGAAGCTTATTAAATATATATTTTTTTAATTTTAACCTTTCACCAAAATCAGTATTTTTATTATTTACAGGTCCTACCTTATTTCAAGAAAGCGGAAAACAATCAAGACATGGAGTCGCGGAACAAACACTACCACTCAGTGGGTGGTCCATTGAACGTTGAACGATTTCCCTACATCGACACCAATACGCTAATGATAGTACAAGCGTTCAAAGAAAAAGGTTTACCTGTCACTGACTTCAACGGAGAAAATCAACTAGGAACTGACATCGCTCAGTCAACTTCTGTCAATGGCCAAAGACTTTCAGCAAATGCAGCTTACATTCGACCAATAAGACATGTGAGACCAAATCTCAAAATCATTACCAATGCCTATGTTACCAAAATTTTGATAGATCCTATTACTAAAACAACATTTGGTATACAATATGTGAAAGATGGAATTCACTTCACTGCTGAAGCTAAAAAAGAGGTAGTAATAAGCTCTGGTACTATAAATTCTCCGAAACTATTGATGCTTTCTGGCGTTGGGCCTAAATATCATTTGGAGAGTCTTGGTATACCAGTCATAGTTGACTTGAAAGTCGGTTATAACTTACAAGATCACGTGACTACAGATGCTTTGACTTTGGCTCTGTCAAACAAGACTTCGACTTTGGTTAGTGGTGAAGAAATATTGAGTGAAGTAAAAGATTATTATAATCAACCTTATGAAAAAGATGGGCCCCTTGCATCTACTGGTACATTAAGCGGCACAGCTTTTATTAAGACAATTTTCTCCGAAGAAAATGCTCCTGATATACAATTCCATTTCGATGCCAGAAACGTTAGAGAATATTACTCTGATCCTTCAACTTTTATGGCTACAAATGTGTTTCCTCTAGCTTTTTACGACGGATTAACTGTCAGACCTTTACTGTTAACCCCTAAAAGTCGTGGATACATTCTTCTTAACAACACTAATCCTGTTTTTGGTCCACCGTTGATTTACTCAAGATTCTTCACTAATAAGCGAGACTTGGACGTATTAATTGAAGGTATGAGATACGCTGTAAGTTTGGAAGAAACTAAAGCGTTTAAATTAAGTGGTGCTGGATATGTTAAGGTGCCTGTGCCAGGCTGTTCAGGCTTTGTTTGGGGAACTGATGAATATTTCTTCTGTTTACTCACTCAATATACTTCAACTATCTACCATCCTGTAGGTACTTGTAAAATGGGGCCCAAGTGGGACTTTGATGCTGTTGTTGATCCAAGATTAAGAGTGTATGGAGTCAAAAGACTCAGAGTAATAGATGCATCTGTAATGCCAACTATAGTTAGAGGTAATACTAATGCTCCTACAATAATGATAGCTGAAAAAGCTTCGGATTTTATTAAGGAGGATTGGATAAAATAGTATTTAAATTTAAGTAGAAAAATTAAATATAAATTTTATAAAATGTAACACTTGAATAATAAGTATTAATTTATAACTTTTTCATGGTGATTTAACAATAAAATACGTTTTAAAATAGCTGTGACTTTATTCATGTTGACGTTTGCTATTTATAAGGACCGACACTGCGTTAAGCGTGCGCACGCCGCGGTTCCATACAAAAGTGAACCGTCGCGGGCGCTTGCGTGCGTCCGCCGCGTGCGCACGCCGCATGTGGCTTCATACAAAAGTGAACCGTCGCGTGCGGCGTCATACAAAAGTGGATGGGCGCACGCAGTCTTGACCCTTAATATTGAACTAGTCAATACATTCATTTTAACACTCCTGCGGTTTTAAATTGTATCATAAACCCTAAACTCCACGGTGATCTTCGGGACTCGAAACTGAGTGACAGAGAAAAGCTGTTTGAGTAGCGATCAGTTCTGGCATCTCGGCTAGCCTCTATGCGATGTGTCGGGTCAGTATCAATAAGTATTAATGGTTCAGAAAGGACGGATACATCAAGTTGTAAACATACATATTAAGTCCTTTGAAGTCGGTTAAAAAACTTTATCTATTAATAGGAGTTTCTAGTTCACTCACGGTCACACTATTGTCACTATTGACACTGATCGCGTTAAAAATGTG
Source organism: Cyclophora punctaria (assembly GCA_951394245.1). Classification (NCBI taxonomy): domain Eukaryota; kingdom Metazoa; phylum Arthropoda; class Insecta; order Lepidoptera; family Geometridae; genus Cyclophora; species Cyclophora punctaria. The sequence continues at coordinate 3,381,661 of OX596191.1, read as the reverse complement.
TAAATAATTACATAGATATATCAAATTATTTTAATATTTTTTCCGAATTTCAAATTATTTTTACGTTACTTTAAATTCACATGCAGTTAACATCAGATTTCCAATTTAAGTTCTCAGTTACTTACACGTCGTACTTGATTCAGTCAGATGCATTAAATGGGAAGCTTTAGAACTTTCCAACACAGAGATAGGTTCAAAAACTGAAAACTCATACACAAACTCTTTATTATTCCTCGAAACAGTATATTAAAATTGAGACGAAACATATTCACGTCCAAACAAAGAGTAAGTATTCGAATGTTACAATCCATTGTAGAAGTGGAACAAGAAACTTTAAAACAAAGACATCTGAATAATATCTCGCGCTGACTCATCAAGTGTACCTACCTATGTGTTTTGAGGACATGAAGCTAGCGATTTTCAAATTAAGGGTTTCTTTATGTGTTATTCAGTTTGCTACTAAAAAGTAAAAGTCTCTCATCTAACTGAAGATATTAGTTCAGTGAGGAGGATTAGGCATAATCACCACGCTTGCCAAATGCACGATGGTGATCTCAAACCCGAGCCATGTTTAAAAGGTAGGAAACGAATTGAACCCGGAACCTTAGTTTTGATAGGCAAATTCACATACCACTAGACCGCCGAGGCGTTAGTTTACTACTATTTTTTAAATATTTCTTGTCATATAAACCTTCTGACAATAACGTACGTATTTTAAAAGACAAAATTATCTAGTTTGGTGTAGTCGTATAGAAGTTATGCGCATACAAACATTTCGGAGATTCATTTTTAGGGTTCCGTAGCCAAATGGCAAAAACGGAACCCTTATAGATTCGTCATGTCTGTCTGTCTGTCTGTCTGTCTGTCCGTCCGTCTGTCCGTCTGTCTGTCCGTATGTCACAGCCTTTTTTCTCCGAAACTATAAGAGCTATGTTGTTGAAACTTAGTGTGTAGATGTATTCTGTGAACCGCATTAATATTTTCACACTAAAATAGAAAAAAAATAAAATTTTAGGGGGGTCTCCCATACATAGAAATGAAAAAAATATTTTTTTTTTCATCAAACCCATACGTGTGGGGCATCTATGGGTAGGTCTTCAAAAATGGTATTGAGGTTTCTAATATCATTTTTTTCTAAACTGAATAGTTTGCGCGAGAGACTCTTCCAAAGTGGTAAAATGTGTGTCCCCCCCCCTGTAACTTCTAAAATAAGAGAATGATAAAACTAAAAAAAATATATGATGTACATAACAATGTAATCTAACACCGAAAATTGGTTTGAACGAGGTCTAGTTAGTAGTTTTTTTTTTACGACATAAATCGTAAACCGCAAAAAAATACTGATTATTCATTCAATAACTCAAATGTAAATAAAAAAACATTTATTTCAAGAACTTCTTTATTATGTTACTCGCTGCTACGGAACCCTTCATGGGCGAGTCCGACTCGCACTTGGCCGCTTTTTAATTATGTGTGTAAAACTAAAACTGTAGCTGTAATACGATGGGCATAAATAATTTGTCTAATAGATAGGTCAATTAAAACAGGAAAAATAAATGTCACACAACTTCACACAAACACCATTGAGTCTAAAACGCCATGTCAACAAGTCAGCCATAAACGCTCAGTAGATACCATAAAACAATAAAACCACTGTTTTCATAGCCTAACAAAAGACCCATCTGCCGTTCCTACACCCCCATTATCAGGCCCCATAAACCGTTGAGAAGCAAACAATCTGCACCAAGATTCTGTCCTCAGACTTAAATCACCACCAGTTAAACATGACCCCTCCTTCTACTAACACTCAATCAAACAATGGGAAGATATTAGTACGATCGAAAAGACCAACTAATGGTGGTTACGTTGTAAATTTTACAGCATCGTAGACTTAAAACTTCGTCAAAGTGGTGTAAATAAATAGAGGTGTATCTTTTGATCGTTTAGGAGGTGGCTTTGTGCGTAAGTAAGAATAGGTTAGTGACCTATGTCGGTGTCGGAGTTTTTAGACCGCCTTAAGGCTTTCGCCATGCTCTATTGATTGAGACAATCGAGATCGACAATTTAGGTCCGACACTGCATTAAGCGTGCGCACGCCGCGGTTCCATACAAAAGTGAACCCTCAGTGTTGACCCTCAAAGTGCCCTCCGAAGCACTGTAACACTTAGATAGGAATACCACTATCGCCCACCCATCCAAGTAGGAGCCGAGTCACACATTTCATAACAACCTACTCGAACTTACCAAGGCGGTAAGCACGAGCAGTTTTTATTCATAAATGTTTTTTTAACTAAAACACCGTTTATAAAGTGTTTTGTCTCTTTTGCTCTTCGGAAAATATCGTATGTTGAAAAAGGACAAACCTTTTGACTCAAATGCTGCATTTATACTCAGACCCTTAGTATGGAAATCGTTTTGAGATGTTATTAAGAAAACTCCTTTCCAAATAATATTTCGAAATTCCACCCTGTATAGTACAGGTACAGTCACATGCGTAAGTAAACAACACAATTTGCAAACAATAGTTCAGTGTTCAGTTCCATTGGTAGTCACCCTGTTGGTTTTAGTTCGGTTAAGGTAACCATCTGGCCAGATGTGACCTCACTATTGATATTTAGGGATTGGTTTGTGTAGTTTCGTTTACAACCCTTCCAGTTCGGTGCTTGAGCTATTTTTGGGTATTTGACAAGATTCATGAACTACTCGTAAGTGTATTGTATAGTTTGAATTAGGAACTTTAATTAACGTTATGGATATAACCTGAGTTAGCGTAAAGTTTTGAATTTGGAACAACTTTGTTGATAGTAAAAAAGAATTGTAAAAACAAAACACGAAAAGGTAGAATAACATTTGCAGGCAGTAAGCACTACGAGTGTCACTTCACTACATATTATAAAACAAAAAGTTCCCGGCCGCGTCTGTCTTTCTGTTTGTTTGCGATAAACTCAAATACTAATGCACGGATTTTGTCGCGGTTTTTTTAAATAAATAGAGTGATTCAAGAGGAAGGTTTATATGTAAAAAAAAATCCAAAATTATCACGGGAACGGGCTAAATGCGGGTAAAACCGCAGGGCGCTGCTAGTTTTTGATATAAAAGCAGCTGAATTCCGCTTTAATGGTTTCTATAGTAAGTAAAAAAAACGAAAAATGTGTTATAAAACAGTAACGAAGTAAGTATTAGCCTATAACGTCCCACGACTGGTGAAAGGCCACTCATCTCACCGAAAATATAAGTACAGTGAAACGGATTAAAATCGACATAAAAACAAACAATATCAAAATAAAATAAAACAAACCAAAGCCTTCAAACAATACACAAATCCCCATCGAATGAACCAAAAAATGCTCTACACACCCTATCACAAAAGCGGTGCACCCGAGCCACATTATGTCCCATCGGTAATGTCGCGTCGTCTATCATTTTTACGATGTATAACGTAGAAAAGCTATATACATACCAGTTTACATGTTCATTATGTCGGGACATTACAGTTTTGGACGTGATTGTACTGAAGTTAGATTTAAACTGTTTTTGATATAAGTCAATTTGTTCATGAGTAGGCAAGTGATCATGTTTTTGCTTACAGGTTTGCTACTGTCAAAATGTAATGTGTCATATTTTTTATGATTATCATATAAAACTAACGGTAGATCTCGCTTCGCTTCGGGTGAAAGGGCCTCCCCTTGTTAGGGGCTGAACTTCGCAAAATCCTTTCTTAGTGCTGACTTGAGTACGCAGATGCCGTGCATACAATCTGGCGAAATGGTGCTACTCCAGCATCACCCAATGCCCCTGCATCACCATCATGTCCTTCTACAATCGCGGACCTGTGCAGAACCACTGAAAGTGCAATTACTGCCGCAAAGTTTTGATCTGCCTCCATATAATTTGAACTAAAACCATATTGACACAACAAAGAAGAGACTGAGGTACATCATCCAAGAAACCCCTGTACCAAATTTCAAGTTTCTAGGTACAGTATTTCGGTGATATATAAGTCAGTCAGTTAGTACACAAATCCTTCAGTAATCTATGTTTTTTTTTTTACCTCCTTAATCTCAGGAACTACTTGTCCGATTTGAATAATTATTTTTGTGTTGGATAGCTAAATTCAAGCACATGGTTATAGGTTATGTCTTTTTGTATGTCTTTTTCTCCAACTATCAACCAAATAACTCCACAAAACTACATCAGTAACTACATTTATTTATGTATTAAATTTATAATTCAGTTACAAACAAATGGCCAATTTCACTAGATTTTAGCTAAAAATTATGAAACATAATGCTTGCTTGCTAATTAGTAAAATTAGAGCCTAAACATTCATTAATTTCCCTAAAACCTTAATTAAATGATGTTATGTAAATCATATCAAACCAGATTGCAGTTCCTGAAACTTTAGTATCAATATTTGGTTGTTTGTTGTTTCAGTATTAATATGTGGTTGTTTTAATTGTTATAATGGATTAAGCTTAAGCTTAAAGTCCATTTCAATTTTAAATGTATAGGATTGGGAATGGAGGAGACCTTTGCCCAGCAGTGGGACAATATAGGTAAAAAAAAAAGAAAAGGATTCACCGCCGTTTTATAATGAGACTACAATACCAGTACACAGAGACGTCAAGCTTAGCAATTTAATGAGTGATTTCGATATGTAATGTACGAAGGTTTACGTCCATTAGTTAAGTGTCGATTTAATGAACGTCTCCAAATAACAACAAAGCTTATATTTCGGAGATTGGAGCAGAATTTTTAAGGAAATAAAACTCAAAAATTACTTATTGAGTCTTAAAAGTATAAGAGTAAACATTGCGTTAAGCATGCGCCCGTCGCGTGCGCCCGTCGGTTCCCTTATGTATGACACTGCACGCGACGGGCGCCCGCGACGGTTCATTTTTGTATGGAACCGCGGCGTGATGTTGACCCTTAAGGACCAAAGTAGAATGCCAAACGATTGCCACTAATTATATATAAATTTAATATATATAAATAACTAGCAGCGCCCCGCGGTTTCACCCGCATTGTACCCGTTCCCGCAGGAATTTCGCGATAAAAGCCTATGTCCTTTCTCAGGCTCTGGACTACCTGTGTACCAAATTTCATTCAAATCGGTTCAGTAGTTTTGGCGTGAAAGCGTAACAGACAGACAGACAGACAGAGTTACTTTCGCATTTATAATATTAGTTAGGATTGTCTAAGAAGCTGAGTAGATTAATAAAGAGTTTGTTTACCGGACAATTTTGTCCGTCAAGTAAGAAACTTTGTCAAACGGACATGAAGAGCTATTAGTGCACAGTACTAAGAGAATATTTATGAGACGTTTGTTTTCCTCGGACTAAAGTCTTTCGTCTGCACAAGCTTTATCGCAGACCAATAAGGAAAAGATTTTGGGAAATTGAAAATCAATTTTATAACCAACCGGAAGTCGAGTAAAAGTCCAAATATAGCTAAATGAAGTACGTATTTACAAGTAGTAAAGCTATCTACAAAATCTATCTTTTTAGGCACGGCATAACATATCTGCTGTGCTTACTTATACTTACTGTTGCAAGAAGACAGTGAGCATATCTACATGCCAGTATAGTTACTGGCATGTGGATATGCTCACTGGCTTTTTCTTTAGCGAGTGGATAGTCTCCCCGACCAATCCTGGTGTCAGAGTTATTGAGCCGCCAAAGGCCTCTGACATGGCTCATGTAACGACAATTATTCGTAGAAAGTAACCGAGACCGATACGACGGCTTAACGTGCCCTCCGAAGCACGGAATCATCTTACTTTTCGGGCAATCAGGTGATTCACCCTGTAATACCCTAGCCAAACTGAGGACAGTCTCTCTGGCTGTACCTGACAAATAGTTGTCCGATATGTCAGATGATATCACGTAAGCGTTGCAGTTATGATATGTACTTCTTCGTTACCTGCAGCCGCGCTGCTGCCTGTGGTTGCAGTCTGCAGTCGTGCAATCAACATATACAAAATATACCAATCTTAAATTATAACGAAATTCCATCCCTTTATACTAACAACAGACACCCATTATAATTTTGTACTTTAATCAATATTATCAACCAGAAATCCCTTAGAGATTAATTTACAAGCGAATGTAATAATAGGCTGAGCGGAAAATTTTAAGCCCTTGTACATTGTGTTATGCATTACTAATTAAATGAATAATTAAATCAATAAGGATTTACTTTGTAATGAAAAGCAAAGGTTTATGAATATGAAATGATTGCTTTGTTGTAAATGAACACGTACTACTTGAGTGATCATGTGTATTCTTTTATAAAAACATGTTATATAAATTGCTTTCATCTGTATTTTGTAGACTTCACCCGCGTTCTGTAGGTTCCTTGAGAACGTTTAATAAAATTAATTTTCGTTTTGTTAGTTTAGGATTTTAAATTCTATTAGAAAAGTTTGGGAATTATTAGGCCTAGTTAAAGTAAACTTTTAAATTGGCCAAACATTTGTTGTATTGTCGAAGTTAAAAATATTCATTCATCTATAAAGTTTTACATTTAAAAAAAAAATAACGACCTTACTCCAAGACATCATAAATAAATTAGTTAACTGTCAATATCACCTGAGTGAACAAAGTAGACTCCTTATAGGAAGTTTGTCACCTTGGAATATAATCGGGTGACCTGGGTAGGTGATAATACCTACCTGAGTGATTTAATGAGACACAGGCAGTGGAAGTTAATCACTACGCAATATCATCACCCACTTAAATTAAACTACTACTAAAAAGTCGACTCAGGTGATTCATCCCCGTGATCTAAGTGAAATAAAACGTTATAAAAGTTTAGCGATTATCATTTGTTTCTAGAGGATACATTTTTACAATGTAGCCGCGTCCCGCGGCGTTACCCGCGTTGTACCCATTCCCGTGGGAATTTGGGGATAAAATGTATCCCATGTATTATTCTGATGTATAACCTATATTACTGTAAAGTTTCATCCAAATCCGTCAAGTAGTTTTTTCGTGAAAGAGTAACAAACATAAATATCCATCCTCACAAACTCGCTAGTAGGATTGGTTTATGTGATCAAAGTAGAATAAAACATTATAAAAATGTGTAGAAATGCGTCATAGCCACATGACTACATCCCTATACATATAAAAGCGAAGCTCCGCATAGCCGCAGGACTAAGTATTTACGAAAATATTTCCAAACAAAAAACAACAGTATTAGTTTCAGAACGTAACATGTACGAAACTTCAAAAACATGCGACCAATATAAAACCGTACCAAGAATGATGTACAAGTCATTTTAGCCACAACCCACAGAGCAAAACCTTCGTATCCGGACGGTAAATTAACACAAACAGACGAACAAAACTGTATTGGTACGTTTTTCCTATCGTTCGTGGTACCATAACAATATTGGGGTTGTACCTAGTAGTTTATGGAAGAGTTTGGCTCGACGGTAAAGGGGATTACACACTGTTTGTAATAGTGCTTTCTACTTGTTTTCAATACTAATCACTACATAGTATAAAACAAAGTCGCTAATCACTTGCAAAGTATGCTTAGATCTTTAAAACTACGCAACGGATTTTGATGCAGTTTTCTTAAATAGATAGAGTGATTCAAGAGGAAGGTTTAAAGTATAAAAATTCCCGAAATTCCCACAGGAACGGGCACAACGCGGGTAAAACCGCAAGGCGCTGCGAGTAATATTATAAATAAGCAGTGCCTCGCGGTTTCTTCCGTGAGAATTTCGGGATGAAAAATAGCCTATAACCTTTCTGTTGAATGTAGCTATCCATTACAATAATAATTATTTAAAATCGGATCGTTCGTTTCTGAGATAAGCCTTTACAAACTTGCTAATAGTCGAATAAAAATATGCTGTAAACATGAGCTAATTGTATCGTCCATTTGTTAATATAATGTGCGAATAAAAAATCCATTTTCAAATTCTTTATTGTAAAAAACGTTTAAGAAAGGTTCGTCTCAACGGACGTTCCCGGAACATGATGTACAATGTCCTTTATGAAGTACATTGTACAAGTTTGTGCTTGCCAAAATTGGACAGGAAAACGTGAGGTATTTTGAATGCGACAGTGTTTCTTAACTCGGTGGGTGATGTAATAAAATTTACCGCCAGTGATAGTTTGTAACTTGCGAATAAACTTCCCAAGAGTTATAGTCCTTTTATATCTATACAAATAAATAAAATTGAAGTGTCTGTTTGTAATATTAAAATAACCGCTTTTTTACTCAGTGATATGCACACGATACATCTTTCAAAATTTGTGTCTATCTGTCTGTCTGTTTGTCCCGGCTAATCTTTGAAATGGTTGGACCGATTTTGACGGGACTTTCACTGGCTGATAACTGATGTAACAAGGAGAAACTAAGGCTACTTATCCTCAAATTCCCGCGGGAACGGGTACAACGCGGGTAAAACCGCGGGGCGCTGCTAGTTAAATATATTTAAGTGCTACCTTTAAATTAAGAATCCTTGTAAAATCCATCCATTTTTAGTCTATACAATTCGATACGTGTATACGACGCCTCGGAGGTCTAGTGGTATGTGCGCGCCTGCCAAGACTGAGTTCTCGGATTCAATTCCCAGGTTGAGCGAAAATGTCATATTTCTACTTTTCAAACATGGCTCGGCTTTGAGATCAGCAACAAAATTAGGCAAGTGTGGTGATTACACCTAGTCTTCCGTGCTATACTGATATCTTCAGTGAGACGAGAGGCCTTTGCCCAGCAGTGGGACACTATAGGCTAATACTTCTCTTCTCTACAACACGATATGCCTCTACAATACGTCTCTAAATTTTAATATTCAAATACAAACAAAAACCCACCGAATCACTACAAAAACAATTTCCACCGCCCAACGTTATAACAACATCATCATACATAAAAAAACACAAACATGACCAGAGGATCATTTCCATAAAAATATACTGACGAAAATAACACATAAACACCTTTAAGATACCATTATGATATTATGAGCCATAAGAATGAATAGGATATAGGTATCAGAGTAATATGGCCGTTATGAAGACCTTTGGGAAGCGAGGCCCTTATCTACAAGTCGACAGGTAGTCAGGAATAACTACTAACGCCATGAGGTCCATAATTAATTGAGCGTGTTGAATCAAAGTGAACGTTAGTTGTATCAATTTGTTTTTAATTCCTTACGCAAAAAGGGTGTTGTAAATTTAACGGCGATGTCTGTGTGTGTGTCTGTAGCTTTCGAAGATGGACGATTAGCCTGTAATGTCCCACTGCTGGGCAAAAGCCTCTCGTCTCACTGAAGACATTAGTACAGTGAGGTTTATATACATAATTTAAAAATATTATCTTCTTATCGAGTGGATGGTCAACCTGACCAATCGTGGTGTCAGAGTTATTGAGCCGCCAAAGGCCTCTGACATGGCTCATGTAACGACTACTATCCGTAGAAATTAACCGGGGCCGAAGGCTTAACGTGCCCTCCGAAGCACGGAATCATCTTACTTTTCGGGCAATCAGGTGATTCAGCCTGCAATGCCCTAACCAAACTGAGGACAGTCTCACAAAGAGATTTTTGTGAGATATCCCCACTGGGAATCGAACCCGGAACTTCCGGATTGTGAGCCGAGCGCTCAAACCACTAGACCACGGAGGCTGTTATATTATCTGTATCTTGGTTTGCGTTAATAGCATAGTAGTCTAACAACTAATGTAATAACACAACTAACTCCATAACAAACACAATAAAAGTTCTACAACTCTATGCCAGCTATTAAATCCTCGTATAAAATAAACTTTCTTCCCCGAACGGTTATTAAACATTAAAAATAAAAACAAAAAACTACAATACGCCTGAATTTACACCCCGAGAGAACAATGTGTATCTTTCATACGATTTTGTGACGTTGTAATTTAAATTTTTTTCGTACAATAGGTATGGTAGTCGAGTGTTATTGTAATAGTTTTTCGGTTTGTTTGTTCGGGAGATTTGATAGTTTTTAAACAATAGAATATTTGATAAAAGGATTTTGAGAGTAACTTTCAATATGTACGTAGCTGAAATTGGATAAATAGTTTGGTATATCAATTAGAGAAACCGATGGATGAGATTTTTTTTTTGCCCTAATAATTATCTTTACAACTGAACTCAATCACTTAATAACCTAGTTCACGAGAAACACAAAGATCAAAACTTCAAAATTGATTCACTAAAAGTCAGTAGATTAGTAACCAACTCTGATATGTGGTATCTGGGAACTACAGCTTAACGATTGAAACAACTGGGTCAGATTAACATGCAATCCAAACCGCGTAAGTGCCAGGTAGAAATGCATCTATTGGCCACCTATCCAATTAGGGCTGCGGATGAGCTGCGGTGCTTAAACATTGCGATGACTCAACAAAACTTAGTCAAACTGCACTAAAAAATTACCGCATAACGTACAACAAGCAATGTATATGTGGTGTAATCCACCCAAAACGTCGACAATACTTATAAACAAGTTATACTCGTATCATTAACGTAACACCCTCTCATTTAATTTTCCAATGTCCTGATATAAAGTCGCCTCTTGGGTCTTAACTGAACAGCAAACACGAAATCCCCTCAAAAGAAAACAGCATTAGTTATACAAAATAACGTTGAAGATGCCATAATTCCCTGGTTGCAGTTATAATGCTGGTGCAGTTATTGAAATAGGGTTCCAGAAGAGGACATTTCAGTAACAGAGACAATGCAAAGTGGTTTCACGACAGCACTTCAGTGTCCCTTACCATTTGTTCAACATCTTTTATCGTACAACGTAGATCGCTTTGTATTTCAGACTGTTATCTAAAGCGGTAGCGTACTTTTACCAAGCGATGTCAGTACATTGCGATTCTTAAGCAATGTGCAACTTACCTCTTACTTGGATGGGTGGCAAATAGTGGCATTTCTATCTGAGCGCTACTGTGCTTTGGAAGGCACTTAAAGTAGTCTCGGTTGTTTTAATCGTTAGATCATTTCGGAGGTCTTTAGGCGGTCTAAAAACTCCGTCACCAGGTTTGACCTAACCAACTTGAAATGAATGAATGAATCTAAAGCGGAACTTAGATAAATGATTTTTAAAACGAATTTAGTAGGCGTTAAACTGAAAAGAAAAAGAAATGTATATAAATGTTAATATCTACCACCCTCAGATACGTCCATTAAATTAACTCTTATTGACGTCATTTTTAATACATTACATGTCAAAAATCACTTATTAAACCTACTAAGGAAGCATTTGACGTCTCTGAGCACAGCGTAGTCAAACCCAAAAGAATACCTAATACAAAGTCATTGTATTTTTAAATAATCTTTATTAGGTACTTTATTATATTTTCCCACACGTTTTTATATTTCGAGAACAAATGGTAGTGGTCTTACGGTATTCCCTACAGGACCAAACGGAGTTTTCGTTAAAATGACTCGTTGCCAGCCACTTTTGCGTGGAATTGTATCAGTTGACATCGCTTTCGACTGTCCTACAGAATATAACGGTCAGTTTTAGAAGAGAGAAGTACTCTGTTTGACTAACGTTCAAAATATCGAATTGTTACTTATTATCGAATGACTAGCAGCGCCCCGCGGTTTTACCCTCGTTGTGCCCGTTCAAATCAATATTATATACAAGGTATACCTGACTGACTAACTGACTTATATGCACTAACGCACAGTCAAAACTACTATACCTAGAAATTTGATATTTGGTACAGTATTCCTTTGATAATGGAAGTGAGCACTAGAATGGATTTAGCTAAGTTCAACCCCAAACAGAGGGTGGACCTTTTAACCGAAGCGAAGCGAGAGCGGGCCGCCAGTCTTACATCACTACAGATTATAAAACAAAGTCGTCTGTCTGTCTGTCCGCGATAAACTCAAATACTACTGCACGGATTTTGACGCGGTTTTTTTAATAGAGTGAATCAAGAGAAAGGTTTTTATGTATAAAAAATCCCTAAATTCCCACGGGAACGGGCACAATGCGGGTAAAACCGGGGCGCTGTAAGTATTGTAATATTCATCAAAATACAGTCGAACACAATGTAAAAACAATAAAATACAAAGTCTTATTCATGCAAAAGCGTATAAATCCTTCACACATAATATTGAAATCACATACACACACACACACACACACACATAAAAGACGTATATTTCTGTGTTATAAACTTCTCACAATATAACCTTTCCCGGAACAGTGTTTTATAACGCAACAACAAATATGAATTCAACTGAATTAAAATCGAAATATTCAAATAACTTGTTTGTTTGATTTTTAGTCTATACTTTTATTATATATTTCTTTCTTACCCAGCAAGCATACTCGTATAACTGAAGACATCTTCGGTTAGGTTTTATCTACGGTAAATCTTTACTTTTTAGAAAAAACATCTCAATATCAACATACAACGTTAAGAACTGAAGACTAAATGCGAATGGTTTTATTATCTGTGGGAGTTTTCTCTACACTTTCTCTACAAACGGCAACATGCGTCCTATATAATGTCGAGAGAGACATACAATCTCCCGGAAAGAGTAGAGATATATGTCTTCAGCTATATGATTGGCCCGCTGAATACAAATGCATATAATTGGAAAGATAATTTAAAAATAATTATTTATAAAAATAAATAAAATAAAATAATCTTACCTCGTACTAGCAGCGCCCCGCGGTTATACCCGCGTTGTTTCCGTTACAGTAAACATTTCGAATAAAATAAATCTTATAACCTCTCTTTTGAATATGGCTATCCATTACAAAAATAATTATTAAAATCGGATTTGTAATTTCTGAGATTAGCGCGTTAAAAAAAAAAATTTGGATCTAAAAAAATTAAAATGGCTGTGACATACGGACGGACAGACAGACAGACATGACGAATCTATAAGGGTTCCATTTTTTGCTATTTGGCTATGGAACCCTAAAAACGAACGGTACTCTTTAGCTTTATGAATATGAGTATAGAAGATTAGTTCTTACACTAAAATGTAATTGTCGATTATTAAATCGGCAATTTTTTTGCTCTGAAATATGCAATCTATTAAAAGTGTTGAAACAAGGCGTTCCCCACTACATAGTATAAAACAAAGTCGCTTTCCGCTGTCTGTGTCCCTATGTATGTTTAGATCTCTAGAACTACGCAACGGATTTTGATGCGATTTATTAATTAGATAGAGTGATTCAAGAGGAAGGTTTATATGTATAAAAAATTCCGAAATTTCTACGGCAACGGGCACAACGCGGGTAAAACCGCGGGGCACTGCTTGTATTATAATAAAAAATACATTTAAATATTCAAACAAATGCTAATGATTATTGAGTACGGTGTGATAATGGCAGGATTAATAAATCAATAAAACACGCACGGTTGTTAACTATACACGAATATTTCATTCGTCCATAAATCGATTTTGAACGGAAGCATTACAGAAATATATAGGTACCTAATTAATTAAATTTTAATATTACCTTTGGTTACGATTTCACTTCCGTTTTTATGCAAATTTTAAGACAAAGTATGTCTTAGTACTAGGAAAATACCTGTAACTGACAATATTAGTATAATGACTAGGTTTTTTTTCAAAGTAAGATGATCCCGTGCTACGGAGGGCACGTTAAGCCGTCGGTCCCGGTTACTTTCTACGGATAGTAGTCGTTAGGGTGCTTTCAAATTATGCGTTTCGTGTCGGACCGCTGCGGTGCCGAAGCCGTGCGTTTGTCGTTTTGTGAACGTACGATCGTGTGTTTTCATACAAAACGAGCAGTGCGGCAACAGTGCGGCGTCGGTACCGCGAAATAATTTTAGTACGCACTGTTGCCGCACTGCTCGTTTTGTATGAAAACACACGATCGTACGTTCACAAAACGACAAACGCACGGCTTCGGCACCGCAGCGGTCCGACACGAAACGCATAATTTGAAAGCACCCTTACATGAGCCATGTCAGAGGCCTTCGGCGGCTCAATAACTCTGACACCAGGATTGGTCAGGTTGACCATCCACTCGATAAAGAAGAAGGAGAAGACTAGGTTTTTCACCACGTTTGTCTACTACGGTTTGGTAAATGTAAGACTGAATTAAGATATTTGAAAAAGTAAACTGGAAACATACTTCGCTTGCCACGAGAATTGAAGCCGGGACCATTTTTAGCATGCGAATGCACATACCACTAGACCACTGTGGCGTTTAAAATAAAGTGTTTGAAATTATCATCATAGCTGAAGATACTTATTTAATTCGAATTGGATTCATATCATATTCCGAAATTTTGTTATTATTAAGCTTTATAATATTTATCACCAAAGACAAACTGAATGTCGCACTAATATCTATTTGCATTCATTTTCAATCATAATACAAAATGTGTTCGGAATATAAATCGGCCAAATGCTTGCTGATCGATTATTTCTTACCTACCTTACTACACCAACAAAACACATAATTAGAAACTTAATTATTAAAGTGAGTATAAAAGCACTTGCACTAAGAATATTCGTTGATTCATTATTTATTATTCGTTGCAAGCAGACCGCAATGGAGCATAGCAACAACATATGGAGACCTCCCATTATTGGTTCAATTTGTACCGAACAAAATGTGCATCTAACGCAGTGTTCCAATATCGGATTTCTATACCTTTCTGTTCTAGCTCAATTGTTCGGAAAATCTTTGGATTGTGGCCATAAGCATCGTTTGTCTGATTGCCGTTTGTACGAAGCTCAGGAACAGCCATTTTTGAGAAGTGGATCGCCATGGCAGCGTCGAATTTTGGGTCCAGTTCAGTTGCCTCATCATGAAGCGAATTATGAGCATTTTAAGGAGAAAATCGCTGATACTTGGGATCCGAAACGTCAACCATACATTGATGATAGGGTTTTCACGTCTGTATACAATGGTGGAAGGTATAAGAAGTCTGTAAATGATAGAGATGCAGGAAACGCTGATGAATATGACTTTATCATTGTTGGGGCGGGGTCTTCAGGGTGTGTTGTTGCCAATCGACTTTCGGAAATAAAGAATTGGAAAGTAAGTTTTTTTTTATATTTTTTAACCTTGATTTTTTTTATATAAACTACGTTTACGGATTAAATACAACGTGAAGGATTATATCTTATCACTAAACATGACAATATCTATATAAAAAACTGATCACTCCTTCTTTTCTAGGTTTTACTTCTAGAAGCAGGTCCAGAAGAAGTGGACGTAGCATCAGTACCAGGACTTGCGACGTCATTACAGAACTCGAATATTGACTGGGCTTACAGAACACAACCGGAGGAACAGGCATGCTTAGCTTTGAGAGGACAGAGTTGCGTTTGGTATAGGTAAGTTTGTTGGTATGTATATATACGTAACAATATTGCCGCACTCAGAGACGTTTAAATAATTGATATTTAACTAATTGACGTAATTTTTCATACATTATTGTAATGTACTGCTTTGGTGTATTATGTGCTTTGTATATATGTTTTTTATAAGTAAATTTTGTTTAGATGGATTTGTCCTTTATATGTTTTACACTGCAGCATTGCTAATTTACTAAAAATTTTTTGTAGAAATGCTTTAGCGAATTTTATGTTTTTTAAACTTGTACTTCAATTATTTCGTAAATTATGATCATTGCAATCTAGATTGTCTTGCTCTAGATTGCTCTAGCGAGTTTGATTATTTTGTAACTGGCAAAAGTTTGCTTATCTATTGTGTACTGGAAGACAGAGCAGTCTGTCTGCAAGCCTAACTGTCTGAACTATTATTTTTGCTCTGCAAAGGCTCTAAATTGTTACTGAATCTGAGCGAGTTTGCTTGTTGCGACTTTAGAAAATCTTTATTTTTTGCTTTAGAGGCAGACAAATGGGTGGATCAAGTTCAATTAACTACATGGTCTATATGAGAGGTAACAGAAGAGATTACGATGGCTGGGCTGAACTTGGAAACGAAGGGTGGAGTTATAAAGAGGTAAATTTACTATTGCCACCTATAACTTCGTGATAGAAAAGACTAAAGGAATAGGAAACTAAAGGAAACTAAAGGAATAAATTATACTCGTAGTGTAATTGTAATTTAGGTACATGATTTGCCAAGGTTTTGTTGAAGTTATGATATAATAGATGTTTCTGTAAGCAAAGAATCAAAAGCGGGGTTAGCCTATAAGTGAAGACATATGTCACTCTACCCGAGAGATTTTATGTCTTGTCCATTCAAATTTCATTCCAAATGCTTGGAAATAAAGCGCCATTTAAAATACCTTTGGCATGAGCGTAGTACACTATAGATATATATTGCTTATCCAGGCAGATTAAATTGGGAATAGGGTTAGTTACTTACCTACTCGAACTTACCAAAATGACATATTGTTTGAGAAAGAGAGCGCACAACTTAATTAAGGTAGCGTTACAAATGTTACTTGATATATGTTACAGGTATTACCATACTTCAAGAAATCAGAAAACAATCAAAACTGGGAAGCTCATGACAAATACCATCATGCCACCGGCGGTCCTTTGAACGTTGAACGATACCCTTTCATTGACGCTAATACGTTTATGGTAGTCGATGCCTTCCATGAACGAGGACTACCGCTAACAGACTTCAATGGAGCTCAACAAATAGGAACTAACATAGCTCAGTCTACCTCACGAGGTGGTGAGAGATTCTCTAACAACGCAGCCTTCATTAGACCTATTAGACACCAGAGATCTAATCTCAACATCATCAACAGAGCTTTCGTCACTAAAGTTTTAATAGATCATGATACTAAAGTAGCGTATGGTGTAGAGTTCATCAAAGATGGTAAAGTACATACTGTGCTTGCTAGAAAAGAAGTAATAGTTAGTACTGGCACTTTGAATTCTCCAAAACTGTTGATGTTGTCAGGTGTAGGACCTAAAGAGCATTTGGAAAGTTTCCATATTCCAGTTCTTTCTGATTTGCCGGTGGGAAATAATCTACAAGATCAAGTATCAACTGATGCTCTTATAATAGGATTGTCTAATAAAACTTCCACGTTGTTGGAAGGAAAAGAACTCTTAGATGAAGTTTATCATTATCGTAAGCTTTTGAAGAAGAACGGTCCTCTTTCGGCTTCTGGAACTCTGAGTGGAACAGCTTTTATTAAAACTAAATACGCTACGGAACCTGCACCTGATATTCAAATCCATTTCGAAGGAAGAAATGTGAGAGACTTTTATGGAGACCCAACAACTTATATGGCAACTAAAATATTCCCAATGTCATTTTATGACGGGTTATCAGCCAGGCCTTTGTTACTGACACCAAAAAGCAGAGGATATGTTCGTCTCAACTCAACAAATCCTACATTCGGAATGCCCATGATCTACTCAAGATTCTTTACTGAGAAAGAAGACGTAGATATTCTACTAGAAGGCATAAAATTCGCACTGAGTCTAGAACGGACGAAAGCTTTTAAGAAAAATGGTGCTAGTTACATCAAGGTACCAGTAGAAGCTTGCAGAATGTATAAATGGGGAACAGATGACTATTTCAAATGCTTGCTCATGAAATATACCGCAACTCTGTATCATCCTGTAGGAACTTGTAAAATGGGACCAAAATGGGACCAAGGAGCTGTGGTGGATCCAAGATTAAGAGTCTATGGGATCAAACACTTGAGAGTTGTGGATTGTTCTGTTATACCCGTAATTGTGAGAGCTAATACGAATGCTGCAGCAACTATGGTTGGTGAAAAAGCGGCTGATATGATCAAGGAAGAATGGCTGCATTAATAACTATCCAAGGTTCTATCATAACGTACTCATTACATGCTCAATACAAACCCATAACAAACACATAACACACCCATAACATACTCACACCCATAACACACTCATAACACACTCATAACATACTCATAAGATTACTTTTAAGACTTAGGCCTGAAACTGCGTTAAGAAGAAGTGTTCGAAGAAGATGTTTGAAGAAGATTTCGAAGAAGAAAAACGAAGCCTGCGACGCCACGCCGCTCGCGGTTTGCAGGTGTTTAGACATCAAACAAATAGGGAAATAACACTACAGCATCCACCTCAGCGATTTGTATAGAACAATGATTTATCTAAATATTGGTGTAAAAATAAGGTCAATAAGTTTATTATTTTAGGCACAGTATTGAAAATATTTTTAAAAGAGGCAACTTTGTTTTTTTTCTATTGAGCGAAGTTCATCTGATCGTGTAACTGTAAGCGAATTGTACTCTGTAAGATCCTCAACTGAAACATATACTTTTTTCAGAATTTTACGTCATTTTTTACTGATTCATATTGATTTTAAAAACAGCATTTGCGAGGTAAGGTTTCATATAAAAGTGCTCCAAAAGAGCGCCCGCCTAACGCAGTTTTGGGCCTGATAAGATGTCATATCAATGTTACTATTTTTTACATGTCTTGCAATATACTCGTACAACCGCAGTAAAATCTTTATCATCCTTTTTTACCTACGGATAAATTTAAAAAATATAATGATAGCTAAGTAAACACTATTTCAACAATAAAAAGACGTGTGGCACTCGGGGACTGCCGCGGTAAAGCTATTGCATAGTTATTTTTTGTATCACTAGATGGCGTTAGTGGGGAGCGTGAGGTTTTTCATTACGGAATTTCTGGATTCGGTCCCCGCGCTCATGGCCCGCGATAGAAGCTATGCAATAGCTTAAAAAGAAACAAAAAAACGAATATTATAGCAATAGTTTATTTTTAAGTGTTGCCACCTTATTCATAAACGATATTTCACTTAAACAGTGTTTTAAAGTGTTTTGTCTCTTTCGCTCTTTGGCACATAGCGTATGTCGGAAAGGGACAAACCATTTGATAGATAAAGTGCTGGTAATAAGCATTTATGAATAAGGCCCATATAATCTTCACTAATCTGCAAACAAATATTATTTTTAACTTCAATTCATCTCAGGCTGAATCACCTGATTGCTCGAAAAGTAAGATGATTCCGTGCTTCAGAGGGCACGTTAAGCCGTCAGTCCCGGTTACTTTCTACGGATAGTAGTCGTTACATGAGCCATGTCAGAGGACTTTGGCGGCTCAATAACTCTGACACCAGGATTGGTCAGGTTGAACATCCACTCGATGAAGAAGAAGAAGATCTCAATTTACTCTATCTGTTGGTAGAACAGCATGAAATCCTTTTCGTTGTAAGCACCTAGCACAATGTATCCTAGTTGTAGCACAAGCATACTATCCCTACTGATCATTAGCATCTCCTACACTAGCATAATAAAGCTGAAGACTTCGATTCTTGTTTCATTCTTTGTTTAAACACTTTCACCCACGTTGTACCCGTTCCCGCGGGAATTTCGAGATGCATAGCATAATATAACCATCCCGTTGAATGTGGCTATCCGTTGCAAAAATATTAATCAAAATCGGATTGGTAGTTTCAATTTAAATGAGCTCTACCTTTTCCTGTTCAATCCCTTTAATTATTTCTGTTAAATATTTGTTTAAATTATCAATTAATCGATTGATAAGTAATTAAAGATTATTAATATAGCAACTTAGTTTAATATAGTTAGTGGGGGGATATTATAATTACCGTATATAAATTAGTGAACAGAACTAAATCAGCCCCAAATTTCTGCTTATGACATTTGTAAACAAGCCCTTAGCGAAATTTAGGTCGAATATTAATTTATATATGCTTACTAGTCACTTTGTGATTGGTTTAAAATACAAACTTATCGATTCATTTTATAAATCAACTTCTAACTTATACACTACTAAAACATTTTTAATTAAACATTGTTCCTCCTCACTGTACTGTACATATCTTCGGTCTTCTTCTACATGGATGGTCAACTTGACCAATCCTGGTGTCAGAGTTATTGAGCTGCCAAAGGCCTCTGTCATGGCTTATGTAACGACTACTATCCGTAGAAAGTAAATATCTTCGGTGAGAACAGACAAAGGCTTTTGCCCAGCAGTGGGACATTACAGGCTACTTTACTTCATCTTAATGCTGAGTATACAACTATCTACATTTTCAGTTTAAGAATCAAATAATTGAATAATGACAAAGTCGTTCTTCAAAACCAGAGACAAGAATGTGTTTATCTCGAATAAAAAGTGTTTGTTTTTAACAGCATTAAAAATAATGTGATGCTCCAAAGAGTATGTAACTATATCATATCTTTGACAGTATCTAAACAAAGGGAATACAAAGCAAGTATCTATACTAATATTATAAAGCTGAAGAGTTTGTTTTGTTTGTTTGTTTGTTTGTTTGTTTAAACGCGCTAATCTCAGAAACTACTGAACCGATTTGAATAATTCTTTCACTGTTAGATAGTCTATTTATCGAGGAAGGCTATAGGCTACATTTTATCCCGAAATTCCTACGGGAACGGGCACAACGCCGGTAAAACCGCGGGGCGCTGCTAGTCATATATCTAAAGTATAGCACTATAAAGGGTCTGAAATATACAAAACGGTTCAAGCAACGGCGAGGGCATTTGAAAAAAGAACATTGAACTCACACATGAAGTTTGTGCTCTATTTTCAAAAAAATGCTAGTCAACCTCATTGCTGCTTTCACAGTTTTAACTTTGCATATTAAAAATGCATTTTGTTCGTTTTTCAAAAAAATTGCTGGATGGCTTGCAATTCATTTGTTATTTGCACTTTGATACCTTTGCATATAAAATACTAGCCGCAACCCCGCGGTGTTACCCGCGTTGTACCCGTTCCCGCGGGAATTTCGGGATAAAATTTATTCCATGTGTTATTCTGATACTGTACTACCTATATTACTGTAAAGTTTCATCCAAATCCATCCCTTTGTTTTTTCGTGAAAGAGTAACTAACATGCATACATACATCCTCACAAACTTTCACTTTTATAATACTCCTAGTAGGACCAAGTAGGATTATGTACCCAATATTTATTGTCTCACGCCCGTACTCAGAGACGTCAAACTAAGTAATTTTGACATGTCATGTAAAAAAAATTATGTCAAATAGTAAAGTGTCAATTAGTGGCCGTCTCTGAGTGCGACAGTTAGCAATACTATTCCTATTTCCATACTTATTTTACTTCTTACTAATCAGCTCTTAACTTGAAGCACACCTATCAAAACCACACCAAGGTCTCAGTATGCTCATCCAACCAATATACTTATGACCCTGTTCTTGTCAAAGGTTCAAAAAAGGTTTTCATTTTCTGACTATTTTTTTTATATTGAATAGGTATTATCAATAATGTATGACTTGTAGAGAAAAAGTGTTGTTCAGCTCTGCCTTACGAGTATTTTATTTGCAATAATATGTTAGGCTGTCATTTCAATGAAATATTAATGTCTCTGTCAAATGAGGCAAGAATTTGACATATAGAAAATGTACAGTCAACTACAAAAGTTGATGGATACATTCAATATTGCACAGCTCATCAAAATTTTGGATTGAAACTACGTTTACGAATACACTTCGCAGTAATTTTTAAAAAAAATTGACGTTTTTGCTCCTAAAGGAACCGTGGTCACAAAAGACAGCATTTTGTGTTAAACTAGTTAAAACCTCAACATCCCTTTTTGTTTTTTACAAAATACTAATTAAAAAAAAAATTGAATCATGGAATCTTTAAGTGTACGACAAAATGTCATAATATGTGCTTAGCGTCTTTTGTAGTATACTGTACTTTCCAAAAACCTCTTAAGGTTTTAATCTTTGAAAACCGCTCAACAAATCGCACGCGAAACTGAAATAAAACTGAAAGCAACTAATTTATATCACGTCTAACAAATAGAGGTACTTGAAAGCAAACAGTTTCAGTACCAATAAATTGTTCCAGTCACATTTTTAAAGAAACTATTTTATTTGCCGCCATTTACACATTAAGCTCTAATAAGCTTAATTTTCACAAGTACCGCCCATTGTTTACCGGAAATACAAGACTGAAACAAAGGTTTCCGGTTGCCGCCAGCTACAGGCCGCAGATAATTAAATTCTAGTCAATTGATCTACTTTTATTACGGTTAAAAGGTTTTTGTGTTAGACAATGGTTTGATTTAATTGTGAGGACAATAGTTCTTCACGTTTCTTTTGTATTGATTAATGGTGTAAAAGGTACTTGAGTTTGAGAGACAGTTTTCTAAATACCGGTTTATTTTTCTATCTGCGTCTCGTGTTTTCTTAATCTAAATTACTGTTAACTAAACACCATACTTTAACATTGTATTCAAACTTCAACAAACTACAAACTCTTTTTTGGCGGGTTTCCTAAATACTTGTTTATTTTAGTGTTTTCACCTACCTTTAACTAAGGATCAGGTTCAATTCACACGATAGTTTCATCTTAATTCTAGGTTGTCCACTTACTGCCAACATCTAATTATTTGACATCCGCAGTCGTTTGCCGAATGGCGGTTAACTACCTTGATTCTTTGCACTGTAACTATCACCGTATGTTGCAAAACGTTTAAACGTGACGACACAGCGGTCAAACTTATAATGCTTCTCTTTTTGCGTCAAAAGTTAAAAACAGCCAACTGTCTTTAAAACGCCAAAACGCCAACAAGCAAGACATGTTGCGACTGGCGCTCTTTAGTTAATACAGATGTTTAATTTAACTATGGTTACAAAACTTGTCAGACAGTATAATAAACTGAATGTAAAATCTGTAGGCTATAATTACAATGGTTGTTATTTAAGTTATTAACTTGAAACTTCCGTTTAATTAACAGTTAACTGTAAGGTTCAGTGCTCGAGTTACGTTTCACTTCTTCAGTTTAACAATTAAGTTAAATGTTGTAATTTAATCAAAAGATGCTTTTGTTATTTGATTTTGGAGTTTGGTGTTTAGGGAACTTCCTTTGTACATCATTTTTTAAAATTACTCGGCTATAAATAGTTCAACTCATCTTTGCAGTCAGATAGGGAAGTCTGACGGGTAAAAAATTCATCCAAAGATAAGAACAGAGCTTGCGTTCTTGACTGAGTTTTCTGCGATCACGGTTCCTGTAAAGGAACCGAAACGTCAGATAAAAATCTATACTTCTATACTAATATTATAAAGCTGCAGAGTTTGTTTGTTTGAACGCGCTATTCTCAGAAACTACCAATCCGATTCGAATAATTCTTTTTGTATGGATAGAAACATTCAACGGGAAGGTTATAGGCTAGTTTTATCTCGAAATTTTCACAGGAACTGGCTCAACCCGGGTAAAGCCACGGGGCGCTGCTAGTGGAAAATAAAAGCGAAGTGTATCCGAAAACGTAGTAGCAGTAGTTTCAATTTTAAAATAACTTGTATTGTTTATGCCAACAAATGAAAAGCATATAGTTACAAACGCAGAGTTAATTAGGAAGTGTATATTCTGAAAATGTTAAATTGTAATATAACATTAACAATGTACAATCGGAGAAATTGAATGTTGCATTAAGAACGTATCATTCCGAAATTGGTCACCTTATTATATGCTATGACACGCGTCACGATTTCTCTCACTCCGCAACCAAGTTAAGAATACACTACCACTGCTAAACAATAAATTTCCTCAACAGTACTTTAAATAACATAATTTAAAAGAATTAACTGTAAAGCCATCGCTTGAAACCTTCTTACTATGAGGTGACGTAACGTTCTCTCTTTGTTTTCCCTTTTGTTTCAACTCTCGCTCAATTAATCCGAAGTAAATTGGCTGTGTTCAGCAATATTTTCCTCACTGTTTTATTAATATTTTTCTTAGCTATTGTTCGGAAAATCTTTGGTTTTCATTGGGAGAGTTTAATGCTGCTTTTGTGCTTGGAATCATTTATAGTTTGGAGTTAGTTGTATTACTACACTTCTTTGAAAATTGTATAATTATTGTGACTTCATTTTTGATCCTCTGTTCCTTCTATATGTAAGACCATTACCTACTATTTTTCATTAGGTACCTTTATTTGAATCGCGTATAAAGCACTGACATAACCTTAGACAGTATAGACCTATACACGGTCTGACTGTTACATGTTTAGTGTTTCCACTAACCCGATTTCTTTGGTCTTCTTCTTCATCGATTTCTTTGGTGTTTACGACAAACACATTTTGAAGTTCGACTTGGAATACTTTTTTCCATTTTATTCCAGTTTTATTCCCATAGGCACCTTGTACAATGCGGTCAAAACAGTGGCGCGTTGATGGTACATTATATAATGTACTGAAGACCTACCTTATGTTACTCTATCACGTGTCTCTACTCTCAATGGTCGATAAGTCAGTCGCAATCCCTGGCTGGAGACAAGATGTATGTGGTGCCAATAACCGGTAGAATTGACAGTATATCTTATTGTATTATACTGACAAATGGCTAGCTATACTGTTGCTATTACCTCTGATATATATAGTCGTCTTTATTACTATTATCAAGAGGTAGAATTTTGTTTGTTTGTCTGTTAGAACTAATCTGGGGAATTACTAATCCGATTTGAATAATTTTCTTTGTAATAGAGAGCAACATTCAACGGAGAGGATATAGGCTATTTTACATCTCGAAATTTTGACGGGAACGGGCACAACGCGAGTAAAACGTAGAACTTAGAAAATTATTTACATACTTAGAAAAATGGTTATATAATTTTATCAATCAGTCTGCGTCTTATAGCCAACTGAATACCCAGTACCATTAGGCGGATACCTAATACGAGCCGTTACCGTATTCCATAATATCTAATCGACTAATGTAAACGTGAAATAACTAGATACAAAAAACCCTGAGTTACTCGTATATCTCACACACCCCAGTCACGCGTAAGGCGTTCATTGACTGACACATCAGGACCTACTGATAATATTAACGAACAAAAGAAAGCCGTTAATTCCCATTTCTTATACTAAATTCAGGACACGTACGAAAAAAGGTCCCAGAGAAAGACCGCAAAATCGATTTGAACTGCCAATACTGAGGAATTCGTATAAACGCATACCGATTATTATTATGCATCGATATAAATCGAATAAAACTCGGAGATATCGAGTAAGAACGACGTGCGAAGATTTGCGACGATTTTCCATTCAACAGTTTTATGTGTGTTCAAAGAATTTAATAGGAATAAAAATTCCGATTGCTATTCATAGAAGTGGAACGGAAATTTTGTTTACTGTCAATAACGAATCTTTTGTTGAATAGGAAAATGTATACTTTTATGAATTAGACTACTACGTGTAGTGCATTCTCACTGATATCTATCTATACTAACATAGTAAAGCTGAAGAGTTTGTTTGTTTGAACGCGCTTATTTCAGAAACTGCCAATCCAATTTCAATAATTCTTTTTGTTATACATAGCCACATTCAACAGAAAGGTTACAGTGTATTTTTCATCCCGAAATTCTTACGGAAACGGGCATAACGCAGGTAAAACTGCGGGGCGCTACTAGTAATATTATAAAGAGAAATTTGTTACTAGTCCGATTCGATATGAGAATAATATACAATAAAATACACCCAGACAAATTCACACATGGTTTACTTACTGATACTAGTACACATACATACACAAATCACTACATAGTATAAAACAAAGTCGCTTTCCGCTGTCTGCTTACTACGCAACGGATTTTGATGCGGTTATTTAATATATAGAGTGATTCAAGAGGATATTTTATGTGTATAAAAAATCCCGACGGGGTCGGGCACTACGTGGGTAAAACCGCGGGGCGCTGCTAGTACTATAAATGAATATTTAATTGCCACACAGACGTCGTCGCCAACAACTATGTCTGCACATATTGTTGACAATTAAAACAGGACCGACTATTTACACTGTAATGAAATATTAGCAATTATAATTGCGAACACAAAGTTCTTAGAATAATAAGTTCACAATAGCTAACACACATATTATGTTTTCACTTTAATTCCTAGTACTAGACCTAGACCTAGACCATCCCAACCCCAAAAAGCCTGATAGCAGAAATCCAAGCAAACATTACGTCGAAACGATTCAGCACTTAAGTTTAATTTTGGACAAACAATGACTCATAATAAATAGGCTGGGTTACGTTACAATATTATCTTCAACTAGGCATTTTCCTCTAAGAATATTCGTGGAGCCAGTAGTTTGTAGTTCAAACAATAATCCTGTTGTTAAACTTGACAAGGCGCAAATAGTTTGGATTACTCAGGGTTTGAGGGCTCTAATTTGGCGATTTAAACCTTATGTTTAGGAGATAACATTATCTTTACCTAGCCGCGCCCAACAGTGTTACCCGCGTTGTACCCGTTCCCGCGGGAATGTTGTTGTCTCTCTGTCGTGTCTCTTACTTGTGATATTGTATCACCTATTATTACTTTACAGTTTTATCCAAATCCGCCCAGAAGTTTTTTCGTGAAACTAATAAACATACATCCATACATACACACATCCATCCTTGCAAACTTTCGCATTATATATTATTTAGTGATGTTAAGGTGTTCGTTGCTAGTTTAGAAGCTGCGAGCTGGCTAATGTTAGGGTGCGTATTCATTGAAGCGGAGTGGAGCTGTGCGGAGCTCAATGGACCAATCACAACGTTACGCTCACTGATATTTCAATCATTTTATACTTTGATAGCAGCGCCCCGCGGTTTCACCCGCGTTGTGTCCATTCCTGCGGGAATTTCGGGATGAAAAATAGCCTATGTTGCTCTATATTATAAAGCTGCAGAATTCTTTCAGTGTTGGATACTCCACTTATCGAGGAAGGCTAAAGGCTATTTTTCATCCCGAAATTCCCACGGAAACGGGCACAACGCGAGTAAAACCGCGGGGTGCTGCTAGTAGTAGATATGTTGCCAATTTCATAGCCCCACATCCAACACAGAATAGGGCACAATCCAAAGGATAAAGGGTAATAAAGGTATTGGTAATGATACCTTTATTGTTGTATTGTGGATGAAAGTTCGGAGACCTCTCCAAGATCTGACGTTTATTGGGACAGATAGGGAGGTCGATGTATTAATTAACAATTAAATTCAATAATATCAAGTTCAGATATGTTTGTTTGTTTTGTTATTGGTTTTAATGTAGGTTACTGTATTCTTAGTAACCTAAGTTTTCGGCTTTGTAAGTCTTCTTCTTCCCGCATTTGGCAAGCGTGGTGATTATGCCTAATCTTTCTCACTGTACTGATAACTTCAGTGAGATGAGAGGCCTTTGCCCAGCAGTGGGACATTACTGGCTAATTCTTACTTACTTACTTAAGTCTTCTTATCTCATTGAAAATTATACTACGGAAAAAAATCGCTTGGTACTACCTGCAAATTATTAATAGTTGTTTCCTCGCCCCTCGGTCTTTTCACCATATTAAGGGCCACAGGGTCTAGTAAAGGGCGAGGTTCTTGTTGTACTTTGCTCTTCTGTAATTATGAAGAACAAATTACGTCTCTCTACGTAAATGCCCATCCTCAGCGATAAAAATGGTATTTGACAATTTTAACGTCAAACTGCAAAGTGCATTCCGTTTTCAAATATCTAGTTAAGTCATAGCTACACCTGCAATACCGTCCATCATCACGACGTTAATCATCGCGGCAATTAATGGCATTTCCCGCTTGTGCAGCCCAGGCATAGGACCGTCAAAACTATTCACAACTACTTCGATACAATTGCAATACTTGTACTTGCTATTCAAACAACATAGCTCACATCAAATTCTCTATTGAAACCACAGTACATTATACAGTAGGAAGTAAATAATTAATATACTAGTTTACGTAGCCGTCAGTTGGCTCGGTAATAAATGCACAAGTAGTCATACTGAAAGTTTCTCGGCTAGACTGTTTAATCTACCCACATTATGTTGTTAGTTTCGCTGCTTCGGTTGCCTGGTTTAATAAATAAGTTCATTCAAATTTGTGGTAATTACTTATGTTTGTATTTTAGGGCATTTGGAGTTTTTAATTTGATTACTTATTTTATTTTAACATCATCATTTAAGCCCTGTATTCATTGTTAATATGTATGTATTGCACAACTGTTGCTCATCCCAATTGCTCCACAACATTAAAGTTACTGGCAACAATGTTTACAGCCATACTTCTCGTCCACTCGCTAGTCTGCTTTCATGTTTTCGCTCGCCGGTGGCAACTCTGCAACATGGCGTTATCAACTCTGCAATACAAGTGTTGCTTGCAATGTGTTGGCAGCAACTCAGCAAAATGTTGAGCAAGATTTATAAACAAATGTAAACTATGAATACGAGGCTTTATTGTATTACTAGCTGATGCTATAGATGGCACTAATGTGAAACATTTGTAGATTGGGCTTACATTACAGATTTAGTGGAGTCACGTCTATGCATTTAGTCAAACCGAACAAAATAACCCTCTTAATTTTTTTTTAGATATCAGTTGGTATTTCGTTTACAAGCTAAAGACCTACAAATTATAAAGACAAAGTTTGAATCTTACCAACTCACCGACTCGCAGCTCTCATAGAGAAACAGTTCCGAACATTGTATATCACTCATGCAAGTTTTCACTAACCATACCACACTAACATTTTAAGCTCAATACGTTTTTATAGCCACTTAATCCGAACAACGCGTACAAAGTAACAAATAGTTCAGCGTCAGTTAATTCTCCGCTGTATAATACATAGTTAAACTGAACAAGGTGGTCTGTTAGAAACTATTTCGAAGGTAATTTGGCGACAAATTAAACTGAAATTGAAAGCGATCTTCTGAAAGCTTTGTTAAATTGTATTGTGTTGGTCTTTTGTCATATTTATCTAATGAAATTGTTGGGGAATATACTTAATTGAAAACTGTCTTATCTATCTATATATATAAAATTCAAAGTCCTGACTGACTGATAATCAACGCACAGCCTCAACCGCTACACCTAGAAACATGAAATTTGGCAGGAAGGTTCTTCAAGTGACGTAAGTGCACACTAAGAAAGGATTTTCGAAAATTCCTACGGAAACGGGCTCAACGCGGGCAAAGCCGCGGGGCGCTGCTAGTTTAAGTATAAGATAGGGACCTTATTTAAGGTAAACTGAGTTTTGAATTGATACTACGTCACAGAAGACTTTGAGTCTTCTGTGACCACGGTTCCTGTAAAGAGATCGAAATGTCAAATAAAAATGTAAAATAAAAGCGAAGTGTCTCCGTAGTAGTTTCAATTCAAAATGAGTAGTGTTCGCTTAAACTTAAGAAACCAGGATGTAAACTGAGTTTCTTTGGTGATATTTAATTTAATTGTATTATGGAACTCACTTTACCAAACACAATTCATCGAAGTATCAAATGACCGATATCTGTTTTCGCCGATGTTGCATTTTGTGGATGTAAAATTGGACCGAAGCAAATAGTCGAAGTAATATTTCACTCAATTAACGTTTGACTGAAAAACACTTTTTGATGCAGATCGCTTTTCTATTTTTTGACAAACAACATTTTGAGGTAACTTTTTCAACCTTCCATGAAAATCTATCGACTTCAATTTCATCTACAAAACTTCAAGCGAACCTTTAAATGTGCATTGAGCAAAGAAAAGTGGATCATTTATTTTAATGCGTTACGTTATAACAATACAAAATACCAGTATTGTTTAAGACCCATTCCGAGTGCTTACTACATTCCCAATAGTAATTTTCGTTTCCATTAGCTCTGCTTGGTACTTCGGAAGCGAATGACTGGTATTGCATCGTGAAATTGCTTAGGGGATGTCTTCACGAGCGTGAGAATCGCAGCGATATTATCGTTGTGTTACGTATTTCTATACACTTTTTATGAATGTGCCTACATGGTGATTTTATCGACGTGTCGTGATGAGTGACTGAGAGCGAACGTTTTGCTGACTTATCGCTGCGGTAACTTCGCACGCAGTGGATTGCGGCGCTCTCGGACGAAGCTTGCTGAGAAAACAAGCCTAGTATTATTACTCGGAGATGTCAAATACTTCCTTAGTAGAGATTTAATGAGTGATGTTACATGTAATGTATAAAAAATACATCAATTAGTTAAGTGTTGATTTAATGGATGTTTTTGAGTGCAACAGTTAGTCTCTGTCCTGTCTTATTCGTGTCAGTTCTATCGCGAAAACGTAGTGAGTCGCTGCTGTTATGAGTCGTCGACGACACGCAGAGATATCGTTCTGACTCGCGACGATACTTTAGCGGCACAATCACTCGTTCGTGGAACATCTACCAATATATATAATATTATAAAGCTGAAGAGTTTGTTTTGTTTGTTTGTTTGTTTGTTTGTTTAAACGCGCTAATCTCAGAAACTACTGAACCGATTTGAATAATTCTTTTTGTAATAGATAGCCACATTCAACGGGAAGGTTATAGGCTATTTTTCATCCCGAAATTCCTACGGGAACGGGTACAACGCGGGTAAAACCGCGGGGCGCTGCTAGTCTACCAATATTAGCGCAACTCCGTCGCGATTTTTTCGCTCGTTGAAACAGTCCCTTACAAATCGAACTGCAGGTTCTAATTTTAGATGTGTTTGCTCCAGTTTTGAAATCTTACGAAGTTATGAACGAAATGGCGTTTGCAATTTTGCATATGTTTCGGTTTAGAAATGGGGTGAGCTTTTTGGTAAACGATGAGACATCTTGTCTCGTAGTTTAGTAGTTTACATGTTTCAGCTGGTGTTATGTCAAAGAGATCCATAGCGTCTATTTTAATTCCATTATTATTTATTTAAACGGGAACTTACGTACGACGGAGGCTACTTTTGAGAGTTCCTCAACACGTTTCGGTCACATACCTTCATCAGGAGGTGGGTGAAGCGCTCGCGACAGCGTCTCTCCCCGCACAGTAGCCTCCGTCGTACGTAAGTTCCCGTTTAAATAAATAATAATGACATTAACGTACGTTTCAATTAATAGTAAAATATTTTAATTCCATCATGAGATACAACAATTCTAACATAATTATACAGAGAAAGAGAGAGAGACCTCGATACTCATATTTACAATCTACTCATTTTTTATTACGCATACTAGCCGTTCCTCGCTGTTTCACACGTGTTGTGGTTATTCCTGTGCTAATTCCGTTACAAGAAATGTCGTCTTGAATGTAACTACGAATACAAAAGCATCATTCGAATCGTAGTGATTGGTTCTTAGTTAGACCGTTCAAATAGACAAAACACTCTTCAGTTTTGTATAATCCTACTAATATAAATGCGAAAGCTTGTGAGGATGGATGTATGTATGTTTGTAACTCTTTCACGAAAAAACAACAGAACGGATTTGGATTAAACTTTAGAGTAATATAGGTTATACATCAGAATAACACATGGGATTTATATCCCGAAATTCCCGCGGGAACGGTTACAATGCGGGTAGCACCGCGGGGTGCGCCTAGTGTTGTTATAGATATAAATTGTCTCATCATTAATGTACAAAATAAGAACGAGAAGTTCTTGACTAAGTTTCTTGAAGTTATCTCTTACTTGTGATAAAGTTATTGCAGTTATTTGTACTTCCTTGAGAAGAAGTGTATTGTTTTACTAAGTAGCGCTCGTGGCGTCGTTTGACCAAGCGATGTCGATTGCGATTGTTAAGCAACGTGCAGCTCGCGCCCTACTTGGATGGGTGGCCGATAGTGGCATTTCTATCTGAGCGCTACCGTGCTTCGTGCACGTAAAGCAGTCGGTCCCGGTTGTTTTAATCGTTGGACAATGTCGGAAGCCTTTAGGCGGTCTAAAAACTCCGACACTGGGGTTGGCCACTAACTTACTTGATGATGAATGAAGCAAGAAGTTTCATTTATTATGACACTAGCAGCGCCCCGCGGTTTTACCCGCGTTTTGCCCGTTCCCGTGGGAATTTAGGGATGAAAAGTAGCCTATAACCTTCCCGTTGAATATGGTTGTCTATTACAAAAAGAATTATTGGAATCGGATTGGTAGTTCCTGAGATTAGCGCGTTTAAACAAACAAACAAACAAACAAACAAAACAAACTCTTCAGCTTTATAATATTGGTATAGATAACTAAAGATGCGCATCTGTAGCATTGCATAGCATAGGTACACTAAGCAATATTACCTGATCGCATTGTCAAGCATCATGCAACTGGGACCCTAGTTCGATGGTTGGCCAATAGTGACATTTCTATCTGTGGACCCCAAAGTGTACTACGTTAAGCGGGCACCTAGATGGGCAACCGTGCCCGCGACGTAGCACTTTTGTTCAGCCCTAAGAATTTAAAGCCCACAGACATAAATTAGTCACATCCAAACCAATAGTTAGAAAACAAATAAAATAAGTAAATAATTACCAGATTTCACAACACAAATCGGGCTCTATAAATCGTTTGATACTGGCAAAACATGCTACTGCCGCGGCATGCCATAGCGATCAGCTGTGCCAACAAATTTCACGCAACAGTCAAGCCAAAATCACTCTTAAACCATACACAATAAAGTCCAAGCCAACTGCAGTGATAACTTTGCCGATGTTTACGAGTAACATCGGCGTTTAACCGAACAAATATAGCTTGGATCAAACATACGCTTATGCACTTGTATGTGTTCCTGGTATTGATTGTTATTTGGTTACCATTGATTTACATACGTTCGGAATAATTCAGGTTATAATAAAGTCCTTCGTGTTTACCCCAGGAATTGAATACCGGGAGTCAAAGCTTGTTTGTTCAAACGTAGCATAGTTTCAGAGGAGTTCTTTAATAGGATTTGGGATTGACTTTATTTGTAGA
Source organism: Cyclophora punctaria (assembly GCA_951394245.1). NCBI lineage: Eukaryota > Metazoa > Arthropoda > Insecta > Lepidoptera > Geometridae > Cyclophora > Cyclophora punctaria. Next base: position 3,348,991 of record OX596191.1, on the reverse strand, counting down.
TGCCTGTTTGGGATTAGGAAATGCTTGGCTTTAACTATAATTATGTATTATTTATGACAATGCTTAATACTATGTCTATTTTAATTTTCTAAATAAAAGATTTTCAGCTGCTTGACTAAATCTATGGACGCACTAAATATGGTAAAATAACGATTTGGTAAATTGTCACATTATTGTCGCGTCGTGGTCGAAACCACCGCGTGTAATAGTTAGCTCATACTAAAATACTTTTAAACCTGAGTATACCATAGACAGTATCTGGGTGTGAAAATATATGACGTTACTAGTAGCACCTAAGGGCTTGCTCGCATTGTACCCGTCCCGCAGGAATTGCGGGATGAAATGTATCCCATTTCTTCCTAACTAAATGCTGATGTGTAACCTATAATACTCTAAAGTTTCACTGAAATGCGTTCAGTAGTTTTTTCGTGAAAGCCTTATCCTACTAATATTATAAATGCGAAAGTTTGTATGTATGGATGTATGGATGTATGGATGTATGGATGTATGGATGTTTGTTACTCTTTCACGCAAAAACTACTGAACGGATTTGGATGAAACTCTACAGTAATGTAGGTTATACATCAGAATAACACATGGGATATATTTTATCCCGAAATTCCCGCGGGAACGGGAACAAAGCGGGTAACACCGCGGGGCGCGGCTATAGACTATATAATACTAGCTGCGCCCCGCGGTTTAACCCGCTTTGTACCCGTTCCCGCGGGAATTTCGGGATAAAAATAGATGTTGGCCGATTCTCAGGCCTAACCGATATGTACACAAAATTTCATAAGAATCGGTCGAGCCGTTTCAGATGAGTTCAATTACGCACCCCGTGACACGAGAATAATAATATTATCCTACTAATATTATAAATGCGAAAGTTTGTATGTATGGATGTATGGATGTATGGATGTTTGTTACTCTTTCACGCAAAAACTACTGAACGGATTTGGATGAAACTCTACAGTAATGTAGGTTATACATCAGAATAACACATGGGATATATTTTATCCCGAAATTCCCGCGGGAACGGGAACAAAGCGGGTAACACCGCGTGGCGCGGCTATAGACTATATAATACTAGCAGCGCCCCGCGGTTTTACCCGCGCTGTGCCCGTTCCCGTGGGCATTTGGGGAATTTTTATACATTATAAACCTTCCTCTTGAATCATTCTATCTAATAAAAAAAAAACGTAGTTTTAAAGATCTAAGCATACATAGGGACAGACAGCGGAAAGCGACTTTGTTTTTTATTAGTAGTGATGCGAAAGTTTGTGAGGATGGGTTTATGTATGTATGAATGTATATTAGCAACTCTTTCACAAAAAAAATTACTGGACGGATTTGGATAAAACTTTACAGTAATCCTACTAATATTATAAATGCGAAAGTTTGTATGTATGGATGTATGGATGTATGGATGTATGGATGTATGGATGTATGGATTCCTACTAATATTATAAATGCGAAAGTTTGTATGTATGGATGTATGGATGTATGGATGTATGGATGTTTGTTACTCTTTCACGCAAAAACTACTGAACGGATTTGGATGAAACTCTACAGTAATGTAGGTTATACATCAGAATAACACATGGGATATATTTTATCCCGAAATTCCCGCGGGAACGGGAACAAAGCGGGTAACACCGCGGGGCGCGGCTATAGACTATATAATACTAGCTGCGCCCCGCGGTTTAACCCGCTTTGTACCCGTTCCCGCGGGAATTTCGGGATAAAAATAGATGTTGGCCGATTCTCAGGCCTAACCGATATGTACACAAAATTTCATAAGAATCGGTCGAGCCGTTTCAGATGAGTTCAATTACGCACCCCGTGACACGAGAATAATAATATTATCCTACTAATATTATAAATGCGAAAGTTTGTATGTATGGATGTATGGATGTATGGATGTTTGTTACTCTTTCACGCAAAAACTACTGAACGGATTTGGATGAAACTCTACAGTAATGTAGGTTATACATCAGAATAACACATGGGATATATTTTATCCCGAAATTCCCGCGGGAACGGGAACAAAGCGGGTAACACCGCGTGGCGCGGCTATAGACTATATAATACTAGCAGCGCCCCGCGGTTTTACCCGCGCTGTGCCCGTTCCCGTGGGCATTTGGGGAATTTTTATACATTATAAACCTTCCTCTTGAATCATTCTATCTAATAAAAAAAAAACGTAGTTTTAAAGATCTAAGCATACATAGGGACAGACAGCGGAAAGCGACTTTGTTTTTTATTAGTAGTGATGCGAAAGTTTGTGAGGATGGGTTTATGTATGTATGAATGTATATTAGCAACTCTTTCACAAAAAAAATTACTGGACGGATTTGGATAAAACTTTACAGTAATCCTACTAATATTATAAATGCGAAAGTTTGTATGTATGGATGTATGGATGTATGGATGTATGGATGTATGGATGTATGGATGTATGGATGTATGGATGTTTGTTACTCTTTCACGCAAAAACTACTGAACGGATTTGGATGAAACTCTACAGTAATGTAGGTTATACATCAGAATAACACATGGGATATATTTTATCCCGAAATTCCCGCGGGAACGGGAACAAAGCGGGTAACACCGCGGGGCGCGGCTAAAGACTATATAATACTAGCTGCGCCCCGCGGTTTAACCCGCTTTGTACCCGTTCCCGCGGGAATTTCGGGATAAAAATAGATGTTGGCCGATTCTCAGGCCTAACCGATATGTACACAAAATTTCATAAGAATCGGTCGAGCCGTTTCAGATGAGTTCAATTACGCACCCCGTGACACGAGAATAATATTAGATCCTACTACTATTATAAAGGCGAAAGTTTGTAAGTATGGATGTATGGATGTTTGTTACTCTTTCACGTAAAAACTACTGAATGGATTTGAATGAAACTTTACCACAATATAGCTTATACATCAGAATAACACATAGGCTATAGCTTATACATCAGAATAACACATAGGCTATCTATCCTATCCTACTAATATTATAAATGCGAAAGTTTGTATGTATGGATGTATGGATGTATGGATGTATGGATGTATGGATGTATGGATGTTTGTTACTCTTTCACGCAAAAACTACTGAACGGATTTGGATGAAACTCTACAGTAATGTAGGTTATACATCAGAATAACACATGGGATATATTTTATCCCGAAATTCCCGCGGGAACGGGAACAAAGCGGGTAACACCGCGGGGCGCGGCTATAGACTATATAATACTAGCTGCGCCCCGCGGTTTAACCCGCTTTGTACCCGTTCCCGCGGGAATTTCGGGATAAAAATAGATGTTGGCCGATTCTCAGGCCTAACCGATATGTACACAAAATTTCATAAGAATCGGTCGAGCCGTTTCAGATGAGTTCAATTACGCACCCCGTGACACGAGAATAATAATATTATCCTACTAATATTATAAATGCGAAAGTTTGTATGTATGGATGTATGGATGTATGGATGTTTGTTACTCTTTCACGCAAAAACTACTGAACGGATTTGGATGAAACTCTACAGTAATGTAGGTTATACATCAGAATAACACATGGGATATATTTTATCCCGAAATTCCCGCGGGAACGGGAACAAAGCGGGTAACACCGCGGGGCGCGGCTATAGACTATATAATACTAGCAGCGCCCCGCGGTTTTACCCGCGCTGTGCCCGTTCCCGTGGGCATTTGGGGAATTTTTATACATATAAACCTTCCTCTTGAATCATTCTATCTAATAAAAAAAAAACGTAGTTTTAAAGATCTAAGCATACATAGGGACAGACAGCGGAAAGCGACTTTGTTTTTTATTAGTAGTGATGCGAAAGTTTGTGAGGATGGATTTATGTATGTATGAATGTATATTAGCAACTCTTTCACAAAAAAAATTACTGGACGGATTTGGATAAAACTTTACAGTAATATCCTACTAATATTATAAATGCGAAAGTTTGTATGTATGGATGTATGGATGTATGGATGTATGGATGTTTGTTACTCTTTCACGCAAAAACTACTGAACGGATTTGGATGAAACTCTACAGTAATGTAGGTTATACATCAGAATAACACATGGGATATATTTTATCCCGAAATTCCCGCGGGAACGGGAACAAAGCGGGTAACACCGCGGGGCGCGGCTATAGACTATATAATACTAGCTGCGCCCCGCGGTTTAACCCGCTTTGTACCCGTTCCCGCGGGAATTTCGGGATAAAAATAGATGTTGGCCGATTCTCAGGCCTAACCGATATGTACACAAAATTTCATAAGAATCGGTCGAGCCGTTTCAGATGAGTTCAATTACGCACCCCGTGACACGAGAATAATAATATTATCCTACTAATATTATAAATGCGAAAGTTTGTATGTAATGGATGTATGGATGTTTGTTACTCTTTCACGCAAAAACTACTGAACGGATTTGGATGAAACTCTACAGTAATGTAGGTTATACATCAGAATAACACATGGGATATATTTTATCCCGAAATTCCCGCGGGAACGGGAACAAAGCGGGTAACACCGCGTGGCGCGGCTATAGACTATATAATACTAGCAGCGCCCCGCGGTTTTACCCGCGCTGTGCCCGTTCCCGTGGGCATTTGGGGAATTTTTATACATTATAAACCTTCCTCTTGAATCATTCTATCTAATAAAAAAAAAACGTAGTTTTAAAGATCTAAGCATACATAGGGACAGACAGCGGAAAGCGACTTTGTTTTTTATTAGTAGTGATGCGAAAGTTTGTGAGGATGGATTTATGTATGTATGAATGTATATTAGCAACTTTTTCACAAAAAAAATTACTGGACGGATTTGGATAAAACTTTACAGTAATATAGGTTATACATCAGACTAACCCATGGGATATATTTTATCCCGAAATTACCGCGGGACCAGGTACAACGCGTAGCGCGGTTAGTCACTACATAGTATAAAATAAAGTCGTCTGTTTCGTGTTTGTTTGTCTGTATGCTTAAATCTTTAAAATTACGCAACGGATTTTAATGCGGTTTTTCGTATTAGGTAGAGTGATTCAAGAGGAAGGTTTTTATGTAAAAAAATTCCCGAAATTCCCACGGGAACGGGCACAACGCGGGTATATGTAACCCAAGATATGAAAAACATGCCTAAAAAAATTGGTTATTGGCGTGCGCTACTAAATCTATTGCTGATACACAAAAACAATGTTCTACACAATCAAAGTACATATCATTGCGAACAAATAAGTTCCCGAGGGCATATGTCTAACTATTATAGTTAAGCCACAATAACCGTTTTTAGTTAAAATTAATTAGTTAAAAAAGGAGTGTAATTTTAAGTTGATGATATTCATATGATGATATGAATCTACATCAAAATAAATGGCTCTACAATCAAGGTTAATTATGTTTCTTTGTATACCTCTTTAAATTATTAAAATCGGACAGTTAGTTTCAGAGTTATGATGAGAAATATCACTACATAGTATAAAATAAAGTCGTCTCTGTTTCGTGTTTGTTTGTTTGTTTGTTTGTTTGTCTGTATGCTTAAATCTTTAAAATTACGCAACAGATTTTAATGCGGTTTTTTGTAATAGGTAGAGTGATTCAAGAGGAAGGTTTTTAAGTATAATAACATCTATTAAATAATGGAGAAATACTGTTATTTTCAGGGTTTCTAATGTGGTGTCGTAAATTTTTACATTTCTTGCCGCTTACATTGCGTACGCAGGCTTAACCTTACAGGATTTTATAAAAATAATGTACTAAGTATTCTCTACATACAGAAAAGTCCGCGATGGTATATGTCTATCTCTTATCGATATCCCACAAAACCATTTTTTGTCATTTACTTTTTACGGCAAATAATAGCTAATTTTCGAAGCGATTTGAAGCACTACAGCATTATAATTTCCTTATCCAATTTCCCACTTGAAATTTTGATTGTGTATATTCCTGCGGGAGACACGCAATGTTTTATCCCGATTTTCCTACATGAAATCTTGATTACCCGAAGCGAAGCGAGGGCGGGTCGCTAGTACATAATATATAATACATACATACAAACTATCGCAGTAAGACTCGTTATACTATAGTTAAATATATAAATTACTTCGACAAAAGCCTATATTGGTAACACGATACAGCAAATAAACGCCCGATTCCATTTTTATTCGCAAAATGAGTTGCCTCGAGACCTCAGAAGGACATCGTTTACATCAAAACATTAATAAGGTCTGACAAACATCCCTGAATCTCCTCCTTTCGCTTATTAGGAGAGATTTTGTCAAAAAATATCCCATTTTTGTCATTGCTCTCTTTATATCATTTATATCTTTATTTTGATTGACATTAAATTTTATGACATTAGACTTTAGGTCGGTTATTGAGGTACTTTCGTAGGATTAGGGTTTTGATAAAGGTATAAGAGACCTTGGCACGTAATTGAATAGAGATAAGTAATACTCGTCATGAGGTGAAGGCATTTCATTACAATCTATACTAATATTATAAAGCTTGCAGAGTTTGTTTGTTTGTTTGAACGCGCTAATCTCAGAAACTACTGGTCCGATTTGAAAAATTCATTTTGTAATGCAAAGCCACTTTCAACGGAGAGGTTATAGGCTACGTTTCATCCTGAAATTCCCACGAGAATGGGTACAACGTGGGCAAAACCGCGGGGCGCTGCTAGTAGAGTAAAAAATGACAAGCACAATTATTGATACTCCAAAGGCTTGTGTGGGTGTCACGGTACAAAAGAACGGGAGGGCAACTAATGATTTCTTTGAAAAAGTAATTAAGTATTAATAAGTATTAGCCGGTAATGTCCCACTGCTGGGCAAAGGCCTCTCATCTCACTGAACTCCTCCTCTTTGAAAATAAATACAAATAATCCGGTAGGTGCTGTTGCTTGCGTGCGCCTTGGCACTTAAATCACTAAACTTATTTTTATTCATTATCAAGACATTTAACACATGACATGAAACGAAAGCTACTTTAAATCCTAATTTTCCCAATGGGATTAATACTATATTTCACGTACTCCGTAGGATATACGCATGTACACAAAACTATAATAAGCCAGCCGCGCCCTGCGGGCTTACCCACGTTGTACCGTAGAAATTTCGACATAAAATGTATCCCATGTGTTATTCTGATGTATAACCTATATTACTGTAAAGTTTCATCCAAATCCGTCCAGTAGTTTTTTCGTGAAAGAGTAACAAACATACATACATCTATCCTCACAAACTTTCGCATTTATAATATTAGTAGGATAGCAAGTTGGTCATAATAAAAAGTATATCACAGTAGTATTCGCTGCCTTTGTAGAAATATTTAGTGATTCGAACGCACCATCAACAATGTATGAGCTTCACTATGTAAGTGTAGTTTGCACATTTATCGAGATGATTTATTGCAGGGTTTCTATCGGGAAATAATAAAAGCTGCCCACACATCCGTATCTAGTAGGGTGACCATAAATTTAATGTTTTGGGTCCGAGTTTTAATTAAAGCAATGGATTGTAAAATGCTGGTACAGATTTGCTAATTAAAACGTTAGGTGTGCGAGTTTGGTAAAATAATACGTAAGGTCTTTTTGCATAGGATATAGTACTTACCTAATTATATGAATATCTATTTTATTTTGATTTTCAACATCTTTCTTTTTTAATGTTTTTTTTTCAATACCTTAATAGGTTGACCATTAATACATTGATACGTAGAAACTGATATGATTACACACGTTAAGTTGGTGTTCCTGATTATTTCATGCGCTAGACCATGTTGAAAGTCATTAGGCGGTCTAAAAATTACAACACTAGGGTTGGTCACTAATCTACCCGTTATTCGTACTAACTTTTTATCAAAAAAAAATCCTGTATTAGAATTTGGCGTACTCAGAGACCACTAAATCAAAAATAAATTGACGTAACTTCAAACATTACTGTCTCATTAACCTCTCTTACTTTAACATTACTTGACATGTCATCGTAATCACTAAACTTTATTCCACGTTTCCCAAACTGCTGGTCACCCTATAGTGACACCACGAAATGAAAACCACTGTATCACGATGAGCGACTCCAATCTCTTCATTTAATCGATATTACGTATCTTGCACTTTCGACACACTTTATTAGGAGTGGGACTGTGGTAGCCATGTTTGAACGTAAATGGATCATAGAGTTAGGTTATGTTTTGTTTGAAAGGTCGCCCCACCCCGCCCCACCCCGTTCCACTCCGCACCACTCCGCTCCGCACAACTAAACCTCGTTCCGTCAGTCATTTATTTTGTTTGAAGTCTGCACAGCTCCGCTCCGATGACACCATTTTCACACAAGCGGAGAGAAGATTTCAAGCACTGTGATTGGTCAATTCACGGTCCACACAACTCGGTTTCAATGGTAACGCTCCCGTATTCAAACTATTTTTGAGGGCAAATTGTATGATTTTAAAAGTACCTATATATAAACTATTTTATGTTATAGACAAAATTTCACTGAAAGACATTAACCTCTCATCTCACTGATGATATCAGTACACATTTCAGTACAAAACATTTTATTTAATAGACAGACAAGTCACTGAAAAACCATGTTGTTTACATCTTGTCTCTAGTAACGTTCCTTCAATGTTTTCATACGTCAGGAAAGAGTCTCAAAATACAGTCTTGATATGATATCAAGTCCCAAGTTTAAAAATCTAACTGACATTTAAAAATGAGCTTTTATTGGACAATAAAGTTCTTTTCGAACCAAATTGCAGGTGTTACAATAAGGCTGACGTGCAATTTCGCCATAGCATATGTTGTATGAATAAAATGCAATGTCAGATGTATTGCAACCCGCTTGTTGTGGCGTTATGGTGGCTCGTAAATCTTAAAGGGTCACCTTAGGGAAACGTTTCCTTATCCATAGTGTTGGGTAAGGGATGATTTTGATCGATATCGTTAGTTATGGTTTACTGTTACTGTTAGCCCGTATTGTCCCACTGCTGGGCAAAAGCCTCCCCCCATTCCCGCCACTTTTTATAGTACAAAAATAAATATGAAGTGTTGATAACCCTTTATCATATTAAGGCACTTTATACGGCGCTGCTGATCAAGAAATCGTATACTATCCGGCCTAAGGTACCGTATTTTTTAAAACACGTCATTCAATAATTGGCGTTTTTTTATTATAAAACTAGCTGTGCCCTGCGGTTTCATTCGCATTTATTCAGTGACTGCTTACCGTTTAAATCTTCCCTGGACTACGACAAATGTTTCAAAACCAAAATCAGCTGAATCGGCCTAGCTGTTCTCGAGTTTTAAGCAGACTAACGAACAGCAATTAATTTTTATTTATATAGATAGATAGATAACACGAATAGTTTATTTCGCAAAATCTTTAACTATGAATACCAATTACAATAACTAAATAATTATTACGACTTATATTTTACATAAGGAACATAGTTACAATTTTGAATGATTTTATCTGTATCTTCTGTGACCACGGTCCCTGAAGGGGTCGAAACGTCAAATTAATTTTTAAAACAAAAGCGAAGTATATCCGTAAACGTAGTTTCAAAATAAGTAGTATTCACTTAAAATTAAGAAACCATAACATAGTTACTATTTTATCGACAAAATATAATATTGAATAAATTTTTCTCATCACTAGTGAGTAGTTCCGTCATATAGAATAAACAGGCGTCATAACGTACCTACGTCTTGTATGTGTGTAAGATATCGCTGCCAAAATGTTTACTTGGATTTGCTTACATTATTGTATTACGTGAGTATGTTGTAGTCAAATTTATGAAATGGGTAGTTGTAGTTTTGCCTTTCAGTTCTAAATAAAGATTAAAGTAAAGTGAAGTATCGTATGTCTCAATGTTGAACAAAGGCCTCTCATCTCACTGAAGATATCAGTACAGTGAGGGTAATTTAGGGTTAACACACTTGCTTAATGCTGGTTGGTGATAAACCCGAGACATGCTGGAAAAGTAGAAAACATGTTTAGGCTCGACCCGGATATTGAACCCGCGACAGTCTTGGCAGGCGAATGCACATAAGTATTACATACCACCGAGGTATTAAGGCTAAAGATGTAAATATATATATAAAATTGTATAGTAATTCATATTATCATAATGATAATGTTATGTACACTGTTATCTACCCACTAGCAGCGCCCCGCGGTTTTACCCGCGTTGTGTCTATTCCTGTGGGAATTTCGGGATAAAAAATAGCCAATGTTACTCGTAGATAATGAAGCTTTCGAATGGTGAAAGAATTTTTTTAAACGGGCCAGTAGTTTTTGAGCCTATTCATTACAACCAAACAAACAAAGTTTTCCTCTCTAGAATATTAGTGTAGATGAGAACACTTTATCATATTAAAAAAAGTTAAAAATTCTTATTGACATGTTCGTGGCTATCATAAAAGTTTCATACGATAAGGTTCTAACTATGCCTAATTTTTTCATCAGCTAACTGTACATCAAGACAAAATTGAAGACTTGATATCTATACAGTTTCCTTGTGTGATTGTTTTGACAGACTTCCGAAACTACTGGATTAGGATCTTGCAGGACTGATGTTACATCGAGAAACATGGGATACTTTTAATCCAAAAATCCTGAAGGAAAAAGTTGGGTGTGATGAAAATCTGTTAGTCAGTTATACTATTGACGGTCTCGATTGTTTCAATCGTCTATCATATCGGAGGCCTTGAGGTGGTCTAAAATTCCCGACACCAGTGTTGACCACTAACCCACACAAACTTACTTAGTATAAAATATTAGAAAATAACTTACTCCAATAGACAAGTGGCAATAGCCTCCCTTCTCTCAGGCAGCTCTCTCTCTCCAGCATCCTCTTTTGTTGTTTACTATCAAATGAAGAGGATTATCTTGTCATAGTCAGAAATTTAATTATTTTAATTACGGTTTCCTTAATTAATTACTAATCATTCGTATCAACATGTACAACTGAACAATATGTTAACTAAATAGGATACAATTTGATTGTCTCTTGTCTAGTCAGTCTAATCTAAACGGACATAATAATTATTAACTCGATAAATTATCTATTTTCCTCATTATTCTAATAACATTACTGATGAGATTAGAGCCCAGTTTTGGGACATTACACACCTTTTTTAAAAGAACTAGCCGTGCCCCGCGGTTGCACCCGCAGCGCCCCCGTTCCCGTGGGAATTTTGAGATTTTTATTCCTCATTTTTCTTATATAAAAACCTTGTCCTGACAATAAGGAACACATTAAAAAAATAATCATCCAATTTGGTGCAGCCGTTCTGAAGTTATGCGCTTACCAACACATTTTGCGATTCATTTTTATATTATAGAATGATAGTACATAATCGAAGTAAAAATAATACTATACTTAGGGCTTTATTCATAAATGCTTATTAACAGCAGCACTTTAGCTATCAAATGGTTTGTCCCTTTCCGACATACGCTATTTGCCAAAGAGCGAAAGAGACAAAACACTTTAAAACACTGTTTAAGTAAAATATCGTTTATGAATAAGGCGGTACATCGATAACAAAATCTTGTGCATTGACAATGACACATCTGACTAAACCGTAACATTGACTGCAACATAGTACCGCATCTAATAAGGGCCTCCCTTACATCATGAGGTTTGTAAACAGAGTCATATGTTTACATGCAACAGAGTATTAATGTTATTGAGTTCAGTGGTATTGTTTCGAAGGGTTTTGGGTGCCAGAAAAGTTTTGGTTGCAGTACGAGTAAAACTTGTATTTCATTACTTTTACATTTTTTAAGACAGTTTTTGTTTTTGAGATATATAGAGATAGAGATAGATTTTGAAGAACAAAAGGTTTAGTTGCTTTTTAGTTGTTTTTGATCGATATGTTTTTACGAATATCTTTAGAGCAACCATCAATACCTGAAGAGGAGTTATCCCTCACCTCCTGATGAAGGTCACTGGACGTGACCGAAACGTGTTGAGGAACACTCAACAGCAACCTCCGTCAACTCAACATAATCAAAAGTCTATATTATCTATTTCTTTTGGATTGGCACAAAATGTGGTTAAATGTCGTAAATTTTCCAGCCGAAGACGATTGCTTCTGAAGAGGAAAAAGGTTTAGAGATAGGGTAATAATTAAATAAAATCACTAATTATTTTTCCTCTAAAGGATCAATCGTCTTCGGCTGGAAAATTGATGACATTGGTCCACATTTTGTGCCAATCCAAAAGAAATAGAGTATACAACAATCTACATCGAAACCTAAAAAAATCTACGCCAAAAACATTCTATTCTCGGATAATAATACTAAATCACAATCATATTTCTAATTTCAAAGAAGAAAATTCTAATTACAATTTTTCGCTGAAAACTTGGCTGACTGTTCTACCGTCCCCGTATTTATTTCAAGGCGCTTGATTTAATTTAAAAAGTTGGATTGATGTCCCGTAGGCGACAAAAATCTTTTCAGTGCCATGACGAATGTTTATTTGATGTCATATTTTTTGTTGAAATTCACTTTTTATTACTTGTTGTTGTTTAAGTCCTTTAAAGACTTGAAAGGATCTGATCTTTGTATTACTAATGATGACTACTCATGTTTCATATCACGAGAGCCCTTGTCCTTGCTACTGTCAAAATGGTATTTTTAGTAGCGACAGCATGGTAGGTTGGAGTAAACGGAGAAAAGTCATTCGTTAGTTATTCGTAGTAAATTTTAATTTGAATATAAACCATGATCTTGCTAAGGGGAACAACTATACTATGGTCATGTTTACTAGCCATCTACTTATGTGCGTACCAATTAATGTATCTAGTATGCGCTATTTCGTATTTTAAAAGACCAGAGAACTATCGAATTGTAGTCTTAAGTGTAGGGTGTTAAGGCTCTTAATGATCTAAGATGATCTTCGATCAACAATACACAACTAAATATCGGGTCACGTACAAAATCAAATCTTAATACTGTCCGCGTGGATGACGTATGACAGCTTATTTTGTTTACTACCGAACTGAAACAAAAACAGTTTAAAACAGTTCAAACAGTTTTTAAACAGTCCGAAGTTCAACCTAATTACAACCATGGCACTTAGAAATAAAGTAGCAAATTTTATGAATAAAATAAGAGCTCACTTTTCAAATGAGGCGTTATTCACCGAGACGTATTTTTTGCGCCGACCCGACATCTAGTTGTTTATTGTTGATCGAAGAAGATGATCCAATAAATAACCTCTTGCGATCGAAATCCGTAAATCTTCGAAAATATTTCAAGAAAGAATCTCTCAAAACAATGACCTTGCACTTCGTAACAGGGTACCCCATGACGAATGATAAATCAGAGTATTATTTGAAAATAATAGTATATTTATGTTCTCTCCATTCCATATTTTGTACGTTACGTGACCGAAATTAGTTTCCGTAATTACAATAGGATGGATTATTTTGATACACACTGCTTTGGAGTTTAATGAACTTTTTAGTAAGTTTGAATGATATTTTACGACATGCGGGCCATGAACGATCAAGTTCATCGTCACGTTTGACAAGCCCGTTGGCACAGTGGCAGAGAGAGCGCTTACTGTGTCGGGGGTTGCGGGTTCGATTCCCGCCCGGAGTCAACAATATGTGAAGACATAGTTGTTGGCGACGACGTCTGGGTGTCAATTATATATTCTTATAAAGTATTTGTGTATAATATATGCAGTAGTATCAGTTAGTTAGATTCCATATTACAAGCTTAGAGCTTAGTTTGGGTCTAATTAACCGTGTGAGAATTTGTCCGGGTATATTTAGTTATTTATTAATTTAAGTTTGAAGCGCACATGATGTGGCGTCCAGTAAGCTTGACGGTGTGATTAGATTGATATATACTAAAAATTATATAAACTAAAACTTTTTTGAGCATGCCTTCAATACCAGGGACAGACAAACACATGGAACTTATACTCTTCCTTTCCATAAAGATGTAAAAAATAAATTCAACCAAAAATTCACCATCCTCTCCAACCGTAAACCACATACATTTCGTGAATAAAGGATTGCTCATAAATGACACAATGATTAGGTTCCACCCATTGTTGAAGACTCGCAGATTTCTCATTATAAGAATTCAGTTATTAGAATGAAGCGGATGTAGGACGGAGACTAGATTAAGTCATACGCTCGTATTGTCAGAGGAATTATTTCAGGAATTTCACTGAATGGTACTATTACTTCCTGATAGGTATTACTGGGATATAGGGGATGTTATCTGTACTGTGAGTGGGCTTTGGCCGTGCTGGACTTATGGCTTATGTACTAAGGTAGATTATCTGTCCTGTGTTCAAGGTAACTTTGTAATAGTTTGTGCTGTTTTGTGTTGTGGGAATTAGGTGATAGTAGCAGTGCCACGCGAAATTTACTCGTATGTACTCGTACGTTTGTTACTCTTGCACGAAAAAACTACTGGTCGGATTTGGATGAAACTTTACAGTAATGTAGGTTATACATCAGAATAACACATGGGATACATTTTACCCCGAAATTCCCGCAAGAACGGGTACACCGCGGGGTACGGCTAGTTGCTTAGTAATCGCGTTGTTCCATCGTTCGTACCTCAAAATTTGCCATCAGCGCAACAATAATACATAACATATGTGGGTAAACAAGTCCTAAGCAGGAATATAATTTGAATACCTAAACATAATACGGATTAAGTGGTCTAATACCTAAAGAAAACACTGTATACAACGTTGGTAGGCCTTAGACTTAGGAATTATATAGTTTAATAGAACTGCCGTGAGGTTTTACCCGCATTTTACCCGTTCCCGCGAGGATTTCTGGATATAATATAATATATACCATGTGTTATTCAGATGTATAAACTATATTATATAATTACAATATAAAGTATTTGTGTATGTATATGAAGTAGTATCAGTTAGTTAGATTCCATATTTCAAGCTTAGAGCTTAGTTTGGGTCTAATTAACCGTGTGTAAATTTGTCCGGGTATTTATTTATAGAAATAGAAATAGAAATAGAAATAGAAAACGTTTATTCACAACATAAAAGAGATGATATACAAAAAAATAAAGTAAACAAAAAATAAGAAAGAGAATACGAAAAAGGACAAAAATTATAAAATAAAACCACGTTGTGAAATGGTCCCCAATTCAGCATATGCTAGCTAACGCTGGCGCTGATCTTCCATTGGGGCCAATTTGGTGACGTCAGTGCCAGTCAGTGTACACAACATAAAGCAACACAACTATAAATAACAACATCACAATACGTTTTACAGCGTTATACAAAAAGGACTATATAACAGAGCATAAATTTATTATTATGGAAAAAACAACTAAAACTAAAAAACTAAAAAGCGCTTGTGTCGTGCATCAATGCTTCCTGCGACTTTTGATGGCAGAGGATTTTTTTTTTCAAAGTAAGCTTAAAAGATTCAATACTTCGCAGGTTTCTCAGTGGAGGAGGGATATTGTTCCAACATTTGGTCGCAGCATAACGAAAGCTACCCCTGAAAGCGGCAGACCCATGACGCTGCGTCATAAGCTGGGGTACGCCCTTCCTACTAACTCTAGGCATCCACAATAACTTCTCGTAGAGATACATGGGGGACCTATATTTTATAATGCCAAACAGGAGGCAAGCCAGGTGCAGTTTTTGTCGGTGCCTCATTTTTAAGATCGAATGAGCGTTCAGAAAGGGACTCACATGAGATCTAGGTGGGATAGAGAAGCAAAATCGAGCACATGCATTCTGAACGCGCTGAATAAGCCTATGGGATTTAGCAAGCAGCCGGGGGCCTATAACTGTGTCCATGTAGTTAAGTTTAGACAAAACTAATGACTCCACCAGCTGCAATCGTAATGGTTCTGAAAGGAACGGACGCATCCTGTACAGAATTTTTAGTTTGTAAAAACAGGACTTTGCAACATTTGCAACATGTTTCTCGAAGCGGAGGTTACAATCCATGAGTAAACCTAGATTTCGCGCTTCGTAAACTCGCTCTATGACCTCACCCATAAGCACAACATCACAAGGAGTCTCCAATTTTGTAAGCTGTTGTGGAGTTCCAAAAATGATATATTTCGTTTTTAATGGGTTGAGCAAAAGACCATTCCTATGCGCCCACTCAGCAATTCGCGCAAGGTCCTCATTTAGCTTACGAATGGCATCAAATAAATCAGCAGGCTTACACGAAATGTAAATTTGTACATCATCCGCATAAAAATGAAACTTACAGAATTTAATTACATGCATGAGATCAGCTAGATATAGAATAAATAGAATCGGACCAAGGATAGAACCTTGGGGGACGCCTCTATTTACAGGTTCTTTTTCAGAATTTACACCCGTTCTGCCCAGCTTAACGTATTGGAACCTGTTAGTAAGATAGCTTTCAAACCATTTGATAGCGGCAGTATCAAATCCATAGTAGCTAAGCTTAGATAGCAACAAAATTATTAAGATGGAATCAAAAGCCCTAGAAAAGTCTAACAAAACAAGCAAAGTAAGCATCCCCAGGTCTTGAGAGCATAGAATACTGTCAGTGACATCTAAGAGCGCCGTTACCGTGCTGCGTCCCTTCCTAAAACCTGACTGAACATCTGGCAATATAGTGTGATCCTCCAGATACTTAGTGAGCTGTAAACACACAGCTTTTTCCAAAACTTTAGAAAGACAAGGTAGTATACTGATTGGCCTAAGATCTTTTAGTGCAGAAGGATTATTGTTTTTTGGAAGGGGAAGCACGATAGCAGTTTTCCACAAATCAGGAAACGTGCTTGTCAGTAAAGATGTGTTTACAAGCTGCAATATGCATTCAATCGTACATGGAAATGTCATAGCGAGCATGTCTAGGGAGATTGCATCACTACCTTCTGCATTTGATTTCAATGATTTTATGATTTGGACCAGGGAGTGTAATGAAATGGGCTCTAAATGGAAATTATGATTACTAAATTTGTGGAACTCAAAATAAGTTAGATCTGATATTGGTACCAAACAATTGCCAGGGATGTTTAAAAAGTGTTTATTAATAGCGCGAGGATCATCGAAAGAAGGGGGTAGTTCACTTTTATTATTTGATAGCAGTAACGAGTTTTTAATATTTTTCCATAATGCTTTGGGATCGCGAGCTTTATTGTTTATATTATATTTAAAATAAGCTGTTTTCTCCTGAAGGGTAGCTACATTAACCGCTGATTTGAGTGACTTGTAATATACCTTTTTCTTTGTGCATTTAGACTTATGGTACTCAGCGGCAGCATCATCACGCAGTCTCATCATAAGCCTTATTGTTTCAGTAACCCAAGGGTAGGAACGATTTCTAATAGTTACAGTTTTTACCTGTGCGTGGACATTGTACAAAGATTGAAACAGAGAATTAAAAACATATACCATCTCGTTGACATTATTAAGTGTTGAAGTAAAATCCCAATTAATTGATTGCAAATCTTTATCAAAAGAGTCTAAACAAATATTTTTTAGTGGCCTATAAGTTATAGTGAGGGGCAGGGGCTTTTCACGCTTAATGGTAAATTCACATGCCACAAGACAGTGTCCGTATAGCCTTCCTACAAGGTCTAAATTTACACTTTTTGCTTTTAAGTCGGTACAAATGAGGTCTATGAGAGTTTGACTTTCTTTAGTTATGTGAGTCGGCTCATTAACAAGCTGGGTGAGGTTAAAGCATGACAGAAAAGATTTCAACTTAAGTAGATTGGTATTATTTACTGGATCCGACATATTGACATTAAAATCGCCCAGTAATATCAAATTATCATAATATGGAATGGCGGAGATGGAGTCCGTAATCGCATCCAAAAACAAGTCTAAGTCAACCCATTGCGGACGATAAGCTGTGCCGATCATCAGTTTTCTACCATTAGTAGTTAAAGTAACCCACATTTGTTCCACCAACTTGTGCTTAGGGTCAACTGGGTGAGACCAGGATCTTATTCTAGAAGAGGAACTAATTCTGGTATAAAACGCGACTCCACCCCCCCGCTTACGTGCGCTCAGGGGCCGCGGAACATGACGCAGCCCGTATCCCGGTATCACGGGAGCGCCACAGTCCTCACCCTCTCTCAACCACGTCTCATTAATTGCCAAGAGGTCAAGATCATTTCGAAGCACTGAGGAAATAAAATTGTCTCCATTTGTATTGAGAGAACCTGCGTTGTACAATCCAACCCTAAGAAATTTTTTGGTACTCATAGCAGTAGGGAATACTTAGTACATAGGTATATTAGAAAGAGCACAAGAACAAAAAACACAGAAGCAACCGACTACAAGCACTGCAAACCTATAAATAACATAAAATAAAAATATAAAAAGGTACTTAATATCAAAAATTAAAGAAATTGTAAGCGTTTTAAAATAAAAAGAGATAAAAACAAGAATAACGAGATTAATAAACGCAAAATGGAACATAAAACAATTTATTAATTTTAAACAATATAAAGAAAGTTGTAAATATAGCTGTATTGTATTTGAAGGTGAAAATAGACTATTAGGTAAATGAGAAATAATAAACTTTACATATTGATTATTAACTACTATAGATCGCGCAAAACTAGCCAATCGGGGATCTAAAAACACGCGTGATGTCTTCCTCCGCGCGCACAGGGAACGCCTGCTTGCCTTCTCCTTGCCGGGCGTATATGCGACCCCTCCTCGTCCAAGCATAACGCCAATGACGAAGGCGACATTCCTCACGAACGCGATGAAATAACTTGCGGTTAGTGCGGGTTAAACGCTCGTTAACGTAGATACGCTGAGCCCCCCGCAAACCCAAGTCGGCCGAAGTCAGGTGCCGGCGGACCCGTGCAGCATTGAGCAGTTGATCGCGGAGGCTTCGTGATGTGAGGCGAACATTAACACGGCGGGAGTGACCTGCAGTCGCGCTCGCCGCCTCTGCGCCGCCCGCGCCGCCCGCGCCGCCCGCGCCGCCCGCGCCGCCCGCGCCGCCCGCGCCGCCGGTCCCACTATGCCCGCTTCTCGCCCCGGCCGCTGCCGGTCCGACGCGCTCCGCAAATACGATATCCCGGGGCTCGAGAGAAATCCCCAATTTTGCCGCTAGGACGGAGACTGTGTGTTGAAGATTCTCCCCTATGTCTTCGGGCAAACCACCAATATCGAGGTCAGCCAAGAGCCCCTCCTGTTCCCGCTCATTGACTTCGAGCTGCAGGCGGGTGACAGTGCGCTGCAGCTCGGTCACCTCCTCCGACTGCCCGGCCCCGGCGGACTCCCTCTTCTCCACGGCCTCCATTCTACGTTCTAGTCCGTCCACCCGGCCGGAGATGCATTCGATTGCAGTACGAATTTCATTACGAAATTCGCGCTGTTCTCTCATGAACTCTTCTAGTTCGCGACGCATAGCTTTTATATCATGGTCGCATGATTGAAGCGGATCCGACGCACTGGTAGTGCCCTCAATGCTTTTCACAGGGGTGCTGCTATTGTCCCCGCGGCGCAGTTTTTTTTTACATTCAGGACAGGCCCAATCCAGGGGTATCTTCGTTACTTTGGTCAGCCCCACACAATCCAAATGGAATTTTAAAGGGCATATGGTACAGGTAACGCCACCTGGCGACATGAACTTGCCACACGCAGCGCATTTCGACATCTTGAATGGTTTAGATGAACGGATATTGATTTCTTAAAACTTAGTTCAATGCTTCAGCGAGAGATGGCTCTAATCGCAACTGTTCGTGTCAATTGACGTAACGCCTGAGGAGTGTGCGTAAAGTTACTGCTTACCCACACGGTGAAAAAAAAAGAACCTGATTGATTTGGTCGATACAACTAATCTGCGTGACGCTACTGCGTCGATAGACCGAGCCGGCTCACGCAAACACTCTCACAGGTAAACACCACACTTAGCAACACATCGAGCGATCGCAATAATGTTATCAGCTGATTTTACTATTTAATTTAAGCAAAGTTTCGACACAGTTACACTGACTGACAGACGTTTGTGACGTCACTTTAAGTCACTTTATTTAATTTATTTATTTATAATACCGTATATGTTTGTTTCTCTTTCACGCTAAAACTACGGAACGGATTTTCATCCATCTATCGTCCATCCATCCTTGTCTAGGCTATCCATCCACATGATTTTCACCCATTATTTTGAGGGCTACGATACTTCAGACAGACAGACACATACACACAGACATGGACGTCAAAATAGCATCCCTCTTTTATGTCGATGGTTTACAACAGATTGCGTAAAGAGTAATCCTAGGAATTCATAAAGTGGTAGAGAAAATAGTATACTTCTAAGTATAATAATTGCTTATGATAATTCGAGGGGTAAGAACCAGATGAACGTATCTACAAAAATCTCGAAAATCGTTTTTTTGTAGAAATGGGTTGTATCTATGACCCTACACGTTGTGCCAAAAGAACGTATCGCTAGAATCAATAGTTCACTTGTTCGATAATAACGCAACGACTTGAAAACAAAATCATGAACAGCCGAAGAAACTTAACTTCAATACCATCAAAATAGTTTCAAATTAGTGAGAATTTAGTAACTTACAAAACAACGTAAAGACAATTATACATTAATTAAACCCTGAGTGTAAGCAATTGATACTATTCTTCATTGAACCACAACAACGTATAAGCCGTTACTACAGTTTGGTTCTAAACAATATTTGTATGTGTCTTTGTATTTTATGCCATAAGAACGTATATGTCCTTACGTTCATTTGGCTGTAATACTTTGTTATACGTGGATTTAAAAAATAAGAGCCAGAAGAACGTATGTCAAACAAATTATGGAAAAATTCGTATATTTATTTATTTTAGTGTCCACAATAATATTTTTTTTCGCTATTTTTATTCTCTAATGGTACATAAATATGACCACATACTTTTTTTTTTGGTTTAGAGTAAATCGATTGATATTTTGTACGTTAAAGTTTACTATGACATAAATTTCAATGTTTTTTACCTCTCCTGGAAAATCTTTAGAATGTATTTGCGTTCATTTGGTTCTTATCCCTCGAATTATTATGGCATGTAAAATATTCTCGTTCATTCCAGCAAAATGTTCTCAGAAATAACATGTTTTCAAGCCACTAGCATGTCTATCACAGTAGAAATCTTTGTTAGAATTTAAATGACATAATTAACTATACCATAAAAATATAATTTCAACTTTAAACGCTTTTATTGCCAAGATATTTTCATTTCTCCGTAATACAACATTTATAGTAACCACTGTACGGTACCATTTACATGAATAGTGTAATAAGACGTAATCTACACTAATATTATAAAGAGGAAAACTTTGTTTGTTTGGTATTAATGAATAGGCTCAAAAAATACTGGACCGTTTTTAAAAATTCTTTCACCATTCGAAAGCTACATTATCCACGAGTAACATAGGCTATTTTTCATCCCGAAGTTCCCACAGAAATGGACACAACACGGGTAAAACTGCGGGGCGCTACTAGTATGAAATATTTAACTTTAACTAATGTTCTTTTTATAAAAGCTGATAGGGCTATAATTCTGCGAAAACACTGTCTTAAAAAACCACGGAGACTAGGTACTGGTAACAACAAAAGCTATATAATTGAGGCTGGCTTTTCACTTGATAAGAGCCAGTAGAATGGCAATCGCGAAGACATCTGAATAGCTCTGCATTTGAAGGTTGGAAAAAATTGGCCTTTTTAAGATTTTTTACGATCTTGAAATGTAACTAGGTCTGCTTTTGTAAGATTACAAATGTTGCCGTAAAATGGAACGTTCCTGGTCATTGCATTCCGTTTTTTTTCTCATTTCCTACGGCGTTCTTAACGCTTTTGTCTTTAAGTGTGAAATTGAATTAATTTTTATGTTGAGGTTTTATTTTTTTAGTGTTATGTTTTAATGCTAGGTTTGGGTTTATGTCTTAGCCGATTGTTTTTTCACATAGCTTTTTATTGTGTACTGTAAGGTATATTGGATTAGACTAATTATTTTATATAACCCACCTCATAATCTGTTAAACTTTATAGTAAAGGCAACGAGGGAATGGGACTGATATCTCTACATACATATTATAAATGATCTAGTTAGGGGTCAGTTGTAACACTATAATTAACTTCTTAGCCTTAATCTTAGTAATTATAAGCACTTATGTACACTAATTCTATGGCAAATAAAGATTATTCTTATTCTTATTTTAGGCGATTTTGCGTATAATAAAAAAATTATATACATAGATCGAGTGTTGTATTTAGCTAAGTATGTGCCATTTTTGTTTTGTTTTACACCACGTGTTTATTAGTGTAGCGCTCGTGGCGTAGTATAACTAAGCGATGTTAGTTCATTGCGATTGTTAAGCAACGTGCAGCTCGACCCCTACTTAGATGGGTGGCCTATAGTGGCATTTCTATCTGAGCGCTACCGTGATTCGGAGGGAACGCAGTCGTTCCCGGTTGTTTCAATCGTGAGACCATATCGGAGGCCTTTAGCCGGTCTAAAGACTCCGGCTGGCCACTGAGCTACTTGACTTGAAATGAATGAATGAAGTAATGCATGTAGGTAGGATATTAAGTAGCATCTATCCTCTCATAAGGTATTCAATAAATTCATCAAATTTGGTGTAATGGTCTAATGTGTTCATAATTCTAGGAATATACATATTCCTAATATTGACAAATTGAGAATAATATCTTAATATTGATGAATACTAAGTGTAGTATATCTATTAATTAATACTCCAAATAGTAAACTAATCTGATTTATCTCAAGATCAGACAGATAAGAGATATTGTATTATGTATGTATTCGTGAGTGCTTTGATGCGTCTGTAATAATTACTCTGCTGATTTATGAGTATCAGTTACTGGTTATAAGGTATTCGCTTGATAATCTAACGTTTGATTATAATAACATTATGTGATAAGAATATTATCAGAGAGTAAAAATCATTTGTTATTTTGTCTTCTTCTTCATCGAGTGGATGGTCGCTGACCAATCCCGGTGTCAGTCGAGTTATTGAGCTGCCAAAGGCCTCTGACATGGCTTATGTAACGACTACCGATAGTTGTCGTTAACTACGTAAAAAGTAACTACGGATAGTAGTCGTTAACTACTACTGTTATTTTGTAAAACTACCTAAGGTTTGTTAAATTAGGTTCTATGATCTTTTTCCAAGGTTTTAAGGATTTGTAATAATTCCTGATTGTACCCGCACAACGCTGGTAAAACCGTGGGAAGCAGCAGCTATTAACTATTAATAAATCTCTTAAAACTCCCAAAATTTATAGGAATGTCTCGTGACATTTGAATAAATAAATAAATATACCTGGACAAATTCACACACGGTTAATTAGACCCAAAGTAAGCTCTAAGCTTGTGTTACGGAATCCAATTAACTAATACTACTACTTATACACATACAAATACTTTATAAGATAATTGACACCCAGACGTCGTCGCCAACAACTATGTCTGCACATACTGTTGACTCCGAGCGGGAATCGAAACTGCAACCCCGACACAGTAAGCGCTCTCACTGCCACTGTGCCAACAGGCTTGTCATCATTAATATCTAGTAGACAACCAAATATAATGCAAAGCGATTGTCATTTGCTGAAATGCTTCAAAAGCCGCGTACCCACCTAGCGCACAGGCTCGCGAGCCAGCCTCATTAGTTTTGTTCAATTTTCACGAGGCCGCCTCGCGAGGCAGGCTGAGCCATCATAAGTCGTGTATATTCAGCTGCAGCTATTTTCCTAGCTTCGCGCGCGAGCCAAAACATAACCGTACCCACCTAGCGCACAGGCCAAATGCCAAAGCCAAATGCTCGGCTGGTGTGGACGTGCCTCGGGCTGCCTCGGGCGCGCGTTTGCTCGGCTGAGCACGGCTCGGCCCCGAGCGACAACAGATGGCTCGGGGTAACGGTAAACTTGACGCGCTCAAAGGTGCCTCGGTGAGCGCTGTGTGTTAATATATACACGACTTATGATGGCGGCTCGCGAGCCATGGCTCGCGAGCCTGTGCGCTAGGTGGGTACGCGGCTAAAGAAGAACGAGGAATTGTCCGTAACTATTCGCTTTTCTCATACAAATATAAGTGGTTGTATCAAAAAGCAAGCGTGAAAAAACATTCATGTTTTCTTAATTAATAATTTAATTCTGTTGGTTTAACCGGTCAAAGTAAAAAACGTTATTAAATATGCATAACGGTTGAAATCATAAAGGTGCGATTTAATGTTAATTAAAATGAGAAATTGCAGTCGGCAATGCTTTCTGTTTAAATTTTTAATTAATTCCTTAACGCTCGGTGTGTTTGCTTGGCCTATTGACTTAATTTTTGATAATAAACTTGGTAAAAACGTGTTATGTTTAAACTTCATAAGTAGGTGAGAGGGATTCAATTAAGCTTTCGTTCTTTTTTGGTCTTACAGTATACATATATTATTTTTCAGGACTTTTATGGACGTTATCATTATGGTAACAATTTTATATATTAAATTCTGATCTTTAGCCTTAATACCTCGGTGGTATGTAGTACTTAATATGTGCATTCGCCTGCCAAGTGTCCCGGGTTTAATATCCGGGTCGAGCATAAACATGTTTCTTACTTTTCAAACATGTGTAGGTTTATCACCAACTCGCATTAGGCAAGTGTGATTATGCTTTATCCTCCTCACTGTACTGATATCTTCATTGAGATGAGAGGCCTTTGCCCACTCTTCATTGAGATGAGAGGCCTTTGCCCAGTAGTGGGCAAAGGCCTCTCATCTCAATGAACTTTTGCCTCACACATGTCTCAAAAATCAGATTGAACGCTTGTCGAAGACATTTATACGTTCGGAAAAATTAAGAGTCATTGTTCGGACTAATCTCTGTGAACTAATAATTATCTTTGTACTGGATAGCTTTATTCAAGGGTAAGATAATAGGTTATATTTTATCCCGAAATTATAACAGGAACAGGCACAACGTTGGTAAAACCGCGGGGCGGGGCTAGTAAGAAATAATAGATTCGCGAATATCACGTTTGTCTAATCTAACAGCAAGCGGGGATAGAACGTACTCCTTTTTTAATGTAACCTCGCTGTCCCACAGCTGGGCAAAGGTCTTTCCCAATTCTATCCATGGAATTGTATCTTTTTAGTGCCAACTCCTTCCAATCCTAGTTAGTACTTTTAACATCAAGTCTATTTAAGTAGACTTAAAAAAGACTACACCACTAAACAAAGTACAAGTGAGTAACAACAAAAACCACAAATACAAATTAATACTGACACTGTGTCTCGATACAAAGGGAATCAAACAAATTGATTTAAATGCCTAATTACGTTGACGTTTATCAAAAACGAACATTAAACGTAACCGAATACCCGATGATTTGGCGGGAACTCGCTGACTGTTTCCTGCTTTAACAATTTACAATTATGACGAGTAATCGATTAAAGTACACTAGCAGTGCCCCGCAGTTTTACCCGTATTGTGCCCGTTCCCGTGGGAATTTCGGGAATTTTTATACGTATAAACCTTCCTCTTAAATCACTCTATCTATTTAGAAAACTGCATCGAAATCCGTTGCGGAGTTTTAAAGATTTAAGCATACATAGGGACAGACAGCGGAAAGCGACTTTGTTTTATACAATGTAGTGATGTGCGGGAAGTAATCAGTCTGTGCCGTGACCCTTTGGGACACGAAGTAGTACAGAAAATAATGTACCTTTTTTGAATCCGTTTGAAGATTCGCTCCAACGGGTTTTATTTGAATGAGGTATTAAAATAGTCTGTGTATTGGGTGAAGAAGTATTATTGTGTTGCGTACAACTTCTGGCTGGTCTTTTTAGGAGTAACACTGAAGTATTACGTTGAAATAGTTGGTTTATATTGTAACATTGTTTTAAGAAAAAGTAAAAATATTAACCTGTAATGTCCCACTGCTACAAGCGTGGTGATTACGACTAACCCTCCTAACTGTACTGATATCTTCAGTGAGATAAGAGGCCCTTGCCCAGCAATGGGACATTACAGGCTAATACTTTTTTATCCAATAGTCAAGCTACAAGTCATCTACCATCCCAAATCCAACAACCGGTATTAAAACAAAACCGCGTCCCGCCAGTACGATAAACCTTCACAGTACCGATGATCGAACGATTCATTGTGCAGACACCCAGGATTAAAAGGTTCACTCCGTTATTGAATGAACGAACGAACGAGATAGACTTGCTCACATATACCTCGATTTTCCACTGGATCAATCACCGTGGGCTGTTATTTTCAGCTTGACATTTTTCAAGGTTGGTGAGTGGTAGTATGGCGATGGTGAAGATTGAAATTCGTTTAAGTAGAAATACTTTAAGGAATTTCGAGATGAAAAATAGCCTATTATTTTGAGGAATTTCGAGGTAAAAAATAGCCTATAACCTTTCCGTTAAATGAGGTTATCTATAACAAAAATAATTATTCAAATCGCTACTGACCTGCAGACTACCTATTTGTGTTTTGCGCTTAAGCTCTGCTCAGATATCAACATTTTACAAATTAAGAAAAGCGGATTATGTCCCTCCATCTATCACAACAGCGTGACAGAAGGAGACAAGATATGATATGACATATACTATATGTTGATTGGTAACACTTTGACAGAAGATTCGGATTTTAAACATTCCACCAATCAGCTCACAGAATGTATTATGTCATGTCTTGTCGTCTTCCGTGACATATTTTGTGCTAGCCGGGCAGAAGACAAAGAATATGAAAAGCGCTTACATGTTTATATATCCACTAGCTACTCCCCACGGTGTTACCCGCATTGTTCCCGTTCCCACGGGAATTTCGGGATAAAATATATCCCATGTGTTATTCTGATGTATAACCTATATTACTGTAAAGTTTCATCCAAATCCTTTCAGCAGTTTTTGCGTGAAAGAGTAACAAACATACATACATCCTCATAACATTTCGCATTCATAATATTAGTAGGATTATTGGATGCCAATATCTATAACCACTTATGTGAACTTAACAATATTGGAGAGTTAACCGCTAAAACGATCAAGCAAAGTCTTAATAACAATGTCAAGCTAAATGAACGCAGAGCCAAGTATCAGCCTTTACTACAGACACGCGTTGAAAATTACTGAACAATATCTAACGGGTGTCATTCACCCGCTTTGTATAAGGAAGGGGTTTATGATTATAAAATATTTATATATGTTACTGTGAAAGCTCGAAGTACGGTAAATCCTAAGATTTAAGAGTAAGTTTTAAGATTTACCGACATGAATTGGTAAATGTAAGTATTTCTGAAAAATAGACAATTTTTTCGTGCTTTTACTATTCGAATTCAGTATATGCTAGGTTAGGTTAAGTTAGGTTAGCAAAAGCCAAGAAGGCAGCTGAGAAGAGAAAAGGAGTGACGAAGGGGAAGGATGGAGGAAATACCCCTCCAGCACCACCCCCACCGGTAGCCCACCTACCGCCTGTCCAGGCAGGCGGACCAAAAACTGCACCCACTTCTTCGCAAGAGGGATGGAGTGCAGTTGTCAAAAGGGGCGGGAAGGGAAACTCCCGACCCGTTCAACAGGCGCGAACAACCCAACCCCGGGTAATACCCTCAACCGCAGGAGGGAAGAAGAGAAGGCGCATCAGAGGCCCCAAAACGTCGGCAATCGTCCTTACTTTGCGTCCAGACGCCCTTAAAAAAGGAATGACCTACAAAGAAATGCTGGTCAAGATAAAGACCAGCATCTCCCTCTCCAGTGTGGGGATAACCGGGGGAGTTAAGATTAAGGAGGCACAAACAGGCGCAAAGCTTGTGGAGGTGCCCGGATCCGGCAGCGAAGCCCAAGCTGACCAGCTTGCGGCGAAGATCCGGGAGGTCCTTGGGGATGACGTCTGGGTCACGAGGCCCGTGAAGTGCAGCGAACTGCGCATCACGGACCTCGACGAGTCCATTTCAGCGGAGGAAGTGGCCGCCGCCATTGTCGCAGAGTCGGGACGCCCCAGGGAGTCATTCAGGATCGGTGAAATCCGCCGCGAAGCCCGCGGTCGCAGAGGATTTACCCTGTGGGTGCGATGCCCGACCACAGAGGCGAAGGCCCTGGCCCAGAAGCGGACCATTTTGGTGGGGTGGGTTCCGGCGAGAGTCACTCTTCTGGAGCCCCGCCCGCTCACCTGCTTCCGCTGCATGGAGCTGGGGCATGTGTGTGGCAAATGCGACTCCGACGTAGATCGGAGTGCATTGTGTTATCGGTGCGGTAAAGAGGGGCACAAGGCGGCGACCTGCTCAGCGGATCCCCACTGCAGCCTGTGCGCAGCCGCAAACTTGCCGGCGTCGCACAGAGTGGGGGGCAGAGCATGCGTTGCCGCTGCCAAAAAGCGGAGAACACGTAAAAAAGGCCCTCACAGTGCCCAGAATGCGTGTCCACAAACCTCTCCCGAGGCCATGGACGAGGAGGCTCCAAATAAAAGCGGGTAATGGATCACACCCTTACCCGCTTCCTTCAGTGTAATATCAACCACTCCGCCCGAGCTCAGGACCTCCTGACCCAGAGCATGGCGGAATGGTTGATAAACATCGCAGTAGTCGCGGAACCCTATTTTGTCCCGGAATCGGAACACTGGGCAGCGGATCGCGACTCCCTTGTCGCCATCGTCACTCGACCCTCCGTTGGCACCCCTCCCTTTGACCACGTAGCAAAGGGCAGGGGATGCGTAGCGGTCACCATGGGTGGCTTGGCAATAGTGGGGGTGTACTGTTCTCCGAATAGGACTCTCTCGGAATTCGAGGGGTTCCTGGGGGAATTATCCGCTCTTCTAGAGAGCAGCAGGCGGTCCCGCCAGGTGCTCGTCCTCGGGGACTTCAACGCCAAATCCTCGGCGTGGGGGTCCCCGAGGACAGACGCCCGCGGCGACTGTCTCTTAGAGTGGTCCACAACTTCAGGTTTAGTCATCCTCAATCGGGGGTCGGAATACACGTGCGTGCGGCAACAGGGCGGATCCATAGTGGACATCACGTTCGCATGCCCCGCCCTGGCGCGCCGTGTTCTGGGCTGGAGAGTCTTGGTTGAGGCGGAGTCGTTGTCCGACCATCGGTACATCCGATTTGACACCTCCGCCATCGCCTCGAACCCCAGTCAACCGGCCTCAAGGGCACGAGAGGGACCGCGTTGGTCGCTGACACGCCTCGACCGAGAACATCTCGAGGAGGCGCTCATAGTGACTGCGTGGGAGACGGCACCGGAACGTCCAGCGTGTGTCGAGGCTGAGGCGGAATGGTTCGGGGCGGCGATGACGTCTGTCTGCGACGCATCAATGCCCCGCGTAACAACCTTCCGTCCTCGCCGTTGCGTGTACTGGTGGTCTGCCGAGATTGCGGCACTCCGCGCTGCAAGTATCGCGGCGGCCCGCCTATACACGCGACACAGACGTCGCTACAGACGACATCGTCACGACACTGATGAGGAAATAGAGACTGCTCTCTTAAACGAGCATCGAGTGTGTAAGGAGGCTCTTCAGCGGGCCATTGAGCAGGCTAAAGTACGAGGGAAGGAGGAAATGCTTCGGACTTTGGATGACAATCCTTGGGGTAGGCCCTACCTTATGGTACGAGGCAAACTGCGCCAGTCGGCGCCGCCCCTCACCCAAAGTCTGGAGCCGCAGTTCCTGGAAGGCGTGATGTCGACTCTGTTCCCGAGCAGAGGCGCACACACGCCGCCGGTGATGGCTCCACCACCCGGCACAGGAACTGCCGACACCTCTGTCCCTGCCGTCACGAGGGAGGAACTCAAGGAGGCCGTGATCAGACTTCGGTCGAAAAACACGGCCCCCGGACTAGACGGGATACCGGGCCGCGTTTGGGTGAAGGCCTTAGAGCTCGATGACCTCGCGTCTCGACTCAGGGGCCTCTATTCGGCGTGCCTGGAGCGTGGTCAGTTCCCTCTCAAGTGGCGTAGTGGGAAACTTGTGCTTCTCAAGAAGGAAGGACGACCGGCGGACTCACCCTCCTCCTACCGCCCCATCGTCCTTATTGACGAGGTGGCAAAGCTCCTCGAGCGAATTATCGCCGCCCGCCTAACGAACCATCTTCGCACTGTTGGGCCAGACTTTACCGACAATCAATATGGCTTTCGTCTCGGTCGATCAACGATCGAGGCCATATTGAAGTTGAAGGACCTTACTGAGGGCGCTGTACACCGGGGCGAGGTTGCGTTGGTGGTGTCCGTGGACATCTCCAACGCCTTCAACACCTTGCCCTGGGAGTGCATTCTCGCGGCGCTCCGATACCACGGGGTGCCCGAGTACCTCATTCGGGTCATTGGACAATACTTACCGCACGTCGTGTCCTACATGACAAAGCACGGCATAAGACATCACCCGATGTCGCGTGGAGTTCCGCAGGGTTCGGTCTTAGGACCAATCCTGTGGAACTTTGGATTTGGCTGGGTTCTTCGTGGGTCGACCCTGCCCGGGGTCTATTACCTTTGCTTCGCCGACGATGTCCTGGTCATAGTCCTGGGAAAGGACTACAGGTCGGCGAGCATACTGGCCACGGCAGCGGTGGCCCACATCGTATCCCGAATTCAGAGGCTCGGGCTGGAGGTAGCCCTTCACAAGACCCAGGCAATGATGTTTTACGGCCCTCGTAGAGGACCCCCACCTGGGGCTCACATCATTGTCGGTGGCGTGAGGATCGACATCCAGCCGACCCTCAAATACCTGGGCTTGACATTGGATAGCCGGTGGGGCTTCCGACATCATTTCGCAGCCCTGGCACCACGGCTGCAGAAAACAGCATCGGCCTTGCGTAGGATAATGCCCAACCTTAATGGGCCTCAGGATGCGAGTCGCCGTCTCTATTTGGGAGTCGTGCGGTCCATGGCCCTGTACGGCGCTCCTATATGGGCTCACACCCTCTCAGCGAGTGCCGTCCCCCTCCTGCGAGCGCCTCAGCGCGCAATCGCGATAGGGGTGGCCAGGGGATACCGCACCATATCCGGAGAGGCGGCCTTACTTCTCGCTGGGTCAATCCCTTGGGATTTGGAAGCGCGGGTTCTGGCAACGGTCTATGACTGGCGTATGGGCCTTCGTGCTTCCGGGTTAAGTCCTGCTCCGCGCGAGATTCAACGCCGCAGGGAGCTCGCCTGCCAGGATGCTATAGAGGCGTGGAGAGAGCGCCCGAGTTACGGCACACGCACGGTTGAGGCCATCCGTGATGTCCTCGACGAGTGGCTCTACCGGCGACATGGCAGACTCACGTACAGGCTGACGCAGGTCCTGTCGGGGCATGGTTGCTTCGGCGGGTACCTGTGTCGTATAGCCCTGAGGGAGCCGACGCCGGTGTGCCACCACTGCGGAGCCGAGGAAGACTCGGCGCAGCACACGCTAGAGGAGTGTCCGGCCTGGTCGGACCAGAGGTCGGCTATGGCTGCCGTCATCGGTTTTGACTTCTCTCTGCGGGCCGTAGTTCGCGCTATGGTTCAAGGGGAGGAGTCCTGGACGGCGGTGGCCTCCTTCTGTGAGCAGGTGCTCCTACAGAAGGAAGCGGCAGAGCGCGAGCGTGAGGTGGTCACCGACTGCCCCATGCGCCGCCGCAGAGCTGGCCGAAGGCGAAGGGCGTTTCCGGACGCCCTGCGCCCTCCATAACTGAGGCCGCGGCGACTATCCCGGGGAGCGGGACAGCCGCCGCACATAGGCCTCGAGATGGCGCGCGCGGTGTCTTCCGCGCGCCTCTCAGTAAGTCCGGTGCACCACACCGAGGACGGGGTTCCCTCTTTTGAGGGTCCCAGCGCTGTCGGGGTTCGGTGGACGTATCTCCGGAATTCCCATGTCCCCGACACAAGCGCCGAGGAAGGAGACACAGCTGTGGTTTAGTGGGTATTACTGCGGTGGATGCGATGAGCCCCGGTAGCGGGGGGAGCTTGTCCACCGGGTTGGTCTTCGACTGAAGCCTAGCTGCTTCTAAGTATATCCAGGCTTCAGCCTCGGATAGACTTGGAAGTGGCCAAGGCCGAAGTTGTTGGCATTGAGTCCCACATACCCCGACTATTGGCTCCACCCAATGGTTGGGGATGCATAAAAGGCATTCCACTGCTATAACAAAAAAAAAAAAAAAAAAGGTTAGCCTTCAAGGGGCGCTGGTCAGACAACCTCCTCGTGGTGCGCCCTGGGCAACGTGAACCCTCGAGTCTCTGCGATTTTAGCGGAGACTCGCGGGTTGACGGCAAATAGTCTGACAGGGTTGGGGGGGAAACAGAATGGACGGTTAAGAGTTGGCTGGGGGAAAAGTGGGGAAGAAATTGGACTATGGGGGGGACAGGGAGTGAACACACCCACACACACATTCATACACACCACACATACAACACTACACACAACACTCAAGCACTACATACAACTCATACACACAGACACACATTCGCAGATACACACCGACGTTCAGAAAAGGGAGTTATTATTATGAAGAGAACCATGGCAAAAAAGAGTCCACGGGTGGGTCCCGCCTCAGGCGGGGAATCCCACCAGGGTGCTTCGGCACCCTGCTGCCCCATTGTATCCGTGGGGGGCAACTATTGTTCTTTAAGTAATAGAGGGAGTGAGGAAGGGAGTGGAAGAGAGGGAGAAAGTAGGAGTGAGGGTAGGAGTACAAGTGGGAGTAGGAGAGGAGGAATTAGTGGAAGCAAGAGCAGGAGCAGGAGTATGAGTGGGAGCAGGAGTAAGAGCCGCAGTGGTGAGGTCCCGAACGAAGTAGGGAGCGGCGGAGGAAAGGGCCACAAAGGCAGACAAGAGGATGGAGCCAGGTCGAGCCAGAGTGGCGAAGAGGGAAAAGGAAGCGGCCATGGAGGCCGAGGGAAGGAAAAAGAAAGGGATGATTGGCCCCCACTACCACCTAGGGCCAATCAACGTAGGAAGGAGAAGGGGAAAGAGAGTCTCGGCGACGGAAATGAAAAGGGAGAGGAAGGTCGTCCGAGACCTCAGGACAAAGGGGAAAGTGCGGTGGCGCTGTCTTCGGGCTCCGAGCGGAGCCTGAGGTTAGCGTACGACCGCATCCCTACACCCCTATCATCCGGCCACCTCAGCGACGGTGAGGCGGGCCGGAAGAGACGGCGAGAGCTGGACGACGACACCCCGGCGTCATCCGACACGGAAGGGGCGATGCGCGCCCCTCGAAAAATGTCGACGAACAGCCGGGGGCGTGGGCTGGGAAGACCTCCGGCCCATGGCAGCTCCGTGGGCTTGGCCAAGGCCAAAAAGGACCTGGCGGAGGCCCAGCGCGTCGCTGCTAAGGCGGCCCGGGACCTGGATGTGGAGAGGCATGTGGCCGCGTGGACCCGGGAAAACGCCCGGAGCTCCCGGCCCTTCTCCGTCTCTGGGTCCGAAATGGAGCAAGGGACGGACGTCGAAAATGACGTGGCGATCATCAAGATGATCGCCACAAAGTCCGGCAACCTTAAGGGGGGGTACGTCCGGGCCCTCAAGGAGGCGGCGACCTCGATAGCCGCAAAATTCGAGCGGGCCTCGACGCGCAATACGTCGGAGGAGGAGGCCAGGCTGAGGGCCGAGAACGCACAGCTCCGGGCCGCAATGGACACACTCCGTAAGGAGTTTGACCAGGTCCGGGCTGAGCTGTCTCGGCTAACGGAGGCGGTCGGCCGCGCGACGCGCGAAGAGGCTCCGCAAACAGCGCCACGGAAGGAGGCCCAGAAGTCTGGTCCCCCCATTGATGACGAGTCTCTCCAGAGATTCGCCATCATGGTGGGGACGATGATGGACGCGAAGGTGGCGGCGCTCGAGCCCCGCCTTCTCCCGGCTCAGAGGGAGCGTCCCCCGCTGGCGGCCGACTCCCGCAGGAGACGGTCGGCTGAAACGGCGGAGGTGGTGGAGGTGATGGAGTGCTCGGAGGCACCGAGACCCCCCCCGCCACCCAAGACGACGGGACCCCCGGCCAAGGCGGCCAAAACGAAGGCCCCAGCGAGGAAAGAGAGGGAAGGGGCTCGCGCTCCGCCATCTCCGCAGCCGTCCACGTCGGCCCTTCCGCCGCCCGTTCTATCGGGCGGACCGCGCGCCGCACCCCCTCCCCCGGAAGAGGGCTGGAGCGCGGTGGTCAAGCGGGGCGGAAAGGGGAAACCCCGACCCGCCCAGCCGAACCGGCCAGCCCAGCAGGCCCGACCCCAACAGCAGACCCGCGCCGCCCAACAGGGCCGCCAACCCCAGCCCCGGGCCCCGCAATCAGCGGCACCCCGGGCCAGAGGCAGGGCCAGAAAGAGGCGTCCTCGCCCCCCGCGATCGTCGGCCATCGTGGTCACCCTCACCCCTGAGGCTGTGGCCAGAGGGCTGACCTATAAAGAGATGCTGGTCCGGATGAAGACCGGCATCTCCCTCGCCAGCGTCGGTATCAGCGGCGGGGTGAAGATCAAGGAGGCCCAAACTGGGGCGAAACTTATAGAGGTTCCCGGATCCGGCAGCGATGCCCTCGCCGACCAGCTGGCGAATAGGATCCGGGAAATTCTCAAGGATGATGTGCGGGTCACGAGGCCCGTGAAGTGCAGTGAGCTGCGCATCACGGACCTCGATGAGTCCGTGTCGGTGGAAGAAGTCGCGACCGCCGTCGTTACCACCACGGGGTGCTCCCGGGAGGCCCTCCGTATCGGCGAGATCCGCCGCGAAACTCGCGGCGGTGGCCGGAGAGGGTACACTCTCTGGATGCGGTGCCCAACAACGGCGGCGAGAGCCTTGGCCCAGCAGCGGACCGTTATGGTGGGGTGGATTCCGGCGAGGGTAACCTTGCTGGAACCCCGCCCGCTCACCTGTTTCCGCTGCCTGGAGCTGGGGCACGTGTGCGGCAAGTGCGACTCCGACGTGGATCGGAGCGCACTATGCTACCGATGCGGACTCGAGGGGCATAAGTCGGCGACCTGCTCAGCGGATCCCCACTGCAGCCTGTGCGCGGCCGCAAATTTGCCGGCGTCGCACAGAGTGGGGGGCAGAGCATGCGTTGCCGCCGCCAAACAACGGACAAGACAACGACGTAAGGGCCCACAACCATCAGTTGCCCTCAACGTGCACCCCCGGGCTTCTTCGGAAGCCATCGGTCATGCGGCTACCAGTAGAGTCGGATAATGGACCACACCACTATCCGACTCCTGCAATGCAATGTCAACCATTCCGCCCGCGCTCAGGACCTCCTGTCCCAGAGCATGGCGGAATGGTTGATTGGCATAGCAGTCGTCGCGGAACCGTACTTTGTTCCCGACGGGGAACATTGGGCGGCGGACCGTGACGGCCTGGTAGCTATAGTTACCCGGCCCTCCGTCGGCTCTCCTCCCTTTGATCACGTAGCAAAGGGTAGGGGATGCGTGGCGGTTACCCTGGGTAACTCGCTGATCGTGGGAGTGTACTTCTCGCCGAACAGGCCCCTCGCTGAGTTCGAGGAATTCTTGAGGGGCCTTACGGCGATGATCGAGGGCAACAGGCGGTCAAGGCAGGTGCTCGTCCTTGGGGACTTCAACGCCAAATCCTCGGCGTGGGGGTCCCCGACGACTGACGCCCGCGGCGACTGCCTTGCAGAGTGGTCAGTCTCGAGCGGTCTGGAAATTCTCAACCGAGGGTCGGTTAACACGTGCGTGCGGCAACAGGGCGGATCCATAGTGGACATCACGTTCGCATGCCCCGCCCTGGCGCGCCGTGTTCAGGGCTGGAGGGTCTTAGAGGAGGCGGAGACGTTGTCCGATCATCGGTACATCCGATTCGACATCTCTGCCCAGACCTCGGACCCCGGCCCCCCGACTCGAAGGTTGCGAGACGGTCCCCGTTGGTCGCTGTCGCGCCTCAATCCGGATCATCTGGAGGAGGCGCTCTTGGTGACGACGTGGGATCCAGCACCGGACCGACCCGTGTGCGTCGAGGCGGAGGCGGAATGGTTCGGGGCGGCGATGACGTCCGTCTGTGACGCGTCAATGCCCCGCGTTACTACCTTCTGCCCCCGTCGTTGCGTGTATTGGTGGTCCGCCGAGATTGCGGCGCTTCGCGCTGCGTGCATCGCGGCGGGCCGCGCATATACGCGACACAGACGCCGGTATCGGCGGCATAGTCGGGAAACTGACGAAGCCGTCGAGACCTCCTTAGGGAACGGGTATAGGCTGGCCAAACAAGCTCTGCAGTGGGCCATCGCGGAGGCGAAGGAGCGAGCTAAGGGGGAATTAGCTCAGGAGCTGGACGACAACCCCTGGGGGAGGTCGTACCAGATGGTAAGGGGCAAACTGCGCCAGCCGGCGCCGCCCCTTACTCAATCCCTGCAGCCACAGTTCCTGGAAGACGTGCTGTCTACTCTGTTTCCGAACAGAGGAGCACACACGCCGCCGATGATGACAGAGTCTCTCGGCACAGGTTCTGTCGACACCCCCGTCCCGGAAGTCACGCGAGAGGAACTGAAGGAGGCCGTGATCAGACTTCGGTCGAAAAACACGGCCCCCGGGCCAGACGGTATCCCGGGCCGCATATGGGTGAAGGCTTTGGAGTGCCCAGACTTCGAGTCTCGCCTCCGGAGCCTTTTCTCAGCGTGCCTGGAACGTGGCCAGTTTCCTCGCAAGTGGAGAAACGGGAAGCTCGTTCTGCTCAAGAAGGAGGGACGACCGGCGGATTTACCATCCTCTTTCCGCCCTATTGTCCTCCTAGACGAGGTGGCTAAGCTCTACGAGCGTATATTAGCCACTCGTCTCAAGAGCCACCTTCGCGACGTCGGGCCGGACTTGGCAGACTGCCAGTTCGGCTTTAGGCAGGGGCGCTCCACCTTGGAGGCGATACTGAGGGCCAGGGACCTGACGGAAGGCGCTGTAGACCGGGGCGAGGTTGCATTGGCGGTGTCTATCGACATCTCCAATGCCTTCGGAACCTTGCCCTGGGAGTGCATACACGCGGCGCTCCGTTACCACGGAGTGCCCAAGTACATCTGTCAGGCCCTGAGGCAGTATTTCCAAGAGCGCTTCGTGTCCTACACCACCGGACATGACAAGCGGCGTCGACCCATGTTCTGCGGGGTTCCGCAGGGTTCTGTCTTAGGACCAATCCTGTGGAACCTCGGCTTCAACTGGGTGCTGAGGGGATCGACACTACCTGGGGTGTACTACCTATGCTTCGCCGACGACGTCCTGGTCATTGCCATTGGCAAGACGTACAGGCTCGCGAGCATGGTAGCCACGGCTGCGGTCGCCCACGTAGTGTCACGTATCCGTAGACTCGGCTTAGACGTCGCCCTTGAGAAGACCCAGGCGACGCTGTTTCATGGGCCCCGCCGGGGACCCCCCCGTGAGGCCCATTTAACAGTTGGCGGGGTGCGCATCCCAGTGACGCCCACCCTGAAGTACCTCGGTCTTCTCCTGGACGGCAGATGGAGCTTTCGACAGCACTTCGCGAACCTCGCGCCGCGGCTCTTGAAAGCCTCATCTGCCCTGAGAAGGATCATGCCCAATGTCAACGGGCCCCAGGATGCAAGCCGCCGCCTCTATCTTGGAGTCGTGCGGTCCATGGCACTCTACGGTGCACCTGTTTGGGCTTACGCCCATCCAGCGAGCACCCTACCCCTCCTGCGTGCGCAACGCGCCATCGCGACGGGGGTAGTTAGAGGGTACCGCACCATATCCGCAGAGGCGGCCTGCCTACTTGCAGGTTCCATCCCCTGGGACTTGGAGGCGCAGGTTCTTGCGCAGGTGTACCACTGGCGCATGAACCTCCGCTCCCAAGGAGATGATCCAGCCCTCCGCGAGGTCCAAGTCTTTCGGGACCTCGTTCGCGACAATGCTATTGACGCATGGAGGGCGCGTTTGGAGCGCCCGAGTTACGGCACCCGCACAGTCGAGGCCATCAGAGATGTCCTCGACGGGTGGCTCAATCGGCAGCATGGCAGACTCAGCTTTCGCTTGACGCAGGTTTTGTCGGGACATGGTTGTTTCGGCAAATACCTGTGTCGCATAGCTTTGAGGGAGCCGACGCCGATCTGCCACCATTGCGGCGCCGAAGAAGACTCGGCGCAACATACGCTGGAGGTGTGTCCGGCTTGGTCGGACCAACGCATGGCCATGGCCGCCGCGGTCGGTTTTGACTTCTCGCTGCGGGCCGTAGTTCACTCTATGGTCCAAAGTGAGGAGTCCTGGACCGCGGTGGCCACCTTCTGCGAGAGCGTGCTCATGCAGAAGGAGGCGGCAGAGCGCGAGCGTGAGGCGGTCTCCGACTGCCCCATGCGCCGCCGCCGAGGAGGCCGGCGTAGAAGGGCGTACGCGGACGCCCTTCTACCTCCTTAGTTGAGGCTGCGGTGGCCCCCGGGGTGCGGGTGTGCCACTGCGAAAAGGCCTCGAGGTGGCGCGCGCGCGGTGTCTTCCGCGCGCCACTTGACGAAAGACCGGGGGGTGTTAACCCCTAACACCCCCCGAGGAGGGGGCCCCCACCCCAGGGGGCCCGGCGCTGTCGGGTTCGGTGGATGAATCTCCGTTTCCCACGTTCCCGACACTAAGCGCACTGAAGGCACAGCAGTGGTTTTAGTGGGTAGTCACTGCGGTAGGTGCGATGAGCCCCGGCAGCGGGGGGAGCTTGCCTACCGGGTTGAGCCCCACATACCCCTGCCGTCTGGCACCACCCGGACGGCGGGGGATGCGTAAATGCATTTCCAATGCTAAACAAAAAAAAAAAAAAAAAAAAAAAAAAAAAGGTTAGCCTTCAAAGTAAATCGTAAAAACCATGTGAATGATGGTAAAAGTTCTAACCTAACCTATATATAATTTAGGTTATCGATACATTTGGAAGCGGAGCGGTGCGGAGCCCGATTCACCAATCACTGATTTATTGTCAAACAACGCATAGACATTGTCAAAATTTTCTCATAATGCCTTGTGATTGGTCAGTTGAGCTCCACATAAATCCACTCCGCTTCAATAGACCAATCATCAACCTGACCAATCCTGGTGTCAGAGTTATTAAGCTGCCAAAGGCCTCTGATGGCTCATGTAACGACTACTATCCGTAGAAAGTAACCGGGACCGAAGGCTTAACGTGTCAATAGAAATGCTCTTTATAATATCAGTATAGATAAACAAAAAGAGCAAACAGTTCTCAAACCAAATCGTAATAAATATATATTTTCCTTATCAACTACTTACGGGACTTATTTATTACACCTATTCACAGACGGAAATAAATATTAAGAGCTCCGAAAGTTGTAATATCTTAAACAGAAAACCAATTATTGTTCTTAGTACAAAGAATATATACGAGTATATTGGTATCTTTTCAGTATGCTTGAGTCGAGTACACACCTGCATAAATTCACACACGGTTTATTCGACCCTAAGCTCTAAGCTTGCATTATGGAATCTCACTCACATTAATATATACATATGAAATACTGTGAATAATTATAAAAAATACAATCTGACGTCATCGCCAACAACTATGTATATCTACGCATATTGCTGACTCCGGGCGGGAATCGAACTCGCAACCCCAGACACAGTAAGCGCTCTCACATACCACTGTGCTAACGGGCTTGTTAGAATAATGCATAATTATCATTTACTAAGCACCTAGCGTTGTACCAGCTCCCGCGGTAATTTCAGGATAAAATATATTATTATGTATGTGTTATTCTGATCTATTACGTATTATACTTTAAAGTTTCATCCAAATATCTTTTGTAGTATTTGCCTGAAAGAGTAACTAATGAAATACTATCCTGGAAAATTATTATTTTTTTTAATAGTTGTACTATTTATATCGATTCGGGTTTATCGATATTATTTTTACCATTTTCACTGTTTCACATCACTATAACTATGTATCCTGAAAGCAAGATTACAAGTCACCAACCTTATTAATTCTATGAAATTTGTTGACTTGAAAACAAAGGAATATTGACACAATAGATATTTAGCAAAAGTCAAAAACCTTTACTTCAAAGTGAAAAGCCGTATATTGTCCTTCCTTTACAACAGTCTTCAGTAAAAGTTATTTTAATACTTCTGATAACTTAAGTACCTACAGTAGAAAGTAATTTCTCTCCATACTAAATATAAGTAAGATGATTCCGTGCTTCGGAAGGCACGTTAAGCCGTCGGTCCCGGTTACTTTCTACGGATAGTAGTCGTTACATGAGCCATGTCAGAGGCCTTTGGCGGCTCTATAACTCTGACACCAGATTGGTCAAGTTGACCATCCACTCGATAAGAAGAATACTAAATATTAGCCTAAAAAGTCTTACAAAGGTCACTCATTTCACTGAAGATATCATCAAGAGAGGAGATCTAGGCATTATCACCACGCTTGCCTAATAGGTTGGTGAACTGCAATCCAAGCCATCATGTTTTCACTCGACCTGGGAGTTGAATCCAGGTACTTAGATTTGAGAGACGAGTGCACATGACACAAGTTATTTGAAGCAATTATAAAAAAATACAAATTGATTTTCCGATACTTCTTTCCACTTTTGGTAAATAAAATTGGTAAAAAATGGCAGTAAAAATTAAAAATACAATGGAAAATTTTGAATTCAAAGATAAAAATTAAAGCAAAAAACCGAAAAGTATCAGCCGATAACCCAGTTTGTTGTTCGAACAATATACAAGAGACGGGTTCCATAGAAAAATATTTATTTTGAGTAATTTTACTTTAAACATAATTCAATCATATCGATCATTGTTATGTAATGTAGAATGTTCAACTTATTCATTACTTCAAAATTTTGAATAAAAGTCAGTATTTAAATATTGTAAGAACATGTATGAGACTATAAAAAAAATATCGGGAGAAAATTCACCCGTGAACCAAGATACCCAGACGCTATCTGCCAGCTGTCTGCACATGTTGTTGACTCCGGGCGGGAATCGAACCCGCAACCCCCGACACAATAATCGCTCCCACATGCCACTATAATAACAACAGTTCAAACTGGTCTTCTTCTTCTTTATCGAGTGGATGGTCAACCTGACCAATCCTGGTGTCAGAGTTATTGAGCCGCCAAAGGCCTCTGACATAGCTCATGTAACGAATACTATCCGTAGAAAGTAACCGGGACCGACGGCTTAACGTGCCCTCCGAAGCACGGAATCGTCTTACTTTTCGGGAAATCAGGTGATTTAGCCTACAATGCCCTAACCAAACTGTAGGCAGTCTCACAAAGAGATTTTAGTCAGATATTGTCCCCAATGGGAATCGAACCTCCGGATCGTGAGCCGAGCGCTCAAACCACAAGACCACGGAGGCTGTTAAACTGGTTGTAACCGCACGGAACCCTAAATCTATTCGTTTAAAACACCTCCAGTTCCGCGCATGCATTCGATTTTTAATAAAGTTTCGGAACGCTCCAAGGCAACCCAGATCTATTTACCAATCCTATATTGCCATCCATTTCTATAGGGTATTTGATTTAGAATCGAAATA
The DNA here is from genome assembly GCA_951394245.1 of Cyclophora punctaria. Classification (NCBI taxonomy): domain Eukaryota; kingdom Metazoa; phylum Arthropoda; class Insecta; order Lepidoptera; family Geometridae; genus Cyclophora; species Cyclophora punctaria. The sequence continues at coordinate 3,307,580 of OX596191.1, read as the reverse complement.
CAATACATTAGGCATGGGTTTAATTAGACTCGTGTGAAGATCAGTTAAATCTGTAATAAAATTAGCCGATTGCTGTTAGAATTCCGTTCTGAATTGGGATTAAATAAAATGGTGAAGCAATTTAGAAAATTTATGGAAAGAGGATTTGAGACTTTTATGTTTTTATTTCGATGTACAAATTATAGGCGTTATAATTGATTTTACGATGAATACGAATGCAAAAGTCTGTGTAGTTTATAAAATAAATTTATTTACGTATGTTGATAATAAAATGTGTTTCCGTACATAAAGTGAAGACACGCGAACGTAGATATATAAGTAAAACATAATACGAAAGCAATTTCCTACATTTTTGAAAATTTTTGCTTAGCTTTCAAAAATCACGCAATACCCAAACTAAATTTCTAAAACGATTTAATCAAATCTCAAAACTCCGAAGTCTATCAGAAAAATACAAAGCAACATTTAAAAATGGAATATTCCCGAATTGCAGCACAGACCAATGTAGAATGCAGCTAACAGAACACTATCACGAAATTTGAAATTCGATAGCAATCGTGAGACCGGATGCGTACCGTATCCGGTCGTCGTCCGGCTACCGTCCGGTGCCGTCCGGAAACCGTCGGAATGACAGAACGGTACAGCGCAACGATCTAATCGGTCTATAGCGATTTTCATTGGGGTCATTACGGTAATTAGTTTTTGTTTTTTTTAGTTGTGTTTTGCCACTACTTAGTTGTCTTTCGTAGAGATGATAGGAGTTGGATGGATTATAATTGACATTAATAGACTACATACGTCTCAGATAAATGTGTTGCATAAGTTATTAATTAGGACATCGGACATAGCCGTAACAGTTTTTAGAATAATAATAAAAGATACTTAATATTTTTTTTAAAGAAGCAATTTTTCAAATTGAGCGAGTCGGTGAGTTCAATCGAACAACAGTTTTTAACCGACGAAAAAGAAATACTGTGACCGACTAGTATCTATACTAATATTATTAAGAGGTCAAAGTGTTTGTATGTAACGGCTAATCTCAGGAAATACGAGTCCGATTTGAATAATTATTCTTATACAGGGTCTTTTTTATACATTCAAAATAATGATTATAAGTTTTATGACTAAAAATTCCGGGACCTAGCCCAACCTAAGTAAAACCGCGGGGCAGGCTAGTATTTTTATAAACTTAAACACTGTCTAAGTCTATTTTAAGTCAGCACAGACAGAAACTTTGGATTGCCTGACAATCTAAATAACTGTCTGAGCAAAACAAATATAACTGTAAATTTTCTTAAACTCATTAACTTATATCATCTCATTTAATCATACGTTAGTACATTATAACTCAATGCATTTAATTATGTTGGTTGTCGATCGCTGATGACCAAGTTGTTTAACCTTTTGTATGCCGGCATTAGAAACACAATAGAAAATCAATTGTGTCTGGCTTGGATCCGCGTTCCGGCATACGAGGGGTTAAGCGACCTTAAATAAATAAATATATATAAAAAAAATATATATATACTTCCTACTAATATTATAAATGCGAAAGTTTGTATGTATGGATGTATGGATGTATGGATGTATGGATGTATGGATGTATGGATGTATGGATGTTTGTTACTCTTTCACGCAAAAACTACTGAACGGATTTGGATGAAACTCTACAGTAATGTAGGTTATACATCAGAATAACACATGGGATATATTTTATCCCGAAATTCCCGAGGGAACGGGAACAAAGCGGGTAACACCGCGGGGCGCGGCTATAGACTATATAATACTAGCTGCGCCCCGCGGTTTAACCCGCTTTGTACCCGTTCCCGCGGGAATTTCGGGATAAAAATAGATGTTGGCCGATTCTCAGGCCTAACCGATATGTACACAAAATTTCATAAGAATCGGTCGAGCCGTTTCAGATGAGTTCAATTACGCACCCCGTGACACGAGAATAATATCCTACTAATATTATAAATGCGAAAGTTTGTATGTATGGATGTATGGATGTATGGATGTTTGTTACTCTTTCACGCAAAAACTACTGAACGGATTTGGATGAAACTCTACAGTAATGTAGGTTATACATCAGAATAACACATAGGCTATAGCTTATACATCAGAATAACACATAGGCTATCTATACTAATATTATAAAGAGGAAAGGTTTGATTTTTTGTTTGTTTGTTTGTTTGTTTCGAATAGGCTCTGAAACTACTGCACCGAATTAAAAAATTCTTTCACCATTCGAAAGCTAAACTATCCCTGAGTGACATAAGCTATATTTATTTCCGAAATTCCCACGGGAACGGGCACAACGCGGGTATATGTAACCCAAGGTATGAAAAACATGCCTAAAAAAATTGGTTATTGGCGTGCGCTACTAAATCTATTGATGATACACAAAAACAATGTTCTACACAATCAAAGTACATATCATTGCGAACAAATAAGTTTGCGAGGGCATATGTCTAACTATTATAGTTAAGACACAATAACCGTTTTAAGTTAAAATTAATTAGTTAAAAAAGGAGTGTAATTTTAAGTTGATGATATTCATATGATGATATAAAATCGGACAGTTAGTTTCAGAGTTATGATGAGAAATATCACTACATAGTATAAAATAAAGTCGTCTCTGTTTCGTGTCTGTTTGTCTGTATGCTTAAATCTTTAAAATTACGCAACGGATTTTGATGCGGTTTTTTTGTAATAGGTAGAGTGATTCAAGAGGAAGGTTTTTATGTAAAAAAATTCCCAAAATTCCCACGGGAACGGCCACAACGCGGGTAAAACCGCGGGGCGCTGCTTACAAAATAGTAATGCTCGATGGCGGGTCTCTTATGGCTACTTACTGTTTCGTGCGGTCAAAGCGCGCGGGGATATAGGTACCTACCTACGAACTACGAACGACGAAGACGTGCTATGTAGGTATTATCCCGAATTCTTCCTCACATGAAATCTTGATTGTGTATACATATATACTCGCGCGAGACATGTAATATTTTATCCCCAATTTCCCACTTGAAATTTTGATTGTGTATATTCCTGCGGGAGACACGCAATGTTTTATCCCGATTTCATGTTTCTTTGTGTACCTCTTTAAATTATTAAAATCGGACAGTTAGTTTCAGAGTTATGATGAGAAATATCACTACATAGTATAAAATAAAATAAAGTCGTCTCTGTTTCGTGTCTGTTTGTCTGTATGCTTAAATCTTTAAAATTACGCAACGGATTCTGATGCGGTTTTTTTGTAATAGGTAGAGTGATTCAAGAGGAAGGTTTTTATGTAAAAAAATTCCCGAAATTCCCACGGGAACGGCCACAACGCGGGTAAAACCGCGGGGCGCTGCTTACAAAATAGTAATGCTCGATGGCGGGTCTCTTATGGCTACTTACTGTTTCGTACGGTCAAAGCGCGCGGGGATATAGGTACCTACCTACGAACTACGAACGACGAAGACGTGCTATGTAGGTATTATCCCGAATTCTTCCTCACATGAAATCTTGATTGTGTATACATATATACTCGTGGGAGACATGTAATATTTTATCCCCAATTTCCCACTTGAAATTTTGATTGTGTATATTCCTGCGGGAGACACGCAATGTTTTATCCCGATTTTCCTACATGAAATCTTGATTACCCGAAGCGAAGCGAGGGCGGGTCGCTAGTATATATATATATTTAAGAACACAAAAAGGCTAAAACGTTTTGAATGAAAAGAAGTTTACGGATACACTTCGCTTTAAATTTTTTATATGAAGCGTTTTCTCGGCTCCTTTACAGGAACCGTGGTCACAGAACATAAAATCGTGTTACAAAACATTCTTGTTACATAGTTGAACGTCATGATATTATTATTTCTAATAGCTTTATGTATTTGCTTCTATAATTAACATCCATTATGGAATTGTACTATTAAATATTCTCTAGTTAAAGTATGTTTCACAAATAACGAAAGTTTTAACAGTTCGAAACTATAATTTAATAGTAAAATGCGGTAGTATTAAATATTTTAATGTGTCTGCTCATATCATTAAATGGTATTAATTCTGTTTGTATTTTGTTAGTTTTCTTTAGAGATATTGTAATTTTAAGCTTCATTTATGTTTGCATATTTACGATAATTTCCTAATACTATTTCTATCATTTTTATGGCTTTTCCTAAACATCCTTTCCAACTTACGATGGCCGCTCCTTCTCGAGATGAATGAAAGAAGATCCGCATGTATACGTACTTTTAATCTCTACATATTAACGGAAGATAATCAATAGGTAACAGTATGCCAAAATCTCTTTATATAAAAATCAATGCCACTTTACGTTATAATTTTATAACTCAAGAACGGGCTCACCTATCCAAAACAAATGTTTAGGCTTTGTTCAGACTATTTAGTAGATGGTTTAATGTGAAGTTTGCACAAAGTCGAGCGGTTCTTAAATTCCCACGGGAACGGGCACAACGCGGGTAAAACCGCGGGGCGCAGCTAGTATAAAACGTAACAGTAGTGTGAGAATCTCACAATCAGAACTTTCACAATCCCAGTCAATCGGTTCTCAATTCAAAATGAATTTTCATGAACGACCAACAATCTGCGTTCTCAGCAGAGGAAGATAAAAATCAGAGATTGAAAATGGATTTTAATTCAAAGAGTTTGTATTTCAAAAGTTTATTAAGTGGAAGGTAAAGAATAAAATTATAATTGTTTTCGAACAGAGTCTATTATTGGATGGTTAATATTTAACGAGGGATTAGAAAATAAAGTAATGTAGGTATAGGAAAGTCAGGCAAGCAAGGATCAATTTATCTGTATCTATCTATACTAATATTATAAAGCTGAAGAGTTTGTTTTGTTTGTTTGTTTGTTTGTTTGTTTGTTTAAACGCGCTAATCTCAGAAACTACTGAACCGATTTGAATAATTCTTTTTGTAATAGATAGCCACATTCAACGGGAAGGTTATAGGCTATTTTTCATCCCGAAATTCCTACGGGAACGGGTACAACGCGGGTAAAACCGCGGGGCGCTGCTAGTACTAATATAATTAGTGGCATTTCTATCTGAGTGCTACCGTGCTGTCGGTCCCGGTTGTTTCAATCGTCAGACCAAGTCGGAGGCCTTTAGGCGGTCTAAAAACTCTGACACCAGAGTTGGCCACCTACTCGAAATAGATGAATTAATGAATACAATAATGCTGAAGAGTTTTTTATTTGTTTTTAAACCAAAAAATCTGATATTACGTATTGACTCTAGTGTGCGCTTCTTCATATGTTTCCATTAAAGGGAAGCGGAGTTAAACGTAGTACATCCGACCAATCACAACGCATGACGAAAATGTTTTGACAATATCAATGTGTTGTTTGATAATTTCAATGCGTGATTGGTCGATTGTACTCCGTACAGCTCCACTCCGCTTCAATACAAACGCACACTAACACAGTCATGACGATAGGGTGTGTAAGCTCTGAGCTACGATACCGCACACATACACACACTGTATTTGAGTGCTATTTTTGCTTTAAAGTTAATAAAATTACTTGTACATTGTTGAATGTCGAGAGAAGCCAACCAGGTGGGTAATTTATTTTAATAATTATCCCTGGAGGGGTAATAAGTGGCTAACCTTAGTTACTTCAACGTAAAACAAGTAGGCCATTACGCTTTACATTTAAATTATTATCATTAAGTAATATTACGTAATAGTTAAATGAGATGTTATTATTTTATCTGATGTTTTTACTATTAATTATATTTTCTTTTAATATGAAAATTACAGTTTTCCTGGTAAAGTATGTTTTTGAATGTATGGATGTACTTTGCATAATTAAGCTTGGTTAAAATTCAGCGATTTTACAAACTGTGAGTTCAATATTAACCTAGCATTATAGGGCAAATTTTCGCCCGCTTTGACTTCGATCACGGTTTTTATGATTTCGGAGCAGACTCACACCTCGACCCCGTGACCCCACCATGACGCTGCCGTGACGCTGTCATGACGCTGTCATGACGATGCCGTAACGCTGCACTTGCAGTAAACGATACATCTTACGTAATGATTACGTAATTATACTGCTCATGTTTTCTGAATTCTGTTGCCTTTGCCTTGCAATGCGACACTATATCCTAAATAACTATAGTATGCTAGTTTTCAACCGCGTTATACCTATCCCGCAGGAATTTCCGGATAAAATTTATCACTTGTGTTATTCTGATGCATAACCTTAAAGTTTCACCCAAAAGTAAATTTTGCGTAAAAGATTAACAAAAATACATACATATGTAGGTACATCCTCACAAACTTTCGCATTTATTATATTAGTAGGATTGCAGTACTATTTCTATTTATTGTATGACCTACTGCCCTATATTTAAATTAAACGTACAATACAATGAAACTCAAAGGAATCAGACCGTCAAAATATGAAACATTTAAACTGGGGAAATAACGTCCAAAGTTAGCCGATAAATCGAATCAGTTAATCGAAGTGTTAAATAGAATGGATTTGGAGCCCCCCAGACGTTTTCCATTAATCCCTTTTGTTAATGATACATACGGGTTTAAACATTCAATTTATAATTTATGGTTACCAAGAAGATAGGTCAGCTATTCAATTATTTTTTGACTCTGTATGTCATGTGGTGATCCTGGTTCAGCAAGTACAGGTCAAATGAAAACACGTATAAATATGTCTATTTAAAACACTCTTAGAAAAGTTATCTTACCACTATAGAAAATTAGGATGTCTCACCATCGAACTCAGAGACTCAAATGCTTCCTTATTAGAGATTTAACGAGCGATTTTGAGATTCATTGTATGAAAAGTAACGTCAAATAGTTAATTGTCGATTTGATGAACGTTTCTGAGTGTGGTAGTCAGAGAGACATAGAAAAACACGATGACCAAACTCAGAGAACCTTTTTTATCATCAAGTTTTAACAGCCTCCGTGGTCTTGTGGTTTGAGCACTCGGCTCACGACCCGGAGGTTCCAGGTTCGATTCCCGGTGGAGATATCGCACAAAAATCACTTTGTGAGAGTGTCCTCAGTTTGGTTAGGGCATTGCAAGCTGAATCACCTGATTGCCCGAAAAGTAAGATGATTCCGTGCTTCGGAGGGCACGTTAAGCCGTCGGTCCCGGTTACTTTCTACGGATAGTAGTCGTTACATGAGCCATGTCAGAGGCCTTTGGCGGCTCAATAACTCTGACACCAGGATTGGTCAGGTTGACCATCCACTCGATGAAGAAGATCATCAAGTTTTTAAAAGGCTTGAAACCCGTGTGTATAAAATGAGTATTTCAGACTTTTCGGATAATGACCCGTTTTCGCTTTCGAGTCGAACAAATAATCGAACTGGTATTAAATAAAGCTATTAAAAGTTCGCACATTCGAGTTACAAGTTTTTGTGAATGTTTACGCACCATTCACACGTGTGACGTCATGATTTGTGAAAATGGATTCGTTTGTTTACATTTTGAATGGACAATATGGCGGCAAATGTTGATTTTTATATTTTATGAAAATGCCCGAAAAAATCCGTATTTTTTATATATTTTTAAAAGTTTTTTTTTATATTATTTAACTTTCAACGATGATTTTGTAAATAGTTGTACATGTTTTTAGCATAACCCTACGTTAAAATGACGTTAATACCAAATGTCTCATTTATAACCAAACTAGCTGTGTCCCGCAGTTTCACCCGCATTTATTCCGTCTCTGCTTACCGTTTAAACCTTCCGTGGATTACGACAATTATTTCAAAACCAGAATCAACTAAATCGGCCCAGCCATTCTCTAGTTTAGCGAGACTAACGAACCACAATTGTTTTTATATATATAGATTGCATATCACATTAATGCATTTCTAAGCCGGTTCGAGTTACTGGCATTCCAGTAGCTTGCACTTATGTTGGCACGTCCCGGTTAAGCAGCACCCTGCAATTCTCATATTTCATACCTAAATCAAATGCTTTCTACTTGTATGCCAGTATCTTACACTTGCAAGGAGCTGCAAGTACGAACGTGTGCAAGCAAGTATTCCCTTCTTAAATTAAGTAGAGAAAGCAATATCTTACCTTAAAATAAGAAGATAAGAAGCCCTTAATGGTAATGTTATGTTAACATTACCATTTGCTAAAAACACATTAATCAAGTGAAAGTTTCGTGTAAGACCCACATTGTGGTTACCTCGTACAGTACTAAGTACAGGGGTTTTAGTAAATGAAAATAAGTTGTTGTAGCTCCGTAGTACTTGGTGGCTCCTACTAATGGTTTTTGCATTTACATACGGTAATGAATGCTTTTTTTCCACGATTTTGAATTAAAATTGGACAGGTGAATGTCGAGTCGAATACTTTGTTAGAGTATAATGGTAGTAGAGGGCTATTCAAATTTTTATTTTCTTCCTTAGCTTACATTAGTAACTTATTACAGCAATAATTAACTTAATTAACTTATTACAAGATAACAAAGTAAGGGTCTAGACAGACGGACTGCAATTCAACTGCAATCCGACTGCCAAATGGCAGTTCAGATGCAGTTTGAATGCAGTTGGCTCGACTGCAATCAAACTGCACGTCGACGGGCAGTTGGCGTGCAGTTGGATTGCAGTCTGAGTGCAGTTACAACGACTGCAATCAATCAGACTGCAATCCAACTGCACGCCAACTGCCCGTCGACGTGCAGTTTGATTGCAGTCGAGCCAACTGCATTCAAACTGCATCTGAACTGCCATTTGGCAGTCGGATTGCAGTTGAATTGCAGTCCGTCTGTCTAGACCCTAAGTTCGAGTAGTTTAGTGCCAACTCTGGTGTCGGAGCTTTAGACCGCCTAAAGGCCTCCAACATGGTCTATCGATTGAAACAACCAAGTACGACAATTTAACGTGCCTTCAAAGCACGGTAGCGCTCACATAGCCACTATCGGCCACCCATCCAAGTAGGGGTCGAGCTGCACGTTGCTTAACAATCGCAATGAACTAACATCGCTTAGCAAAACTACGGAACGAGCGTAACAATAATAAATACGAACTAATTATCAACTATAGGTATTGGTATTAGTAACATTTGCCGGTTCGCTTCGTATCAAATGCAATAAGTGATTCCTAGAATCATCCATGGCATCCATGACTGACCTGTATTTCAGAGGAATGATTATGCATTTGATAAATGTCTATTTGGTTAATACAGTGCTGCTGGCCATCACACAGTTGACTAATAAATTGAATTTTCAATTATACTGGCTTTTACCGCCTAAATAAACATGGTGAATAATTTTTAGGTATAACTCTCAGTATATATGTATGTACTCGTATGTACTAACAGCGCCCCGCGGTATCACCCGCACGTGCCCGTTCCCGTGGGAATTTCTGGATGAAAAATAGCCTATAATCTTCCTGTTGAATTTGGATATCTATAACAAAAATAATTATTCGAATCGGACGGGTAATTTCCGATACAAACAAACAAACAAACAAACTTAAAAATTTTACCTCTTTATAGTATTAGTATTAGATGGATATATAGCTCTTTCTTGTCTTGGTATATTTTCTCCCACTTCTAAACTTTTAAAGTTGTGATAATAATAATATGGATTTTTAAGATTCCGTAGCTACATAACACCTCGTCTAGTGGTATAGCGGTGCACTCGCCTACCAAGACTGAGGACCCGGGTTCAATTCCCGGGTCGAGCGAAATCATATTTCCTACTTTTCAAACATGTATCGGGTTTGAGATCACCAACCCGCATTAGGCAAGCGTGGTGATTACGCCAAATTCTCCTCACTGTACTGATGTCGTCGGTCAAACAAATAAATATCACAAGGTACAAATAAATATCAATATACCTATAAGTATAAGAAGATAATATAAAAGTTACTCAAAACAATAAATATCACAGGACCAAAGACAGAACGTATTATAAGTCATAATAAACCGCTTACACCGCATTTCTGTGAATTAATGTGTTACCTATTTCTCTAACCGTAGTAGCGGCCATGTTTGCGTTTTGCAGCATTGCCGACCCTACATCCGCCCGCCATCTTCGAACGAACTTCTGTGAGCACATTGTTTTCTAACTTCCGGAAAGTGGCACTTAGCCAAGGTTTTTGCTTTCGATAATCTGCTGAAACTTATAATGTTTGTTAAGCAAAATTGGGTAGATTTTCCCCGAACTTTCGCCTCAATTTAGGGTGGAAATGTAGTAAAATATTTAGGCATATTTACGGTTACCTTTAATCGGATTTAAAGTTTGCTATTAATTAAAGTGATTTCGTAGTGATGTATAGAGATTTACATAATAAATGTTTGTAGGTGTTGTTTGATGTGTTATCCTTTTGTTTCAGGATTATGTTACAATTAAGATTCATTTTAATCTATTTAACAATGATTCCACGCCAGATATTAGACCAGACCTATACCAGCAACGCCCCGCGGTTTTACCCGCGTTGTGCCCGTGCCCGTGGGGATTTCGGGAATTTGTATACATATAAACCTTCCTCTTGAATCACTCTATCTATTTAAACAAACCGCGTCAAAATCTATGCAGTATTATTTGAGTTTATCACGAACAGACAGACGCAGCCGGGGACTTTGTTTTGTAATATTATGTAGATTATATTAACCAAAGGAGAGTTTTCGACACATTAGGGCGGTTGCGGACTATATTAAAGTGATTCGTGAAACAGTTTTTAAATTATTATGAAATCGAAACGGTATTAAGTTGTTTAGAAGGCTTGTTTGAAGTCTCTTGTTTACTCAATTTAATTTTAATAGGTTAGCAATACACAGTCTAATAACTATCTCAATTATCTATACTAATATACTAATATTATAAATCTGCAGAGTTTGTTTGTTTGAACGCCCTAATCTCAGGAACTACTGGTCCATTTTGAAAAATTCTATCAGTGTTGAATACTCCACTTATTGAGGAAGGCTGTAGACTATTTTTCATCTCGAAATTCCTACGAGAACTGGCACAACGCGGGTAAAACCGCAAGGCGCTGCTAGTTTATTATACACACGCCTCAAGAATCAAATATGTCATTTGAATTGGCAGCAAAGATACATTACTCAATAAAGTTACCTGTCACATGAACCTTAAGGTAAGACATCCCTAAAACTTCAAAGTTCTTGATAAAAGTTGAAATTACGCACGGATTAACACAAATCACATTAAACAAGTGGAAATAGAACATTCATAAATCAGGTTTCGACTCTTTGGACTTTATTGAAGTTAATTCAACCGATTTAAAAGGCGTCGACATAAAAGATTATATACTTTAGATTTAAAATGAATATGTATATATCAAATGTTATTTATTTAGATACGATTATGGATAAGTGTGTATTGTCCCTCGTTCATGATCCTTTTTTATAATATACCAGCTGTCCCGGCAAACGTTGTTTTGCCATACAAAAATTTAGGGGTGGACTACCCTTAACATTTAGGGAATGAAAAATAGATGTTGTCCGATTCTCAGACCTACCCGATATGCACACAAAATTTCATGAGAATCGGTCAAGCCGTTTCGGAGGAGTTTAACTACAAACACCGCGACACGAGAATTTAATTTATTAGTAGTAAGGTGTAAATTATTTTTTTAAAGGGCTTCGAAAACCATTACCTCTGTAATTTTATATTTTTGTAAAATCATTGTGACATTATCCTTAGAAAAACATAATGAAGTCCTACATAGGTATAATCAATGCGAAAGTTTGTTAGGATGGATGTATGTAGGTACATAATTATGTTTGTGACTCTTTCACGAAAAAACTAATGATTGGATTTGGATGAAACTTACAGTAATATAGGTTATAGGTACATCAGAATAACAAATGGTATACATTTTATCCCGAAGTTTCCGCGGGAACGGGTACAATGCGAGTAACACCGTGGGGCGCAGCTAGTTAATAATTAAAATTGAAATTATTTCATTGGGATGATTTCTAAACATTTTCTCGGCGCAGTCAAATGCCTACAATAAATTATCCTCCCAATTTAATACTTAACTCTGTTAACACCTTAATCTTCTTAATAACGATAACAATATAGAATCCACAGTCTGCTTATAACCTAATAAATAGCCATAATCAGTTGGGAATTTGTTTCAAAGCAAAGAGGTCTAAAGTTTGGCATAAATTTGACCCAAGCTGAGGTGTTAAATGGATTTGAGTTGGAGAAATTTTCGTCCTTTCATTAATTGAGACGTGAATCTTGTTAATATTGGATAAGGTTTTAAAATGTTTAATAATATGGAATTTAATTACTGTTTGTAAAGTTTTTGTTTAGTTGATTAATGACAGTTGCCTGGTTTTGTTTGAAACAAGCTGTTTAAGGCCGGTTACAGTGCTCGACCGACCGTCAGTGCGTACGTCAGTCGCGCTTGTCATATGTATGAAAATTCATAAACCGTACAGTGCTAGACCGACCGTACGCACGCGTATTTTCATACATATGACAAGCGCGACTGACGTACGCACTGACGGTCGGTCGAGCACTGTAACCGGCCTAAAGGATTTCCGTCTTATTTATAAACGCTCTATAACTAAAACACCCTTATAAAGTATTTTGTCTCTTTCCCTCTTTTGAAAATAGCGCATGTTGGAAAAGGATAAATCATTTGATAACTAAAATGTTATTTGTTACAACGGGAACTTACGTACGACGGAGGTTACTATGTCCCTCCGTCGGACGTAAGTTTCCGTTTTAACAAAATAATTATGACATCAACGTACGTTTCAATTAATAGTAAAACTAAAATGTTGTCAATAAGCGTTTTTGAATAAGGCCCTTTATCTGAAGCGTCTGATAAAAATGTAGTTAAAAGAAATCAACCTGTATTGTCCCACTGCCGGGCCTTTCGACACTGAAGATATCAGTACAGTGAGGAGGATGTCGTAATCACGATTGACTAATGCTAGTTGGTGATCTGAAATTCGAGCCAAGTTTGAAATGTAGGAAACATGTTTTCGCTCGACTTTGAAATAAGCTAAAGCAACGAATCGAATATGAACTATATTTAAAATTAAATCTATAGAATAGAATAGAAATCATTTATTCAGACGAATCACACAACAAGAAGGGAAAAAAAAAACAAAGACAAAAATAAAACAACAGATATTACATACACTTAACAATTACACGGACAGAACTACTGTGTGAGGTCTATATTTAAAAAAGTTAAAAATATGATCGGGAATTCTTTTAAAAATCTCAATTGTCCTGTTAGGTTAAGGACCCGGATTTTAGCACTTAGGAAGCCAGACATAGCCAATTTACACCCTCTCAGTCAACCACTCCGCTCTCGATGTTCAATTGAATGATTTTAAATCCAATTAAGGACGTCAATCCCGGTCTTCGATCATATTTTTGGATCGATTCTGTAAATTGTTTTAGGTAGGGACCGAATGACAAGTTGCAGTTTAGTGTAATATTGGTGACTAGCAGCGCCCCGCGGTTTTACCCGCGTTGTGCCCGTTCCCGTGGGAATTTCGAGAATTTTTATACATATAAACCTTCCCCTTGAATCACTCTATCTATTTAAAAAACAGCGTCAAAATTCGTTGCGTAGTATAAAGATCTAAGCATACATAGGGACAGACAGACAGACAGCGGAAAGCGACTTTTTTATACTATGTAGTGATAATATTAGCGTTTCTATGGGTATAGTAAATACTAAGTAAAGTAAGTTTGTGTAGCTAAGTGGTTAACCCTGGTGATGCAGATTTTAGACCACCTGAAGGCCTTCGTTATTGTTAAACGATTGAAACAATCAGGAATGACAGTTTGCCCTACGCACGGTAATTAATACTATTATTCGTTATCGTGCATTCACACATGCAGCCGGCTTTGCCCCGGGCCTAGCGTGGGTTTTGTATGTTTATGAAGCTTACCCGGCGGCAAGTGTGGATGCACCATAAAATGAAAACGTAACCATGGTAGTTACATTTTGGTTTGGTGCCCACGAATACATAAAATAGCAGACATCCTAACTAATATTATAAATGTGAAAGTAACTCTGTCTGTCTGTTACGCTTTCACGCTAAAATACTGAACCGATTTAAATAAAATTTGGTACACAGTTAGTCCAAAGCCTGAGGAAGGACATAGGCTACTTTTTATTCAAAAATTCCTGCGGGAACGGGCACAACGCGGGTGAAACTCACTGAAGATATCAATAAAATGAGGACTACCTACATATACATACACAAATACTTTATCTTATACTAGCCGCGCCCCGCGGTGTTACCCGCGTTGTACCAGTTCCCTGGGGAATTTCGGGATAAAACGTATCCCATGTGCTATTCTGATGTAAAACTGACATATAACTGTAAAGTTTTATCCAAATCCGTCCAGTAGTTTTTTGTGAAAGAGAAACAAACATAGATACATCCATCCTAGATCCATCTTCACTATATGAATTTATTTGTAACTAGCGGCGCCCCGCGGTTTTACCCGCGTTGGGCCCGTTCCCGTGGGAATTTCGGGATAAAAAATAGCCTATAACCTTCCCGTTGAATGTAGTTATCCATTACAAAAAGAATTATTCAAATCGGTTCAGTAGTTTCTGAGATTAGCGCGTTTAAACAAACAAACAAACAAACAAACAAACAAACAAAACAAACTCTTCAGCTTTATAATATTAGTATAGATATAAAATTCTCGTGTCACAGTGTTCGTTCGCGTACTCCTCCGAAACGGCTCGACCGATTCTCATGAAATTTTGTGAGCATATTGAGTAGGTCTGAGAATCGGCCAACGTCTATTTTTCATCCCGAAATTCCTGCGGGAACGGGCACAACGCGGGTGAAACCGCGGGGTGCGGCTAGTTATCTGTATATATCTTTGTCAAAAATAATAGTAACTTTTGAGTGCGGCAGTTATTTGCGTCAACACGAAATAAAGAAAAATCAACTTAAATGGAGGTGTCAAACCGAACATCCTGCTGTTCAAAATGTATACAATTTTAGACTATTTGCCGACTCCGTTCAGCAAACTATGCTAACAAGATTTGTAACTTTTTGATAGATGGTTGTTGCTAGACTTTTGCTTCAACAGGGTTTGAACTCAAAACTGCGATTTAGGATGTGGATTGAAATTTAGAGTTTTGATACGTAGTGGATAATGTAGATGACAAAGTTTGTGTTTGTTTTATCACGATTTTTCTTCAACTATACCAAAACTAAACTTTAACACAATTCTACAACATAACGTAGTTTGACTAAGCCATAACTCATCCCGATTGTTAAGCTACGTGCACCTCGGTCCCTTTGATGGGTGGCCGATAGTGGTATTCTATCTGAGCGGTACAGTCACGAGCTTTAATTTGGGATTCACCTAAGGTTCAATATCGTGTAGCAATCTTATATTTAGAGCTAATATTTTATCGCAATATCAATGTCATATTGTTTACCATCGATAACTTTACGTTTCTATAAAACTAAAGTTTCAACCTGATTGCATTTGGAATGAACAACATTTAATGGAAATGCGTCCCAAATTAAAGTTCGTGACTGTATCGTGCTTCGCAGAGCACGGTTATTTCTTTCGTAAGCCTTAGGCGGTCTAAAAATTCCGACACCAGTGTTGGCCAGTAACCTGCACGAACTTACTTACTTAAGACCTTCTTACCTTTAAGGTTAAGAACCATCGCAGACTTACTCCAGACTTAACACCCTCTTCTGGTCTACAAATATCGAAAGACAAGATTGAATACGCCGAACAAGTCAGTATACAGAGGCCAAGACAGCCTCCGTGGTCTTATGGTTTGAGCGCTCGGCTCACGATCCAGAGGTTCTGGGTTCGATTCCCAGTGGGAACAATATCTCTCAAAAATCTCTTGGTGAGATTGTCCACAGTATAGTTAGGGCATTGCAGGCTGAATCACTTGATTGCCCGAAAGTAAGATGATTCCGTGCTTCGGAGGGCACACTAAGCCGTCGGTCCCGATTACTTTCTACGGATAGTAGTCGTTACGAGCCATATATGTCAGAGGCCTTTGGCGGCTCAATAACTCTGACACCAGGATTGGTCAGGTTGACCATCCACTCGATGAAGAAGAAGAAGTCAGTATACCGACTGAAAAGCCAACATCAGGCCTTTACCCAGCAGTGTGACATTACAGGCTAATACTTTACTTTACTTTACATACTTATACCGAAACGAACTATGTTATATGTATAGTTTTGAATAACAACAAGCCCGTTGGCACAGTGGCAGTGAGAGCGCTTACTGTGTCGGGGATTGCGGGTTCGATTCCCGCCCGGAGTCAACAATATGTGAAGACATAGTTGTTGGCGACGACGTCTGGGTGTCAATCATATATTCTTATAAAGTATTTGTGTATGTATAAGTAGTAGTATCAGTAAGTTAGATTCCATAACACAAGCTTAGAACTTACTTTGGGTCTAATTAACCGTGTGTGAATTTGTCCAAGTATTTATTTATTTATTTATAATACGACCATTCATCTTGAAAAATTCCCTCTATATACTCGTACAGATTCCAGAACACCAGTATTTACTCCCGAAACCTTTTAATAAACTAACATTGTTTTAAACAAGTCTCTCGTAAGGAATAGCTGGTAAAAACGTTATTATAACCCATAAAGCTGTCTACGGCGCTCCACTAAACAGCGCGCCGCGTAAGACGGTGTAAGTAATACAAGAATAAGCGAAAATGTATGGACGAAACTAAGGATGCTTTCAAATTATGTGTTTCGTGTCGGACCGCTGCGGTGCCGAAGCGGTGCGTTTGTCGTGTTGTGAACGTACGATCGTGTGTTTTCATACAAAACGAGCCGTGCGGCAACAGTGCGTACTAAAATTATTTCGCGGTACCGACGCCGCACTGTTGCCGCACGGCTCGTTTTGTATGAAAACACACGATCGTACGTTCACAACACGACAAACGCACCGCTTCGGCACCGCAGCGGTCCGACACGAAACGCATAATTTGAAAGCACCCTAATAGTCTAAATTACTAAACGCCCGCACTTAGAGATGTCAAATGCTTCGTTAGTTGAGATTGAATGAGTGATTTTGACATGTAACGTATTTTGACAAGTCCGTTGGCATAGTAGCAGTGAGAGCGCTGTGTCGGAGGGTGCGGGTTCGATTCCCGCCCGGAGTCAACAATATGTGAAGACATAGTTATTGGCGACGACTCTGGGTGTCAATTTATTTTATGGGTGGATTGCTAAACAAGACGGTTTTTTCGAAATTGCATTTTAATATGCACCAAATAAAACACTGTTTAACACGTCACGTTTCTAAACTAGTTTCTAAAATGTGTAGTGTTGTGTTGCAATCTGATACGAAAGCTTTTTTATGATTCGTATCTTCTGTTCGTCTATCCTTTTGAGCTATCTCTACGTAAGTAATAAAGCAAAATTGACGGTTTTACATTATACATAGCCGTAAAAAGCAGATTTCGGAGATGCACCACAGTTTTATTACATTACTTCTACTTATATAATATTTTATGTACAAGATATACGTTACAAGAATAAAATGAATTTAATTTATTATAACGGAACATGTCTAATGAAATCTTTATTAAATTAAATTCCTTCAAACATTTTCCTTTTTGTGACAAAAATATAAATACTTCTTTAGTAAATGTTAAGTGCTTACAGATCTGATTGCAACGTTCTGTGCTGTTCTGTGTTTCGTGCGGTTTCATACAAAAGTATACAGCTGCGTGCGGATGCGACGGGCGCACGCTTCACTCAGTGTTGGCCCTAAGCACGGTAGCGATCAAACAGAAATGCCATAAGTGGCTACGCATCCAATTACTGTCCTAGCTTCCGTTGCTTAACAATCACATACAACCAAGTCACAACTATACTGCATACCAATAAAACATTGTGTTTGCATAATAGTCAAAGTTTCTACTAAGTTATTCCTCAGAGGAAATACCCTAAAAGTTCGTATTTAGATAACAAACTCATTGAGCGAGGTCCAGATATGAAATATTACACTCATTAAAGTAATTCGGCCCGTAAATTATAATTTTAGTTAGTTATCTTTGCTTCTCGATGGCGGGTAAGATTAGGTTTGGAAGTGTCCATCTGTATAGTGACAGATACATTGCACATTTATACTCGTACTCAGAGACATCAAATGCTTCCTTAGGCAGCATTTTAGCTATCAAATGGTTTGTCTCTTTCTGACATACGCTATTTTCCAAAGAGCAAAAGAGACAAAACACTCACTAACAGTGATTTAGTTAGAGAGCGTTTATGAATAAGGTAGTTAATGAGTAATTTTGACATGCAATGCACGAATATGCTCAATGTTAGGTAAAAAATAAAGTATTAGTCTTTGATGACTACTGGGCAAAGGCCTATCATCTCACCGAAGATTTAACAATGAGAACGATCAGGCTATTAAGATATTATATATAAACAACAATTTTCAAAATCGTAATACAATAAAGGATTTGCCACACTGGATGCGTTCTGTGGTCAGAGGTCAGGTCAAAGTGAACGCTGCCCGCATTTTGTGTGAAGTCAGCGTTCCGGTCAGAGCAAACGGTCAGCCCGCCTAGCTGCCAGTACCCTGCGTTCTATGATCATGCCCGCACGGTCAGAACGCATTTCTATACAAAATATATAGAGACCGAAAATCTTATTCACTATGCAGGCAGCGATCACTTTGACCTGCCCGCTGACCGCAGAACGCATCCAGTGTGGCAAATCCTTTAACAAATACCATAGAAACCAGAAAATAACAATTAACATGACAATTCCAATAAAAATGTCCCTTATTAAATTATTCGGGAATAAAATGTCTGCATGGCTTCCTGATGGAATTGTTGTCATTATTGTAATAAGATTGACCGGATTTCGAGGCATTTGATACCGAAAGGACGTTGCCCTGCATTGATTAAAACGCGGCTTTGGAAACGGATTTTATCGGTATTTGGAAGGAATTTTCATATAAACGTTTTACTGATTTTGTCTGATTAAGTGATGTTCGTTTTGAATTGAAACTACGGTTACGGTTACACTTTACATTTGTTTTACATTTTTATCTGACGTTTGAGTTCCTTTACAGGAACCGTGGTCACAGAAGACACCACCCGCCTGACAAGACTGAGGTCACAGGTTCGAATCCCGGGTCGAGTGGAAACTTGTTTCCGACTTTTCAAATATAGCACGGGTTTGAGTTCACCAATCCGCATTCGCAAGCGGGATGAATACGCCTAATCCTCTTCAATGCTTCACTAAAGATGTCTTTAGTGAGATTTGTGTCCATTGCCCAGCAGTTTACACACTACCTAATACTTATTTCATTTTTTTTTCAAAATGTTACCCTGCTTAACACTTTTATTAAAAAATCATCAAAAATGAGAACACCCTTATTTTTAAAGTCAGATAAATTGAATATATTTACACGAATTTATCACTTAATGAAGCATTAAAACCATTGACACGAAATATAGGCCCAAAATAGATTGACATAATATTATTTGGTGTCATATCGATAACAAAACACGACGGAGAAAACGAATCCCTCTCCAAATAGACTTAAAATACTCTTAAAATAAGTATCTTTACTTATGCTCTATGTAAAAAGTAAAAGTTTTAGCCTGTAATGTCCCACTGCTGGGAAAGAGTCTCTCATCTCACTGAAGATATCAATAAAATGAAGACTACCTATATACATACACAAATACTTTATTTTATATATAAAATTCTCGTGTCACAGTGTTCGTTCGCGTACTCCTCCGAAACGGCTCGACCGATTCTCATGAAATTTTGTGAGCATATTGTGTAGGTCTGAGAATCGGCCAACGTCTATTTTTCATCCCGAAATTCCCGCGGGAACGGGTACAACGCGGGTGAAACCGCGGGGCGCAGCTAGTATGAATATATATTGTCATCCAGACGTCATCGCCAACAACTATGTCTTTACATATTGTTGATTGACTCCATTATTGAATCGAACCTGCAACCCCCGACACAGTAAGCGCTCTCACTGTGCCAACGGGCTTGTCATATTATATAGATCCTCATAAGTTGAAGGAAAGCGACATAGGGGAAGGCCTAGAATCAGTTCCATGAGTCAGATTAAAGAAAAAGTGTCTGTCATGTCGTATAGAGATGTAAAGGAGCTTGCATCAAACAGGAATAGATGGAGAAGTCTGCATCGGACTCACCGACAAGAGCCTATTGTTCTAAAATCTATACTAATATTATAAAGAGGTAAAATTTGTTTCTTTGATTGTATGTTCGAGCTAATCTCCGTAATTACCAGTCCGATTTTAATAATTCCTTTTGTAATGGATTGCCACATTCAACGGGAAGGTTATAGGCTATTTTTCGTCTCAAAATTCCCACGGGAACGGCCTCAACGCGGGTAAAACCGCGGGCGCTGCTAGTTTGTTATATAGATAGAGACCTTTAATTTGTTATTTGGGTTGAGTTTTGTCAAACTACGCGAGACGCGGCAAAATGCTTGTCTATCCTGTAATTATCGAGTTAACAGACGGTTTGCACGCAACCCTTTGCTCTTATATTATACAGAATAGGGCTAAAAACGGAGGCGGTATTGAAAAGTGTTGTTACACCCGTCCTACTATTAATATTTTACATGCGAAAGTTTGTGAGGATGGATGTATGAGTATGTTCGTTACAATTTCAAATAAAAAGTACTGAACAGATTTTGATAAAACTTTACAATAATCCTATAAACGAGCAGATACGTCAAAAAATATTAATATTTGAGAGGTAACATTTGTAAGTTTGTTTGTTTGTTTGTATTTATGTTAGGGCAAATCTCTGGCATTACCTGTCCGATTGGAATAATTCTTTTTGTAATAGATAGCCACATTCAACGGGCAGGTTATAGGCTATTTTTCATACCGAAATTCACATGAGAACGAGCTTGACACAGGTAAAACCGCGGGGCGCTGATAGTGCAAAATAAAAGCAAAGCGCATCCGTAAAAGTGGTTTCAATACTAAGTAAATTCGTGGTGTTTTTATCCATTTTTTCCAAACAACGACGTCCATTCAACCATTATATTTAGCCAACTGATCATTTGACATTCAAAACGGTCCCTCCATTATATTCTTCAAACGACAAACAACGAATTGATATTTTCCGAGAAACATTTGATTTTTTCAAGTTTTTTCGTGAATTAAATGAGTCGGAATAAATAAGTCAAATTTCAATAGGTAAGTCTTTGGGTCTTTGAAACTATATTATATAAAAGACGCCCACGCGATTTTTCCTGTAAATTCCATTTAAAGAATTTTATCTAATATTATGGTTTCTTGGTATTTACTTTTTATTACTTTACAAACAAGATTAAGTGCCTTGATTGTATTTTTATCAATTGAAGAGATGTTCTGTATTTGACATAGCTATTTATTTTCCTCTCTGATCAAAATTTTAACTAATAAAGTAAGTACTTTTCTTCTGTATAAGACTAGCTGTGCGGCGTCACCCGCAGCGCACCCGCTCCCGTAGGAATTTTGGGATTATTTTACTCATAGAATTGGGGGAGACCTTTGCCCAGCAGTGGGACACAACAAGTTAAATAAAAAAAATATCCTATTCCAGACGAATATAAATGAAATAAAATAAATATCAAAATCGGTCGAGCCGATCTAGAGTTATAATTGGTGTTACTAACACGACTTTCTTTGATATATAGATTAGCTATTCCACGCGGTGGTTCCACCCATGATCTAATAGATGGCACTGGTGAGGAAGTTTTTATAAATCGCGCTTAAGTGATTTTCCTAGAGTTAGCCCCACTAAATCTAGGAAAACCACTAGGAAAATCACGTATTTTTGTTGCTCAGGAAAAAAAATTTGTTGAACGTAAAAATATAATATATGTATCTTAACGCCGCCGTGCTTCAGAGGGCACGTTAAATTGTCAGTCTCAGTTATTCCAATCGTTAGACAATGTTAACATTCTTTCGGCAGTCTAAAAACTCCAATAACAAGGTTGGCCTCTAACCAAAACGAAATAAGGTCCAAAATTAATTATTTGTTAAAACGGAAACTTACGTACGACGGAGGTTACTGTTGAGTCGGACGGAGGTTACTCCGTCGTACGTAAGTTCCCGTATTAACAAATAATTATGACATCAACGTACGTTTCAATTAATAGTAAAAAAGGTCAAAAATTCACCGTTCCTATCTTGAACCACGATCAACTAAACTCAGTTTTAGTTAATCAATTTCGAAGATTTCATCTCAGTACAGCTCGTGAACAACTACGAGTATTAAGTTAAACTGATAGAGTCCAGTTGTAACTTAAAAGCTAAGTACAAAGTCTATATTGTATCGTACTCGTTTTTATACTCCGTTCAAGCTCCAAAGTGCCTCATCCAATTCTTCTCAGTTCTATGACGAATCGGAGTGAGAATAGAAATGTGTTGATTATTTACTGATGGCACGATCTGTGATTCACCAGGTATTGTCTATTGTACGGCGATGACGTCATAAGCCTCGGTACGTCCAACTGTTTATTTGTATCTTTTAGAAGGAATACTCGTAATAGCTTTTCTTTTAAAGGTTTTTTTTAGATTACGTAATTTTAGGCTTTATTAAAACTGAGGACTGGAAAGTATAAATTTATCATAACTATTTACTTATCCTACTTTCTACTAACATCCTATCCTATCCTATCTTACTTCCTACTAATATTATAAATGCGAAAGTTTGTGAGGATGGATGTATGTATGGATGTATTGATGTATGTGGAGGTACGTTCAAAAGAGCCTCTATGGGGCCAAAACTGAATAAAAATATGTATTTGACTTTATGTTTGTTACTCTTTCACGAAAAAATTACTGGATGGATTTGAATGAAACTTTACAGTAATATAGGTTATCAATCAGAATAACACATGGGATACATCTTATCCCGAAATTCCCGTGGGAACCGATACACCGCGGGGCGCAGCTAGTTAATAATATTGTAAACTACCCGCGCCCCCCAGTATTGCCCACTTCGTACCCGTTTCCGCAGGAATTTCGGGATAAAATGTATCTCATATGTTAATCTGATGTATAACCTATATTACTGTAAAGTTTCATCCAAATCCGTCTAGTAGCTTATTCGTGAAAGACCAACAACATACATCCATCCTCACAAACTTTCGCATTTATAATATTATAGTAGTAAGAATAGGATAGTACTCATATAGATGAAGTGAAGCGATTGCAGATTGTCTATAAAGGTGCTACAAAAAAATTATGTCTGTTATTTTCCAAGTAGATAGGAAGATAGGACTATCACATATTTAGACAGGCTATTATTTTACCACCCTTATTACTTTGTAAGTATGCTGGTGGTATGAATATACAACATTGTATTCCGTGTAATTTACCGCTATTCCGACATATAGATAAAGATCTATAGGCATTAGATAATCAGTAATGATCGAAATTGTCCATTAAGGTTATATTCGCTTGAACATTGAAGAGTTTTAAACTTTGTTTTAGTATATTTTGGCATGAGTGTGTAAACGAATTTCGTCTTAAACTCTGAGGCCTTAAGTGAGTCTTTAAAATGTCTTGAGGTCTATGAAAACCTATAAAAGAGCTCAAACTACAGACAAAACGTCTACAGACTTTTGTCTGTCTATAAGACTCAATATTGTACCCAAAACTACTTATAAATTGACTATAAACAGACTTGATTATATGGAACACAGTCTGAACATTACAGTATAGTATGCAATGATCCTTAATGTGGTAGACCATTGACTTACCTTATTGTACACACGTGGCTATGAGATATATTAACATGTCAGTATGTTTATCAGTATTATCAAGAGGCGAAATTACCATCACATTATAATGTACTCGTAATGGGGGTTATAATAATACGGTTTCAATAATTATCGTGTAAATTGGGGTGTAATTTTGCATTTTATGGTAATTAATATAAGGGTGGAAAATTTTATGGTCTGCTTTTTTCTGTATTTTAATTTACTATCTCGATGTTAGGGAGTGTTGTGTCTCTTTTGCTCTTTGGAAAATAGCGTATGTCAGAAAGGGACAAACCATTTGATAGCTAAAATGCCGCTAGTAAGCTTTTATGAATAAGGCCTTTAGAGAATGTTTACAAGCTACAAGCCGAAGATTTCAATAGAGTGTGAGCGAGTGAGCGAGTAATTTTGGTGTGACGCTCATTACACCCATGATATAATTATTGAGGCCAGGATATCCCAGCCATTTCGGTCACTGTCTCTCTAGGTAGAAAAGAGCGAGAAACACTACGGCGCGGAAATGGTGGTGGTAGAATTTTGCGACTCATTTTTAAGAATTACCACCTTTCGTTGGATTGAATCGAAATTTTACTCCAACAGTATTCAGTCATAGTTTATTTTACATCACTCAAATTAATTTTAGAAATATGCGTTTGAAATTGTTTAACAAACTAAGTGTGAAAGTAAGGTATAAAAGATCCATCTTTGTGATTTTTTTCTATCGAAGAAATTAATAGTCAACGTGTTTCGGAAACAGTAGTATGATTAAAAATATGATCAAGATTAAAAACAAACAAAAATTGATCTTGTAACGTTAAGACTTTTGGCTAAAAAATTGTTTATAGTAGCCCGTTTTAGGAACTCATAGGCCCTTAACAAAAAATTCCCGGGAAAAAAATATTGTAAGTGAGCTTTGGTTTACTATTAAAAATAAAGTTTATAAACGCTTCACTGATCCCATGTGTGCTACAAAATGTGTGTGTTGTTCGGGGAAAAAGATCAAAATTTTAGGTCTTTTGGATTTTTCTCGAAAACCTAAAGCCTACCATAATCTTATAAATTAAAAAGAATGTCATAAAGAAATTAGGACTATTTGGAATATTTAAGAGATTCATTCATTCAAGATATACTACAAGTACACTGAATCCTTCGAGTATTTAACTGACCCTGGTGTCGGAATTCCTAAGTTTAATGGATGAATAGGACAAAGGCTGACATGGTATGAATTGGATCGTCCGGGGCCGATAACACGCTCAATGAAGCACGGTAGCGCTTAGACGTAGAGTAGGTTGAAACAGTTTGAAAGCTGCTAGCTGGCCAAAATAAAAAGCCGAATTTCATAGTTGGAGAAACTCGAGGACATTCTCGCAATGTTGCTTATAAAGTTGCCCCATCTAAATTACACAACGATAGAAAGAGAATGAACTACGGCCAAACGTTATGTAGTTCCTTCAGTTTTAGGCATCAAAACCATCTCAAGCCTCAAGACCTCAAGACATGGTAAAACAAAAACAAACATGGCCGACAATTTTACTTGTCGTCTATAGCGCTCACAGAAAAATTATGCTATCGCTACCTATAATAAAAGTTGTGAATTGTTGGTCCCCGGTTGTTTCAATCGATAGACCACGTCGGAGGACTTTAGGCGGTCTAAAAACTCCATCACTAGGGTTGGCTACTAACCTACTCGTTTACTTACTTTATAATAGTTGTCAAACTGCGCCTTACTTAACATTATCAAGTTGAATTTCGTGACGAGCGCTTTTTAAAACGACGACCCGAGCGCTTTTTTGCTTACATCATTCATGTACGCCACTACATTTACGACACGGCGAAATTATGATAAAAAACCTTTTAGGCTTGTCGATGTACTATACTTTCGTATCCATACAATTCCTGCAGTGTTCCCATTTCAACTCGCCAGCGTGGGAGTATGGAAAATGAAGGCAATCTCTCTCGAATTCAACAAGCACTTGTGTTTGTACGGCTATTGTTTAACGCGAGTGTTCGCGATTATCCTTCGGAACTTTTAAGGTTACATTTTTGAATAGCAGTGTACTTTTTTATGTATGTAGTAGATAGGTTAAACTACCTAGCTTTAGGGTGCGTTTCTATTATAGCGGAGCGGAGTTGTGCGGAGTTCAGCCGAACAATCACAACGCATCTACACCAATATTATAAAGAGGAAAACTTTGTTTGTTTGTAATGAATAGGCTCAAAAACTACTGGACCGTTTTTAAAAATTCTTTCACCATTAGAAAGCTACATTATCCACAAGTAACATAGGCTATTTTTCATCCCGAAATTCCCACAGGAATGGACACAACGCGGGTAAAACCGCGGGGCGCTGCTAGTTACGAAAATATTTTGACAATGTTAATACCTTGTTTGACAATTTAAATGCGATGTGATTGGCCGATTGAGCTCCGCACAGCTCCGCTTCAATAAAAACGCACCTATAAAGAAATAAATTGTCTGGGAGGGACATTTTGTCCGTTATCCATACTAATATTATAAATGCGAAAGTAACTCTGTCTGTCTGTCTGTCTGTTACGCTTTCACGCCAAAACTACTGAACCGATTTTGCTGAAATTTGGTATAGACATAGATATGACCTTGAGAAAGGACATAGGATACTTTTTATCCCGAATTTCCCTCCGGATAAGATACTGTTACGCTTTCACGCCAAAACTACTAAACCGATTTTGCTGAAATTTGGTATAGACATAGATATGACCTTGAGAAAGGACATAGGATACTTTTTATCCCGAATTTCCCTCCGGATAAGATACTGTTACGCTTTCACGCCAAAACTACTGAACCGATTTTGCTGAAATTTGGTATAGACATAGATATGACCTTGAGAAAGGACATAGGATACTTTTTATCCCCAATTTCCCTCCGGATAAGATACTATTTTTCTATATTATGTTTACTATTTTTCACCTAAGCAATTGTTTGATGCTTCGCGCTCACTGGGAAGGCACGACTAGGGATTTTAAGGTTTGCTAATATAAAATCAAACGTATTCGTATATAGACAAATGGTATACCTACTTTAAAATAGCGCCACGGCATCGAAAAGGATTTGTCAATCCCGCGGCGTCATTTGAATGCATAGCCATTTATGCTGTATTTCTATGAAGCTACGTTCGAATTTTCACAAGCAAAAATGATAAATCCCGAGACGTTCCGTCCCGGTGAGTGTGCAGCTTGAGTCATACTTTGGTAAGATCCTAAAGGTTAAAAATAAAACTACTGTCCAAAGTAACAATCTAATGCGGACGAAGTCGCGGGTAAAAGCTAGTAATTAATAAGAATAAAAATAATATACCGAACGAGTTGTCACGGTTCAAACATGTTGTTGCCGGCAATCCGTCGACTGCGGTCAGCTAATTAGGCGACAGCAGCTGCCAAATGCAGCCAACTATTGTATTCCTTACATTGTTAGCACCGCAAATAGCATACGGCCATCGATTTCATGTAAATACTCTTATCACAATTGGATTACTACCTTGCAAACCACGATGCCACACTCGTCGTGGCATAGTTTGAGTAAGCGATGTTAGCTCATTGCGATTCTTAAGTAAAGTGCAGTCTAGCTCTTATCGGGATAGGATGATGGCATTTCTATCTGACTACGTTAAATTGTCGGTCCCGGTCTTCTTCTTCTTCATCGAGTGGATGGTCAACCTGACCAATCCTGGTGTCACAGTTATTGAGCCGCCAAAGGCCCCGGTTGTTTCAATCGATAGACCAAGTCGGAGGTCATAAGGCGGTCAAAAAACTCCGACCACTAACCATCATTGGTCACTTATCTACACGAACTTACTTACTTACAGATATAGAATGGAATCTTCGAAGATCCAACTTGCACAATTGTTCTCTTTGCGTCTAGAGTAAAAAAATATCCATGTCTAGACAAATCTCGAACTCGCTTCGTACAAACAAATCCATCAATCATTTTCCCTACAATTTCTGACAAACAAACTCCTATATTATTAGTTTGAACCGAGATAACTTGGTTTGAAACGAATAATATGAAGTAATGTAGAGTAATCGAAGCAATCCTGAAAACCATTCCTATTGTAGGTAAGTTTCAGTACAAATTCAAAAAATGTTGACATTAAGCGAGTAAGGAAGCTGAGAGTAAGCAAACTGTCAAGACAAGTTTATCTTAATGTATGACGCTTGCTTGCTAATGAATTCGCCTACTCGTCGCTTGTAAACTGACTCAATTTCAATGATACTTGTGTCACATAAATAAATCAATCGGTATTTCATTCATTCATTCAATCATTCATTCACAACGGTTAATATAAATGCGACAGCTAAATCAAATGCTACTATTAATAATGCAGATATTCTTAGCGGAATGGATATACCCGTAGATTGGGCAAAGCACTGCTAGATACAAGTATTCGTATTACTAGCAAAGGAAAAATGCATAATCCTGCAATTTGTTCCCATGTGGTTAGTTTGTGTCTACGTTTTAAAACCCTGCATTTTTGTAAAACAAAAAAGCATCGAAATTATAACTTCTGTTGAGTCCCGACTATGTTATAAAACTTGTTATGAAACATAGTTATATAACTTGTACGATAATTGTTATTAATTTTTTTATAATGCTGTTGTTACGTTACATAAGTTATACATCATATTTTACTTTAGTCATATGCCCGGACAAATTCACTCACGGTTAATTAGACTCAAAGTAAGCTCAAAGCTTGCATTATGGAATCTAACTAACTGATACGACTACATATATGCATACACAAATATATAATTGACACCCAGACGTCGTCGCCAACAACTATGTCTTCACGTATTGTCAACTCCGGGCGAGAAACGAACCCGCAACCCCTGACGCAGTAAGTGCTTTCACTACCACTGTGCCAACGGACTTGTCAAACTTACTATACAAGACTGCATTGGTAGATATTGCATTGTATGAAAGTCATTGCTTAATAATTAATGTGTATGCTGAAACGATTGCATATACATACACAGAAAAAAACGCGCGTCCGAACCCATCTCAAAAATGTATTATTGAATTAAAATCCTTATATTTAAATTCATTTATTAAAAAATGTGCCTTCATTTTATAAGTAAACCAAAGTCTGACCGACGTAAAGCCACATTTTCCGTTTGTTATTTTCAAAACATCAAGAGTACACAAATATTCCTTGCTTGTATTATATTACTCACAAAATTTAATTTCGGTTACTCATCAAAACAAAATAAAAAAGGTTCTCAAAATATTTGAGATAACGAATCCCATCATTATTAAAAATGGGCATATTTGAACAAGATTAAAATTACACTCCAAAACTACTTCAAATAAAATACATAATGTACGGTATTTAAATAACGCCAAACATTTATTTCACGTCCTCGAAGGAGCATGCGCGAATCCGTTTTCCCCGGTTCTACCCGATGCTCACACAGTCAAATATTTTAGGTGATCAGAAGCACACACAGACACTGAATCGTACCGAAATTCGCACACAGAGTTACAGCTCCCTAGTATTATAATGTAGGAATGGGTGTATGATACTTCCACGCACACTAGCGCATTCTAACCCTGGACTTTTCATGTGCGTTAGTTGTCGGCTTGGTGACGTTGAAGGTAGACGTCACTATGTCCATGTTAGCACACGTTTCGGTTTACGGGAGATGTAAATTTTTCGTGTCATAAATCGGAACGGAACGGTGGTTCACACAATTTATTAGACGCAAAAGGTATAAAAAGTTAAGTGGACAGTTTTGGATGTGACTTAGTTCTGTGAAAGTGAGTGGTTAATTAATTGTTGTTGTTTGTGATTTTGAAGGATTTCAGAAAAGGGGTTTCATGTGAATTTTATTAAGGTGAGTTTTTATGTATGAATTTTATGGGAGTAATTTTTGAGATAGGAATTTAACAGGTGTGTAAATAAATTAATAACGTACCAATTACCAGCATAGCTATTGTTATTTTTAAATAGTGG
Source organism: Cyclophora punctaria (assembly GCA_951394245.1). Classification (NCBI taxonomy): domain Eukaryota; kingdom Metazoa; phylum Arthropoda; class Insecta; order Lepidoptera; family Geometridae; genus Cyclophora; species Cyclophora punctaria. The sequence continues at coordinate 3,277,849 of OX596191.1, read as the reverse complement.
CGTGTTTTTAAAGGAATAAGTAATCTTACAAATATAAACGGAAAAATAAATAAACATTATTATACTTCGAAATTAAATCCTTTAGGGCCTTTTTTATTTAGGTTTCAATATTTTAAGTAAAAATTATATCTGAAATCTTTTTACGTGAATATTAAACGTAGGAAATTAGAATAAAATGAAAACATTTTTTTAAAACATCTATAAAAAAAACAATGACAAAAAGATATACATTATGTCTTTTTAGGGTTCCGTAGCCAAATGGCAAAAACGGAACCCTTATAGATTCGTCATGTCTGTCTGTCCGTCCGTCTGTCCGTCTGTCCGTCTGTCCGTCTGTCTGTCCGTATGTCACAGCCTTTTTTCTCCGAAACTATAAGAGCTATGTTGTTGAAACTTAGTGTGTAGATGTATTCTGTGAACCGCATTAATATTTTCACACTAAAATAGAAAAAAAATAAAATTTTAGGGGGGTCTCCCATACATAGAAATGAAAAAAAAATTTTTTTTTTTCATCAAACCCATACGTGTGGGGTATCTATGGGTAGGTCTTCAAAAATGGTATTGAGGTTTCTAATATCATTTTTTTCTAAACTGAATAGTTTGCGCGAGAGACTCTTCCAAAGTGGTAAAATGTGTGTCCCCCCCCCTGTAACTTCTAAAATAAGAGAATGATAAAACTAAAAAAAATATATGATGTACATAACAATGTAATCTAACACCGAAAATTGGTTTGAACGAGGTCTAGTTAGTAGTTTTTTTTTTACGACATAAATCGTAAACCGCAAAAAAATACTGATTATTCATTCAATAACTCAAATGTAAATAAAAAAACATTTATTTCAAGAACTTCTTTATTATGTTACTCGCTGCTACGGAACCCTTCATGGGCGAGTCCGACTCGCACTTGGCCGCTTTTTTATCTTCACACGATCTCAATCGTAACCGACTTCCAAAAAAGAGGGGTTTCTCAATTCATCGGAATCTTTTTCAATAAATCTAAAAACAGTCCCATTAAAACCCATTTCTGGAAAAGGGTCTCTCCATCGATATAGATAACAAGAATAATCATCGCGATTACAAAATGCGAGCTGGCGATCTAAAAATATATTTTCAAAAATGTACAATCTTTTAAAAAAGCTAAATAACAGAAAAGTAAACGAAAATTCGAGAAGCTTAGTGGCTAACCTGGTGTCTGAGTTTTAGACCGCCTAAAGACCACCGACATAGTCTAACAATTATAACAATCAAACCCGACTACTTATAGTGCCCTTTGATGAACGATAGCGCTTAGATAGAAATAGCTTTTTGGTCACCCATCCAAGTAGTGTCCGAAGTGCACGTAGCTTAACAATCATAATCAGCAAACATATAATACGTTACTAGTACTACAATAGATAATTAGAGATAGATTTACACGTGACTTAATGTAAAGTTACGGTACCACGACTGTTAAGCTACGTTTCACTGTTTACTTCATGGATGGGTGGCCGATAGTGATACTTTTGTTTGCAAAGCACCAATACATTATGTAAATAGGCATTTTTGAGAATATACGAGCAGTTTTTGGACAAGCAAGCAAGACAAGATATGCAATTTTTCACCGTACCTTGCCATGTGTGACTCTTAACAGATACAATTTTGTCATATCAATAGGTACATAGTCTTTTGACAAATAAATATTATATCACTAGCCGTGCCCCGCGGTGTTACCCGCGTTTCACCCGTTGCCGCGGGAATTTGGTGATAAAATGTATCCCATGTGTTATTCGGATGTATAACCTATATTTTGGTAAAGTTCCATCCAATTCCCTGTAGTCGTTTTTTCGTGAAAGAGTAACAAACATACATACTCGTACATACATCTATACATACATCAACCCTCACAAGCTTTCGCATTTATAATATTAGTAGGATTACATCACCTAATTTTAACAGCACTGGTTATCAACCACTCCATTCTTTGGGATGATTGCTACGTTAACCGCTAATACACTTTTTCAAACTTCTAGCATCACGGCTCACACATACGAAACTCCAGGCAAATACTTGAGGTTAACACAAATATTCAACTCTCCTTAGATGAAATAAAAACCTTAGCAAGCCCTGTTAACAGTAAATTGAAGCCAGTTTTGTAGTCATTTGTGTAGCTTGGTCTATTACGTCCTAAGTTGAGCTGGGCAACAAGGTGTTGAGATCTTCTTCTTCTTCATCGAGAGGATGGTCAACCTGACCAATCCTAGTGTCAGAGTGATTGAGCTGCCAAAGGCCAATGGCCAAAGGTGTTGAGATAATATTATAGTAAGGGTTACTATCTCTCTCTCTCTCTCTCTCTCTTTTCTCCTTAGCCTTGTCCAATCACCTGGGGTCATCTAGGGTTACTATCTGACACGTTGGATGTTAAACAAAATCGAAGTAGGATTAACCTATCGTTTGAACTGGTATTTTAAAATGACATTAGCACACCCTGGTTCATTAGGTTCATAACTAAAAAATGATTGTATGAAAGATGAGATCATGGTAAAGTTCGATTAAATTAGGAGCATTTTTTTAATTCGTTAGTCAAGAACAAGGTCGGGTTGTATAGAGATGGAAACTGACTGTAAATGTATCCGTGTAACATTACACAAGGTGTAATTTACTCATACTTCATTGTATTATTCAGTGCTCTCTCTTGATTTTTATTTGGTCTAAGGCCAGTTCTTTACTTTGAAGTACTAACTACGTGAACGAAATGAGACGTTTTTGATACTTTTCGATTTAATGAGCTCAGAGTCTATAATAACCCACTACAGTAAAAGGCGGGGAGGTCGTGAATTAATTAGTTGTTAAAAGGACTTTAATTTAAGAACTGATCATTGAATTATTGAAAAAGAACGTATAGCTTACTAGCTTTTGCCCGCGGCTTCGCTCGCGTGAATTTAGTCTGTCTTAAGTTTCATCATAACCTTCATTACTGTAAAGTTTCATCCAAATCCGTTCAGTACTTTTTGCGTGAAAGAGCAACAAACATACATCCATCCATACATACATACATCCTCACAAACTTTTGCATACTCTTTCACGAGACAACTGTACGGATTTGGATGAAACTTTACAGTAACATAGTTTATACATCACAATAACACATGGCATACATTTTATCCCCAAATTCCTGTGAGAACGGGTACAACTCGGGTAAAACCGTAGATCGCGGCTAGTGTTTTATAATCAAATTGCTTTCGGCATTAATAGTGTTATTTTCGTACAATATTAAATACTAGCAGCGCCCCGCGGTTTTACCCGCGTTGTGTCCATTCCTGTGGGAATTTCGGGATGAAAAATAGCCTATGTTATTCGTGGATAATGTAGCTTTCGAATGGTGAAAGAATTTTTAAAAACGGTCTAGTAGTTTTTGAGCCTATTCATTACAACCAAACAAACAAAGTTTTCCTCTTTATAATATTAGTGTAGACAGAACAAACAGATTCTGTTTCTTAAACATTTTAGGTACTAAATTGGTTTAAGAGTTCTTGTGTTCAACGTGTAAGCTGTCTTAATCCCAACGCTACTTAAGTCGTTTACAATAAGTCTCTTAATGACTTTATCTGAAAACTTTTATCACATCAAAAACAATCAACCCCGAACAAAGCATTCAACATTTAATACCGATCATTATTTTAAAAATACCCTTTTAACTTATGACAGAAATCAATGTAATTTTGAAAGCGGAGCTTAAAGCTTATCGGAGAAATACGAGCGCAAAGAACCATTTGAAAAAGCTTCAGTAAGGCAAAGCTTACTAATTGGTCACGTAAGAGGCATTTGTTATTTCTGTGTTAGGTAATACTCGTTTGAGTTATCAATAATTCTGAATGTTTTAATTTAATTTCGAATATTTAGAAGGGTTTGCAGTTGATGGTTATACTTGAAAACACTTTGTTTGGTAAACAATTAAAGTGAAAGTGATATTAAGTGTAACGTAAATTTGAACAAATGCTATCTTTAATCTTCTATATAATATAAAAGAAAGTCGGGTTTGTTACAACACTTATTACTCGAGAACGGCTGAACCGATTTGGCTGAAAATTGGTGGAGAGGTAGTTTAGAACCAGGAGAGGGATATAGGATACTATTTATCCCGTATTTCCTACGGGGACGGGTGCGCTGTGGGTGAAACCGCGGGGCGCAGCTAGTATAAGTATAATACAAGTAACACCAACAACAAACACTATAACGCATTTGAATTCGACCTTCAAGAAAAATAAGTTCAAGATGTTATCATAAAAGTCAGTATAATTTGACCTTCTAAGTAAATAGAAAGGTCTCTGAATAGGAACGTATTGTGAAAAACCGGCCAAGTGCGAGTCGGACTCGCGCACGGAGGGTTCGGTACTTTAAAAAACGGCGAAAAATTACGTTTGTTGTATGAGAGCCCTCCTTGAATATCTGTTTAATTTTATTTTTAGTATTTGTTGTTATAGCAATACATCATCTGTGAAAATTTTAACTGTCTAACTATCACCGCTCTTGAGATACAGCCTGGTGTCAGACGGACAGACGGACAGCGAAGTCTCAGTAATAGGGTCCCGTTTTTACCCTTTGTCTACGGAACCCTAAAAATGTATTATTTATATGAACATGAATGATTATAGTATTTTGTGACCTTTTATCCCTCAAAGGAATTAGAAAGGTGTTATAAATTTTATGTGTTGTTTGTAGGTATGTCATATAAATATTCTTTAAGATTTTTGACACTACGTTAAAAATGAGTAGGTATGTGCTTTTTATTATTTTTATTTGAAAATAAATTCAAGGTATAACAAACTATAACTTAAAATAAAGCTATTGAAATTGTCTATAAACTGCTTTTTATTTCAAAACTCTAACTTCTATAGTTAAGAAGTAATTCCGATTTTAAAAGTATACTCTTTTCTTTTGGTGTTCAGCGTCTTTTGTGATTTCACTCCATATTGAAAATATATTTCGATGTTTTAACGATACCATTACGTTGATTCAAATTAAACAGAGTTTAGCTTTACAGAGAATAACTGTTCCGTTAATAAGGCTGATAATTCCATTACTATTGAAAACAAAGTTTGATTTTGTTTCACATTAACTTCGTTTGAAAGGAATAAACGACCCAAATAAGCTGTGAAAGTCCACATTCATTGTTAAATATGAAAATTTCATCACAAATGCTTATATTTGGTACGTTCAAAAAGCACTCCGACCCACAATGGCGGCCCGACATAATATTGTTTTTCAACAGTCCTGTTTGTCTTTCCTTTAACAATTTGTCGTAATTTATTTTTAAAATAACATTGTTTTTCGATTCGAGATGGCTACGGAATTAACTGGGTTAGCTGACTACTAGGGTTAACTGACTTTTAAAACGAGTAGTGTCCGGATTGCACTATGATATACTCGTAGTCGTTATAATTTTAAAAACATTGACACAATTTTTATAACATTTTCAATTCAAAAGAATGCTATAAATATGACGTATCTGTGTATCTGTGTATGTAACTACAAAACGAAGTGACCAATTACGATGCATTTTTATGGTTTGCAAGATGATGTGGTTAAGATGATTCTTAATTTTTTCTACCTAAGATTACTTTTGTTTTTACTATATTAGGTACTTTATTATTATTAAGTACACAAATATTTTTTCATTACTAACAAAGAAAGAGGATTGGTAAGATTAATGCCACGACAGATCGAAAAGATCAATCGCAATCTATGTACAATTTAAAATAAGGAATAAGTCGATCAAACATTGAATAAAAAATGATTCAAAGAGGATAAGAAAATATTGATAAATAAATAGAATTAAAATTCAAACGGAGTTGTGTTCTGCTGCCATACCATGACCTCTTAGCGCGATACAAATGCGGACCTAAACTGATTCGCTGTCAGTTTTCGTACCATGACATCAATAAGTGACAAATTGTAGTTGCTTTGCAGATTACCTAAACTGATTCGCTATTTGTCATACTAAATATGTTTTCGTTCATTCATTTGGTACCATGAGCGTCTATTGCGGCTTTGGTAAAGCGTCTCAGCTGTCAAAATTAGCAATTCAATAAAAGATACATTTTTCTAACATAAATTGAACCATTGTTGATATTTTTAACAACAATAAGTATGTACTTTAGTTAATTATTAATGTTTAATTGTTCCTTACTATAAACAATGCATTTTTGCAAATAACTTAACGATATTCTACTGAAAGAATTGATTAAAATGTGCGATTTTACACTTTATAAATTAAATTATTTTTTATAAAATACGAGCGCGGGTTGTAGTACTGTATAGTGTGGGTTGAGCGCAGGGATGTACGAGTAGAGTACCAACTCGTACATCCCTGCGCTCAACCTACCTAGGTATTTACGAGGGTAAACATGACTATCAATATAAATATGCTTTGTTTTATCCCGAATTTCCCCAATGAAGCGAGAGCGACAAGGCTCTAGAATTCTGAGACTTAACTTATAAATCCTGGTAAATTCCTGGTAAATCCATAATAGAAATAAATCTTTAACGATCGCAATGTATATCAAACGAGCTTGAAGGTAATAATTTAAATGCTCAAAAATTATAATATATTTAATCTATGTCTGTATTATAAATTATAATCTATGTCTATTTTTTAATCTATGTCTATTTTATATTCTATGAATTTTATGATCTTTGCCAGTGACATTCCGAACACTTAAATCGTAATTTTATTTTGGATATCTGTTTAAAATTATAAATAATATTGGTTTCTGGAGCAACAAATACTTTATAGTTCCAACATTTTATGATTACAAATTAGATAACAATAATTATCGTGTGTATAAACAAACCAATGTTCGTTTTGAATAATACTTATGATTTTTAAGAGGTTCTCTTAAAAACCGTAACTTTCCGTCATTTTAATTATTAAGGTTTTCGAACGCACCTTAATAACTTCTCTTAGAGGAAGTGACGCAATTAGCCGATCAGCAAAATGGTTTGTTCATTCATTCAAAGAGATGGCGATTCAAGTGCGATATTGTTTAAATAAGGTCACGGTACGAATTGAAACGCTAACCTAAACTGATCTGCTTGGATCTTGAGACGCTATCTAAGAGGTCATGGTATGGCTACAGTATTTAGTTAATGTTTTACCGAAACAACTTTCAAAGGAGATAGGAAGTCTATAACCTAGAGCACTAGTATCGATACTAGCCACTAATCTATCTAATGACTAGACTACACTTGGCTTCGCCACAGGTTGCAGCGATCTAGATTCCTCCCAATTAAGGCATATCCTTTGGTAAACGAGATACACTTTGACTTCTTTTGTCTAGCCAATTTGATAGTAGACTTATAAAATAACTAGCAGCGCCCCGTGGTTTCACCCGCGTTGTACTCGTTCCCGCAGGAATTTCGCGACAAAAAATAACCTATGTCCTTTCTCATGCTGTGGACTAACTGTGTGCCAAGATTCATTCAAATGGGTTCAGTAGTTTTGGCGTGAAACAGACAGACAGACAGAGTTACTTTCGCATTTATAATATTAGTTAGGATATACTTGTTCTTCCCTGTACTTTAGTTCAGTTAGTTAAGTTTAGTTAAGGTCAATGATAACATTACTAAAATCTTATAGTCGTTATTACATTGATACTTCTATATGTGTTTAGACGCACACAGATCTGAGTCCTTCCATGTAGGTTACATTCCCTTTGAGCTTAAGCTACTGCCTCTACAGGTGAAACCGGTATTTCATATTCAGCTATTCTGTGTCCACTTGAGCTAACGCATCGCACTAACCGCAAAACGGTTCAGCTCACAGACGTATGAATTAATGAGCACATTTTATCAAAATAAAAAACACTCGTCGCCGCAAACTTTACCATTAAATTATACTATGTTTTGCTTAATTCCTCAACTTGTATGATTAATTATAATAATGGGTTTTAAGGGTGCTTTCAAATTATGCGTTTCGTGAATCACAATACGACAAACGCACGGCTTCGGCACCGCAGCGGTCCGACACGAAACGCATAATTTGAAAGCACCCTAAAGAGGGAAGTGTCTTGTGGCGGACACTTTCTGTGGCCGGTTATGGACACTGAAAAGTAAAGACTATTGTTTGAAAATCTGTTTTTGATAAGTGGAAGTAACTAGGTTTTTATAACTCGGAGAGAGCAAACATTATTTCGTGCGTGAAATAAAAACACGTGTTTCAATTTTGAGCGAACAACAGAACTCAACGTACCGTGAATATTCAAAACAAAATTGTCTTAAGAAAATCTCCTCCATATATTTATATCTACACCAATATTATAAAGAAGAGGAAAACTTTGTTTGTTTGTAATGAATAGGCTCAAAAACAACTGGACCGTTTTTAAAAATTCTTTCACCATTCGAAAGCTACATTATCCACGAGTAACATAGGCTATTTTCATTCCGAAATTCCCACAGGAATGGACACAACGCAAGTAAAAACGCGGGGCGCTGCTAGTTCCGTATAAAATAAGGAATGGATTATATTAGTTATTGTCAATTTCTTTATGAGAGATATCTATACTAATATTATAAAGCTGAAGAGTTTGTTTTGTTTGTTTGTTTGTTTGTTTGTTTGTTTGTTTGTTTGTTTGTTTGTTTAAACGCGCTAATCTCAGAAACTACTGAACCGATTTGAATAATTCTTTCACTGTTAGATAGTCTATTTATCGAGGAAGGCTATAGGCTACATTTTATCCCGAAATTCCCACGGGAACGGGCACAACGCGGGTAAAACCGCGGGGCGCTGCTAGTTTCATAATAATACTTCAGTAAATGTTGGAATTTTAAGACCAATGAAAGGTCCCTGACATGGTCTGACAATTGAACTACAGTTTAACGTGCTTAAAGTACGTTAGTGGTACAAAATAATTATTGTATAGACATCGTAACATATACAGATATTGTTTTCTTACTTTTATTGAGACTGAGACATTCTGTGTTAACGTTTACCGACGCGTGAGCGTAAGCTGAAGCAACTACGGGACGGATTTGAATGAAACTTTAAAGTTATATTACTTTAAAGTTACTACACATCATATTATCACATGGAATATTTTTTATCCCGAAATTCCCGCGGGAACGGCGCGGCTAGTAGACACAATTCCGTTGTATCACATCGATACTTTTCCATTCCATTATTTTACCAGACTTGATCTCTGAACACATCTGTGAAGCCACTCATACGGCCTTTTGTCTATCCGACCTCGCCTGGATAATGCAACTTAATGGAATATAGAGATCTTGTTACGGAATTTCCTTTTAGATATCAAATGTATATTTAAAACAGACTAGCAGCGCCCCGCGGTTTTACCCGCGTTGTGCCCGTTCCCGTGGGAATTTCGAGATTTTTTTTACATAAAAACCTTCCTCTTGAATCACTCTACCTATTACAAAAAACCGCATCAAAATCCGTTGCGTAATTTTAAAGATTTAAGCATACAGACAGACAAACAGAAGAGAAACAGACGCGACTTTGTTTTATACTATGTAATGATGTACAGTGAGACCGTATTAATCTTAAGAACTTTATCAATGTTGACGCGCGGTCTAGACTTAGATTTGGTCCTTTTTATGGATGGGGAATGCATTTGCGCATCCCCGGTTGATTAAGGAAACAACCGGGGTATGTATCACTCAACCCCGGTAAAATCACCCTATTACGGAATCATCTCGTGCCGGGTTATAAGTCACTGAGATGTGGTACTAGTTCAGAGCCCATTGTTAAGGTAATAAATGTATTATGTATCTTGTTTTTAAATAAATTTATCTGAACAAAACTGTGAAAAACTAAACCAATAAAAAATACGTAATTACTCACTATATATTCATCTAGTTTGCTCATCATTCAGTACCAATTCTTGATTGTAACAAACAAAACAGTCTTCGATCGACAACATAGTCTGATGAGGTCTTGTCCCTGCTGTACGCTTCTCCATATGTTATCAAAGACAAGAAAATTGTCTATTTACAGTTGTAACTATTGTGTGATCACTAATCAGGCTCTGCGTTAAGTTAAAAATACATATTTCATAATACAGAAGTAGAGTAGCCCTTTATGTCCCACAACTGGGCAAAGGCCTCTCATCTCACTGAAGATATCACTACAGTACCATAATACAAGCATATAAAAAGTAAATATTTGTACAAATCTTCAAATAGATACAACAGGTACAATAAACCAAATAATTAAGCGAATGACAGAACAAAGTTAATTAACAATTTGTAGTACGAAAAAGCATAATATACCTATATATTTCGTTAAATATTATGTTGAATTGAGTTCTGTAATTCGCAAACTAATTAAGTATCGCAGTTGTAGGTATTAAGTTTTATACGGAAATGTATAATTTAAATGAGTAAGAGTCTTGGACAAAAAATTCCTGGCTCTACCAGATGACGCCGCGGTAGACCAAAACGGAGATGGCGAGACGAGCTTGATATGTACTTGTCTGGTTGATGACACAAAGCTCTTGATAGAGGTTAATGGAGGTGGGGCCTTTTGCCCAACAATGGGACACTTTAGGCTCATATGAATAAATATAAGTAAGCAAGGGTTTGAGATCAACAACCCGCAGTAGGCGTAGTGATTACATCTTCCTCACTGAACCAATATCTTCAGTGAATTGTGTGGCCTTTGCCCAACAGTAGTTGTATTTATTCCTAATTCCTAATATTATGGTCCTACTTATATTATAAATATGTATGTATGTATGTTACTCTTTCACGCAAAATCTACTGAAAGGACTTGTTTGAAACTTTACAGTAATGTAGGTTATACATCAGAATAACATATGGGATACATTTTATCCTGAAATTCCCATGGCAACGGGTATAATGATGGTGAAACAGTGGACATTTCTAGTACTTCATAAAATAAGATACAGAGACCTAGAAAGACCTAGAAATCTAATAAACTGTAATGTACATCTAATAAACTGCAAACGCTAGGAATGGTTTCATATTTGATATCTCGATGGCCTCAATTCTTCGTTGATAGTTGGAGAGCCAAAAACGTATACTAATAAATCTAAAAAGAATGATAGACTTAGAAATATGATATATAGGAATTCAGAAAACGTGGCAGTACCTAATACTAACAAAAGGTTTACGGAGTATATATTACTTCGAGGCATTTGTAATAGGGTTTCATATTACAAAAGAAAGACCTAAGTCTTATCATCCTAGGTTTTACTAGTAATGCCTTCTTTTTTGTAGAAGAGTATGAGGCTTAGTACGTGTTATAAACAAGTTCTTCTTAGTTTACCAGCCTATGTTTTACAGACATTTCACCAAATATGATTCATCGAAACATCAAATGACCGATGTCTAGTTTTGTTAGTGTTTCATCTCACCGGTCAAAAAATCGATGTAACGTGAGATTTATCGATTTTTTATGCAATTCTCGAGTGCGGTAATGCTAAATCATCCTAGTCCTACTAATGTTATAAATGCGAAAGTTTGCGAAGATGGATGTATGTATCTTTGTTACTCTATCACGAAAAAACTACTGGACGGATTTAGATGAAACTTTACAGTAATATAGGTTATAAATCAGAATAACACATGGGATACACTTTATGCCGAAATTCCCGCGGGAACGAGTACAAGGCGCATAACACCGTGGGCGGGGCTAATAAACTATATGTCTGGAGTCAAATTCCTGCACCAGCAAGTCAACCTGATTTTGACATGTAATCTTACATACTAGTATTAAATTGTATTATACCTTGACTTCAAAAAAATAACCAGCAGAGTTTCTTGCCCATTCTTCTCTGCTGATGTTCTTCCGAATGGGTGGTACGTTCAAAAGAGCCTCTATGGGGCCAAAACTGAATAAAAATATTTGACTTTGACTTTGAATATACATTATGTAAAGTCGGTTTATTAAAGACGTATTAAAAAAAAACTTACCTCCAAAAATATGAACAAAAAATAGATACAATTAATTATTTATTGAACTCCAAATGAAGGAAGGTTTATGTACCTTCAAGGCTAATTCATAATAACATATTTAATAATTATATTTTCACCTTTAACATAAAATACAAAACCTCTTTTAACAGACACACCCACTTATTTATAGAATTTTATACCTTACAAAGAAGCCTCTACAACTACATAAATAATTTTACTATGTCACATAAAATATTTCACATAAAAACTAGCAAATAAAATAGGCTGTCTCAATGTAAGTGGCAGAGAATGCTTCGTTCAATTTTGTCTGTCACTCATGTATTTGATTGAAGAGAAAAATATACCGAACGAGCCGATATTTTCCCCGACGAAGTTTATTTAAAGAGGCTTATCCTCAATTTTGAGATGAAATATAAAGAAACGTTGAGGAAGTTTGTATAGGAACTGACGGGAGATTGATTTATCAGAGGCGATGCAGCTTATTGGGGACTGGATATGTGGCGATAAAGTCGGTGACAGGATAAGAAAGTTGACGAGTGGGAATATGGCGATTTATTAGGAACCTGGAGAAATTAACTGCTTTTGTAGTTAACAGTTATCTATGGTGTAGTTGTAAGTAAGTTTTAACTTGTAATGTTTCCATTGCTGGGTAAAAGCTTCTAATCATATTGATAACTAGCAGCGCCCCGCGGTTTTACCCGCTGTGTCCATTCCTGTGGGAATTTCGGGATGAAAAATAGCCAATGTTACTCGAGGATAATGTAGCTTTCGAATGGTGAAAGAATTTTTTAAAACGGTCCAGTAGTTTTTGAGCTTATTCATTACAAACAAAGTTTTCCTCTTAATAATATTAGTGTAGATATCACTACAGTAGGGTGAGGTTACACTAAGTTACACTGAGTTCAAAATTTGATTGACTTATTATTATTTTTTGTAATTTTTTTGAGTTTGCATTTTTTTATTTTATTTTATGTTTGTATGAACCCGCTAATCTCAGAAACTACCAATCTGATTTGTTTATTTATTTTGTAACTAGCAGCGCCCCGCGGTTTTACCCGCGTAGTGCGCGTTCCCGTGGGAATATCGGGAATTTTTATACATAAAAACCTTCCTCTTGAATCACTCTACCTATTACAAAAAACCGCATCAAAATCCGTTGCGTAATTTTAAAGATTTAAGCATACAGACAAACAGACAAACAAACAGACAAAAATAGCGACTTTGTTTTATACTATGTAGTGATGGATAGCCACATCTAGCGCAAAAGCTATTTTGCTTCCTAAAACCGGAACAGGCATAACGCGAGTAAAACCGCGAAGCTCTGCTGGTTAGTTTGTAAGGAAAAATGGATTGTGGTTATGATACGAACTGTCCATAGTTGACACGCGTCATAGTTTTGAAATATTCATAAAACAGTGGTCTCGCAACGCTGTTAGACAATTTTTTCTTTTTGTATATACATACCTACATGAAGGGTGGAAAATATTTGAAAAAATGTATTCATTCGTGGCAAAAGGTGACGAAATGTTTTCATAAAAATGTAAATACTCGTATAGTAAGAGCATATATAATATGTTCTACAAGTATCTATGCTTTATATTATATACATCCTACTAATATTATAAATAGGAAAGTTTGTGAGGATGTATGTATGTATGTGTTTGATATTCTTTCACGAAACTGAACGGATTTAGATGAAACTTTACAGTAATATAGGTTATACATCAGAATAACACATGAAATACATTTTAGCCCGAAATTTCCGCGGGAACGGGTGCAACGCGGGTAGCACTATATAATTATAATTTTTAATTCTATGTATAATTCTAAGCACACGTGTAATATATATTTTTTTTATCTATACTAATATTATCTATAAAGAGGAAAAATTTGTAAGTTTGTTTGTTTGTATGTTCGAGGTAATCTCAGGAATTATCAGTCCGATTTGAATAATTATTTTTGTTTTAGATAGCCACATTTAACGGGAAGGTTATAGGCTATTTTAAACTATTTTTCATCCCGAAATTCCCGCGGGAACGGGTACCACGCGGGCAAAACCGCGGGGCGCTGCTAGTTTATTTATAAAAACAGTTAACAACATTCTCATTATCATATAATGTTAGTCGTAACCCCAAACATGAAACAAAGACATTTATATTCAAAACAAAGAGAAAACTACCAATACTGCACCATTATTTGAAAATACAGTACAAAAGTGATAAAACAAGCATTACATTGCAGATATAAGTTTGAGCTCTCACTAAGAAGTCTAGATGTAAAGAAAACAAAGTTATAAGAGTCTCTTTGTGTCAATACAGGCATTACTGGTTGATGTTTTGTTTAAATTTATATTGACATTGCGTTTTCTTTCTTTATGATGTCGTATACAAGTCTGTGGATACTATTTGAACGCATCTTGTGAGCCTAAGAGCGAGGCCCCATTAGTGCGTTGCGCTGCGTTGCGTCGCGTCGTCGCAACGGAACAGCGCATTGTATGCCACACCTGCGTTGCGACGACGCACGATATCGCAGCGCAAGAGCGTCGTTATGCTCGTCTAGCTTCCTCCTCTAGCAGTAAATCACTGTCCGTGGTCCGTCGTCGCAGCGGAGCACCGACAACGCAGCGCATCGCCCTCCCTCTTGCTTCGTCTCTCGTCCGTCCGAATTGTCGCGCGCGACGACGCTACGGTCTAATGGATCATGTCGTAAAAAAATATATGGAAACCGTCGCAGCGACGACGCAACGCAGCGCAACGCACTAATGGAGCCTCGCTCGGTGTCATTGCCTCGTTGAACAATATCAATGCGTGGTGATTGGCCAATTGAGCTCCGTACAGCTCCGCTCCGCTTCAAAGGATAATGCACCCTAAGAGTTATTAAAATGAAGAATAAATAAGACCCATACTCCTGTCATCAACTACACTCGTGAGCAAAAAAATCGACTCAGGCGACACACCTGCATTCAAAAGTCAATGGCAAAAAAACTGAACGCAAAAATATTTTTTTCTTTGTAAAATCTAAAAGCTGCTAGTGTTAGCTTCAAAATGATATAAAATATTGTAATGTTTCTTGCTCACACAACCCAACAATATGTTGTTATCAGTAACTACCCTTTTTACGCTCGTTTACAATAGTGCTTATTAAGGGTTACTGACCCATATAAAAGGTTATTTACCTGACCCACCCTTATCAGTTAACCGTCAAACGTCAACCGATACACATCTCCGATAACAACAAACAAGAATTCTACCTGAAAATGGACACAACAAGTGAAAAAGCTGCTCAAGCGGTCACCCTATTGCGACAAGGCCAGAATCAGCGTGAAGTGGCATGTGCGCTAAACATGAGCCAGTCTGCTGTTTCCAGAGTTTATCGTCGTTACCAAGAGACTGGAAACTTTAACCGAAGACGCGATTCCGGAAGAAAAAGGTGCACATCGGAGAGAGATGACCGATTCATTGTCAGCACATCGCTGAGAAATCGGGCCCTCACTGGCGTTCAAGTCCAAAAAGAGCTCCGAGAAACGCGAGGAGTGGCTGTGAGTGGCTGGACAGTCAGAAGACGACTGAAGGCAGCTAGCCTTGAGTCAAAAAGGCCAGCTACTGGCCCCAAATTAACCCCAGCCCATCGAGCAGCCCGCCTACGATTTGCCAGAGAACACATAGATTGGACTGACGAACAGTGGAGCTCCGTTCTCTTCTCAGATGAAAGCAGAGTGTGCTTGCATGGTAGCGACAGAAGAGGACTAGAAGCTAAAACTAACCGCTTTGCGATGTTAAAATCAGAAATTGAATGAAAGCTTTTTTGCTAGGATTTTTTAACCGCGAGTGTGCGTTCTGAGTCGATTTTTTTGCTCACGAGTGTATATGGAGTAGGTTCCTATTACCCCAGTCAGTTTAGTATAATAGACTCTAAAGCTGCAGCTGCAAGTCTGAATACAATAGAAGCCTCAATCTTGTACCGTGGACAGAGAAAACCATTGTTTATAGTAGAGACATTCTACTTGTATGAAACTCTATCGATTTATAGGTAGTATATTCCATGAGATAATCTATGACATTGTTGTTAATTGTACCAAATGAATTGGACAAATCTCAAAATTGACGCAAATGGAAGCGAAGAACGCTTTCCATACGATGCAGACAGTTCGGCAAAACCAAAACATAAATGGTTTATTTTTGGGAAACAAAGGTTTTTTAACGCTGGTACGAACCGCATTGGAAATGGCTTGAATACGATTTGTTGTGATTCAAAGAATGCATCAACGTGTGACGTCAAAAGATTCATCCTACTATGTTTTCGTTTTTAACTAACGTTGAATGGATGACATGGCAGCAATTTTGCTGCCTGGCGAAATTTTGCATATTTTTTTAGTCAAGGCATATTTTACAATACTACTTTATCATAATTCGTGATGTATCAAGCCTATATGAAGGAGAACGGACTCACGCGAGTAAAACCGCGGAGCACTGCTATCTATGTATATCACATCTATGTATATAAGTCCACAAAAAGTCTATGTTAACATGTCAAGAACAAAATAAATAATCCCACCGCTACTTTACGACAAATGCTTTTAGTACGAAACCTAGACATTTTTGACACAGTTTTACGATGCCTGAATAATAAATAAGGACATTCCTTCGGTGTTTTATTACAGAAGGAAACTGTTGTAGGCGTAAAAGTGGTTGAAAATCTTGTCTACCTTTTTCTAGCGTCCTACGCTTTTTCTGCTATTTGTCTTGTACTTATTTGCTCTGTTAATTAAATTGATGGAAGCTTAGTTAATAAGTCAGTAAGATAGATCCGTTGGTATTAATATAATAACGTTAACTGAGTTTTTTACTTGAATAAAAGAATATTTCTTTCTCATGAGATATTACGTAATTACGTTGGAAATTAATGCTACATTTTAGTGTTTGCATAAAATGTCTTGTGAACAGTAATACTTATAATTTTATGTACTTAGCTCTAAAATGTGCTCAAATAGCGAACAACAAAATGATCAGCGTCTAGTGTCATCAATTGGACCACCCGGGTGGAACCACTAGTACCATAATAACCACAAAAAATGCAGTTAGACAACCCACGTCAAACTCTTATCTTAACTTTGATTGATTAACGTATCCATTTTCTCTTCTGTTTCGTGGATGCAATAACCATCGCTTTATAGGAGGGCGCCACTGTCTTCTTTATTGAGTCTCGAATCAATGGGCTTAAAGTTAGTTCCCTTTTTCGCCACTTCGTTCGTATTTTGAAAGAAGATATTTCATAACATATTGCTGAATCATCAACTCTATTTTCTGCTTCAGTCGCCAAAACAAGTTCATATAAATTCACGTCGGTATTAAATTTCAGACTCAAAGGAATGTATCTCCATCTTGAATTTTTGTTGGCAAAAGTAACATTTTATGATAAGTATCTTAATGAAATATGTATAGATGATAAGTAAAAAGTAACTTCGAATTATGTTTATAAGCCTTATCTCTGAAATTAATACACAGATTATACAACTATATTTTGTGTGATAGACATAAAAGTAAAAAAACTATTAGCCTGTAATGTCCACTGCTGGCCTCAGATCTCACTGAAGATAAGGCATAATCACCACGCCTGCCAATTGCGGGTTGTTGATCTCAAAGCACGTTTGCAAGGAAACATGTTTTCGCTCGACCTGGGAATTGAATCCGGGACCTCAGTCTTAGCAGAGTGCACATACCACTAGACAACCGAGCCCAATGATAAACATACTCGTACACTTTTAATTCCGAATGGGAACAAGTACAATACAAATAAAAGTGCGAGCCAAAGACAGTCCGACAATCCAAAAGTTAACTACTACTCGTACAATTGACCTATCCCATGACATTTACCAGTTTTTCCTCTATCGTAAAAATATAAATGAGCCCTTTGACTCCTTTGGGCATTGTATATATTCTTGATACATTTGTGGACCGATTCAATTCCTACCAAGTTCGAACCCAATCATAACTTTTGGAGATAACTTAGGAGGAAGATGTTAGTTCTGATAACTTAAGTGTCCTTTCTATTAAGATTGGGTTTAGTTCGGAACATTCAGAGTTATGTTTGATTTTAAACTGATTAAGTATTTAGTAGTTTGTAACTACTCTAGGTACAATTGGTGGTGATCGAACTCTATCTATAGTGGTACTTGTGGTACAACGCCTACGCCTGTAAGCGAATATTGACTAAAACTGATCGACCTTCGTTGAGGACACGTTTGCTGAGAAGCTACTAAAAGTTCTTAAGTTTATCTTTATTGTTATTTATATATTTAGATTCAGTAAAGCGTCGTTTAGATAGAACATTTTTTTAAACTGCACGTTGGCGAATTCTAAAGTAAAAAAAAGAGAAGGGTAGAATGTACTGAATGTACCTTTAGGCCTCATTCGTACGAGCGCTTTATTAACGCGCGTTAAAAAACTTTGACATAATATTTTGAACGCTGGGCGTTGGGAATAGAGCATGAAACGTCAAATTAATCTGCTGAAATAGAAGTTGCAATAGAATAAGACGTTTCATGCTCTATTCCCAACGCCCAGCGTTCAAAATTGTATGTCAAAGTTTTTTAACGCGCGTTAATAAAGCGCTCGTGAGAATGAGGCCTTACTGTTGTGACAATTTGTTAGGATCCTTGTCATAGCTTCATTTATTTTAAGACACTATTGAAGAGACTTGTTCATGGAAGAAACTATACTGCTATCAGTAGACCTATTCTATAATGAAATCTAAAGTCTAACTGCCTTAATCATAAACGCTCTCTAAAACACTGTTAGTGAGTGTTTTGTCTCTATTGCTCTTTGGAAAATAGCGTATGTCAGAAAGGGACAAACCATTTGATAGCAAATAAGGCCCTAAATATATAAATCTAACCCAGGACCTTGACAGACGAAGTAGCTTACCATGACTCTCTTAAAGCGATACTAACTACAAGAAAAATACGTACTGTTAAAAATGGCTGTCTTAACGTCATGTAAACTAACTAAACTCAATTAAACGTGAAAGTTGTTCAAAGAATAACACGTATCTTTCGAAAGGCTTATCACTGCATAGTATAAAGCAAAGTTGCTTTCCACTGTCTGTCGGTCCCTATGTATGCTTAGATCTTTAAAGCTATGCAACGGATTTAGACGCAGTTTTTCTAAATAGATAGTGATTCAAGATGAAGGTTTATGTGTATAAAAATTCCCCAAATTTCCACGGAAACGGGCACAATGCGGGTAAAACCGCGGGGCGTTGCTAGTAAAAATATATTTGAATTTGCACCAATTTAAAAATGACTCCGACCTATAAAGTTGATAGGCAATTACGTCGAGACGTGTTAAAATCTCTTAGTTTGATTAAAAACGAATAAAACTGTGAATGATTAACTGTAATCCGATTAAACTTAAAACTGTCCGGGTTTAAGTTCAAATTGGTTTGGCAAATGTTTTGGAGTTAGAGCTTTTTATCAGTGAGCGGGTTTTAACAGTTCTGCATTGGGTAAATCGAGTTTGAGTATTTATTTAAGAAGTTTTACTGAACGGTGCAGTTTCGTGTCGGGCTGTTTAATTATAAATGGTTAATATTTCATGAATTAACTCCTATTTATAATTGTAGCCTTGTTTTACGGAATTTGGACAAAGGACTTTCCGAATAAGATGAAATCAGTATTCTGGAATCTTTTCAATGAACACTACACATTTTGTATTGAACACACGTGTACGAATTATATCTATAAATATTCGTATTGAAAAAGATCAAAGATCACAAATTCAAAGTGTCCGTGAACATATATTCAGGTTATCAAGAATCATTTTTTCAGATGTCTGCCAGTCAAAATTAATTGGTCCCATTGTCAAAATAAATATAAGGTTTAAAACAGAACTTACATTAACACTTATTGTTTTTGCAGTGTATGTTAAGTTAGATAAAGATAAGTGTATGTATGCACATTAATAATTTATCAACATTTCGGCGAGCGACAGCAGCTGTCACCTAATTAGGTGACCGAAGTTGGCGGGCAGTTTAGACGATGCTCATTGCCTGAAGTAGATTAAAACTAAGAGCAGTGACCACATTAGGGCATTGAAATAATTATAGTATGAGAAGTTTAAAATAAAAATTCAATTACAATTTACAATCGTACCCAAACTAAGCTCTAAGCTAGTATTGTGGAATCTAACTAACTGATACTACATCATATACCTACATACACACTATAAGAATAAATAATTGACACACAGACATCGTCTACAACAACTACATATTGTTGACTCCGTTAATCTAACCCGCAACCCCCGACTCAGTAAGCGGTCTCACAAGCCACTGTGCCAACGGGCTTGTCTAAAATACAGCATGAAGCTGTAATTGTACCTGTCACACTCAGAGACTACGATTGAACCAATACTTAACTAATTGACGTAATCACACATTATGTCAAAATCACTCATGAAATAATTATCTACTAATGCTTCCTGCATTTGACGTCTCTGAGTACGTATGTTAAATAATATGAGTAAACTGCGCCCCGCGGTTTTACCCGCGTTGTGCCCGTTCCCGTTAAGAACCGCACCGATTTTGTGCAAACTTCATATAAACCATCTACTAAATAGTCCGAACAAAGCCTAAACATTTGGTTTGGATAGGTGAACCCGTTCTTGAGTTATACATTTACAACGAAAAGTGGCATTGATTTTTATTGACGAGCCCTTTTGCACAGTGGCAGTGAGAGCGTTTACTGTGTCGGGGGTTGCGGGTTCGATTCCCGCGCGGAGTCAACATTATGTGAAGACATAGTTGTTGGCGACGACGTCTGGGTGTCAATTATAATACTCGTATGTATATTCTTATAAAATATTTGTGTATGTATATGTAGCAGTATCAGTTAGTTAGATTCCATAATAAAAGTTTTGAGCTTAGTTTGGGTCTAATTAACCGTGTGTGAATTAGTCCGGGTATTATAGAGATATGCCTAAAACAAGACATCACAACTAATTGATACAACAAAAAAATAAAATAAATAACGCGTTTAATTACACATATTAATTAAACCGACATTGAGAATGTTTCATTCTCGTAAGACCGATGTTGAAGTGAAAACAAATAAAATGAAGAAAATACGACTTTCTGTACTTCATCCAAGGGATTTACGACTTCTACAAATGAGGTTGCTGGGAATATGTATTTACTAGCGGCGCCCCGCGGTTTTACCCGCGCTGTGCCCGCTCCCGTGGGAATTTCGGGATAAAAAAATAGCCTATAACCTTCCCGTTGAATGTAGTTATCCATTACAAAAAGAATTATTCAAATCGGTTCAGTAGTTTCTGAGATTAGCGCGTTTAAACAAACAAACAAACAAACAAACAAACAAACAAACAAAACAAACTCTTCAGCTTTATAATATTAGTATAGATAGATTTATTTTTATATATCACAACTAACGGATTGCTTTAGCTTCACTTTGGTTGATTGGGTTATATTGTGCTCTGTGATAAATGAAATACTTCCATGTAATAGTAAGTTCGAGTCAGTGGCCAACACTGGTGTCGGTGTTTTTAGACCGCCTAAAGGCTTCTGAAATGGTCTGATGACTTAAATAACTGGGAGCGACAATTCAACGTACGTTAACATGGTAGTGCTTAGAAAGAAATGTCGTTATCAATCGCCCATCCAAGCAGTAGGTAGTAGAGAAAGTTTGACGATTGAAGCAACCGAGACCGACAATTCAACGTATCCACTGATCCAAGTAGTAGCAGAGTTGAGTGTTGTTAAACAATCACTATAAAGCCTCGTATTCATGGTAAACATTTGTTGAGCAACAGTTGATAAACATTGTTGATGAAACGGGGCGAATGTTGATTAAACTTTGTTTAAATCGATAAAGGTTGTCCACACGCCAGTCTGCGTTTAAATGTTGCCCGAGGAGTTTAAATGTTTATTTTATCATTGCTCCATACTACTGCCATGTTTATAAACTGTTGCAAACTCGTCCACACGCGTCAACATTTGTTGCTAAACTGATGTTTACGCTCGTCGGGCGACAACTTGTCAACATGCCGTTGTCAACTCTGCAACACGCAGTGTTGCCAGCAACATGTTGACAGCAACTCTGCAACGCGTTGATTCAACTCTGTTGCTAAACAAATGTTTACCATGAATACGGGGCTTAAGTTAACATCAAAAGCTGAACACATTAACTGAAAGACAAAAATTTAACTCAAAATAGGATTAACTTACACTTACTTACATTTTGACAACTCATTGTCAAAATTGTATGGATTGAGAGTTGCCTGAATTTGAGTTGCGTTAGTGTATCCGGGCATAAGTTACCTTACTAATAGGCTTAGCCATGAATTAGCTTAAGTATAAACATTACAATACCTAGGACTACTAAAATACCTAGGCCTTAAATAACAAGGCCTCTTAACGCAATCACACTTAACAATATTTAAGCAAGCGGGTCCTAATTAGAAACAAGGAATCATTAACCGTCCACCCTCTTAACTATCTTTACGGCTACCTAAATTCAGAATGTCGTGTACATAAGCGCTCATATATTCGAGATAATATTAAGGATAATATTAAGAACTTAATTTAAACCTTAATTAAGGAAAAAGGGTTTCTAAAAAGGTCCCGTCTCGTTTGAAAGCCTAATGTGGTTTGTTTTTAAAAACACTTCAAAAAGGAACTGGTTCTTTATTTGAATATTTATTTTTTATTTTTAAACAGAACTAGCAGCGACCCGCGGTTTTGCCCACTTTGTGACCGTTGCAGTGTGAATTTCTCATTAGATTCGGTGAGTTCACATTAGACTGACACACATTAAATAACTTCCATGACATTAAAAAGGTGACTAAGCTTGTAACAAGTTAACCAAGTTGCCTAGATTCCATTAGTAACTTCAAATATACTTAGGTTGCTAAGTCATGGCCAAGCCATCATGACTTAACGAAAACTAATACATTTGGCGTCAGGTAAGTATTCCTGAGATTTTCCGAAATCGCAACGAATTGAACGCCGACTCATTTTCAGCCTTATTTAATCCTCAATTAGCTTAGGTGTTGTTTAGGATGAGTGTGTAAGGCTAACTCTAAACGCGCGGACGACGGAACGTCGGAACGACGCGACTAGTGAATTGCCAAAACGCCACTCGCGTTGCTTAACTTTACAGTGTATTACCATTCTGTCAAATACCACAAGCCATACATCATTGTAAAACAACACGTGTGCTCTTAATATGGGCTTGCAAGCGACGGAAAACGCCAAGGTGAAAGTGACTCGCCATTTATTTAAAAAAAGAACGTTACTGAAACATTTTCTCTCAGACATTATTAATTGTGTTCTTTTTTCAAAAACCTTAGTTTCTCGCCTGTACTACAGCCCTTAATATATTCTAAAAAAGTAAAAAGTCAGTTCAAGTTCATTAGTGGCCAACCCTGGTGTCAGAGTTTTTAGACCGCCTAAAGGCCTCCGACATGGTTCAACGATTGAAACAACCAGGACCGACAATTTAACGTGATCTCCGAAGCACGGTAGCGCTCAGATAGAAATACCACTATTGACCACCCATCCAAATAGAGGTCGATCTGCACGTTGCTTAACAATCGCAATGAACTAACGTTGCTTAGTCAAACTACATGAGCGCAATTCTAATTTAAAAGTCAAAGATTGTACTTAAACCTGCAAATGTTAGTACAAATGTTTGCCAACTGTTAACGAATGAAGAAAGATTTGTTTAACTAATGCCTAAGTCTGAGGGTTGCAAATTGACAAGTTTGTATTCTGTAAACTTGCAGAGTAATCCTTATCCCTTGGTGAGTTTGGTTTGTCAAAATATGTAGATGTATAACTAGGTAGCTACTTATTTCAAACTAGCGCCCCGCGATTTTACCCGCGTTGTGCCCGTTCCCATGGAAATTTCGGATTTTTTTATACATAATATAAACCTTCTTCTTGAATCACTCTATCTATTAAAAAAAACCGCATCAAAATCCGTTGCGTATTTAAAGATCTAAGCATACATAGGGACAGACAGCGGAAAGCGACTTTGTTTTATACTATGTAGTGATGATATTGAATTATAGGATTTTTTACTGGATTATGCCCGAACTCGACACCTACAAGAGACTAGGAACTGGTGTCTTCCAATCGAGAAAAGTAGCGAGAATGGGAGGAGGCCTTTGCCTAATAATGGGACGATACAGGCTAACACTAACAGTAACAGGATTAAGCGTGATTATGACGCGTAATCTTCCTCACTGTACTGATATCTTCAGTGGGAGGCCTTTACCTAACAATGGGATATTACAGGATAATACTTTACTTGAGATTTTTTAAGTTAAGTTATTTTAAATAATAAATAATAATAAATAAATATACCCGGACAAATTCACTCACGGTTAATTAGACCCAAACTAAGCTCTAAGCTTGTAATATGGAATCTAACTAACTGATAGTACTACATACTATATATACACAAATACTTTATAAGAATATACATATAATTGACACCCAGACGTCGTCGCCAACAACTATGTCTTCACATATTGTTGACTCCGGGCGGGAATCGAACCCGCGACCCCCGACACAGTAAGCGCTCTCACTGCCACTGTGCCAACGGGCTTGTCAAAATAGAAACTACGTTCACGGATACACTTCGCTAAAAAAAGCGAAGAGTATCCGTAAACGTAGTCTCAATTCAAAATGAGTAGTGTTCGCTTAACTTAAGAAACCAGCAAGTTATTTTAAATATGATTTTGACACATAAGTTGGTAGCGAATCGAAGTGGATAACTTGAATTGACGCTCAATGCAATGAAATTGCTAACGCAAAATAGAAACTTTATGATTCGTCTTTAATATCTTACGCACGTTTTTAAACAATAAAATATATATAAATTACGTACTAAAATACAATTTTATTGCCGACATTAAATTATGATGATAGAAAGACTTTAATATCAACAAAAAACTATTATCCAAACTAGAATCCATCATTAACTATAAACTTTACGTTACATAACGTTTAGTTCGATACGAATGTATGAATATACCGAAGTAACGTTTCTTCGCTTTGAAACTTAATCAATTTATAAATCCCGCCATCAAAGGCCAAGAGATAATGTCCGTTATGAGACGAACTAACAAGTTTATCGGTATCATAAACTTGATATCAAGATATATTTTATTAAGAGACCAAATAAAAGTATCACAGGAAGATCACCTACTTAGCTATAAATATAAATTGGTTTCTGATAGCACAGATCAAGTTTATAGCTTTTAATACGTTTACGTTGAAATACGTGAGGTATTGGCATCGCAATTTATGAGCCTACTTCTGCTAATCTTAAGGAATTGATTTTTTTTAAAGGTTTTTCTTAAATATATAAAAGGATTACGTGGATGACTGTACAGCCTCTACAGGCAAGTAGAAATCGCTTTATTACTGTTAAAATGTTTGGGAGTATAGGTATCTATACTAATTTAATCTTTACTGGTTTAATTTTTTTGTTTTCTCGGCCAACCAAATGTAACCCCACTAAATATGGGAAAATAACGTAAGTACAATCTAGACATTTTGCACACTAGCGCCATCTATTGGTATGCGGGTGAATCCGCCATGTGGAACAACAATTTATTGTGTGGTTGGGTATAAGCTAACCGTTCGCTCAACCCGAGAATTGAACCCGAGACCTTAGTCTTGGCAGGCAAGGGCACATACCACTAGACCATCAAGGCGTTATCCACAATTTCAGCAAAACAACAGCCATTACATTGGGTTACCAGCATGGGGTATTAAATAATAAACATTAATAAAATTCTGCAATATTACTCCAACAAATCACAATACACAAACAAAAAATAACTAGACTAATATTTATTATTTCCTTACAAAATATTTTCCGCGCAAACATTGGCACAATAAACTTCCATATTCCTTGCCCTTAATCCATAATTCATCACAAAGGTGATATATAGACGTAATACTAGATCCTGAAAGATTTTCCTCAAACAGTTTAATTAATTGTCTATTAACACCGGTCTAGTAAATTTACGAACGCTTATTAAAAAGGTCGGAATTAATGTGTTTTTTATTTAGATTTATTAGCGTCTACGTAAATATCTTGGTGAAAATGTAAGCACTGTTGAAAGTGATTTAGGAACTAAATTAATTTTATTAACGGGCTTTGTGAAAACAATTTGTTTATCCATTGTTTTTTGTTTATTTTAATGGTTTAATATATTGATTTAAAAAAGGTTAAATTACTTTCTGAAATCACCAACCTGCATTAAGCAAGCTAGGTAGGTGCATATACTCACTGATATCTTAAGTATAATGTCTTAAGACGCCTTCGTCCGGCAGTGGGACATTACAGGCTAAAGGTCTGTTTTCAATAGCGACAGCAGCAGGCAGCAACTGCCGACCGCAAGCAGCAATATTAGTTTCTATGAATATTAATGAAACGAGCGTGGCGACACTGCTGTTTGCGGTCGGCAGTTGCTGCGTGCTGAGGCGGTCACTACCGAAAACACACCTTTATACTTTAATTAGCTGGGCCCCCCGCGTTATGCCCGTTACCGTGGGAATTTAAGAACCGCTCGACTGATGGGCCCCGCGGTTTAACCCGCGTTATGCCCGTTCCCGTGAAAATTTAAGAACCGCTCGACTGACTTGGTGCATACTTCACATAAACCTAAATAGTCCGAACAAAGCCTAAATTTGGTTTGGATAGGGGAGCCCGTTCTCGAGTTATACAATTACAACGAAAAGTGGCATTGATTATTATATTTTATAGATACTTATATATTATACTTATACTTTTTTTATTTATAGCGAGTGGTGGGAGACCGCGAAGGACAGGGAAAGATGGAAAGAGTTTGGGGGACACCTTTGCCCATTAGTGGGACGATATAGGTTAAGGAAAAAAAAAAGATACTTACTTTATCTTTACAAAATATCCGATCCACAACAAACATTCTGTGACTAACTTCTCATACTATGCGCGTAAAATATTTGGCAAATACCAAAATTC
This sequence comes from Cyclophora punctaria, assembly GCA_951394245.1. Lineage (NCBI taxonomy): Eukaryota > Metazoa > Arthropoda > Insecta > Lepidoptera > Geometridae > Cyclophora > Cyclophora punctaria. The sequence goes on along the minus strand of OX596191.1, from coordinate 3,250,884 downwards.
CACGTCATACATCAATATTAATTCCAAAATTTTGGGAGCATTGAATATGATTAAAAGTTGGTCCATAATACTCTCTTACAACGAAAATAAACTTTTTCCCACATTCATTAATCTTTTACACGCACACCCAACTTTCTTTGTGTTGATTTCACTAAGTACTTACATACTGTAAGGGTTCTTTACCACTGCTTCGATGCCGATCCAACATAATATGTATAGTGTGTAACTTTGTGTTACGTGAGGTGGATACACGGATTTGGATAAAATTATATAAATTTAGTTCAGTATTAATACATCTATCTCATTATATTAGGTATAATGGAATTAAAGAGCTTGTTTTTTGCTTGTACCCGATTGCAAGAAGGATTATCAAAGTTAATAGAAAGCCTGACTCATGGATCGATTTTAATTTTTTTATCTTTTTCAAAAGAAAATTCCCGATAAAACTTCTCAATCATACATATACGACTATGTCTTAATATTTATATGCTGTTATTATTTATTTTATTTCATAGTCATAAGTTAAATTTTTGCATGTCGGGCAACCAACGAAATATAATTGTCATGAATATCTACGATATATCTTAGGTAACTGTTTGAAGCAAATATCTAAACGATTACTTTATTCAAATCGTGTGAGTAAGTACGTAACATTATTCAATTATCACAATCTTAACGTTCGAATTAGTAAGCCAACACCTTTATATCCGGTTCACACCCATTTGACTTATTCTTCTTATATAATGTAAGTGTTCTACTTTAGTATTCGTATTGTGTTTTCTCTCACAAAGAAACGGCACAGGCATTCATTATTAGGTTTAATCCTTTCCTTTATTATACAAATAAAAGATAAGGGAGGTTTAAAACAGATAAACTTTACTGTTAGTAATTTGTGTTATGATTTAATGGTTTCTGAAAACGTAATCCTAACTAATATTATAAATGCGTAAGTAATTCTGTCTGTCTGTTACGCTTTCACGCCAAAAGTACAGAACCAATTTGAATGAAATTTGGTAAACAGTTAGTCGAGAGCTTGAGAAAGGACATAGACTACTTTTATCCCGAAATCCCCGCGGGAACGGGTTCAATGCGTGTGGAACCGGGGGTGGCTTGCGATATATTATATATTTCTTAACAGTATACCCGTATTTTACCTATTTCTTTTGTTTGTTGTTGGAAGTTTTGGGTAAAAACAAAGTATATACTCGTATCTATACCCGGACAAATTCACACAAGGTAAGTATTTGAATCTAAAGTAAGACACATGTATTCGCTCGACTAGAAATTTTGAATTGGAACCTCAGTCTTGGCAGGCGAGTGCACATACTACTACAAATAAATACGTAATTACAACCCCTTTTTTGTTAACTAACTAATACGATTGCAAATCCTCTAGGATTCCAGTTCCGATAAAGGCAATACTGAACTTTCATTTAAAATGCATACCATACGGTTCGTACAAAATCCCCGACCACAGTATTACATACAAATAGAATTTTAAATACCGAATTGTAAAGTGCCTCTTTTATAAGTAGCGGGTATACTAAGTAGGGTGTAATTTGAGGTGAAGTGGCGTCTCAAATATTCGGTTTAATTTTTGGGCTAAAATGTTTATTATAATTTACTAGCAACGCCTCACGGTTTTACCCACCTTGTGCCCGTTCCCATGGGAATTTTGGGATGAAAATTAGCTTATAACGTTCTCGTTGAATGTGAGTATCTATTCCAAAAGGATTGTTTCAATTTAGTCTGGTTATTCCCGAGATTAGCTAGAACATACAAACTTAGAAATTATACCTCTATATATAGTTTTAGTCAATCGATATCACGTTCCTTTGAGATATATAACAAAGCCAAATACCTTTTATTTAATTACTTTGTCTGTTAGTTAAAACAGCATCACAAATGTACTGTAGGTTTTTATTATACCTAACGCATTATAAAATAACAACAGATTGAGCGCGGGAAATTGTTTTTATACTATTAGATGTTTAAATTATAATCCTACTAATATTATAAATGCGAAAGTTTGTCAGGATGGATGTATGTATATACATGTATGGATGAATGTTTGTTGCTCTTTCACGCAAAAACTACTGAACGGATTTGGATGAAACTTTACAGTAATATTGATTACACATCAGAATAACACATGCGATACATTTTATCCCGAAATTCCCACGGGACCGGGTACAACGTGGTGAAACCGCGGGACGTGGCTAGTTATAAAGAAGCAAATGTAGAGTAAGTAATGTTATTTTGTTTGTATATTCGGGCTAATTTTCGGAACTATTATTCTGATTTAAAAATTTGCGGTTTCACGCGCGGTTGCACACACGGGTAGGCGCACCCCGCACCCGCGCAACGGGGCCCACCTCCGTGCAACGGACGCCCGCGCGGGTCCCCGCACGCAGCACTTTTGTATGAAACCGCGCGGGTGCCCGCTCTTGACGGACCCAGTCGTGTTCCCACAGAGTTCAAGGGCGTAGATACACGATGGTTGTCCGTCGCGGGCGCCAATAAAAATAGGAACCCATAAAAGAGAAGGAGAAGGCTTGCCAGAGACGTGGATAATTGTTACTATTATGTTTCTGCACGTGTATGTAAACCCACACGTGAGACACTAGCTTGTTATCTCGATGATTTCAACTTCTATTTTAGTCGTAAATTTTTATTTTTAAGTCAAAATTATTTAAACCAGTATTATTGTAAGAAAAACTCACATTCGAGTCTGTCTTTACGAGTGGTAGACGTTCAGTATATAATGTCAAAAGAAACTTGCAAAACAAAATGCTTGTGCAGTAACCGTTTGGAGGGCAAGGTAGCGTTGGTGACGGGTGGCAACTCAGGAATAGGGTTGGAGACCGCACGCGACCTGGCTCGAAGAGGCGCATGCGTCGTGATCGCATCGAGAGACGAACGCAAGTCTGCGACAAGTGTAGCCGACATCGTGGCCACCACTGGCAACCCGCATGTCCACCACCGACAACTTGACCTGGCCAGCTTTGCCAACATACGCCGTTTCGCCGCCGACTTCATTCGAGACTACCCTCGCCTCGACCTCCTCGTCAACAATGCAGGCTGTCTTGGAAGCAACCAGACTCTCACGGAAGACGGCATCAACAGCGTAATGCAGATCAACCACTTCGGGCCATTCCTCTTAACGCATCTTCTAATGGACGCCCTAGTTGCCGCCAAACCGAGCCGAATTGTGATCGTCTCTTCAGTAAGCCATCACTTCGCTATTCTCAATACAGACGACCTCTTAGGTCATGAAGAAGTATATTACATGATAACTTACTCGAACAGTAAATTGTGCAACCTGTTATGGACGAAAGCGTTGGCGAAAGAATTGCCTGAAGGGGTGACAGTGAATGCGCTGCATCCTGGTGCAGTGGGCACGGATATATTTCAAGCTATGGGATCAGCTCCGGGAAAATTTGTGAGATGGTTCTTTGGGACAGTATTCAAGAGTCCCGTGGAAGGTGCTCAGACAACGGTGCACTTGTGTGTGTCAGATGCGGTGGCAGGCAGTTCCGGGAAGTACTATAGTGATTGTAATCCAGAATGGACCTCGCGCATCTCGGAGAAAGGAGAACTCATAGAGCAAGTGTACCAGCAGAGCAAGATTATTACTAAATGTTAATGTTATGTTTGTTATTAACGGTTCAATTTGTTATTAATTGCCTTTTTTACCTTTAAACCTTAGCCTAGAGCACTATAAATTGTAAAAATAAAATTATAGTAAAATTTCTAAGGCTCAAGAGTGATTAAGTCAGTAGTTTATGAGTAAAGAGAAAAATGCACATACATTTAGAATTAGACTTTGAATACTCATTAGACGCTATTTTAAATAGGTACCTAAGATTTATATAAAGTAAAAAATAAGTATTTATCTCAAAATTCCCACAGAATTAATGTTAAGACAGTTTTTGTACAACCGTTGTATTTGGTTATACAAAAACTGCAACTTTTTATCCCGAAATTCTTAATTGAACTTTTCTAGTTCAAATAAGAATTTCGAATAAGATAAAATCTTCGAAGAACCTAACCTAACAACAGAATTTGAACACATAGTTTAAACGTACTCACACGGGTTTTTTCATGTTAGAAAGTTTCACCCGCGACCACGAGAGGTGCAATCCCCTCGAAACGTCGGGAAATAAAAAGTAAGTTATTAGGTACTTGCTTTAACTTTCTAACTCGAAAAAACCCGTGTGAGTACCTACGTTTAAACTAACTACAGAATAATTTAATTTTCAAAATTGACGCTGAACTGGCTCCAGCCACTGCCACCAGCCCGATCTTGCCTAGCTCACAATATGCGGATATTATCTTCGTCTACCTATCCTTGAATGCACCGCCACCATACAGATCATAACCATAAATGTAGGAACTAATAATGGATATGTACATACATTTATTAATTTGTGTGCAAAATGTTTACAATTTAATCATATCCTCGCCTCAATTTTATATCCTGTCAATCCCAGTGTTGCATGCCATCTAATAAAATCATGCATTCACCGATGGTCTCGTAGATCGTGCCGTTGTCGTGACCGTGCAGCAAGTGTGGCATCTCATTCCCACAAGAACAGGTAACATCTCGTCTCCGCTCACACTCTAAACGACATTATTGGAAGAAACAATTTAATTAACTCTTCACTAAATAGGGAACTACATAATAAGGTTATTGGGCGAGTTGTGTGCTAACAATGAAGTTTGCTAGCTCTGCAGGCATCTTGGTAACGTGATATGAGACGCATAATAAACAAGCTATTTTGATATAGAAAATACGCTATGTAGGGGTTCACTTTGTTTCACGTACAAGTTAATGGAACGTTTATATAATCTTTATATATAAAAACTAGCCCCGCCCCACGGAGTTACCTGCATTGTACCCGTTCCCGCAAGAATTTGGGGATAAAATGTATCCCATGTGTTATTCTGATGTATAATCTATATTACTGTAAAGTTTCATCTAAATCCGTCCAGTAGTTTCTTTGTGAAAGAGTGACAAAACATACATATACGAGTATCTTCATAAACTTTCGTATTTATAATATAAGTAGGAAAGTCAAAGTCAAAGTCGAATATTTGTGTTCCGTTTTGGTCCCATAGAGGCTCTTTTGAACACATAATAAACATCAATGGTATTTCGAATAGTTACACAAAACAAAGTTAATCCATATCAAGCTATCAAAAACATTCTGAAAGTTAATTAAAGTTTTTCCGTCAAAGTTGCTCATTTTATTTCTTACTCAAACTATTTGTTCTGGACACACACTTAGAGTTTTCAGTTTATGGGTTCAATTCTGTATTGGGCTCGCAAAATCATTCATTGATACAGGTTTTAAACCACTCCAACCTACGCGAAAGTTAGTACTAGTTTATGGTGTGATACAGTGCGAGAAGATTCGCTGTCGCGAGCGCTTCACCCACCTCCTGATGAAGGTCACCACGTGACCGAAACGTATTGAGGAACATTCAACCTCCGTCGTACGCAAGTTCCCGTTTAAACAAATAATAATGACATTAACGCACTTTTCAATTAATAGTAAAATAGTGTTGTATATATAAATAAATGCAGCCTGAAGGTCAGTTTCGACAAATAAAACGATTGAGTTGTTTTTGTGGGAATTCCGGTATTAAATAAGCCTATAAACCTACCTCTTTATTACGACTTTAATTCAAATATATATAATAATTCAAAAGAATTATTAAACAATCAGTTTGGTAGTATTCAGGACTAAACTATCCGTCCGTTTAATGTATTAAGGGCTATGATCTTTAAAAGTGAAAATCTAAACTATTAAGGCCCATTTTCCAATGAAATGCCTGCAGTAAAGTGCAGGACACATTCAGTGCGGCTGCGGCCCGGGTGCGGGTCACGTGACGTTGTGTTCCTTATATTTGTATGAAACTAGCAGCGCCTTACGTTTTTACGCCCATTGTGTCCGTTCCCGTGGGAATTTCGGGAATTTTTATACATATAAACCTTCCTCTTGAATTACTCTATCTATTAAAAAAACTGCGTCAAAATCCGTGTAGTAGTATTTGAGTCGGGCCCTCGACGGGCCAGTCATTCATTCATTTCGTGTAGCTTAGTGACCAACCCTGGTGTCGAAGTTTTTAGACGGCCTTAAGGCCTCCAAAATGGTCTATCGATTGGAACAACCGGGACCGACAATTTAACGTGCCCTCCGAACGTACGGTAGCGCTCGGATAGAAATGCCACTATCGGCCACCTATCCAAGTAGGGGTCGAACTGCACGTTGCTTAACAATCGCAATGAACTAACATCGTTTAGTCAAACTACGCCACGAGCGCTACAAGTAGGTAAGTTAATTCTTAGCAATAAAAATAACCAAAATCACTACATAGTATAAAATAAAGTCGTCTCTTTTTCGTGTCTGTTTGTCTGTATGCTTAAATCTTTAAAATTACGCAACGGATTTTGATGCGGTTTTTTGTAATAGGTAGAGTGATTCAAGAGGAAGGTTTTTATGTAAAAAAATTCCCGAAATTCCCACGGGAACGGGCACAACGCGGGTATATGTAACCCAAAGTATGAAAAACATGACTAAAAAAATTGGTTATTGGCGTGCGCTACTAAATCTATTGATGATACACAAAAACAATGTTCTACACAATCAAAGTACATATTATTGCAAACAAATAAGTTCGCGAGGGCATATGTCTAACTATTATAGTTAAGCCACAATAACCGTTTTTAGTTAAAATTAATTAGTTAAAAAAGGAGTGTAATTTTATGTTGATGATATTTATATGATGATATTAATCTATATCAAAATAAATGGCTCTACAATCAAGGTAATTATGTTTCTTTGTATACCTCTTTAAATTATTAAAATCGGACAGTTAGTTTCAGAGTTATGATGAGAAATATCACTACATAGTATAAAATAAAGTCGTCTCTGTTTCGTGTCTGTTTGTCTGTTTATCTGTATGCTTAAATCTTTAAAATTACGCAACGGATTTTGATGCGGTTTTTTGTAATAGGTAGAGTGATTCAAGGGGAAGGTTTTAATGTAAAAAAATTCCCGAAATTCCCACGGGAACGGGCATAACGCGGGTAAAACCGCGGGGCGCTGCTTACAAAATAATAATGCTCGATGGCGGGTCGCTTATGGCTACTTACTGTTTCGTGCGGTCAAAGCGCGCGGGGACATACCTCCTACGAACTACGAACGACGAAGACGCGCTATGTAGGTATTATCCCGAATTCTTCCTCACATGAAATCTTGATTGTGTACATATATATACATACATACTGTGATACATATATTATACTCGCGCGAGACATGTAATATTTTATCCCCAATTTCCCACTTGAAATTTTGATTGTGTATATTCCTGCGGGAGACACGCAATGTTTTATCCCGATTTTCCTACATGAAATCTTGATTACCCGAAGCGAAGCGAGGGCGGGTCGCTAGTAGTGAATAAATATTATTTTTTTTGATAAATAATAGGAACTAACGCCAGAATGGGAAAAAAGAACAATAGAACTTCCCAGACTAACGAAATGTAAACAAATATAAGACTTTGATCTTTTGTTGTTATTCTCGGGAACTACCTAATTTGAAAATCTATACTAATAATAACACAGCTGATAAGTTTCATATATTGTTTGTTTGAACACGCTAAACTTAGAAACTACCAATCGACTTTTAGGGTCGACACTGCGTTAAGCGTGCGCCCGACGGTTCACTTCCGTATGAAGCCAAACGCGGCGGGCGCACGCGACGTGCGCATGCTGCGGGCGCCCGCGACGGTTCACTTTTGTATGGAACCGCGGCGTACGCACTTAACGCAGTGTCGGCCTTTAATAATTATTTTTGTAATTGTGAGAAGATTAGGCAATTTTTTATCCTCGAATTCCCCCGGGAATGCGAGTAAAACTGCGGGGCAATATTAACAATAATTTGTGTTAAAAGGCCACGTTCATCGGGAATGTTCATGTTCTGTATTTTGTTTTTATAAGCCAAAATTTTCCAAAATGTTCACGGGAACGGGCGGGGCACTTACTTGTATGAAATATTTTGTACGCCTTAAAAAGTTCAAGATACAACTAGTGAGAAAATAAAGTCATCTCAAATACATTTCCCTTTAAAAAAATGGTATCATAATTAGTTCAATATTTGCGTACTTTTTCATTGCCTTAATGTGATGCAAACGTTTCATAAGTATGTATGCAAACCATGTCACAAACAAGATCACGACGTTTATTTATTTAAGGGCACACTAAAACTTATAATAACTATATGTTATAAAACATGTATGTAAACCCACGGTGAGTCGCTTGATATCTTGATTACTTCAATTATTATTTTTTATAGTTACAAAATTTTTTGTTGCTAGATTAATTATTAAATTATTATAATTATTTAACCTAGTATTTTTGCTACACAAACGCACTATCGAATCTCTCGCTACAAGTGATAGACGTTCACGACATAATGTCAAAAAATAATTGCAAAACAAAATGCTTGTGCAGTAACCGTTTGGAGGGCAAGGTTGCATTGGTGACGGGTGGCAACTCAGGAATAGGGTTGGAGACCGCACGCGACCTGGCTCGAAGAGGCGCATGCGTCGTGATCGCATCGAGGGACGAACGCAAGTCTGCGACAAGTGTAGCCGACATTGTGGCCACCACTGGCAACCCGCATGTCCACCACCGACAACTTGACCTGGCCAGCTTTGCCAACATACGCCGTTTCGGCGCCGACTTCGTTCGAGACTACCCTCGCCTCGACCTCCTCGTCAACAATGCAGGCTGTCTTGGAAGCAACCAGACTCTCACGGAAGACGGCATCAACAGCGTAATGCAGATCAACCACTTCGGGCCATTCCTCTTAACGCATCTTCTAATGGACGCCCTAGTCGCCGCCAAACCGAGCCGAATTGTGATCGTCTCTTCAGTAAGCCATCACTTCGCTATTCTCAATACAGACGACCTCTTAAGACATAATAGAATATTTTACATGAAAACTTACTCGAACAGTAAATTATGCAACCTGTTATGGACGAAAGCGTTGGCGAAAGAATTGCCTGAAGGGGTGACAGTGAATGCGCTGCATCCTGGTGCAGTGGGCACGGATATATTTCAAGCTATGGGATCAGCTCCGGGAAAATTTGTGAGATGGTTCTTTGGGACAGTATTCAAGAGTCCCGTGGAAGGTGCTCAGACAACGGTGCACTTGTGTGTGTCAAATGCAGTGGCTGGCAGTTCTGGGAAGTACTATAGTGATTGTAATCCTACATGGTCATCGCGCAGCTCCAAAAAAGAAAAACTGATAGAGCGAGTGTACCAGCAGAGCAAGATTATTACTAAATGTTAATGTTTATGTTTTTAATAAATGGTTCATCCTTGAGTGCAGGCGCTATGTGTTTGTACTTCCACAAATCTTAAAACAGCGGTAATATTAGGTAAGTAAAACAAATATGTCTACGACCATTGATGACTAAGGTGTAATAAGCTCCTAATGAAGGTGCAAAAGATACTTTTATTATCTCTGGGCTTTTGTCCATGGAGTTCTTTCCATTTTTCTCAATCTTCTGCCATCCTTCACTTATTCGTACGACACGGCATATTCTTCTTATGGAGAATACTATGATACTTATAACAAAATCAATACTAATGTTATAATAATACCATCTCGTCTAACCTTAACAATTCTATCTTCAGAAAAACATTGGAGAGATACAAAACAGAGCTATTTTGGACCAAATCCAGACCCAAGTCACCGCTAAAGGATTTCTCATGTTATTATGAATAGTAACTTTTGGGGAGACTGTTTTCTACACAGCTCCGAAACATTATCAAATATACACATTATGTATAAGTTTTTTTAGCATTGTTGGTAGGTGGAATTAAAGTCCTTTAATTATTTTTTATTTTTGAAATCGCGCAGTAAAAGTCAGGTTATCTCACTACTTTGCAAGATAAAAAACGAACTACCTTAAATATTGAATGAGGACAACAATTAAAAACACATCGCAATGCATCGCACCACAACTCACCGCGTATCGTGTTTAACTCTCTTTTTTATAATTTCCCGTTCCCATTTTAAAACTCAAAACAATTCCCGTCAAAAATTCCATCGCAAAATTGAGAAACAAATCATAATTAATAGCCCCCCGACAAAGGGTACACAATCACAAATCATTGTATGTTGTAAAACGCCACAGACACTTGGGCCTTAATATAAATTACGTCAATTTATAATTAAGCGCCCGACCCTTATCGAAAGGCTACATCAAGTAAGTAAACAAGTAATAAATTAGTTTTTGTTTAAAATAGTCGGCCTCGATTAATTACTATTGCAGATTATTGTTTCAGCAGAAGAAAGGGTTTGGGATTACTTGATAAATGTTGAGATATTTTTTTACTTTTTGTGTTATTCAGGGCGGATTGTACAAGAACTAAACATACTGGTTTCTTTAGTTTAAGAGAACACTACTGATTTTGTATTGAAACTACGTTTACGGATATACTTCGCTTTTATTTACATTCTTATCTGACGTTTCGGCCTCTTTACGAGAACCGTGGTCACGGTTCATAAATATGCATAAAAACAAATGACGTTCGTTTTAAATAGTGTTCTATTAGGTGCGATTTAAAATACAAATTTGAATAAGTAGCTTTTGTTTCTCAATCATATTTAGGTACTACATTATATTTAAGACTACAGCTCGGACTATAGTGTCATTTCTCTCTGAACGCTACCGTGCTTCGGAGGGCACGTTAAATTGTTGCTCCCATTTGTTTAATCGTGAGACCATGTCGGAGACCTTGAGGACGTCTAAAAACTCCGACACTAGTGTTCGCCACTAGCTTACGCAAACTTTCTTACTTACCGTAATCTTAAAATTTCAGAATAATGAGTCGGCTTAGTGGCCTAATGGCATGTGCATTGCATGGTATGGCTATGGGGTTCAATTCCTGGGCGTGAACAATGCTTCTAGTTTACTAAATTTCTTTGTCAATCCAAAGATCAGTCTCTAAGCTAAAACACAAATAAATAAATAAATATACCTGGAAAAATTCACACACGGTTAATTAGACCCAAAGTAAGCTCTAAGCTTGTGTTACAGAATCTAATTCACTGATACTACTACTTATAGATACACAAATCTTATATATAAAATTCTCGTGTCACAGTGTTCGTTCGCGTACTCCTCCGAAACGGCTCGACCGATTCTCATGAAATTTTGTGAGCATATTAAGTAGGTCTGAGAATCGGCCAACGTCTATTTTTCATCCCGAAATTCCCGCGGGAACGGGTACAACGCGGGTGAAACCGCGGGGCGCAGCTAGTACTTTATAAGAATATATAATTGACACCCAGACGTCGTCGCCAACAACTATGTCTGCACATATTGTTGACTCCGGGCGGGAATAAAACCCGCAACCCCCGACACAGTAAGCGCTCTCACTGCCATTGTGCCAACGGGCTTTTCAAATACATATTAATAGTTGATTACGGATGTCACTTGCTTGTAATCAGTTGTCTAACGATATGTTTGCGGTTTTCATCACTTGCGTTAATCTTGTTACATGATAACAAGACACGGTGTAATTACTTGCTCTGTATTTTACGAAACTTTACCATGAGAGTCTCTCGTCATAGAGTAGTTAATGTAATATTGAATGGATCAAACGATATTCTTTTTACAAACATAAAACCTGGTTGACTATTTAATATATAATGTACTAACAGTGCCTCGAGGTTTTACCCGCGTTGTGTTACCGTGGGAATTTCGGAATGAAAATAGCCTATAGCTTTCCCGTTGAATGTGGTTATCGATTACAAAAAGATTTATTCAAATCGGATTGGTAGTTTCTGAGATTAACGCGTTCAAAAGACAAAAACCATCTTTACTTTAGCGAATTTATTTTAATATTGCGATCATAAGAAAGTCAAATATTATAAAGTTATTCATTCATTCATTTTGAATAGGCCAGTGGCCAGTGTCACAGTTTTTAGACCGCCTAGAGGCCTTCCAACATGCTCCGGGACCGACTGCTTAACGTACCCTCCGAAGCACAATAGAAATACCACTATCGGCCACCCATCCAAGTAAGGGGCGAGAGGTCATTGCTTAACAATCGCAATGAACTAACTCACTAAGTCAAACTACGCTACGAACGCTACAAAGTAATAATTGATATCAATACTTGATCGCTAGGGATTATTCGTGATCTTATTAGTGATGTTCGTCACAGTCAGTTTTCTAAGCACGTATCTCACTTGTTACTAACTTTACTTTTGGAGTAATACAGTAATTCTCTATGGTATGTCCTAAGTATTATTTTTGGGAAAGTTTAGTACCTATTATATATGAAGTCTCAGATGAGAAATAATTTTATTTAGTTACCAAAGGACTTTTGAATTTAGAGGGTAAGAGGCCTTTGTCCTTTGATTTTGAGTGCAACCACTTTATACTGGTTTCTTAAGTATAAGCGAACACTACTAATTTTAAATTGAAACTATGTTTACGAATACTCAAGTCTTCTGTTCAGTCATGGTTTCTGTAAAGCAGCCGAAACGTCAGATGAAAATCTATACTAATATTATAAAGCTGAAGAGTTTGTTTTGTTTGTTTGTTTGTTTGTTTGTTTAAACGCGCTAATCTCGGAAACTACTGAACCGATTTGAATAATTCTTTTTGTAATGGATAACTACATTCAACGGGAAGGTTATAGGCTATTTTTTTATCCCGAAATTCCCACGGGAACGGGCACAGCGCGGGTAAAACCGCGGGGCGCCGCTAGTGTAAAATAAAAGCGAAGTGTATCCGTAAACGTTGTTTCAATTCAAAATGTTACCATTTACTCAACTGTTATAACTAAGCTTACATTTAAATTGTTTTAATAATATACTCTTACTTTGTTTCAGGTAATCAACATACGCCCGTAGAAAAAAGAGGTTAATTTTGTGTATGCTGAAGTTTTAAATATTTTGTCCCAAAATTCCCTCAGGACAAAAATGGCATATCCATGGACAACACGGGCAGTGTATCCGTAAACGTAGTTTACATTTAAAATAATCATGCCGGATTCATCTTCCTTCTTCACTAGTTTACAATGCCAGTCTTCAATAAAATAAATAAAATAAAATAAAAGCTGACTGTTGAGTAATCTGCGCTAACCGTGTTTTACAGAACAATCAAAGTACTGTAAAATATGAAAGCTACCATTAGCTACCATTTTACTCAAAACAATTCTCACTATTCAAAATACCCACAGGATTAATTTATTTTTCAGCTTTCAAGTGTAAAAAGCAAAAACATTTTTATTATCTGTCAGTAATAGTGAGCCGTATCTCTTTTTTTATCTTTCATTAATGTTTCCATTGAAAAGCAGTAAATATTTGGTTTTATTGTGAAATTCACTTTCAGAGAATCGTAAATTATTTTATACTTTGCGGGATTCAAACCTCAGACGTGCTTGACTTTAAAGTTATGTTGTAAAATATTTATACATTTGATTTAATATTCAAAATATTTTATGATAAAGATTACGATTCATAAAGTAGAAAATAATATATTTTGGTGACGGTAGCTTAATATACTTATAGTTAAGAGAAAAGTAACATTTAATGATGATATTAATAATGTGAGGTTGATGTCGAAGCAAAAATCTTTATTTTTAATCAAAATACATGCGACTACTATGATTTAAGTGGGAAACTATATTGAGAGCTTTTTCTTTCTTTAAAGTTACTTATAAAACTTGTTTACAGTCTTTGCATAAGCACAAGAACCACATAGTACGGGTACAACAATTTTACGACAATTTTACGTATCCTCCAAATCACGGTAGCTCTCAGATAGTATGCCACTATCGACCACCCATCCAAGAACCGAGCTTCACATTGCTTAACAATCACAGTAACCTATAACATTGCATTATGAAACTACGCTATGAGCGTTGAAAATACTTGTCCTACTGCAAGACAAAGGTTTTCGACCTTCACTAAAGATATCAGAACAGAGATGATTAGTCGTAACCATCAAGCTTTCTTACTACGGGTTGGTGATCTCAAACCCAAGCCTGTTAATGTTAACAAAAACACTTGTATAATAATATGAATAATACAGTATTTCTTGTTACCATTTTCATAACGCTCAGTAGTAAAAACTTTAGCATCGGCCAGACATATACATTAAGCTTACTTTTGGCACAAAAACGACTTTGTAAATTAATCGCGATATATGACACTTAAGCCTCTGCATTTCAAAGAACTTTGCAACTTTTTGTGCTTAGTTTACTTTATGATAAGAGCATAAGCATGTAAAATATGTGATAAAATGAAAGTTAATATTTTAATACATTTTATTTTATTTTAGATGCTTTGAATACTGTCATTTTGAATCAGTGACCTCACAGACAAATGAATAATTGTCACGAGCGAGAATGAATTAACACAAGGGAATTATTTTTTCAGTTCCAAGTTTTTTTTAGGTCCGTAATAATTTTAAAGTATTATATATTATCAATTCACCCACCGTAAAATTCAAGATAAAACATTAAATATGTAATTAATAATTTCATATTGTATACTGACATATTTAATGTCATTATTAATTAAACAATTACTACTATTTCTTCTTATAATCCTTCTTTAAAAGACATTATATTTTATAAACTACTAGCCGGGCCCCGCGACCCACGTTGTACCCGTTCCCGCGGGAATTTTAGAATAAAATGTTTTCCATGTATTATTCTGATGTATAACCTATAATTACTGTAAAGTTTCATCCAAATCCGTTCAGTAGTTTTTGCGAGAAATAGCAACAAACATACATCCATACATACTCGTATACTATCCTCACAAACTTTCGCATTTATAATATTAGTAGGAAGTAGGATAGTTGGTACCAACAAAACAGCATTAAGTATACATGAACCAAAAACTTTTCTATTCTAACCTTTGATGCGAATATAATAGGAGACATTTCTAAAACTTTGCCCTCCCAACCCACACTTCGGGAACTCTTATCAAAGACACTATATCTTCCTTTATTTTCCGAAACCAAGGATTATTGTAGACAAAAAATAGTTTAATATCAGCTGGTGGAAACTTGGCTCGGTGTGTGCCCTATTTGGCAACGGCAGTACAAGCTTGTTTCGTCTTTATATTATGACTGTGCTTCTGGTCGCCATTGCACTTAATTGATAGGGGTTTCGACCTCAGGGAATTGAGAAGATCAGATTTTTTAAATAATAAGAAACCTAGGTCGATGGAAATTATGCTTCTTACTCTTCAAACACCTAAGCCAAGGTTTGAGATCACCAACAACCATTAGGCAAGCGTGGTGATTACGCTTGAACCTAGCTGTACTGATATCTTCAGTGAAACGAGAGACTTTTGCTTAGCAGTGTAACATTACAGGCTAATTCTTTTTTTATTATAATAATTTTCATCTTCTTTAACAGATATTGCATAGCGTTTTTGAATACTCATATAATCATCAATACTTATTGATAAAATATTTAAAAGCATTGTTTAAATATTGGGCCTTAAGGCGGTCTAAAAACTTATCAAGGTTAGATCAAGGTTAGCCATTAAAATATCAAACCTATTTACTTCTACTATTAGTCCAAAATACATAAAAAAGACGTGTGGCACTCGGGGACTGCCGCGGTAAAGCTATTGCATAGTTATTTTTTATATCACTAGATGGCGTTAGTGGAGAGCGTGAGGTTTTTTCGTTACGGAATTTTTGGATTCGGTCCCCGCGCTCAAGGCCCGCGATAGAAGCTATGCAATAGCTTAAAAAGTACTCTTGAAAAACATGTGTGTGGCGAAGAAAAATATGTTATTCTGTTTTTGTACGAGGTTTTCCTATTCCCATTTACGGTCTCACGCTACGTATATAATTATGGTAGTACATTCATTCATTCATTGTATTCATACAAGATTCATAAAAATATATCAAACATTATTTTAAAATAACAAACTACACAAAAGCCCTTACCACGAAACCTAAAAACTCACTCACTCGAAAAAACATCTAACCGACCAAAAATCCTAAAATAACTAATTCAAAATTATCTTTGATGGGGTTAATTTATGATTTTTCTAAATAAACTCTACCCAACCTTGTATGGGACTTCAAACGGTTTTAGTACAAGAGCCCGGTAGTATAAATTTGACAATTTATACACTTCCAAAACCGGGTAATTTAATAAAGCCAGGGTGAATGTAGTAGGGGACAAGTTATGGAATATTATGGGGAACCTTATTTTGAATTGTGGTTCTCGGAAATAGGACTATGGGATTATGTGAGAGTGTTAAATGTATTTTATGATAAGGTAGATTAGATAGCAAGATCACAGTACTTGATGAACGTGTCATTAGGCAGAAGGAAGTAAACTATACAGTATGTTTAGAAATCATTGTTTATAATATCTTCGGTGAGATGGAAGCCCTTAACCCAGCAGTGGGTCTTATCCTCCTCACTGTACTGGTATTTTCAGTGAGAGGCCTTTGCCCAGCAATGGGCTAACACTAAACATTACAGGCTAATACTTACTTTTCTTACTTACTATCTTGCTGTGTGTGTGTTGAAAATAAATGTTTTCTATTAATTGAAACGTACGTTAATGTCATTATTATTTATTTAAAACGGGAACTTACGTACGACGGAGACTACTGTCGAGAGTTCCTCGACACGTTTCGGCCACATACGGTAGCCTTCATCAGGAGGTGGGTGAAGCGCTCGCGACAGCGTCTCTAATAAATGTTTTCTATTATATTCACGGCTGGGTAAAAGTCTTCTTTACCCATTTCGAGATTTCGATACTAGACCAAAGCATTCATATGGCGGAAAAGTAGCCTAAAAGCCAGTGTATTGTATATTTATATGTGTAATGAATCTCGCTGGCTCTCATAACTTAAATCATAGCCATTTAGTAAGTTTGTTTAGGTCGCCCTCTACTAAACCAAGGGCCTCATCAACATTTTATTTAGTACTAGGTATTGCCATAGCTTCATTTAAAGTCAGACACTTATTAAGTAACTTTTCCCTATCTTATTAATATAACTTTTTTCTTGTTAATTTTTTATGAGAGAGTGTGTAAAAGAAATTTTATAGAAAAATAGAACGATGAATAAATAGTAGATGTATTTTAAATGAACCTCACTGTACTGATATCTTCAGTGAGATGAGACGCCTTTGCCCAGCGGTGAGTACAACAATATCACGCTTCGAAAAAAAATTAAAAATTATCGGTCCCGGTTGCTTCAATAGACCAAGTTGAAGGCCTTTAGGCGGTCTAAAGCTACGACACCAGGGTTGGTCTCTAACCTACTCGAACTCAGCAGGCGCAGGCTCTCAAAACCAGAGCGCTACAATTTCTTGTTATAAAAGTTACTCAAGTGAGCGTAGAAATGAAATGTGTCTTTCACACTACTCTGTAACTGGGGCAATGTTTTTAAATAGCTTGATTCAATTTAAGTAAGAAACGTCGAGAAAAATTCCTTATTATTTTTCTTTGGGAAATACATTGTCTGAGTTACTTTGTTTTGTTTGCAAAGGTTTATGTGCGAATGAAAATTTAGTTGGGGCGATAGTGTTTTGTTTTTTGCGGGTGTCTCTTGTTTTCTTGTTATAATGTTTGTTAGGATTATGGTTCATTCGTACTGGTGAAATACATAAGTGCTGGAGTGTTTTCGACCCCTGACCCAAAATAGGAAGGTTAAAAGGTTACACGTTGGACGTGTGTATGACACAGTGTCAGAACAACATAGTAATGAACCAATTATAATCAATACAAATTCACGTACAATTAATTAGACCAAATTAAGCCCAAAGCTTGTATTATGGAATCTATATAACTAATACTACTACATATACATACAAAGAAACTGTATATATACTAATATAATAAAGCTGAAGAGTTCGTTTGTTTGAACGCTAATCTCAGAAACTAACAATCTAATTTGAATAATTATTTTTGTAATGGATAGCTACATTCAACGGGAAGGTTATAGGTTATTTCTTTATCAAAGAATTCCCACAGTAACTGACATAACGCGGGTAAAACCGCGGGTGGTGCTAGTATGAATATGTATTTAACATCCAGACCTCATACCTAACAACTATGTCTGCACATATCGTTGACTCCGTTGAATCGAATCCGCAACCCGCGACGCAGTTAGCGTTCACACATACCACTGTACCAATGTGCTTATCATAATGTTACCTTATTGTTAGTCATAGCAACTTGCATCTTGAACGCTGCCTGGATAGGTGGTCGATAGCATTTATATGTGCTCGCTACCGTGCTTCGGAGAGCCTCCGTGGTCTTGTGGTTTGTGCGCATGGCTCACGATCCGGAGGTTCCGGGTTCGATTCCCGGTGGGGACAATATCTCACAAAAATCTCTTTGTGAGACTGCCCTCAGTTTGGTTAGGACATTGCAGGCTGAATCACCTGATTGCCCGAAAAGTAACATGATTCCGTGCTTCGGAGGGCACGTTAAGCCGTCGGCCCCGGTTAATTTCTACGGATAGTAGTCGTTACATGAGCCATGTCAGAGGCCTTTGGCGGCTCAATACCTCTGAGACCAGGATTGGTCAGGGTGACCATCCACTTGCTGAAGAAGATAAATTGAGGGCCCTTGTTATTTTATTCGTTAGACTATGTTGGAGGCCTTTAGGCTTGCTCAAAATTCCGACACCAGAGCTGGTCTTCCCAAAATTGTGTAAGTACATACATCAATTTTCATCTCTATTTGAAGAGACGCGAGTCATGAAAATTCATTTGTATCTCCTACTTTTCTCATACACGTGTATACACGTGTGTTATAATAGTATAAATTATATTCCCGAAACGTATTACATATTCATGATTTTCCTTATAAAAATATATCGAAGAAATTGCTAGGAAAGCAAAAACAGAGTTACGTAACGACCAACAAAAATATAGACTTTAGAAAAATATCCCCAAGTTAATTTTATTTATGAGAAAAACATATTGTTGAGAGCTTGAGATGACTACCACATCAGGCTAGACCATGGATTTTATATGTATACAAACATAAAGTTTAGAGGTTTAGTGGCCATACCGAATTGTACCCGTTTCCGCGGGAATTTTGGGATAAAATGTATCTCATGTACTATTCTTATGTAAAGCATGTATTACTGTAAAGTTTCATCCAAATCCGTCTAGTAGTTTTTTCGTGACATACATGCATACATCCTCACAAACTTTCGCATTTATAATATTAGTACGATTGTCTTTTCAGTTTTCGTTACAAGATTTTTATTCGAATAGAACCTTTAGTAGTCTTCTTCATAAATATAATATGGCTATTCATTACGAACAAAATTATTAAAATCGATCTGACACTTCCAGAAATAAAGTAAAAAAAAGTATGAGTCGGTAATGTCCCACTGCTGGGAAGACGAAGACCTATCATCTCACTGAAGATATCAGTGAGGAGGATTTTAAGGGTCAACACTGCGTTATGCGTGCGGACGCTGCGAGCGCCCGCAGCGGTTAACTTTTGTACGGAACCGCGGCGTGCGCACGCTTAACGCAGTGTCGGCCCTAAATGTATATATGTTACGGCTAATACCCGAAGTGCGGCTACACCTAGTTCTAACCGGCTAAAACTTCGGGTATTAGCCGTAACATATATACAATTACGCGTTTAAATGAAAAAGTCTTCAGCTTTATATTTGATTACTCGTTTATAACACATCTGTACAACATAAACCAACATACATTATACAACATACAACCTACAACCATAAATACAAGTCACACACACGTCCAAAGCCAACCCATCCAAATTTGAAACTCCCGTCTATCTCGAACGAGAAACGAAACAATTATAGTTCCTAAACTTGTAATTCAAATGTATTCAACTTATATAAATTATTCAAGTTGTTACGTATTAAACTTTGAGCAAGATCGAAGATTATAAGCGAGAGGGAACTAAGTTTTGTCTCAATAATATGAGTTGCATCTATTGTTTAGACTTAAAGTCGATATTACAATACACAATACAGTGTCATATTATAACGACGACGTCTTGTAACGTCTTACTAGAGGGAGATAGTAAGCTTGCTTTATCTCTGTCGAACACTATCTGATGATAAAGTCTTCCAACTTGAGTTCGGAAAAGATCACCGATTTATTCGCTGTTAGTTTCTGTTTTAACTAACATTTATAATGACAGATGGCAGCCTAGACTAGTACTTTGCATCGCTAGTGTGACCCCGCTAAACTAGAGAAAATAACGTAAGTGCGATCTAATTTTTTAGCCTACTAGCGCCATCTATTGTGGCCGCGGGTTAAACATCAGAAAACAGAGTTTAGTCGGCTATTTTCTTCGATCAACAATACACAACTAGATATCGGGTCACGTACAAAATCAAAGCTAAATACTGTCCGCATGGATGACGTGTGACAGCTTATTTTGTTTACTACCCAACTGAAAAAAATGTTTTAAAACAGTTCGAAGTTCAACCTAATTACAACCATGACACCTACCAATAAAGTAGCAAATCTTATGAATAACATAAGTGACAATAACGCCTCACTTTTCAAATGAGGCGTTATTCACCGAGACGTATTTTTTGCGCCGACCCGACGCGACATCTAGTTGTGCATTGTTGGTCGAAGGCTATTTTACTTCATTAGGAACGATTGAAATACGGAACTGTCTTTTATATGGGCCCTCCGAAGCACGGTAGCGCTCATTCAAAAATGTCAATATAGATTTATTACAAGTAGTGTCTACTTCTATTTTACTATGAGAACTGTTGCGCTCGTGACGTAGTTTGACTAAACGATGTTAATTTATTGCGATTGTTAAGCAATGTGCAGCTTGGCCCCTACTTGGATGGGTGGTCGATAGAGGCATTTCTATCTGAGCGCTACTGTACTTCGGAGGAAACGTTAAGCTATCGGTCCCGGTTGTTTCAATTGTCAGACCATGTCGGAGGCCTTTAGGTGGTTTAAGAACTTTGACACCAGGGTTGACCATTCATTCATTCATCGAGTGGATGGTCAACCTGACCAATCCTGGTGTCAGAGTTATTGAGCCGCCAAAGGGCTCTGACATGGCTCATGTAACGACTACTATACGTAGAAAGTAACCGGGACCGACGGCTTAACGTGCCCATTAACCTACTCAAAATGAATGAATGTACTATGAGTACTTAGAATAGTAAAGACTTCTTTTATTTCTTTTATCTGATACGTGTCTTCTAACGAAGCCATGTATCAGACCTATAAACCAAGTTTATAATATCCGTGTTCTTCTCAGGATCCGCAACTTCTCCAGTAATAAAAACTTTGCGAGCGTCACAAACAAACAAGATTCTTTATAAATGACACTTTGGCCTGATTTTATTTGCACGATTGAGCTGTTTTCGCGATAAAATTGGATTGTTTTTTGGTAAAATCAACTTTTTCAGACGTAAATTGATCCATAAAACATTTCACATTCAGAATTGTTCACGTGGACTGTTCAATTTGTTACTATTCAATAGTTTTGTATATTTTATCAGATTTCATATAAAACACTAGTTTTTTATGTATCAATATTAATTTATCAATAATGGAATACAATATATTACACGTGTATACCTTTGTAATTCTTGTGAAACAATTATGAATGGCAATAACAATAAATTAGTGTTCATGGAACAAAGATGATAATTATAAAAGTCTATTAAAATGAAACAACGTTTACGCTTACACTTCGCTTTTATTTTCAATTTTTATCTGACGTTACGGTCCTTTTACAGGAACCGTGTTCATAGAAGACTGATAAATGAAATAATCTCGCTGAATCTGTTGCTAAGCGCATAACTTCAGAACGACTGCACCAAATTGGATGATTATTTTTTTAATGTGAATAAGAAAAATAAGGAATAAAAATCTCGAAATTCCCACGGGAACGGGGGCGCTGCAGGTGAAACTGCGGGGCACAGCTAGTGTAAAATAAAAGCGAAGTGTACCCGTGAACGTAAACGCGGGAACCACCGCGCGGAACAACAATGCTTTAATATAGCTTAAGCATCAAAACTGAATTTTCAATGAAAAATAATTCACGAAACATATTATTATGCAAAACATACCAATATTACTGCCCACTACATGTCCACTTAAATTTAAGCACAGTCGTAATTTGTTCGTTTAACAAATGAAGATCGTTTGTCAAGTTTAAATATTCGATTGTCGAGTGTCACAGTACTTGGACGTTGGAATGAAACCACTGACCTAATTGGGGCGGTTGAAGGTATCGAGGGTTGAAAAATATTTTAGTGAAAAAATATATTTGTATATTGGGATCACCGATTTGTTAAACGAATTTTAATTATCATAAAGATATTTTAGTAGATTTTCTTTGTGAGACGCATGATTTGCTAAGATCGTATGCGATGACGTGCGTTGTCGTACGTTATCGTGTGTTTTTTTGGGTTGTGGTGCGATATCGTGCGTAATTTAATGCGGTGTCGTACGATATCGTGCAGTGGTGTACTTTGTCTTGAGTCGTTGTGTTTTCTGATAACGTACGGTGTCGTGCGTTATCGCGCGGTCATGTACGTTGTCTTGAGTCGTTGTCTTTTCTGATATCGTGCGGTGTCGTGCGTTATCGCGCGGTGATGTACGTTGTCTTAAGTCATTGTCTGCTATCGTGCAGTGCCGTGCGGTATCGTGCGGTATTGTGTTATCATGCGTTATCGAACCTACCCTGATAGACAAACGATTTTAATGACAATCGGGTTAGATTTGGTTATCTACAGTCAAAATATTAGGAATTCCCACAAGATCAAAATTCAATCCCAAACTTTGATAGTAGCAAAGCAAAGTGGTGCGATTATAATTTGCCTATAGGGACTCCTCTTTACTATCATGATAACACAACTAACATAAACAAACGCAAACCTGTCTAATTTGAAATATGCCTTGCTTTTCCCCAAACAAAACCTTTAATATTCACAATAAATCACAGAAAGGCCCAAACCGAACCAAAACAGCATCGGCTAAACTATCAAACTGAAGTTATTCATAGATTCGTCAGTACAAGTTTACAGGGCGATCAAACAAGCGGCCTCAGGGACGTTCGTAGGTATTCCTAATACATATGTCAATATTAATTCTACTGAGTTTCGATTATATCTTGGGATTAGGCGTTAGTTCTAGGATGCCTTGTTGTTTTGTTTCAGTTAATTTTGATTGTTTTGTTTATAGGTTCTTGTGGGGCTTTGGTTTTATTTGTAACTAGTAGCGTCCCGCGGTTTTACCCGCAGCGCCCCCGTTCCCGTGGGAATTTTGAGATTTTTATTCCCTATAAACCTCACGGAGTCCGAGGCCTTTCCAACGAATGCAAAACCGTGGAAATCGGTCCAGCCATTCACGCGTGATGCCTTGACCAAGGAAAACGGGTTTCATTTTTATATATATAGACTAGCAGTGCCCCGAGGTTTTACCCGCGTTGTGTCCATTCCTGTGGGAATTTCGGGATGAAAAATAGCTTATGTTACTCGTGGATAATGTAGCTTGCGAATGGTGAAAGATTTTTTTAAAACGGTCCAGTAGTTTTTGAGCCTATTCATTATAACCAAACAAACAAAGTTTTCCTCTTTATAATATTAGTGTAGATACGCTGGTACGCTTGGTAAGATTTTCGGGGTAAAAAGGAGCCTGTGTGTTAGTCTACATTGTTATCTATCTTTTTGTCAATTTTTTTATGAATATCTGATCCGTATTTTTTGAGAGAAAGAATTTATAATTGATACTTAAATAGACTTTTATAATTTTGGAACGAAATTCCTAGATACAATTGTTACTAGAAAATAAACTATGTGCTGGTTTCTTTAGCTTACTTTCACGCACCAGTAAACGTCAACATAAATGTCAGCTCAACGGACGTAAGAAATTTAGAAAAGGTGGCTTGTTACTCGACAAACTTTGTCTTTGGCGTTTGGCCTTTGGCGGCTCAATAACTCTGACACCAGGGTTGGTCAAGTTGACCATCCGCTCGATGAAAAAGACTCGACAAACTTGGATAACTTTTATTGACAGAAATTTAATTGATAGAACAACACCTTGTCTTTAACATTTAACAGCATACGTTATTTTAACTTTTTAACGAACGTATGTAGCGATAGTCAACCGTTTAAAACAACCTACCCAAAGTCTTCAATATTAAAACACTTTTCAATCGACTAAATTCTTTATTCAAATAACACTGACAGTTAAGAAAATAGCTAAAAAGAATATTACACAGATAGCAGTACTATTTAGAAGTATAATTAAATAGTTTGGTTACCGACTTAAGAACATTCTTGAGAGTGCCTTTCCACTATGTTTCATCCTACGGGAACGGGCACATCACAGTTAAAACCGCGCGGCGCTGCTAATGTTGAAATATGACTACCACTTAAAAGCATTCACGATACTAAACATACCATATAAACTCCTTACGCCATAACGCCTTCATAAAGCTACGTTCACACACCAACAGAACATATTCAAACAACCCAAAGCCCACACATTATTTCCGATGCAATCCTCACCCTAATAAACCACATGTATTTACAACCACACACACTTGACCCTATAATTCATGATATATTTCACCCCTAAATACCATTACACATGAATACTGTTACTATAATGTACCCAAATGAACGTACCTTATCATTATTCAAATGTGTAATCAAATACAATATGCATGCACTAGAGGTTGGTACTACGGTGCAGTATTATTGTGACAATGTATTTGGATTGGATGGAAAGGATTTTGAAATTGTGTTTCTTATGGTGGAAAGAGGCAGTGGGACAATTCAAGCTGAAAATAAAAAATAAAAATTTATTATGTTACAGTTGCCTCGGTGGTCTAGTGGTATGTGCACTCACCTGCTAAGAGGTCCCGGGTTCAATTCCCAAGTCGAACGAAAATAAGTTTTCTATTTTTCGTTTGTGATCCACATTAAATCTGGTTAATACGTCTACTACGGATTATAGATTTCAAACCTAAGCCATGTTTGAAAAGTAAATTGAAAAAATACTTCGCTCGACCCGGAAATTGATCCTGGGTCCTAAGTCTCTTACGAAGGCACATATCACTAGACCACTGAGGTGTAACAATAATATCACGCTATCGATGTTGTACCTTTTATAGTTTAGGTCAGAATAATACCTTTGCTTACTAAGCAACTAAGTATATTACTGATAAGTTTTTGACCCAAAAATCACATCTGCTTAAAGCCGAAGATATCCTGCTTTTGTCCTTAAAAAAGGCCGCCCAACAGATAAGAATAGAAAAACATTATTGTATAAAATACGATTATTTACTTTGCACTCCCGACCCATTTTCCTGCGAAAAAATTGGGATACTCAGTAAATCCAATGGATTATAGTATCTCTATACTTTTTGTTCCGGAGCTGTGTCGTGTTTAACCTCGTTGCTGACAGCTTGAATTACTTTCGCATTTTTAACGTCAACCACAGATGCTACAGTAGTTACTTCGGTTAAGAAGATTTCAAATGACGTGTCAAAAGTGGGGTTAGAATTTATTTTTTTAACTTTTGATGCTAAAAAAAATTGGGTTTACTTTTTTCAAATTTATCCAAATGATAACAAAAAGCTTGGATCATTTTGTTCGATTATTTTTGATAAAGTAAAAAGTATTCGAAAAAAATGTTCTAGGGCCTCACAATGACACTCTAATGTCACAAAAGATTATTAGTACAGTGAGAAGGAGTAGACGTAATCACCACTCTAGCATACAGCGGGCTAATGATCCCGAACGATATTCGAAAATTAAATTAAAAACATTCTTTGCTCGAATGCCAAGGAATTAAACCCAGGGCTCTAGTCTTGGCAGGCCATACAATGCAATACACATTACACACATGTTACTAGACCACTGAGTCTACCCAGCTTCTTGAAATTATTTGGTTACATTAAGTTCACGTAAGTTAATACCCAACCCTGGTGTCGGAGTTTTTATACCGCCACAAGGCCTGTGCCATGGACTAACGATTGAAACAACCGAGACCGAAAATTTAACGTAACCTCTGCACGGTCATATTGCCTATGAAGGTAATAAGTATTGGCCCTACAAAAGGTCATAAGATCAACCTTACTTTACTACTAAATCGATGTACTATTTACGTCGTATCCAAGCCGCAACGACCAAGCAAATTATATGAAAATTCAGTTTATACTTAAGCTAACTCGACTACTCGCATAGACCCCTTTTCTAGCAACGTAACAAAGCTAATAACGTTTTGCTACCGTATATATAAAACGAATAAGACTTGTCTATGTCTTTTATACAATAAAGCTTATAGACTTCATTTGTTTGCAACCATAAGCATTTTCAAATTTCGAATGTCAATGCGCTTTGGCACGAAACAAGTCAAATAACAGACATTTTATGAACCAGTAAACTTGTATTAATGTAGTCAGCCGTTTCATTGATCTTTAAAACTGAGTCGAATCTTTCTGAGTTGACAACTTTAAAGCGCGATTACAGTAACTTGTTCACCGCATGCGACAAGCGTGTATAAAGAATAAATACTGTGTGTGTAAAGAATAGACTTTCAACATACTTTTTAAACTCACACGATTAGCACAAGTGATCACGGGATGACTTGAGTCATCTTAGTCCCTTGACCAGGAGCGGTATAATCCACTCGCAACGTTGGGCACGTATTTTAATAAATAGGTACGTTATTCATTCTAACGCGATACAGACCCGTTTCATTTAGTATAATAAATTAGATTGTCGGCGGCATTAAACAAATGAGTATAGCTGTCAAGTAATTAGGTGTTGATAATTAGGAGACGTATATGACGATACAGGTGTGAAGACAGCGCTCGGTAAGTAAGTTCGAGTAGGTTAGTGGCCAATCCGGAGTTTTTAGACCACCTAAAGGCCTCCGATATGGGCTAAAGATTGAAACATCCGGGACCGAAAATTTAACGTGCCCTCCGAAGCACGGTAGCGCTCAGATAGAAATGCCACTATTGGCCACCCATCCAAGAAGGGGTCAAGCTGCACGTTGCTCGGTGATGAAAAGAGATTGAAAAATGCTCGGCGAACGCAATAGTCGGACGCAGAACTGTAATTGGGGCATTATTTTTACAAATTACATCTTAAATATAATTTCACTTTGTGTGAATGAAAACTGCTTTAAAATAAGATAATTTAGTGAGTTATGAATAAATAAAAAATACTGAAAAAATTATTATGAAATATATATTTTTTCCGTTTTGCTTATTTTTAAAATCATTCTACCTTGAAAAAAATCCAATCAAGTAATTACTACTGTAGAGCCCATTCTATAAAACGTTTTACTGGCGATCCCGTTACGTCCTCGCATGTCATCTCTATAGAGTTGCCAAGCAATTACGACCCTTAAGCCGACCACTCAAAGCTCAACAAAAATACTATTTTGTTTACAAATACAGGTACTTATGTGTTCAAAGCCGGATCATATCACGCCATTCACGCCTACGCGATTACATTTTAATGTGTATTTTTTGCGAGAGAAGTATTTTTGAATGCTTACAAACGTATTTTGCTACGCCAAGCGTGGCGATTACGCTTAATTCTCCTTACTGTAGTGATATATTCAGTAAATATCATTAAAAGTGTCATAACGTAGAACTTATGATTGTTAGGTCTTGTAGGCGTGTTCTTAATGTTAGATCTAATGTTTTTAGAGACTGTGACATCCGATCTCCCCGACAAGCTCAGACTCTGAACAATGGAAAAGGCAAGTGGGCAAAGTTATATGGAACTTAGTCCAAAGGCCTCCATGGGATATACACCAGTCGATGGAGCAGAGTCTTCGTAGAGTCGTACAGTAGTCTTATGTGCGGAGGCCCTTGGACCAGATCCGCCCACTGTTCCTAATTCTTTTGACATATCATTTCACTTTCATCCGTTCTTCCATCAGAAAGAACTTTCGTTCCTCTCTAACACAAGCACGGCAGTATAAAAATAAAGTTCCAAATAACAAAATCACCTACAAAATTTCACGTTCCGTCAACCCCATGTACGCCTGACCTAAAATCGGAAAATATTTCCGAAAAAATATAATGTGTTATCGCATTTCGTAAACATTAATAGGATGTCAGACCAATTTCAAGATTGTTCATGATAAAGGTAGAAATGTATGAAATATTGACTATGAATGGTTTTGACAAATACCTTTTCAGTATACGGTGAGCTTGGACTTAGAATAACATGGGTTGATGTTTTAATATAAAAACATTGAATATAAATAGGAGATTTCAAGTAATGGCTGAGAAATGTTGCTTAAATCTACTGCCTAACCTAAACCTAATCCACTTCGAAGTAAAATGTCATGACTGGTTGTCAATGTCAATGTAGAATTTTTTATTACTGTTTCATAACCAGTTGAGAAATTTTAGTTACGAACGTGGATTAAGCGGATCTGGTCTAGACGAGTGATTGTAATGTGTTGGGACGACTGCTTACAAATGCTGTGTTTAACTCGCTTGCTTGCTAGTACTTCGCGTGCTGTTTATGGACACGCGCATACCTGTACCTTTAGCACAAACCAAAATACACGCACACATACATAGACACGTGCTTACTCGATTGTCAGAGAAATCTCCTCGGAAATTAGCCAATCATCGGAATTCATGTACACTGCGTCTATTTTCCGGTTTCACACGCGTTGTACCTATTCCCGCGGGAATTTTGGGATAAAAGGTATCCCATGAGTTATTTAGATGTATAACCTATAAACCTCCTCACTGTACTGATATCTTCAGTGAGACGAGAGGCCTTTGCCCAACAAGTGGGACATTACAGGCTAATACATACATACTATAACCTATATTACTGTGAAGTTTCATCCAAATCTGTTCCGTCGTTTTTTCGAGAAAGAATAACAAATATATATACCTCCAGCCATTTATACATACATCAATCTTGAGAAACTTTCCCATTTATAATATTAGTGACGAGATGATGTTTATTTAGTGGATTGGAGATTTTCGTAGAAACCACGTACCATCACACTATTGATGCTTAATTACACGTCTTTAATTTCACGTTGGAACCCTGTTTTAATAAGAGAAAATAGCAGACCTTGTGCGAATTCCGTCACAAATGAGACTAGGAGCTCGAAGTCTGTAATTTTCATCTACTTTGACATGGTTGCATCTCGTCCTAATAACGTGAGGTGTTATTTCTAATCCGTGTCCTTAAAGGTAAAGTTTTTTGTTTGATTATACAAATCTTTACTAGATCTATTACAAGTTGAGCAGAAAAAAACAATAATTCTTAGTTGTTTCAATTATTAGATGTCGGGTTATTATCGACCCTAATTCCATCTGACTCTACTACAATTCACAAGCCATATCTTTTTGTCATGGAATATTTAGTACATTTAACCACAGTGGGTCAATAAAGTGTAATTTTAAAAGAAAATAAATAACAGACTCAGTTTCTACTGCCCAGAGTATGTTACTCCGGGCAGCGGTTATCGTCCACCCTCTTTTCTTGAAATAAATAAAGTTAATTTTAAAATAATCTTGAAATAAATAAAGTTAACATAAAATTCCTGCAAATCCGATATAGTTTAACTGTACGTAGATACTACTAGATAGTAAATATTATTCAAACGAATAATACTACTAAATTATTCAATTCTTGTTTACCATAACAAAACAAAGACAAACAGAAATGAGGAACCCCAAGGAAATTCATCAACGTTTTCATAAAACACAAACGAAGTAGCGAAGAAATGGCGGAGGCATCACAAAGCTTTCTTATCTCTTTAATCAGCATTTCACCTGAATAAGCCAACTATCTCGCCGTAATTAGCCCTTTGATGTTGTAAATACGATTCTAAAATAATGACAACAAGGTCTGTTTTTTTTTCGTAACTGCTCTGTGAATTTCGGAACTATTGGCTTTGATAGGCGTTTTGGGGTTAAGTTAAATAAAATATTTTGTTACTTGAATTTATGAAACGTATTTATTTACTTACGTATTTTTATTTCAAATGTTGCGCACCTTTCTTTAATTTACATAAGTTTTAGCTTACACCAACCAAATTACTTAATATACTAACTAAGTTCGTGTAGGTTAGTCACCAACCCTGTTGTCGGAGTAGACCGCATCAAGGACTCCGACATGGTCTATAGACCCTGGTGTCGTAGTTTTTAGACCGCCTGAAGTCCTCCGACAGCGTCTAACGATTGAAACAACCGGGACGGAATTTAACGCACACTTCGGTACGGTAGGGTCCAGATAGAAATGACACTATCGGCTACCGAGCCAAGTAGGGGCCGAGCTGCACGTAGCTGAACAATAGCAATGAGTTTATACTCTTGGCTAAACTATGTAGTGTTAAGTACAAGTTTTACCAGTTTTTTTACAACTACTTGAAATATTGTAGAAAAAAATTAAACTAAAGATTCATTATGTGATTGACACATTGCTATTTCGCTAGTTTGGACCTATAGACCATTAATTTAGGGTTCAAAATAGCACAGTTGGTAAATGAGTGAGTTTGGCGACACAGGCTTTCATAGAAATCAGTCACATACTAATTTCATTACTGTGGTTTAAACGGTGTTTGCAGAAGTATTTAGCATGTTAATCGTATGTTAATTTGAGTACACACGCTTCTCTGTTTGAAAATAATATTACGTTTTATTGTTAAATCACATACCTTTTAAGCTGGGTACTGACCGACGTTACGAGGTGTAACGTTACGTGTTGCGCAGCGAGCGTTCGTGCAGTCAGTGAGATGGAACTCGACGCTAGTAGCGAGCAATGAGCGGGTTTTTGAAGTGAAAATATTGCTCGTGAAAATGTGCTCGCAGCGAAAATATGGTCAGTACCGACCTTTATATTTTATTTAGTTTCAGTTTACTAGCTACGAGACGGGGATTTTGATATATGATAGACTAGCAGCCCCGCGGTGTCACCTACTTGTATCCGTTCCCCCTGGAATTGCGGGATTTAAAATAGCCTATAACCCGTTAAAATATGTTTGTTAAAATCAGATTGTACTTCCTGAGATTATGGCGTTCAAACAAACAAGAACTCTTCAGCTTTATTTTCTTTGTCTATAAATATTACGTGCCACGTTGTTTGCCCGCGATAGACTCCTAAACTACTGCATTGATTTTAAAATTTGATTTGCACACCGTGTGCAATTTGATCCAACTTAAAAGGATAGCTTACATTTCAATTTATAGCGATTAGGGTGGACCACCCCTTAATTTTTACATGACAAAACAACGTAAAGACACTGCGGGTTTGCAGCTTGTAAACTCGCTAACTCGCAAGTACGACGCATTAAACTTCATTCCTACAGCTGCTCCACTATCAAAAACTCAAGTTTCTGTCATAAAAACTGAGAAACGCGGTTATAAACGAACTTCTCCCTTGACGGTCATACACGAAACTTTACATAGCTTCATAACGGTAACGTTAAGAGCATACTAAGTGTTAAAAACATTTTTATGTTTTTATGAGTATATTATGTTGTTACATGTTTTTTGGGTTCCGTACCCAAGGGGTAAAAACGGGACCCTATTACAAAGACTTCGCTGTCCGTCCGCCTGTCACCAGGCTGTATCTCAAGAACGGTGATAGCTAGACAGTTGAAATTTTCACAGATGATGTATTTCTATTGCCGTTATAACAACAAATACTAAAAATAAAATAAAACAAATATTCAAGGTGGGCTCCCATACAACAAACGTGATTATTTGCCTCTTTTTTAAAGTAAGATACCCTCCGGAGCCTGTAAAGTCTCATTGCTGTGTAAAAGCATCTCATCTTACTGATAATATCAGTACAGTGAGGATTAGGCGTAATCATCACGCTTGCCTAATGCAGATTGGTGATATCAATCTCACATGTTTGAAAAGTAAACATGTTTCGCTTGACCCGGGGATTGAACCCGAGACCTCAGTCTTGGCAGGCGAGTCTACGTACCACTAGACCACAGAGAATAAATAGACCAAACCCAATACTCCAACAACTGTTTTCACAATGCATCACAAACAAATATCACTAAAGGAAGTGCATAAAATGTTCCGATATATCAGCTCTAAATTCCAAAAGACATATAATCCTATCAAACAGAAATATGACAAGCCCAAGCAATATATCTCTTATATACTCGCACTGAAATTTCGAGGAATTCTCTTGTAGAGAATTTTCTAGAAGCACTACATATCAAGTTGACGGGAAGACTCTCTCTTGTACGAGGCTGAAAAAGTTAAACGGTTTTGTTTTGAATGAAAAATGAGTTAGGTTCAGACGTTAGGTTTTGTGTGTTGGAAACCTTTACTTTGAAGACATCCATTACTTTTCGTTTTTTGTTATTTGTGACACTTCTAGAATTCATGTGTTTTATTAGAAGAAAAAATGTTTTTGGAACGAAGTTCCTTATCGCGGGTTGTGAAAGGGGGCTAGACGGAAAATGGTAACGACATTTTTTAGGCCAGAAAGGGACAGACAGAGAAATTTGCGCACGCCAGAGAGAGACTGACAGAGAAAATGCGAGAGAGAGACAGACAGAGTAACATGCGCACGCCAGAGAGAGACAGTATTATTCTGCCTCTCTCTCTCTCTCTCTCTCTTATAGAAAGCAAGCTAGATATTTTCGTTTCGTCTTTCAATTTGGCATTGAACAGTGCGGTGTCGCGACGATTATTTTTGTTGATAATAAATAAACTTCGTTCCATCCGGGTGTCCCTTGACACCTCTCAAGTTTTTTTTTGTCATTACTCCCTTATTACCTAAGGGTCTAGACAGACGGACTGCAATTCAACTGCAATCCGACTGCCAAATGGCAGTTCAGATGCAGTTTGAATGCAGTTGGCTCGACTGCAATCAAACTGCACGTCGACGGGCAGTTGGCGTGCAGTTGGATTGCAGTCTGATTGATTGCAGTCGTTGTAACTGCACTCAGACTGCAATCCAACTGCACGCCAACTGCCCGTCGACGTGCAGTTTGATTGCAGTCGAGCCAACTGCATTCAAACTGCATCTGAACTGCCATTTGGCAGTCGGATTGCAGTTGAATTGCAGTCCGTCTGTCTAGACCCTTAACCCTCCTATGTTTTCGCTTGTTTGGTAAGAAAATTCGATTTAATGCATACAGTTTTTAAACCGCAACCCTGGTAATACAGTTTTTAAACCGCATAAGGGTGCATTTCCTTAGAAACGGCGCCGAGCTGTGGAGCGCGTTGTAGACAATTGAACTCCTCAGCTACGCATTGAATTGTCAAAGTCTTTCCGTAATGCGATGTGATTGGTCAATGGGGCTCTGCACCGCTTCGCTTCAATCTTCAATGAAAACGGACCCTAAAATACCACCTTACACCACCTTATACCTTTTTATACTACTTATCTAATAATTAGTATATACTAAACTAAACATATAATATAGCATTGCATAACAACGCTGGGTAGAAAAGCCCCCTAACCATACGTCAATGTTCATTAATGCAGCATTGAACACATTTAGTGCAGTTGTAACCACAAACTGCAGCTGGCTTGCAACTGACTATTAATGTGATATCGATATTATTATCCAACCTCCTTGTTATGGTAATAATATTGGACAAAAATGACACAGTATCCGTTAAATTGGCATCAAAAGTATGTTCGAGTAAATTGACTAACCCAGCGTATAGTCTTACGATAGAAACATAATGAAACCGTTAATTTAGAGTGCCCAAACCATCGGAGAAGGTCATAGCTAAAAATTACATTATTGGTCACCCATCCTAGTAGTGGTCGAGTTGCACGTAGCTTAACAACTAAATGAGTTAACACTTAACCAAGCTGTGTCATAAGGGCTACTATTCGCTATGCAGGAGTCAAGAAAAACATGATATACCTATCTTAAAAATGTTTTTGTCCATCAAATGAATAGTAAACGTAAGAGTAGTTTCAATTCAAAGTGAGTTCGCTTAAACTTAAGAA
Source organism: Cyclophora punctaria (assembly GCA_951394245.1). NCBI lineage: Eukaryota > Metazoa > Arthropoda > Insecta > Lepidoptera > Geometridae > Cyclophora > Cyclophora punctaria. The sequence goes on along the minus strand of OX596191.1, from coordinate 3,216,877 downwards.
ACCAGTAATAAATAATCTATACTAATATTATAAAGAGGTAAACTTAGAGTTTTGTGTGTTTGTATGTTCGGACTCGTCTCAGTAATTACCAATCCAATTCAAACAATTATTTTTCAATGTGAAAGCCACATTCAACAAAAAGGCTATAGGCTATTTCTTCCCGAAAATTCCCACCCGGACGCGAATAAACCGCGAACGCTACTAATTTATTACAAAGATCACGTGGTAACTGACATAACAAATTTTGAAGCCGCTTCGTCAAATATCAATTTAAACAAGTACCACTCAGAGGTAAAGCAGCCATCACTGAAATCATCAATCATTTACTAAGTACGGCATTAAAAAGCTCCATCACATCTCGTACATAATTCATTCGCTAAGTAAAGCTGGTCTAAGGCTGCGTTTGAACGAGAGATGTGCGAAGTGGACGCGCTAGAACCTTTTTTCTATCAATAGTTATTGTAGCGTAGTTTCACTGAGCATTGTTAACTCATTACGATTGTTAAGCAACGTGCAGCTCGGTTCCTACTTTGATGGGTGGCCGATAGTGGTATTTCTATCTGAGCGCTACCGTGCTTGTTAAATTGTCGGTCCCAGTATTGATCGTCAGACCATGTTGGATGCTTCAGAGGGCATGTAAAATTCGGTCCCGGTTGTATTAATCGTCAGACCATGTCGGAGGCCTTTAGGCGGTCTAAAAACCCCGACATCATGATTGGCCACTAATCTACACGAACTTTATTACTTTATCAATAGTATTAATAGCTCATATTATAAACACAACGGGACCATTTTTTAATCATACTCCTTCATATACAGAAAGCTAAAATAATCGGTTCTTAAATGATGGAGATAATTATTAACATATAAAAAACATACAAAAAACCTCGAGTCCAATTAAAGAACTCCTTTGGTGTTTAAAGTCGGGTTAAGAATTACGGAAAAGAAATGATTATTATTGGTTCTTAAAAACACATCCCTTTTATTAAATGCGACCAAGAGATGCTTGAATATCAACTCTTTAAAAAATATATAATCTCATTCTAAGAAAGATTTTTTTTCGTCATCTTTCATGAAAAAAAAAACATTACAAAAAATGTCACTCACTTACGATTTTTTATTATCAGAGGTAGTGGAAACGCAGCTTTAGAATCCATTATAAATTCAACATCACTTTTTGCGACGTCACAAAGGTTAGTAACCTGTAAGGCATTGTCCTCAGTAAATTAGTTAATTAGTAAATAGTCGTCTCGGGAGCTAACTAAGGATATAATCCTACCATAACCACAGAGTAGCGACTACGGAGAAACGTTCGGTTAGTAAGCAGTTACATACAATTGAAACTGTATAGTTAAGGGTGAGTTTTATTGATGCAGAGAGGAGAGAGTGCGGAACTCAAATCGACCAATTATTTTCATTTTATATTTTGAAAATGTCAATCACCCCGTGATCACGAGCGGTGTAATCCACTCGAAACATCGGGTACATATTTTAATAAATAATATTACCTAACGACATACAGACCCGTTTGATTAAGTATAATATTTAGTAGTTCCGATTGTGATTAAAATTATTTCAAGATTGTCATCTGTCAATGTTATTTTCAAGTTGACCTACTGTCATTCTGTTTATACTATGTTACCAACTCTGAATGAACATAGTCCTATTATCCTTTACAGTAGGAAACTAATAGGCGAGAAAGTAAAATACACACCTTAATTAGAGTGTGTTTTCATGTTAAGGTAAAGTTAAATAGTTGTAGGAAAATTACTGTTTTACATGCGTCCTAAATTAAATATGCTTAGGACGATTTTAGACTAACATTCTCCACGCATAAAAGTCGAAAGTCATTTTAACAGATTTTTAAAAAGCGAAGGTTTCAATTTGTGTGTATATTTGAACCAATTTTGAAATGAAATGTCATCTATATCTATAAAATTCAAAGTCCTGACTGACTGACTAACTGACTGATAATCAACGCACAGCCTCAACCGCTGCACCTAGAAACATGAAATTTGGCAGGAAGGTTCTTCAAGTGACGTAAGTGCACACTAAGAAAGGATTTTCAAAAAATCCTACGGGAACGGGCTCAACGCGGGCAAAGCCGCGGGGCGCTGCTAGTTATAATATTAAAGGGTATGTTTAAAAATTGGCTAGCGATAAAACCGCTGTTAGTACGAAAGCTACGAGAGGCCGAAATGCTGTGAAGGAGCGTAAAAGAGTAAAAAGACTTGTAACAAACTAATTTACCCGTCAGACCTTTTGCCCTTGAGAAAGGCTGAAGAATTTCTACCTACTTATTGACTAAACCGAACACTAACCAGTCTACAGATTGTCAGGACTATAGTCTGTAAAGGTCCTCTCCGACTTGTGTTATCGTTTGAAACAAACGGAACCGACAATTTACCGTGCTATCTGACGCACAGTAGCAATCAGATAGAAATGCCAGCCACCCATCCAAGTAGGGAGCAAGCAGCAAGTTGCTTAACAACCTCAATGAGATACCATCGCTTAGTCAAACTACGCCATACAAGATTTACCAGTTGATTGAAAAACATGTTTTCTACTTTTCAAGCATGACTTATTAAATATATAATCTATACTATAATATTATAAAGCTGAAGAGTTTGTTTTGTTTGTTTGTTTGTTTGTTTAAACGTGCTAATCTCAGAAACTACTGAACCGATTTGAATAATTCTTTTACTGTTAGATAGTCTATTTATCGAGGAAGGCTATAGGCTACATTTTATCCCGAAATTCCCACGGGAACGGGCACAACGCGGGTAAAACCGCGGGGCGCTGCTAGTTAAATATATAATCTATACTATAATATTATAAAGCTGAAGAGTTTGTTTTGTTTGTTTGTTTGTTTAAACGCGCTAATCTCAGAAACTACTGAACCGATTTGAATAATTCTTTTACTGTTAGATAGTCTATTTATCGAGGAAGGTTATAGGCTACATTTTATCCCGAAATTCCCACGGGAACGGGCACAACGCGGGTAAAACCGCGGGGCGCTGCTAGTTTTTCCATATTCATAGATTTCGATATTAAGTCATTTTTTTCGATATCAGCACAATTTTTATTCTCAAAATCAACGCGTAAAATAAAACTGTTGAGCTAAGGTTTCAACATTTACAACGTTTTCCAATACTCAATATAAAACAAAGCAAATGTTTACAGTTTTAAATCAAATAGAATGGAACGGAATTGAACAATTTTTGTAAAAGGGAAACAAATACGCACTTTGATGGCTGGAGTCTGTGTATTCACGGTCCAAAAAACACTTTTTTGTTACGATATGCTTTTAAAAGGGTGTTTAAACTACTGCATTCTAATATTCTGTTCCCTAAATTTCCAAATACATCACTACATTCACCTAATGCGTCAATCTTGTTTCAATTGACTTCGGTCACCAAATGTCATCTTCACATTATCAGCTGCAGTCTTTCGCCGAATGCAGCCAACTGTTGTATTCGTTACACTGCAGCAGTAATTGCATGTTGCGTGCGGCACGTTACATTGTTAGGCCTGAACTGCGTTAAGCGGGCAACCGCGCGGTTTCATACAAAAGTGCTACGCAACGTAAAACGCGCGAGAGGCGCGCCCCGGGGCCCACGCAACGGGACCCGCCTCCATCCAACGGACGACCGCGCGGGTGCCCGCTCGTGACGGGGTCCGTCGCGTTCCCACAGAGTGCACGCGCGGGTCCACGCGCATAGACACAGTTGACGGTTGCCCGTCCGGGCGCCCGCTTAACGCAGTTTCAGGCCTTAGATTCAGTCGATATTCAAAACAGATATCACTTTAAGAGAAAAATAATTGTCTTCGAGACAAAAACAATTTTCTCCGAGGAAATTATTTATCGCAAGCGGTGTCTTTTGACGTAAATTAACGAACCGAATTACATTTAATCGTTACACGCCATCTATCATGCTTTGTTTTTCTATTATTCATTGAATATTTTATAAGTCAGACGAAAAGACGGGTCACGAAAATAACTAATTAATTCATTGTTTCTATTATACCGAAAATTATTGACACTTATGTTACCGTAAGAGCCATCGCAGACGATTTAGTCCAGACAGTTCTTAGACTGTCTTCAATCTTACTAACGTGAAATTAATTATTAAGTAGCCTGTAATGTTCCACTACAAATCAAAGGCGTACATAGAAGTTGTTTTCCACGAGCGTCCCTGAAATATACTTGTAGTTGTCATGAGTATAAATTTTCATCGTTCGATGGTTTGTTAATTCGATATTTTGAACAAGTTTTTGAACGTTCGATGAATAGTGTTCGATATTTTGATTTTCGATCATTTGGTATTCGATATGACGTAGGAAACCCGGAGGACTTTGAATTCTGTATCATTAAGTTTATCAGCACAAAAAATAAAAAAATGCTAACAAATTGAACCACAATTCGCAATTTATTAAAGTCCATTTCAGTAATTCATTCTACTTTAACAACTTTGTAAATAGGTAGTCGAAACTAACATAAAACATTTTACAAAACAAGAATCATCAAGTCCGAACCAGTTTATGAACTAGTTAAAACTGGATGGAACTGGAAAACTGTAATAAATTTCATTGAAAATTCTTGTTTTTGTAGTTTACAATGCAATGTTTGTACTTTGTAGTTAAGAGCAAAAGCAGTCAAAAATTGCAAAATTGTTTTTTATTGTTATGGATTTTGTACGTTAAATAGACCGACGTTGTGCTGAAAGTTTTGTTGATTTCCGACTATAAAGCAGATTTTTCAGTAACGCTAGTAAAAAATACACACGTTGAACTAAGGGTGAGTTATGAAGCGGAGAGGAGCGGGGCGGAGTTCAACTGACCAATCACAATGAATTACGATTAGAATTTGACACTTTGCGTTGTTTGACAATCTCAATCTTCGATCAACAATACACAACTAGATATCGGGTCACGTACAAAATCAAAGCTAAATACAGTCGTAGATGAAGTGTGACAGCAGACGGTCTAAAAACTCCAACACCACGGTTGGTCACTACAGGAACATACTTACATTTTAGTAACGAAATTCAAACAAAATAACTACACCCATAAAACATTTTTGCTCTCTCATCATCAACGTACACATTTGAATTTTATAAGTACTTCGGATACTGAAACTTTAGGAATGCTTTTGAAAGAAATTTGCGGTACCATTTCTCATACACCTAATACTGCAGATGCCATAAATATGTGTCTCAACTGTTTAAAGCTGGGTTGACACGATCCAAGTCTACTTTGATATCTACTTGGACATAACAAAGGTACAATATCTTGTCTTTGTTTTATATCATTTCTTCATAAAACGTATTACGACAACAACTGAGACCAACTGATGTTTTGGTGAAAATGTAACATAATTAATATAATATACTAGCAGCGGTTTTACCCGCGTTGTGTCCGTTTCCGTGGGAATTTCGGGAAATTTTATACATAAACCTTCCTCTTGAATCACTTTATCTATTTTAAAAAAACGCGTCAAAATCCGTGCAGTAGTATTTGAGTTAATCGCGAACAGACAGACAGACAGACGCGGCCGGGGACTTTGTGGTATACTATGTAGTGATATGGTCCAGGAACTTGCGCTTTCGTTTCGAGTCTACTCGTATCTTGTAACTCCAGCTTAAAAGTTACCTCACAACAGAATTTAGTCACAAAAAAAACACATCATTCATAGCCGACTGTTTATGTGAAACTATTTAGCATACTGTGACCCTATTTATTCATATTTGGACCGAGCCCAAATAGGTCCGTGAACCGTAACCCCGTTTTATTTATGAACACGCATATATTAGACACTTGAATTTTAATATCTTTGGAAGCTATTAAAAAGACAAAATAGTTAGTTTTTATGTCTTTGGCAAGTGTTGTGGTTTTAGCACAGACTATGTATATGCTGTTTGTATGTGATTATTAGTTTAAAGTGTTGATTAACTGCCGCAATCAGATACTCAATTAAATGAAACTCAATTTATGACGTAATATTTCATACATTACACGTCAAAATCAGTCATTAAAAGCCAGCAGCATTTTAGCTATCAAATGGTTTGTCACTTTCTGACATACGCTATTTTCCAAAGAGCAAAAGAGACAAAACACTCACTAACAGTGTTTTAGTTAGAGAGCGTTTATGAATAAGGCAGTAATAGTCCATCGAAAAGTTACATTTGGGGTTGCGTTTTTTAGAGGACGCAATTTTATTTTTTTGATGTGTAGGGGGGGTCAGTGTAAAGCTAAAAACAAGTTTGTGGGGTCGCCACCCTTGTCCCACGGCCGCCATCATGAAAATAAGGGTTGAAATGGTTTTTACGATATATCTCTTAAACTATTAATTTGATAAAAAATTTTTTTAAATATTTTTGTTGCAAATTAAATTCTCTACAACTTTGGTCTAGTAACTTTTTGTCGTAGAACTATAAATAAAAAAGTTATAAGCGAAAATGTTCAGAAATTTTAAAAGTAAAAATAAAAGACATAAGGGACATTACAGCTGCTGCTGATCCTAATACCGATCTATCGAAGGTTGTAGTTCGATTAGGTGGGTTCCATTTGCTCATGTCGTTCATAGGTGCGATTGGATATATCATGTCTGGTAGTGGACTCGAGGATATCTTCAAATTAATTTATGCTGAGAACTGTGTACAGCACATAATCTCTGGACATGCTTAGATAGGGCTGTACGTGCTCATTTGCTAGTGCATTTATCAGAAACAAAAATATTTATGGATTCAATAGAATTTACAGAAGAAGAACGAGATTTTCTGGATGATAATAGTACTATAAATGAACACGTACAGCCCTACCATAAGCAAGTCCAGACATGTGCTGTACACAGTTCTCAGCATAAATTAATTTGAAGATATCCTCGAGTCCACTACCAGACATGATATATCCAATCGCATCTATGAACGACATGAGCAAATGGAACCCACCTAATCGAACTACGACCTTCGATAGATCGGTATTAGGATCAGCAGCAGCTGTAATGTCCCTTATGTCTTTTATTTTTACTTTTAAAATTTCTGAACATTTTCGCTTATAACTTTTTTATTTATAGTTCTACAAAAAAAAATTACTGGACCAAAGTTGTAGAGAATTTAATTTGCAACAAAAATGTTAAAATTTTTTTTTTATCAAATTAATAGTTTAAGAGATATATCGTAAAAACCATTTCAACCCTTATTTTCATAATGGCGGCCGTGGGACAAGGGTGGCGACCCCACAAACTTGTTTTTAGCTTTACACTGACCCCCCCTACACATCAAAAAAATAAAATTGCGTCCTCTAAAAAACGCAAGGTTAGGCCTAAAAAATGTAACATTTCGATGGACTATAAATGTATCTCTACTAAGGAAGCATTTGACAAGCCCGTTGGCACAGTGGCAGCGAGAGTGCTTGCTGTGTCGGGGGTTGCGGGTTCGATTCCCGGAGTCAGTAACACAAGCTTAGAGCTTTCTTTGGATCTAATAAACCGTGTGTAATTTTTTCCGGGTATATATTCCGGGTCAGGTATATATTTGACGTCAGGTATATATTTGACGTCTCTGAGTAAGGGTGTTAATAAAGTTATTATTGTATGTGACTTCAATAATATATTGAGCAAAATTCGACCCATCCGAGTAGCATCAAAGCTTAACGTTGCTTAACAGCACGATCATACCGAGAATAACGGTTTCATTTGTAGAACTGTTAGTTTATAATTAACTGTCCAAACAAACTACAAAATAGAACAAATTACTTCGAACAAAAAAGTAATTCTTTTACTATTTTCAGTGCAACACTTCTTAGTAGGCGAGTTCAAAAGAGCATTATTTTATTCAGTTCACTCATTTAGCAGAACTATTGTTTAAGCTTTTATTTTATTAAATAGTTTAAGTTTATTTGCATGTCCGCTGCAACTAGATTTTGCTTGTTTTAAAAATAATATAACAGTTTTTTCTCGGGTAAAATATTTTATGCATCATATTATCAAACAAAGGTCTCAATTAATGAGATAAGTGGTTATCGCTCTGTATTCGTTTTGTATTGCTTCGCTTTGTTTCGCTTTTATCAAAATGTATGAGAATGTGTGACTTTGACTTTGACTTTGAATGTGTCATCACCACATGATTGTAACATGAAGCGAATGCGAATCCACTACCCCTGAAAGATGTAAAATAAAAGCGAAGTGTACCCGTAAACGTAGTTTCAATTCAAGCATTCGCAAGCATTCAAGCAAGTTTAAGGGTCAACACTGCGTTAAGCGTGCGCACGCGGCGGGTGGTTCACTTTTGTATGACACTGAACGCGACGGGCGCACGCTCCGGTTCACTTTTGTATGAAACCACACGCGGCGGCCGCACGCGACGGTTCACTTTTGTATGAAACCACACGCGGCGGGCGCACGCGACCGTCCACTTTTGTATGGAACCGCAGCGTACGCACGCTAAACGCAGTGTCGGCCCTAAGAAACCAGTTTAAATTATCAAACGTCTTAAGCACTCTTACTTATTCTGAACCCAACCATCGAAACTTAAAGTTAATTAACAAATCAATTGATTTCGATAACTATAGAATAATTCGGGTTATACAACAGCGGATTTCCATACAAAATAATTGGAGAACTTTTCAATAAGTTCGAAATCTTGTAGTGCTAAAGTAAGGGCAAGTTTATATTGTTTAATCATTTTACCATAACAATGAGGAACGGAAACTATGTACGGCTTGAACTCAATTTTGACGCGGCGTTTACGTTGTCTTTGTCTTGGCATGTTGAGTATTTAGTAGAAACAATATGGAAGCGGTAATCGGTGATTAAGGGATAAAGGGGAATTAGGACCTTTCACTTTCGTGCCCATATAAGAGCCATTTTCTTCATTATCAAAGGAGTTGGTATTTTATTGGGAGTTCCTTTTATGTTGCAGTTGTATGATTTAAGTCGATGTTTTATGAAGTGGCTGGGTGGATTGTAAAACGCTGCTGTATAGTTAGATGGTGACTTGACGTTCAGCTAATCTTAGTTAGGTTTTTTGTTAACAGACTTATTAACGCCACATTAATACAGTGTTTTATAAATTTCAATTAAGTAGTCGCTTTGTACAACTGCTGGTTATACCATGTGACTGCGACACTAAAAAATGTCCGTATAGTGTGAGAGAATTCTTAAGTAATAATTATTAGTTTTTGACACTTATGTAAGACCTACCTAACAAGTAACGTTGCATGCCTTCTAATATATCGGCGAAATAGAGAAACCTGTATATATCATAAGACCAATGTATGTTACCTATTTCATGCAATAAATAATTTCATTAACATTATCTTGGTTTTAGGATTCAGTGATTGTTTAACGCATTGAGCTGATTAACTTAACACCGCATTATATTTAATAAGTAGGTACTTTATTAGACTTAGCGATGTTTATATTTTTTTGATCTTGGCTAGTTGACTACTTGGATGGGTGGCCGATAGTGGAATTTCTATCTGAGCGCTACCGTGTTTTGGAGAGCAATTTAAATTTTTAAGTGATCATAAGTTATCATCAGTATTGATAATAACTTGTAATAATCAGGTGTAATTTGTATTAGTAAAACAAAAAAAATTGCACCTTTGTCGTTTATGGTGGTGTATAGGAGCATGGGGTGGAATTTTTACATGCTTTACTATTTTATTCGTAGCACTCTGCCTTATTTTTTTGGTTTGAGTCATGGTGCAAAATTTTAATTCATTTTATGCAAGCTAATATAGAACTTTATCATCAAGGGAATAAGTACTATAATATCATGAAATAACATTTAGAACACTCCTTCTTCCTACGAGACACTTCGATGACAGTTGTGACGGATTAAAACAAATTGTATGAAAACTCGTTTAAAATCTCTTGAGATTTTTTCCGGATTCATATTTTACTAACAGTGCTTTCAGCATTGAGTTGTAATTATATGTACTACGTTAGTACATATAACTCAATGACCTCCGGAGGGTACGTTAAGCAGTTTGTCCTGGTTGTATAAATCGTTAGCTCATGTCGGAGGTCTTTAGGCGGTCTAAAAACTCCGACACTAGGGTTGCACGGAGGGTTCCGATTCCGTACTTTAAAAGACGGCAAAAAATCACGTTTGTTGTATGGGAGCCCCCTGAATATTAACGAAGTCTCAGTAATAGGGTCCCGTTTTTACCCTTTGGGTACGGAAGCCTTAAAAGAAAATCAAAACTAATTAGTATCCAAATTGGTCGGATAATTATAATGAATGGAAAACAGAACAACGTTTACTAACCCTAACGTTAAGTCCAATCAAATTAAATTCAATGCTTTTCCTTGAATAATAATGCGGTAAAACATTGGATCAGTGATTCGACTCCAGAGGATGGTTTAGATAAGGCATGTACGAGAAAAACATTGTTAAGGCATCGTTTTGATTAAGCAAGATTTGAGATGTGGATCGATGAGTGCAATAGACCACAGAATATTTTTCGCATTTGACATTACACAAATGTCTAATTAAATTACAAAAACGTCAAAAATTACGCGGTCGTACGCTTACTCTGTCTTACTTACAGCTTATAAACTCTCTAAGGCGCATTATAAGTGAACTTTTAGGTCTATTTTTAAATAGAAATATGAATAATATAGTGATTATTATCAAAGGTAGAATGGCGTATGAGAATTGGATCTATTAGAACCAAAAAAGTAAATTAAAACCAAAAAATGGGTACATACAAAGTTAAGGTACTTATTATAAAATTATTTACTAATTTTTAATTAAGTTTTTCTTTTACTTTACAAAATAATAAGCTAATGTGTCTTAATGTTCAATAACAACTACGCCACAATAAGCGTAGTTTAACTTGCCGCAATTAACCGGAGCTAGCATATCTGTACTGCAAAGCTTCAGAGTCCAATTATGAATCTACCTTGAAAGTTTGTTAATGTGCTAGCGTAATGAATATTTATGTTGTACATTAAGAGTGTACACTACCTCAGTTCGCGTATTCAGATTTTCCCCTGAGCCGAAGCGGGACAGAAACACCTGAGCGCTTGGTGTTTCGGCCCGCGAATTGTAGGTATTTGCTCCCTACAAACATTATGGTACTCATTTGAAAAAACCGCAACATATGAATTGTTCTGTAAACCCTATTCAATTTACTACACTTTATTTTAATTCAACAACTTTTGTATTTATTGAGATATTAAGATTTTAGTAAAAATTTAGAGATAACTTTGCGATTTTTTTCTATCGAGAAAATTTCATGGAGTCGTGTTTTCGAAACATATGATCGATAGATTATATCATGAACTTTACCATACATACGTTTCAAAGTTAAATATTGAGTAACGAGGAATATATGGAGATCCCGCCGAGTTGAAAATAAGCGATTTGAGGTAGTATACACTCTTAAGAGGCTAAGTATCGTGCTATTCATTAAACGGCGATGCGTTGTTATGATTTAAGTGAGTGTCATGACTTTATGTGTTTGCTTAGTAAAACGACTCGAAATTAAGATGATAATTTTTCTTTAAGTGTTAAATGGACATTGCATTTTTTAACTTAGTTTTTTGTCTAAGAAAAAACTACTGGACGGATTTGGATGTACAGTAATATAAGTTATGCATCAGAATAATACATGAGATGCAGTCTATCCTGAAATTCCTTCGGCAACGGGTACAATGCGGGTTATACCGCGGGGCACGGCTAGTAACCCCATAAAGCAAAAGCTCTTATTAAAGTCTGTTCATATCACCCGGATTTATTCAAAATCATACAACAACACGCGAGAAAAACATATGAAAAACAGGACAAAACTTTTGATATTATGTTAAAAAGGGACCATTAAACCTCCCAAAGCAAACCTTAATAGAAAACAAAAACGAACGAAAACAGTTACTATACCTTCAAAACTCCCGTATCCCAAACGCATTCCATCCCACTATTCCTCAGTATAACATGAATAATGTATCGGCGAAGAATCTTTATAAATATTGGTCCGTTGTCCATCACATTGGGAAGAAAAAATATATATTCGATGTTCCTCAGTCGGAATATATCATGAATAAATTCCTGGAAATGTCGGGTTCACAGTCTTTTCCGATAATATATGTAGACTCGATGGAACGGATGGATGGCGCTTGGTACAGGAATATGTATCGTGAACTCGCAGTATCTGAAGGAAATCGACGGTAGCTTCGGACTTTATTTAACAAGATTTAAATGCTACTGAAGGTGAAGTTATATTATGGATCCAATTATTGATTACTAGCAGCGCCCCGCGGTTTTACCTGCGTTTTGCCCGTTCCCGTTGGAGTTTTGAGATGAAAAATAGCCTATAACCTTCCCGTTGAATGAGGCTATCCGTTACAATGTGTATTATTCAGATTAGATTGTGGGGTTCTGAGGAAGATTTATTATATTAGTATAGTAAATACTAGTAGTGCACTGTGGATTTAGTCGCTTTGTACACAGGATATCTTCCTACCGCAAGATATTTCTTAATCAAGTCTCACACCGGACTTCGAATACTTTCTCAGTAGTGAATTAAAGAGTGATTTTGACATGTAACGTATAAAAAATTACGTCAATTAGTTAAGTATCAATGCACTAAATTTTTCCAGAAAAATACGTTTAAAATTCTCTGTTTTTCTCTTCCTATATTTTCTATCGATACTACAAGTTTTCCCTAAACTGTCGCAGGCATGTTAAACAAAAACAAGAAAGCTCGAACGCGTATTTTTACCAAGCCAGCAAAGAAAGGAACCACAAGGACGTTAAAACTTGCACAACGCTAACTTTGGGTGATTCTAAAAGACATTTAATGGCCCAGAGGAAGTTTTGCAACTTTCTTTATAAGCGGTTAACTCGCTAATTGAAGAGTTACTCTGATAAGCGGAGGTTTTGGGAAATATATTTTTAAAATGTTCATTATAAAGTGACGGGGAAAAGGAGTCGGAAGCGTGATTAATTACATTTGGAGTTATTAGTATTTGGGGCGTAGTTTGACAGCAATGGTGCGGGGTTAAGGCGTAATTACGGCCTAATCTACCTGAGGGTATAAACTATTAATTAAAACTTACAAAACTACCCAGTACCCCGCAGTTTTACTCGCGTTGTGAGTCAGGTGTTGTCACTCACCAAATGCAGTCGATTACCGTCTTCTAAAGGCAAGTCGGTTAGATTGAGAGAATTGACAAAAATCTCCTAAAGTAAGTAAACTCACTGGAGTAGGTTAGTATCCAACTCTGGTACCGAAGTTATTGGACAACCTAAACGCCTCCGACATGGTCTGGCGATTAAAACAACCGGGACTTACAATTTTACGTGCCCTCCGAAGCAGGTAACGCTCAAGCAGAAATGCTGCTACCAGCAACCTACCCATGTAATGACTGAGTTGCACGTTGCTTAACAATTATTAGGAGTTTAAAGTATCCTAAAGTCAAATATTGAAATTAGACATATACTAGCTGCGCCCCGCGGTTTCACCCGCGTTGTACCCGTTCCCGCGGGAATTTCGGGATGAAAAATAGATGTTGGCCGATTCTCAGACCTACTCAATATGCTCACAAAATTTCATGAGAATCGGTCAAGCCGTTTCGGAGGAGTACGCGAACGAACACTGTGACACGAGAATTTTATATATAAGATGACGTTCACTTTCTACTCAATTCTTCAACTCGCATCTTGTAAACTCGCTTAATATCAACGGAGCTTTAGTAGCTTACCCCATGTAGGTAGGTATTAATAAGTGCTATAGCAAGAAAGAAAGAAATTCTACAAATAGAAAGTAGGAAGTAAAGATAAAATTGAATTCTTAATCGAATCTCAGATAAATAAACAGGTTTTCATCGAGAAACTGTATTGTTCTGATTAATTAGTCTCCGAGGAGTTGCTTACAGAATACTCATTTAACTTTGCCTTGTTCGGAAATTCTGCAATTTCATACAATTTCTTTGTTCGTTTCAAATCTTGCTTATTTCACTTAGTTTGGAAACATAAATAATAAGATAACTGATCGTTTTATTAGTTTTGAATCGGAATCGGTGGAGGAAATAGTATTGTGCTTTATCATCGACACATCAAAATACTATTTTTGGTAAAGAGAAAATGTATGAGGATTTTTGTGAATATGGATAACAAATTTTCTCGTCATTTTCGTATATTTTGTGACCATCATATATCTTGTTTCAGATCATGAAAGCGCTACACCTGAAGAGTGGAACCCTGATCACCGAATGGAGGAAGCGAGGTTAAGATGGAGAGGTGGTCGGAAGTCAACGTGGTGGCGATGTGCTCGCTCAGCTACCGGCTGAAGGCGGGGCTGGTGGTGATACTGATCATGGGGTTGGGGTTCTTCAATGAAAGTCAAGGTGAGGCTAATATATGTCTATTGATGTATCTATACTAATATTATAAAGCTGAAGAGTTTGTTTTGTTTGTTTGTTTGTTTGTTTGTTTGTTTAAACGCGCTAATCTCAGAAACTACTGAACCGATTTGAATAATTCTTTTTGTAATGGATAGCCACATTCAACGGGAAGGTTATATGCTACTTTTCATTCCGAAATTCCCACGGGAACGGGAACAACGCGGGTAATACCGCGGGGCGCTGCTAGTTAATAATATAACCGGAGAAATTTACTCACAGTTAATAAGACACAAAGTTAGCTCTGGATAGCCACATTCAACGGGAAGTTATAGACTTTTTTCATCCCGAAATTCTTACAGGAATAGGCAAATACTGTTAGTTATTTCATAAATAGTCTGAAATAAAAACCTTTTCCATTATCCAATGTGTCGAATTCATTTGTATGCGCGTTTGTACAATTTAGCGATATATTTTTAACTAGCAGCGCCCGCGGTTTTACCCGCGTTGTACCCATTCCCGTGGGAATTTCAGGATGAAAAGTAGCCTATAACCTTTCCGTTGAATGTGGCTATCCATTACAAAAGGATTTTTCAAATCGGACCAGTAGTTCCTGAGATTAGCGCGTTCAAACAAACAAACTCTGCAGCTTTATAATATTAACGTACAGATTTACATAAGAATTTCCATTTGTGAGGTAAATGTAGGTACCAAGCAACATTGTAACCGAATATCTTGCAATAGTTTTAATTGAGCCAGTTAGTTGCGGCATCAGACAGTAGTAATGCGAAGTCTCTAGGGTCGTTATATTCTAGTTGGTGGCGAGATAGCCCCTTGACTTAGTAAGATGTTGAGGTTAGAAACTAACTCCGGCTTAAGATGGTTTTAATAATATGAATTGTTTTGACCCTGTTTAGTGGTTAGTTGGACATATTTTGTAGATGTTCTTGAGTTTTATGGTTACTTGATGACTTAAATTGGTTTATAAGTTTTAGTAAGTAATTAAATTTTTGCGGTTGAAATTGTAATGAACTGACATGTGCCCTGCAGTTTAATCCGTGTTAAGCCCGTTACCGTGGTTATTTTAGGATCTTCTTCTTCTTCATCGAGTGGATGGTCAACCTGACCAATCCTGGTGTCAGAGTTATTGAGCCGCCAAAAGCCTGTAACATGGCTCATGTAACGACTACTATCCGTAGAAAGTAACCGGGACCGAAGGCTTAACGTGCCCTCCGAAGCACGGAATTTTAGGATGAAATAGCTTTAACCAGCCATTTAAATGTGACTATCGTTTACAAAGAGAATTGTTCGAATCGGGTCGGACATTACCGTACAAATAGGTCACAAAAAGTTACAAAAAGTGGCGATACCGCGTTTGTACCGCTCGCGCTCTTGGCGTAGTTTGACGCGATTTTGTTCATTGCAAGTGTTAAGTAACGTGCAGTTTGACCCCTACTTGGATGGGTGGCCAATAGTAGCATTAATACCTGAGCGGTAGCGTGCTTAGCGCATGTTTAGCAATCGGTCCTGGTTGTTTCAATCGTTCGACCATTTACAAGGTCTTTAAACAGCCTCCGTGGTCTTGTGGTTTGAGCGCCCGGCTCACGACCCGGAGGTTCTGGGTTCGATTCCCAGTGGGGACAATATCTCACAAAAATCTCTTTGTGAGACTTTCCTCAGTTTGGTTAGGGCATTGCAGGCTGAATCACCTGATTGCCCGAAAAGTTAGATGATTCCGTGCTTCGGAGGGCACGTTAAGCCGTCGGTCCCGGTTACTCTCTACGGGTAGTAGTCGTTACATGAGCCATGTCAGAGGCCTTTGGCGGCTCAATAACTCTGACACCAGGATTGGTCAGGTTGACCATCCACTCGATGAAGAAGAAGACAAGGTCTTTAGGTGGTCTAAAAACTTCGAAACCAGGGTTGGCCACTAATGTATTTGAACTAATTTACTAACTTACTGCTTTTTATGCTACTTCCCTTCTGCGGTAGTATCTTCAGTGGTCGGTGATTCCATTCTCAGTAATTTAGTCCTAACAGTAAATTTTTATCGCCTCTTGAATATTTTATTTCCTATTTATTAGTGCTAAACTCTTTTACATTAAATTCTCGTTAAGGCTTTTAGGTGCAAAATATGACTTGTTTAATGTTCAACTCTGTACATTAAGTTTTGTAGTTACTTTGAAATATTTTCTAGAGAAGCACTCGTTAGTAAACCAAATTACGGTTTTCAATGGACAAATATGTAATACACTAGCAGCGCCCCGGGGTTTTACCCGCGTTGTGCCCATTCCCATGGGAATTCCGGAATGAAAAATATCTTAGAAACTTTTCGTTTAATGTGGTTATCTATTACAAAAAGAATTATTAAAATCGGACGGGTAATTTCCGAGATTAGCTCGAACAAACAAACTTACAAATTTTACCTCTTTATAATATTAGTATAGATTTACTGCCGCGTTCAGACCATTCGAAACGAGTTTGAGATCACCAACCCGTATTTGGCAAGCGTGGTGATTATGCCTAATCCTCCTCACTGTACTGATAACTTCAGTGAGATGAGAGGCCTTTGCCCAGCAGTGGGACATTACAGGCTAATACTTACATATCTATTTATACACAATAATCAAAATACATAATAATCTGTGAGACAAATTGATACCATTAACTACGACGATATTATCGTGTCATTAATTACCTACTAATGATTTAGTGATTTCAATCAACAAACCAATTAGGTTAGTCTTGTCAATCGGTATCATAGTTCAAATACTTGGGCAATGGGTCATGCATGACATCATCACTACATAGTATAAAACAAAGTCGCTATTTTTGTCTGTTTGTTTGTCTGTTAGTCTGTATGCTTAAATCTTTAAAATTACGCAACGGATTTTGATGCGGTTTTTTGTAATAGGTAGAGTGATTCAAGAGGAAGGTTTTTATGTAAAAAAGTTCCCGAAATTTCCACGGGAACGGGCACAACGCGGGTAAAACCTCGGGGCGCTGCTAGTTAATAGTAACACAAATAAATAAATTTTAAAAAATGAGTTCAATAAAATCACATAACAGTGTATACACTGAGACTTCCCAGTAAGTAATCAGATACTTGTATTGGGAATGTCCCGCAACTTCCCTGGTAACAATTTCACATTTAATTGAGTTTATTTGATTTAACACTTTTAAAAATAAAACGGAACTAAAATATATCTATACAAATTCATAAAATTGAAGTGTCTGTTTGTAATATAAAAGTAACCGCTTTTTACTAAGTGCTTATACACACGATACATATACCAAAACAACTTTTTTTTTATTGTCTGTCTGTTTGTTCCGGCTAATCTTTGGACTAATCGGCTGGACCGATTTTGCCAGGACTTTCACTGGCAGATACAAGGAGTAACTCAGGCTACTTTTATCCCCAAATTTCCGCGGGAACGATTATATCTCGAGAACGTTGGGACCGATTTTAATTATTCGTTCATTTTATTTATCTGAGCGCTGCGGTTGAATCCGCGGGGCGCTGCTAGTTAACTATATACAATCTCAACATAAACGCGAAATAAACAAAATGTTATTTAACGATAATATCATTCTTTCCATTACGAAATAGTACAAATATTTGCTCCGAATGTTTGTACACCGATTCGTCCAGTGTTTGTACAACTAATGTTATTATTTTGTATAAATACAATTCACTCCATCCCTACGTCTTGGGGACGATTTTCAGTTGCTTGCTTTTCTCTTAGAAATAATAACAGTTTTAGAAGGATATTTTTATTTTTCGGTAACTTAAAGTATATATTACTTGATGCTAGAAGACAATACTTGAAACGGTATTGTTATTTTAAAGCTCTTGGCGTAGTTTGACCAAGCGATGTCAGTTCATTGCGATTGTCAAGCTACGTGCAGCTCGCCCCCTACTTGGATGGGTGGTTGATACTGGCATTTCTGGCGCTACCTTCGGAGGGCACGTAAGGCAGTCGGTCCCGGTTGCAATTATCGTTAGACTATGTCGGAGGCCTTTAGGCGGTCTAAAAACTCCCGACACCAGGGTAAGCCATTAACCTACTTCACAAGAAGAAGAAGTTGTTTTAAGTACCTAATCAAACATGATTCGAAATGGTTTGAAATCTTAAATACTTTAACTATTAACCATCATCACTATCTATACTTCTTCTTCTTATCGAGTGGATGGTCAACCTGACCAATCCTGGTGTCAGAGTTATAGAGCCGCCAAAGGCCTCTGACATGACTCATGTAACGATTACTATCCGTAGAAAGTAACCGGGACCGACGGCTTAACGTGCCCTCCGAACCACGGAATCATCTTACTTTTCGGGCAATCAGGTGATTCAGCCTGCAATGCCCTAACCAATGCTACATAATTATAAATTCAAGTATCAGTTAAATATTTAAGCTTTGAAAGAGTATTACATAATACAGTATACTCTCCTTAATGAACATTAATATTACAAACATTTCTCATTTACTAATTGTATTCCACCCTTTTATCCTATTGCCAAAGTTTTTAATTACAATTTCGTATTCAATGTAACAACTGCAATCTCAGAGAATTTCATTCATATTTCAACAACTAATGACAATTTTGATTAAAATAACAACAATAGAATCTCCCTCAAATGCAACTAGCAAATGAAAATTTAAATTACATTCGCACAATAGCAAAATAACTTGTATGGTAAAATAACGCGGTATTCGGTATAACGTTATTAACGGAATAGGCAAGTAACGGTTTCGGAAACCGTAAGAAACATTAGTAATATAGTTTGCGCAGATGGTCGTAATGTCTTTAATTATCGTTGAACGTTTAATAAGCGTTACGTTATTTAACGGTATGGAACGGTAATAATTCTTGATGAAAATAATTACAAAACCTATTACATATATCTAATATATAAAATAATCGTGTCACGGGGTGCGTGGTTGAACTCCTCTGAAACGGCTCGACCGATTCTCATGAAATTTTTTGTGTACATATCGGGTAGGCCTGAGAATCGGACAACATCTATTTTTCATACCCCTAAATGTTAAGGGAACGTCCGATGCAGACTTCTCCATCTCTTCCTGTTCAGTGCAAGCTCCTTCACATCTCTATACGACATGACAGACAGTTTTTCTTTAATCTGGCTCATAATTCTACTAATATTATAAATGTGAAAGTTTGTGAGGATGGAGGTATGGATGTATGGATGTAGGTTTGTTGCTCACGAAAAAACTACTGAACGGATTGGGATGAAACTTTACAGTATACATCAGAATAACATATGGGATACATTTTATCCCGAAATTCCTGCGGGAACAGGTACAACGCGGGGCGCTGCTAGTAACCTATATATGAATAGAATAGTAAGCCACTAAATTTAAAACCAGTAAATTTTAGAAAGGTAAAAACGTGAAAAGTGCCCATTACTTAACTTTGCATTACTTTATCTCTGAAGTATGAAAGTTCTAATTGTTAACCCCACTTAACATAACCAGTAAAAGCGAAAACATTGAAATGCACTTGGAATTCTCGGCAAAAAATTCAAGAAAAACTTCGAACACTTTTAGTAAGAATATAAAATTCTTAAAATTATTTTTTTGTTCTATATCCTGAAGTGGATGGAGTTTTATTTAATTTTCCTATTTTCAAATTATACATCGTTTCATTTTTTTTTTCGTTAAAGAGCATTCTAATATCATGTATGCATTCACAATAAACAGTTGTTATGCAACAATTGCTAAACATATGTTCCTGTTCATTCCCCTCTTAAGCTTTTTGTTGCCGAGCAACATTTAGGCATGCAAGGAACATGTTTTCAGCAACTCATCAACATGTGCATTAAAAATAAAAATAAATTAATAAAAAAAACGTGCTACCGTGCTTCCATGCACGGTAATTTCTCCCAGTAGTTTCAATCCCAAGACAGGGTGGACGGATGTAGTGTCCAAGGATATGGCTGAGTGCAAGATTTCCGATGACGACTTCGACAAAAGAGCGAAGTGGAGAAGAAAAATAAGGAAGGCTGACCACATGACCATGTGAGACACATAGCCAGCAAGAGAGAGAGAGAGAGTTTCAATTGTTAGACGATGTCAAAGACCTTCAGGCGGTCTAATAACTCTGAGATCAGGTTTGCCCACTACCCTACCCAAACTGACTTACTTCACAACGAGCACTTTATGTCAGATATGTTCCACCCACTTATCACTGTTACATACATGTTTACTTCAAGCTACGAGTAAGAAAAGTTCGTACCATTAAAAGTAACGTCCAAAGTGACGAGTAAAATTAACATCGAGTAAGCACTAGTCCTTAGTCTTTATTATTAAAGTTGGAGTCGTTTGCCCATACGTGTGCATACGACTTTGTTCGTAGTCGTATAATATATACGTGTAATGCTAGGGTGACAATGCTTTCATGTGTTAAACGGATATGCGAAGCGAAAGTGTGAAATTGTTTGTGGTACGTTGGGTGTGTTGGAAATGTCGTGTACAGCATTTTCTTTACGGTGTGAAGTTTTATTGTGGTTTTAATTGATTGTTTGTTTTATGGAGTTTGTTTCGAATTTTGTTTGAAGTGTATTGAAGATTGTTGGGGTTGTATAATTTGTATTGTTTTCTAAGTTTCTTTGTCTGTGACTGACGTTCATTAATCGACACTTGGGTGTAATATAATAGTAACTTTTTGACGTAATATTAAGTACATTACATGTCAAAATCACTCTTTAAATCCCTACTAAAGAAGCATTTGACGTCTCTGAGTACGGGCGTAAGAATGTCTGATTACCTCGTCTGTTGTTTAACTACGGGGATTTTTATTATTAATCTACTTCAAAAATGAAAGTTCTATTTGACCTGACACTTAGAAAAACCACTTTTCTCATTTTCCTCATTTGTTGTACCCTAAATATAAAAAAAATCCTGTCAACATTAAAAATTATAATAAACATTTCAAAATCCAAATTAATTTCCTTCTCCAAAAACTCGCCTCATTTTCACTATCACAAATTTATTACACTTTTACTTTTACACCTAACATACACAATCTCAGCATAGTTCTTATAAATCTCTTCAAAAATAAACCTCTACCGTCTCTACAAAATCTCTCAAGCTATCATAAAGAGCACACAGCTTCAGATTATTAATAACTTAATGCTACCACCGGCTCACGCTCTATTTGTCCCAGTCACGCCACACTACACTGTCACCCTACAACACGCTACCAACTCGCAGATTTAGTACAAAAGGAACGTAATTCACAGTTAAAATTACTTTGTAATGATATAAACTGCTCGAGTAATGGTTCTGAGTGTTTCTTCATTATGACTTCATTACGTACGTGTGTGAATGAAACAGGTTTTTCGGTCATTATATATTTTGAGACGCGTGATCATACTCATCCTATTCACTGTACTGATATGTTCAGTGAGATGAGACGCTCAAGAGTGAGACGTAAGTTAATATGCTTGAAAACACAATTAAGTGTGGGCAGACGACCATTATTGTATTGTTCGTCTAATCTCTAGAAGTTATTAGTTGACGAGTTAAGAGCGAAGTGAGTAAGTGTGAATAGGTTAATAGGCTAATACTGGTGCGGAGTTCTGAGACCTAAAGGTCTACGACATGGTCTGACGTTTGAAACAACCGGAACCGACAATTTAACGAGTCTTCAGAAACACTGTAGCGCTCCGATAGAAATGCCACTATCGGCCACCCGTCCAAGTATGGGCTGAAGTGCATTGCTCTCAATTGCAACGCTATGCTTCAAACTACGCCACATAGGCTAGTGATAAATAATACTGGTGTAAAAATCTCAACTCTTCCCCGTGACCAAGCCATATACATTTACTAGCAGCGCCCCGCGGTTTTACCCGCGTTGTGCCCGTTCCAGTGGGAATTTCGGGAATTTTTTTACATAAAAACCTTCCTCTTGAATCACTCTACCTATTACAAAAAACCGCATCAAAATCCGTTGCGTAATTTTAAAGATTTAAGCATACAGACAAACAGAAGACAAACAGACGCGACTTTGTTTTATACTATGTAGTGATTTTGCCACTCTCCTTTAAGGGCTGATTATTGGCGTACTAGACCACACCACCTACATTATAAAAATAATACTTTCCACGAATAACTCAACTTTAATCAACGAAAAGAATATTTTAATCAAGTTAATGAAAAAACTTTATGTGGAAGCTAAAGAATCGGTTGAAACTAAACGAAAATTAAAGAATAAAAACACACTTTTCTTCGACATTCTTTCATTTTTCTTTCATAAACGTAGTTTGCTCTAATTTACGTCACTTCCGAATAAAACCAAGAAACCATTACCGAACTAAGTCAAATAACAAGTCATCCATAAATTACTCTTGTAATATCAAACATCAAAACTTACAAGAACAGAAAGTAATATAACAAATCCTGAAATTAATTTGCCATACCTTCAGAAACTTTCGTCTTGTAAAAAAATAATCGGGACTCAGTTTTATACGTTCTTGGTAAAACTTTTTGACGTCCAAGAAAAGTGACCGCAGTGGATTAATTGGAAGTCTTTTTAAGGCTTGTGATTGAAAATAACTTGGGCTCGGAACGATAAACCTAGTCGGTACAACTTTATTAAGGAAAAAACTAGTTCAGAACTAGTGGATTCTGCTACCTCAGTGGAAAGAAAGTGGAAAGAAAAAAGAAAACTGGAAAGTAGTGCGTATGGCTCGATTTGAGTAAACAGGTAAGTAGTAAGTTCATGTAGGTCAGTGGCTAACCCTAGTGTCAAAGTTTTTAGACCGCCTTAAGTCCTTGGACATGGTCTGGCATAAGTTATTTGGGTTCGGGAATAAGTTAACTCTTAAGACATTGGCTGACTAAAGTCCAAACTGTAGATGAATTACAGTACCGCTTTTTTTACTTAACAAAAAAGTCTATGACGGATGAAAAAGTTTCATCAGCTTTCTTACGCTCACACACCAGTTAACGTTAACACTAAATGTCAGTCTTAACAGACATAAGAAAATGAAAATTTGTGTCTTTCTACTGGCAGCCCCAACAACTTTAACACCCAGTCATTTAAGTTACGAAACGATGCTTTGTATTTACAAATCGTGAACTTTATAACGAACGTTATGTTACGATAACCAACCGTTTAAAACAACCCCTTAGACTTTTGCATCCTTTATAGGTTTCATAGACTATAATACTGTCTTTAAACAGTCTCTGAAGTTCAATCTGCGCAGACTCATACATAAATCCTGTCTATATAATCTGAATACCTAGACACAACCAGGTATTTAACTGTTAAGACCCAAAGTCAATAACCTCTCCTACAAGAAGGCCAAGCCCATTATTCACCAAAAGCTGAGTCCAGATTGATGAATATCACAAATCTCTCCACATTTTCTCCTAAAAGGTATCCTCCAGCATAGCAACCCCTAATATATAGCCCGCACATTTTGTTTTATATGCCTATTCTTTAGATCAAACGTGATGGCGAGATAAACCGTGTTATACATTATGCTGGCCTTAAAACGTAAGTTATGGATTATATAATACAATCTCGATTAAGGGTAGGGATGGTAAGAATGTGACTTGTAATGATAAAGAAACGATTTCTTGTGTCTAAAATTGCTTTGATGAATGATTTCTTCATATAGAATTAACACTACAAGCATCCCACGATTTCTACCACGGCCCGGGTCGATAAAACCTGAATGACTTACCATTTTAGTCGTAGTACTATTATTGGTAGTCATTTGTCGCATGCAACATACGTTGAAAGCTACAGTTAAAACATTAAAGATCAATATGTTGTCATCGTATGTTGCATGCGGAACACCTAACGGTAATAGCACCATAACTTTGAAATAAAACAAATTGAAATAAAAATAATATGAAAAGAGAACCTTTTAATAAAACAAATTATTTCAAAGTAATCAAAAACGTTCAACAAAAGTATCAAATTCGTATATTTCACGAACAAGTTACCCTCACCCTCGTTCTCCGGAGAATAGACCCATTCAAAGTAATAAAGGTTCAAAAAAAATAAAACTCAAACATTTCTGGGTCACAAAGCATATTCGGTATCCTATTACCTCAGATAACCTTTCTTACAAAATTAATAAACGTACTTCCACAAGCCAACAGTTCTCGATTACGGTACCCTTCCCATTTCCCGAAGTCATGTCAACACATGTGGAAAATTCTCATTTCTATCGCAGTAATCATAATCATTTTCTTTTAGCACCTTCCTTTGCGCACCGCGAGAATTGTCCACATCAACCCTCAACTTTAGACGCTTCAATTACACCCGTCAGAAGTCAGTAGTTGCGGTAACAAGCTCGAAACACTTCTCAGCCGAATCGGCAACCCTTTTGCAACAAACCGAGGTCATTAAACCAAATTACCCGACTTAAATCGCCCGGTTCACATCTCATTTACCCCGTTTTTACGATTCTGTTGCTTGTTTTTAAAATAAATATACAAACGAAATTTAACTCTGTAGTGTTTGTTTTTGGGTCTGTTTTTGTTCGAGCTTAAATTGTCAGGTGTTATTAGTTGTGGTGGGGAACTCAAGTTTGTAGTGAGTTGCGAATTACTGTTATCAGAGCCGTTATGGTTAAGTAATAACGATTAAGATTAAGTAATAACTATTATGGAACGTTATAATGTTCGTAGTCTTACCTTTAACAATAGTTTCTTTAATTCAGTTCGAAATACAACGTTAGTAGATAGTTATTATTGCGTGAAATGTCAACATTACAAGGGTTTTAATGTCGTTAGGTTAAATACACGTAAAATCCTATTACGAGTCACGAACGCACACAGCTTGTTACTGAGTAAAAATATTCAAATAACAAAAAACATTATGTAAAGAACGAAGGAACATTTCCCTTTGCTTATTTAAGTTGAGTTAAGCACCTGCACATGTGAAGTTGAAACTTCTAAGTAAACAGGACATTAAAGGAAAACTTAGTGTCAAAGTGTTGTCTGGCATCTGACAAGCACGTTAGAATCTAGAATTTTCTTTTAAATCCCTAAGAGGCTTTAGTGTAAGGCTATTAGGTCAAGTGGGAAAAATGTATGAGGTTTCTCGGTATAAGCTTGTTACATTAGTAATGATTCTAAGCCGCAGATTCGCGCTCTAGGTGTGATATAGTTATAGTCGGCTAAATCTTATTAAAGAGCTTTCGTTAAGTGTAATATTCTCCTTTGAGGATATTTCAAAGCTTTTAAGACGCCTTTCTTTGGGATTTGAGCATAAATATTAACATAATGAACATTAGTTGAGTAGGTTTTAATAAATTATTGTATAATATACATCAAAGAAAAGTAAAGTATTGACCTTTAAGCCAGTGCAAAACAAAGGCTTTTCACATTATTACACTTAGGGCTCGTTTAATTTCAGCGTTTTTAGTCGTCGAATATAATCGAATAAATAAATACATAAAATAAATATACCTGGACAAATTCACACACGGTTAATTAGACCCATTAGCTCTAAGCTTGTGTTATGGAATATAATTCACTGATACTACTACTTATACATACACAAATACTTTATAAGAATATATAATTGACACCCAGACGTCGTCCCCAACAACTATGTCTTCACCATAATGTTGACTCCGGGCGGGAATCGAACCCGCAACCCCCGACACAGTAAGCGCTCTCACTGCCACTGTGCCAACCGCCTTGTCAAAAACTGTGTACAGTTTTATCGGTAAAGTATTACCAATACATTCAATCTATAGAAATACATTTTCTAACACCCTTCGGGTTACGGAACCCCAAAAAATCAGTCAAGTGAGACAACAGAACCCTTGATTTCATCCCCGACTCTCGTTTGTTTTTTTTTCAAACTCATGACGTAAAGTTCACGTCAAAAACATTCGCCAAAGTTTTGAAACGTCTATCCACAAGTTGACAGTTCTTGTTTGCGGGATCTGAAACAATTTCACATTTTCTGCGAGAGATTAGGATTTGGGTTTGAATATTATAATGTTAGCAGCGCCCCGCGGTTTAACCCGCGTTGTACCCGTTGCCCGTAAGAATTTCTGGATTTTTTATGCATAAAAACCTTCCTCTTGAATCACTCTATGTATTAAAAAACCGCGTCAAAATCCGTTGCGTAGTTTTAAAGATTTATGCATACATAGGGACAGACAAACAGACAGCGGAAAGCGACTTCGTTTTATACTAGGTAGTAATAATGTTAAGTCATAGCTTGTAAGACTACAAAGTGTCGCATTGATATAAATCTATAGGTACTTATAGGAGGGTTACACGTCATTCGTATAATAAGGCTTAATAGTTTGTAGCGCTCGTGCAGTAGTTTGACCAAGTGATGTCAGTTCATTGCGATTGTTAAGCAACGTGCAGCTCGCCCCTTACTTGGATGGGTGGCCGATAGTGGCATTTCTATCTGAGCGCTACCGTGCTTCGAAAGGCACGTAAAGCAGTCGGTCCCGGTTGTTTCAATCTTCAACCCATGTTGAAGGTCTTTAGGCGGTCTAAAAACTCCAACACCAGGGTTGGCAACTAATTTATACTAATCTATACTAATATTATAAAGCTGAAGAGTTTGTTTTGTTTGTTTGTTTGTTTGTTTGTTTGTTTGTTTGTTTAAACGCGCTAATCTCAGAAACTACTGAACCGATTTGAATAATTCTTTCACTGTTAGATAGTCTATTTATCGAGGAAGGCTATAGGCTACATTTTATCCCGGATTTCCTACGGGAACGGGCTCAACGCGGGTAAAACCGCGGGGCGCTGCTAGTCTACTATAAAAACTAACCTACTCAAACTCACTTAGAACTAAATATATGTATGACAAACAAATTACAAAGAACTTAATACTATTATAACAAATCATATAAACATACATTAAGCCGCATATTTCACTTCATTTGACACAATCAAAAAGTTTCCCACCTAACTCAAGTTCAATTTGCCTTAAGGCAGATTTACACATGAAATTCTAGATCACATTCCCAACTTTATACCCCATTATATCCCTACTATAGAACGGGTATAAACTTCGGGTATACGTATAACTGTACCCTTTAAGCAACGATAACGGTTATCGATTTTGCCACAGATGTTACTTAATACAGTTAAGGCCATGCGTTAGTATTTGTAGCATGCATATTTCATTTTGTACCATTTTGTTATGTGGTTGAACTTTGTATGTTGATATTTGAGAGCATAATATCAATGGTTGGTAACGTTATAGAATAGTTAACGTTAGAGCAAAGGGTTGATAGCTTTAGTGAATGACTAGTCTCAGTGTCGTAGCCCATTACGATACGCCTAGACCAATAAAAATCCAATAAGCTCTTAGCTCTTACAATTTCTCAAATATCGTGACCTTTCACTTTTTTCGCGAATTTCACGATAAAATTTAGCCTGTAGGCTTTTTCTAGAATGTGAATTCAATACTAAAAAAAATATTAGGCAGTTTCTGAGATTAGCACGAACATACAAACAAAATTACAAATACCTCTTCACTACATAATATAAAACAAAGTCGCTATTTTTGTCTGTTTGTTTGTCTGTTTGTCTGTATGCTTAAATCTTTAAAATTACGCTACGGATTTTGATGCGGTTTATTGAAATAGGTAGAGTGATTCAAGAGGAAGGTTTTTATGTAAAAAAAATCCCGAAATTCCCACGGGAACGGGCACAACGCGGGTAAAACCGCGGGGCGCTGCTAGTTATATAATAAGTATAGAAGTATAGATACATGTATGTAAACCTCTCCAAATAAAATACAGTGCAAAAACCATACAGCTTTGGCTATTAAGCTATCTGCGTCTAAGAATCTATCGGTTGGTATTTTCCAAATAGCTTTCTACATGCGACGGGCCCAACCCGATTCAATTTTAGCGTCACATCCCTCCAAATGCCAGAGGTATTGCTTAGAACTTATGCGATAGTTCTGTGTCTAGAAATAGAATCTAGATAAAACGGTAGTGCTATAAAGCGCTAAGCCTTCTGTTGGATTGAATTCGGTTGTTAAGATTGGTATGGTATGAATTTACTAAGTCTGAGCACGATAGTCTGTAGTTCAACGCACACTTAACACATTATTCCTACTGCGGGTACGGGCAGGGTGCGGGTCGCGTGATGTTGTATTCCTTTTATTTGTATGAAATGTTATACTGGCCCGTGGGAGCGCGTTAAGCTGTAGAGGTTTCTTTTCTGTGGATGCCTGTAAGAGGCACACATATTTGAATGAGAACCTTTATAGTGCTGTAGTCATCATTTAATATGTTATAGCCGTTGGCAACCCTAATTAGGTAAATAAATAAATAAATCTATGAAAACATATTATGGAAGAGCGTGCATTGGAGACAAGATATCTAGAAAAGTTTTTAGTCAGATTTTTGTTATTAAACTAAACATATTGTACTAACTGTGACACCGACAACTGTAGTCATAGTTTTATTTGCGTCAATATGTTGGGTCTAAAATTGAGACGCGGTGGTTTGTAAATTAGTTCATTGGTTTGATGGAGCCGACAAATAGAGGTCGAATGTAATATTGTATTGTGTATGACGTGTGTTCTCTGAACGGTAGAATGACTTGTCTAAAGGCCGATTTACATCAGGCGAGCGAATGCTCATTCTATCCCCACTCTATAAAATTCTTGTAATGTAAAAAGATTTAGAGCATTCTTTAGTTGTTCTATTGCGTTCTTGGAATATTCTAAGAATGCTTGCTCGCTTGATGTAAACGGCACTAGGGCGTGCGAACAGTTGCTTAGAGTTCTTGCGTGTTCTGATGTGCTCGCTCCTAGGAGCGGTCTCTTCAAAGCGTTCTAGTGTTCTCATTCTTGCTCGTTGATTTTTTGGTGTAAACACTGAAAACGAGCAGTCGTTTACACGAAAATATCAATAAAGAATGCTCTTGTTCTAGCTCTAGCTCTTTGTTCGTTTAGTTTAAACTAGCAGCGCCCCGCGGTTTTACCCGCGTTGTGTCCGTTCCCGTAGGAATATCAGGAATTTTTATACATAAAACCTTCCTCTTGAATCACTCTACCTATTACAAAAAACCGCATCAAAATCCGTTGCGTAATTTTAAAGATTTAAGCATACAGACAAACATACAAACAAACAGACAAAAATAGCGACTTTGTTTTATACTATGTAGTGATGATGCACCTTTTTTGTGACTATCCGATGAGCCGGCGTGTTTACAAGATGTCGATTTTTTTAAAATATGGCGTTTTCTGTTGATTACAGTTGATAAAGTTTTTCACATACAATTATACACCTTCAAAAACTTAACTAAAGGAATGTCCCATTACCTACATGTGAAGTAGGGCAAGAATAATGTAATTAAACAAATATTTTTGCTTAAAAATGTTTGAACCTTTTTTAAAGAATTCGTAACGTTTTAACTCTAATAATATCTTCATCAAGTTTACCTTTGTTTTATGTAATTGTGTCGTTTTGCATTCCATTTGAGACTTACAAAGAGAATAACAGGGAAATGGACGCTTAGATATGAAAATGTTTTTGAAAAACTTTCTATTTTAATATTTTTTTTCTTTGTTTCAATATTTACTTCAGTTAACTGTGTCGATAACGTTTCACATTGTTTTTAATTTGTTAAAGTTGTTAACGTTGTTAAGATTAAGGTAGTTTACTTGCTTATTGACTAGTGCAATAGAAATTATGTTTTATCAAATTAAACAGCTGCTACAATTGTAAACGCCTCGGTGGTCTAGTGGTAGTTGCACTCGCCTCTCCCAAGACTGAGGTCCCGGGTTCACTTTCCAGGTCGAGTGAAAACATATTTCTTACTTTTCAAACATGGCTCGGGATTGAGATCACCAACACGCATTTGGCATGCGTGGTGATTATGCTTAATCCACTGTACTGATATCTTCAGTGAGATGAGAGGCCTTTGCCCAGTAGTGGGATATTACAGGCTAATACTTTACTTTATAATTGTTTCATATCACGAGAGATCTCTTAGTCATTCTTGCTGTAATGAGTATACATACACACGCGACTTTGTGTGTGTAATTATGAGTACCGTCGGCAAGATTGTTAATTTTCATTCTACATACCTCAACCATAACCCGACGAATGACTTTTCTTTGTTTACACAAATCTTCTAATATTTCTAAATCTTCTACTGTCGCTTCTTCAGAGACAATTTTGACAGGACTTTGACGCGGACCACGATGCACGCTTAGTGCTCGTGAGATAAAACTACTATTTTATTATACGAGTGTATCTATCAAATTCATTCTTGAACTCGCTCAATCTACAGAGCAGACACACAAATCAACCTTTGTATTTATTATATTGTTCAAAATCGAATATCAAGCTACAATGTTCCGTAGCAAGACCGCTACGGTATTACTACGGCAGATGGTGTGCTACAACAGTAAACCACTGGGCTACGAAACCTAGCTACAAGGCTACTACGCTACAAATCGTAACTCTGCTACGAGTATAACTTAGTGCTGTGCGTACGTGTTCCATAGCAACAATACATTAATGTTAAACCAAACAATGCTACGAACTGTAACTTGAAACTGTAAATGGCTAGAGGCTAATCTTGTATTGGTGTTCAGTATATTTAGGTCATCTAAGGCTTTTGATATGAAATATTTAGGATAAAGACAGAATAATGAACTTTGAGATGCACGGTAGTATTTAACTGGTGGAAATTCCTCCATCGAGCTCTGATACAAGTAGCAAAGCTGCCCGTTGCTTAATTAACAATCGCTATGAGTTAACACGCTTAGTCAAACTACGCTACGCGGGCCACAAACTACAAACTCAGTTTCCACAATAACGCTACGATATTGCTACGCGCTACGCACGTAGTCACACCATAAACACCGCATAATATTTGGGAGCCAATAGTTTTTATTGGATATTAAATATGTATGAAAGTGCTCGGTTTTTTGAGGTGCGAATATGTTAGTTTTGAGTGTTTTTTGCTAATAAAATACACGTTATAAATGGAATATGCATAGAAAATTACTACTGCATTTTTTGTTGGTAAAACAACTATGTTTTACAATTAAAAATGCTCTTATAACAAGGTAACAGTAAAAAATTTGGAAACTAAATGACGTCACAAATTACAGTTGTCTTACTTGTTTTATACAATACTAGACGCGCCCCGCGGTGTTACCCGCGTTGTATCTGTTCCCGCGGGAATTTCGGAATAAAATGTATCCCATGTTTTATTCTGATGTTTAACCTATATTACTGTAAAGTTTCATCCAAATCTGTTTAGTAATTTTTGCGTGAAAGAGCAACAAACATACATCCATACATCCATCCAAACATACATCCATCCTCACAAACTTTCGCATTTATAATATTAGTAGGATTAAGGTTTTATAAGATTCACGTTGGACTTTTGTAATATAAAGCAGATAAAACATTATTCTGCCTAATGGTGAAAACCGCATTAAAAAATATACAGTAGTTTTAGAGTATAAAGCCAATATACATACAGACCCGGCGGAGGTCTGAGTTACAAAACTGAGACCCCGATGTTATCCATAATTATCCAGCTTATGGTAGAAAATTGCAATTAACCCGAACATAATATTTGACATTTTTAACCATTTCATTTCATTTTTCCACCACCACGAAGCTAAAACAACGTGTCCACCACTAACAAAAGCTTAGCAACAGATCAAAATACCAACTCTAGTAAAAAGTGCGTCAGTTTTCAAGTATATCAAGTTTAACACCCCCTTGTATCAAGTCTAAATCTTGAAAATCTCTACCATCAAAACCCACTTAATATTAGAAAAACTACATACCAGCATCTACCGTCTTGAGAATACCCAGCTTATTCTAAAATCTAGGCGAAGATGCTCTTGGGGAAAGCAGAGCGGCATTGCAGTCTAATCTACTTATTTATAAACACCTATTCGTGCTTCTCTAGTGGTCACGTAACCGTTAGGGATGCATGTTTCACGGTTGACACGTGTGGAAGAGAGAGGGAAAATATCTCTTTTCATTGTGCATTAATGCAATTCTCTTTGAAAATACTGTTTTGTTTGAACATCTGTAAGGATTTAGATGTTAAACGCCTTATTTTAAACGCTCTTTAGTTAAAACACTGTTGTTGAGTTTTACCTCTTTTGCTCTTTGGCAAACAGCGTATGTCGGAAAGGGACATATCGTTTAATAGTAGAAATGCTGTTTATAAATAAGGCATTAACTGTTGCTGAAATGTTATCAATTCTTTGGGGTTAAATAAAATAAGTAAATTGTTAATACAAATCAGATGTGTTTAGATGATCTAAAACTCTGACACTAAGTTTGGTAAATAACCTATTCTTTACTATAAACTTACGCCAATTATTAGTCTAGACTCAAGACTAACTTTTTAGTTTGGTCCAGACTTTTATATCACATTTCACTAAATGAAACAGAACTTTCGCGTTATTAAAATTCAAATTTATTTATTAGCCATATTGTTAAAACTTAACACCCTTAGGGCACTGCAAACGGTTAGAAAATATAACGTATTTATTAAAATACATACCTAACGTTTTGAGAAGATTACACCACTCGTGGTCACGGGATATATTGTCTGCTACTTAGTAAAACTTACTAATTGCGTCGAAGTAGTGTAAAGAAAGAATGTTGCAACGTATTTGAAGACAATGTTGTATGGGTGTGAATTATGTATTATTTTAAATTATTTGTGTACGTTTATGTAGTAGTATCAATTAATTCGATTCCATAATATAAAGTTGGAGCTTAGTTTGGATTAATTAACCGTATGTGAATTTGTTATAAAATAAAAATTATATTGTTCACTTTGTACAAGTCAAGCTTAAAAAATATTGTGTCTTATTTCTAGGTCATGTTAGTATGAAGTCCAATTACCAGTATTCTACAAACGATTGTCTTTTGTTTCAGGGTCGGCTCACTATGGGGAAGACAGCGTGGGCTCGTTCCCCTACTTTGAGTACAACGTGCCCAGAAATGTGACGACTGTCGTCGGACAGACAGCATTCCTGCACTGCAGGGTCGAACAACTAGGCGATAAAGCGGTGAGTTACTTCCTAAAGTAAGCCAATCCTGGTGTCGGATTTTATAGACCGGCCCGCCCGCGGTTCCAGCCGCAGCGCACCGAAGAACTTCGAGAATTTAATAACTTATTATCCTGTTCATTCAGATTAATAAAATAAAAAAAGAATCATTAAAATCGGTCCAGCCGTTCGCGAGTTATAAATGGTGTAACTAACACGACTTTATTTTATGTATTTAGAAATTATTTCATAGGACACGTTTAACTTTTAAACATGAGTTTGCGATTACCAACATGCAGTGAACAAGTGTGGTGATTACTCCTAAACTTCTTATTGTATGTTAATTGAACGTAGCGTGCTTTTGCCCTACAATTGGTTGATGTAACAGTATGTCAGTTATGTTCAAAATCGAGTCACAAAACAACCAATGTGATAATATAATACACCCGCACACGTTCACACACGACTAATTAAACCCAAAGTAAGCTCTAAGCTTGTATTATGGAGTCTAACTCACTGCTACTAAAAAGTCCCAACACCCAAAGTCCAACCGTCTTCATTTCTTTGACACAGCATTTTTGATTGGATCTCCAATCAGAGTCAAAACAAAGTACAAGCACAATGTCCAATCATCTTAAAAAGAGAAATCTTTTTCACAAAACAACAGCAACTGAAATAGCCCAGTGAATACAGTCAGAATGAAACATTGCCCCAGTTTGCATACAATAGTCTGCTTCACGGCTTAGTATTGATCATTAGCTATTTTAGCTCAATTGAGACGTATCGAGATGTGCTGGTAACCTTTCGGACTAAATGACATTTCTTCTTTTGTTTTTATTCATTCTCGACACAACACTTTTAGTTCTATGGCAATAAACGTGTTAAGAGTTTGTTAACACATTAACTGCCAAAAACAAATGCAGTTATGTAACAGTTAACGCGCAGTTTGGTGGCCATTTGTACTTAAGATAGAAAGTACTTGCTTGTAGCACTCGTGGCGTAGTTTGATTGTTAAACAACGTGTAGCTCGCCCTGTTCTTGGATGGGTGGCCGATAGTGGCATTTTTATCTGAGCGCTAACGTGCTTCGGAGGGCACGTAAAGCAGTTGGTCCCCGTGATTTCAATCGTTAGACCATTTCGGAGGCCTTTAGGCGGACTAAAAACTCCAACACCAGGGTTGGTCACTTACCTACCCGAAATGAATGAATTACTTGCTGAGTGTTTGTGCATGCCTCGGAGGGTCCTTTAAATTTTCGATTCTGGTTGTTTCAAACTTTAGACTATGTTGAAAGCCTTTAGAGGATCTAAAAATGACATCAGGGTTGGCCACTAACCTATTCAAACGTACTTAGTTGCCATGTCAGGAACAGTATGCTGTGTGCAGGTATGACAGTAATCATACTAGCTTGGTACTGATGGGGTTGGCATAATTGCTTATACGAGTACATACATTTAAAAAGGAGATTATGTTAGATATTTTCCAAGAAAATTCGGTTGTTTACTGGATTTTTCATCCTATTCTTAAATATAACTATCATAATAAGCTGCAATTATAATATGTGAACGACGTATCAATTCAGTGTTTGCCATTTTTATAATTTTCATTGCTGCTCAAATACCCATCATTTATAAAGATTTGACCTGGTTTCGAACCTTGCTCTTTATTTATAAAACACCTCGCTCACAGCAGAATAAAAACACTTGTGCTAATATATTAAAAGCACACAAAACATCTACAAACAATAAAAAACAAACATTTACTTCTAGTAGTCCGATAACACCCATATAAAAATTTATAGCCAAGTGTTCGAACCACTATATTAACTCCAAACCAGTGCTCTCTATTAAAACTAAAATACAGACATTATTACCACTGTAGTGGTCTCGTTGGTAATGTTATCGACATTTCTACAATATATTGCGTTATTAACGAACACTTATCTGCACTGGGCCGTTCTAGAGTGTTTCAAACTTAAGCTCTGGTTACACTGCGTGTTACAATTTGGTGGGAAATGGGAATATTCTTGTTCCCACCTTAAGACATTGGGACTGAAGGTTAGAATGATGAAAACTATGATAAAACAAAAAATATTATTAAATTATTAGCCACGCCCCTCGGTGTTACCCGCGTTGTGTCCGTTCACGCAAGAATCTTCAGATAATATCCCTTGTGTTATTCTTATGTATACCCTATATTACTGTAAAGTTTCATTCAAATCCGTTCAGTAGTTTTTGTTTACGTGAAAGAGTACATAGATCCTCACAAACTTTCGCATTTATAATATTAGTAGGATTTCATTTAATTATATTTTATATTGTTCCAGGTTTCGTGGATTAGAAAAAGGGATCTCCATATTTTAACTGCGGGAATATTAACTTACACATCTGATCAAAGATTTCAGGTAACAACTTATTTATTTCACCTATTTTTTCCGAGCTTCGGAGGACACGTTAAGCCGTCGGCCCCGGTTTCTACGGATAGTAGTCGTTACATGAGCCATGTCAGAGGCTTTTGGCGGCTCGATAACTCTGACACCAGGATTGGTCAGGTTGACCATCTACTCGATGAAGAAGAAGATTACTCAAACGCCGATTTTGAAAAATGCTCGAGCCACCGTATTTTTCAAAATCTTACTTAAAATACACGATTACGGTTTTGGGTGGACTTGACCCTTAAGGATAGTAAGGATAGGATCGGTTAGTTAAAATGTTTAGAATTGAAACTATGGTCACGGATACATTTCACTACACCATGGTAACAGAACACATCTTCTGACGGGGTCTTCTGTGACCATAGTTCCTATAAAGAGGCCGAAACGTCAGATAAAAATGTAAAATAAAAGCGAAGTGTATCCGTAAACTTAGTTTCAATTCAAAATGAGTAGTGTTCGCTTTAACTAAAGGAACCGGTAGGTAATAAAGTTGTTATGAGAGGATGCATCATGGTTCTTTACTTGACATTTTAAATCATAAATAGAGTAAGTACTTTGCTCATCCGTGTTTTAGATCTATGTCTACAAAGAAAAAGTTTCCTTTACGTAACGATGAATATAATAATGAATCAAAAATAAGTCGCATCGACTTAGAAATTTCTCAATAATACAAAAACAAAAAACGACAAAAGCTCCCTAAAAGGCAAAACTTTGCCTTTTATAAATCAGTCAGAGCAAATTAAACAGTACTTATGATAAAGTCTATTGATTTTTCTCGGTTACATTTCAGCTATTCATTAAATGTTAATGCTGTATTAATTTGAACTCTATTCCCCAGGTAATAAGGCCGGAGAAGTCTGAAAATTGGACTTTACAAATAAAATTTCCTCAAGAACGGGACGCCGGTATCTATGAGTGTCAAGTCAACACAGAACCGAAGATGTCTTTGGCGTTTCAACTTAATGTCGTCGGTAAGATAATGGAAAACATAATTATTAAGTAACAGCGACCTTCTCTCTCTTTGCTTTGGTTAAGGAAGATTGCGTAAGGTTCCCGTGGGAATTTTAGTATAAAAGTTATCTAAAATCTATTTCTTGACGTTGTCGTACAGTTTTTGTAAGATTGCGTAAGGTTCTCATAGGAATTTTAGTGTAAAAGTTATCTAAAATCTATCTCTTTACATTATCATACAGTTTCTGGATGAAAATTTGAGGTACCTGACTTTCCCGTAGGAATTCGGGATAAAAGTCAGAGTATTCAAGCTGTTGTCGCCGACCATCCTCTTTTAATAAAAGTTGGTGTAATTGAAATGTTCCCGTAGGAATTCCGGGAACAAAGTCAAAGTATTCGTGCTTTTGACACCAAATTTCCTTGTTGGTGAGTTGGTGAAACCTATATGAAAATCCGTTTTGTCGTTTTAAGTATAATGTACAGTGCATCTGCTGACATACGCGTCAAATTGTACGGTCCCGGTTGTTTCAATCGGTCTACTATGTACTACGCTAGTATGGTGACATCATCTTAAAATTTAATCGTAAAAACTCTTAAATTTTATTCCATAGAATAAACATCTTAAATTGTTTGTACCTCTCTACAACTTAGTTAAATGGCGTTGAATCAGTTCCCACGGGAATATTGGGGTGAAAAGGACTAGATGTTAAATGGAACAAAACTAACCGTGTTTCTACTAAAATTCGTTTTTTTAATAATATAAATATTTTTGTATTAAAAAAGTTGTTCTTACCCCGCGCCTCCTGTTCTGCAACAAGAAATCATTATATAACTATTGAATAATTATAATCCACACGCGGTCATAATCTCTTGAATTTTTTTGACGTTACATGACGAAATTAGAAAGGTTCCGTTTTTGCCATTTGGCTACGGAACCCTAAAAAGCAGTAGTTCTAATAAAAACTAAAATTTTGATAGTCAGTTTACTTATAAAATTGATCTCGACATTATCAAGTTGATAATAATATTATGTAAAAAACGTAAAACCGTACAGTCACTACAATCTTGTATTACGACTATTTCTATGAGTAAACACAACCATTTACAAATATTACCTTGTTTTCACCTATCTCTAAGGGGTCGGGAATTAATTCCGCTCTCTAAGTAAGGGTAAGGTTCAGGAATCCAATATTTGGGGGTCTATATTAGTTTTGGCCAGTTGCGGTGGATTATGCGTGTCATTGGTCGCCCGGACGTAATCCCCACTGAAATCGTAGAAACTATTCGGTAATCTGTGATAAAACTCATAGTGACTATGCGGTAATCTGTGACAAAGGATCGTAGTTACTATTAGGTAATCTACGCTGGGGTGAAATGTATAGTGACTACTTCGTAATCTGTTACGAAGGTTCGTAGCTACTGTTGCGTAATCTGTTGTAAGGTTGTAGTGACTGCTAAGTAATCTATGTCAAAGAGTAGTGTCTGAAGTGTACTTTGCAAAGGTCAGCCCAAATAACATTTTCATACTTTCATAAGTAATGCCAATTAACTTTCATGATTTTGGGTATTTGGGGAATTTGTAATATGTTTCAAGGAATTAGGGTGCTTGTCGATCAGAGATAGGCAGCCTTGTCTTAAGAGACTGTGTAGACTGTGTCTAGACTAGTTAGACAGCTTTCAGGTCTACGAAAACATATGAAGGAGTGCACATGCACACTAGAGACATCGAACAGACTGTTTTGTTGAAGTAGTTTTTCTGGTCTATTGGACTAAACAATTTGTACCGCCTAACTATTGTCAGACTGACTAAAGGCAGTTTAGTTCGCATTACTCTATATTATATTGGAACTAATGGGACAGGCTCTTAGATTTAAGAAAAAACCCTTGACTTGACTATTACATGAATATTTCATAACAACTTCTAGCAAAACATGAAGGGCGGATTACACAATACCTCTTTAATCTATTAACTTAACTGAATTTGTTTAAGAAACAAAAGTCGTTCAAAATTGTGTTTTATTTTGCACCAAATAGAACACCATTTAAAATGAACGTCATTTGTTTTCTTAAAAATATTAACTGCCTTATTCATAAACGCTCTCTAACTAAAACACTGTTAGTAAGTGTTTTGTCTCTTTTGCTCTTTGGAAAATAGCGTATGTCAGAAAGGGACAAACCATTTGATAGCTAAAATGCTGCTAGTAAGCGGTTACGAATAAGGCCTTTAGGCGCCTAAATGAAATTATGATTTTTTCTGCAATCCATCCTTAACAAATCGCTAGTTTCAACTATACCACCATCTAAATCCTTCTAAGTTTGAAACTATCTTCAAAACTAAGAGTTGACGTTGCCATTCTCAACCATTGTTAAAACGTAGTTGCTCCACTGTATTTTAATGACTTGACGAAACATACTCTAATGGGCTTTAGACACGTTGGCTATTTGTTAAGGTACGTTTACATGATGAGAGAAGCAATTCGCGTGATCGTACAACACGTAAACAAGTTCGAATAGAAACTACGTTTGCGGATACACTTCGCTTTTATTTTACTTTTTTATCTGACGTTTCGGCCCTTTTACAGGAACCGTGGTCACAGAAGACTGGGCCGAAACGTCAGATAAAAAAGTAAAATAAAAGCGAAGTGTATCCGTAAAAGTAGTTTCAATTCAAAATGAGTAGTGTTCGCTTAGACTTAAGAAACCAGTAAGTAAGTTAGTTAGTGGACAACCGGGACTAGACATTCTAGTGGAATACGAACGAATAACTTAAACAGACTGTCCATTATGCGATCGAACCTTCTGTTATTGGGACCTATTGCAAGTACTATTTTCAGCTCAATGGATAAGTCTAACTAACTTACCGACTGTCGACTGGCTGCAAGTACATTACTAATTAACCGACTTCAAAAACTGAAGGAGGAAGTTCTCAATTCGGTCGGTTTTTTTTTATCTAAAAAGTAAATATTAGCCTGTAATGTCCCACAGCGGTGCAAAGGCCTCTCACCTCACTGAAGATATCAGTACAGTAAGGAGGGTTAAGCTTAATCACCACGTTTTCCCAATGCAGGTTGGTGATCTCAAACCCGAGCTATGTTTGCTAGGAAACATGTTTTCGCTCGACCCGGGAATTGAACCCGAGACCTCAGTCTTGGCAGGCGAGTATACATGCCACTAGACCACCGAGGCGCTTTTTTTACCTAAACGGTCATTTTTCCTTAACTTCTTCTGTTCATTTTTCCTCCCTTAATATATTTCTCCCACGCAACAGAGGTCCTTTTGTCTGTTCTATTTTTATAAAAGGGTGAAATCAATATGTTATAAAGGTTGCCGCAAAATATGAAAAAAAATGACTGACATATTTAATGTTGAACCCACTGTGGTATGTACAGTACAAAGTGTGTTTGCCAGTCCCAGTTGATATAGTCGTTAGACGAAGCCGTAGGTCTCTTAGACCCTCTAAAGACCTCCGGCATACATTCACAGACAGGAGAGTATTTAGTCTCAAAATACTCTCCTGTCTGTGAACATATGTCTATCTGTTTGTGGCATCGTAGCTATCAAACGGAGGAACTGATTTCGATGTAGTTTCTTTCATTCGAAAGCCAGTTTTCTTACAGTAGTTCCTAGCTATATCTGGTAAAAATCGGTCAAGTCATTTTTGAGTAAAGGGTCTTTTTATAAATTTTAAATTTCATTTTATTTAGATGTTACAAATCCCAAAATACAATTTACATGCCGTCATCAAAGACAGAAACAGACATTAATTTAGGTAGGTTAAACTATTTGGAGATTATGCTGATTAAGATTAGGTTAATACTGTGCTTACACATGGCAAACCAAACATGATTCGGTCTAGCATTAGGAACTTATTTATGTATGCTCATGACATTAATTGTTGACATTGTGATGAATATAAAGACCTAGATAGGTTTATAAGATAAGTGAAGGTACAGTCATATTAAGAAAAAGTATTTCAAGGTAAATTCTATTTTTAACCTGACGCAAAACTTTGACGTTGATATGTGCCTTTGTCTGTTCTATCATAGCTCTCAAAGGGATGGATCCATTTTGATGCAGTTAATTTTTTTTGACAACTTGAAGTATCCTTGCGCTGGTTTTTAGCGATGTTTGGTAACAACCAGTCAAGTTGTTGCTTCGGTTTTTTTATTTTACTAAGGTTTTATATACATACGAAGTAGCTTAGTGCTTTTAGATAAAAAGGTACTTACTAAAGCAGAATAGATAGAAGAATAACTTCAATCCTTACGTTGAATAATATATTTTTTGGCTTTAACCAATCCAAAACAACATTTTTTATTTTAGTTTTAAGCATCTAACCATATCCATACTTGCAATATTTGGCACTGAAAGATTATTAGTAAGTTTCTTTCACATACATATCCACAGTAATATTATATCTACACTAATATTATAAAGAGGAAAACTTTGTTTGTTTGTAATGAATAGGCTCAAAAACTACTGGACCGTTTTTAAAAATTCTTTCACCATTCAAAAGCTACATTATCCACGAGTAACATAGGCTATTTTTCATCCCGAAATTCCCACAGGAATGGACACAACGCGGGTAAAACCGCGGGGCGCTGCTAGTAAATAGATAAACCTTCATTTTCACGCCATTTGCATCAGTTTCCACGTAAATTCCCGTAAAGTATGGAACCCAACCAAAACAACATAGTAAAACTGTAGAAACATTATTTTTCCTCTCTCGTATACATTATACGACGTAACGAGTTCAAAACATGCCCAGAAGTTGACAGAAACTTATATTTGTGAAGAAGGCGAATGATATTCAGAATTATGAAAATATCACAAATCCTACTAATATTATAAATGCGAAAGTTTGTGAGGAGTGTATGTATGTTTGTTACTCTTTCACGAAAAAACTACTGAACGGATTTGGATGAAACTTTACAGTAATATAGGTTGTACATAATAACACATGGGATACATTTTATCCCGTAATTCCGGCGGGAACGGGTACAATGTCGGTAGCACCGCGGGGCGTGGCTATTTTTTATGTAGCAGAGTTCTGACTTTTCCTAAATAGTATAGTTAAAGATGTTTAAAATTGAATATATTCTTATTGTTACAACTACCACCTTTACAATCGGTTAATTCCATTACTAACCAATGCACAAAAGATGGCAATTCTCATAAAAATCTACACTAAAGTAATTGTCTCATTAAATAATTGCGTAACCTACATTTTGCTTCAAATTAGCTCTAATCTAATCGACATACCTATTACCTAATACAATACGGGCTATTGGCAGATACGTTAATTATATAACGATGCAACAAGGCCCTAATGTGGTTGAGTTGAATGGCAAGGGAAATTTGAGAGCAATTATAATGCACATTGATTCTATTCGTTGCTACTTGTACTTTTAAAAAAACTCGTAAAATTGGCGGCTCAGGTTGTTACAATCGATAGACCATGTCGGAGGCCTTTAGGCGGTCTAAAATCTAAAACACCAGGGTAAGCCTACACGAACATACGTTTACTTACTTGTACTTTTGTTACATGTTCTTACTGGAAAGATCAATAATATGACTGCGTAAAACTACTAGTTTTAGTGTCGTAGTGAAACCAAATACTAAGCTAGTTTATAATATAAATATACTCAAAACCAAATAGCTTCCCGTAAAACTAAGTACTCAGCTATGCCTTACTAT
Organism: Cyclophora punctaria; assembly: GCA_951394245.1. NCBI lineage: Eukaryota > Metazoa > Arthropoda > Insecta > Lepidoptera > Geometridae > Cyclophora > Cyclophora punctaria. The sequence continues at coordinate 3,174,425 of OX596191.1, read as the reverse complement.
AAACATTTTTCTAAAGCTTTTGGCAACAAAATATAATTAATATCTTTCAATTAATCTCTTCAGTCTTCCAAGCCAAGTGTTTAACAAACAAATCTTTCCATCCGAGATTTAACAAACTATATAGAATATCAATTTACAGCCGTGATGATGCGAAAAACAAGCACTTTTTTCATTTAATGCTTATAAAGCAGATTCGAGAAATAAGAGCGTTCGATACTGCGAAATCCCCGGATCACAATATACAAAGTAGAATAGGGTCGCGACGAACCTTCGAGATTAAATCTCCTCCTAATTTTCTAGAATATTTTCCAAATTCTTTTGTTTCACAATACTGAGCCACTCCAAGATAAGCCTGTTTGCCAATGATGTCGCTACTAGCACAGATTTTGTTCAACAAGATCTAATTTTGTACTAACTTCGATTAGTTCCAATTTTAGCCGTTTGCAGATTTATCTGGCGTCTACGTGTTTTATCTCGGATACTTTGATACCTTTTCTTTAATATCTTAACAGCTGTAATTTTGTTCCGAATTAGAGCGATAAAGAAGGGGATAAATGAGATTTTTCTTGAAGGTAATGGCTTTTTTTAAGTGACATCGTTAACTGAAGCGTATATTTTTCAGTGTTATATTTGTATGGAGGAATCCGTGATATTTTTACGTTTCTTTACTGAATAGAGTGTGAGTTATGTGCGTTGAAATATTTTAATATATCTTAATTATAATTTATAGCAGTGCCCCGCGGTTTTACCCGCTCCCGTGGGAATTTCGGGATGAAAAATAGCCTATACCTTCCCGTTGAAAGTGGCTTTCTATTACAAAAAGAATTATTCAAATTGGACGGATAATTCCTGGGATAACCTCGAACATACAAACAAACAAACAAACTTACAAAATTTACCTCTTTATAATATTAGTATAGATTGAAACCAACAATTACGTACGTGAATGTATGATGATGTACTTGACAGTTTCGGTCACAGTCTTTTTTAAACTTATACGATTTGAACACATAGTAAACGTACTCACACGGGTTTTTTCGCGTTAGAAAGTTAATAAAGCAAGTAATGACTTATTTTTTATTTCCCGACGTTTCGAGGGTATCGCACTCTCGTGGTCGCGGGTGAACTGAAGACATTGGAGTTACCGCTGTGATGCGAGGGTAGGCGTTCCAAATGTCGGAAGTACCCTCACATGGTCAATGTTAGAGTTTAACGGTGCGTCCACATTAGACTGACACACAACACTGACAGTATCCTGGCACTTGGTCTTTTAAGCACGTCTCAAACACTTATTAGTTAATACCGGATTCCAAGTAGCAGAGAGTTTAAAACCGTTTGAAATTCGGATATTTCCTTATTTCAATCGCTTCCCGAATAATCCTCTTTCGGTGCGACTCGTTTGCAATAACTTTAGGGTAGGGAAAAACCCCGTGTGAGTACGTTTACTAGTATCGGCCACATACAGTGACCTTCTTTAGGAGTCTGCCACTCTCCAGTTCAATAAGAAATTACGGCTTAACGTACTTATATCTTCAATGAGATGAGAGGTCTTTGTCCAGTAGTGGAACATTACAGGCTAATACTTAACTATTTTTTTGGGTTCAACGTGGTTATCATTTAAGTTCTTTATTTAGAATAGGATAGAATTAAAGTTAATAGTGTAAATATCTGTTATTGGTGATCAGAAAAGTACTCTAATACTTTAAGTATTGTTTGTGCGACACTGTTAGACGTCGACGGCCATCTTATAACAGCCCCCTTCGGCCCCTTTTTGCGTTGGGGGTTGAAAATGGTTGGCGATTTCAGCAAAACTTTGCTGGAGCAGGTGCCGCTAAAAACATATATATCCTGATTTTCCTTTCATCTTTGTCAACAGAAGCGAAAGCCCATATCCTGGGGCCGGTGGACCTTTACGTGAAGACGGGCAGCTCCCTGTCTCTGACCTGCATCCTGAGCCAGGGCCCTCATGATCTGGGAACCATATTCTGGTATAAGGGTGCGTATTTTACTTATTTCTTTAGTTTAAGGGAACACTTCTCATTTTAAATTGAAACTACGTTTACGTTTACGTGAAGTGTATCCGTGAACGTAATTTCAATTCAAAATGAAGTACGTATTTTTAAAAGTAATGGTAGATGCAGTCCTTTGCCTTACTTTAGATAAAGTTAACTCTCGGTTCAAACTCTTGGTTAATACCAGTTTTAGATCTATCATTTTAGCTTAGGTGGATTGTTGTTGCCTAAAGTATCAGTTTCTTTCAACCAAGTAAGAGCTTTATGACGCCAAACTCCATCATACTAAGCGAGCCATCTTTGAGTTCAACTTTTTTTAGTCCAGACTCAAAGTTCTGTATTTTAATTTTCAAATATGGCTCGGCTTTGAGATCACTTGTTAGTATTACGTCAATTTTAATCAAGTAAAGCATGTGTAACCATGATCATTACTACAACCCTCGAGAGAGAAAGAGACAGAGAGAGAAAGATAGAAAGAGAGAAAGATAAAGAGAGAATCAGTGCTTTGTCTGCAGAAGTAAATCAACAACACAATACCACTTGTCTTACAAAGCCCTTTCTTTCAGGAGCAAACATAATAGAGTATAAAGAGTTAGAAGAGAATGACATAGCAGAGGAGCCCAGGGTCCGGTTGAAGACGGAATGGACCGAACAGCTGACGTCACGGCTTATCATTGACAAGCTGTTGCCCAGCGACAGCGGGAACTACAGCTGTGTTCCAACTATGGCTGATGCAGCATCGGTTAACGTTCATGTTATTAATGGTAAGGATTTTGTTATCGAGACTTATAGGTGAACACATTAGATATGTTAATCTATAGATGAACTCACTATATGACACTAGATGACTATTGAGTTTATCTATAGATGAATTCAGAAGGTTATTATCAATGATATATATTTTGTCTAAGAAAGCAAAGCAATGGGCTATCTCGATAATATACAATTGATTTCGAAGAAATAGGAGTTTTGACATTCTTAGGCAATTAAATGTCAAATTTTGGATAAGACAAATAGATTAATAGGAATTCAAAGAAAAAATTACAAAATAACTTTATTTGCCATATCTAAGATACCTTTACATTTCGCTAGAAAATATTATAATTAACTATCGAAGATACTTTTAAATTCTCAGTCATATTCTACTAACATTATTATATTATTATAGGAGTTGGTACTTAAATTCCATAATTGAGTATATATATTCCTAAACTCTAAATTCCAATTATATCAGAGTTATCGAAGGCCTCAACTTAGGTTCTCAGAGCAATTCGTGTAACTTAACTCTCTTACTGCAGCTATAAGCAGACATAATATACAATTAAGACAATGTCAAAGAACTTAACTTAAGGTCTGAAACTGCGTTAAGTGGACGCCCGGACGGGCAACCGTCGCGGGGTCACGCGCGTGCACACGCGCAGACCCCGTCACGAGCAGCACGTGCTACGTCACGGCCGTCCGTCGCACGGAGGCGGACTCCGTTGCACGGACGAAAGCCCGCGCGTAGCACTTTTGTATGAAATCGCGCGGGCGCACGCTAAACGCATTTTCAGGCCTAATAATGTAGATAAAAAGCTCTTTTCTTAGCAACTTTTCTTTCACAGGTGAACATCCAGCTGCAATGCAACACGGGAACGCAAACACAGCATCACCGTGCGCGTTGTCGGTTAACCTACTGATATCATTATATTGCACTCTAGCCACGCTTTACACAGGCACTGTGGATGGGTTTAGATGAAAATAACATTCAGAACACATTGAAGATGTTTTGTAATGGTCTACTAAAGTAATTGGAGTTGATGTTAATTGCAGAAAAAGCGGAGGGGAGTGATAAGCGGAGATAAGCGAATCTGCGATGTTTCAGCGAAATATGTAAATGCGAATAAGCGATGTGATTCGATTATGGAACAGAAACGCTTATGAATTGATTAGATTAAGCGAGTTTACTAGTGCAGACGATAATTAACATACATTATATATATCTACATTTATAATTTATAATTTATAAAAATATATATAATTGACACCTAGACGTCATCGGCAACAACTATGCCTGCACATTTTATTGATACGGGCGGGAATCAAATCTGCAATCATTGATACAATAAACGCTCTCACAAACTACTAACTGTGCCAACGGGCTTGTCAGTTTTTGCTCATGTTCTACTAAACTAGCCAGTTAACAGCTAGTTCACTCGCTCAATCTACAAAAGATAAAGTCCGAATGGCGTAACAATTACAACTTTGTGTCTCATAAAAGTAACGGTTATACAATTTTAAGTAGTTTTTTAATTACCTTAAGCGAAGAGAAAATGGTTTGAGTTTCATCAGCTATTTCTAGGACCATTCAATAGTTTACGTTATCATGGACAAAATCGATGATTTGGTGAGTTTCCTTTGGAATGATAAAAGATTATGGTATTTTTTCTGCAGTTAACATCAAATTAATTTGAACAGTGTATACTAACATAAGCTAATGTTACGATACATTTGATATAATCTAAATTAATTATTCTAGCTAAGGCCTCTTTCCATTTACACGTATTTAGTCGTCCGGGTACGCGCAGCAGCGCATTCGACGCGCGCTCGGATATTCTTTTTTCATTTATTTATTTTTAAATATTGAAAAAATACAAAAAGAACGTTTAATTGCACAGCTATTAGAATTGCATAAAATCTCCGGTCAGATATTTTATGCAATTCTATTGGTTGATATTTCTCCGTTTCTCCGCTCTGCAACCTCGCTCCGCTTCCATGGACAGGCACCCTTATGGCCAGCCTGTTAAATATGCAATATACATAATACATTTTAAAAAAACTATTCATAACTAAACTACCTAACATTTTACCCTCAAGGTACGTAAGCAAAGCCTTGTCTTTCATACAAAACGCACGTAGCAGGACGACTAGAAATGATTAATTTGAAAGAGCCCTAAAACTTAATAGCTCTAAGTATTTCTATTGATATTTTGCCGAAAATTTTCAATGTAGGTATAGTTTCTTTCGGATTATTTTCTATGTTACGAGAAGGGTTACTTCTTTAAATAACATAAGGGATGGCAATTCGTATTTGAATTACCAAGCGTTTGTGGTAGACATTAGACTGATCAAAATATAAGACAATAAAAGCAGCCTTACCTTTGATTCCCAGTTCGATCTTTGAGTCCTTGATATGCACACACTTAAGCAGTTCTTTTTATTTGTGACACAACACAGTAGACACGTTAAATTGTATTTATTAGTTTTAAGTTGGTCGGAGCGACGCGCCGCCATTCAAAGTTCTCTTGTAAGACTAGGGATGCGCTTGACCACAGATAACAAGCGCACACGACTTATTAGCGTAGAATCGATTATAGGTTTATCGATTGGTGTGATGATGCTTCTTCTTGGGTCCCTATGCCACCCTAGGAAGACTGCTTGCGCTTACCATCACGCTTGTCAATATTTACATCAGTGAATATGTACTAATCACAAACGCCTGGGAACGATTACGAGAAACATAGGGTGCTTTTTGAATTAAGAATACGATGACGAAACATACCGCCCACCAAAATACATAGAGTTGTATTTTCAAGAATACTTTGAACGGTATGGTACGAATATTTAACTATAAAACGATATGCTTAGGGCAACGTAGCGAATTAATTACAACAAAAGGGAGTTATGCCCGAGCGTGCTGACTGTTTACTGTACTATGAAGCCTACATAAGGCACGATACCTATCCAAGTATATGAACAACGATATATAACTGAATAGTAAACTTATTGTTTGGATTAATACTAACTTAACTAATGAGAAAACTAACGTTCTACCTATTCTAATCCGTATTGTTTGGCAAAGGACAGATCTTTGCCAGCGGTCGAGTTAGAAAAGAACCATTAGGTAAACGTAGGTCCGCGATGCGTACTACTCCATCTGGTCCGCTGTGCAACCGTTCTACACGAGCTAAAGGCCAATGGAGGGGCGGAGTTTCCGATTTGATGACAACCACGGAACCGATTTCCAGGGGTTGCGAAGACTTAGTCCATTTGGCCCTTTGAGTTAACGAATGCAAATACTCATTCTTCCAACGCTTCCAAAAATCTTGTTGAAAACGTTGAATGAGTTGCCACCGTCCTAAACGAGTAATGTTGACAGAGGTAAGATCCTCATCGGGAACCGCGGTCAGTGGCTCTAAAGTCAGAAACATACCTGGCGAAAGCACTGTCATGTCATTTGCACAGGTACTTATCGGATAAAGGGGCCGGGAATTGAGCATTGCTTCGATTTGCACGAATAATGTAATGAGTTCATCTAACGTCAACGATTGATTGTTGATGACGCGATACAAGGTTGATTTTGCCGCTTTAATTTGAATCTCCCACACGCCACCAAAATGTGGGCTGGAGGGGGGATTAAACTTGAATTCAATAGTTTCAGTATGAGCAGCTTTCTGCATGAACGAGGAAAGCTCACGCTGAGCACCAACGAAGTTGGTTCCTCTATCGGAATAAATCGTCTGGACTCGTCCACGACGACCGACGAAGCGTCGAAGTGCGGCGATAAATGATTCTGACGTCAAATCAGTAGCTACTTCTAAGTGTACTGCTTTAGTCGTAAAGCAAACGAAAAGGCAAAGATAAGCCTTGCTAATCTTGGCACCGCGATGCTTGCCTGATTTTACTCGAAAAGGACCTCCGTAGTCCACGCCTACGATACTGAAAGGTTTTACTTGATTCACACGAACTGCAGGCAAATCACTCATAAACGGTTCGAGAGGAGTAGGATTTGTTTTGAAACATTTCAAACATTTTGAAACACGGTGTCGGATAGCACGTTTAGCTGATAAAATCCAAAATTGCTGACTAACTAAATAATGTAACGTATTGATTCCAGGGTGACAATTTTCACGATGAAGCGCGTCTATGATCATATAAGTTAGTGGAGCCTGTCTCGGGAGCAATGCGGGATGTTTGTGGCTGTATTCTAGTCCAGATCTTGACAGCCTACCGCCCACCCTGAGAACACCCAGGCCGTCAATGAATGGATTAAGCTTACGCATTGGTTTTGAAAGAAGCTTGCGTTCCTGTAATCGCTTGATGTCTTCATTAAAATGAAGGAACTGAGTACGTTTCACTATTATTAATAACGCGTTGTGAAGTTCTGCACGAGTCAAGGGATGATCAGAACGGCGATTAAGTTTACAGCGAAGATTATTAATATAGCGAAGCCATAAGCCGACAATACGTTGGATTTTGCGAACTGACGAGTAACGAGACAGCAAGTAATCGATGGGATGTGCAGGAATATCACTCGTAAGGAGAACCTGTACCTTCTCCTCTGCACGAAGTTCTTCTTCAGGAGGATCTGAAACTGAGGAAGGCCACGACTGAACGGCTTGAGAGAGCCAACTAGGCCCCGCCCACCATAACGAATTATTGACAAGTTCCGCCGGTGTCTGACCACGAGAGGCGATATCCGCGGAATTGTCCTCCGATTTTACATGGCGCCATTGTGCGCCAGGAACCGCATCCTGAATATGGCTGACACGGTTTGCTACGAATGTTTTCCAACGTGAAGAAGACGATCGAATCCACGAGAGCGCGACAGTCGAATCTGACCACGCGACTATTGCTGAGATGGGCAGAAGAGGTTGATAAACCTCGCTGACGAATTTGAGTAAGTCTGCCAGAAGAACGGCAGCACAAAGCTCAAGTCTTGGTAGGGACACAACTTTGATTGGAGCTACCCTAGCTTTTGATAACACAAAAAAGACCTTAATGTTATCATCCGGGTCGATGACTCGTAGGAATACCACACCAGCGAATCCACGTTGAGAACTGTCGGCAAACCCATGAAGTTCACACGATTTGACTTCTGACACGGAGAGATAACGCGGAATTCGGAGATTCTGAATGACGGGCAGTTCTTCGGTGTAGCGACTCCATAGTCGTTTGATGTCTTCAGGAGGATCAGCATCCCAAGAAATTCCAAGAACCCACAATTTTTGAACTAGATACTTCGCGAAGAAAGTTAACGGCGACAGAAAACCGAGTGGGTCGTAGATCCTTGCGAGTTCGCTGAGAATATTTCGTTTGCTGCAAACACGATCTTGAGGCTTGACTTCAAACAAGAAATGATCAGAATTTGGTTCCCACTTTAAACCTAGAATCTTGAGAGTATTCGACTTCTCAACGTCCATGGAGACGTTATCTGTAAGGCAATGCTCAGGAGGAAGATCAGACAGCAGTCTAGGGTCATTGCTGGCCCATTTGCGCAGCTCCATGTGACCACGTTTTAGAAGCTCCGTTACTTCCGACTTAGTTTGGACGGCCTGGTTGAAATTAGAACATCCTGTGACAACGTCATCGATGTACACGTCAGTCGTTAAGACGGATTTGCCGAGAGGAAGGTCACGACCTTCATCCGCAGCGAGCTGTTTGACGGTACGACAAGCAAGAAAAGGTGATGAAGAGACGCCGTAGGTCACAGTGTTCAGTCGATATTCCAACATGGGTTGGGTTGGATGAAATCTCCAGAAGATTCTTTGAAAATCACGATGTTCATCGTGAACGAGTATCTGACGGTACATTTGGCGCACGTCAGCTGAGAACACAACAGAATGGGAGCGAAACCTAAGAAGAATTTCCAAAATGTTAGCCTGTAACTTTGGACCGACGAGTAAGGTTTCGTTGAGCGATACGCCAGTGACTGCGTCACGATTTGACGCATCAAAGACGGCACGAAGCTTCGTACTGACGCTGTCAGGACGAAGAACGCAAAAATGAGGGATGTAATACTTTCCTTTCTGCAAATCTTTAGTGGGCACACGACTCATGTGGCCGCACTGAATATACTCAGCCATGAAACTCGAGTATTGTTCTAGGAGAACCTGATCTGTGGAAAGTTTACGTTCCAACGAATGAAAACGCCGAAGAGCGGACTCTCGTGAACCTGGAAACGACGGATCTTTGTCCTCTACGAAGGGCAAAGCAACACTATAGCGTCCAGTTGAGTCACGAGTCGTTGTGTCACAATAGAGTTGCTCGCAACGTTGATCTGCTTCACTCAACTTGGGGACGCTTGGAAGATTGTCTAATTCCCAGAACTTCTTGACTTCCTGCGAAAGCTGGTCGTCTGTAACGAAAAACGAATTGGAACTTGATTCAGCCTGCGGTTCGCCGACACTTCCTAGAAGAAGCCATCCGAACACTGAGTTTAAGGCCGATGGTTGCTTCGGTCCTCCGCTCACACTTCCTGGAAGAATCAGAAAAGGGAAGATCTCAGCACCTAGAAGAATGTCAATTGGACCAGGTTTGTCACAATCTGGATCCGCCAGATTGAGACCACGAATATGAAGCCAAGACGATTTGTTGAGCCTGACGCTAGGCATGTTTCCGCAAATGTTAGGTATGGTCAACGCTTCAACATTGAAAGCCGCTTGACCGTTAATACCTATCTGAAGTTGAACAGCTCCAGAAATGGGGGCTGACGAGTGACCTACACCACGAACCTGGCGTGAGGTCATGCGTTTGTCAAGTCCTAGACTGTCTGCTGCACGTTCTGAAATGAAATGAGCCTGACTACCAGTGTCAATAACACAGCGAAAAGGCTGGTAGTCGCCCAACGAATCACGAATGTTTATAACGGCAGTAGATAGAAGAACAACCGAATTATCACCCACGTTCGTCAACACACGAACGGGTTCACTGACTGAAGGCGTCTGTTCAGGAAGATGAACATCGGATTCCTGATGCAGGAGTGTATGATGCCTCTGATGACATTTCTGGCACGTAAAGGTCGACCTGCAATCGCGAACAATGTGGGAAGGTTTCAAACAATTAAAACACCAGCGGTTCTTTTTCGCGATGTCACGTCTCTCTGGAATGGCTTTTGAAGCGAATGATTTACAGTGCGAAATGGTATGAAGTTCTGAACAGAAAGAGCACTTAGAAGCTACCCCTCGCGCAGTGGTTGAAGGTGCAGAAGATCTGGTATCCTCTGGCCGGTGTGTTGTCTTCTCTGAATTTGATAACAACGACGACATTATCTTTTTGTTGTTGTTGTTTGACTTGACATCATTTTTGTTACTACTACTAGTTGATGATTGAGACTCACGATTACCTGAAAAGTGAGTATCACGAACGAGTGCATCACATTTTGCTTCTAAAAAAACTTTGAGATCCCGATAACGAGGTATCTCCGATGTCGGGTGCGATTGTTCAAAGGCGCAACGCGTCTTTGAATCTAACTTTGATAGTAAATGATAACATAAAACAAAGTCCCATTGGTCTGTCGGTAAGTTAAGACCTTTTAGAATTATCAAGTTTTCGTTGAAAAGATCTAACACGCGTCTAAATTCGGTAGGTGAGTTAATCTTTAAGTTAATGTTTTGCATTTCCCGCCAACAAGTAAAGGCGAGTTCACGTTTGTCACGATAACGAGCTACTAATGTCTTGTACGCCTCTTGATAGAATGCACCCTGTATAGGGAAGGTCCGAATAAGTCCTAATGCGTCCCCGAATAGACTCGCTCGAAGATACTGCATGCGATCCGAGTCCGACAATGATTCATTCCGATGAATGAGCGAATTGAACGCATCAAAAAACATATTGAAATCCTTCATGCATCCTGAAAAACGTGGTAAGTCGATCTTAGGAAGTTTGATAGCTGAAGCCTGCGACATCTGAACAGCTGGCAATTCCTCTGGAACGTATGAAGAAGGAACAAGGGTTCGATGTATCGTGAGCACTTCAAAATAAATATCATCGAATTCGGTACGAATTTCGTCTTCATTCTCCATATCGGACTCTTCAATAATACCTAAAATATCCAAATGCGCTTCCTCGAAATTCTCAACTTGTTTAGGTACCGCTGCATAATGTACGCTAAACTCATCTAAACGTAAGTGATCCGATTTCACGATTCGAGCAACTTCCAACGTTTTCCGCAATCGATTTAATGCTAAAGTCCGTTTACGTCGTAATACGGGCAAGTCGGCATGCGTAAGACCAGGATTGTCAATCGATTTAGACTTAGACATCTTCTTAACACCACGCTTTGGTACGTAAGCCATGGCTAGAATCGATTATGCAAAACAAACCGAATCGATTAATAAAATAATAATTTTCAATAACGAAAATCGATATCAAAATAATTATCGATTAGTTTACAGACCGTTAGGGCACAACCGTAGTTGTTACCTACCTACCCCACAAATATTAGTTTTTACTTGTAGGTAGTTGATGGTTTCTCACTAAGTTTGATTTGTGAATTCTACAGAATAATAATTTACGAAATATGTACCTTTGTTATTATGATTACCTAATAAACTTGAGCGAATGTAATGCAAAATGATAACTACGGGTTACGGATTGAATTGATTTGTACCTGACTACGATAATTTACGAATGATTAGATGACTGCAGTTTGTTCACGTAGCTTAGTTATACCTACTTATAACTATTGTACCTATGTAACGATAGAATGTACGTAATGAAAATAACATGTACCGAATGAAACGTTGAATTTTACATGTACTACTTACTTATTATACTAAGTTACTAACATCGTACCTACGGAACTAAAGTATTACCTATGAATGGATTGATACAAATCGCTGACTTGAATGTGGAACTTTGAACATCGGGCTACCAAGATGAAATAGTACGCAAACAACGGATTGAATTAGTACCTACGTAAATGACCGGCGCCACCAAGGCGCGTAGGTAAATACCTAGGCCGACGGATTGGAATGTTTGTTACTTTTTTCATCAATTTTCGATTTTAAATAAAAATAAATACACCAGGACAAACAGAATTAATTGTTCTAACGTGTTGTTCATATACTTTGGAGAAATATTCAGTACTTAACGAGATTTGAGCTGATTTGTTATGGTGACCATTCGGTCAGCCATTTGTGCAAATTACGAAAGTGAATGAAATGTTTCTCGCTATCTTTACGATTACTACTATCTAAAGCAGATCCCTGGTTTCGGCACCAAAATAATGTTACGAGAAGGGTTACTTCTTTAAATAACATAAGGGATGGCAATTCGTATTTGAATTACCAAGCGTTTGTGGTAGACATTAGACTGATCAAAATATAAGACAATAAAAGCAGCCTTACCTTTGATTCCCAGTTCGATCTTTGAGTCCTTGATATGCACACACTTAAGCAGTTCTTTTTATTTGTGACACAACACAGTAGACACGTTAAATTGTATTTATTAGTTTTAAGTTGGTCGGAGCGACGCGCCGCCATTCAAAGTTCTCTTGTAAGACTAGGGATGCGCTTGACCACAGATAACAAGCGCACACGACTTATTAGCGTAGAATCGATTATAGGTTTATCGATTGGTGTGATGATGCTTCTTCTTGGGTCCCTATGCCACCCTAGGAAGACTGCTTGCGCTTACCATCACGCTTGTCAATATTTACATCAGTGAATATGTACTAATCACAAACGCCTGGGAACGATTACGAGAAACATAGGGTGCTTTTTGAATTAAGAATACGATGACGAAACATTCTATATAATATTAAAGCAGAAACACTTTTATCTAAATTGAATATTAATATAGAATGTGTTTCGTTGAAACGGTTCATCTCTAATTTAAGAAGCACTTAGTTTACTGGAAAATATAAGTACATTGATAAAATAATTTGTATTTCAATATTGATATTAATGGTCTAAGCCCTTTATATCGTATCAAATGACAAGTAATTGAAATGGGAGTAACGTTCGTAACCTTGGTGGAATATTATATCCATATTGGATGTCTTTATTAGTTAATTTAAAGGTTAGAATATCACTACATATTTTAAACCAAAGTCCCCGGCTGCGTCAGTCTGTCTGTTCGCGATAAACTCAAATACTACTGCACGGATTTTGATGCATTTTTTAAAATAGAAAGAGTTATTCAAGAGGAAGGTTTATGTGTGTAAAAATTCCCGAAACTCCCACGGGAACGGGCACAACGTGGGTAAAACCGCGGGGCGCTGCTAGTTGATTATTTTTTTGAAAATTTGGTTTCTTTTTTAAGTAAATAAACTGTTATTGCAGACAACAATAACCACCGCTTACTTCAACACATATTTTTTTTTATTTAGTAAGTTAATGATCAGTAAAGGGACATCAGTTTGACAACGTTTAAACATAAATAAAGGCCTTTTTGTGAAGTTAGTGATCAGTGACAAGTGAACATGTGTAACATGATACAATATAGTGGGCTTCGACCTTAACGTAGAAACTGTACCTATTAAATGGCCTTCTAATTTCGGCAAATAAAAAAAACTGTAAATATTTTATATTTAAATAACAATTTTATATTTATTCGTAGTTAGTTGTAATAGTACAATTAAGTATATAAATTGTTTAAAATGATGAATTTATAATAATAAGCAATATGAAAAATAGACATAAATGAAATTTTGTTTGTAGAAAAATTTATTTTATTTCAATTTTCTTTGTAATAGGATAATATTGGTGCAAATTAAATTTTGCAACGAATTAAAATAATATCCGAATCACATTATTTTAAGTAGTAAAAGGTAGTTTTATAAACAGAATGATTAAACTGATTAAAGTAATTCATGATGTATTTTTTTCTTGGTAAAGGAAAGAGGAAATAATATTAATATAATTTGTTGCACTTGTGAATAGATCTTATATAAAAGAAACATTGTAAATATAACAATAGATATATACTTAGATCGCTAAAAAAATAACAGTACTGTATACTTTTTTAAGTATAACTATAGAAAATTATGTTATTGTTAAATCAGTCAATCAATTAAATTTATATAATTTTTTTAAACACTGAAGACAATATCTATAATCAACTGTCAACAGCTCTGTTATTAATGACATCGCCGTAAACTTAAGCAAAACTCTGCGATGCCACACAAGTATAATTCAACAAATAATTTGGTGCATTGAGTTGACACTTCAGAATTTCAAAGCCTATAATGCTAACAGATAAGTTGATAAGTAGAGAAGTTATTAAAACAATATGCTCTTAATCTTTACTGCAATTAGTAAGATATCAGGTCTTTGCCCAGCAGTGGGACATCAAAGTGGGACTGAATTTTACTTTATTTTAATTCCGACCCCAGGGTTGGCCGCTAACTTACTTAAATTAAATTACTATTATTTTGCGAATTTCACTGTAAACTAACGAATTTCGTTGAGCAAAATCACCGTATTGCCAACCCTAATCGCTGACACACTTAAACAGTTTTATTTTAAAGCGTCTAAGAGCCACTCTCCCAATTTCGTAATTTGAGGCCGGCAAGAAACATTCCGTAAGAAAATACCATTCGGCGTATATAACGGAAAAATACTGTATATTATTCCAAAAATATTTTTGTACAGACATTCTTTTTAATGAGTTTCGTGTATTATTTGAAATTAAGATTTCGTTATTGTTTTGTTTCATACCGGAGCGTTCTTAATAAACTCTGTATAAACGTTCTTCGAGTTCCAAGTTTTTTCTGTGTTTTTTAAACTGCTAATTACATACAATGATAATTACATTAAAATGTCCACCCTAAGTATCAGTGATAATAAAAAATACAGATTCATTTCCTGAAAAAATATTTAAATTTTATTCCGAGCTCGGCTCTCCAATGACAGCTTAAAATGTCCGTCATTTTACAGGGTCTCTTAAAAGAAACTTACTTATTGGTTCATATAAAAACAAAGCTACGTTGACGACCTATCGCAGTCCCGGGTTCCATTCCCAGATCAGGCGAAACATGTCTTTTATTTATGTTTTGAACATGGTTCGGGTTTGAGATCACCAACCTATTGAGAGCCAAGCATGGTCTAGCCTAGGTATATAGTCTAATGTCTAGTCTAGGTAAATTTGTCTAATGTCTAATCTTTTTGTCTATACTAATACTTGGTGAAATAAACGGCTTGGAGTCCAAAAGTGGACTAAGACCAATTTCAAGATCATGTTCTATTGCCCTTTTTACGATTTCTTTTATTTGTCATTTCCTTCTACTCCATTAGAGAGGAACTGGAAAGCAAAAAATATGTAGACTACATAATTAAAAGGAGCAAATTTCATTTCTGACCAACAGCTAAAGAGGATGGCAGAAGATGGAGAAAAATAGAAAGATCCATCGACAAGAGTTCAGGTCTAACGTTTAAGAAGAAGAATAAATTTTTATTTAAATGTATATTGAACAAAATATATAACCTTAATATGTCAATATTTGACACCAATTTCAATGGAAGTCACATAAATCGTTATTGATGACAGCATCAAAGAGCGCGGGAAAATACTCAGTAATCCAATGAGTAGGAACATTTCGTGGAATTAATATTTTATTCTAAATGTTTTTCTTCATTTCATATATCTTGGAAACGTCTTCTGATTTATTATTATTTAAATTATTTGGGGTGCCACGTAGTATATTTTATTGTTAAATAAAACTTTTTATGAATTGTTTTAGCGTTTGATGTAGTTAATGGTTCTTCAACGAATATTGAAGTAGTATTATTTATAATCTACTAGCTGTGCCCCGCGGTTTCACCCACAGCGCACCCGTTCCCGTAGGAAATACGAGATAAATAGTATCCTATATCCGTCTCCTGGTTCTAAGCTACCTCCCCATCAATTTTCAGCCAAATCGGTTCAGCCGTTCTCGAGTTATAAATAGTGTAACTAACACGACTTTCTTTTATATATAATAATAGATAATAGATAATAGATAATAGATAATAGATAATAGATACATATATTTATTTGCTACCCTGTTTTATCGAAATTTATATAATTCGAACCAATAATTTAACATTTTAAGCACAAAATTTCTACCTACACACATAAGGTCACACTCCAAAATATCTACTTACATTTTGTAATCCCTGTCAGTCTTATTCTTATCGAGTCAATATGGTTATTTTTTATTATTTACTTATACTATGTTCGGACCAGAATTTGGCCACCACTATCGCACTGTTACTGGCTTTCCATAAATCCTCCATAGTGCAGGACACGGGCCAGTTAGGGCATTGTAGTAGTTGGTTCATATTCTGAGGTTAACTGTCAGTGTGGCTATTTAAGAAGAAATTATGAACAAAGTAACAACAATTCTTTATACAAAATAAATTATTCATTTTCAGTTCATATTATTGACTACTGACTGGTAACATTATATTATGCTTTGACATTTCATAATGTGAAATCCCTGCATCAAATTATTAGTTAAATTATAGTGAGTTTTTGTGTTCACATACATTGTAACCACAATACTATATTTTAATTTCTATTATGTTAAGTGTTTAATTACTTTTAATGATCTTAACAAATTGTATATTGTACAGAGAATTAAATGTAGATAACTTGTAAATAACACGTTATTAAAATATTGTTAATTTATATACATTATTATATTAAAATAAAATGTATTATTGACTTTATGTTAGCAATGCAAAAGTTTTGATGGTATATTTAGTTACACGTTATGTTAATCTATATATATAAAAATGAAACCCGTTTTTTGTTGTCGTCGCATCACGCGTGAATGGCTGGACCGATTTCCACGGTTTTGCATTCGTTGGAAAGGTCTTGGGCTCCGTGAGGTTTATAGGGAATAAAAATCTCAAAATTCCCACGGGAACGGGGGCGCTGCGAGTGAAACCGCAGGGCACAGCTAGTTTAATATACAATAATATCTAATTACTGATGTAATAATACCTATTGTATTTAATATTTAATTTAAAGGTCAAGTAACAAGAGAATGAGATTCGAATGTGACCGATTTCTTAAGAAATTCAATGCTGAAATACTCACTCTTAAACTGAATAATTTTGAACTCAACTAGACGCTTTATTCAGAGTGTGAGTGCGCGTGTGTGTGAAAAAGAAAGTGTGTCTGCATGAGAACAATACAATTCAAATGTTTTTATTATACTAACACATCACTAAGAGGTGTAATAAGGTGTAGTGTTTCCATTGAAATAGAGCGGAGCTATGCGGAGCTCAATGGACCAATCACAACGCTCCGTTCCATTTCAAAACAAACGCATCTAAACCAATGAGCGCCTTACAAGCTGCGAACCAGTGAGGTTAATATAAAGTGTCATACAAATCCTTCTAACTTTGTCTTTTAATTTGCATTCGGTTGAACGGTTCTTAAAAATATTCACTTTACTAAATGAAAATCAAAACTTTTGCATTGTATAAAATGAGATTTATTTCAAAGAATTATGTAAATGTAGAGATCTGGAAAACATACATATTGTTTATTAATTAAGATATAATTTTAAGAAACTTTGACAAATAAAATATAGTAACAAATATTCGTGTTGTTTGTTTTAATTATTCACTAAATAATTAACATTTTTATGAACTAAAATTAATTGAATACTTTACATATTATAAAACAAAGTCCCCGGCCGCGTCTGTCTGTCTGTTCTCGATAAACTCAAATGATGCAAGGACTTTGATGCGGTATTTTTTAATAGATAGACTGATTCAAGAGGAAGGTTTATATTTATAAAAAATCCCAAAATTCCCACGGGAACGGGCACAACGCGGGTAAATCCGCGGGGCGCTGCTAGTGGAGTACATTGATGAGGAAAATTGGGAATTTTGAAGCTACCTAAACATTTCTTTCATTAATTTAAAGATAAAAATTTAGTCTCTCATATGGAACATTAATTACTTCCGTCTTCCTTGGGAAATATTGTTGTTAAATCTCACGAGCGCCCCTGAGTCATACTTGTAGTTGCAAGTGAGTACAGACACGCGTCTTTGTGTGCGTAATCATAAGAAAGGTCGATTGTTAATATTATTTTGACATATCTCAGTACGAATGATCATCGAATGTCTTTTCTCTGCTTATTCCGTTAATTAACACAAAATTATAGTATACTAGTATCGCCCCGCAGTTTTACCCGCGTTGATCCCGTTCCCGTGGGAATTTTGGGATTTTTTATATACATATATAAACCTTCCTCTTGAAACACTCTAGCTATATAAAAAAACGTTGCGTAGTTTTAAAGATCTAAGCATACACAGGGGCAGTCAGACAGCGGAAAGCGACTTTGTTTTATACTATGTAGTGAAGAGTTAATATGTCACTTCAGAGCATAGCAAACTCAATATTCTTGAATTAAAATTCGTAGTAGATAATACCTAAGTGAAGTTGATAATGAATGTAGGGACTAAAAAGGCCAGAACTGCAATTTTAAGTGAAAAAGTGACCAAGAACCACCACATATAAAAACTACTCATAAAAACCAACCAATACAATAGATTCTTTTTTAAAACATCAAAGAGAGTAAATAATCCATTTTATCTGCGTTTTTACATAAAATGGAGATAGAGATGAAGCAATAAAGTTAAACAGTCATAAAAAATATTTATTACCCCTTTTATTATTTGAATGTAGTGGTATATCATTGAAACTGAGATACGTTCTGTCTACACTCTGTAACTCACTTTGTCACTTGAAAGAAAGCTTTAATTATACTACTATAATACACTACTACTAATTATACCGCTTGGTGGTCAACTGGGCCCGCAGAGCACTGAGCCCGCAGTTTCAGTTACCCACTCCGTTTTTTTCATAGGTGACTCGACCCACACTAATCGGATAACTCGACCCGCGGGTTCAGACGACTACTATTTACCGATAAGGGCCTGCTCAGCCCACAGGTTCAGTCGATGTCAAGTATATTGTAGTTAAATAAAAAAAAATAACCCTAACCTACCAAATAGTACCTACGCCCGCGGACTGAATTTACCCTTGGGCCGAGTCGCCCGTAAAGAAAAAAAAATGGTCAACTTAGCCCGTGGGCTCAGTGCTCTGCGGGCCCAGTTGACCACCAAGGTAATTATCGCTTGGTGGTCAACTACTACTGTAAAACTACTACTATAATAAACTAACTTAGCGCAAAACACACATAGCACGCAGTAGGTCCGTTGTGCTCCTACTTCCAACACAAACTAACCGTTAGACTTAAGAAACCAGTATAACTGAAGTTACTTATAAACGTATGGTACTTCTTATTTGACAAGCCCGTTGGCACAGTGGCAGTGAGAGCGCTTACTGTGTCGGGGATTGCTGATTCGATTCAACAGAGTCGACTATTGTGAAGACATAGTTGTTGGACGACGTCTGGGTGTCAATTATGTGGTGACCAAGAAAAAGCTTTTTTACTGAAACCCATCTAATGTCTCTATTCTGAATTCAAAATTCATTTTGAACCAACTTTATTTTATTAAATGTCATATTCGTGCCAAGAATAACACAAAAGGTATTTACAACGTAATTTGGGAAATGGTATGCAAAACTGAAGCATAAAGTAAATTAAATAAACGAAATAACATCTCTTTGGTTCAGTTCATTTCGCATATTGCATGTACATTGTACAAACACTGTTGTAACCTGACGAAATGCAATTATATACGAATTTGTTATGTGTCTCATAAATATGTAACGTTTTAATGGTATATTTTAATTTTGTGACACTTTTTATGAAAAATGGAGCTGAAAAACGTTTTTTGTTTGTTTGTTTGTTTGTTTGTTTGTTTGTTTGTTTGGATGCGATATATCTGGAACTGCTGAATAAAAAACAATGTTTGTTAATGATGGTTAAATTCATTAAGTAAATGGATTACGTTTCATACCAAATGCGTTACTGTCTACGGATATTAGTCGTTACACGAGCCATGTCAGAGGCCTTTGGCGGCTCAATAACTCTGACACCAGGATTGGTCAGGTTGACCATCCACTCGATGAAGAAGAAGAATGCGTTCGTGGTGTAGTTTGACTAAGGGCTGTAAGTTTATGCGATGTTAAGCAACGTGCAGCTCGGTCACTACTAGGATGGGTGGCATTTCTATCTGAGTGCTTACAAACCTATGTAGTGGATTCTAATGTTTAGCAGTTGGATCCAGTTATTTCAATCGTTAGACCATGTCGGGAGCCTTTAGGCGGTCTAAAAACTGCGACACCAGGGTTGGTGGGCGCACGCCGCGGGCGCCCGCGACGGTTCACTTTTGTATGGAACCGCGGCGTGCGCACGCTTAACGCAGAGTCGGCCTTAATACCTTATCTTTATTTTCATCTAAAAATGGAAATATCCTACAAAATACAAAAAGGACCCCAATTACTTAAATACAAACCGTAGAACACCCGCAAAACTCAACCATAATGGTCGGTAATGTCAATTTTAATTCTAACATTCCGTAAAAGTGAAAAAATTTAATATTGACAAGATATCCTTTGTTGCTGTCATTCGTTAAGCATTTCCACCGCAAAAATCGTTTTGTGTCTCCCTATTGTGTTTTGAATTTTTCTACATTCAATATCGGAAATGGAATATTTTTAGCAATTATATTTTCATTAAGGAAAAACGTGACTGTCCGTTTAGGGGTTGAAATTTTATTAAGATAATGGAGAAAATGGTATTATTTGGTAAAATATTTAATTTCTAGTTGCTAACCCTGAGGGCCAACACGGCGTTAAGCGTCCGCCGTCGCGTGCGCCCGCCGCGTTTCACTTTTATATGAAACCGCACGTGACGTAGCCCCCGAATAACTTTAACAGACAGTCATTTAAGTTATGAAACAACGCATTATAATTAACAGACATTTAACAACGTGATAAATTGCGAAATTTTAACAAACGTATATACAATATCCAATCGTTTAACAACACACCCTTAAGAAGAAAGGTCACCATAAGGTCTAATGATGAATATTACTGGTTATGTTCATCGTACACTGAATTAAACTTATTGTTCTAGAATATTAATTTAATGATATCAGATAGTAGGCCTAAAATTTCACTAACTAAATAAAAAATTGGATAAAATCGATGCTATTAAATTTAATTACACGTCATTTTGGGAAACAGATAATAAAACCACTTTACATAGAAAAAAAGAAAAGTATTATAGCCTGTTAAATCCCACAGCTGGGCAAAAGCCTCTCATCTCACTGAAGCTCTCTCTGGTATCAGTACAGTCAGGGTACGAATTGGTATCATCACCACGCTGGCATACGGGTTGGTGATCTCAAACCCATGTTTGAAAAGTAGGATACATATTTTCACTCCACCCGTACTAGATACAAGTTGAAGCACTATCTTAAGACAAATCGAACGATACAACATTCAGTTCTATCGATCCAATTACAAAATGATTTACATCTCTCAATCAGGGAAGCATTCAGTACAAAATTGTGTTTCTAAACTAAATACCTTCCATTTGGGATGGGGTGATGTAATCAGTATTCATATCCACCTGAACCCAAGTTGGTAATTGGCCTTAGTATAGATAAGTTAGTTTCTTAAGGTCAGAAGTGCGGGATAAACCGGCAACTAGTTGGCACTAGTTTAAAATGTATATTTAGTTGACTTCTTGGAGTCAATGTATTATTAAGTGTATGGAGTGAGTTGGAAAATGAGAGGAGCGTTAAGCGGGGCGTGTAGAGTGCGTGTCAAACATATTATAAGGGCTGACACTCCGTTAAGCGTGCGCACGCCGCGGTTTCATACAAAAGTGAACCGTCGCGTTCGCCCGTCGCGTGCGGTTTCCTACAAAAGTGAACCGTCGCGTGCGCCCGTCGCGTGCGGTTTCCTATAAAAGTGAACCGCCGCGTGCGCACGCGATGGGCGCACGCTTAACGCAGTGTTGGCCCTAATAGTTTTTGAATGAATAAATAATTTTAATTTTAATTTGAAAGTTTTGCCTTCAGTTCTATAGGACTGGACCTGACTACTATGGTCCTGAGTACTATGATAATTTCAGTACGCAAAAGCTTTAACCCTGTAAGATAAAGAAGACCTTAGTAAGATATAACAGGCCATAACTGTACTATATCTATACTAATATTATAAAGCTGAAGAGTTTGTTTTGTTTGTTTGTTTGTTTGTTTGTTTGTTTGTTTGTTTGTTTAAACGCGCTAATCTCAGAAACTACTGAACCGATTTGAATAATTCTTTCACTGTTAGATAGTCTATTTATCGAGGAAGGTTATAGGCTATTTTTCATCCCGAAATTCCCACGGGAACGGGTACAACGCGGGTAAAACCGCGGGGCGCTGCTAGTCTTACATATTACCAAACAAACTTCCAAAAGCCGTCTGTTTAATTTTTTTAAACTACTGAACGGATCTCCATTCAGTTTTCGCCAGCATACATACTCTTCAAGGAGAACGTTTGTCACTAAATTTTCATACCAAATTCTTACGAACGGGTACAACGCGAGTAAACCCGCAGGGCACTGGTATACATTGAAACAATTCAATTTTCGGAGCGTCTAACTGACAGAAACAATTTGTTCTGAACAATGTTCGCAATACGTTCAAAAACTCATAACAAGCATGAAACTAAAACCTGAAACTGAAACTAATAAAATATGCACATTACTAAAAGGATAACACTAGTAATATAATTGTTCTACTAAAATGCAATTGGGGTAAACTAATTTGTATCTAATAACGTTATATTTTGTTGTTTATAAAACAATTAAGAGTTTGAACATATTTCGAGTATTGTTTAATAGTTTGGTGTACTACCGTGTCTGGTGAATAATTGAAGAGTATTTTAGCTGGGTGGTTTTACTGCGAATTGTATAAAAACTAGTAACGCCCGGTGGTTTTACCCAAGTGGAGTCGGTTCCCAAAGGAATTTCGGGGTGAAAAATAACCTCTATTACCTGTAGGTTATTTTTCCTTTCCATTAAATGTGGCGATCCAGTACCTACGAAATAATTAGTCCAATTGTTAGTTTATTTGTAAGGGTTAATCTCAAAAACTACCAATCCGATTCGAATAATTCTTTTTGTAATGGATAGACACATTCAACGGAAAGGTTATAAGCCCTTTTTTATCCCAAAATTCCTACGAGAACGGGCACAACTCAGGTAAAACCGCGGGCCGCTGCTAGTTAATGATAAAATCCATTCGTTTGAAGTTAAGCTCTTGGTCATACACACAGACACACAAATCAAACGTATGACACCTCTCATTCTACTTCAAAAGGGAGAAATAAGACTAAAATCCACTTTTTCCAAAACAGTTGAAGCTAACAACAATATTTGAAAAACAACACAGTTATTGCACATCGGAAAATGAAATTTCTTTCTCCTTCTTTCAAAAATGAACTGTTACACCACTGTTTAAGGTTGGATTTCTAACGTTATGTGCTGGGTCAAGTTTGGCAAACAGAGATCGATTAGTTGAGCCAGGAAGAGTCCATTAGAAAAGTAAACAGATGTATCTTTATATTGTGAGATGATATATTTGATATGATATGTTGTGTCAGTGTAGCGATTTGCACTCGCCTGCCAAATCCAAGGTCAAGGATACTATTCCTGAGTCATTCTACATAGATTTTTTTGTACTTGCTTCAACAAACATGACTCGAGTTTGAGATCACCAACCCGCATTTGGCAAGCGTGGTTATTATGCCTAATTCTCCTCACTCTACTGATATGTGTCCTACTGTCAATCAAAAATATATTTTAAAGTCACGCTCATACAGTTTCATATCAAACACACATCACCTTCCTTTCACAAACATTCATTAAATTAAAACCTTCACAATTCACTTCATAGAGAAATAAGTGAACTAAACACTGCACCAGAGTCAGAGACCTTATCTCATTTAATAATCTCTATCAAAATGAATAAACTAATGCAGCTCCTAAATTGAACTTACAGCAAAATAAACATAGGACAAGTGAAAATGTTAGACTAGAATTAAGAATTAAGACAAAGAAAAAAACCGGCCAAGTGCGAGTCGAACTCACGCACGGGTTCCAATCTATAATATAACAATGAATCGCTGAATCTGTTGCTAAGGGCATAACTTCAGAACGACTGCACCAAATTGGATGATTCTTTTTTTAATGTGTTCCTTATTGTCAGGACAAAGTTTTTATATAAGAAAAATAAAGAAATAAAAATCTCAAAATTCCCACGGGAACGGGGGCGCTGCGGGTGAAACTGCGGGGCACAGCTAGTATTATAATAAAACTATAAAAATTAAAAAAATCACACTTTTATTGGAGTCCCCTTAAATATCTCTTTTATTTTTTGTTATTTCGGCAAATTCATCATCTATGACAACTGTCTAGCTATCACGTTTCATAAGACACACCCCGGTGACAGACAGGTGAATCGGTGATTAATCGGTGATGGACAGATAGTCGGACAGCGGAGTCGTAGTAATAAGATTCCGTTTTTACTCTTTACGAACCTTAAAAAGCGTAGAAAAAGATCGTTCCCGCGCTCCGTACAGAGCTCGCCGATGTCCTTAGAGTGGAATAAAAAGATAGAATGACAGAGACGGATAAAAATGAAAAGAAGCTTTATCGATGAGAGCGTAGTTCTTATAGATAAATAGAAAGGATAGATTGGATATAGATGTAGCTTGTAGTATTAAACTTTGCGTTTTTAATCTATTTAAATCAGAGGAGACCTTTGTCCAGCAGTGGGACAGTTAGGTAACGTAAAAAAATGTATGGACGCGATCTTAGCAAATCAAAAAATGCCGATGTTAATCTAAATATTATAAGACAAAACATAGTATGGGTGCAACTCCATCAAAAACTGAAAAAAATTACACACATTAAAATTTTATTATCAATTATTTATTTTTACACATTCAGGTGATAGAAAACATTCTGCCAATAAATTCTAGAATAAAATAATCACTCATTAACCGCTTAATCATGAGCGACTCTGAGTGTTGCAGTTAGTTGTTTAAAAACTGCTTCATCATCCAGTCAACTCGCAGCTTGTACGAGTATACTCGCTCAATCTCGCCTCTGACTATGACAGTGCTTTTCTCCGTTAGGCTCATAACAGATGAACTTTTCCACCCACGAAGGCTTAAATTAGAATACTTGCCATTCCCGTCACGAATGACGCGATTTCCGCATTACGAGGAAATCTGGAATGGGTGTTGAAGAAATAGGTTACCGAGCAATTCCCATGTATTTTACTGTTGTATTTTGCAAGAATATTTTTGGGAATGTTTTGAATAAGCTTTGGATGTATATTTTAGAGAATTTTATAGAAGTTTTTTTAACAATGCCTAAAAATATTGTTTATATTCGTCGTATATGTTTTCTCAGTTTTTTCGTTTCATTTCCGCTCAAAAGTTGTTTTTATAGGTATCACCGATAAAAAATATGCTACTACGTCTGGATATGTTGTCTTATCATTTTAAATTTCGTGACGAATGACTATCGATTTAAATGTATAATAGACATAGTAGACTTTAAAGTAAGTGTTTTTTTATTGATTGTACGTATCCCAAAACCCTTTTATAAGCAATCTTGACATTGAGTGATTATACAAGATGCAAGACGGAGAGTTTTACCAAAATAGATAAAAACATGGTTTATTTTTCTATACACCTTTGAAAATTATACTAAAATTACATTTTCGAAAACATATACACTTTCGGTAGTAAATTACATTTTTGGTAGAAAATGATACTTTGGGCAGAAAAAAACATTTTCGGTAGAAAATTTTACACTTTTGGTAGAAAATGAAATTTTCGGTTGAAAATTAAACCATATCTTAGCTTTATTTCTAGAATTCACCGACTCGCACCTTGAAAACTCCACTCGAAACTCCACGTTGCATAACAAGAGTTATACTTATTCGTCTCCATTTTTACTATAACCTACAAACAAAAAGGTATATTTTAATTAAACGTTCGCAAAGTACAACCAAGCATTATATTTACTTTGGGAATATCTGTTGCGCTTTACGACTTAAAAGTATGACGTGAATACTTCATCAGGTCTAATAAGTTTGTTCTAAAAACAGCGTGGTCGTATAATTTATTTATAACGTTTGTGTTTTGTTTCTTGTAAGCTCGGTATGGTACAGTAAAA
Organism: Cyclophora punctaria; assembly: GCA_951394245.1. Lineage (NCBI taxonomy): Eukaryota > Metazoa > Arthropoda > Insecta > Lepidoptera > Geometridae > Cyclophora > Cyclophora punctaria. The sequence continues at coordinate 3,148,553 of OX596191.1, read as the reverse complement.
AAAAAGAAAAAAAGTATTAGCCTGTAATGTCCCACTGCTGGGCAAAGGCCTCTCATCTCACTGAAGTTATCAGTACAGTGAGGAGGATTAGGCATAATCACCACGCTTGCCAAATGCGGGTTGGTGATCTCAAACTCGAGCCATGTTTGAAAAGTAGGAAACATGTTTTCGCGCGACCCGGGAATTGAACCCGAGACCTCAGTCTTGGCAGGCGAGCGCACATACCACTAGACCACCGAGGCGAGGTGATGGTACAGTAGCTTAATTTTTTTGTTGAAAGGAGGGCGAGAACTTACTCCCGTACGCAGAGACGTCAAATGATTCCTTAGCAGAGATTTAATGAGTGATTTTGACATGTATTGTATGAAAAATTATGTCAATTAGTTAAGTGAACGTGCAAAACGCAGGTAAAGTCGCGGGTGGGTGCTGCTACTAAAAGTATAAACGCTAATGTTTCTACCAAAATGTATATAAAAAACGTTCTGTATTTTTCTCAACACTTAACGTATAATTTCCACTCTAAGACCGTTCGTATTCGTAATATAAGCACTTAAGAGTGCACATTTAATTTAGGCCAATAAATCTGGGCAAAGCAAAGTTTCGGATTCCCTCATTTACATTTTATTAACTTGATTTTTTGAGTCACAGTCAAGGGCTCTGCTCAAATATTTTGTTTTAAAAGTTCTTTAAAGGTGCACCTTGTTCGTTAAGCGGTACTTTTTATTTGAAAACCAAAATTTAAAAGTTACAAGTAAGGTTTGAAATACTAATAACCGCAACACTATAACGACGATCAATATTTCTATTTTACTTTTAACTATTTTATTTAATAATTGTGAATACCATTTATTTAAAAACAGTGTGATTACCATTTATTAAAAAACAGTTATCTAAAATATAAAAATAAATCGCTGAATGTGTTGCTAAGCGCAAATCTCGAGAGCAGCTAAATCGATTTCGCTAATTATTTTATAATATTCCTTGAAGTACGAAGATGGTTCTTACGGAGAGAAAATTTTAAAAAATATCTAAATTGACACGGGAACGGGAACAAGTGAAACCGCGGGGCACTGCTAGTAGTCCTACTAATATTATAAATGCGAAAGTTTGTGAGGATGGATGTATGTATGTATGGATGTATGTTTGTTGCTCTTTCACGCAAAAACTACAGAATGGATTTGGATGAAACTTTACAGTAATATAGGTTACACATCCGAATAACACATTGGATACATTTTATCCCAAAATTCCCGCGGAAATGGGTACAACCTGGGTGAAACCGCGGGGCACTGCTAGTATGAAATAAAGCTGGAGTTTTATTTTTGTTCGAAAAGTCGGCTAGTATAATAATATAAATATAAACACAATATGTAAAATCCAAAACGTTTACTCATCTTTTATCAAAATATTTTGATAGGATCTTCTTGATATCTTTTGCCCTGAAAAATCAAATCTGTTTTTTATGTAGGTTTAGGTTTAAGATACGTGTTCGGGGATTTCAAGGATTATGTATCCATTTTCTGTGAATTTCCTACAAATGATTATTAATACATATCACCTTCGATCAACAATACACAACTAGATATCGGGTCACGTACAAAATCAAAGCTAAATACTGTCCGCGTGGATGACGTGTGACAGCTTATTTTGTTTACTACCGAACTGAAACAAAAGTTTTAAAACAGTTCGAAGTTCAACCTAATTACGACCATGACACCTAGCAATAAAGTAGCAGATCTTATGAATAAAATAAGATCTCACTTTTCAAATGAGGCCTTATTCACCGAAACGTATTTTTTGCGCCGACCCGACATCTAGTTGTGTATTGTTGATCGAAGCATATTACATAAAATTTCCTGAACTTTCAAATATTCTCGGAAGTACCTACATAATCTCTAAATCCCACGAACATCTTATTTCACCAAAAAACTTATCAAACACTCGAAAACAGATACATAAAAATGTTTGAAACAGAAAAGAACACGAAAAAATCACGTCCAAAAATTTCATTCTCTATTACACTTATTACATAGAGGAGTTGCGTATCCTAAACAAATACCGTGTGTAACCCTCTATAGCTGGAGGGTAAAAAACTATTTACCCTAACATAGTTACCCCTATATTCAATTACATGTCTACTGGGTGACAGTACATCCCTTCTTTAGTATGCTACTGAGTTTTTATTTGTTGGACAAATTGACTCGGATAAATAGTCGTAGGGTTAAAGTTTAATAGAGATGGCAAATGAATTACTGTTGAAAGTTCGTGAGCTTTGTTTATGTTGAACTTTGTTTTTAGGTGAGAGGGTTTTTTGGCGAAAGGGTACACAAGTAAGAAGACTTTCTCTTACAAACATATCTAGAGATTATTGACAGATGTAATAAAATACTCCTGTGCAGTTTTTTGGGTCCATCTATACTCTACCTATAATTATAACATAGCTAATAAATTTGATTTCTGATTTTATTGTTTCTTTGAACACGCTTATCTTTCAGCAATGGTATCTTATAGATAGTGTATCTATAAGTATTTGTGTATCTATATGTTAGACTAGCAGCGCCCCGCGGTTTTACCCGCGTTGTGCCCGTTCCCGTGGGAATTTCGGGATAAAATGTAGCCTATAGCCTTCCTCGATAAATAGACTATCTAACAGTGAAAGAATTATTCAAATCGGTTCAGTAGTTTCTGAGATTAGCGCGTTTAAACAAACAAACAAACAAACAAACAAACAAAACAAACTCTTCAGCTTTATAATCTATATGTTAGATTCCATATTACAAGCTTAGAGCTTGGTTTGGGTCTAATTAGCCGTGAGCGAATTTGACCTGTAAATATTTATTGAATGAGCAAAAGGCCTATCGAAGACTATCGATCTATAAATACCTTATACTAATATTAACAACTAGCAGCGCCCCGCGGTTTTACCCGCGTTGTACCCGTTCCCGTAGGAATTTCGGGATGAAAAATAGCCTATAACCTTCCCGTTGAATGTGGCTATCTATTACAAAAAGAATTATTCAAATCGGTTCAGTAGTTTCTGAGATTAGCGCGTTTAAACAAACAAACAAACAAACAAACAAACAAACAAACAAAACAAACTCTTCAGCTTTATAATATTATTAGTATAGATTATCATCTATCGGGTTTGAGATCACCAACCTGCATTTTAGACGTGACAATATTGATCTAAAAATACCTTAAGGTGATGTGAGTCCAGCAACTCGCAAAACGCGGTTTTTCCATCCAACTATTTTCATATAAATTGTCACAATTTGATTCTAAAAAACTATAATATTAAAGTTGAGGATATATTCTAGTGGCAAAGGTATTTCAGTACACGATTAGATTAATTTCCCTCGATAGAAAAAAATCACAAAGTTGCCTCTTTTATTAATTTAAAAATAATTATTTGGCTAAAATAAACAGATTTTTCCCAAAGAAAAACAACTATAATATAGGTCGTAGCATGAGCTAGGGCATTAGGTATTTTTTTGTAACCTTTCATTACATTCTTAAACACAATTTCAAAATACCTAATAAATTTCGAGAATTTGCCGTGTTGCGGGTGACGCGGGGCGTGATCAGTCGCGCTCAAGCGCTAGTGGAGGACGGACCTATGCCAAATATTGCTGGAGCGCGGAGATGCAAAATTTAAAACTTTTTTCGCAGTAATAAATTTGAACTATGACGGTTGCGTGAAAATAAGGTTTTAATATAAATAAGAACTGTCTGAATAATAATCCGGTCAATTTAAACCAAAAATTTAGAGTGATGTTACATAAAGTCCCAACAAGCTGAAAATCAGAAAATATTTTCAAAACATAATTATAAACAATGTCTAAAAGTTCCCCATCATTCCCGTGTATGGAATTTTTTTTATTCAAGGTCAAAGGTAAAAAAAATGAGTTTTTCGCGATTTTCAGCAAAACGGTAAGTTTGATCATAAAAGTACCAGAGAAAATAAAAAAGCTTATAAAATTCTCTATAACTTTAATTCTATCCACTTTTTCCATATTCCAACCGTTATTGAACTACACGCTCCAGAAATGTAAAAATTAAGGACCTCAGGCAGGTAACTATGGAGCCTGCCCCAATGCTCAACAGTGACATGACCTATGTCATTTGAAAGGTATTAAAGAGTTGTACGGTAACGGTTTGGAATATGGAAAAAGTGGATAGAATTAAAGTTATAGAGAATTTTATAAGCTTTTTTTATTTTCTCAGGTACTTTTATGATAAATCTTACCGTTTTGCTGTAAATTGCGAAAAACACTTTTTTTTACCTTTGACCTTGAATAAAAAAAATTCCATACACGGGAATGATGGGGAACTTTTAGACATTGTTTATAATTATATTTTGAACAATTTTCCTGATTTTCAGCTTGTTTGGACTTTATGCAACCTCGAATGTCTAAATTGACCGGAGTATTATAGATTTAGTAGATTATTGCTTTGAAAAAATAAACAAAAAAATATGTTGTGTCACAGTATAAGAATATCAGCAGATCAACTATACAGCTGCAATGTTGGTAGTGGGGATACCTAGGACAAGACTTGTCTCCTCTTGTCGATGCGGAGGTGGGAGTTTGCAACGATGCAGAGATTGCTACGATAAACAAATGTTTTAAACGATCTATAACGAAACTTAAAGCGGCAAACTAAATTCCACGCGAGCGAAGCCGCGGGCAAAAGCTAGTATTATTATAATTATTAAGTATATTATCACAAACCGGCCGGTGGAAATTTATATTATCTGCCTAGTCCTAAATAAAAGGAGTGAAATAAGAGGTATTATACAATATATTTATTTGTTTTTACTTTTGAAGGTGGCGCCACTGAAACCTAACAATACGTAGATATTCATATTTTTCAGTTATGTGTACTTTACTGTTGTTTGTTAAAACGTGTATGAACACCGCCACTTTAAAATATTTCTGCTCGTAATATTAGACAATAAAAATGATTTCACCCAGGGTTAAGACCGTTATTTTTTTTAAAACCTTTTATCTCTTTTTAGTTATTTTTCCCAAGGCTACCTACAATATAATACCAACCTTCGTAATATCTACGATTAGTTTTGCTTGATAGGCTTTTTTTACTGTAGTCACTACACTGTGGCATCTCAATGAGTGACATATTCAAACTTAGCGCGCAAACTACGCGCGAGCGGGAGATCGCCCGCGGTCGGACTGCAGGCCCCGCACCTTACCCCCTCTGTAGTAGGTAAGCGCTGGACTCACGTCACCTTAAACTAATATTCATCATTATCATCTATCGTGTTTGAGATCACCAACCTGCATTTGGCAAGCGTGGAGATTACGCCTTATCCTCCTCACCTGGTCTTCAGTGAGATGAGAGGCCTTTGCCCTACAGTGGATCATTACAGGCTTACCTTTTTTTTACTATCATTACATTTTTTACTTACCTTACCTATTTTTTACTATCATTACATTTTTTACTTACCTTACCTTTTTTTTACTATCATTAAGACTCTTCAATCTACCAAAAGACTCTCCAAAATCTTAACTTGCTATTCCTTGAACTAATAGTCAAGGTAAAAGTAGAGGTAAACTTCATTTTTAACGACTTTTCTGTACATCAGTCACTACTAAGTGCTAAGTTGACTCGTGGAAGTTAGTCTTGTTTTCAGAGTTAATGAAACTTATTTGGTTAGTAAGTTGATTTGAATTAAACACTGTAGAGAGACAGGTAACGATGTCTCAGCTAAGCGACAACGAGTTGAACGGACTAACCTTTTAGCATTTACTGCGTTTCAATTTGTTTTATTTTGAACTGCTGAAAATTGTTCTTTTTTCAAGCCTATTTCTAGAGAAGTGGCTTTTATATTCATTCGAGGAATTATTTACAAGCTTTTCAGTTTAAACTATCCAGCCATTATCTTTACTTATTATATAAAGAAGTTTATTTCCTGCCGAACAAAACGTATGGGCGTGACCAGTTAGTCTGAAAAAATAACGTTAGTGCAAATCTACAATTTTTACACTAGCGCCATCTATGGGATCGCGAGTGGAAACACCGCACCGAATAGTCTAATTGCACTTACATTTTTTTCCAGTAGTCTTATACATTTTATTGAGCAGAAAAAAGCCTTCCTCATAAAATTAGAAAAGATATTCTTTATTCGATAAATGAAATAACTCTAGCATTATTTAAACAAAGCCACGGCAACAATTAGACAACAAACAAACTAGGTGTCAGTACATTCGCAAAGAAAACTTTCTAATTTAATTTTCATTAAAGTGTCTTCCCCACTGAACATTAGTCTCGCATTACACACAGCTCGAAGCAAATGTCTGACCATCTGTACTGTTTCGTACGAAACATTACAAAGTCATTAAGTGTACTTGAGACTTCTGGTCACGTTTGTAGCTTTGCTTGTATATTGCTGGGTTTTTTCGCTTGCATCTTTCGTGGTGGCTACAAAGTTGGATGGGGAATTGATGAGCGAGATTTTGTTTGATTAATTGTTGGCTGAATTTAGCTTGGGACACTTGGGTGATGTTGAGGGAGACATTTGCATACAAGTGGGACGGAAAAAACATTCTTAAGGAGTCATTTATATTTAGCGAGTTTAGAAGACGGTTCTTCTTCATCGAGTGGATAGTCAACCTGACCAATCCTGGTGTCAGAGTTATTGAGCCGCCAAAGGCCTCTGACATGGGTCATGTAACGACTACTATCCGTAGAAAGTAACCGGGACCGATGGCTTAACGTGCCCTCCGAAGCACGAAATCATCTTACTTTTCGGGTTATCATGTTATTCAGCCTGTAATGTCCTAACCAAACTGAGGACAATCTTACAAAGAGATTTTTGTGAGATATTGTCCCCACCGGGAATCGAACCCGGAACCTCCGGATCGTGAGCCGGGCGCTCAAACCACAAGACCACGGAGGCTGCTTATAACTACATAGGTATCTATGTTTTAACTTGTACTATCTTCTACGCTTGTCAAGCCCTCCAACACTATGGCCACAACCGCCCGACAAAGAATAGTCCGCGACACGAATGAAAAGCACACTCATTACATTACAGGAAGAAAACTAGCAATTTATTGAATTTGTTCTTCTGATTAGCTGTTTTTCAACACTAACGATGAATGGACTGTTTGCATCTTATCTGTCTACATTGAAAACGTTTGAGGAACGTGATCTCCCTTCAAGGCACAATCATTTGCGACTTAAGGTTGTGTCCACTGCTCGCATTTGCGCTTTGACATTTTGATTTTAGTTCTGTAAATAATAATTCATTGCAATTGCGTAATTAAGCTATTGCATAGCTTCTATCGCGAGCCTTGAGCGCGGGGACCGAATCCAGAAATTCCGTAACGAAAAAACCTCACGCTCCTCAAACATTGCCTACCTATATGCCCAGAACACAACGTTAGCGCGATGCAGACATTCAGCACACTAACGCCATCTAGTGATAGAAAAAATAACTATGCAATAGCTTTACCGCGGCAGTCCCCGAGTGCCACACGTCTTTTTTTATAAATCTTCTTCTGTCTTCACCAACCCGCATTACCACCAAGCATGCAAACCTTCCTCCTCAGTGTGCTGTTAAGTGAGATGAGAGGCCTTTGCACATCACTGGGTCATTATAAGCTAACTTATCATTCTATTCCAAACATGAATTCAGTTACTACAATAAACGCAATTTCAGTTGCCATATCTATACTAAACTATACTAATATAATAAAACTGAAGAGTTAGGGTGCTTTCAAATTATGCGTTTCGTGTCGGACCGCTGCGGTGCCGAAGCCGTGCGTTTGCCGTTTTGTGAACGTACGATCGTCTGTTTTCATACAAAACGAGCAGTGCGGCAACAGTGCGGCGTCGGTACCGCAAAATAATTTTAGTACGCACTGTTGCCGCACTGCTCGTTTTGTATGAAAACACACGATCGTACGTTCACAATACGACAAACGCACGGCTTCGGCACCGCAGCGGTCCGACACGAAACGAATAATTTGAAAGCACCCTTAGATTTATTTTTATTTGTTCGCGCTAACGGATAGCCACATTCAACGGGAAGGTTAAAGGCTATTTTTCATCATAAATTCCCACGAAAACAGGCACAACACGAGTAAAATCGCGGCGCGATACTAGTTATATATAAGAATTTTATCCAGTTACTTTGATATACTCGACCTGAAAAAGACAGTGGCGAAAAGATAAAGAAGTTTTCACACCGCACGATTTCTATTGCTCTTATAAGCGCAATATTAGGGCCAGTAGTAAGACACAACCCTAAGTTTATTTGAAAGGAAAGGTTACCGAACTGAGCCAAGGAAGCTAACTTTGTGTATTTACTTTTAGGATATTATACATCCTAAAATGTTTTCAATTTACATGTCAATATCCTGACGCTGATATGCCGTTAAACTTTACGGTTTCCGCGTTGCCGTCGCGTTAATACAGTTTGATAATGACATATTAATTAACTTTCAGTGCCCCGTGGTTTTACCCGTATTGTACCCGCTTCGTTTCATTACGTAACTAGGGATGTAAAGTAGGTTTATTACCTTGAAATCTTCCTTTTTAGTTCATGTAATTGTATATATGTGGAGACTTAGGAAAAAGTAGGGGTTGGAAAATGTCTTTTTTTGGGGTCGATTCTGCTGGATCAATAGTGTGTCAATAGGGTGATAGACTTGTATGGGACATGTTGTACCTAACTTACAAAATTTGTCAATTCTATTCTATTCTATCCAATTGAAATTTACTTGACTGTCAGATAAAACATTTTGCAGAATTAACACCCTGAAATAATATTTTGAGAATCTACAGTATCACGTCCTACATTACGCACATTAAATTGTCGGTCCCAGTTGTTGCAACCGTTATATCATAATTGGCCAACTGACCTACTCAAACTTACTTACAAAAACTTACTTACTTACTTTCAAACTTACTTACTTAGGTACTAATATAATAAAGATGTAAAATGTGTAAGTTTTTTTGTTTGTATGTTCGAGCTAATTTCAGAAATTATCAGTCCTATGTGAATAATTCTTTTCGTAATAGATAGCCATTTTCAACGGGAAGGTTATAGGCTATTTCTCATCCCGAAATTCCCACGGAAACGGGTACAACGCGGGTAAAACCGCGTTGCGCTGCTAGTATTCTACGAGTATATATTCCTAACAGTACTCTTTGTTAAAGTTCGTATCTAAAACATTTTCGTAGTTATCTAATAACCTGAATACATAACGAGCTATCAAATAGCGACCCAATTTGTTGTTAATAACGGTTACCGATACAACTTCGTAATGTACGTGTTTACGAATAGAATAGGCACCATCGTTATGATAAAGGGTTTGTCTGCGTGGGAATATCTGTTTCTATGCTCATCAAATACTGAAGCAATTTAACATTGCTTTCTTTAATAATCTACATCTACACTAATATTATAAAGAGGAAAACTTTGTTTATAATGAATAGGCTCAAAAACTACTGGACCGTTTTTAAAAATTCTTTCACCATTCGAAAGCTACATTATCCACGAGTAACATAGGCTATTTTTCATCCGGAAATTCCCACAAGAATGGACACAACGCGGGTAAAACCGCGGGGCGCTGCTAGTTATATATAAAGTACGATTGCAGTAAAAAAAAGTATTAGCCTGTAATGTCCCATTGCTGGGCAAAGGCCTCTCATCTCACTGAAGTTATCAGTACATTGAGGAGGATTAGGCATAATCACCACGCTTGCCAAAATTGCAGATTGATTGATTGCAAGATTGCAGTAAATATTATAAAATTCAATGGACACTACTTATTTTGCATTGAAACTACGTTTACGGATACTACGAGTATGTATCAACAGCATGCATGTAGGGTTATTCCTCTTTCACGTAATAAAACTTTTTATGAAAATTGGCCTAGAATAAAATAAGAATCTATAATAACACATAAATTAAGTACTGCATTATTTTTACTAGACTTAAGTACTTACCTTAAATATTTAAACACATCATTATATGAGGCACCTTTAGGACTGAAACTGCGTTAAGCGTGCGACCGTCGCGGTTTCATACAAAAGTGAACCGTTGCGGAGGCACGCGGCGGGCGCTCGCGGCGGCCGCACGCGATGGTTCACTTTTGTATGAAGCCGCACGCGACGGGCGCATACAACAGATCACTTTTGTATGAAACCGCACGCTGCGGGCGATGGCGATGGGCGCACGCTTAACGCAGTTTCGGACTTTATTTGCTAAATAAATGAATCAGAATCTTTATCCCTAAATACCTTCGGAAACTGGTACAACGCGGGCAACCCCAGGACGCAGTTAGTTTCTAATATGCAAAGTAAATGTGGTAGGTAAACGAAGCTCGTTATCTCGAATCCATTTCCGCGACCCAAAACCTCTGAAAATAGTTAGAAATTAAATTTTATTGTCATTATTATGAACCATCCCCTTAACGGGTTCGCACAAATTGAACTAATTTTAAGTTATGTCGTGTGGAATCGCGGGTGCTAATTATATTAGGATAGATAATGTAATGGAACGGCGTTATCAGATTCACAATTATGTGAGAAGGTAATTGGTAGTCCCATTGCAGGGCAAAGGCTTTTGTTATTAATGAAACTGGTTAGGTTTACATAATATGTTATGTTCTACTGCTAGGCAAAGAAGTTTTACCCCATTGGATATCAGTACAGTGAGGATTGAAGTATTCTTTACGCTTGTTTATTTTGTTATATAATGCAGGCAATGTTTTTACTTTTGTTTAGCACTTTAGCGCCTCGGTGGTGTAGTGGTATGTGCACTCGCCTGCCAAGACTGAGGTCCCGGGTTCAATTCCCAGGTCGAGCGAAAACATGTTTCCTACTTTTCAAACATGGCTCGGGTTTGAGATCACCAACCCGCATTAGGCAAGCGTGGTGATTACGCCTGAAACCTCCTCACTGTACTGATAACTTCAGTGAGACGAGAGGCCTTTGCCCAACAGTGGGACATTACATGCTAATACGTTACGTTACGTTACGTTAGCACTTTTGTTGACATACGTATGTAGTTCGCAGCAGGTTCGTTGTGGGCCAGTGTGTACCTTTGATACAAAAATCCAAGAAATACAACGCCACGTGACCCGCACCCGGTATGCACCTGCACCGTCTATGTCTTGCGCATGTAATAGGATGAAGGAATCCTTCTTTCATAATTAATATTATAAATGCGACAGTTTGTGAGGATGGATGTATGTATGGAGGTATGGATGTATGTATGTATGGATGTATGGATGTATGTTTGTTGCTCTTTCACGTAAAAACTACTGGACGGATTTGGATGAAACTTTACAGTAATATATTTTATACATCAGAATAACACATGGGATACATCTTATCCCGAAATTCCCGCGGGAACCGATACAACGCGGGTAACACCGCGCGGCGCGGCTAGTAATAAATAAATAAATATACCCGGACAAATTAATTCACGGTTAATTAGACCCACTGCAGTCTTCCGTGGTCTTGCACTTAATGGGTACTTAAACTGACATACAAGACCTATAGATAAAATTGAAACTCCAAACAGATATAAAATCGTAAATCTGTGAAACCTTGCGAAGGAAATAGTTGAAATGATGTAACGTGAACATTTATCAGCCACGTCGCGAGGGAGCGATAATTTGTAAAGATTTCAATCTCGCTCCGTATTTAAATCCAGAATAAACATAGTTAGACTAATCTGTGTGTAATTTATTGAATGTTTTCATATTTTAATGTTACAGTTGTAACTAAAATTCTGAAAGTAAACACTAACTAGAAGCTACTAGCAAAGAAGCCCTTGCTCTACAATAAGTATACAAAAGTATAAGCCTGTAATGTCCCACTGCTGGGCAAAGGCCTCTCATCTCAGTGAAGATATCTGTACAGTGAGGAAGATGGACGCAAAAACAGCCGGACGCAAAAACAACCACAGTTAAGAGACACAACAAGGAAATTGGCTTTGAAATAAAACAAAACCGCATCAAACTTGGTCCTGTTATTGCGATCTACGATAACACACACACGCACACGCACACACACACACACACACACACACACACACACACACACACACACACACACACACACACACACACACACACACACACACACACACACACACACACACACACACACACACACCAAACCCACTTCTCTTTTCGCCAGAGGTTACAAACAACGAAAAGCCACACTGCACTATTCAAACTTCGGAAAAAGTAACTCACAAAATAAGAATGTCCTGTTGAAACTATCTCATATCAGATACGTCGTTATTTATATCATGCGACCCACTTGCGAACAGTTTGTATCGTTAACAAGAACAAATGACTGAGATAAAAATATTTCTCGAGATAGCTTTCGGTTAAGCCACAGTTAGCAATAAGTTAGCGCTCGCTACGAAATATAACAGAGGGAAAGCAATGCATCCGCTTAGCTATTCAGAGGGGTTTCGTGGTGATGAAGGAATCCTATTTTCGTGGGAATTTTGAGCTGTAATTTAACATGTAATCTTTCTCACGATTTTACTGTATTACTGGCTGTATCTTACGGTGGTGCCACCCGAGAATCAATGTCAATATTTTGAAGAAGGCGCTTACATTATTTTCTCAGATTTATTGGGTTCGCGCTCATACATTTCGTTCGCAAAGAAAAAAAATCTTTATAATATAATAGTATAATTAGTATAATATTTATACTAATTATGTAAACTAAATAAGTTTTAAGATCTCCGTAGCACGGTAGCGCTTAAGTATAAATGCTGTCCGGTTAGGCAAGTTTGATAACAGATTGAATATATTTAATAGTCGACGTAAAATGACAATGACCTGAGCTTAAGTAAATTGGGTTAATAAAATAAATCAAATTGATACTAGTATGCCACGGCCTTAACTAACATTAATCCTAAAATCTTAATTAAAGACAAATAAACCATATTTCCCTTCATGGTGCTTAACCTGAAATAATTCTCGCATTATTGCTTAAACGACTCTACAAACAACACCCCAAGGTAATTGAATTTAGGATGACACCGTAGATATTACGTCACCTTGTTAGAGTCTGAACCCACTATATCACAACACTCTATACACTGACTTGTTTGACGCGAACAAAACTGTGTTTTGCTATTCTGATCATAGGTGTCAGTACATATTCATTAGTGTAAACTGCCTAAAAAGATTGCGAAGGACAAAAAGTGTGTGAGGACAAAAGTCTGAGGGAGACTTAAAATCTGCGTGGACATAAATTCATGGGTTCACAAAAAATCTGAGGCATACTAAAAGTCAGTAGCAGAGAGAAAAGTTTGCGGCAGACAAATAGTCTGTTTGGTAAAAAATTTGAGGTAGACAAAAGTCTGTGACAGAGATAAAATTCAGTGGCAGAAAAAAGTCTGTAGTAGATAAAATGTAGTAGCGGCAGACAAAAAGTCTGCGGCAGACAAAAAGTCTGCGGCAGACAAAAAGTCTGCGGCAGACAAAAGTCTATGTTACGCCAAAAAGTTCAATCGTAATTAATCAGTCGTCTCTTCAGACTTTCTAAGTATATCGACTTTGACAGACTTTTTGGGTCTATCGTCTGTAACCGACTTTTTCTGTCAAAACGTCAGTGAACATACTTACTACTACCTAAAGACTGTCTAACGCCAGTCTTGCCTATAGTGTGTTCAGCCTTTAGTACACGACAAACAAGTTTCTCACGCTTAATATATCTGTATGTTGACCCCAGAACTCAGACTTTTTGGCGCCATTGTAACAATCTACGTTACCGCGGATTAAAAATGGCTTTGTTCATGGCACTTCAGAAAACATGAGTTATTTGGGTATCCTGGAATAGTAAATGGGGGACAGAACTGAAGTATGAATGTAGGTTAGTAGTAAAGTTACAATGTGAATTACGAGTATAGTCTAGTAGGTAAAACATAGGTTACAGGTAAAGTTAGAATAAAATGAACTTATGAATGGGATTTTGTAGGAAACTCTTGTTAAACCTAAACAAATGAGTATAATCAAATACGTTATCAACGTATCAGGGTCAACACTGCGTTAAGCGTGCGCCCGTCGCGTGCACCCGCGTCGGTTCACTTTTGTATGACACCGCACGCGACGGGCGCACGCTACGGTTCACTTTTGTATGAAGCCACACGTGGCGTGCGCACGCCGCGGGTTCCCGCGACGGTTCACTTTTATATGGAACCGCGGCGTGCGCCCGCTTAACGCAGTTTCAGGCCTTAAAATGTAAACTAATTTGACCAATGTGCAAGCAAAGACAATAATGCAAAATTATTAAAATATTTCTAAAGAACGCAATTCCGAGTATATCCATAAATATTATTGCTCAGTGACAGTACATCTAGCCATTAGCCATTAATTAAAATAAAAAATACATCTTGAAACTAAATCACCGTCCTTTTGATAGGACATAAAACAATATTTCACCACAGAAGCAATTAAAATGTAATTATACGTAATTTTACTTACGTCCTGATAGAAGGACATGAAATAACAGCAGGTGTATTTTTTCTTTCTATTGCCTCAATTTATTCGTTATATTTTCAGCGGTTTTCTTTATAAATTAATTTCATTTTTATCTGGAGATCGTCGAATGCGACTGTCATCCACAAATTCCTTGGGGAATTCTAGAATATTCGAATGTGATACACACGGGAGTAAAGAATGATGAGCTTTTTAAATATTCAGTTTTACGCCTCGGTGGTCTAGTGGTATTTGCGCTCGCCTGCTACCGAGGTCTTGGGTTCAATTCCCGGGTTGTTTGAAAACATGTATCCTACTTTTCGAACATGGCTCGGGTTTGAGATCACCAATCCGAAAGAGGCAAGCGTGGCGATTACGCTTATCCTCCTTACTGTACTGATACCTTCGGTAAGACGAAAGGGCACAGCACTGGGACATTACAGGCTAATACTTTTTACTTTTGGTCTATATTGCAAGCTCAATTGTTCTTACAATCTTCAATTTAACTTGCCATGCCACTAACCACTAGACATCCATGACCCAAACTATCTAACCTTTAAAACTATCTTCTAATCTGGTCTTTAAGCTATGGTATTAAGGATTACTTCAGAGAAGATACGAGATAATAACAGACTTTTTACCAACCAATTGTACCAAATTGTACAAATGCTTTATACAACTACTAAACTGACTGTCCGGACCATGATCTATAGGTGGTAATCAAGGGGAATAATTAAGTTCTTTGTAAGTTCTTCTTCTTCTTCTTCTTCATCTTTGTAAATTATTTCCTATATGTTAGATGATCAAGTTATTATAACTCACTGTGTCCCCTACCAACGGTCTCGTCTGATATCGTGCATTACCCCTCCACGTCAAACGAGGAATAGTTTTCACTTCAAATTGTTGGTTTAATATCGTTGGATTTAAGTGTTTTTAGAACGACCTCACTATATTGGATATGGAACCATTAGTAAGGGAGTTCGGTTGTTTATATAAAACTAGTTCGAAAATTAGTTCTTAGTCGACTTAAAAAAAATGAAGTTTTCTAAATTCGATGAGTATGCTTTTTTGTGAATAGAAATTTCTAGTACTATATAAGTTGACCATTCATTCATTAATTTCGTTCATAGTGTCCTTTAATAAAGACAGAAGCTAATGTTGTCAAATAAATCAATCCTTCTAGAGTAGAGGTTAGCCATGATAGACATAAAGCGAATTCATATTTGCTCTGCTATGAATCGGCTAAATGAAACTTACAGCACACGTAAACTTGCTTAATGTAATTTCATCGAATTTTAATTATGCGACCGCTACAGTGTGAAAATTAACAATAACTTTTTCACAACAAAAATATCTTCTTATGAATTCACGAAAACATTTATATTTATAAATATTTTGATATACAAAGCACGTCACAAACACATATGAAACAGCATTTGCAACAAAACTGACCAATCACAATGCACTACGAAAGATTTTGCCAATGTCAATGGTTTGTTAGATAATCCCAATGCGCTGTGATTGGCTCAGGCTCCGCTCTCCGCTTCGCTTAAATGATAACGTACCCTTAGAGAGGTTGCAGACTAGTGTATAAACTCACGAAATTCTTTATACACGAAGGTATTATGCGTCCGCGAGACGATCAAGTGCACTTGACAAGTCTACGTGCTTGAAGTGAATATTGATCGTTTACAGCGTTGACTTGACAAGTCCCGTCACGTATCTACGGGCTGGACGTAAATTGACAAAAATTTTGATTGACGGCACTTGAACCACCTTGCGCTTGATGCGACTTGACGCGACTTGACAAGTTTTATTCATTTGCGGCCGGAACATCGAAGATGGCGGACGACGAACCGGACCGATACATGGCTTTGGCGGCAAGCGCCGACCTAATTACCGAGCGTGATTTTGTCTTATTGTTAATATCCCTCTACAGAGACTATCCTGCATTGTGGAAAAATGAAAAAAATGAAAAAAAAAATGTTCATGCGTGAATCGATATCTCATTTTATACCATTCCTTACACCATCGCCTCTTTCTTTTCTTTTTTTCTGTCATAGATACCGCTAGAGTTATAGCAAGGAATGCCTTGTCTGCGTTGGAAACCATTATTAACTACGAGGTTGGTCACGCGAACGTGTTAATTTTTGCGACGACCACTTTCCTGAGTACAGGTCGGTGAACGACTGCGGCATGTGGACTTGACGGCACCTTCAAGTCGCGTCAAGTCCCTCGTCAAGTGAAATCGTCAAGCACGTAGACTTGTCAAGTGCACTTGATCGTCTCGCGGACGCATTACAGTCTCACAGTTTTCTGTAGTAGTACTAGTAGGTCAGTGGTGAACCCTGGTTTTTGAGGTTTTAGACACCTCAAAGCCTTCACTAACTGACGGTTGACACAACCGGGACCAATAATTTAACCTAACTATCAACCTACCCCACGAGCCCTACGCTTGGCTGAAACCGCCCTACGCAAGCCTAGACCCTCCTACCGTTGGTTTAAAACCACCCTTACATTATAATGCTCTAAGATTTTTATTGTTTACAAAAGCTTTTTCTTCGTCCCTTTCCATTAATCATTTTGAAGTGGAACCCTTTTTTCTCAAGCACATTAGTACGTCGTTTACGAAGACAGTTTATGAATGGCTCTGTTTACGAATGTAAAGATTGGAGGGTACTGAGGGCAAGAGCATGAGGGCATGTTGGAGTTTTATTATTAGGATTTACAATGAATTCGCCCTTTCGGGTTTGTCTAGAATTTTTATCTCTGTAGAAAGTCGAGTTGCTGTAATTGTTTAATTCTTTAGTGGTTTTAAAGAAATTGGGTAAATTAATTGGAAACTTACTGGTGAAAGTAATAAAAGCAAGCGTGGTTATTATGGCTTCCTCTCTGCGAAGGCCTCTCATAGTAATGATATTTTCAGTAAGATGAGACGCCTTTACCCTGCAGAGGAACATTATAGGCTCTCATAGGCATTATAGGCATAAAGGTCTGTATTCGGTAGCGACGGCAGCAACAGACAGCAACTGCCGACAGCAAGCAGCAATATCTCCGCACTCGATATTTCATAGAGATTCAGAGAACGTCTAGTGTTCATAATTCAATTCATAAGTTATAAACTTTATTTTACTTTAAGTAGCAGGTTGAGTATCGAATATTATACTTGCAGAATCGTCCTCAGTGTATCAAAACCTTTCTGCAAAGATATCAGTAAAGCTTAGGCATGTTATGACGATACTATTGTTCCACAAAGACTCCTTAAGGTAAAAATATGAGCGTTTCTGTGACTTTTCGCTTCTTTTGTGATTTTAAGAAGCTAAATTGATTGCCAGTGATGAAAAAATGTTATATAAACAAGTGGATAGATGTATTTTGTTATTTTTTGAGCTTTAAGAGCCTAAGCTTACTTTAATAGACATTAAAGTAAGTTTGAAATATTGTTGACTCCGGGCGGGAATCGAACCCGCAACCCGCAACCCGCAACCCTCACAGTAAGCGCTCTTACTGCCACAGTGCCAACGGGCTTGTCAATTAATAACATGTACAATTAATTACTTCTTATTGTAATATCGCACCATTAAACGTCAATGAATATTGCACACAATGAATTTAATTTACTTGTAAATTAATTCAAATTAACTTAATAAAGAGCGGAATAGTTGACTCGTATTTATGGCTACGTTATAAAATATAATCTTACTGCACTCAAAGACATTAAATGACCATTAAATGGACACTTAACTAATTGACATTTTATTCCACTTCACATATTAAATCTCTACTAAAGAAGCATTCGACGTCTCTGAGTACAAGCGTTAGAGTCAATTTACATTTCAATCTGTAAATTGATAGGTTAGGTTAGGTTATATTAGCCTGTAATGTCCCACTGCTGAGCAAAGGCCTCTCATCTCACTGAAGATATCAGTACAGTGAGGAGGATTAGGCATAATCACAACGCTTGCCGAATGCGGGTTGGGAGTTTTAAACCCGAGCCATGTTTGAAAAGTAGAAAACATGTTTTCGCTCGAAACGGGAATTGAATCCGGTACTTCAGTCTTGGTAGGCGAGTGCACTACTAGACCACCAAGGCGTAACTTTGATAAAAAAAGGCGAAATCTATTTTTGATTTTGATATTGACCTTTGAAATTATAATGCCAACCCTCATTATAACATTAGTGTAAATAAATTAGTTTCATAATTATTATTTATTTAAAACGGGAACTTACGTACGACGGAGACTACTGTCGAGAGTTCCTCGACACGTGAGTGCGGGGAGAGACGCTGTCGCGAGCGCTTCACCCACCTCCTGATGAAGGCTACCGTATGTGGCCGAAACGTGTCGAGGAACTCTCGACAGTAGTCTCCGTCGTACGTAAGTTCCCGTTTTAAATAAATAATAATGACATTAACGTACGTTTCAATTAATAGTAAAATAGTTTCATAATCTTTTGTTATTAATCCAGTACCCTAAAATTGAGAAAAGGTTTTAACGACAATAATAAATTCATCAAAATTCAACCAAAACTTCGAGATAAATCGATCTTTTCCATTGAAATGTACGAAATCTCTCAAATTCAATTTGTTGCCAACGAAATTTATTACAATTTTAATCATTGAACATTCAATTAGATCGGGTAATTCTATACAGAGCCCATTTAACATATTTTAGGGAACATCTCATCGTTACGGCGAGGTTCCAAAACATTTTACTCGTGGCTTTTGCAATAACAACATTAATAACTTTTTTGGTTAATGGATTTAAACCTTTACGCAAAACAAGGGCTGTATATCAACAATAGGAAAAAGACAAATATTTTTTATCTATACTAATATTATAAAGAGGAAAGGTTTGATTTTTTGTTTGTTTGTTTGTTTGTTTGTTTGTTTCGAATAGGCTATGAAACTACTGCACCGAATTAAAAAATTCTTTCACCATTCGAAAGCTACACTATCCCTGAGTGACATAGGCTATATTTATTCCCGAAATTCCCACGGGAACGGGCACAACGCGGGTATATGTAACCCAAGGTATGAAAAACATGCCTAAAAAAATTGGTTATTGGCGTGCGCTACTAAATCTATTGATGATACACAAAAACAATGTTCTACACAATCAAAGTACATATCATTGCGAACAAATAAGTTCGCGAGGGCATATGTCTAACTATTATAGTTAAGACACAATAACCGTTTTAAGTTAAAATTAATTAGTTAAAAAAGGAGTGTAATTTTAAGTTGATGATATTCATATGATGATATGAATCTAAATCAAAATAAATGGCTCTACAATCAAGGTTAATTATGTTTCTTTGTGTACCTCTTAAATTATTAAAATCGGACAGTTAGTTTCAGAGTTATGATGAGAAATATCACTACATAGTATAAAATAAAGTCGTCTCTGTTTCGTGTCTGTTTGTCTGTTTGTCTGTATGCTTAAATCTTTAAAATTACGCAACGGATTTTGATGCGGTTTTTTTGTAATAGGTAGAGTGATTCAAGAGGAAGGTTTTTATGTAAAAAAATTCCCGAAATTCCCACGGGAACGGCCACAACGCGGGTAAAACCGCGGGGCACTGCTTACAAAATAGTAATGCTCGATGGCGGGTCTCTTATGGCTACTTACTGTTTCGTGCGGTCAAAGCGCGCGGGGATATACCTACCTACGAACTACGAACGACGAAGACGTGCTATGTAGGTATTATCCCGAATTCTTCCTCACATGAAATCTTGATTGTGTATACATATATACTCGCGCGAGACATGTAATATTTTATCCCCAATTTCCCACTTGAAATTTTGATTGTGTATATTCCTGCGGGAGACACGCAATGTTTTATCCCGATTTTCCTACATGAAATCTTGATTACCCGAAGCGAAGCGAGGGCGGGTCGCTAGTATCGAAATAATTAAGCGGACATACCTATCTAGACATAAGTTCGAGTAAAGGGTCTAAAAATTCCGGCACCAGGGTTGCCTACTAACCTATAGTAGGCAACCCTGGTGCCGGAATTTTTAGACCGCCTTAAGACCTCCGATATGGTCTGACGATCAAACAACCAGAACTGACAATTTAACGTGCCCTTCAAAGCAAGGCAGCGCTATGATAGAAATGCCACTATCAGCCACCCATCCAAGTTGCACGATGCTTAACAAATCGCGATGAGTAAACATCGCTTAGTCAAACTACGCCACGAACTTGGCTGAAACCCTACGCTGGTCTGAACCCGGCTATCGTTGGTCTGAAACCACCCTTACAGTATAATGCTCTAAGATATTTATTGTTAGTCTTTTTTAAACTTACACGATTTGAACACATAGTTTTAACGTACTCACACGGGTTTTTTCGTGTTAGAAACTTAATAAAGCAAGTAATAACTTACTTTTTATTTCCCGACGTTTCGAGGGGATTGCACCTCTCGTGGTCGCGGGTGAACAAGTAAGTTATTACTTGCTTTATTAAGTTTCTAACACGAAAAAACCCGTGTGAGTACGTTAAAACTATATTTATTGTTTACAAAAGCTTTTTCTCCGTTCCAACAGAGGCATTAGAAATGCTACTGTTGGTCACTCATCCGTTGCTTAACAATAGCAATGAGTTAACTTCGCTGAGCACAGCAAAGGCAAAACCTTTGTCTTAGCGAGCATCTCAATCCTGCTAGTTTCTATTATAGTAGTATTTTTCTACCAAAACAATTACATTAATTTGATTTTCAAAAGGTCTCGGATTAAAACAGTCTAGCTCAGTCGATTTCAAAAGAAAGGTCTAGACTAATCGATAGGAAGATTGATTCCTGTCTAACTTGAATGTACTGTCAGGGACAAAAATCATTGCTTTCGAAGACAAATGACAGTCGCTCCCTGAACAATATAGTGGGGACATTATAACCGCGATTGCTTATGCCATGTTCGTAATGCCAGTTTACATAAATTACGTTCCACTGAAATCACTATTCGATACCCAGGTTTAATTTTCTTTTAGCACGACTAACGCTCGTACTCAAACGTCAAATTAGTAGAGATTTAATGAGTAATTTTGACATGTATGTGTATGTGTAAAAAATTGTGTTGATTTAATGGACGTATCTAAGTGCGGCAGTAAGATAGGGCTGTCGTTGTTGAAGGTTAATCTTGGCCTGGCAGTAGGATAGTATTTTTCTTAAAATATCCACTAATTCCAGGTGGGTAAACATACCTAATATACCAAAAATATACCGCAAACTTCTGCCTAAAGTATGCGATTTCTTGCATCAGAAAACTTTATCAGCGTATCAATTGAAATTATTTTATTCCTTTAGCCATAATAAGCTCACATCAACCTTAAAATACTTCACACACAGTCTTCAAAAACAAATAAAACTTAATACCTTAATAACGACTTCAATTCTCAAACATTAACAGTTTTACGACGTCTAACTATTTAAGACGCTGACTGTACAAAGTATTTGTAATCTTCGACTCCCATTGCTAGGAATTGCAATCAAGATGTCTCAAGCTGAACCATTTCAATCGTATTTGTTGAATTACATTTTAGTTAGAGTTAACACTTGACTACAGTTTCGTTTATCAGGAATAAATAATGTCTTAGGTACTAGGAATGGCCAGACTTCACCCTCAAAGGTCTCCGACATGGTCTATCGATTGAAAGAACCGGGACCGACCCTCTGAAGCACCCATCAAAGTAGTGACAGCTGAAAGTTGCTCAAAAGTCGCAATGATCTAACATTGTATTGAACACTAGCAGCGCCCCGCGGTTTTACCCGCATTGTGTCCATTCCTGTGGGAATTTCGGGATGAAAAATAGCCTATGTTACTCGTGGATAATGTAGCTTTCGAATGGTGAAAGAATTTTAAAAAACGGTCCAGTAGTTTTTGAGCCTATTCATTACAACCAAACAAAGTTTTCCTCTTTATAATAATAGTGTAGAAGTGTAGATTTAGCGTTTGCACAGAACTGTAACGAGACCTTTAACTTTTTTCCTATTAATTTAAACGTACGTTAATGTAACGTGTTGAGAGACACTCAACAGTAACCTCCGTCGTACGAAAGTTCCCGTTTGAACAAATAATAATGACACCTTTAACTGACAAACATGACTGCGTCAGACAAAACTAAAAACTGTCTGGACTATATCCGCCATGATCCTTACATAGCAAATTGAACAAAAGACGTTATGTAAAACATGCATTTTACCTCAAAAGTTAAAGCTACACGTATCAGTAATTTATGGTTCAACTTATATACCAAGAAACCTGCAAACAATAACGAAGTTTTAGCACTAAAAATAAATCTATTCTATTCTAAAGTTTATAACCTACTACTATACGCTAAAATTGGTCAAGATGTATGAATGTTTGTTTTTTATTCAACCTTTAAATTCAAAATAGCATTACAATTTTATTGTCTTAAAAAATCGTATTCTTAACTCATAAGAGTCATAAGGCTCATTTTCCCAATAAAGAAACCTGACATTAAGAAACAAAACACCAGAAATACGCAAGTCGGCTGCATTCGGCAGGCGACTACAACTGTCACTAAATTAGTTGACCGCAGTCGGCTGGACGCAAATGAATACCACTATCATCCTTACACTCAATTAGTGGCCAATTTGTATATTGCTTAACACATACTTCTATATACTTTGCAAGTACTCTATATACTAAGGGCCTTATTAACAGCACTTAAGCTATCAAATGGTGTGTCCCTTTCCGACATACGCTATTTGCCAAAGAGCGAAAGAGACAAAACACTTTAAAACACTGTTTAAGTTAAACATCGTTTATATGAATAAGGCGGTATAGATATACGCTTAAAAACATGCAATATACATTTACCATGTCTACGAACAGAATCAGAACGAAACCGCAGTCCACAGCTAGTGTTCCATTGTAAGTTTATATGTAAAATAGTATTGCGCAACGGACTCGTTTGTTCCGTTCATCGATTGCAATAACATCTATTCAAGGAATACAGTTACTACACTTTGCAATTTCAATAGAATATTGATGCGTTACGATAGTCAATTTGTTTGTTTTGTAATTTTATTAGGTAGCTGGAAACGTTCAGCGGTTATTTTCGAGTCCAATTTGGAATGGGTTTTCGAAAAAAAATGTGAGACCGATTTTTTTTTATTCAACCATTCTTATACTATTATAGTCATACAAACCACAAATTTAAGTCCAACTGTATTTTGTAAACAATACTATTATAAGGCACGTTAAGTAGTCGGTTCCGGTTGTTTCAATCGTTAGACCATTTAGGAGGCATTTAGGTGGTCTAAAACCTCTGACTCTCGGTTTGACCACTAAGCTATACGAAATGAATGAATGAATGAATTTTACTGAATTATTTATTTTAAAGGGTACTTCTCATTTAAATGTAGTTTGGTATAAAA
Source organism: Cyclophora punctaria (assembly GCA_951394245.1). Taxonomy (NCBI): domain Eukaryota; kingdom Metazoa; phylum Arthropoda; class Insecta; order Lepidoptera; family Geometridae; genus Cyclophora; species Cyclophora punctaria. The sequence continues at coordinate 3,124,677 of OX596191.1, read as the reverse complement.
GTTTATAAAACTGAAGTAAAAGACAATCTCTTCACAGTACTAAACTTTAAAACTAACGACCATTCCGTTGTAAGAAAGCACAAATTATCCTTTTTACTAACCTTTATATAGATCGTGTACGATAATACTATCTAAATGTTAGGTCTAAAGTAAAACCTAGGTCCGTGACAGTACGAAATAACAGCACTTAAACCTGTGACTTAGGAGTTAATCCCTTAACTAAGAACAGGGAACGCTTTACGACACATGTACATTGTTTCAAATGTTCAGATCTTCAACTTATTTAATAAGGAATATTTATCTCATAGGGTTCCGTACCCAAAGGGTAAAAACGGGACCCTAATACTGAGACTTCGCTTTGAATTGAATTTCGAATTTTAAAGCAATTTAATTCTATTTTTATTTTTGGTAACAATTCCGTCTCTCAGAACATCACTAAAAAACCCCATGACACGGTAGCCAATCACAACCCCCCGCAATCGTTCCTTGACCGTCTGTCGCTCCGTTCAAAAGCTCGTTTTATTAAGCTTTCATTTAACAAACAATGTCCACGGGCTTTGTTTGGCCAAAGCTTGCGGGTAGCATCTGCAAAAATATTTTTTTAGAGTTGCGCAGTACTTATAGAATATTTATGTAACCGTCCCCACATAACGCCTTTTAAGAGAACCCTTGTGATAAGGAAAATAACTAAAAGATATTTTTATCACAAAGGCTGGATAGTTAAGTGAATGAATTCTTTTAAGTAATGAAAGTTGGAGTGAAAAGTTCTTTTTACGTTGCTTTTTATTATTATAGTAGGTTTTTGGTTGTTAGTGTTTTGTTTTCAGTTTTTTTTATAGTTGTTTGGCTGAAAAAGTTTTTGTTCGTTTTTATGGATGACTAGCCGTGCCCCGCGGTTTCACCTACGTTGTACCCATTCCCGCGGGAATTTCGGGATAATATGTATCTAACCTAACCTAACCTTCCCTTTGAATGTGGCTTGTGGTTGAATTCATTACAAATAGAGTCATGCAAATCATCATCTCATCAACGGTGTATCATCTCACTGAGTAAAAAGTAAAGTTAAGTAAAGTATTAGCCTGTAATGTCCCACTGCTGGGCAAAGGTCTCTCGTCTCACTGAAGATATCAGTACAGTGAGGAGGTTTTAGGCGTAAACCACGCTTGCCTCATGCGGGTTGGTGATCTCAAATCCGAGCCATGTTTGAAAAGTAGGAAACATGTATCTATATTAAACCGAACCAAAAATCTCGCTCCACAATTTCCAAATTTAGAACACAGCTTAACCCTAGTTAGAACTAACCAAATGTGGAATACTCCATCGGGTGGCTAAATACAGCTGTAACGTTTGTTCCGTGTAAATGGCATTACATGAAGGCCGATGCATATTATTTATTGAACCGTACGCGGTGGCTAGATTAGTAACTGTGTTGAAGTTAGGTATAGTCAACTGTGATGAAGATAGATGTAGCTGAATGTATAATTGTGAACAGATGTGTATTTAGGCAGTTTAAAGCGCCATTTACATGATGCAAGTTTCTTGCCTGTTGCATACAATAAAATTGAAGCAATTATTTTCTTGCATGGTCTAAACAGTACGTAACATTTTGATCTTTTGCGCAAGTTTTGCTTGCCAAAATTGTCTTGGTGTAAACAGCACATACAACAATTTCTTAGGCGATTCTTGCATTCAATTTTCTCTTCATTTGCCAACATTGAGTGCAGTAAGTGAAGGTGTGTTAATCGTTGCTGCTCTTCTGAGACAAGAAATATTGAAAAATCGTCGTAAAAAGAGGTGTTGGATCAAAAAATGGATAGCAAGAAGAGGAGTTCTTGGAGCGTCTAACAATCTTTGTGTAGAATTACAAATAGAAAATTTTATTTTGTTTGTAATTTCCTTAGGTCCCAAACCGTCAACTCCAAATTCTTGTGCAAATGCTAAAAGTGCAGCATTACGTGCATCACGATTCTTGTAGTTTACATTTTCAGTGTCCCACAAACACTCATGGCTGCGGTAAATCTCTATAAACTTTAATAAGTCAGCAGAACCAAATTTTAATACTTTTGACTCATATTTTTTAATAAACAGACTCTACAAAACCTCTCAAAACTTGAATGAAAAATTTGACAACGCAAATACGTGCAATACTTGAAGCAACCCGTCAATGAAATGGTACACGCACATACAACTCTCTGTTTAGACAAGTCAAAACTTGAAAGCAATAATCTCCTAAACATTATTGTATTGGTCTAAACAGAGGACATTTGCAACTATTTTCAGTCAAGACTTGCATTCAATAATTGCGTTCAATTTTTTTTACTTGTATCCTCGTGTAAACAGTTGCGTACAATTCTTGAAGGGCAATTATCGCACTTCATTTATTGCATTCAATAATTGCACTTGAATGTACAAGAAAATTGTATCGTCTAAATCACGCTTAAGGGTTAATGAGCTAAACTAAACGCCCTTTCCCAATATCATCATGAAAACATATTTATAGTAATGTAATAAAGCTGAAAAGCTTGATTTTTGTTTGTTTGAACGCACTTATTACAGAAACTACTAACTGTTTGTGATAGAAAGCTTAAAGGTTAAAGGCTGTTTTTCATTCCAAATTCCCACGGGAACGGGTGCAATGCAGGTAAAACGGCGGTGCTCTCCTAGTACATAATACCACATTGTTAAAAGTGTAAAAAACAATTTATTGAACATACTACATATATTTTTTCGATTGAAACTAATCGTACTTGCTTTCACACTAGTTTTTTTTTTGTTTTTGCAGTGTTCTATAGCATTTGCTACTAACAAATATTATGTTTATGTCATGAAAACCACTAAACCAAATCAGTTAGTTAGTCATAAGATATATTTTGGGATGTCCACTAACCTACTCGAAATGACTGAATAAGATATTTACCGAAACAATAAGCGATCTATCACGATACCCATTAAGTGATTGTGCAAAAAATCAATTAATCCTAATGCCGTCGACGCCATTATTAGGAACAAAAAATTATACATCCTTAGTATGTACGGAAACCCTATATACTCGTATCCATCGTAATCAATACTAATCCGATTCCTACTTATACATATGTATGAAACGCAAAAGTGAAATGGCGTTGACATTGAGTAAGCTCGAAGTGCCCCGTGGTTTTACTCGTATTTTACTTGTTTCCTTGGGAATTTAGGAATGAAAATTATCCCGATATATAGCTCTTGAATCACACTGTCTTCCAGTGAAATTCTCTTGATAATTTGTATGTAGTTTTTGAGTTTATAGCAAACAGACAGACAAACAAGGCGGGAGTTTGTTTCAAATGTTAATCAATCCACAAAAAAGTTAAACTTTGGATATTTAAACTATTAAGATCTTTTAAACGCAGGCAAGCAGAGAAACAAAAGGGAAAGTGTTTAGACACTAAGTTACAAACGCTATTCTAAAACACATCCGCTAATCTACACTAATATTATAAAGAGGAAAACTTTGTTTGTTTGTAATGAATAGGCTCAAAAACTACTCAACCGTTTTTAAAAATTCTTTCACCATTCGAAAGCTACATTATCCACGAGTAACATAGACTATTTTTCATCCCGAAATTCCCATAGAAATGGACACAACGCGGGTAAAACCGCGGGGGGGCTGCTAATCTATTCTAAACTCCCTATCCTAAAATGAATCCAGGCTCCAAATCCAAGTCATTACATTTACTCCCTCCTCCCTCAACAGAATCCGAACCCATAGCATTACTTCCGAAGGCAAAAAGACCCAAACCATCAACTATCATTACCGCACCGTCATTTCTCAAGCTCGCCAGCATTGTTTCAAAGTCATTCGTGGCCCCACGCCGAGGTTCGGTCCAGCTCATTAACTACAATTAATCACCTGATCGGAAGCCTTGAGAGGCTACAGTGTGGCAGATAAGTCTAACTGTGGCGAGAATCGGAACTAAACTGATAAAAGATACAATTGACAAGTCAAATGTTTAGCTTGTTTTGTTCCTTGTTTTGTCCGGTTTAATGGACACATGACTCTCAACTTACTGAAGACGATAAAACAAGAATTCCATTTTTATTACAAGCTTTCATTCTGTCATCATGACTGTATTGTCAGCATAGCACAAAATTCAAAGCTATTGGAAATTGTGTCAAAACTTGTATTACAGACAGGAAATATCGTGATAGGTGGAACTGAATTACTGTTACTGTTAGGGATAACAGTAACAGTAATTAACAGGGACAATACGGGAGTATTGTCCCACTTTTGGGCAAAAGTCTCCCCCCATTCCCGCCACTCTGTCTCAATTTTGGATCACCAGTCCCTCTTCTAAGCGTGCAGTTCGTCTCGCCACCGCCTGCGTGGTCTGCCGCGCCGTCACCTGTCTCCAGGCGAAACAATTTGGCCCACAGCGTGTCAAGAATGCGGTAGACGTGGCTAGTCCAATTTAGAACTTAATAAATGATCAAAAACCAACTGTCTCAAAAACTTACGATACAAGAATGTACACAAAATGGTACTAACAGTGAAAATTTATTCATAGTGGCGCCCTCAATCACATGACAACTTATCTGACACTAACTCTAGCTGGTGTTTAATCCTAACCAACGTTTAGAACAAGATTGGAGCTGATTTCGAGTTAGAGGGAAGATTAACCGTGTTTTCTAGGCTCCAGTCAGACTTACACTAACCATTGGCGGTTAATCACTCACTAATGGTTCAATCCATCCAGTTATAGTGCAGGAGCTAATACTTTATTCATTCAAGAGCTATTCAACCGTTAAAAAATATTTACTGTCAAAAAAACACTTAGTATGTAATGAATGGCAAAATCATTTGTTGTAAAATATGTATAATGCATAGTCGAACAAAACGTTGTTTCATATCTTATATGACAGTCTGTTAAAGTTATTTGATTTAGTTACTAAAATGCCCCGATTTATTCTGTGCTGTTTGGTTTAATTATCTGTGCGATTTGAGTAATTCTTTTTGTAATAGAAACCCACATTCAATGGGAAGGTTATAGACTATTTTTCATCCCGAAATTCCCATGGGAAAGGGCATAACGCGGGTGAAATGGTGGGTTATTATTAGTACTAAGTGGTGGCCCCTTACTTCGCATCGACAATACACGGCCCATCACTCAAACATTGTCAACACATCTCTCGTTACAATTTAACAGTTATTACGTAACAGAGTACGGGACCCACGTCGTAACATTCCTTGCTACATATAAATGCTTAAGCCATCTTAATACATTCGTCCCACATATCGGGATAACTCGTATACATATATTATAGGGATGCTTCGTCACAGGTATTTGGCGAATATTTACGGAATTTCACGAGTACCTCAGTGCATATTTGTCTGGAAGTTCATTCCTCTTTGTTAGGTTTAGGTTGGCAGTAGCTGCGCGACCGATCGCGGTCGCGATCGCAATTTTCGGTGAGATTTTTATGGTTAAAAGCGGGCGTAAAATCTCTTAATGATAATACATTTTATTTAATTAATTCTTAATATTTAAGTTGGTATCTGACGATTAAAATAAAACAACAGGGACCAATTTTTCTTGTGCCCTCCAAAGCATGGTAGCGGTCGGATAAGAATGCCACTATCGGCCACCCGTCCAACTAGGGACCGAGCTGCACGTTTCTTAACAATCTACGTTATTAGTCAAACTACGTTACCAAATAAACTTTATATTTTATTTTTTTACCTAACCTCGCTGTCCCACTGGGCAAAGGTCTCCCCCAATTCTTTCCATTTATCTCTTTCCATGGCTATCTCCTTCCAATCCTTTTTAAAATCGTCCAATAATAACAATACCTTTATTCTAGCAGCACCCCGCGGTTTTACCCGCGTTGTATCTGTTTCCGTGGTAATTTCAGTATAATAAATAGCCTATAATGTTCCCATTTAATGTGGCTATCCACTACAAAAATAATAATTCAAATCGGATTGATACTTTCTGAGATGAGCGCAACTCAAACTATTCCGCTTTATAATATTAGTATAGATCTTAGTTCTTAGTAAGGAAAATAGTTATTTTATAACAACCAGCAGTTTCCGTGTCAACCTTACCATGTGTTAAGTTTTGCAAAATTTTGCAGCAAAATCGTAACGAAAATGGCACTTAACACTTTCTACCTTAACTGCGAAAACGGTACTTCAAGATATCGATAAAATTTCAATACTTCGCTTTGTGCGACGATCGCAACAGCAGATAGTAACAGTCGATAGTGTGCGAACATCCTTATGCAGTGCTGGACACTAAAAGTGTACACTCATATTCATCGTTGAAGATATCAGTTCGGTTCTTTGAACTAAATTCTGTTTACACGAATATACTCGGAGTTTTCAAACGTTTTCAATATGTAAAGTGTATTGTTAACTTTTGATCAATTGCTGTTGTGGAAAGTTTTCAGACGGAAAACTTTTGGATTTGTTTTGACAAAATTTCGTTACGTGTATCTTTATGTTCTGAGTTTTTCAAGTTTGGGAAAAAACAGGAATCATTATTTCTCAAATAAAAATTATAAGTAGCTGCTAACTTATATTTTATACTTAAATTGGTAGTTACAAATTATCTGTACTAATATTTTGTTTTTTTGTTTGGTTGAACGCGCTAATCTCAGAAACTACTAATCTGATTAGAATTATTATTTTTGTAATGGATAGCCATATTTAACAGGAAGGTAGCTATTTTTCATCTCGAAACCCTCACGAGAACGGGCACAAAGCGGGTAAACCTGCAGGGCAAGCTGACTAATAAACTTCTTAACACAATTACGAGCCATGTCAGAGGCCTTTGGCGGCTCAATAACTCTGACACCAGGATTGGTCAGGTTGGCCATCCACTCGATGAAGAAGAAGAAGAACACAATTACACTATTTTCTCAAACGCTACATATCAACTACCAAAATCATACACCGAACTGTACATAGGTACCCAAAGTTGAAACATGTATCTGTCATTGGCTCTCAATCTTGAATCGGCAAGTGCTAATAGCCGTGATCGTGTGGAGTACTCTTGGGATCAAGACTGGATACAGAGCCAAGTCTGACGTCATCACGATGTGACGTCATTCGTGTTACTTGTTCGATAACTGAACGGTTTGATGGGTAAGGGTGATTCTGTGGAATTCTGTTTGTAGTTATTTGTTGCGGTTTTTTAGTTATTTTGCAGTTTTTTTATTTATTCTACTCTAAGATACATTAGAAGTACCTATTATTATTTGGTTCGTTGTTTTTGTGTTATGGTATCAATATTTTTAGTTTTTTACTTTACTTTCCGAACCAAATCATATATTCTACTTCAATAAAACACAAAAGACTTATATTTAAAAAGTGTTATATTAGCAAAATTATACCTAAACACACGCAAAACAGAAAAATCTGTACGTTCTATAGTTAAATTTCAATAACAAAATAACCAAATAAAAATATAAAATAAGTTTTAAAAAAATCAAATAAAAAATATATGCAAAAACTCTGCCCATTTTCGCGACCGGCACTGTAAAACAGTTCTGAATAAATAATGTGTACAGTCATTTAGCTAACTCAACCAGTGTCACTATATCACTATATAGCGGTAATGATCGTACAGGCGCCGGCTAAATAACTGAATTATTCAACTTTCCGTTGAATTCAAGTCCGATCTATAATTATGGTTTACAAGGTATTTCTATGTCTCTATGATAATATTATAAATGCAAAATGCTTGTTATGGTGAAGTAAATTTATATTAGAAATTCTAACTTCAAATCAAATTCATTTTTTTTAGATAGCTACAGTCAAGAATGCCTCGATGGTCTAGTGGTATACACTCGCCTGGCGAGACTGAGGTCCTGGGGTTAATTCTCGGATCGAGTGAAACCATGTTTCCTACTTTTCAAACATGACTTGGGTTTGAGATCACCAACCCGCATTTGGAAAACGTGGTGATGTTCCCTAATCCTCCTCACTGTACTGATATCTTCAGTGAGATGAGGGGTCTTTGCCCAAAAGTGGGATATAATAGGCTTATACATTACTTTACATTCAACAGCTTTTTTTGTACCGAAATTCCCAAACATGAACGCGTAACATAACCGCGGACCCGGCTAGTTCATATAAAAAATATATCTAAGGGACGACACTGCGTTAAGCGTGCGCACGCTGCGGTTCCATACAAAAGTGAACCATAGCGGGCGCTCGCGGCGTGTGGCTTCATACAAAAGTGAACCGCCGCGTGCGCCCGTCACGAGCGCCCGTCGCGTGCGCCCGCTGCGTACGCAAGCGACGGGCGCACGCTTAACGCAGTGTTGACTCTAAAAGCCTGTATTTATTTGCTCCAACACCAGGGTTAGTGGCCAAATCTGGTGTACCAGCAACCTACTCGAACTTTATTTATTTGCTGGCGACTGTACGTGAAAATACTTTGATAATTGTATGAGTAAGCGACGCCGTTTATTATTAAGAGTTCGTACATGTTCGGAGGAAGCTGTTTTTAAACTAAAATGTCCTGGATTTTACGTCTTATGTGGGAATATTTTGGAAGAGAAATAAAACGGTAGAAAGAAAATATTTGGGGAAAAACAAAAGAATGTCTCTTTTTCGGTGATGCTACGGTGCAAGCAACATCGGTAGTTGCTAGAACTCTATGCATACTTTTGTATTATACGAGCCTTACATCATCAAGTTCACCGTCAAGTTAGCAGCGGACTTAATACGGCGTCCAGTAAACTTGATGGTGCACTTGGTCGTATATGGCCCGCATTATAAATAAAAAAACTATTTGTGTACATGATGGACAATAGTGTATTTGTTACGAGTATATACGTGGAATGAAATGATATCTCTTGATGACTGACATCCTACTAATATTATAAATGCGAAAGTTTGTATGTATGGATGTATGGATGTATGGATGTATGGATGTTTGTTACTCTTTCACGCAAAAACTACTGAACGGATTTGGATGAAACTCTACAGTAATGTAGGTTATACATCAGAATAACACATGGGATATATTTTATCCCGAAATTCCCGCGGGAACGGGAACAAAGCGGGTAACACCGCGGGGCGCGGCTATAGACTATATAATACTAGCTGCGCCCGCGGTTTAACCCGCTTTGTACCCGTTCCCGCGGGAATTTCGGGATAAAAATAGATGTTGGCCGATTCTCAGGCCTAACCGATATGTACACAAAATTTCATAAGAATCGGTCGAGCCGTTTCAGATGAGTTCAATTACGCACCCCGTGACACGAGAATAATAATATTATTAATAATAATATCCTACTAATATTATAAATGCGAAAGTTTGTATGTATGGATGTATGGATGTATGGATGTATGGATGTATGGATGTATGGATGTTTGTTACTCTTTCACGCAAAAACTACTGAACGGATTTGGATGAAACTCTACAGTAATGTAGGTTATACATCAGAATAACACATGGGATATATTTTATCCCGAAATTCCCGCGGGAACGGGAACAAAGCGGGTAACACCGCGGGGCGCGGCTATAGACTATATAATACTAGCTGCGCCCCGCGGTTTAACCCGCTTTGTACCCGTTCCCGCGGGAATTTCGGGATAAAAATAGATGTTGGCCGATTCTCAGGCCTAACCGATATGTACACAAAATTTCATAAGAATCGGTCGAGCCGTTTCAGATGAGTTCAATTACGCACCCCGTGACACGAGAATAATAATATTATTAATAATAATATTAATATAGCCCGCAGGGCAGCTTGTGGCGAGCTGTTGGTGAGTAGCGACACCACGGGCGATTCCCGAGTGCCCCAGAGAGTCGGTCAGGGCCCTCGTCTCCGGCGAGCCTTCACCGGTCGGAGTGGACCCCAAGGGGGCCCGCAGGACTCTCGGCTCTGGCTTGCCTTCACCGGCCGGCCAGAGGGGGGTCGTTAGAGGCACAGTCGATTTCGGCTGTGTGATCCGGGGGTGGAAGTGTTAAAGGGCATAACGCCGCGAGTAACGTTTAGAGAAAGCGCAGCACACCTCTCTACACCCCCGAGTCGCCCGCGCCGATGTTGCCCCCTTGCCGTCTTTATGTCGGCTGTTTTGGGGGGCCCATCTAGTGGGCGGCGAGCCACGGCCTGCCGCCGATAACTTGTTCCACTTGTTATGGCAGGTGCCGACCTCTTTGTAATATCCCATTTCCAGTCCATCCAACCTTCATTTCCATAGCCCAGTCTTTTTCTTTCATTTTTACTCACAATAGTCCCTACTTCTGCAGGTACACATTCCCGGACATGTTGTACTGATGTGGTCGGGAGTGTGTCCCTGCAGTTGTAATCCATTACATTAAACATCTCCAAAGGGCCTCTACGAGTTGGATCTGTATCCCCTCGCATGCCTCTCAAAAAGACCGGGCTTGTCCCGTGACTCCGAGGAGAAACACTATATTATAATATTATAAATGCGAAAGTTTGTATGTATGGATGTATGGATGTATGGATGTATGTATGTTTGTTGCTCTTTCACGCAAAAACTACTGAACGGATTTGGATGAAACTCTACAGTAATGTAGGTTATACATCAGAATAACACATGGGATATATTTTATCCCGAAATTCCCGCGGGAACGGGAACAAAGCGGGTAACACCGCGGGGCGCGGCTATAGACTATATAATACTAGCAGCGCCCCGCGGTTTTACCCGCGCTGTGCCCGTTCCCGTGGGAATTTGGGGAATTTTTATACATATAAACCTTCCTCTTGAATCATTCTATCTAATAAAAAAAAAACGCGTCAAAATCCGTAGCGTAGTTTTAAAGATCTAAGCATACATAGGGACAGACAGCGGAAAGCGACTTTGTTTTTTATTAGTAGTGATGCGAAAGTTTGTGAGGATGGATTTATGTATGTATGAATGTATATTAGCAACTCTTTCACAAAAAAAATTACTGGACGGATTTGGATAAAACTTTACAGTAATATAGGTTATACATCAGACTAACCCATGGGATATATTTTATCCCGAAATTACCGCGGGACCAGGTACAACGCGTAGCGCGGTTAGTCACTATCACTACATAGTATAAAATAAAGTCGTCTCTGTTTCGTGTTTGTTTGTCTGTATGCTTAAATCTTTAAAATTACGCAACGGATTTTAATGCGGTTTTTTGTAATAGGTAGAGTGATTCAAGAGGAAGGTTTTTATGTAAAAAAATTCCCGAAATTCCCACGGGAACGGGCACAACGCGGGTATATGTAACCCAAGGTATGAAAAACATGCCTAAAAAAATTGGTTATTGGCGTGCGCTACTAAATCTATTGCTGATACACAAAAACAATGTTCTACACAATCAAAGTACATATCATTGCGAACAAATAAGTTCGCGAGGGCATATGTCTAACTATTATAGTTAAGCCACAATAACCGTTTTTAGTTAAAATTAATTAGTTAAAAAAGGAGTGTAAGTTGATGATATGAATCTACATCAAAATAAATGGCTCTACAATCAAGGTTAATTATGTTTCTTTGTATACCTCTTTAAATTATTAAAATCGGACAGTTAGTTTCAGAGTTATGATGAGAAATATCACTACATAGTATAAAATAAAGTCGTCTCTGTTTCGTGTTTGTTTGTTTGTTTGTCTGTATGCTTAAATCTTTAAAATTACGCAACAGATTTTAATGCGGTTTTTTGTAATAGGTAGAGTGATTCAAGAGGAAGGTTTTTAAGTATAATAACATCTATTAAATAATGGAGAAATACTGTTATTTTCAGGGTTTCTAATGTGGTGTCGTAAATTTTTACATTTCTTGCCGCTTACATTGCGTACGCAGGCTTAACCTTACAGGATTTTATAAAAATAATGTACTAAGTATTCTCTACATACAGAAAAGTCCGCGATGGTATATGTCTATCTCTTATCGATATCCCACAAAACCATTTTTTGTCATTTACTTTTTACGGCAAATAATAGCTAATTTTCGAAGCGATTTTAAGCACTACAGCATTATAATTTCCTTATCCAATTTCCCACTTGAAATTTTGATTGTGTATATTCCTGCGGGAGACACGCAATGTTTTATCCCGATTTTCCTACATGAAATCTTGATTACCCGAAGCGAAGCGAGGGCGGGTCGCTAGTTGTGTATAAATAATATGCAAAAACTCACCGCACAGGTAAAATAATATTATCTCGATTAACTATTTTTTTCTTAACTATTTTATTTTGAACTAGCAGCGTCCCGCGGCTTTGCCCGCGTTGAGCCCGTTCCCGTAGGAATTTTCGAAAATCCTTTCTTAGTGTGCACATACGTCACTTGAAGAACCTTCCTGCCAAATTTCTTGTTTCTAGGTGTAGCGGTTGAGGCTGTGCGTTGATTATCAGTCAGTCAGGACTTTGAATTTTATATATATAGATTGAATGTACGTTTACGGATACATTTCGCTTTTACTTTACATATTATTATGTATCTGACGTTTCGGCTCTTTTATAGGAACCGTTGTCACAGAAGACAGAAACCAGTAAAATAATATTGTTTTAACTATATTTTTTGAAAACTGGATACACTCTTTAGGTCAAGTTACTCCTTATAAAAGCTACACGTATTATAGAAGAAGGAATCCAGTGCGATGTAAAATTTCGATAATATTTAAAAATACAAAAGAATTTTCACTCGGAATTCTGAATTCTTACCAGTTTCCTCAAATCATACGCCAACAGCATCTCCTCAAAGCTACAACTAATATCCTGACGTCACAAGTGTCAAACATGTGTCTATAAAACGTTTTGTGCAACACAATCGACCATCAAACCAAGACCTCTCAGCACACACTACTAACAACCACTAGGAGATCTACAATAAATGGATTTTCCACCCATCCGGAGAGTAGAAGCGAAAGGAAAATGGGTCTTATCGCGACGTGGCAGAATATTATTTTCGTTTAAAAGAAGGGATGTCTACTGCATTTCTTGAGACGGAATTCAATTTTACGGTGAATGTGCATTTTTTTGTGCTGAAAAATAGTTTAATCGTGTTTTCGTATTTTTGTCCTCAATGGTGTCCCATCTTTTGGTGCAAATGAAAATTTATTTATTCGTAATACAACTTATAAAAAAAACCATAATATATTATGACTGGTTTAAGAGCAAGACTCACATAAAGACACATGAAAAGTAAGATGATTCCGTGCTTCGGAGGGCACGTTAAGCCGTCGGTCCCGGTTACTTTCTACGGATAGTAGTCGTTACATGAGCCACGTCAGAGGCCTTTGGCGGCTCAATAACTCTGACACCAGGATTGGTCAGGGTGACCATCCACTCGATGAAGAAGAAGAAGAGGTTCTTAGGTTGTCTAAAAACTCCGACATCAGGATTGACCTATTCGAAATGAATGAATCAAGACCTCGGACACAGTCTAACAAAAATATAGGTACTAGAACGTGCAAAATCACAGCAAAACTACACACGTAATTATATAATTACAAGATCGAACTAACTACACAAGTCATACGTTCTGACTCGAGACTCGTGACTCAAGTTGTGCTTAATTACGACAAGTGAAAACTATAAGTTTATGAACTTGATGAATGAGTTTAATTACTCAACTGTGCACGGATTGTTAACTTAGGTAGTTGTGTTAGTTTGTTATGAGGTAGAGATGTTATGCTGATTAGAATCGGTTTGAAGGTTTAAATTATTGCTTGAAGTCTGCTGGTAAGCTCTCGTGGCAGAGTTTGACTAAAGTCTGTTTTAAACGGTAGGTTATCGTAACATACGTTCGTTAAAAAGTTTAAAACAAATGATGAAGCTGTTAAATTTATTTTAAACAAGAGGCATTGTTTCATATTATAACTTAAAACAGCCTGTTAAGATTATTATGGGTGCCAGTAGAAAGCCGCGATTTTTAATTTTCTTAAGACTGTCATTTTGCGTTAACGTTTACTAGTGCGTGAGCGTCAACGTAAGTGGTATCATGGACTCTTTAAAATTAAGCGTTCGCAATTGTTAATCTATTGATCACTAATTGAATACTGGTGACCGATAGTGCCAGTTATATCTGAGCGCTACCGCACGTTAAGCAGTCAGTCCCGGTTTCAATCGTTAGACCATCTCGGAAGCCTTTAGGCGGTCTAAAACTCCATCACCACTCCTGTTCAAAATGAATGAATGAATAACCATAAAATCAATAAAAACAAAGCCTCATTGACCACAACTAATGGCACACAAACTCGCAACCGACTCGATTAATTAACCAAAAAGCCTACCAAATAAAATATCTGGTACTTATCTAGTTCGAACGAATTCTTACAAACAAACATCAACAACGTACATTGCCTAAACAATCTCGTTTGGGTTGAAGTAATGACTAAAACGGGCGCAAATTATTTGGCATTATTACTGGCTCGTACTACGTGTTCTCGATAATTAGGTGCTAAACAATTTCGTATTCGATTGGAAATATTAAGTTATAGTATTGAATTATTCTTTGCAATCGAATAGTTTACTATTTTATAACCTTTATCGAGTTTCATTGTTAAGGCTTTTATGAATTTGAATTTGGAATGGAACATTGTATTTTATAGGAACATTCAATTGTTCTTTTTTTCAATTAAATTTAAATTAAGAACTGTGCAACTAAGTCTTATTGCTAACGCTGAATTTATTCTAACAAACTATTTTTATTAGGACATTCTTATTTCAAACTTTAAATTTTAATTACATTTCTTTAAGGCAAAACCATAGCCAATGATTGACATTATTAAACTCATACTTTTACACCATATTAGAATCCTTTCAAGAACCTAATTGTCAATTTTCTCTTTCAAGCCGAATTTTTGGAGGTCTCCAGATTAAATCGGAAAGGTCTAAAACAATAAAATTGAAGGATTTTGAAGGTCCAACAAAAATTCTAATATTGCTTCTCATCAAAGCTGACCCGTTTAAGTAAATTTGCATATTAGAATTTTGATTCCAGCCTTTTAGGAATCAAAATTCAAGCGGTTTTAGCCGTACACTTTTGAAAAACAAAAAACCACAGACAACTAGGTACCACTGTGATACGTTCTCAGAATTTCTAAGAAATATCGACAAAGTTCTTTTAAGACACCTAATCATATAAAGAAGTAAAGCATTAACAAAAAAGATACATCCAGATGGCCAATCACGATACACATATACCTAAGTTTCGAAATATGTCAAACCAATGCCAGAAGAGATTATACTATAAAAAAACGTGTGTACGCGCATGTAGGTGTATGTGTATGTCTATAGCATTGTAGCAACGTAGTAACGGATGCACTGATTTTGATGTGGTTTTTTTCACTCAAAACCCAGTTTCCTTGTGGTGGTCTGGCCGCTATCGCGTAAAGGTACTGATAGACGTGCTCAAAAAAAGCATGCTAATAAGCTTGCTTAAAATTAGCATGCTCTGCAAACTGTTCACCCCCCCCCCTACCCGCGCCTCAGGTAGCATGCTCGAAAATCAAACGTTGTTTGATTTTTGACCATGCTCTAAATAAGCATGCTCATTACATTACACACGTGCTACTAATGAGCATTTGCTCAATAAAAGCATGCTTATGTGCTAGTAATGAGCACGTCTGGCAGTACCTTAAGGGTTAAAAAACTTTTTTACAAGTATTACAAGTAATGCATTGCACATTTTAAAGATATTTTTTTTAGAACCAAACTTGCAAACCACTTTTACTATTATAATTATAATCACTACATAGTATAAAACAAAGTCCCCGGCCGCGTCTGTCTGTCTGTTCGCAATATACTCAAATACTACAAGGATTTTGACGCGGTTTTTTAAATAGATAGAGTGATTCAAGAGGAAGGTGTATATGTATAAAAATTCCCGAAATTTCCACGGGAACGGGCACAATATGGGTAAAACCGCGGGGCACTGTTAGTTTAGTACAAATTAGTATACATTTTCATACTAATGAAAGTAAACTATGCTTCCCACGAAGTAAATTAGTTCCTGTACTGTTTTGCTGAAGATTAATTACCTGGAATGTAATCCTGAATCGGATTTAACTTACCTCTACCTATATCCATAGGTAACCTATACCTCTAAGATTTATGCTAGAACTAGATCAAAGGTAATTAAATTTGAATGTACTTGTAAATGTATTACTTATATTGGAACGAAGTTCCTTATCGCGCGTTGCGAAAGGGGGCTAGACAGAAAAAATGGTAACGACACTTTTTAGGCCAGAGAGGGACAGACAGACAAACTTGAGCACGCCAGAGAGAGACAGACAGAGAAACATGCGCGAGAGAGAAAAACAGAGAAACTTGCACACGCTAGAGAGAGACAGACAGAGAAATATGCGTGACAGAGACAGACAGAGAAACATGTGCACGCCAGAGAGAGACAGACAGAGAAACATGTACGGCGCGACGATTATTTTTGTTGATAATAAATAAACTTCGTTCCATCCGGGTGTCCCTTGACACCTCTCAAGTTTTTTTATCTTATACTTATCAAATTACTAATTTCTTTTCATTGCTGTCATGAGTAAAAAAAGTATTAGCCTGTAATGTCTCTCAAAGACCTCTCATCTCACTGAAGATATCAGTACAGTCATGAGAAGGATTAGGTTTAATCACCACGCTTGCCAAATGCGGGTTGGCGATTTCAAAGCCGAGCCATGTTTGAAAAGTGGGAAACATGTTGTTTCACTTGACCCGGGTATTGAACCCGGAACCTCAGTCTTGGCAGGCGAGTGCACATACCACTAGACCACCGAGACATAATGAATTAATATAAATTTAGAAATTAGAATAAGCTTTTTGTGCTATTTGTATATTTTTTCGACTACCAAACTGAACCAATTTGGTGAGTTCTATATTTTCTTAATTGATTAAGCTAAATCTGAAACATGTATCTTATTATTTTGTTATATAAGGTACTTTATGATTTCGAATAAAATACGTTATATTACTAAAAAAATATTACTAACTAGCAGCGCCCCGTGGTTTTACCCGCTTTGTGTCCATTCCTGTGGGAATTTCGGGATGAAAAATAGCCTATGTTACTCGTGGATAATGTAGCTTTCGAATGGTGAAAGAATTTTTAAAAACGGTCCAGTAGTTTTTGAGCCTATTCATTACAAACAAAGTTTTCCTCTTTATAATTATTAGTGTAGATTATAATTAGTGTAGACAAAAACCATCTTGATATACATTATCAAACAACGAACAGACCAACACTTCTCACTGAAACGATAGAAGTTTTTGCTCAAACTTGGTTATCTTTCAAATGACAAACGCGACAATGGTACGTTTTTAACACAGATGTAGCTAAAAAGAATAGAAGGAATAATTTCATTTTCAGTCTTAGTAAATAAATTCCAAAAGGTTAATGGCCAACCCTGGTATCGGAGTTTTTAGACCGCACAAAGGGCTCCTACATTGACTATCGATTAAAGCAACCGGGACCGACAATTTAACGTACCCTCCGAAGCACGATGGCGCTCAGATAGAAATACCACTATCGGCCACTCATCCAAGAAGGGGTCGAGCTCCACGTTGCGTAACAATCGCAATGAGCTGACATCGCTTAGTCAATCTACACCACGAGCGTTAAAAGCCATAGCGCATGTTTCTCCGTCTGTCTCTCTCTGGCATGCGCATGTTTCTCTGTCTGTCTCTCTCTGACGTAAAAAGTGTCGTTACATTTTTTCCGTCTAGCCCCCTTTCGCAACGCGCGATAAGGAACTTCGTTCCAATAATTTCATTCATGCAAGTATTTTCCGTCTACACATTTCGCATAATCGAACCGAAGTTGGACTGCTCGCGTTAGTGCCGCGGTAACTACCAGTAATTTGTACACATCGGCGAAATGAGAAATGGCCGAACCTACGCCGTGTGCGGTGATTCAGAAAAATAACTCCGACCAAGTCTGTGTTACTGATCGAAATAAATCCTTTCAACGGAATACTAAGTGGATTTGATGTCTTCAGTAATGGGTTTTTTAATGTTAGTTACTTTTGTATACAAAACTTGTAACTTTGTTTGTTCGTATGTTAAGGCTAATTGTTAGAATATTATCAAAATATAATGTTAATTTAATACGTAGCGCCATCTATGAGCCTATGAGGTGAAACTTGTGTCTAATGTCTAATTGTCTATGTATGAATGTCATGAATAAATTAGTCTATTTTAAACCGCCAACCAACGACTTTTATAACTAGTCTCTGAAATTACTAGTCCGATTCGAATAAATCTTTTTGTAATGGATAGCCACATTCAATGGGAAGGTTATAGGCTATTTTTCATCCTTGGTCAAATGGGGCTACTCATCGCGTGCGGAGTGCGACTGCGGTGCTCCGGAACAAAACATGGCGCACCTGCTGTCCTGCCCGTCATGCCCCACCAACTGCACAAGCGCAGACCTCTTGAAGGCCACGGATGCCGCCATAAGCTTGGCTACCTTCTGGTCTAGGGTCTAAATTATAACTTAACTAATCAAATAAAGGCTCATTGAAACGAGAAGAAGAAGAAGAAGACCCTAAAACTCCTACGGGAACGGGGACAAAACCGCGGGATGTTTCTAGTGCATAATAATTGGTAAATGGTAATGGGGTACACTGGTAGCATGTGAATGAGATACAATTTAACGATGGGAAACTCATAGATACTTATGTACGAGTATGTGTACGTTTTGGTCTTGAATAGTCAAATATTTTTTAAGTACTAGCAACGTCGTATGGTTATACCCGCATTGTACCCGTTCTTGTGGGAATTTAGGGATATTTTCGAAATTATAACAAAGATGGGGCTTCTTAAATCGATTATCAGTGAAGTATGACATTAAGCTTTTTTCAACATAGCTACATACTATGCTCAAAGGTACTATAATATGCTCATACAAACTAAGATACGAACTATAAGACATCGTTTTCACTAATACTTTTCACTAATTGCACTAATTCTTCTAGCTTCGTTACTATCAAAGTATGGGAAAGTTTCATGTCCACTCGACTATAACATGTCATTCCTACATTTCGATACTAAAGCGAGGTGAATGTAAAACGATTGTCACTTGTCTATAGAGGCTGCATTGCATGCTTACAACCGACTCTCAATTGACGTTCAAAACCGCTTCGTTTCGGATTGACTTTTCAGTTACAATCGTTTTATGTCAGTTTTGACACTAATTTGATTACAACTTCGCTTTAGGTTGAACTTGATTGTGGCTATTGTTAAGCCTTTATATAGCCTTATTTGTAAAGATAAAGTTCTAAGATAAACTAAAATAAAACTAGAAAGTCAAGTCACAATCGCAGCCGATGGCTTTGATTAATTCACACTTCGCGTGTTCGAGCCCCAATCAAATATAAATTACTAAAAATACAATGTAAACAGACTGTTAGAACTGTGTTTGATTTTAGTTTAATATGTTGCGAAGTTAGGCCAACAAAGTGACTGTAATTTTGTGGCAAAATTGATTTTAATGGAGTCGTTTCGAAACCTGTAATGATTGAACTAATTGAGAACTAAATTAATTGTTTTCATTAACTAGCTGCGCCCCGCGGTTTTACCCGTGTTGTGCACGTTCCCGTGGGAATTTAAGAATCGCTCGACCGATTTTGTGCAAAGTTCA
Source organism: Cyclophora punctaria (assembly GCA_951394245.1). NCBI lineage: Eukaryota > Metazoa > Arthropoda > Insecta > Lepidoptera > Geometridae > Cyclophora > Cyclophora punctaria. Next base: position 3,105,098 of record OX596191.1, on the reverse strand, counting down.
CATAAACCATTTACTAAATAGTCCGAACAAAGCCTAAACATTTGGTTTGGATAAGTGAGCCCGTTCTTGAGTTATACAATTACAACGAAAAGTGGCATTGATTTTTGTATTTATAGATTTGGTTCCTGCTTTAATATTCCGTCTACGTTGTCACTCCACTACACATCAATAGCACTATTAAAATGTCTTCTCATCGGATTACCGACTTTATACTATGTCATAATAAACAGATTCTATAACTTATTATTAACATTTCCCAAAAAAGCATGCATTTTTTTAATTGTGCAATTTCCAGTTTAGAAATCCCAAGTAAAGTGAAAGCCTGTAATTTCCCCTTGCTGGACAATGGCCTCGTATCTCACTGAAGATATCAGTGCAGTGAGGAGGTTAAGGCGTAATCACCACGCTTGCCTAATGCGGGTTGGTGATTTCAAACCCGAGCCATGTTTGAAAAGTATTTTTTTTAATTTAAGCATAGCTAAGAACTTCCGCAATGGAACTGGCTTTCAAATGAAAAAATCGCATCGGAATCAGTTCAACCGTTCAAAGCTACGAGAGCACAAACTTGGTAATTACATATCAATCAATGTTATAATTCTGAAACTATAACTCAAAGGACTTGATTAACACCTAAACCCTCCCTTCATACACATTCCCTTGACCTTTCAAAAGGCAAGAATGCCTAAGGGCCTATCAGAAAATTAAGCACACATGTGCAAAATTACATAGAATATGTCGGATCGTGATATAAGGTTCATGTCAAAATATCTAGTTAAAATTGTTTACATACACCAGAAGTTAGTTATGGTCATCACAGAATGTATTAGTTTTCTAATAGCCCGTAGGGATTCGTCGGTAATATAATACAGTTGTATTTTAACGCTAAACAACTTCATAAAAGTAACTAGAACAATGGCCGGCATAGAGTCGTGGAGCTGTGTATGTGTGTTAAAAAATATATTTACAAAAAAATAAGTTTAATATCCCAATGCATTGTAAACTAAAGCTCACTGAAACTATCAGTACAGTGAAGAGGATAAGGTGTTTTGGTTTGGTTTGGATTCCTATTTGAGCGCTACCGTACTACGGAGGGTACGTTAAGCAGTCCCTGTTGTTTCACTCGTTAGACCATTTAAAAGGCCTTTAAGCGGTCTAAAAACTACAACACTAGGGTTGGCTGCTAAACTACTCAAACCCCGCTTACTACTCAGAAATGGCGATCTCAAGTCGTACCCTCAAAATTAACCACGTGTCATGATTTAAAAGTATATAGAAAACATGCTTCTTAGAAATTATTACTTAGACCTCAGTTTCAATGTACATGCCAATCATCATCACACTCTTTTAACTATTAATTTAACTCAAAGCAAGAACTTAATTTGCTTCAACGTATTTATCGGAACATCGACTATTAAAATGTTATCTACAGTATTATACTTCTTCTTACACTTAAGAGCTGGACTCTTGTCGATGGAGTTCTTTCCAAAAATGGAATCTCTCTATCTTCTGCCATCCTTTTCTCTTTTACTCTTTTTTTCAGTTGGTCTATGTGCCCTTCTGTGCCTTCTTCTTCCTCTATCACAGTATACTTACGATGATGATAATTCTGCCACAGAAAAGGCACATATTCTAAAAGTAAAGTAAAGTAACGAATTAACCTGCTTGTCCCACTGCTGGGCAAATATCATCTCACTGAAGATAGATACTCGTAGTACACATTAAATTATGGAATATTATCAATTTATTTACTTATTATATTTGTATTTCAATACATAAATCATAACGATTCTACAGTTTTCTCTGTTCCGACAGTGTTTAAACCATCTCCGCTGGCCTCGGGGCGCGTTGTAGTTTTAAACTGTTTCCAACTCACAAATTGGGGTCCCTATACACCTAATGTACTCCAAACACTGTCTGTAAGGTACTTTACCGAGGATTACCAAGATATAGCGAAAATTTTGAATATCCATTATCAAGTTAATTAAAACTAAAGTTATTTAGGTTTTTAGTTAAGGTTTTAAAGGTCTGTTTATATTTTGTTTTGTTGTTTTAGGGCTCCGTTTTAAAATGTGGTCGTAGTTAATGTTAGTTTGAATAAAATTATTTTATAATTATGTTGGTTACGTAAAGTTTTAGTTAGTGGAATAACTAATGTAATAATAAAATTATGTGGTGATGTTTCAGAGATTCGTTGCTTTAATTATAAGAAAACTCGGTGTAAAATTATGAAATAAAATAAATTAATTAAGTTCATAAAAAACAAAAGTTAAAACTTTGCGAATAAATAAGACCATTCGTTTCGATGACGTTGTCAGTTTACATGCTACGAGCCGTAGCTGTAACCGTAGCGAAGTCCGTAGCCGTGTTCGTAGCGAAGTCCGTAGCCGATTCCGTAGCCACATGTTTAACCTTAGTAGCCATAGAAAGAGCATTTAACATAGGTTCATTTGTTTAAGAGCTACGATGTTACAGACAGCTGCAGCGGTCATAGCTGTCAAACATATAACTATCGTTTTTGTGATAAGCTTTTAAAATACGTTCCAGGTCAACAATACTTGAGTATATACTATTCATATTCATATTAATATTCATATTCATATTCATATTCATATATTTTGCGTCATTTATTTTAGTCTGTATCATCCAACTATAGGGTTGAAACAAAGGTAACTAAATATATAATTCCTAACAAAAAAAACACAAACTACCAAACATAAAATGCAGAAGAAAACAGAATTGCAATAAAAGATCCGTCCTTGCCAATCAGGGGGAAGAAAAAGTTTTACCATCCACCCTTCACGGTTCATTCGCTCCATATTCGAATTCACTCGTGCAAAAACAACCCGAATAATTAAAGGGTGCCTCGCTGAAGTTACCCGTAACCCGTGTCATAGATGATGGACGAGACAAAACAGCTAGTGTTCGGGGCCGGCTTAAGGTCGACTGCTTAATAATAGTAGGGGGCATATTTATAGTGCGATCAATGGGTCTGGGGCTATTGATTGTGTTGGTGGGCATTGATCGATACTTGCACTGTTTAAACCATTAAAGTATGTTTTAAATCACCGACTGCAGCAGCAGATTCCAACTGCAAACACAGCTTCACTACTAGTTTCTATGAAATTTGGACGCGCGGCGGTGAAGCGCCAGCAGATGAGAGGAAAATATTTTGAAAATCGAAAGAAAAATTATAGTGTAGGAGCTAATGTTATTTTTTTTAAACAATTTATGTTCCTTAGTTAATGATTAATCATTTCTCTTAATAGAAAATCATTATGTAAAGATTGACGAATGGCATAAAGATCCTCATCAAGGCTCGTGGTTTTTATCTTTGCTACGTAGTATAATGAAAAACATAAAATAAAAACAAAAACAGATTTTGTATTTTGAATAAGTAGGATTTGATGAATACACATTTGAATAAATACATAATGTACTACAAAACCGATTTTGAACTAGTATTTTAATAACTATCAAATGACATTCAGTTAGTCGAAGCCACGTTTATTTTTGTCATCGACGTTGTTTTGTTCCTTCAAATTGTGAAAAAGTGTGTTAAAAACGTTCGATTATTTATTTTCATATTTGTGTCTGCAACCGTACGCAACAAATGCGGTGGTCGACTCTCCGACCATAAATTGTATCATGTGGATATTTGAAAAACGAATTTGGGTTGCCATGTTTCAAAATTGAAAATTTAACCTATATAACCTACCTACCCTACATAAAACAAGATTTAACAATTTTTCGGAGTCGATAATACGAACTACTAAATTATTATTATTATATGCCTTGGGTGTCCCATTGTTAGGCAAAGGCCCCCCATCGTTTCCACTTCTCTCTATTTAGAGCTTCACGACGCAAAATAAAAATAATACATATATAATAGAACTACTACATACAAGTAAAATATCAAACGATTATTTATGAATGATTTTATTAAATATACCTTGATTATCCTCATGTACAATACGTTACGAAAAGACAAGTTTGACAACGTCAATGTTTGACATTCCCACTGCGCTGTGATTGGTGAATCGGCTGCGCACTGCTCCACTCCGCTACAAAGGAAACGCACTCGCATCTAATAAAAATTCGATGAGACTTCTTATCTGTCATAATGATCACTGTCATTTATTTATAAACTATTATTATTTATATATATTATTATGTTGACAAATACCTTTTTAATGATGGGGCAAGGTGTATACTTAATATCATGTTGCAATATTCTCAGTCTCAATCGGCACTTCCTTCTATCACAAGTGCATTAAAAAGTCTTCCTCTTTTTAATTTTGGAACTGAAATAAGTACGATGAATTTCCGTCTCACTGTCACAATCATGTAAGTTTATTTCTATTAATTCTATCATAAAAAGTCTATGAGGGACGACACTGCATTAAGCGTGCGCACGCCGCGGTTCCATACAAAAGTGAACCGCCACGTGCGTCCGCCCGTTGCGTGCGCCCGCAGCGTGCTCAAGCCGCGTGCGCACGCTTAACGCAGTGTTGACTCTAAGGGTTCCATTTTTGCCATTTGGCTAAGGAATTTTTTAAGGAAAAAAGGAACATGCTAAAACCCTTTAAATAACGAGGTACCTCTATTTTGATAGAATTACTGTTGTTTTTCAGGACAATTTCACTTTACCGCATATTCATTGTTCATTGTCTTAAATACGCTCTTCTGTAACTATCGAAAACTACGACGAAACTGACGACGTCGAAAGCTACCTATTGCTATCTCCATGTGTTATTCAAACTCTTACAAAAAAGAAGCTAACTCTCCAGATATAAGGACCTCAAGACATTCGAATGTATAATCTATTTCTTTTGGATCGGCACAAAATGTGGACCAATGTCGTCAATTTTCCAGCCGAAGACGATTGCTTCTAAATAGGAAAAAGGTTAAGAGATAGGGTAAGAATGAAATAAAATCACTAAACCTTTTTCCTCTTCAGGAGCAATCGTCTTCGGCTAGAAAATTGACGACATTGGTCCACATTTTGTGCCAATCCAAAAGAAAGAGCTTAGTATACTTTATTAAACATCCAATTATAAATGCGAAAGTTTGTGAGGATGGATGTAAGGATATAGGATGTATGGTTGTTGCTCTATCACGCAAAAACTACTGAATGGATTTGAATTAAACAGTAATATAGGTTTAAACATCAGAATAACGCATGGGAGACATTTTATCCCAAAATTCCCGCGGGATCGGGTACAACGCGGCTCCTATAACTAGCAGCTCTCCGCGGTTTTACGCGGGGAGCTTGCTAGTTATATGTACGAGTATATATAATCTGCTTCTGTATGGGATATTTAATACTAGTTCACATACCTTCCTCCACATATCCAGCCCTACCATTAGGTCTAATTATACAGGGTGATTTCGGGGTCGTGATCCCAACCATTTTTTTCTGACTCAGTAAATAAATGATTGCGATGCTACCTGTATTTATTTTAATTTAAACAAAGATGATTCGTTATTTACGTATTTTTATTTAAAAAATATTATTGAGTCAAAATGCGTGGTCACCCTACTTTTAATATTCTTGACATAAGTTTTCTTGGGAAATAGTAGGGTGACCATGATCTCGAATTATCGCAGTTTTTTTTTGCTGACTAAAATAAGTCGCTGGTTTACTGTTAGTCCTAACCTATCGTGATGCTTAGGAGAAAGTAAGTTAAATGCTTCTTTCTTGCTCCACGACCCCGTAATCACCCTGTAATTATATCATTACAGGTTATTCGTACATCTATTACAAAATACTTCTTCTTATTATTTCGGATGGAGACTCCCACCATATCATTGGTACGGAGACGCAGGAGTGTACAGAAGTATTGCTGCTATCGAACATAATCAAAAGTTGTTATCTACAGGCGTATTCATTAAAAATTATTACGTTCTCACAGCCGCTAGTCCGTACGAACATCTGTATACATGGGAGCCATATAATTGGGATAGAGATTGGAATGGACATTGGGTGGAACTTCAAGAAGGTTTAGTAATATTTGGAATTAACGATCAGAACAGAACCTACCCTCATGTATTTTACTCGACACGAATAATAAGGAACCAAATGCAGAGAAGAGATAACGCTACTTGGAGAAGAATCGGTTTCGATGGATATCACTCACCAGTACATGATATAGTCATCATAGAATTAGACAGAGGCGTTACATGGTACAATCGGTATAATTCCGATACTACAGTACATTACCTAAAAAACGCCATTGCTACTGAGAAAACAGCTCAAGTAGTCAAAAAACCTTATGAAGAAAAAGGATGGCACTACGCCGGATTTGGGTTCAAGAATACATACGAGATCACAGAGTGGATAAAGCGTTTAAGAAACTTCCCTGTACAGAGCAAACTGACGAGAGTCGATTGCGACGAATATTTAGTAAGAACATGGGGTTATTTTATATGCATTCGTAATACAGAGGATGTTTTTGGGATTGGGAGTGGTGCTCCTCTTTTCTTCGGTAAAGATTTGGTAGGATTAGGCGCGTTTGAACTCACTAAAGAGGAGGGGGAAAGCATTTTGGTGTTTACAAATTTGTTGGAATACCCAGAAAGTTATTTTAATCTCTGAGATATTTTGAGACAAAAAATAAAACTATGTTATATTAATTATACAAACAATTAGTAATCAAAATAAATATGTACTGTAATTTGACATAAGAATGGACAAAAAGACAACCACAGAATCGAAAAACGTAATGTTGACTATAATCTATTTCTTTTGGATTGGCCCAAAATGTGGACCAATGTCGTCAATTTTCCAGCCCAAGACGATTGCTCCTGAAGAGGAAAAAGGTTTAGTGATTTTATTTCATTCTTACCCTATCTCTAAACCTTTTTCCTCTTTAGAAGCAATCGTCTTCGGCTGGAAAATTGACGACATTGGTCCACATTTTGTGCCAATCCAAAAGAAATAGAGTATAAGTTCTGTAATTGTGCACTGCAGCTCATAGCATCACGTGAAACACATCCTTAAAATATTGAATATTCCCATAGTACATGGCATCCTAGTTTGGGAGACAGGGACTCCTGTGTAATGGTATCTTTAACTATATCCCCTATACCCCCTACATACCACCATACATACGCGCTCACATGGACATAAACCATTTTACAACATTGAATAAGTGTATAATTATTTACGATAAATTGGGTATGTCTTAGTGTTTGTAAGATATGTTTGTCTGTGATGCGTTTTATCTATGTATAGAATTAAGGTTAGTTGCTATTACCAGTGTACTCTTTTTATTACGAATAAAATATAATATGATATTATTACTAGCTGTGCCCCGCGGTTTCACCCGCAGCGCCCCCGTTCCCGTGGGAATTTTTAGATTTTTATTCCCTATAAACCTCACGGAGCCCGAGACCTTTCCAACGAATGCAAAACCGTGGAAATTGGTTCGTGCGTTCTGGAGTTATAGCGTCAGGGAGGAAAACCGGACTTATTTTTATATAGTAGAAGATAAAATATAATATTATATTACTAGCAGCGCCCCGCGGTTTTACCCGCGTTGTGCCCGTTCCCGTGGGAATTTCAGGATTTTTTTTACATAAAAACCTTCCTCTTGAATCACTCTACCTATTACAGAAAACCGCATTAAAATCCGTTGCGTAATTTTAAAGATTTAAGCATACAGACAAACAGACAAACAGACGCGACTTTGTTTTATACTATTTAGTGATCCATCTTTTTATGACATTCATGAAATTATACTTCGATGACGACGTCGACGAAAGAGCGAAGTGGAGGAGAAAAATAAGGAAGGCTGACCCCTCCACCATGTAGGACACATAGCCAGGAAGAGAGAGAGAGAGATGCTTGCATAAACTGAACCAGAAAACCAGCGTTCTACTGAGGCCTAGTTGACACGCCTCCCATTGCTACACTATTTTTTAGCTTTAAGTAAAACTTGTGAATGTCTTTCCTATTTTTTTGGCAATAAATTTTATTTTATTTTTATTTTATAAGTACTAGCATCAAAACTTCACTATAACCGTAACATTATGTAATCACTAGCGACCCGCCCTCGCTTCGCTTCGGGTAATCAAGATTTCATGTAGGAAAATCGGGATAAAACATTGCGTGTCTCCCGCAGGAATATACACAATCAAAATTTCAAGTGGGAAATTGGATAAGGAAATTATAATGCTGTAGTGCTTAAAATCGCTTCGAAAATTAGCTATTATTTGCCGTAAAAAGTAAATGACAAAAAAATGGTTTTGTGGGATATCGATAAGAGATAGACATATACCATCGCGGACTTTTCTGTATGTAGAGAATACTTAGTACATTATTTTTATAAAATCCTGTAAGGTTAAGCCTGCGTACGCAATGTAAGCGGCAAGAAATGTAAAAATTTACGACACCACATTAGAAACCCTGAAAATAACAGTATTTCTCCATTATTTAATAGATGTTATTATACTTAAAAACCTTCCTCTTGAATCACTCTACCTATTACAAAAAACCGCATTAAAATCTGTTGCGTAATTTTAAAGATTTAAGCATACAGACAAACAAACAAACAAGCACGAAACAGAGACGACTTTATTTTATACTATGTAGTGATATTTCTCATCATAACTCTGAAACTAACTGTCCGATTTTAATAATTTAAAGAGGTATACAAAGAAACATAATTAACCTTGATTGTAGAGCCATTTATTTTGATGTAGATTCATATCATCATATGAATATCATCAACTTAAAATTACACTCCTTTTTTAACTAATTAATTTTAACTAAAAACGGTTATTGTGGCTTAACTATAATAGTTAGACATATGCCCTCGGGAACTTATTTGTTCGCAATGATATGTACTTTGATTGTGTAGAACATTGTTTTTGTGTATCAGCAATAGATTTAGTAGCGCACGCCAATAACCAATTTTTTTAGGCATGTTTTTCATATCTTGGGTTACATATACCCGCGTTGTGCCCGTTCCCGTGGGAATTTCGGGAATTTTTTTACATAAAAACCTTCCTCTTGAATCACTCTACCTATTACGAAAAACCGCATTAAAATCCGTTGCGTAATTTTAAAGATTTAAGCATACAGACAAACAAACACGAAACAGAGACGACTTTATTTTATACTATGTAGTGATAGTGACTAACCGCGCTACGCGTTGTACCTGGTCCCGCGGTAATTTCGGGATAAAATATATCCCATGGGTTAGTCTGATGTATAACCTATATTACTGTAAAGTTTTATCCAAATCCGTCCAGTAATTTTTTTTGTGAAAGAGTTGCTAATATACATTCATACATACATAAATCCATCCTCACAAACTTTCGCATCACTACTAATAAAAAACAAAGTCGCTTTCCGCTGTCTGTCCCTATGTATGCTTAGATCTTTAAAACTACGCTACGGATTTTGACGCGTTTTTTTTTTATTAGATAGAATGATTCAAGAGGAAGGTTTATATGTATAAAAATTCCCCAAATGCCCACGGGAACGGGCACAGCGCGGGTAAAACCGCGGGGCGCTGCTAGTATTATATAGTCTATAGCCGCGCCCCGCGGTGTTACCCGCTTTGTTCCCGTTCCCGCGGGAATTTCGGGATAAAATATATCCCATGTGTTATTCTGATGTATAACCTACATTACTGTAGAGTTTCATCCAAATCCGTTCAGTAGTTTTTGCGTGAAAGAGTAACAAACATCCATACATCCATACATCCATACATCCATACATCCATACATCCATACATACAAACTTTCGCATTTATAATATAATATATAATATATATATATTAAGTAGGATAATATTATTATTCTCGTGTCACGGGGTGCGTAATTGAACTCATCTGAAACGGCTCGACCGATTCTTATGAAATTTTGTGTACATATCGGTTAGGCCTGAGAATCGGCCAACATCTATTTTTATCCCGAAATTCCCGCGGGAACGGGTACAAAGCGGGTTAAACCGCGGGGCGCAGCTAGTATTATATAGTCTATAGCCGCGCCCCGCGGTGTTACCCGCTTTGTTCCCGTTCCCGCGGGAATTTCGGGATAAAATATATCCCATGTGTTATTCTGATGTATAACCTACATTACTGTAGAGTTTCATCCAAATCCGTTCAGTAGTTTTTGCGTGAAAGAGTAACAAACATCCATACATCCATACATCCATACATCCATACATCCATACATCCATACATCCATACATCCATACATCCATACATCCATACATCCATACATACAAACTTTCGCATTTATAATATTAGTAGGATAGTAGGATAATATTATTATTCTCGTGTCACGGGGTGCGTAATTGAACTCATCTGAAACGGCTCGACCGATTCTTATGAAATTTTGTGTACATATCGGTTAGGCCTGAGAATCGGCCAACATCTATTTTTATCCCGAAATTCCCGCGGGAACGGGTACAAAGCGGGTTAAACCGCGGGGCGCAGCTAGTATTATATAGTCTATAGCCGCGCCCCGCGGTGTTACCCGCTTTGTTCCCGTTCCCGCGGGAATTTCGGGATAAAATATATCCCATGTGTTATTCTGATGTATAACCTACATTACTGTAGAGTTTCATCCAAATCCGTTCAGTAGTTTTTGCGTGAAAGAGTAACAAACATCCATACATCCATACATCCATACATCCATACATACAAACTTTCGCATTTATAATAAGTAGGATGTGTTATTCTGATGTATAACCTACATTACTGTAGAGTTTCATCCAAATCCGTTCAGTAGTTTTTGCGTGAAAGAGTAACAAACATCCATACATCCATACATCCATACATCCATACATCCATACATACAAACTTTCGCATTTATAATAAGTAGGATAATATTATTATTCTCGTGTCACGGGGTGCGTAATTGAACTCATCTGAAACGGCTCGACCGATTCTTATGAAATTTTGTGTACATATCGGTTAGGCCTGAGAATCGGCCAACATCTATTTTTATCCCGAAATTCCCGCGGGAACGGGTACAAAGCGGGTTAAACCGCGGGGCGCAGCTAGTATTATATAGTCTATAGCCGCGCCCCGCGGTGTTACCCGCTTTGTTCCCGTTCCCGCGGGAATTTCGGGATAAAATATATCCCATGTGTTATTCTGATGTATAACCTACATTACTGTAGAGTTTCATCCAAATCCGTTCAGTAGTTTTTGCGTGAAAGAGTAACAAACATCCATACATCCATACATCCATACATCCATACATCCATACATACAAACTTTCGCATTTATAATATTAGTAGGAAGTAGGATGATAAATCCCTCTTTCGTAATCTTCTTCATCGAGTGGATGGTCAACCTGACCAATCCTGGTGTCAGAGTTATAGAGCCGCCAAAGGCCTCTGACATGGCTCATGTATCGACTACTATCCGTAGAAAGTAACCGGGACCGACGGCTTAACGTGCCCTCCGAAGCACGGAAGTCTTTCGTAATGAAGTCCCCATATCATCCTTGAGTCCACCCCTGCAACTATGTGAACATCGTTTTTGCACGGACGTTGTAAGCCGATGAATTTTAGGACCTGACAATTCGCTAAAGGCCTTTCGAACTAGCTCCGTTTATGTATCATACATTATACAATTTTATTCCTCTTGGTTAATCACAAAAAGCCCCAGTAAGTTAAGCTTCGTAACAATGGATATTCGATAATTTAACCGATTTTAAAAATAGGCATTAAAATGGTTTGTTACACGCGGGCCATATCAAGTTGACCGTCACGTCTGCAGCGGACTTGATGCGGCGTCCAGTAAACTTGACGGTGTATGTATGAGTATGTATGACAATTCTAATTACACCAAGTCCAATTTAACAAGTCTATTAGGTACTATTTAACTTGAACAAGTTTGCGAGTACAAACCGTGAAGTCAGTGGTCAAGCGATGCATGTTTTCAATTTACTTTTCAAACAAGGCGTGGGTTTGAGATGCTAACCCGCAGTAGAGGTGGTTGGTGATTATGACATCTTCCTCAGGGCCGACACTGCGTTAAGCGTGCGCACGCCGCGGTGTCATACAGAAGTGAACCGTCGCGGGCGCCTGCGGCGTGTGGGTTCATATGAAAGTGAACCGTTGCGTGCGCCCGTCGCGTGCGGTGTCATACAAAAGTGAAGCGCCGCGCACGCGCACGTCCAATCCTACCCTATTTCCTACTTATATTATAAATGCGAAAGTTTGTGAGGATGGATGTATGTATAGATGTATGGATGTATGTTTGTTGCTCTTTCACGCAAAAACTACTAAACGGATTTGGGTGAAACTTTACAGTAATGTAGGTTATACATCAGAATAACACATGGGATACATTTTATCCCAAAATTCCCACGGAAACTGCCACAACGCGGGTAACACCGCGGGGCGCTGCTAGTATATTATAAATGCGAAAGTTTGTGAGGATGGATGTATGTACAGATGTATGGATGTATGTTTGTTGCTCTTTCACGCAAAAACTACTGAACAGATTTGGATGAAACTTTACAGTAATGTAGGTTATACATCAGAATAACATAATGGAATTTCAAAAAACATTTTATCCCAAAATCCGCGGGGCGCAGCTAGTATTATATAATGTTTATTACCGCTCCGCTAAATAAAGACTTCCATGAAATTTCTATGAAACTACACCCCAAAGACTGCATGCATAAGATAAACTCCTGATTAGTTAATACTAGAATCTCCTGCTTTTAAAAAACCTACCTTTTTAAGGTAAAGGCCATCAATAAAGCTTTATGACCTAATTTCCAGTTTAGAATCTCCGCTGCATAAAATTATTTTCGTTCACTTTATTAAGTATGATGTAAAGGTTGAAACGTCTAAAATAGTTTATAGGTCAGTTGACGGTTCTGCCGTTTCTCTTATGAGTTCGAACATTTTAATGAGCTTATTCGTTGTACTAAAGTAAGGGCTTGCTAGTCTACACTAATATTATAAAGAGGAAAACTTTGTTTGTTTGGTTGTAATGAATAGGCTCAAAAACTACTGGACCGTTTTTAAAAATTCTTTCACCATTCGAAAGCTACATTATCCACAAGTAACATAGGCTATTTTTCATCCCGAAATTCCCACAGGAATGGACACAACGCGGGTAAAACCGCGGGGTGCTGCTAGTGTTTTATATATTTGGATTCAACCTAAGTTACGCTGAAGAGTAATACAAAAGACCCAATACAATTACGACCTAAGGACAATTTACGTCACCAATATACAGCATGTCGCCACGAAAACAAAAAATGTATTTTCTTTTTTCTCAATCGAGCTCCGTACATATTTTTTGATAATCTTCAGCCCTTATCGCGGTATACTCGTTACTGTGGTGAAACCGTGGTATTTCACAAATCCCTTCAGTTACTAAGAGTTTTCTTGGGCCCGTTATTCGGTCCCAGGTGTAAACCCTTTCCTAGTGTTCTGTTTTAGGGACACCCTGTAGGGAGAGATACGCTAACTTTATTACCGTTGATATTTTCTAAGGTTTTTTGGTAAAGAGAATAGTAAAGTATGAGCTATAAAGATATACGACGTAAAAAACAGTTTGACTGACTATCATCATCACTACATATGTAGTATAAAACAAAGTCGCTTTCTGCTGTCTGTCCCTATGTATGAATCTTTAAAACTACGCAACCGATTTTGATGCTGTTTTTTTAAATAGATAGAGTGATTCAAGAGAAAGGTTTGTATGTATAAAAATTCCCGAAATTCCCACGGGAACGGGCACAACGCGGGTAGGTACGCAGGGCGCTGCTAGTGTATATTAAAACCTCAGTCTCACACATCCTGTGAGGTTTTATGATACTCTAACAAATATTAATATTAATTCTAAACAAATAAAACAAAATTTACCAACATTCTTTTGGGTCCCTTAAAACTAAGAATAACTATTAATTCATTGCGATTGTTAAGCTACGTGCAGCTGACCCCCCCCCCCCCTCCCCCTTTGATGGGTGGCCGATAGAGGCATATCTATCTGAGCGCTACCGTGCTTCGGAGGGCACGTCAAATTTCGGTCCCAGTTGTTTCAATCGTTAGACTATGTCGGCGGTCTTTAGGCGGTCTAAAAACTCCGGCACCAGGGTTGGCTACTAACCTACTCGAACTTACAGTATCGTTGTTTCGCTTTAAGTATCCCCATACTTTACGGGCGAATTCCCACTGAAGCAAATAAGCTCCGAAAATTATTGATGTTCTGTCCAATTGGACTAACGCCTTACGCACGAGTATTTGTATTTGTACAAACTATTTTCTATGTAGGAAAGCTTTCCGAAGGATTTAAACGTGAAGATAAATTATTGTGAGATGGTGAAACTGTTTGGTGTATGAAGTAAGGTTTGTACCTATATACATCAATAGGTATATAGTAAAGGTACTCACACGGGTTTTTCGCGTTAGAAAGTTAATAAAGCACGAGACCACGAGAGGTGCAATCCCCTCGAAACGTCGGGAAATAAAAAGTAAGTTATTACTATTACTCCACGGATTTTGACGCGGTTTGTTTTAAATAGATAGAGTGATTCAAGAGAAAGGTTTACATGTATAAAAATTCCCGAAATTCCCATGGGAGCGGGCACAACGCGGGTAAAACCGCGGGGCGCTGCTAGTTGAAGATTGAGAGAACCAGTCAACTTTAATTACTTTAAGGCCCACTGGAAACTTCGAGACTAATTCACTGTTATCTCAATGAAATCTGAATTATCTCGCTAACGCCTTCTTTCGGAGTTTTAAGAGATATTCTTATCTCTAAAGATTGATAAGTTTTGAAAGAACAGTTAATATTGGCTATTTCCCTTGATGTTTATATCTATACTATTATAATAAATCTAAATTGTGTTTTGTTTTGTTTGAACGCGGTAATTTAAGAAACTAATTATATGGTTTAAGTAATGATTTCTGTAAGGTAAAAGGCTAATTTTTATTCTAATACTAGTACCGCCCCGTGGTTTTACGCGCATTGTGCCCGTTCCCGTAGGAATTTTGGGACAAACAATAGCCTATATCCTTTCCGTTGAATGTGGCTATTCATTACAAAAAGAATGATTCAAATCGGGCTAGTAGTTCCTGAGATTAGCGCGTTGAAACAAACAAATAAACTCCGCAGCTTTATAATATTAGTATAGATTACTACGAGAACGGGAACAACGCGGGTAAAACCGAATGACGCTGCTAGTACTAAAATAAAAATATAAGGACATAGAATATTTAACGACAGGTTCCGGTACAAATTAATAACATCTAACACAGGCGTCGTTGCCCGTCTGATAAGTTCTTAGTATTCTAGTATATCGGTGCAATAATATGGCCTTTAGGCGATCTAAAGGGTGCTTTCAAATTATGCGTTTCGTGTCGGACCGCTGCGGTGCCGAAGCGGTGCGTTTGTCGTGCGTTTGTCGTATTGTGAACGTACGATCGTGTGTTTTCATACAAATCGAGCAGTCCGGCAACAGTGCGACGTCGGTACCGCGAACGCACGACAACGCCGCACTGTTGCCGAGCTGCTCGATTTGTATGAAAACACACGATCCTACGTTCACAATACGACAAACGCACCGCTTCGGCACCGCAGCGGTCCGACACGAAACGCATAATTTGAAAGCACCTAAAAACTCCGACACCACGTTTGGTCACTAATCTACTGGAAATGAATGAACGACTGAATAATATGGCGATCTAAAATCCTTAAAAAAGTCTTAGGGTCCACACTGCGTCAGGCGTGCGCCCGTCGCGTGCGCACGCGGCGGTTCACTTTTGTATGACACCGCACTCGACGGGCACACGCGACGGTTCACTTTTAAACCATTTGAACCATTTATTTGAAGAATTGTATATGAAGCCACACGCGATGGGTGCACGCGAGGGTTCACTTTTGTATGGAACCGCGGCGTGCGCACGCTTAACGCAGTGTCGGCCCTTAGACTACTTGTTTCAGAGTGCATACTAGAACATATACCTAACAGACTTAATATGTACTCAAAAACCAAAATCGTGCCTTACTACAGTAGTGCCTTTAGTGTGCTCAGACTCTTAGCCTAATGTCTTTTAAAATTCCAATCTCGTTCCAAATTATCAAATTATCCAATCCTCAGTTTAGACCCGCTATAGGTTCTCGGAAAATTCAATTTGGTTAGGGCTTTGAAGTATGTCAAATCCGCCATTTCATTAACCACAGGCTACAAAATGTCTTGTTTTGTCATATAATACGTATAAAACGTTTTTATTGGCGTTTCAATTAGGTGCTGTCGATCAAACGATATTCAATTAAATTACTTTCGGTTCGCCTGTCAATAACTATTATCTTTAAATAGTATTATTTAGTTAAAGGTTGCCGCTATAATTGTTAAAGCAATATCTTTAATAATAAATGTCTGTTAAGTGGAGAGCTCGTTTGTAATTTTAATATATTTCAAGGTTTATTAATTTCATTAATACTGACTAACTACTTTTGAAAGTGTTAATCTATATGCTGTACTAATTGTGTACATGCTTATAAGTACAGGCGAGGTCAAGATGAGGTCACCTAAACGTCATCTCTAAGGTTCTGAGTCCATTCACTACAAATTTGGAACGGTCTTGTGGCATAGACGCCGAAAAGTCGAACCGAGTCACGGTGTACACGCTGCCTGAAGCGTCACTGCGGCCATTTTGTATTTTGTGACAAAATGCGGCCATTTTGTATTTTGGTGAACTAACTAAATAGATCATGAAAGACAAATTAAATCCGCGTTTTGACTTCACTATGACGATGTCACCGCGACGCTGCCGCGACTACAAGACGACGCCGCCACTTTTCAGTATACAAGATGCTTTATAAAACCAAAACAATAGTTCTTTTTGCTTCATTTTTATTATATCACAGCCTCTACGGTTAGTGAGTAGTATCTAAAGTATACTGTTCATATAAAACCCAAAATGGCACATTAAACCCGAATAACCTATACACCTTTTAGGCTCCAAAGATTTAAGAAGTCTATAAAAAGAGGTTTATACCTACTTACATATGTACTGTCTACTAAAACATTGAAATTGGTTCATTCGTCTTTTTAAAGGTGGTATTGGAAAATGTTCACGAATAGAGAATTGTATCGGGTCTACGGAAGCGTTGTTTAACGGCAGGTGGGAATCTTTTTATTCAATTTTCATTCGGTTTTATACGGTTTTAGAATGTGTAGTTCGGTTTATTTATAGGTGATAAGTTTTCGAATTTCACTAAAGCTGTTTTTGGAAGAATAGGTATTGTTCAATGTTTTAAGTGGCCTTTCGTTAGAGACGTCAAATAAAGACAATTAACTTATTGATGTAAAAGTTTCTACTTAGTTCACCCAGGAGATGAAAGTGGAACAAGACATAGTTATTGTCAATGACGTCTGGGTGTCAATTATATTAAATAAAGTAGTATAAATATTCTTATAAAGTATTTGTGTATGTATATGTAGTAGTATCAGTGAGTTAGATTCCATAACAAAAGCTTAGCGCTTACTTTGGATCTAATTAACCATGTGTGAATTTGTCCGGGGATATGATATTATTATTATTGTAGTGACTTAGGATAAAGGGGCTGCAAGGTTAGAATCCAAAGTTTGTTAAAAAAATTAGCTCCAAATTTCACCTTTGCGGTATTTCTATAAATAAATAACCGAACAGTCACTTCACTAGCCCAAAAATCCTGCACAAGCTATCAATAAAGGGCATTCCTCAGGCAGTTAGCTGTGTATTGAATAATTCCTGCCAAGCGGTTGTCCGACCGCAATTTGTACTCCGTGTTTGTAACTGGTTAATAATATAGTGCGTACCATTTTGTGGTTTCCGAACTAATAAACTGTGTTACTTGTGTTAAGATAGGGAGGGACATTGGAAGCGTTAGGCGTATTTTTAGACATAATGGATGTCATTATTATTTATTTATTTAAACGGGAACTTACGTACGACGGAGGCTACTTTTCGGTCACATACGGTGACCTTCATCAGGAGGTGGGTGAAGCGCTCGCGACAGCGTCTCTCCCCGCAACGTTTAAATAAATAAATAATAGTGACATTAACGTACGTTTCAATTAATAGTAAAATAATGGATGTCAGTTTAACACAAAAATATTTTTTGTGAAGTATAGGTTAGATTTAATGATATCTTTTTTTAAAACAAATGAAAATCGTTTAAATGTACTCACACGGGTTTTTTCGCGTTAGAAAGTTAATAAAGCAAGTAATAACTTACTTTTTATTTCCCAACGTTTCGAGGGGATTGCACCTCTCGTGGTCGCGGGTGCTATGCTGGTGCGGGTATTATTAACTTTCTAACACGAAAAAACCCGTGTGAGTACGTTTAAACTATGTGTTCAAATCGTGTATGTTTAAAAAAGACTAAATGAAAATCGTTGTCGTGTTCTTTAAATAAAATACAGTTTTGAGTGAACAGTTTTTTCAACGTGCAACTCGATTGCTACTTAGACGTGTGACCAAAAGTGGCATTTCTATTTGGCTATCGTGCTTCGGGCACGTTAAGCTGACGGCCATGTTTCAATCGTTAGACCTTGACATGTCGAAGGCCTTTATGCGGTCAAAAAACTCCAAGACCAGGGTAAGCCACTTGAAATGAATGAATGATTAATACATCCTTGTACCTAATACTAGACATGCCTCGTACATAATTAACTCAACTTCAAGTATTTTTCCTACGTACGCTACATACTTACGTCTCATAAATAATTAGTTTTCTTAAGTTTCATAAAAATATACGTTTTCTTTTGTTTTAAAATAATAATTCTACATTTGAATTAAAATTGTTTTATTCATAATGAATTCGTTTGTTTTTCATATTCTTAATTTAAAGTTTGCTTTAGTTTGTTCCGAATATAAGTAGCCGTTCTTTTGTTTTGAGTTTTTAATTACGAAGCGTGTTAAGAAATAAACAAAAAACATTGACCAATCACTTTATGGTTTCTTATTATGAGAAAAAAGCTGACTTGCACGATTTTGCACGACAATTTTTAAATAAATATATCTTTACATATTGTCGACTGCGTTGAATCCAACCTGCAACCCCGGCACAGGAAGCACTCTCACTGCCACTGTGCCAACGGGCTAGTCAAGTTTATTTCCATAAATAGGCAAGTTGACATTCTTTAGTTTGCCGACTGAACACTATATTTAGAAAGTATTAGAAAGTGTCGGAGTTTTAAAGCCCGCCTCAAGGCCTCCGACTTATTCTGACGGTTGAAACAACCGGGACTGACAACTTGACGTGCCCTCCAAAGCACGGTAGCGCTCAGATAGAAATTCCACTATCGGCCACGCGAGTAGGGTCGAGCTGCAAATTGCTTGACAATTGCAATAATCTAGTTTAACTACGTCACTAGCGCTACACCTTCCAGTGAGAGGTACCAAGCTATTATTTTGCTTCCCAACTCAATCAAACATTCGTCCAAACACTCCTAATCTCTATATAAGTTAGTAACATAAGTACAGTGAGGTACACAAACGTTGTTTTGAATTAATTTAGTACAACGTTACCTAACAACCGTCTAGGGAACACTTCGTTGTGGTTTTCATGCGATTTTGTTACTGTATGTACCAACATTGTGTAATTTGATAAGGTTATAGAGGTTATATCGGTGTTCATTTGCTTTTGGTAAGCTATATAGGGTGGCTTTTTAAATCGGTCAGTATGGAGAAAGATTAACGCCGAATCCTTCTCACTGTACTGATATCTTCAGTGAGAAGAGAGGCCTTTGCCCGGCAGTGGAACATTGCAGGCTCATACTTTACTTAGGAACCATGTCATCGATTTTTCTGATTCTGATCAAAAATTGATTACTATTCCTAAAAGTCTTTTAAGAGCTCTATCGAATTGTATTAATTATTTATCTGTGGACACGGCATTGCCCCGCCAAGTCAAGCAAAAAGCGGTACGACCATCCTTTTTTCGAAACAGTTCTAGCTATTTTTGACCTAAAATAAGCAGATCTATACAAAAAATCGTTATTTTCATTCCACCTTCCATTTTGGAATAATCGTTTTCATACAAAATGTTTCATTTTAACTAGATCTAGAAACTACTTTATTCGTGTGATCAAAAGAGGAACAAAAATCTGCGTAAACAACAACATAACATCTGATTGTTATTCCATGAATTAGTCGTTATTGTCATAACACAAAACAAAGACAGTAGTACGATTAACGCTAATCCGTGTATTGTTATCTAAAGTTTACACGAGCCACGTCTAAACAATGTAGGACAAATCAAACAATAGGTTAATGGCTAATCTTAGTGTCAAACTACACCTCACATCAAATCACTACATAGTATAAAAAGTCGCTTTCCGCTGTCTGTCCCTATGTATGCTTAGATCTTTAAAACTACGCAACGGATTTTGATGCGGTTTTTTTAAATAGACAGAGTGATTCAAGAGGAAAGTTTCTATGTATAAAAATTACCGAAATTCCCATGGGAACGGGCACAACGCGGGTAAAACTACGGAGCGCTGCTAGTAAATCTGTAAAATACTGTCAAAGTTGAGGTGAAGCCGATTGTGAACCTATACTAATATTATAAAGAGGTAATTTTTTAAAGTTTGTTTGTTTGTATATTCGAGGTAATCTCAGGAATTATTGGTCCGATTTGAATAATTCTTTTTGTAATAGGTAGCCACATTCAACGGGAAGGTTATAGGCTATTTTTCATACCGAAATTCCCACCGGAACGGGCACAACACGGGTAAAACCGCGGGGCGCTGCTAGTAGTCGATAAAGTGTGACCTGTGTCCCGATGCGTTCCAACTTACAATAAATAAATTAAATTGTATTAACCGTTCAAAATACGATTTGAGCATAATTACAAACAAAGGTATTACCGCAAGCGGATACACCTCTCATAATACACCCACGCACAGTACTAATCGATAACATTAATTATTTTGGTTTAATTAAACTGTTAACCACCATTATTTACTTTCGCTACAAGATACAATTAGTTTGCTTACAAGTCGAGTAACGGAAGTGAATGAATTGGTGACGTCATGACTGTGACGTAATCAGTTTACGACTCTCAATAGACTATTCAATCTAAATTGGTAGAAACTATTCAATTACATTGTGTAGAAATAATATTTTGGGTTTGGTATTTTGTATTAACACATTTAAGTATATAAGTTTAAATAAATATTTAAGTATATAAGTTAAGCACGCTGTGTCGTCTAAAACAACTGCAATAACATTTTTATTTTGTGGAATGAGTATTAGGTATTAGTATAGTGTAACTTCTACTGCCTGTCCTAAATAAATTGATGAAGGGTGTACGCACAAGGATTATTAATTTGATTTTGAATTAAAACTACATTTACGCATACACTTGGCTTTTATTTTACATTTCGATGGCTCCTACGTAAATAATCGTATTTGCAAAAAGCCAATTTTACACCAGAGCGATTTAAAGACATTTTCATTCATAATTTCTTTAATATTAAAGCTTTAGCTTTGAAATTTTTGTAATATCTACATATTAGATGGTGCCTTAGTATGGTTCTGGAAGAAATGCTGAAATTTGTTTAGTTTTTGAAATATTGTAGTTACATTTATTTACATCGGTAGTTAATTATGTAAAAAATCTTAAGTGGTACTAACGACAGTTTTCGTTGAATTAAAATTTCTGAAAATATCGTAAGTGTCGCATACGATTTTTTACGTTGATACTCTGTAAATGCATTTACACGCAAGTGACATATACCATGTTTAACTATGTATATAAAAAATAATTCATATTGTATGTTACGGTTAGTTAATAAATATAACTTATTATAAATTATGTTTGTAAAAGAAATCGTTTAAATATTTTATCTTACAAAGTACTTTTATCTTTTTTCTATCCAATTTCATGAAACTTGACCAAATTAATAATAATATACTAAATTTTTATTATAATATTAACGTAGGTAGCAAATAAAACTACAAAAACATATTTTTATTATTTTAATGAACGTAATTGAAAGAAAAAACTAACCATATACTTATACAATAATTAAGAATGGAATTTCTCACGAGAAATCCTGGATAACAAGTCTTAAAGACAACACCGGAAAAAAGCACCAGAGCCGCGAGAAAATTCTCGAAATTTGCACCGACTTCTACAGCCTACTGTACTCCGACCCAGGTAAAACCGATACAACACCCAATTTCCACCGTACTGACGATATTCCTCCAATAAATGGCCAAGAAATTCAATGCGCACTTCGTAAAATGAAGTATAGTAGAACACCAGGAGATGACGGTATTAGTACGGAGGCTTTAAATCTAGGCGCACCCACAATCCTTCCTCATTTAACTAAGCTCTTTAATAGTATCTTAGATTCAGGGAAATTTCCAAAACAGTTTTGTCACTCTAATATTATTCTTCTCCATAAAAAAGGCGACAAATTCGACATTAATAATTATAGGCCCATAAGTCTTGTATCCCACGTGTACAAGGCTTTCATTAAAGTAATCGAAACACGGATAACGCGCCAACTTGATTCCGAACAACCTCCTGAACAGGCAGGATTCCGCTCCGGCCTCTCCACCACAGACCACCTCCACACCATAAACCAACTGTTAGAGAAGCACCAAGAATGTAATATACCTCTGTACATGGCATTTGTGGACTTCCGTAGGGCTTTCGATAGCATATATCATACATCAATCTTTCAAGCTCTTCTAAAACAAAATATCCACCCAACTTACATCGACCTTCTCAAACTTATCTACCTAAATAGTACAGCATCCATAAAATTACAGTCCTCCGGTAAACATTTCCAAATAGAAAAGGGGGTCAAACAAGGTGACCCTCTATCTCCCAAACTTTTCACGGCTACACTAGAGGAGGTGTTCAGAAAGCTAGCGGCGGGCTGGCAAAACAGAGGCATTGGTGTCGGCGGAGTGAGGCTGACAAACCTACGCTTCGCCGACGACATTGTCCTCTTTGCCAATACAGCCTAAGAACTACAGACCATGCTCGAAGAACTGAGCAACGCAATCCTTGAGGTTGGACTACAGATGAACTTGTCAAAGACCAAAGTCATGACAAACAGCTCAGCCTAACGTATCACGGTAAACGGCGAAGTGGTTCACTATGTCCATGAATACATCTATCTCGGCCAATTAGTTTCCCTCCAGGCAGGCAGACAAGACAAAGAAGTCGCGAGACGCACTGAGAGCGCCTGGAGGAGCTATTGGTCGATGCAAGAGCTGATGAAGGGCAACCTTCCGATAGCGCTTAAGCGCAAACTCATGGACATGTGCATCCTTCCCGTTCTCACCTATGGCTCACAGACTTGGTCTTTGACAAACATCTAGAAGTCCAAACTCAAGGTTTGCCAGAGGGCGATGGAGCGCAGGATTCTTGGAGTCAAGCGAACCGACCGCATTCGTAATACAATACTGCGCTCCCGAACTAAAATCGCCGATATAGGAGAAAAGGCCGCTAAGCTCAAATGGGATTGGGCTGGTCACGTCTGCCGCATGCCGGACACGCTGTCGGCCAAAATTTCCACTGTGTGGCGCCCGGAGACAGCGAGACGGAGTCGCGGCAGACCACGCAGAGACGGTGGCGGGACGAAATGGACGCCTACAAGAGGGACTGGTAACTGGTGGCTTCAAATCGAGAAGAGTGGCAGAAATGGGGGGAGGCCTTTGCCCAACAGCGGGATGATACATGCTAACAGTAACAGCAACAGTTAAAAATAAAATTTACCGTTATGACAAGTCGATAATGTTGGTGGTGTTTCGGAAAAACTGTTCCCTAAAAGTTCCGAAAGCGCTGAAATTTCTACTAAATCGGCCCCAGGTGGTAGTGGAGATACTGAAAAAAAACATAAGATTTCACTTTTTCCCATTACTGCAACGTATACTATCTTATTTGTAGTTACAATAGAACGTTTCGCAAAGTAAACAATTCTATCTGTCAAATCCGATATTAGACACCTTGTATTCGACAGTGTAATTAATCGTATGTGGTACAAACGATTATGTATAAAATTCACTAAACGAAGTAAAACATCGTATTTGGTACATACGATATTTTTTAAGTACAATTAACAACGTACACAATCGTACCTACCACATACCATAGTCTAATGTAACTTTGTAGAAAAAAACAAAGTCTATAATATCAATTATATTCAAAATATTGTACAACATAAATATTACTTACTTATCAATCTGTTTTCAATATCATTTTCATTTGGAACACACAGGTTTTCTTTTGAGGATAAAAATTCATAAACATCGACTTCTTTCTGTGTCGAACCACATGCCATTTCACAATTTTTTTGTGCTCGTGAGTGTTATCTGGAGTAGTTTTTTTCTGTTATAATAACTCATTATTGAAAACGTGCCACTTCTGCTAAAAATACGAACAAAATCAAACTTTGCCTAAATGAGTGGACGCGCGCGACCTGCCCGCGTATACTCCCGCCAGTGTCGATACGATCATTTACGCGGCATGCAATTATTACTTACTATTTTATACGTGCAAAAAAAACCTTATTTTTTAAGATTTTTAATTTCTGAATTTTGGAATCGATAGCAACTAATTATTTCGTTTCAAATCCCTTAAAACATGAAAATCGTCAAAATGTTAGATACGATTATTTACGTAGGAGCCATCGATTTTTCTCTGACGTTTCGGTCCCTTTACAGGAACCGTCGTCACAGAAGACTGAGGTGTTATGCTACCTCATTGCATTGAAGAGTGAGGTGTTATCACTGATTTCTATTATTTACACACTGGACTGGCTGTTACCATACAAATGACAGCTAATTTTGTGTGGCAATTTGAAGCGCCCCCGCGAGTGTCCCGAGAACTAATTTTGACGTTCACTGCAAGCAAATAGGCGTACCAAAGTCGGCTTATGTTATAACTAATTTTAGTTCCATGGACATTCGTATCTGCCTACAGTGGCCTACAGCGCCAAAATAGCGACACTCAAATAGGTACAAAATTATTATGACAGCAGCCTGTCTAGTGTAAATAATAGAGGTCAGTGGGTGTTATGCAAGAAGAAATTAGTATTCTAAATTTGATTTAACGCTTAATGTGTTTGCCTTGAGGATAAAAATATAATCTAGTCAAAAATATTCCTAACATCGAAACCAAAATAACTAAAGTCTAACACATCGTAACTCAGCTTCATAACATTTTTCTCCGTTTGTAATAAATATGTAAACATTTACATCGACTGCAACGAAATTGATAAATAACAAAATAGAATAAAAACTAATAACGGAACGAGATACATATCACTAGTCGCGTTAATCTTCGACTGGGTTTGTGTACAAAACGTGTGGTTACTTTACACCGGGCGAGTTAGTGAGTTAGTTACTAACAAGTTACTAGTAACTAGGGTTACTCAAAATGGGGTTATTAAGTTGAAATCCTTGTAAAATGTTGTTGTTGTTGTAAAATCTAAATATTTCAAAAACAAGCAAAAGTCTTCCTAAAATATTTCAAATAAAAAAGGGATAATTGACCTGTAAAGTTCCACAGCTAGGCAAAGGTACGATTATAATAGTAAGAGGATATAAAGAGGCAAATATAATTGAGGTAATAATTATCTATTTGATTTGTGATTTTTCTGCTCAGTATTAAGTAGACCAAGCAGCAAACACGGTGTTACTTCAAACGTCAACGCGAACGGGTTAGTGTGACATATTTCATACTACGCGCTTGAATCACGAATTGATATTGAATTAAATAAATATCATAAGAATATAGATCTGTAAATTTCATAGCAAAAACGCACCGTTACCATATTCAAACTCTATCTCACATTTTACCAACTATATTAACACCTTACACTATAAGTACCTCAAAAGACAAATCCATTATCCACAAAATAAATTTTATTATGATTCAAATATCTTAACTAACGAAGTTAGCATACTTTTTAAACTCACACGATTTGCACTCATTATACTAAACTAGCGGCGCCCCGCGGTTATACCCGCGCTGTGCCCGTTCCCGTGGGAATTTCGGGATAAAAAAAATAGCCTATAACCTTCCCGTTGAATGTAGTTATCCATTACAAAAAGAATTATTCAAATCGGTTCAGTAGTTTCTGAGATTAGCGCGTTTAAACAAACAAACAAACAAACAAACAAACAAAACAAACTCTTCAGCTTTATAATATTAGTATAGATGAAACGGGTCTGTATCGCGTTAGATAATTTAACGTATTTACTAAAAAAATTGCCAGTTATCCCGTGACCACGAGCGGTGTAATCCGCTCGAAACGTCGGGTACGTATTTTAGTAAAAAAAAAAAAAGTATTAGCCTGTAATGTCCCACTTGTTGGGCAAAGGCCTCTCGTCTCACTGAAGATATCAGTACAGTATTTTAGTAAATACGTTAAATTATCTAACGCGATATAGACCCGTTTCATTTAGTATACTAACGAAGTTAGGTTAGCTACTCGCTCAAGTTACTAACCCAGTGCAAACAGTCTATTTAATCGTGTAATACATTGAATCGAAATATTTAACGCTGGGGATTTCCATCGCGTGTGTAAATGGTTTTTTTGTTATTTTTTACCAACATTTAGTTCCAAACTAATGTTCGTTGTTTTTGTACAGTTTATCACAAAGCGTTTAGTCATAAACCTTAATTAAGACCAAATTGAATGCTTTTTGTATGTTTTGGTTTGATTATTTAACCGACTTCAAAAAAGAGGGAGTTTTTCAATACAACTATGTAAGGTGCTAACAAATTAATCACGGATATTTTAAGAGATGATACATTACATGAAAACAATTAACTTTTAACTGTAATTAAGGAACCTTTGTATATCATTCTTTTGTTTTAATTTACCGAACAAAAAAAATATTATAATAAATTTTTAAAATAATCACCCCTATTATGTACCTGTCAAGATGTTTAAGTGTCTGTCATGTCACGTCAAATGTTTTTTTTTCTTAAATGTCATTATGAATCTATCATTTATCTAATTATTTTATTTATAAACTTTAAGAGGCCACTTAAATGATAGTTTAAAGAGGTTCTAGAATATGTCTAAAGAGGTCTCATTTAATTATCTTATTAACAGGGTGTTTTAACGTAGCAAATTTGTTTCCTACTTTTCTCCAAAAAAAACATAACAAAACTTATGATGTTTTATACTTAGATGTACTCCGAGAACCGAGTACGATCAGCTGTAAAAATATCCGAGACTAATTTGTTAGCACCTTGTATATATACGCTTTTTTTAATCTATCAATGGGGAATTTTAAAACATGGTTTTAGTACTCATTATAGAAACGAATAGCCTAATTTTTATTAATTTATTGTGGCACATCTGTAAGTTATAAAACGTGTACCCCATTACTGAGTTTCAGGTACAACGAAACTCCTCCAATTATCTCAATTATTAGCAACTAAGTATTAAATACTACAATGTAAGATCAAGAACAAAAGTTATATTAATGTTAAAACTAAGTTTAAATAAATAAAGCTTGGACAACTAAGCTAACAGAATGTAACGGTCGCTGAATACTTACTTTTATATTAACTCTTTATAAACTTACCATTCTGCCAAGTATTTTCTTTTGTAGTCGTATATTATAAGCCATTGAGTCAAAACTCAAAGATGTCTTAAGACGATACCTTTACTTTAAGATTGTTAACTTTAATAAATGCTACATTTCTTTGTACGAGTATTAATATATTTTTTTACAAATTAATATTCGAATATAAATTTCGCTACATTCCACTGTTATTGTTTGCTATTAACCGATTATTAACTATCGAAATATACCGCGTTAAGATGTGAATGGTTGGTAAAGTTCACAACGCTAGTTTACAATCTCGCTAGATAGATTATAAACCAACAGTATTAACAATTTTCCTAAGTGACATAATTATGTGAGGAGAAAAAAATCGTAACCGACTACGAGTCGTAGCCGATTTCGTAGGCACAGCAATTTCGTAGCATCATTTCCTTTGCTACGTAATTTCGTAGCGCGAAATTGATTTCGTAGTCATAATTATTCAGCCGTAGCTGCTAACAATTTTAATAAGCTTAAAATTTCGAATTCTGACTGAGCTTGGTCTGACAAGCCATTGAACTCGAGACAAATACTCCGTGGTAATGACCTTTTATGCTCAAATTACTAAACTACTATTTTATTGTCCTAAGTCCCAGATTAAGTTGTTAATTAAATGAAGTGTAACATTTGGAAGGGACGTAAACGTTGAAATTACGGCTCAAATTATACCAAATTATTAACTTTGTCTAGTATAGAGAGAATGAACTGCCAGCAACGTATTAGAACTGAATAAGACTTAATATCCCATTATTATGACAATGACAAGAAATGTTGTTTACAATATATTAAGTAAATAACATTTTAATAGGAAAATCGCATGAAAATACAAATAGTGAATAATGTTGTACAATGTACAACCTACCGGTTATGAGTATTTTTGATACGAGTGTTTTTTGATCAACCACACCACAAGTCAAATCCCTACACAACATCGTCATTCGGTCACCACATAGTTGGGAAAATCAATTGCAAACAGATAACTTTTGGGACTTTGTTTTTACATACTAGCAGCGCCCCTTGGTTTTTGCCCGCGTTGTGCCCATTCCCATGAGAATTTCGGGAATTTTTATACATATAACCTTTCTCTTGAATCACAAAGAACGCGTCAAAATCCGTGCAGTATTATTTGAGTTTATCGCAAACAGACAAAAAGACAGACTCGGCCGGAGACTTTGTTTAATAATATGTAGTGATATAACGATACTAGCCGCGACCCACGGTTTTACCCGCGTTGTGCCTGTTTAGGAATTTTGGGATAAAAGGATCTTCCTCTTGAGTGCTATCCTTATATGCAAAAAGCTCGTTCAAACAAACAAACAAACAAACAAACAAAAAATAAGAAAATCAATCATCAGTTATATTATTTAGTATAGACAAAAGCCTTTCAAACCACACCACTTACTATACAATACCACTTACTTTCATTCAATCTATGTGGTAAATACATTGAAATTTGATTTCACTCACAAACTTTGTTAATTAAAACAAGCTCAGTCAACTAACGCGCTGATTGATTAGCAACAGCTACAATTGAAGTTAAAACAATTGAACTTTCAAAACATTAATAGTGACACCGTCAACCAATTTAATTTGAGTCAAATTAATTGCTCAATCAATATTAATACGTCAATTTACAGTTGTAGTATATTTTATCAAACGAACGCCATACTAGTGAAAGTAATAAGGTACTTGACTGTTATTAAAAGTGAGAGAGATGAATTTAGTAAAATAACTGAAACTATAATCAAAACTGATATCAGAATCAAAATCGATTAAAAAATAAAGAAATTATAGGCTCTGAAATATTCTCTCCTGTCTGATTCTGTCCCTTTCGTTACAAACTTTCACTACATGCTACATAGTATATACTACATCACTACATACTATAAAACAAAGTCGCTTTCCACTGTCCGTCTGTCTGTCCCTACGTATGCTTAGATCTTTAAAACTACGCAACGGATTTTGATGCGGTTTTTTTAAATGGATAGAATGATTCAAGAGGAAGGTCTATAAGTATAAAAATTCCTGAAATTCTCACGGGAACGGGCACAACGCAGGTAAAACCTTGGAGCACTGCTAGTAGTATATACTCTATACTCTCCTTATATAAAACCGCTCCTAAATCTAAGGTTTTCCCAAACATTTATAAATGCGAAGGTAATCTGTGAGTGCAGACACATCATCTATCAAGATTTAAGGATTCTGACCCGATATGTAGCGCAAAGGAGTTCGGACATCGCATCGATTGGAATGTGACTCCAGACCATCGCATTGGAGTAAGACATTACGATTTTCAGCTATAATCACTTATGGTGGACAACTTGTTCAGTATTATTTAATTTTCATAATAATCTAAATATAATGGTGTTCAATAGGGATATTGGCGGGAATGGCGGGAGGCCTTTACCCAACAATGGGATCTTCTTCTTCATCGAGCCTCTGACATGGCTCATGTAACGACTACTATCCGTAGAAAGTAACCGGGACCGACGGCTTAACGTGCCCTCCGAAGCACGGAATCATCTTACTTTTCGGGCAATCAGGTGATTCAGCCTGTAATGCCCTAACCAAACTGAGGACAGTCTCACAAAGAGATTTTTGTGAGATATCCCCACCGGGAATTGAACCCAGAACCTCCGGATCGTGAGCCGGGCGCTCAGACCACAAGACCACGGAGGCTGTTAAAAATGATTCAGGCTAACAGTAACAGTAACTAATATAATAAAGCTGAAAAAATATTGTTTTGTATCTTTTTGTGTGAACGTGCTAAACTCAGAAACTACCGATCCGATATTAATAATTATTTTTGTAATGATAGCAACATTCAGCAGAAAGGTTATAGGCTAGTTTTCATCCCAAAATTCCTACGGGTACAACCGCGGTTGTATTACTAGTAAATATTATAATCACACTTAATTTGTTAAGGGCCTATGAGTTCCTAAAACGGGCTACTTTAAACAATTTTTTAGCCAAAAGTCTTAACGTTACAAGAACAATTTTTGTTTGTTTTTAATCTTGATCATATGTTTAATGAGACTACTGTTTCCGAAACACGTTGACTATTAATTTCCTCGATAGAAAATAATCACAAAGTTGGGTCTTTTATACCTTACTTTGTGAATTTTAAACACTTAGTTTGTTAAACAATTTCAAACGCATATTTCTAAAATTAATTTGAGTGATGTAAAATAAACTATGACGCAGGACTGTTGGAGTAAAATTTTTGTTTCAATATTATATTTGTAATTAAAATAAATTTCCAACGAAAGGTGGTAGATTCTTGCGAATGAGTCGCCATTACAATTTCCGCGCCGTAGTGTTTCTCGCTCTTTTGTACCCAGAGTGACAGTATGCGCTGAGGCGCCGTGCTAGTCGGACGTGTGTCGCTTTTTTCATTCCAGTGCTACGAAACTTCATAGTGTTTTCTCATTGAGATCTTATTGTTTTTTTCTATATTTTAAGCTATTGCATAGCTTCTATCGCGGGCCTTGAGCGCGGGGACCGAATCCAGAAATTCCGTAACGAAAAAACCTCGCGCAAAAAACCTAAGGCTCCCCACTAACGCCATCTAATGATAGAAAAAAAAACCTATCGCTCCCCACTAACGCCATCTAGTGATAGAAAAAATAACTATGCAATAGCTTTACCGCGGCAGTCCCCGAGTGCCACACGTCTTTTTTTCTATATTTTATTAAGGCGGCCCCTAAACGATCAATTATATTGAATATTGTGCAATATAATTGATCGTCTTGGGCTAATATTGAAGACTGCGCAATGATTGAACGAAAGTTTGAGCGAGTTTAATTTTTATTGCATCATATTTTTTATTGCTTCGTGTAGGGTCAGTATTGCGCAATATTTGATATGTTGCTCGGGATCAAACTATCCTTCGACTGAACAAGAAAACATTGCACGATTTTCTTATTGTGCAATATAATTGACCGTTTGGATCCAAACGCAATTCAATCTTATTGCACAATTAAATATATTGTACAATGTTATTGTAGGTCTAGGGGCCGCCTAAAATGTGATTATTGTGACATTATAATAAAAATAAACTTTTTTCAAAATAGGTTATTATAAAACACTAGCTTTTGCCCGCGGCTTCGCTCGCATGGAATTTAGTCTGCCACATTAAGTTTGGTGATATGTTTATGGTTTAAAACATTTTTTTATTAAACCGAAGCAAAAAGAGGCGCCTTTTGCTTTCAAATGACATGGGTCATGTTACTGTTGAGCAACACGGTTATGGTCCATAACATAGCCCAACTCTATTCTTCGGTAGCCATAACACCGAGTTGGCCGTCGATTTCGATATGACCGTCAAAGAGTGACTTGTAAATAAGTCATGCCACTGTTGTGCATTGGGCCAGGGTCCATAGTATCCCAAGTTCCTTTAATTTACTATTCTATTTTAGTTACTACTTGCTCGCCCGCACGTACACGTCACTTGTGGCCGTCACTTGTGGCAATATAAAAATATCTTAAAGAAGTAAACATAGTAGGTAGAACCACCATTAGCAACAAACTATCATTTGGCCAACGACATTATGTGTCTAATATTCTTCACACTTCCGCCTCCACAACGTAGCGCACTCCTACCTCCGCATCGTAGCTACCTCCGCGTCGTAGCACACTCCCACCTGCGTATTGTAGCACTCTCTTGGTTCCGCATATACCCCTATGTCACAAAAGCGGCCCGTCTTACTTTATTTGGCTACTTTGTGGCCCTTGCCTGTCAAAAGGTTGCCGACCACTGACTTAATGCGAAAGACAAACGAGTACATCATCTTTGTGTAACTCCAATAGTTTAGGCAGCGCACGCCAAGATAGCTCTTAGAGGGCAGATTTTTTTCCATCCATACATCCATCCTCACAAACATTCGCATTTATAATATTAGTAGGAAGTAGGAAGTAGGATTAGTAGGTTAGTAGGATAAAATTTTATAAGACGGTTTATTTCCAAAAGTAGTCAATAGATAAAGTGGTAAATTAATTAAACGAAAAATACCTATAATAGGTGTTTCGATTTTGATAATTTATTTTATACAGCATATTTTTTAAGATTTTTTCTAAAATATTAAGGTACTTTACACAACCTCAAATGAAAAAGAGTTTTGATAAACTAATGTGAGAAAATAAAAATGAATCGTAATGTTCGGATTCGAACCCGCGGCCTTCGAGATAAGCAAAATGATTCTTCCTGTACTTAGGTTTCATTCACTAATTGCAATGTTATGCTATCGTAACGACACGTCACACGTTGAAATTAACGACTAAAATATAAGACATACGTATATCGGAACTACTCGGCGATGCTTCGTGCTCATACGGAGGCCGTCGCATGGCGACCATGTCACATGTGTCAAACCAGTACGGTGGTGATTTTTCTCCGACTTGCTTTACAAATACTTATTTATTACGACCAAAATTACACAAATTCATTATAAATTGTAGCTTATATAACCTGTTCAGTAGTTTTTGCGTGAAAGAGCAACAAACATACATACATCCATACATCCATCCATACATACATCCATCCTCACAAACTTTCGCATTTATAATATTAGTAGGATAGGATATGTACGTAATTTAGATAAATACAAAATGCGATAAAATGTTGATTGTTAGAATCTATTTTATCAATGTGATGACTATTCTACCCAATTCAATATCTACTACTGATTTTTATTATGTGAATTAGATAATTAAGCGCTTCGCAATCTTCTGTTACAAAACGACCGCACGCGGGCCCCGTATCTCATAGAGTGACGTCAGCGCCGCGCCGCCGCGACGGCCGCTGCGCGTACTATTCCTCCCCGGCTTCACCGCCTGCTTCACCCCCTCAAATGTCGAAATGGCTGGGGTATCCAAGCCTTAACTTTAATGTATATTAGCCTTGTTGACTCATTCTGATGGTAAAGCAATAATGTCAACTTTTCAATGAAAAAGTTTAATTGCCCATCGAAAAATTAGATCAAAGCCAAAAAAGTTCATTTCTAACCAAAATAAAAGACGAACGTTTCACTTTATCAAAGTAACTGGGTCAAAGTTTGAATTATGGAACGGTAAAAATTATCGCTCAGCCATTAGGAAGCATATTCGAAATCCGAACGCAGTGATTTGTCAAAGGATTGAGTTGCACCTGATCGCTGTTCCTCGGGGTTTTGGGACATCTTTCTTCTAATATTTTGCTCTAAATACTTTACTACGTAATACATTCGATTTATATAGACACTGATCTAGTTCCAAGCTTACTTCGGTCGCTAAAGTCATCTTCACACTAGTTTGTCCGCCGACTGACATTATTTGACAGCTGCAGCCGTTCGCCGAATGCGGCCAACTACCATATTCTGTACACTTGTTTACGCTTCTACTACCATATTCCTGACACTTATAACCGCATGTTGCTTCAAACGGCTTACTGTGATCGCGGCTAAAGGTATTCAAATTACTTAGGTTATTATACCTGTCAAGTTAAACTACGTGGGAAAAGTGTTTGAATAAATCGTAGCGTGTATGACCATATAATGTTCTGATATAGTCATGCTCTTTTTACCGTCATACATTGTCACACTTGTCAAAATATTTGTCATTGTCTATGGTTATGGGTATTACCACTCATAAAAACCATAGGCAATGTCAAATATTCTAATTTTACCCCCAAAATGGACATAACATCATACATACAGTTACACTATAAATGTTTAAACTCAGTAGAGCTCAGCAAATGCCTATAATCTTACTTCTTAGCTTTTAAAAAGTATTCGATAGCACAGAACGAAATAGTTTTCGACCTAACTCTTTGTTGTTCGTTCATTCTTAAAGTGTCAAACTTGTCATATCATAAAGAATAATGGAATATGCATTTGACAGGAGACGCCTGCATAGTTTTTCGCGGCACACTGTGTTTTTCACTTGAAAACATATTTCGTACAGTTTACATATAACCTACATACTCTATCTGTAATATAGTTTTTCGTTGTAAAAATGAAAACAAATATGGCTGATTATTTAAACCAGAGACAAATTCTTCTATAGAAGATAAAGATTTAGTGATGGGGTAAATGGAATGACATCACTATGCATATACTAAGTTAAAACTTACTTTAATCGGAATAAATGGACGTAACGTAAACTTAATTTTATAGCCACATTCAACGGGAATGTTATTTTTCATCACGAAAGTCCCACGGGATCTGACACAGTGTGGGTAAAACAGCGGGGCAATGCTAGTGACGTCATAAACCTGCGCAGCCCAGGTTTATCCACTCTCTGTTAAACCCTTATAAATCCAGATCCACAAATGCATCGCTATTTAAAACGATAATTTACTTAATGGAACATTTAACTAAGATTATTCTTCGAATCGTTTCGAAATGTTTTAATAATTCTCCTTTCGATGCGCTTCTTCTTTTTAAGAGGGCCCTTCCCGGGCCGTCTATCTCCAACGCGAACATTATTGAAAAGCTTGTTGTTTCAACTAGCGCAATGTCAGAAAAAGAGGCACTGCGAAAAGAGAGAGAAAGCGCCTGAGCGCTCGTTTGGCATTCGATAACTTTCGTCGCTCACTCGGGGCGGACGGCCGTTGACGATACGTACGATGAGATTCATGATAATATCACAGTATAGTAATACCAGTAATGTAACTCGGCTCTGTTCTTCAGTTAGATACCTACACACGCGCTGAACGCACAGATGCGATAGGGCTGCCCGCCTAGACTATTTTAATTGCATCTTGATATTTTTTTACACCTACTTGATATTTTCTTCTAGTTTTTGATTGTGAGTATTTTTTATTCAATCAAATAAAATTAATTTTAAATGAAACATTAAGTGTATAATAAATATGCATGCTGTTTTTTTCATAAGTAGATTTAATTATTCCCGGTAATTTATAAATTTTTATCTCTGAATGAGTTAATGAACAACTCAAACAACCAAAAACAGCACAATATAATCGATTAATGCAAAAAACGCTGCTTCAAAAATCATATATAAATTCAAATTCAAATTTATTAATTTAATACCTACTGGAAACTAATTTAAACTGTGATATGGTCTAGTACACGCGCCTCACTACCTCGCTACTACCGATACTCGCTACTCGCTTCACGCACATTGCTATTATTCTAATATTATAAAGATGTAAAGTTTGTAACTTTGTTTGTATAGTTGTTTGTTTGTTTGAATTCTTTCACCTATTGGTAAAGTACTCGTACACTTTAGGTACGGACATAGGCGAGGTATTTTTTTTTTTAAAAAGGGATCCGTATTCAAATTGGAATAATGTTACCCAAAAGGTATGAAAAACATGCCCACAAAAATTGGTTATTGGTGTGCGCTGCTAAATCTATTGATGATATATAAAAAACATTGTTCGACATAATCAAAGTACTCATTATTGCGTTCGAGAGAACATACGTGTGGGATATTATGGAAATAGGTATACAAAAATCAATGCCACTTTTCGTTGTAATTTTATAACTCGTGAACGGGCTGACCAGTGACCTATCCAAACTAAATATTTAGGCTTTGTTCGGACTATTTAGTAGATGGTTTATGTGAAGTTTGCACAAAATCGGTCGAGTGGTTCTTAAATTTCCCCGGGAACGGGCACAACGCGGGTAAAACCGCGGGGCGCAGCTAGTAAATATATCGTAGGCACAATACAATAATACAAAGAACGAAGAACGTTATATACAAAGCGAGCGAGCGACCGAACTAGCGAGCTAGCGAGCGAGTGCGCCATTCATAGATAGACTCGTCCCCCGCATACCTCTTTCCGTCACTTGTCAACCAGCAAGAGAGACCGCGATAACGTTGAACAAAATATAGTGTGCGGAATCTTTATAAAACATGTTCCAGGATATACGTGTTTATTAATAAACCTTGCATGTTTGTAAAATAAATGATTGTTATTTAAAATCTCCATTATATTTACGATGTTTCTATCATAATATTTTCTTTAATTTTACAATTTATAAGTACAATATGACCGCCCAAAGTTCAGGTAAAATTTGTGCAAAAAAGCCGGTTTTCGGAGGCTTATACTGAATTTGTTTCTAAAAATTTTGATTTTCTTTTATGATAGAAACCTAGATATAGTGCATAAGATACTTATTAGCTAAAAATTTTCAAAGAAAGATCTATAACAACGCCGTAATCACGTAACAGCGTTTGTATGAAAAGTAAGTCGGCCGCTCTTAAGATTATAAAATATGCATTTCAAAATGGAGTTTTACCGAGGAATTAATTTTAATAGATTTTATTTTTATCTTCATATTGAAATAGGATTTCATTATTGATTTAGTGCAGGAAATATGACATCAGACTAAGTAAGTAAAAGTAAGTTTTTAGACCGCACTAAGGCCTCTGACATGGTCTAACGATTGCAACAACCGGGACCGACAATTGAACGAGTCTTCCGAAGCACGGTAGCGCTCAGATAGAAATGCCACTAACCCGTTCAAACTTACTTTATCGCAAGGCATGTTAGCGTCTTTAATATCTGTTCACAATTACCAACTCAATGCTACATCAAGCCAATCGTCCCCAATAGAGAAATAAGTGAAAATAAACATCCCTTTTAACGAATAACCTCATTACAAATAACTGATAATGAAAAGTAACAGTTCGTTAACAGTACCGTTGTTAATTAACTTCAATACATAATTTGTTTTGAAGTTAAATTAAGAGACGGGATATACTTCCTATATAATAATCCTATCCTATGCTATAATATTATAAATGTGAAAGTTTGTGAGGATGGATGTATTGATGTATGTTTATTGCTCTTTCACGTAAAAACTACTGGACGGATTAAGATGAAACTTTACAGTAATATAGGTTATACATCAGAATAACACATGGGGTTGTTTGGGGAAACAACCGGGGTATGTGGGACTCAACCCCGGCACAATCGTGTCGGGTAATACCCACTAAACCCCATCCATGTTCTGTATTTTTGGCCTAGGCTGAAGTCGCGGGGCTACCTTTCGGCATACCAATATGTCCGCTTCTTCAGCCACGCCAACAGCTCGCGTGGGCGAGCACGCCTCGGAGGGGAAGGGAGAGGCAAAGTGTCTCATCACCCCTCATCGTGTCTGCCGAAGTTAGTCCAGAGCCTGAGAAAGGACATAGGCTACTTTTTAACACGAAATTCCTACTGGAACAGGTATAACGCGGGTGAAACCGCGGGGCGCGGCTAGTGTTATTATATGTTCAACGTGCGTATTCATATTGAATTGATTGATTGATGATGAAAGGAAGGATGAATCTTTTTCTCGAGATTTACTCAAGGACATATTGTAATAAGGTGAGTAATTTGTATTTGGGTCGTGCCCTCCGTGCTTCGAAGGGCACGTTCAATTGTCGATCCTGGTTGGTTCAATCGTTAGATCATGTCGGAGGTCTTTAGGCGGTCTAAAAGCTCCGACACCAGGGTTGGCCACTAACCTACTCGAAATGTTTGGATATTAAATCTATGGGTGAATCGATAGAGATATTTTTTTATAAACATAATTCAATTCAATTCAATTCAATACATTTATTTCAAGCAATTACACTCATATAGTACATAAAGAAAATCATTACACATTTACAAATACATAGATACACACAACAGTTTAACAATAATAATATAATAGGAATAATAATTAAATTTAAATAAATATATATTAAAATATTAAAATAGGTCATAAAATTACAAATAAGCTGACTGCCCCTGAGCCATTTGTTTGTTTTCAGCGCATTGACCATGTAACAGTGGTTGATGTACTGACAATCATACCGGTTTGACAATGCGCTCAGTATAGTGTTGCGACTAGCCCGCAATCTACGCCCTAAGGATGCCCCTCTTTTTCTCATCGTCGTGTAGAAACAATCGACGCGAGCGTCGGCGAACATCCCCGACGCGCTACAGTGACGGGCCAGTCCCAACATCACAACATAATATTACTTCTCATGTTTATAAAAAACGTTATATAATATTATGTATTAAATAAAGTAATGTTCCAACAAAATTGAATTGAAGTACAATCAGGTCAGAAAATTATTTTCCACTTCAGATTGAATGCTCAACTTAGATCACAAAATATATTGATTGAATCTTTGCAAAGGACATATTAATTCAAAAATATCTCTAGAACAACCTTTCCCCTCAATTTTTAAAGTAATTAATAAGTATTAAAAGTAAACATCAAAGAAACAAAAACATTACAATTACCGAGAATAGATATAAGTTAACTGCCAGACACGCTAATTATCGAACTTCAAATAACATTTTGTTCTCCGATTGTACTTTTCTTTGTAAAATATTTCTATCTTGAAATAAAGCCAAAGCTATCATATTTCGTTTATAATCGTTGGTTACGAAACGTATCTGTTACAAGGTCGTCTCGCAACTCGTAACTGGGATGTAATAAGTATGAAACCTTATTTAGTTTTTTTATTGTAAAGAGAAAATTGGTATATGAATATAATAATATATCTTTTGTTATTACCATGAAAACACGTGTATATCTGAGCTATAATTTGTTTTATTTTTTATTCCTTATGGTTCGCCAGAAAGAATATTTTCCTGTTAGAAAAAATATAATTAGTATGTAGTTGTATGTGCACTCGCCTGCCAAGACTGAGGTCCCGGGTTCAATTCCCAGGTCGAGCGAAAACATATTTCCTACTTTTTAAACATAGCTCGGGTTTGAGATCACCAACCTGCATGACGCAAGCGTGGTGATTACGTCTTATCCTCCTCACTGTACTGATATCTTCGGTGCGATAAGAGGCCTTTACCTAGCAGTGGGAAAAAAGGCTAATACTTTCTTCGCTTTGGCTCTGAGTTCGACTGTACTGGCTTTCTAAGAAAATCCGACACATAATAATACCATTAACTCAGCCTTTTTGAGAATGAAACAAGCCGTTGAAGCAAATAATATTGAGGGTACCCTTAAATTAGAGCAAAGCAAAAGGAATGCGATAAGGTTCCTAAAATAGAAGACCCTAGACTTAATATCGTACTCGAAATATTGAAATATCTCTTTGACAAAACTAACTATTTTAGAATTGTCTTTGACAAATTAGAGGCAATAAAATACGCATTGTTAATATTTAAATTGAAAAAACAAGGACAGAGACAGCAATACCTTTTATTGCGTCGTTAACATTAGCAACACATTTTTTTCGTCGCTTAAAAGAGCAATACATTTGTATGTCGTCGTTGACATTAGCAATACATTGATTTTTTGCTTTGTTTTCATTAAGTGAGTTTTAAAGCAGTGAGACAGAGATAGCAATACATTTTTGATTGTTGGTTTCGGTCGACGATGCTCTTAGGGTGCATTTTCAGTGTGGAGCCAGATTTACCAATAACAGCGTATGGGTTGTCAAATAAGACATTGTCAAAATATTTTCGTAATGCCTTGTGATTGGTCAGTTGAGCTCCGCACAGCTCCGCTTTGCTTCATTGGAAACGCAAAACTTGATGCCTTATGTATTTTTCTTTAGATGTCTAAAGAAAAATACATAGGGCATCTATATCCCGTCTGTTGAGGTCGAGTGTATCTAACAGGGTATATAAAGCCGGTCAGCAAATGTGAATCTCAAATAAATCATAATAATATTTTGCTTCTTAAGAATTTTTTGTAAATAAAAGAAAATTATTTCGTAAATATGTTATGCGAATTCAACATAAACATTAGTAGGCTGGAATTTTTTGTAAAACAAAAGAAAACATCCATCAAAGTCAAAAAGGAACTCTGTTCTCTGACAGTACACGAGTATGGTTTCAAGGTGTATGTATTTTACATTACAAATCTGACCGATAGATCATATTTTTATACAAATTACGTCAAACATTTGTACATAAAACAAATAAACAACTACGTAAATAAAATATATAAGGTTAAGGGTAAGTTTCCATTGAACAAAAAGAATTGGACCTGTACGGAGCTGACCAATCACAACGCAATATGAAAAGATTTTGACAATGTCAATGCGTTTTTTGACAATTTCAATGCATTGCAATTGGTCGATTGATCTCCGAACAGCACCGCTCTGCTTCAATGGAAAAGCCCCCTTAGGGTTCCAATTTTAATTACTAAGCTTTATATAATAATAATATAATTTTTCCAGCTATTCACAATCAGCCTGTAACAATTTTTTGGAAGAAAAGCCACTGAAATAACTAACCAAAAAATAATGACAATTACACAAAACCATAATATGTAGTAGCTTTCCACCTAAGCTATGATATACATTATACATTACCGTGCGTTAAATATGATTGATGTATACCACCATCGCTATAACACATTGCTATGCTGCGTCAGATAAGATTGGTAAATATCAAGCTTATCATATCAACTTAACAAAAAACAAAAGACAGTATAACAAGAAATTCCTTTTTTAAATCCTTTACTCTGATTCGCTGATCCGTAACGTTGTCTCTACATAGAGTAAGTATATCCGTTGTCTACGGGTTGAAAATAGAACTCCAATTTTCCCGCCCGCGTCAGTTGTCACATGTAATAACTATGCCGGTTCTAAGTTTGCATTTACTTCGCTGTCTGACCGGTAGACTTAAGAAAGGGTAGATGTGATCTTTGAAAAAATAATAATGAGGTCAACTTTTAATTTTTATATGTTTTCCTGTGATAGTATAAATAAACTGTACAGTCGTGTCAATTTCTAAACTTACATGATTTCTCTAATTTAAAAATATCGTCGGAATTAATTTTGTGATTAATCTGGTCACTCTCAGAATAGTTTATTATTGAAACATATTTAGGTGCTAAACAGTTTAAGACGGTAGTGGGACAAACTGGACTCCTGCACGAGGGACTGACAACTGGTGACTTCGTATTGGGAAGAGTGGTGGAAATGGCATATGCCAAACTATGGGATGATACAGGATAAAGTAACAGTTAACATGCAAAAACATAATTAATGGTGTTTTAGATTTATACTTTGTTTTTTCCTTATTTTAAGTTACACTGTTTGTTTTCCAAATAAATAAAATAGAGCAGATTTAAGAGTGCAATTCGCCCAAAATAAATATTTATAATTCCTGTCTAATCCTGAGTAAGTCTACAAAATGAGCGCTGTCTTCCCCTAACATTTTGCATTAGCTCACATTTGTTTATCTACCAAATGTTTCGCCCGCAGGTGTAACTTACCCTTTTTACTTTCAACACCCTTTTCGTAGGGACCTTAATGGTATTAAACCAAGGCACAATGTGTATTAGCCTTGAAGTTTTATTTTATTAAAATGTATTGTTTTAAGCGTAGTGTTTACGCCTATTCCTGCTTATTGGAGTGATATCTTCGGTAAGGTGACTTTGCCCAGCTGTGGGACATTACAGGCTAATAATACTGCCACGGAAGAGCGAAGTAGTTACTTCTTTATTTCGTGAATACTACTATTATAATACTCTAACAGTTATACGTTTGACTGAGTGTTGGTGATGCATTGTTGGTTGTTGGTGATTCGGTAAGCGCATAAATGCAAAGGATATAATGTAGGTACGAGTTTATTTTTAAAGCACGTCGCTCAGTGACAGAACTAGTAAAGTGAGTCGTCGCCGGCAGTGCGAACAGTCAGCGAGAAACTTTTAATATATGCACTTTCGTTTACACTGTATGTATGTACATTCATTGTGCGTTTCTTGAGAGAGAAAATCGTAAGTCATTTTCTCGCCAGCGGTGGGACCACTGCCTAAATATATTCAATTCAAAATCATGCCAACGATTACGTATCAAAGTACAATCACTTACAAAACACTTTAGTAGGTATTACAATAGAATTTGGTATCTAAACGCTCCTGAAATGTGTCCTTCTAAGCAGATACAAAAGACACAGTGATTTTAAAATTCCTAAGACTGAAGAGGGACGTGGCCTTATTAAAAAGGTCCCGTTGTCACCCCTCGTCCTTAAAAATGGCGTTACAACCCTGACACATTACAACACAATGTAGGACACATCTACAAAGCTTGTATTAAAACGCCATCAATTTCGCAAACAACTCAATCTAATGCAAGTAAAAAACAAGATTTGAACTCCAAGTCTTGTTAAAAAATCACTCGCACGAAATAATAAGGGGGGGATTGAATTTATCACCTTAACAATTTATCCTGTCACCCACTACTATATGTTCTCGATTTGCGTCAGTCGGAGCGAGAAAATCGTGACAAGTGCGCTTGTGTTGCGTAAAGGATGAGTGTTTATTAAATTGTGTTCTCGAGTGTACTTGTTGTATGGAAATGCGTTGATATTTGAATAAAGCAGTTATTCCTTTTTTTGACGTTTATTTTTTGTTATTAATTGGGTCCGTTTGTAAATTATTTGTGCCGTTGTAAGTGTATGAACAATGGCTGTAATACGGATATTATATTATGTTACATTATCTGAAATAATCGTTTCTGTATATTGATTTAAACTGTCATTAAACTTAAGGCACTAAGCATCTAGAAATTAAAGTATTAATTTACAGATTTTAATCATTATACCAATTATCA
The DNA here is from genome assembly GCA_951394245.1 of Cyclophora punctaria. Lineage (NCBI taxonomy): Eukaryota > Metazoa > Arthropoda > Insecta > Lepidoptera > Geometridae > Cyclophora > Cyclophora punctaria. Next base: position 3,062,020 of record OX596191.1, on the reverse strand, counting down.
GTCAACAAGTCAACAAGCTTATAAAAATCTATCTATTTAATTTATGGTTATAAAAATAGTTGCACCAATCATGTAATTGTCTTAGGGTGGGTTGCTTCAGGTTACGCTGACGCACCAGTAAACGTTACCACAAAATATCGGTCTCAACAGACGTCAAAATTTTTGCTTTCAGCTGTCCGCCCGAATATCTTTAACAGACTGTCATTTAAGTTATGAAACTACGTTTTATATTTACCCACATTTACCATCGTAAAAAATCATAAACTTTTTAACGAACATACGTAATGATAGTTAACGTTCGTAACAACCCACCTACTCTATTATCTTTTGACTATCGAGTACCTTTCTTCGAGTAAAAATCGAGTACCATTAGTACAAAAAAGATTTATCTGTCGTCACAAATACCAGTGCTGCTGGATTAAGGGTTTGTTCAGGATGTTCTTATGGAGGCTGCCTTGAATACCGCGGATATATTGCTTCCAGCGAAACGGGCGTCCCAGATTAGCTCGTTCGTGCGTCTCATATCTTGTTAGGTAAAGGCTCTGTTACGTTTGATAGAGTGGTAATTACTAGGCGTATCAAGGGCGTCGTCAACTGGTGTCTTAGGAGATGATAAAGAGAGCTGTATGCTGTATTGACCCACTAATCAAATCATATTTCAATCCAATCTTTTTAGACGTGTAATAAGTAATTTACTGTCCACTAACACATTATGAAACCTTCTAAAACCACTTCGAGGGGTGGCATTCCAAAATAAACAGATTCATTGATAGTTTCGAAAGACGAAACTGTAATAATAATAATAATCCTCCAGCCGATTTCGGCCACGGCGACCGCTTCTACTCCTAGCTTCCTCGTCTTGCATGTGCTCTAACATGACTCCCGTAGCCGATTTTGTTAGCGAAGGTCCGCGCGCACTGGGGACATGTTAGAGCACCGTCTCTGTAGTTGTAATGGAAAGCCGCTGGTGGTCGGGCTATATATATATACGAATTTTGAGATGATAAATATTATTCTTTTACCGAAATCAATTTCGAAGGAAGAAATAACATTCTTATTTAAGAACTGGTTTCGAACTTTGGTTTCGAAAGTGGCCGAAGGAAACACACAATATTTTCACTATAAGCTTAGTAAAGTCAGTTAGACTGTCATTGATGCATCACCAACAGCCAAACATTTAAGGGCCTTTTCATAAATGCTTATTACTAGCACTTTAGCTATCAAATTGTCCCTTTCCGACATACGCTATTTGCCAAAGAGAGAAAGAGACAAAACACTTTAAAACACTGTTTTAGTTAAATATCGTTTATGAATAAGGCGGTAACTGTTTTAGAGTAATAGTGGTATAAGTATTCACGAAGAAGAGAGAAGTAAGTACTTCGCTCTTCCGTGGTAGTATAGTATTAGCCTGTAATGTCCCACTGCTTGGCAAAGGCCTCTCATCTCACTGAAGATATCAGTACAGTGAGGAGGATTAGGCGTAAAAAGATAAAATAAAAAAGTATACCATTTGAGAAAGATAAAATGTATACCATGTGTTATTCTGATGTATAACCTATATTACTGTAAAGGTTCATCTATATCCGTCCTGCAGTTTTTTCGTGAAAGAGTAACAAACATACATACATCCATTGTCACAATCTTTCGCATTTATAATATTAGTAGGACGTTTTAATAAAGCAATAGACAACTCGGTGTGGGTTTCTTATGCCAAAAAAATTACCAGTAAAAAGAAAAATAACTTTTTAAACCTCAGAAACGGAATTAAAACTTCAATAAGGCAACGCCTCAGGAAAATTAACACTTTTTACGTTGGAAATTGACGAGACTTACAAGATTAATCCCGTAAAACTCTAAAAAACGAGCTAAATGCGTAATGCCGTGAAAATTGCCTAAAAATATCTTTTCTCTGCCGTATTTGTATTAAGATTTTCATATTTAAATAGGTTAGACTTAATTTTTCTTTATTAGTCCTTTATTTGTGGCGATAGATGGCGTGGGAGAGAGAAAATTAAATTTAGTTTCTCTTTTTTTTGTATTTGTAATAACCAACACAAAAAGAGAGGTAATATGTGTTTACCAAGTAAATGTGTCTAACGCCCGTACTCAGACGTGAAATACTTCCTAAGTAGAGATTTTGACATGTTATGTATGAAATATTACGTCAATTAGTTAAGTGACAGTTTAATGGACGTCTGAGTGCGTCAGTGAGATATCGCAGCTCATACGAGTATAATTGGAAATCGAATTAAAATAAAAAAAGATGGAGAAACGTTTTTTAATTTCATTTGAAAAGTGATTTCATGGGGAGTATTCTTAAGCCAATCTCCTCGGTAGTATAGTAGTATGTGCAATCGCCTGGCACGACTGAGGCCCGGGTTCAACTCCCGGGTCAAGCGAAAACTTGTTCCTTCTTTTCAAACATGGCTCGGGTTTGAGATCACCGACCCGCATTTTGAAGAAAAAAGTAAATTAATAGTCTTTATCTTATGGAACTACAACTTAATGCAACAATAAATGTTACTATTTAACGGGTAAAACAAAGACATAGTTTAACCCTTAACGTCGTATTAGTTAAATCCCTAATTTACGAACCGTACGGAAACCCGTTAAAAATAACGAATAACGAATATCAAATATCGGAGGTCCTAAGGGCCCAAATGTTCTGATTATAATGAATTTCATGTAACCTTTCATGTACATCCCTGAAGGCACCATGAAAGGGTAGATTTCACCCCTTGTACTCAACTTTAATGTAAAATCAGTTTTCAATCATGAAACCTATGTTTATATTAAAGGTGATACCAATTACATATTTTCACGAGTTCTACTTAATATTATAAATGCGAAAGTTTGTGAGGATGGATGTACGAGTATGTATGGATGGATGTATGTTTGTTGCTCTTTCACGTAAAAACTACTGAACGGATTCGGATGAAACTTTACAGTAATATAGGTTACACATCAAAATAACACATGGGATACATTTTATTCCGAAATTCCTGCGGGAACGGGTACAACGTGGATGAAACCGCGGGGCGCAGCTAGTTTTCTATACTAATTAAAAAAAGAGGAAGACTTTTTCAGCTGAACTAAATGTATGGGTGCGATCCCAATAGGTCTGGGAAAGTAACTTAAGTTCGATCTTGTAGATCGTATTTTCACACTAGCGCTATCTATTGGATAGCGGGTGCAAACTTATTGTTTTCCTAAATTGTCCTGGTTGTATATTAAGTGGAATTTCTTTGTGAGCGCTGACGTGCGATTTGCGTTAAATTGTTGGTCTCGGTCGTTTCTATCGGAGGTCTTAAGGCGTTCTAAAAATTCTAACACCAGGGTTGACCACTGACTTATTCTAAACGAATAAATTAATGATATTGAGTTCTTTTACCGACTTCATTAAAATAACTATTTGTCTTGTATCTATACTAGTATTATAAAGAGGTAAAGTTTGTAAGTCTGTTTGTTTGTTTGTATGTTCGAGTTAATCTCAGGAATATTTTTTTTTGGAATATATAGCCACATTCAACAGGAAGGTTATAGCCTATTTTTCATCCCGGAATTCCCACAGGAACGGGCACAACGCGGGTAAAACCGCGGGGTGCTGCTAGTTCTTTATACATTTGGCATGAAAAGCAACAACCATCCATCTAACCAATATTCCCGCATTACCAAAGTTCAATGTACGTAATAACGTTGATATAAGAAGAGAAGGTCTTTCTAATATCGGAAGGAAACCTAATAATCAGATGTTGGAAAGAATTATTCGTTTATCCAGCAAAGTGATAGCTTCTCTTCACTGAAAATTGTAACTGGTGAATTTCAACTCAATTCATGGACCTGGAGTCTTGAAAATATAGATGTGGTATTTTGTGAAGCGGAAAATCGATTCGAAAATATTTGTAGTGAAGGATGAATACCGTTTTTTGTGAAAAATTAACTTTACACTAAGGTTTCATGAAGAATACGTTTTTTGAAATTGGTCCAAAAATGAAATCTAATTAATCTTGTTATATAAATACCTCAATGATATTGTTTCTACTTCTGTGACAACGGTTCCTGAAAAAAGATCGAAACAGACAAAAATGGAAAATAAAACGAAGTGTAAACGTAAATGTAACCGTAAACGTAGTTACAATTCAAAATACATAAATGATCGGAATTGATAATTTGATTCTGTAAACTTCGGAGTGCACGTCAAAGTGTCGGTCTCGGTAATTTCAATCGTTAGACCATGTCGGTGGTCTTGAGGCGGTCTATAAACTGCGACACTAGGGTTGGAAACCTACTTGAAAAAAAGGGTAACCTACTTGAAATGAATGAATCAATGACCATTGTTTTCGATATATGTAAGCTTTATCTTACGTCCCATACTCAGAGACGTCAAATGCTTGCATAGGTAATAGAAATTTAATGACTAATTTAGACATGTAATGTATGAAAAATTACGTCAATTAGTTAAGTATCTATTTGATGCACATCTCTGAGTGACAGTTGTCATCGTCAACATTTTAATTGACATTTTAAATAACAACATTCAAACACAAAATTCGAGAACCTTCTTCCTTTTGAAGTTTAAAAATAACATTAAATAAACAAAATGGCTTCCACGTTTATAAATAAGTAGGGAAGTGCTGATTTGTCAGTATAAAATATTCGTAACAAAGATATTAAAAGGGATGCTTGTATCCTTATAATTATACGTTTTTCGTGTAATTGTTTTGAAGTGGCGACCCCGGTAGTCTTGAAAAGGGTAACATTCAAATGACATCTGAATACGGCCTTAATTTGAGAGCTTCACCAGAATTTTTTAAATATAAAATATTTAAAATGTTGCAATTACGAAACGAGGGTAGATCCTTGGAAAATTGTTTTATATTGTTTTATTCTTGCTTCATTTTTTACTGCCTCCCTCTTTTGTGTTAACCACGATTTTGATCTGTCAAAGTTCATAATAAAGTTGAACATTAATTACCTCTAGCACTAGTATGTAACATACATAGCATAAAGTTAACCTAAGTGTCATGTGTGCGTTTTGTATAGTTACGAGTTCTTAAAGGTAACAACGCCTCTGGTCTAGAAGTAATTTTGAAATGCTTTGTTATTTTATAGGCATTGACTTTCGTTGAACGAGTTTACAAGCGTGTCCCAAATTTTTTTTGAAAATTGACTTATGTTTTATGTAGCCAAGTGAGAACTAACGTTCAATTGAACTGGTCTTAAAGTTAGTTAACTCATTAGGCCATATTAAAAAAAGCGTATTTAGAACATTTTAGCTATCAAATGGTTTGTCCTTTTCTGACATACGCAATTTTCCGAAGAGCAAAAGAGACACATTAACAGTGTTTTCGTTAAAGAGCGTTATTAATAAACGCTTGTTTAAAACGCTATTGTTTACTAAAAAGTACGTTAAAATCTTCGTACCTGAAGGTTCCCGAGCCAGAACGAAGCACTAACCTTGAAAATACTGCCGAGAAAACATTCCCTCCGTAGTGAAGTCACAATTTATGCGATGTTCTAATATAGGGGCGCAGGAAATCCTCAATTAAATAACAGAACTTATGTTTTCAAATGACTCTGACCTCGTTTTAACTAGGACACTCTTGAAGTGACGGCCTGTAACTTACTGCATGAAGGCTTTACTCACTAAGCGCTCGTGGCGTAGTTTGACAAAGCGATGTCAGTTCATTGCGATTGTTAAGCAACGTGCAGCTCGATTCTACTTGGATGGGTGACCGATAGTGGCATTTCTATGTGAGCGCTACCGTGCTTCAGACGGCACGTAAAGCAGTCGGTCCCGGTTGTGTTGTCAGAGTTTTAGACCGCTTAATACTTCCAAGAGTACACCAACCGGTTCCTGTGAGAATTTCCGGATAATAAAAATACCCTAAAACTTCCCGTTGAATGTGGTTATCCATTACAAAAAGAATTATTTAAATCGGATTAGTACTTTATGAGATAACCGTGTTCAAACAGAAAACCAAACTCTTCAGCTTTATTGTATTGATATAGATTTGGTTAACTTATTGTTTTGTTCCGTTACGAATGTCTAAGCAATATGTTCATAATACTTGGCAGTGCTGTGTCGATACAAACGTTGATAACAGACCTTTTATGTCCGCCTTTTGCCAAGTACACATAAAAAATACAACGACACTCTTGATGTAGAACAGGGTATATGACACTTTTAGATGCTTGAATAAACGAAAGTACCTTTGGATTTGTGTATAGGTTACAACATTAATATTCAAATAAATATGTTTTGGTTATTGTGAACCATAATTAACTCAACTTCTGAATATATACATTGAAATCTGTAATTATTCTGTCTGTTTACCTGTCACCTGTCACCTTTAATCAGTCGACTGTTAATGTCATAAAATGTCAGTGTCTGGGATTGTATAGTTGAACTTAAATGTTTGTTGAAGCCGTGTAAAGTCCTTGACATGCTAAGTATACACGTGTTAAATCCATTTAATTCTTCAGAGCGCATTGAACTGTCCGTCCCGATTGTTTCAATCGTCAATCGTTATAATGTCGGAGGCCTTTAGGCGGTCTAAAAATTCCTTCACAAGGATAGGCCACTAAGTTATTGAACTTACTTTTTTACAAGTACTGAAAATAGGTAATTCTTTGAGCTATTTTAAAAGCAATGATTAGACCACTACTAAGATGGGGTAATAATGTAATTTCTGTCTAAGCGCTACCGTGATTCCAAGGGCACTTTCCGTGTAAGCGCTACCATCATTCCAAGGGTTAAATTTCAGTCCTAATTGTTTATATTGTAAGACTATGGCTTCTTTAGGCGATCTAAAAACTCTGACCCAGGGTCGTCCGCTAATGTACTAGAACTTATTTAGCTTTTTAGTCCGAAAGAAAAAATAATTATTCTATACAACCATTGATATTCTTAAAGTTCTTGTTACCGTTAAACTTCATGACCTCTTAGGAACTGACGTCATTTAATGAATATTGAATCAGTTTTCAAAGAAAAACTGATTGAAATGTTGATTACCAAAAGATTATTAAAAGTAATTCATAATTGCCTGTGAATTTATTAGCTGTTTGTTTTTCAAATTAAGAAAAACTTGGCTGAAAAAGTAAATTAACAAAGAAGTTTACAGACATTATTTAAGAAGGTTCAACGAAATTTAATTTAAATATTAATTACATAAAAACTTACGAACTTGGAAGTTAATAACCTATAACGATTATATACATGAGGGTCAAATCTCTTTTATATATGCCTAGCTGTGCCCCGCGGTGATACTACGCTGTACCCGCTCCCGCGGGAATTTTGGGATAAAATGTATTCCATGTGTTATTCTGATGTACTCGTACAACTTATATTACTATAAAGTTTCATACAAATCCGTCTTGTAGATTATTCGTGAAAGAGTAACAAACATACATACATCCTTACAATATTTCGCATTTATAATATTAGTAGGTCTTATGAACGTACCAACGTGCCTCAATGTACTTTGCAATCAAGTCCTGTTAATATTAATGTTTACAAAATACTGCCTAGCTACAATCGTGACTATAATTAGGCAGCAGTTATGTTCAGGCTCTAAAAGTGCTTATAATATTAAAATATCACATACCCTGTTCCAAATTACAAGCGTGGTATAAATCAAGTGTTATTTGGGACTAGTTTTATGGTCATAACTATGTGTGAGTAGGTGTTACTGTGTCATATTGAATTACGTCAGCGATATTTATAGTATAACTATATTTTAATAAGAGTATTTCAACATTTAATATAACAGCCTTCGTGGTCTTGTGGTCTGAGCGCTGGGCTCACGATGCGGAGGTTCCGGGTTCGATTCCCGATGAGAACAACAATATCTTACAAAAATCTCTTTGTGAGACTGTCCTCAGTTTGGTATTGCAGGCTGAATCACCTGATTGTCCGAAAAGAAAGATGAAGATCTCCTTTTCATCAATAGGATAAAAATGGCGTCAACCTCTAAATTATAAGTAAAACAACTTTATTCACCTCTATAATAAGACAAATGCTTATTCAACGCAAGATATCGTGTGACTTCTAAAAGGAGAAAAACATTAACCTCTTTGTTCGCTCGCAGTTGGGTTAAAGGAATATAAAAAAGCAAAAAAATGTTTCGTATTATGCAACATCCAAGTTCATTTGAAGCCGACATTCGCGGTAAGAATGTCACAGTGTTAGAGACAAATTTACATAATGTAAGCACATAATGCGACGGTAGTGTTTCTCACATTCAAAGTTATTCACTAGGAACTTCCTTCGGGTTTTAGTTCTTTCTGCGTGTTTTTTAAGTAATCATTTTAATTCTAACTTAAATAAAGAATACATTATTGTAAGATATTATCAATAAACTAGCAATTGTGGGAATTTCGGGATTTTTTTTACATAAAAACCTTCCTCTTGAATCACTCTACCTATTACAAAAAACCGCATCAAATCCGTTGCGTAATTTTAAAGATTTAAGCATACAGACAAACAGACAAACAAACAGACAAAAATAGCGACTTTGTTTTAATCAATGTAGTTATATTATAAAACAAAGTCCCTGGCTGCGTCTGTCTGTCTGTCTGATCGCGATAAACTCAAATACTACTGCACGGATTTTGACGCGGTTTTTTAAATAGATAGTGTGATTCAAGAGGAAGGTTTATACGTATAAAAAATCCCAACTTTTCCTGGGAACTGACACAACGCGGGTAAAACCGCGGGGCGCTGCTAGTTTATATGATAAAAGATAAGTTAGTTCGAATAGGTTTTAGACTGCCTTAAGCCCCCGATATGGTGTAACTATTGAAACAACTGGTACAGAAAAAATAGCACGGAAGCGCTCAGATAGAAATGCCACTATCGGCCAGCCATCGAAGTAAGGCCGTGCTGCTCGTTGATCGATTTAATATAGAATCGAAATCTTAGTGCTTCGGGTGGTACGTTAAATTGACGGTCCCGATAAAGCCAAAAACCAGAGATACCAAGGTTAGCCACTATCTCACTAGGCTCTATAACTCTGACACCAGGATTGGTCAAGTTGACCATCCACTCGATAAGAAGAAGATCTCACTAGAATTTTGATTTTTAGTATCAAAACTGACATTTAAGACGAACATTCTGATAGCATAGATCAAAGGTGTTTTGCATTGACTACCTTACGTTAATAACTCAAGATTTATTCCAACTTATAAGTTTCCGTCACAAACTTATTATTATTCCCAAACATTTTGGCAAATAAACATGTGCCCAACTCGCGTAAAGTTGGCATTCTACTTTATAAAATAGATGGTTGATAAAGTAGCTATATGTCATGGTTGCTACGTCTCATTTCGTGAATGTATACACGGCATGTGTTATAATAAATCATTCCAAAACGCGTTGTTAAGTAGGGCTGGTAAAGATATATTATTTTGTTCAAAAATAGCAAATTATCGAAATATGTTCTTAATAAACTGCGATAATAAGATGTAAAATACATTAGCTTTGAAGACTTCGTAGCAACCTGCTACGCAACATTGCTACGAGTGGCGTAGCGTAGCAATGCTCCATCAAAAGCGTAGCATCTCGTAGCAATATTACGTAGCAAAGGCGTAGCAATGTTCCGTAACATTAGGTTCAACAACATCTAGCAATTTTACGTAGTAACCTTCACTACGTAAAATATTCCGTAGCGTAGCAATGTTCCGTAACAATAGGCGTAGCATCTTGTAGCATTGATCTTATAGGCATAGGCTGTTGGAATTCAATACTCACTATATACCGTTTGAAATAAATATACAGTAAATAAAGACAATCTATTTAGGTACCATAATAGGCATTACTTACATCTGGATTGACTTCTCTCAATTAATACACCGAACGTTGTTTAACTTATGCAGCTTACTTTGAGATGCTCTGTGCATCTCATTGATAGAAGTATGCACAAATGCAAGGCTGTATGCCCGATTGAGGCATGCGTGGTAAGACATTTGAAGCATATATCTCAATGTATATCCCCTTACAAATAACACCCACACACCCATTTCAACATCACTAATACACTAACTCACGCAAAACTTCCAACTATGCAAATACGCGCCAAAAACAACAATCGCAATAGATCCTAATTCACTGAACTAAAGTCTGAACCGCTCTTCGGAATGACAGCCCTACTCCAATGGAGTTCAAATGAATGAGACGTCAGACCTTATTTCCCAACTCTCACGGTAATTGTTCAACTTCCAAAAACGTTGCTTTACATTAAGCGTAGTGTAAACTTTTTGCACTCTCTAGATAAGTAAGCACAATCTAAACTGTCAACGCCATTTGATTTAATTTTCGAATGATGATTCGTATTTCGAACGGCAGACTTTTTTTTTTTTTTCTTCTTTTGCGTTGTAGGAAAAAGTGGTGGCTCTTAAGTTCCTAATTTGAAAATACACGTTAGTCAAGGAGTTAATATGTGTATAAATAGGACTAATATGAAATAATAGACCTACTCTAAATCTCTTTTCACTAGATCTATGCCATATTGCTATGCTAAGTTTGGTTTCCAATCATAATATCACACGCTGCATAACATAGCTCTGGTGACAATCTAGTTTGAATTCTGTTTTTCGTAAAAATACGTTGTTACTATTTTAAATATTTGACAACGCGCGGTCCCGATTCATTCATGTTGGGTACAAAACAATTTTGTAAACAATTCCATTCGAAATTCAAGTAATGTGTTGGAATCGAGTTGGGTTATTCTCGTTATTTTAATTATGAATGTTGTTTTTGGAATTACTTTGGTCTATGGTGGAATAATTTATTCCCAATTGTTTATGGAGGGTGAATTTTTCGACGCTAAATATAATTAATTTTCCTTAATAATTATACAATTTTGCACAGGCCAGTTGGTTTTTAGGAAAGGTATTTGAATCGCAAATAGAAATGGAAAAAATAACTTATCACATTTATGATAAAAAAACGATAACATACTTAAATGCAATTGTAGTTTTACATTCATTTTGATATTTCATTAAATATATTTTATAATTTAACCAAAAAAAATAACGAATGCCTTAATTCCGATATTATTTCAGATTCAAATATAGTTTGAATTTCGTTATCACGTTTTTTTATTTTTTTAATTAAACGAGAGGTTAATTCCGAAATAACACAACAAAAGATTATTGTAATAAAAAAGTTATTTTTCGAACTGCTTTTGTTACATGTCTTATACGTTGCTATTTTGTTTAACCAGTATCATCGTTATTTTGTTTTGACAAAACCGAAACAAAACACAAGCGACACAATACAAAGAAAAAACTGAACGTATTTCATAAAGATATAATTTTAGCAACTTTTCTGTTCCAATGTTAACGGCTGAATTATTTATTTTGGATTGAATCGAGTGAGTTAATTTCGCTCTTTCAGATAAAATTTTATTCAAATAAATCCTTTAAAGATTCCTTTTGATAAATAATGTACAGAGCATCTTAGTTGCTTCTTGTTTATTAAGAACTAGCTTTTACCCGCGACTTCGTCCGCATTAGCAACAGTATCTTATCCGGAGGGAAATTCGGGATAAAAAGTATCCTATGTCCTTTCTCAAGGTCATATCTATGTCTATACCAAATTTCAGCAAAATCGGTTCAGTAGTTTTGGCGTGAAAGCGTAACAGACAGACAGACAGACAGAGTTACTTTCGCATTTATAATATTATAGTATAGTATAGTATGGATCAGTAGTTTTGGCGTGAAAGCGTAACAGACAGACAGACAGACAGAGTTACTTTCGCATTTATAATATTAGTATGGATCAGTAGTTTTGGCGTGAAAGCGTAACAGACAGACAGACAGACAGAGTTACTTTCGCATTTATAATATTAGTATGGATAAGTTCCTTGAGAAGTTATTGCAAAGTGAATTTTTAAGGGTAATAACAAGTTTCTTGTTTCACTTTACTGGTTAAGAATAATAAAAGTGAAAGGAAGGGAAAAGTAAGACTGGCAGCCATTTTGTTTCTCCGATATATTCTCCGGTTTATTAAAATAGAATACCGTGGGTAAAATGGCGTCGTTTTGAAATTGGTAAGTAAACTTGACTTACGCACTTGCCTAATGTAGGTTGATGATTTGACAAGCCCGTTGGCACAGTGGCAGTGAGAGCGCTTACTGTGTCGGGGGTTGCGGGTTCGATTCCCGTACGGAGTCAACAATATGTGAAGACATAGTTGTTGGCGACAACGTCTGGGTGTTCATTATATATTCTTATAAAGTATTTGTGTATATATATGTAGTAGTATCAGTGAGTTAGATTCCATAACACAAGCTTAGAGCTTACTTTGGGTCTAATTAACCGTGTGTGAATTTGTCCAGGTATATTATTATTATTATTATTTCAAGAAAAAGTAGTAGACTTGTATTCGCCTGACCTAGGCACGCAAGTGCACATACCACAAGACGATTGAAGGGTCGAAATGCCACTTTTTCTAATAGTAAGTAAAAAACAAAGAAATATCCACTGACTCATTCATTTTCGTATTACAAAAAGTTTTTTCCTCAAGGTATATAATCGGCAACGTCTAAACCTGACCCAATACAAACTTGCTAAAACAAGCAAACCTCATACTCACTTCCTATGACCCAAATACGGTATATAAATAACGCGTATTGATATTTATATGAGCGAAACGGTAATTCTTTTCGGGTGTAGTAGAGGTGTAGACGAGACGCTTTTGTGACGCGATTTAGTTGCTTTCGAAACAGCCTCCGTGGTCTAGTGGTTTGAGCGCTCGGCTCACGATCCGGAGGTTCCGGGTTCGATTCCCGGTGGGGATATCTCACAAAAATCACTTTGTGAGACTGTCCTCAGTTTGGTTAGGGCATTGCAGGCTGAATCACCTGATTGCCCGAAAAGTAAGATGATTCCGTGCTTCGGAGGGCACGTTAAGCCGTCGGTCCCGGTTACTTTCTACGGATAGTAGTCGTTACATGAGCCACGTCAGAGGCCTTTGGCGGCTCAATAACTCTGACACCAGGATTGGTCAAGTTGACCATCCACTCGATAAGAAGAAGAAGTTGCTTTCGAAGAGCGAGTAAAGTTAAAAGATCGATAAGATAGTCAATGCGGAGAGTAACCGTGGGAACGGAGAAACGAAGAAATATAGCCAAATATATATAACCAACTAGCTGTGCCCCACGGTTTCACCCGCAGCGCCCCCGTTCCCGTGGGAATTTCTATATTTTTAAACTTTTCAGGAAATTTTTTTATATTTTTCTCTCCGTAAGAACGTACCTCAAGGAATATTATAGTGCCCGTTCCCGTGGAAATTATGGGATATTTTTATACATATAAACCTTCCGGAAAATTATTCTATCGATTGGTGAAAACCGTGCGTAAATCCGTGCAGTATTTTATCGCGAACAGACTGACAGACGCAGCCGGGGACTTTATTTTATATTATGTAGTGATTTCATTGCCGATACAAAAGTTGCTCGTCTACCCAAACTGTAAGCGAACTGCGTCCGATTATGATGGTAAACAGGGGATCCAAAATGCAAATACAGGTGCTTTTTAAAAGAAAATATTTACGTATCACACAGGATGGGAAAATTAACAGCCTTTTCGTGTAGAGGTTTATTTTAATATTTTGGTTATGTTAAACATATATACTTGGATAGGTGGCCAATACTGGCATTTCTATCTGAGCGCTACCGTGCTTCGGAGGGCACGTTAAGCTATCGGCTCCGGTTGTCTCAATCGTCAGACCATGTCGGAGGCCTTTAGGCGGTCTAAAAACTCTGATACTAGGGTTAGCCACTGATCTACTCGAAATGAAATGACGATGAATACCCTGAAGATACATTTGTCTTCAGCAAACGTCCGCTGTATGAAAATATGAAACACGTGTCATAATTCAAAGAGAGAATGAACAAATTGATCCCAGCCAATCAGCACTGAATAAATATTTTGCTCACTCAATTGTTTTCATTCAGTCGCTCCCGTCATATCTACTCCGTTCTCCCCGCACCCCGCGTTGTACCCGTTCCCGCAGGAATTTCGGTATAAAATGTATCCCATGTGTTATTCGGATGTATAACATAATATGTTATATTACTGTGAAATTTCATCCAAATCCGTAGTTTTTTCGTAGTCCCGTAGTTTTTTCGTGAAAGAGTAACAAACATATAAACATACATCCTCACAAACTTTTGCATTTATAATGTTAGTAGGATATACAAATCTTTTCAATGACAGACATTGAAGTTAAGACAACAATATACAAAGGTCATTACCGTCCAAACAATCTTATCTAAGATTCAAGAACCGACGTAAACCTATCACTCCCGAGGTCAGTTACATATAAATTCAAAATGAAACAACCCCTCAGTCGATTTCAAAGCTAAATAGGCTAAACAACCTTGAACAAAGAATATAAAACTCGTATTTAATGAGCAAAACAACAGCAAATCTATAACTTTGACACAGTTCTATATTCCATCAGAAGTTGGTCATAAATACGACCTTTTCCTTATAAATCTTTCGACCCATTTACTACGTCCGTGAGTTTGAGATGCGCGATTTAACGCGTCTTACTATCGTCTTTCTATGGTATAATGTACTTTAGATATCTTAATAATTGCCTTTATAGGATTTAGAGCTTTAATTCCTTTCGTTTAAGTTCAAAATTGGTTGTCCCGGAATATAATTTTCAGGGTAATGATATACATTGCTTATTGTTTTATATGGTATACATTGCTTATTGTTTTATACTCTTAAAGAGTCTTTCACTCCTTTCCTTTTTGACAAAGACAGGTAAAGGCAAACCTAATTCTTAAGTAGAAAAGGTATATTGTCTTTGATAGGTCAGTCATTCGATATTTTAATATTTAGGTACAAGCAGGACTTAACGTGAGTTAAATCGTTCTTTGGTAATATAATTGTAACCTCTAAGCCTCTGATGGTGTAGTTTTTAGACGTTTCAAGGCCTTTAACATAGTCTAATGATTGAAACAACCGGGACCGACTTCTCAACGTGTCCTCCGAAGCACGGTAGCGTTCAGGCAGAAATGCCACTATCGATCACCTATCCAAATAAGGGTCCAGCTTCACGTTGCTTAACAATGGCAATGAGTTAACGTTACTTACTAAAGCTACGCCACGAGTACTACCTGACTGAGCGAATAACTTAGTGTTATTAAGAAGTCAAACATACACGTACAGGCACCCAAATACCCGAATTATATCACACTTATTTCACCCATAACATAGGTACCTATAAGTTCACTAACTTCTTTAAAACTCTAAAGAAAATGATATAAGAACTGTAAAATTCAGCGCAAAATAAGGTATAAATGCTAAGTGGTTGCATATTCTTACGTAGTATAAAATTTAATGTTTTTACTCTTACATAGACTGTCTCATCTAAAATGAACGTAAAATTTTACAGCCGTTTAGTGTCAATGACCCTTATATGTACTCTGTAGAGATATATTCCATCTCAGTATATGAATTTTGTCTTCAATATTATTTTATCTAGCTGCTAAAATACTGAGTCAAAAATAGCACGTCTAGTATGATACCTAAGTAGATGTTAGTGTTCAAAATAGTATACCTAATCATTGTATTCAACAATTTTTCGAAAATAACATGAAAGTCTGTAATAACCCACTAAAGCATCTTACAGCTGCACTCAGAGATGTTCATTAAGTCGATACTTAACTAATTGACGTATGTTTTTATACATTACATGTCAACATCACTCATTAAATCTACACTAATATTACAAAGAGGAAAACTTTGTTTGTTTGGTTGTAATGAATAGGCTCAAAAACTAAAGACCGTTTTAAAAAACTCTTTCACCATTCGAAAGCTACATTATCCACGAGTAACATAGGCTATTTTTCATCACGAAATTCCCACAGGAATGGACACAATGCGGGTAAAACCGCGGGGAGCTAGTCTCTAATAAGGAAGCATTTCACGTCTCTGAGTACGGGCGTTACTAATTGAAAATCTTATATATAAAATTCTCGTGTCACAATGTTCGTTCGCGTACTCCTCCGAAACGGCTCGACCGATTCTCATTAAATTTTGTGAGCATATTGAGTAGGTCTGAGAATCGGCCAACGTCTATTTTTCATCCCGAAATTCCCGCGGGAACGGGTACAACGCGGGTGAAACCGCGGGGCGCAGCTAGTAACACTATGAAAATATGTATCTAATAACAAATTCCATTCAGACATTCACATCCGACTGTTATTTCCAGGGAATAGCGCGTTCAAACAAATAAACACTAACCTTATTATAATCTAGCTGCGCCCGGCGTTGTACCCGTTCCCGCAGGAATTTGGGGGAATAAAATAGCCTAAGTTACTCCTTGTTACATCAGTTATCTGCCAGTGGAAGTACCGTCACAATTGGTTCAGCCATTTCAGATTACCTGGAACAAACCTACAGACAGTCAAAATTAAAAAAAATGTTGTTTTGGTATATGTATCGTGTGTATACTCGTATCATGGACTTAGTAAAAAACAGTTATTTTAATATTACGAACAGACACTTCTAATTTATTTATTTGTATGTAGTATGTATGTATGTATAGTATAGCGTAGAGATACATGGTTTTATAACAAAACCATTTTAAGTCCTTCACGAAAGAGTTTTTATTTTGGAACACCTTAGCAGTTTACAAAAAAACGTTTTTCCCGCTCACGGATACAAAACACAGCTTCTGCCTTCCAAAGTTTAGCAAATAAACTCCAAAAGCTTTTGGAAAGATTTAGTTCTGAGATTTTATAGGTATTAGGAATCTGTGAAAAGGATTCGCGAGTTAGTTTGGAGAGAAAATAACTGGAGCATACAAGCTAGGAACATTGCTCTGTGTACTTATGTAAGTTTGAGGTTAGTAGCCAACCCTGGTGTCGGATTTTTGGACCGCCAAAGGCCTCCGACATGGTCTAACGATGGAACCAACCGGGACCGACTAGAATTCGACGTGCTTGGCCACTAACCTACTCTACCTTTATATACGAGTACATACACAAATCTATAATATAAAAATGCATCACTGAATCTGTTGCTAAGCGCATAACTTCAGAATGACTGCACCAAATTGGATGATTCTTTTTTTAATGTGTTCCTTATTGTCAGGACAAGGTTTTTATATAAGAAAAATAAGGAGTAAAAATCTCAAAATTCCCACGGGAACGGGGGCGCTGCGGGTGAAACCGCGGGGCACAGCTACTACATAATAAGAATATATAATTTTGTCGCCAACACCTATGTCTTCAAATATTATTGAGTCTGGACGGGAATCGAACCCGCAACCCCCGACACAGTAAGCGCTCTTACTGCCACTGTGCCAAAGGGCTTGTCAAAAGATTGGACTTAAGGGCGTTACTAGATTAGATCGACATACAACATGCATTGACAGCAACAATATAAAAAATTTAGATCCTAATTCATAACCGTTTATTAGCAGATTTTATCTATGAAATGTTTTGTCCCTTTCCAACATAAGCTATTTTCCAAAGAGCAAAAGAGACAAAACACTTTAAAAGTTATAGAGCGTTTATAATAGGGCAGTTAACGTTCATATTTTCGCTAGTGACCTAGTCTGATTGCGAACTAACTGGCACACTCAGAGACGTCAATCCCTTAATTTTCCGCACTCAGAGACGCCAAATAAATCGACGGTAAAATTATTGACGTAATTCTTCATAAAAAACATGTCAAAATCACTCATAAAATCTCTACTAAGAAATTATTTGACATCTCTGAGTAATGATGATCCCAAGCCTAATTTAAAAAGAAAGATGTCGATGACAAACCTAATCACTATAATATGCTCTTCTACAGCGGTCTATCTCAAACCCGAACCACGTTTGAAAATTAAATTACCGTTCGCCGCTCGACCCGGAAATTGAACCCGGAACCGATGTTGGCAGGCGAATGTACGTATGTTGCTTATTTTATTTACTGAAATAAACTCTTTTATAATATAAGTAAATAAGATGAAAATTTAAAAATCATAAAATGAGTGGCAGTATTTTTCATTCATAACATCATAACAAGCTGACTTTGTAAAACCATATATTTTTTACACCAAGAGCACACCCCTTAAAAACCCAATTCATTTCAAAAAAATCGGAAAAACTTTTACAGGCTACTTTTACCCCTAAATTCTGACACGAATCACGCCCATAGTAACATTCGGGTAAACCGCAAGAACACCTTTTTTCAAATTAAGCAAAATACTTCAAAACATAACCTTGGCCTTAATAAATGAACCTTCTTTCCTCTACCTCCCTAATAAGTCCCTTGAATGTCAATTTAGCCGGATTATATTTAAATATATTTCATAGGAACATCAGATCAAAGGCACAGTACCTTTTATGAGTCTTAAAGGTTAAGATGTAATGGTATCTATGGATTATTCTGACGTATAATATCTTTATAAATAAAAATCAATGCCACTTTTCGTTGTAATTTTATAACTCAAGAACGGGCTCACCTTTCGAAACCAAATGTTTAGGCTTTGTTCAGACTATTTAGTAGATGGTTTATGTGAAGTTTTCACAAAATCGGTTCTTAAATTCTCACGGGAACGGGCACAACACGGGTAAAACCGCGGGGCGCACTTTTTGATATATTTGTACGAAATAGTATAATTCCATGCAAAGCAGGGTTACCCTTAATTAAATGGTTTGTTCCTTTCCGACGTACGCTATTTTCCGAAGAGCAAAAGAGACAAAACATTTTATAACAGTGTGTAAGTTGTACAGCGTTTTGAAGATGGTAATACTTTACTGCAGTTTATGAAAAAACTGGTAACACACAGTTGAACTACATATATATATATATATAAAATAATGTAATATATGTATATATCAAACCCGGATAGTACAAATGATACAGAAGTACTCTAGGCACAGATTTTTGAGTACAAATCGATCTACCACAACGTTCAAACCACCGAAACAGTTGTAAAACGTAACAGATTCTAAAATTCACAAAAGAACGTAATACGGGTGCAAGTGCTTTGTATAAAACAAAAGAAATACGGTGGGTGACGAATTATGTGGCTCTGTGGAAAGCATTGTCACTGCGTTGTCCGACAACGGACGTTATTTTGTCGGTTCCACTTTGTGTCGCGTTTGACTGAGCAGTGGCAGACCCTAATTTGGAATTTAGATCGAACTAGTGCTGCCCCGCTGGTTCACCCCGTTCCTGTAGGAATTTGGGATTTTTCCTCAGCGCATTGTAGTATGAATTTGGACATTTTTACTCCTTATTATTCTGTTCCTGAACATGGTAAATAAAAAAAACATTAAAATCGGTCCAGCCGTTCTTTAGTTATGGATTCACTAATATCTATACGAGTACCTACTAATATTAAAAAGAGAAATTTTTCAAATTAAGTAAAATTGAGTCGACGTCGAGTTAATCTAGTGATTTGAATAATTCTTATTGTAATAGATAGCCACATTAAACGAAAAGGTAAAAAAAGGTTAAAAATAGCCTATAGCTATTTTTAATTCCAAAATTCTCATGGGAACGGGAACATCGTGGGTACAACCGCGGGGCGCTACTAGTGACTTATATGTTTCGATTTTATATCGGGACGAATGTCAATTAAAAACCCAAAATCATAGTTACTGTCGTACTTACTGCATCACTCAGAGTCACCAATAACCCTTTAATTACGATTTAATGATTGACGTCTCTGAGTACAGTAATCATCATAGTCCTTTTACAATTGGTAATCAAAAAACGGTTATATTCACATATTACATCTCCAAGCAGAAGAGTTTTAAGTTTTAAAATAAAAAATCATTAATGCTTTTCAAGAACAAAAATTACATAAGTATCATATAGTCTTTTTTAAACTTACACGATATACTTTTTATTTAAGTAAGTTATTACTTACTTTTTATCTAAGTAAGTTATTACTTGCTTTATTAACTTTTTAACACGAAAAAACCCGTGTGATTACGTTTAAAACTATAAGTATCATAGTTACAAAATCTTTCGAAGATTCAACGTACACCACTCCACTTGCGACACACTAACCTTAGCTTACACCAAGTTATCACAACAAACTACTCCGTCACCTTGTAACAAGACGACTATTCAGTGTTTGCCCAACCTATTTAGCATTCAAATTGCGACGTGAATAAATTAAAAGTTACCTCACACAGCCAACTAATTTCTTTGTAAACTTACCGTTGCATACGATTAGTGGTTGACTTTAGTTGCCTCGAGTTGCCTTGTTCAATATTATATTGTCTTAGTAGTTTGCAATCTAGGTTGTGTCTGAAGTTGTTTGGGAAGTAATTGAGTTTTGTAGAATTTAGAAAAGGTTTTAAACAGGTTAATTAGTGAATGGTTTCTTAAGTTAAAGCGAATACCATTCATTTTGAATTGAAACTACGTTTACGGCTGCGTTACTTTTTCTTGTATAAACACACTAGCAGCACCCCAGGTTTTACCCACGTTGTGCCCATTCCCGTGGGAATTTCGGGATGGAAAATAGCATATAAGCTTCCCGTTGAATGTGGCTATCTATTACAAAAAGATTTATTCAAATCGAACTGGTAATTCCCGAGATTAACATACAAACAAACAATTTTTTTTACCTCATTATACTATTAGTATAGATAACACCTCAGTTTCCTGTGACCACGGTTCCTATAAAGGGGCCGAAACGTGAGATAAAAATGTAAAATAAAAGCGAAGTGTGTCCGTAAACGTAGTTTCAATTTTTTTTTTACTAGTCCATAGTTATCGGTTAACATTACGGTTAGAACAAAAAAATTATTTTTTAAGCAACTAATTAGCAACAAAAAAGCAACAAATTTCGGTGTTTCTTTTTTTCAATTTCGCTAATTTTACGTCGCCATTTTTTTAGACCCGTAAATAGTTCTTTAAGCGTGCGTTTCTAGAAAGCGGAGTGGAGCTCAATCGACCAATCACAACGCATTGATATTATGAAATAACGAATTGACATCTACACTAATATTATAAATAGGAAAACTTTGTTTGTTTGTAATGAATAGGCTCAAAAACTACTGGACCGTTTTAAAAAATTCTTTCACCATTCGAAAGCTACATTATCCAAGAGTAACATAGGCTATTTTTCATTTCGAAATTCCCACAGGAATGGACACAACGCAGGTAAAACCGCGGGGCGCTGCTAGTTGTCAAATATTTTTCATAATGCATTGTGATTGGTCAGTTGAGCTCCGCACAGTTCCGCTTCAATTCAATGGAAATGCACCCTAAAACACAGCTAGTAAACTCGCTCACTATAAATAAACGATAATAAAAGATTTCATAAGTTACAATGACGAATAACTCACAATCGATGTTCACATACGTTAAAGTTTGAAGTAAAGATTGATTGACTCACCAAAACCCAAACTTCAAAAACATATGACATCACCAAACTTGTGAACGTCTTTAAATTAATAATCTCTACCAATGAGGTCCTAACACACCCACCAGTGGCATCATAAATCAAAAAGATCAATGTCCGTAAACCCACTAATTGATTCCCCAATAACTTTAAGAACATTCTTTGAAAATTTTTACCGAACTCCGATAAAATCGTTCGGCAAACTCTTGTGGAAGAAAATTTACATTTTATTAATCCGAAAAGACAGGAGACTCATCTCTAACGAAAACAATGTAAAAGATATCAAGACCTTCCTTATTGGACGGAGTTTTTTTTCCAAAAAAACCCGGATAAGTTTTCTTTTAAACTCCACAGCGCTTACGGTAGGTATTACCGTATTTTTGTTTATAAAGTTCTTAAGTAGGACAAGGTTCTACGTAAATATCTAGGGATGAAGTCAACTTAGGGTACTTGAGTAAAAATGTAGTATCAGATACTTTTATGGGTTTAGTTGAGAAGTATTTGAGAAGGAGAATATACATCGTTTGGAACAGGAAATCTGAAAAGTTTGGAAACATCAATCATCGCGAAAGAAAACATAATCCTATTTAATCTATATATACGTGTATATATAAAAGGCAAACCTGACTGACTGACTCACTGATTATATATCAACGCACAGCCGGAACTACCGTACCTAAAAACTTGAAAATTGGTACAAGGGTTCCTTTCATGATGTAGATGAGCACTAAGAAAGGATTTTGAAAATTCAACCCCTGACAGAGGGTGGTCTTTTCACCCGAATTAAAGCGAGGGCGGCCGCTAGTAATATTATTAACGTTAAGTTCAGATCGATGTTTTATTCTTTAACTATACGATACGAAACAATTGAATGAACTATTACTCCTGTCGACCAATACATAGGTATATTTCCTTTTCAAACATGGCCCCGTTTCTGTGGGAATTTTTGCATGAAAAGTAGTAGCAATTAAACCTCTCTTTTGAATCAATCTCTATGTTGAAGAAAACCGCATGAAACCTATCAGTAGTTAAAAAATTACAATTACTTGCAGAAAGACATCTTTTGGGGACTTTTTATAAAATGTATAGAAAGGGGTCTAGACTAATGATCAATGTTCTTTCTTCAAAAAAATCCGCCATTTGCAATCTTCGTAGATATTTCCTCCAATCGAAATTCACTAACTGGACTTTTTATCAACTCAGCAAAGAGGACATTTACCGCAAATTATAAACGATCTTATATTTTCCTTCTTTTCCTTTCCAAGAGGAAATTACAACAAAAACTTTTTCAGATCATTCTATCCAAAAATGAGCCTCAATTTAGTAATTATACTTTAATAAACTTCTCCAATAATTCGTTTAGGAAGCACTCTGAGGTACAATAATCGTAATGTATAAGTTTTAATGTAATTAAATTCAAATTATCTTATTTCATAATGAGTTCGTTTGGTGTCATGGCGGACGTTTTGAGAAACTTAGCCAATTTAACTTTGCTGGATCCTTAGGGTATAGTCCGTAGGTTAGAAACCACAAGGCATCAATGACATTGTAAGTTACTAGCTGCGCCCTGCGGTATTCCTGCGTTTTCCGTGGGAATTTCGGGATGAAAAATAGCTTATTACGTTCATCTTGAATAAAGCTATCCAATACAAAAGTAATTATTCGAAACGAACTGGTAGTTCTTGAGATTAACACTTTCAAACAAACAAAAAATTAATCTATTCAGCTTTATTTTATTAGTACTATCTATTCCGCGCGGTGGTTCCACCAGCGGTCAAATAGATGATTTTAGTAGTACTAGCTGTTCCGCGCGGTGGTTCCCGCGGTCCAATAGATGGTGCAAATGAATTTTTTTTGACAACCCATATGCAATATATTTATTGACATATTAAATGAAATATAAGATACATATCATTAAATAAGCATCTCTGTGAAGGTCGTTGTATAGCGGGATCCTATACTATACTAGCAGCGCCCCGCGGCTTTGCCCGCGTTGAGCCCGTTCCCGTAGGAATTTTCGAAAATCCTTTCTTAGTGTGCACTTACGTCACTTGAAGAACCTTCCTGCCAAATTTCATGTTTCTAGGTGTAGCGGTTGAGGCTGTGCGTTGATTATCAGTCAATCAGGACTTTGAATTATATATATATAGATATTACAGTAAATTTTCATCAAAATCCATCAAGTAGTATTTTCATTAAAGAGTAACAAAGGATATTAATAAATAAAACACAATATCCTTTTCACATTCCATACAAAACTACATTCAGAATAGGAAAAATATAATGACAAATGAAAAAATACACCAAATTGTTGTAAGAACTATAATAAAACGGTGTAACAACATTAGGATTGCAAGCACAATACATAAAACCGTTAGTATAACAGCGGTATTAGGGTAAACGGTAGAAAAAAGGTTTATTATTTCATTCGTTGTATCTTCTCTTGACAAACGATGTTGTCGGAACGAAAAACAAAAAATATATTCTTTTAGAGGGCTTTGCGCGAATTTGAAACATGTGTTGTGTGAGGCTAACAGGGTACCATACACTTACATACATAATAGAACCTATTATAGTACTTCTTCTTCTTATCGAGTGGATGGTCACCCTGACCAATCCTGGTGTCAGAGTTATTGAGCCGCCAAAGGCCTCTGACATGGCTCATGTAACGTCTACTATCCGTAGAAAGTAACTGGGACCGACGGCTTAACGTGACCTCCGAAGCACGGAATCATCTTACTTTTCGGGCAATCAGGTGATTCAGCCTGCAATGCCCTAACCAAACTGAGGACAGTCTCATAAAGTGATTTTTGTGAGATATCCCCACCGGGAATCGAACCCGGAACCTCCGGATCGTGAGCCGAGCGCTCAAACCACTAGACCACGGAGGCTGTTTATAGTACTAAATTATTATTTTTTATGTTTTTAATCGTGAGACCATGTCGGAGGCATTTAGCGGTTTAAAATCTCTAACATCAGGGTAATCTTATAAATGAATAAATATATAAAGTACTAGCTGTCCCGACAAACGTTGTTTTGCCATATACAAAGTAAGGGTAGACCACTCTTATCATTTAGGGGGATGAAAAATATATGTTGTCCGATTCTCAGATATGCACACAAAATTTCATGAGAATCGGTCAAGCCGTTTTGGAGGAGTTTGACTACAAACACCGCGACACGAGAATTTTATATTATAAGATATACAATACACTAGCTTTCTTAAACAAACACAAATATTACGTACTAGCAACGCCCCGCTGTATTACCCGCGTTGTACCCGTGCCCGTGGGATTATCGGGATGAAAAATATCCTATGACCTTCCCGTTGTATCTAGCTATCTATTACAAAAATAATTATTGTAATCGGACAGGTAATTCCGGAGATTAGCTCAAACAAACAAACTTACAAATTTTACCTCTTTATAAAATTAGTATAGATATACAAAATATGTAAAACACATCGAACAGAACAAAAATGTAAATTATTATTCATACGGTATTATTCATTTCACATTACTCTCACATTTCTAAGAAAAACAATATGAATGAATTACCGCCTGAGGAAAAAACACCCGTAATTTACGTGGGAAGTAAGTTAATCTTAATACTATGTTAGTACAGTCAAGGCCATACATTATAATACAAAAAACACCTAAAATAAAAAACAAAGTAAAATAGGTTTGCGATTTTTAAAAAAAGAACATTCATTGACGTAATTTTTCATACATTACATGTCAAAATCACTCATTTAACATTCAAATAAGTTTGACATCCTACTTCCTACTAATATTATAAATGTGACAGTTTGTGAGGATGGATGTATGTTTGTTGCTCTTTCACGCAAAAACTACTGAACGGATTTGAATGAAACTTTACAGTAATATAGATCAGAATAAAACATGGGATACATTTTATCCCAAAATTCCCGCGGGAACGGGTACAACGTGTGTGAAACCGCGGAGCGTTGCTAGTAAGTCAATAATAAATAAATTCACAATACACGTTTTCACCTAACGTCAAATAGAGGAAAATAGACATAAAATATGTTCGCGACTGTACACACATAATAAGCATGGTACAATGTCGACTAAAAGATGATACGAAAAGAGATCAATCAAAAATAATTTATGTTCCATTACTCCTGAAAGGGAACAATGACAATGACTGAAATATATTATAACCAAATATTTTCAGCAAATAATGAAATGAAGCCCCAACTTGTTTTTCATTTATATCACTACACCTTGTAGCCCTCGTGTCGTAGTTTGACTAAGCGATGTTAGCTCCTTGCGATGGTTAAGCAGCGTGCAGCTCGACCCCTACTTGGATGGTTAGTTGCTAGTGGCATTTCTGTAAAAATACATTTCACTACATAGTATAAAACAAATGTCGCTATTTTTGTCTGTTTGTTTGTCTGTTTGCTTAAATCTTTAAAATTACGCAACGGATTTTGATGCGGTTTGTTGTAATAGGTAGAGTAATTCAAGAGGATTTTATGTAAAAAAAAATCCGAAATTCCCACGGGAACGGGCACAACGCGGGTAAAACTGCGGGGCGCTGCTTATTATATGGTAATTTTCTTGTTCGGCTCATTGAAATGAGAAGAAGAAGAAGAAGTTCCATTTCTATCTGAGCGCTATCGTGCTTCGGAGGACAGGTTAAGGAGTTCTTGGTTGTTTTAAATGTTAGGCCATGTTGAAGGTCCTTGAGGAGGTCTAAAAACGCCGACACCAGGATTGGCCACTGACACAAACTTATTATATTGTTATAACTTATATCTTATTAGACTAGCAGCGCCCCGCGGTATTACCCGCGTTGTGGCCGTTCCTATAGGAATTTCGAAATAAAAATAGCGTATGGTCTTCCTCGATAAGTAGACTATCCAACACTGAAAGAATTTTTCAAATCGGACCAGTAGTTCTTGAGATAAGTGCGTTCAAACGAACAAAAAAGCAAACTCTAAAGCTTTATAATATTTGTATAGATTTTGTTGATCCATTAATTCAATACCAAATAATATTTTTTTTAATATTTTTGACAAGCCCGTTGGCACAGTGGCAGTGAGAGCGCTTACTGTGTCGGGGGTTACGGGTTCGATTCCCGCCCGGAGTCAACAATATATGCAGACATAGTTGTTGGCGACGACGTCTGGGTGTCAATTATATATTCTTATAAAATATATGTGTATGTATATGTAGTAGTACCAGTTAATTAGATTCCATAACACAAGCTTAGAGCTTACTTTGGGTCTAATTAACCGTGTGTGAATTTGTCCAGGTATATTTATTTATTTTAATATTAACATTGTTTTGAAAGAGGCCCTTAATGACTGGGCTATCCTTTGACATTTTGATAAGTATTTACAAATTCTTAATGGAGTTTTAATATGTATTTTTAACTCCACTTTGCCCTTGACGAAGAGTCCGATTTATAAAGGCCTTTGCCCATTTAGGGTACTTTTTCATCTAAAATTCGCTTGATTAAAATATATTTCGATGGATTAATAGGATCTCTTATGAACTTAGTGCCAAAAATAACAGAAAATGGTACAATACAAAATACCTTCGTTTTATTTGAATCGCTTAGCTCCCATATCGTTGGGAAAACAGTCTCAAGGGCCGACACTGCGTTAAGCGTGCGCACGCCGCGGTTCCATACAAAAGTAACCGTCGCGGCCGCGTGTGGCTTTATAAAAAAGTGAACCGTCGCGTGCGCCCGTCGCGTGCGGTGTCATACAAAAGTGAACCGTCGCGTGCGCACGCTTAACGCAGTGTTGACCCTTAGGCTGGCGCTAAATATCTCCGGCAGGGTTATCTAGGGTTAGCCACTAACCTACTCGAAAACTCCATCACGGTGTAACATGACAGCTGTTGCATTTCCTACCTTTAATCAAACGTCAAACGTAGCACAGCACCGTAATACATCAATTAGTGATATTCACCTAATTCACCAGTTATATAAAACATAGCTATAGCATATCAATGTAGCACAGCTTAGCTCAGTTGAGAAGGCACCTTTAAGGCATTTCAGATGGCCCTGACCTTTTTGTTGTTTATTACCCGATCTTTCTTCCCTGGATTTGAATAATGTTGATTAATAAATACATTTATTTGGTAATTTTCGCGATGAGCAGGGAAATGCTTTGTCAGTCCGAGGTTAATGAACTCTCTGGAATAACAATGAGGTCTCATTTCTATTCAATCCCAATTGTTACTTGAAATAATTTCAATATAGACACCTACAGTTTTGGAAGTCGGTTAAAACAGCTTGAGTTACCTCCTACTAATATTATAAATGCGAAAGTTTGTGAGGATGTACGTATGTTTGTTACTCTTTCACGAAAAAACTACCGCACGGATTTGAATGAAACTTTACAGTAATATAGGTCATACCTCAGAATAACACATGGGATACATTTTATCCTGAAATTCCCGCGGGAACGAGTACAACGCGGGTGAAGTAAATCATACTGATATTATGAATGCGGCAATTTATACAGATGTTACTCTTTCAAGCAAAACTACTGATCGGATCTCTTTGAAAATTTGATTGCGTAAAATATCTGACCGCAGATTTCATGCAATCCTATTGGTTTATATTTGTCCGTTTCTCCGGTCCGCCAGCTCGCTCCGCGTCAATGGACAGGCACCCTTAAGCCCGGTTTCCACTGCGAGCGGAACGGACCCATTAATGACTCCGTTTGGCAGCCATTACGTGTTTTTGTTAAGACTGAGATGTCATGCGTCTATACAAGTAACGCAATGGTAATTAAACGACGTCATTAATGAGCCCGCTCCGCTTGCAGTGGAAACCGGGCTTTACGGTGAGTTCTATTGAACTTTCCAACTAACAACTAGTAAACTCGCTCAGTTTAAACAATTTTTTAACAAACATAACCTCTTCATCACACCAAAAGAGGCTCAGTCAACTGTAAAAACAGTTAAAGTCAACTGATGATATTAAAATGAAAAATAGTACATTTCATACAAAGTATCGCACTTTATCTTTTGGAATTGTTTAGAAGTACAATAGCTGTAAATATAGTCGGGACAATGTACTCGCTGTAATGGAGTTCATTTGGAATCTGAATCGTGAAACATTTATGAAATATTGTCTGACAAAAGTTCTGTGGCCATCCGGAATTAATACTGAAATGGTGTTTTATTTGTACAAATAAATCAGTACTTTAATTGCTTACGTGCTTCGGAGGGCACGTTAAATTGTCGGACCCGGTTGTTCCAATCGTTAGACCATGTCGAAGGCCTTTAGGCGGTCTAAATACATCGACACCAGGGTTGGCCACCTACTCGAATTTACCTTAAAACGCCAGTACAGTAGTAAATACATGATAGTGTTGACGATGAAGAGGGTTGGGTAATCTCAAACTAAAGCCCGAGAAATAACAAAACTCATCCCTGAGAAGTAAATAAAATGAAAGTTCATAACATTCCTTTTGTTATGAACTTATCCCTCAATGCCATCCAAAACTACAAAATAAGATAACTATTGGAATCAAATGTAAACATTCATGATTCGGCTGAACCGCTAACATTTGCAATTTGATTCTTTTTTTCCATCCAACCGATTTTCAACAATGGTTAATGTATTCAACGGACCGTGATTTGGCGAACAAAATGACGAATGAGTCCCAGAAATCATACAATAAGGAAATGGGCCAGTATTTTTTCCGTATACGTTTTATCTCTTTGTTGGTTTGCTGTTAGTGTTGGGGAAAAGTTCAGACGGTTTAGTTGGAAATGGGATAGTAATTAGTGTGGTCTTTAATGTTGGTATCTGTGACCGAATTTAAGTATGTCTTGATAAGCTGTTGGCACAGTGATAGTGAGAGCGCTTATTTTGAGGGGTTGCGTCTGGAGTCCGATTCGTCAATCACAGTGCATTGGGATTGTGAACTCTAATACGGAAATTATTAAGGTTCACAGTCCTTGTTACCCTATTCGCCAAATACCTACTTCCCAATTCTAACCTTCCCAAAATGCAGCTTCTCAAATTGTATAAATCCAGGTGTTTAAAATCTTTAGTCATCATTCATAGATTTAATCTGATGAATAAATTATTCAATTTCCAAAAAAAATCAGATAAGTCATAGATCCGCTGTTAATTCTCATATAATCTGATTCGGGGCGTTTGCCGGAAGTAACTCAGCCTCTACTTGGATGGGTGACCTATTAGCATTTCCATCAAGGGCTACCGTGTTTCGAAGTGCGCGTAAAATTTTTGGTCCTGGTTGTTTTAATCGTCAGACTACCTTGTTGGACGACCGCTGCGTCGAACTTAATTACTACAATTTAAATGTAAGTAAGTAAACTCTGTCTATTCAATTTCCTATATCCTACACATTCGTAGCAAATCTTTAGTGTGCAAAAATTAATTTGTTTTTTTTTGTTTTCACAGAACACCGCTTTTGATGTTCACGAGTTTGTAATGAAAATCCGTTTTTCAGAATTACGAGTATTAATTGAAACCTTTGTAGAGGAAATTATAGCTTATTGTGAAGTTGATCAAAGGCGTTATTGTTCTCATTAATAACTAACTTTATGGCATAATTAAGTTATATTTACTTAAGTAGTTTGGTTTTAGAGTTTATAAATAGATGATACTAGCAGCGCCCCGCGGTTTTACCCGCGTTGTGCCCGTTCCCGTGGGAATTTCGGAAATTTTTATACATATAAACCTTCCTCTTGAATCACTCTATCTATTTAAAAAAACCGCGTCAAAATCCGTGGAGGCGTATTTGAGTTTATCGCGAACAGACAGACAGCCGCTGGGTGACTTTGTTTTATAATATTTAGGCTCGGTTCAGACACGGCGGGAACCGCGCGACTTCCATGCGATTCTGAAATCGCGTGGGTCTTATTTGTATGAGTTATAAAGTAATCGTTCAGACATAACCGCACGATTCCCGCACGATTCCCGCATGTCTGAACGCAGGCTTAGTGTTGCTTATGTGGCAGATTTTGCCTAGCAAAAGGTGAATTAGTCGTGTTTTTTACTACGGGACTTACGCCCGTACTCCGAGACGTCAAATACTTCCTTAGTAGGGATTTAATGAGTGATTTTCACGCGTAATGTATGAAAAATTACATTCAAAATTTCAGATGTGAGGGGTAGCCGCCATATTGTAATTTAAACAATTTTTTCTTATAGTAATTTTTGCAGCCTGTAAGCAGGCAACACAATATCCAAATCCACAATTTCTTCAATTACACCGAAACCCCGCTCAATGAAAAACCCTGTTCTATATTTAGAAAGTCTGAACCGAATCTCAAAAGAAATATTACAATTTAACAGCCGTTTAACCGACTTTTAAAATCACACAGTCAACACAAAGTAATGCGATTTTACCTCCATAATACTTACCTCTGATATTCGCAAAAACCAAGTAATTTTTTCTTTGCCCGTGTCAAAGGACAGCGCTCAATCACCTGGTTCGTATAGTTGAGCTGCTAGAATAGCGATTATAATAGCGATTTATTGTAATCTATTTGTGTAGATTACTTGTAGCGCCCCGCGGTTTTACCCGCATCGTGCCCATACCCGTGGGAATTTGGGGATGAAAAAAGCCTATAACCTTGCCGTTGAATATAGCCATCTGTTACAAAAAGAATTATTCAAATCGAGTGGGTAGTTTGCCCTTACAAACATACCCACAAAGTTAGAAAAATTACCTCTTTATAATATACTAGCAGGGCCCCGTGGTGTGCACATACATATGTGAAAATCACTCATTAAATCTCAACTAAGGAAGCATTTGACGTCTCTGAGTACGGGTGTTAGTCTTTTAACATCTTTTTCAAGTAAAACTTCAAAGTGCAACTTCAACTCTGAGAACAAACCGCTCCCCTCCAATACAATGGCCTCTCGATTCGGCTGCATCTGCTAGTGACAAATGAAAGCGGTTTTTTAAGCACACTGTACATTTTCACGTTGAACCAAGCCTTCATCCCCTTGCACCTTCCGACCCACAACTTAAAGTTTAAATTCCTTTACTTCCCCTGCAAATATTCCTTGCAAAGATAGAACTAAGCATAATGTAGGGTGTTCAAGTTATGTGACGTTGACTAAAGGCTGTTATTGTGTATTTTTTGGTTAAAATATACTTATTTAGAGCAAAAAGCTGAATTTATGGTGATGGTGTAAAAAGGTTTGCTGTTTTGAGATTTTTAGGAAAGTATTACGTTGGTGGGATAGTGTTTTGACCTACTTCAAAAAAGAGGGTTTCATATCGATTGTATATGTAGGTACAAAAGTTTTTGTCTGGATTGGACGCGGGTGCGATTTTTCCCTCTTTTTTAGATGCTTTTATTTATTTGTATTGAAAATACGTTGACAGATACACTTCGCTTTTATTTTACATTTTTATCAGACGTTTCGGCCCCTTTACAGGAACCATGGTCACAGAAGACTCCGTAAACGTAGTTTCAATTCAAATTCATTCGTTCATTCGTTCAATATTATTCCGTTAATCCTGAAACGATTACATTATTCAAATAGTTGAAATCTTTTTACCTCAGACATAGTATTTTATTATCTCTTGAGACAAGGATAGAAGATAAATAGAGAAAGGAGAGTTGAATAGGGAAGTGTGGATTCCGTGAGTATTTTTCAGTTGAAACTATTTTTAAATGTCCGTTTTTTACCATATCAATAGTATCTGCGCCCCTTGGTTTTAACTACGTTTTGCCCGTTCCCGTAGAAATGGTTGTTTGGTTGGGGATAAAAATAGGCTATGAATGTGGCTATCTATTACTAAGTCGACTGATAAATGTGAAAATTAATTTGTGTATAGTAAACCGGCTCAAATAAAATGAACGGTAAGCAAAATTTTAATTAGCAACAAAGTTAAATCATCATTAAATAAAAATCAATGCCACTTTAAATTGTAACTGAACTCCTCCTAAACGGCTGAACCGATTAAAATGTTTTTTTTGTATGTATTTGGATGGCACCCTGGATGACATAGATTCACACTAGCGCCATCTATTGGGTCGCGGGTGGAACCACCGCGTGGGACAGCTAGTCGTGTATAAATGGTAACCCTGCCATTTTACCCGATTGTGCAAGCCAAGGAGGGTATAGTATTTCATTTAGGGTTTAAACAGAAGTAACAAAGAATAGAAAAAAATATACACTATCAACAAAATAAAATAAATCTGTTAATGTAACTGATTTGTTACTACAATATATTAACTTGATCTGAGCAAGCAACCATTGACCCGTAAAGACATCTAAGGTCAAAAAATTAAGCTCATTTCGTATTCTGCGAATTAATTCCGAGCCCTGTTTAGGTCATTTGTTCTGTTCATACATGTATGACATGTATGCCGGAGGACATCGCCACACTACGAGCAGTCATCAATATGTATATTGATGACTGCTCGTAGTGTGGCGATGTCCTCCGGCATTATTGATGGCTATTTGTCTATTGATTAGGCTCGCGAATGGAACCAATCGTTTTGTTGGTGTTTTCGGTGTTGTCATTGCTTCACTATTTCACTGTTTCAAGTTGGAAATGACGTTTAGAATTGAAACTACATTTACGGATACACTTCGCTTTTATTATACAATATCTGAAGAATGTGACTCCGGTTCTTGTAAAAGGATCAAAACAGCAGATAAAAATGTAAGGTATGTGAAAGTTTATCTTATCCCGAATTTCCCGCCGGAACGAATACAAAATGGGTAACACCGTGGAGCGCGGATAGTAAAATATAACAGTGAGAGTACGCACCCAAAACCGTCTTTCTTACAGATTTTTCACAGGTTTTCACAGAGTAAACGTTTAATGACTGTCTTGACATTAATCCGCGCTCAGCCTAATGCAATCCAAACATCAATAATTGCATTATCATAAATTGTCTAAGCAATCATAGCTCAAACATAGATCAATTGATTTCCTAATATACTAATCTAACAGTCAAGTGCATTCCATTGTGGTTCTGCGTAGTTTGACTAAGCGATGTAAGTTCATTGCGATTGTTAAGCAACGTGCAGCTCGACCCCTACTTGGATGGGTGGCCGATAGTGGCATTTCTATCTGAGCGCTACTGTGCTTCGGAGGGCACGTTAAATTGTCGGTCCCGGTTGTTTCAATCGTTAGACCATGTCGGCGGCCTTTAGGCGGTCTAAAAACTCCGACACCGGTTGGCCGCTGACCTACTCCAACTTACTTTTTTGTGTTTCTAACAGAAAGAAGCCTTATGTCTACGGACATAGAAATGAGATTACAAAGGCACCAATATTGTTTTCTATACTAATATTATAAAGAGATAAAATTTGTATCTCCAAAATCGGTAACATTCCTAAGAAAAGATCTTCGTATCTTTTGTTGTTATAGGACATACTGACTGTTTTAAAAAAGTCACCTTATATATCCTGTCATCGCTCTCACTAGAACACCGCTATACAACAGAGAACAGTGTCAATACATCACGATAGTTGAATCTATTTGAACCAGACTTCTATTTACGGCATCCGTTGGGAATATGGGAATATCTAGATTTACCCGGTGATCCTGAGTCGTGCAAGTTAGAATAAAGTTTAAAGTTAACTGGTTGGCTCTTGTACTATCTTAAACTTAGAGTCGGTCAAAGTTATATGCAGTTTTGATAATAGTTAATTTATTTTTTTTAATTTAATGGATGTATGAATGGATTCATGTTTGTTACGCTTTCACACAAAAACTACAAAACGGATTTTGATGAAACTTTACAGTAATATAGGTTTTACAACATAATAACACATGGGATACATTTTATCCCGAAATTCCCGCGGGAACTGGTAACCACGCGGGGCACGGCTAGTTTAATATAAAGATAACATATCGTGTGAATTGCTTTGGCGAGGCTCACACCATATAAAGACACACATTACATATAGGTACAAAGACATGAACGTCAAACGCATAACCCCTCTTTTGCGTCCTTGGTTAAAAACTACCTCATCCCAACCTGAAGTACTAAAGTATTCCATAAAACATAATTACATTGAATTCATCCAACTTAGCTTGTTCCCAGTTATTAATCCCTTGCGAAGGAAACTTTTGAAGGTGCCAACCTTCTCAATTATTCAGACTACATCCTTACACTTTATGTACCCTTGTATAATTGTGATTGTGAATTTGTTTGTTTATTCAAACAGGTAATGAGATTCCTTGGTTGTTCGTAGCTGCGTGGTTGTGATTGTGAACGATTTTTGATGTGAAAAATGGCACAGTAATTTTTAATTGAAAATACGTTTACGGTTACACTTCGCTTTTATTATTTACCGCGGTTTTACCCGCGTTGAGCCTGTCCCTGTGGGAATTTCAGGATGAAAAATAGCTTAAAACCTTTCCGTTGAATATAGCTATCCATTACATAAAGAATCATTCAAATTGGATTGGTAGTTTCTGAGATTTGTCCTTACAAAGATACACCAATAAAATTAAAAACTTTACCTCTTTATAATATTAGTATAGAAGTATAGATTTGTATGTGACACAGAAGACTCACAGACTTTCTGTGAACATGGTTTCCGTAAAGTAGTGTGAAAAATAATATGTCCTTGAATTTTTGAAATTCTCACTCGCACGGGCAAAACGCGGGTAAAACCGCGGGGCGTGGCTAGTATAGATATAATACTTTGATCACCTTTTATTTACCTCCTGTATAATTATGATTGCGAATTTGTTTGTTTATTCAAAAAGATAATGAGGTTTCTTAGCCTTTGTGTGGTTGTGATGAGAATGTTTTCGTCGTTGAAGTAATCAAAGTGCTAGAAAGAAATTTCAGCTGGTTATTTCAACTGTTGCCCTTTGAAGACAAGTTAGAAATATGTTTATCAATATAGGCAAAGGCTTCTCATTACACTGAAGATATCAGTACAGTGACGAGGACTAAACTATTGAAACTCTCTATACGTCACCTTTTCGAAAATCAACAAAAACCTGTAAAGTACATAACATTGTTTTCCACCGAAACCGCGAAGGAACTAAACTTTTATTTTATTCAAATCCACTACATTTATAAAAGCTGCCGTTTCAGTTTCTGAAGCAAATGATTATTGCTAACCATTAGTTAAGGAGTCAGCGGGGAAAATGCAAGTTTACTTTTAAAACTCTTAGAGCAAATAAAATTCAGTTCAGACGCTGTCAAAGTGTCAATATTGAAGCCTCGTTTCGTAAACGTGTGTGAAAATCGTTAGGTGTAAATTGATTGAATCGATGATGTATATCGATGTATCGATGTATCGATGTGTTGTGTTGCATTCGAATCTATAAAAAAGCAAAATTAATTTGAACTGAGAACTTGAGTGGCTTTGTTGCTTTGTCTGTTTCGTTTAGGTAAAAATGTGATTAATGTTAACTACCTTATCGGTACTGTTACACGGGTGAACTTGTATATAAAGAAGTAAAAATATCATGTTTAGGAGGAAGGCCTAGAATCAGTTACATGAGTCAGATTAAAGAAAAAGTGTCTGTCATGTCGTATAGAAATGTGAAGGAACTTGCACTGAACAGGAATAGATGGAGAAGTCTGCATCGGACTCACCGACGAGAGCCTTGCTCTTAAATTTATGATGATGAACCAATCAAAACTACCAGGTAGTTTTATGTAACTTCAGAATTTTGCTACATACGCAAAGGACACAGGGTGTAATTTCGTGCTTCTCTATATTTCTGTCAGCACTCGCCCTTTATTTTTTTTGGTCTTAGTTAAAACTGCGATGTTGGAAAGAAATTACTGAAGGTTAGGGCTCTTTATAGCCAATAGGGGAATTGCGACAAATTACTCGGCTTCGCGGGCCGATTCCGAATATAATTTGATAGCGTTTTTAATTATTTTTCTTAATCTTCACTTTGTACTGATAGTAAAACTTAGTAGTATAAAACCTGGGACATATATTTTTACCACCAGCATCCGCGGTTTACTCGTTCCTGTAGTCACTTCCGTGGGAATTTCGGGATAAAACGTAGCCTTTGAGGGATTATAGACTCTAATCTATATTTATGATTCAGATCTGATCTTTAAGTTTTTTTATGAAAAAAGATACCTCCATACATCTAAACAACAATACATACACCTTCATACAGTGTCATTTATAATATATTATAGGTAATAATATAAATGGTTTAAAATAAATATTATAACATTAATATTTACTGTATTATCGACTCGACTCTTAGAAAGCCTCTCCTGTAAAATATTGCAAAACATCAATGGACAAAACTCTACTAAAAATATCACTACACAGTATAAAACAAAGTCGCTTTCCGCTGTCTAACCCTATGTATGCTTAGATCTTTAAAACTACGCAACGGATTTTGACACGGTTTTATTAAATAGATAGAGTGATTCAAGAGGAAGGTTTATATTTATAAAAATTTCCGAAATTCCCTCGGGAACGGGCACAACGCGGGTAAAACCGCGGAGCATTGCATTTTAAACATCCAAACACTGTCTGAACAATGTTAAATAAACAAAACAAAAGACTACACCTTGGTTGATTTAAAAGCGTCAAAGTTTTGTAATACTTGAGTCTTGAAGCAAAAGTGCTTGCTTGATACTTTGGCGGGAACTTTTATGTACATTAGTAGTTGTTGAGGCTCAGTGCGTTATTGGACTTCTTTGTTCAACTGTGTTAGTTTTTAAGCTCATCTATGGTCATTGTAGTGTTATTACCAACGTAATCTGTAGAGAATATAGACTATATAGAACCTTTACGACCCATTTTTGCACCCCCATGTAAAAGTGCTTTTTCGACCCGGTCAATAATGTTGTGTTAATGATATAAATACGTTGATGGAAACGATGAAATTTTTCGTACACTATTCAAAATTGCAGTTGCCACCCGGTAATTAATATTGTGTCAAATGATCGTGTTTAATTGAGCGAATTTACAAGCTGTAAGTTAACGAAGTTTGAAAATTGTCACGGGTGACGTAACTAACGACAGGTTAAATAATAAGTTAAAGAATACAGTAGTTGACCGCGTTCGGTGAGCGACATCCGCAGTCACCTAATTAGGTGTTCAATTGTTCATAGTTGGCAGTTTAAAAAGAGCATTAGCTCTTACACTATCTACGACCACATATAAAAAAGATGATACAGCGTGATGTCTTATTTAAATCGCTTGTTGCCTTCGTCGTCGCTGCACCGTAGCAACCCCAATTTATCTGTCACTCACAATACTCCTACAATGATGAGGAGGGAGGAAATTCGTTACTAAATGAAATACAAATTCCACCCCCATTGCACTCAAAACGGAGAATATTCCGAAAGGAAAAGAAATTACTGACATTGTCATTTGAGGAATAAATAAGGGAACCAGTGCCTTAAACAATGCAAAAAAAAGATCAGACGGAATATAATTTGAAAGATACGATTGGGGAGGAATTGTGGGAAGGTTCCGTGGCATATATTAATTAAAATGTTATTGTAAGTAAATAAGTAAGTAACTAAATAAGTAACTAAGTAAGTAATCATGTAGGTAAGTGATATCGGAGTTTTTAGCATCCTAAAGGTCTCGGACATGGTCTCACGATTGGAACATCCGGACCGACAATTTAACGTGCCCTTCGAAGCACGGTATTATTAAAGAATATACGGAATAATTTGGTTTAAAATGTGTATTTATATTTATGACAACTACAGGCAAACGGAACGTTGTAACTTAAAATTATAGGTTCTATAAGTTACACTGCAGAATATTTGTACCGCGATACGAAAGTACTTACGCATATTATTTATAATATAAGACCGTACAGACATATATATATAGACAATGAGAACTTAATTCTCCCAGAAATACTTACGGAACTCCAATTCCTCCTTTCAATTTACTCTTATCGTACATTCCCTCTGAATGGGAACTCTACGTACGCTACATTCCACGCTTTGTTATTCCTTAATTTACTTTTAAAGACGCATATTACACTCGTCTGTTTGTGACACAAAATCAATTTAAATTAAGAAGAATGTATTTTCAAAAACAATCACGAACCAAGTAAATTGAAATATAAGAATAAACATAAGTTGAAATGGGCCGCAAATTCACAGCGAATCCGAAATGAGATCGAGAAGGTCGACATTGCTTTTTTAATTAACATTTTGTTTTAAACCGACGGGATATCTTTTAAGTCGACCGTAATAGAAATAAAAAGCGTCTTCGCTTACTCTTTGAGTAAAAAGTAAAAATGGTTTACGAAGTGGCGAGCAATTTGCGACGGGAAATTGAAGGCATATGTTTTGCCCGTGGCGCAGACTGATTAATAATGGAACGTTTGCCGAATTACTTGCTAGTTCTAGAGATTTCATTGTTAGGTTACTTTCGAAACTACGCTTGGGTTTACTTACTTAAGGGCCTATGAGTTCCTAAAACGGGCTACTATAAACAATTTTTTAGCCAAAAGTCTTAACGTTACAAGAACAATTTTTGTTTGTTTTTAATCTTGATCATATTATGTTTAATCATACTACTGTTTCCGAAACACGTTGACTATTAATTGCCTCGATAGAAAAAAATCACAAAGATGGGTCTTTTATACCTTCACACTTAGTTTATTAAACCATTTCAAACGCATATTTCTAAAATTAATTTGAGTGATGTAAAATAAACTATTACTCAATACTGTTGGAGTAAAATTTCGATTAAATCCAACGAAAGGTGGTAATTCTTAAAAATGAGTCGCAAAATTCTACCACCACCATTTCCGCGCCGTAGTGTTTCTCGCTCTTTTCTACCCAGAGAGACAGTGACCGAAATGGCTGGGATATCCTGGCCTTAATAGGTTTACGTGCATAAGTAACATGAACAGTACAGGTAAGTTAGTAAGTCAGTTCGAGTTGGTTATTGGCCAACCCTGGTCCCTGAGTTTTGAGAACGCTCCAACATGGTCTGACGGTTGAAACAACCGTGACCGACAATTCTACGTGCCCTCCGAAGCACGATATCGCTCAGATAGATATGCCACCCATCTAAGTAAGGGCCTACCTGCACGTTGCTTAACAATCGCAATGAGCTAACATCGCTTAGTCAAACTACGCCACGAGAACTACAAAAGTGTAGGTAAAACTATAGTATATTGTGTGTAGTGTGCATGCTCATCTAACATTCGAATTGAATTCGGTTCACTTATGATGTAACAGACACAAAATTCTAAAAAGAAAGAAATAATGTGTTCTCCACGCCTCTACAATTTGGAGGTATAAATCGAAACGTTTCTGAAACCGCAACTGCGGCACGGATATTAGTCTGCAGCCACCGCACAACCAAACCACCTACGGTTGCGGTCTGCGGTTCTTCAATTAGTATGAAGCACGAAGCTTAAGAAAGCATACTTTTAAAAAAACCTTTCAAAACTCGTCACCACTAACTGCCTTATTCATAAATGCTCTCTAACTAAAACACTGTCAGTGAGTGTTTTGTCTCTTTTGCTCTTTAGAAAATAGCGTATGTCAGAAAGGGACAAACCATTTGCTAGCTAAAATGCTGCTAGTAAATAAGGCCTTAAATCTCTAAACCCTAAAAACGGAATCATTCTTAGAAATCACTAGCTGCGCCCCGCGGTCTTACCCGCGTTGTACCCGTTCCCGCAGGAATTTTGGGATAAAATGTATCCCATATATTATTCTGATGTATAACCTATATTACTGTAAAGTTTCATCCAAATCCGTTCAGTAGTTTTTGCGTGAAAGAGCAACAAACATACATCCATCCATCCATAC
Source organism: Cyclophora punctaria (assembly GCA_951394245.1). NCBI lineage: Eukaryota > Metazoa > Arthropoda > Insecta > Lepidoptera > Geometridae > Cyclophora > Cyclophora punctaria. Next base: position 3,021,904 of record OX596191.1, on the reverse strand, counting down.
ATACATCCATCCTCACAAACTTTCGCATTTATAATATTAGTTGGATATCAAACAATACACACATTTCTAAGAGCTTTACAATAAACATGAATGATTAATTGTAGCAGAATGTGATAATACCTGCGTAGAGCTCGGAATCGGAGGGATTAAAGGATAGGAATGAATTAATCTCACCATGTGACTATGGGGTATTTATATGTGTTGTCATTTTAAAGGGTGCGTATTCGACGCGTTTTGATTTTGTTTTGATTTAACTGTCTGACTTTAAATATAGCGCTCGTGACGTTTGACTGAGCAGTGTTATACTCATTGCGATTGTTAAGCAACGTGCTGCTCGGATGGGTGGCCGATAGTGGCATTTCTATATGAGCGCTACCGTGCTTCGGAGAGCACTTTAAAGTGTCGGAAGCATACCGGTGTTAAAACTCCGACGCCAAGATTGCCACTAACTTATTCGGAGTTACTTATTTACTTACTAGCAGCGCCCGCGGTTTTACCCGCGTTATACCCGTTCCCGTGGGAATTTCGGGATGAAAAATAGCCTATAACCTTCCCGTTGAATGCGGCTATCCATTACAAAAAGAATTATTCAAATCGGTTCAGTAGTTTCTGAGATTAGCGCGTTTAAACAAACAAACAAACAAACAAACAAACAAAACAAACTCTTCAGCTTTATAATATTAGTATAGATTCACTTACTTAATGTAGTAGAGTTAGAAGTGAGTAACTCGTAGTTGTGTGGTCAACTATACTAATATTATAAAGAGGTAAATTTTTTAAGTTGGTTTGTTTGTTTGTATGTTCGGGGTAATCTCAGGAATTATCAGTCCGATTTGAATTATTCTTTTTGTGATAGATAGCCACATTCAACGGGAAGGTTATAGGCTACTTTTCATCCCGAAATTCCCACGGGAACGGGTACAAAGCGGGTGAAACCGCGAGGCGCGGCTATACTTAATATTTAGTTAGTTACAGCTTGAGCACACTATTGTAGTAACAGTCTGACTGACTGACTGACTTGCTCGATACGACCAAAACTGTCTTTAGTCAGTCTAACAAACGTTTTCAGTAAAAATTCTACTGCTGTTAAACAACTGTTATAAATATGTTAGAGGTCTTAAATCCAAAATCTAAAGGCGTTCTAATACTCCGAGGGTTGACCACTGATCTATTCGAAATAAATAATGAATTACCTTTACCTTTAGGAGTAGACCACTGAAATTCCTAGAGGGTTTAAGCGGTCTATACAATCCTACTAATCCTACTAATATTATAAATGCGAAAGTTTGTGAGGATGGATGTATGTATGGATGTATGTTTGTTGCTCTTTCACGCAAAAACTACTAAACGGATTTGGATGAAACTTTACAGTAATGTAGGTTATACATCAGAATAACATATGGGATACATTTTATCCCGAAATTCCCGCGGGAACCGATACAACACGGGTAACAACGCGGGGCGCGGCTAGTCCTATATAGTGATTCTGCACCTTAAAATGATAGACACAACCAACTTGACGTATTGTAACTAAAGAATAATGTTCAAGGTTTAACCTTTCACCCGTATTTGTTAGCGTTTGACAAAGGGCCATCCATTACTCTTCATTTAGTTCATTATACCTATACAACCACGTTGGCATAGTGGCAGTGAGAGCGCTTACTTTGTCGTGGGATGTGGGTTCGATTCCCGCCCGGAGTCAACAATATGTGAAGACATAGTTGTTGGCGACGACGTTTGGTGTCAATTTTATATTCTTGTAAAGTATTTGGGTTTTCTACTTTTTAGGGCTCCGTAGATGAAAAATAGCTTACAACCATTCCGTTGAATGTGGCTATCTATTACAAAAATAAATATTCAAATCGGACTAGTAATTGCTGAGACTCGTACATACAAACTTACAAAGTCCTCTTTATAATATTAGCACTGAACTCTTCGAGCTTGTTCGACTCGCACTTGAGCGGTTTTTTGAAACAACGCACACGTTTTTCTCATATAAAAATCACAAAGAAACATCCCCATTATTTCCAAGGAAACAATTATTATTAGTTTGAAACACCAACTCCACGTAACGAGACACATTGCCCCCACTTCCCCCACCTCGGCCTTCTTTGCCCCTCTTTCCCCCTCTTGAGGAACTTGGACAGTATATTACTCTTGCGAGTTGCACTTTGATTTGTTACTCCATTCTATTTAAATGTTATTTTTAGCCGACTTCGGAAATGGAGATTTGTACTCTTACGCCCGTACTCAGAGACGTCAAATGCTTCTTTAGTCGAGACTAGCAGTGCTCCGCGGTTTTACATTACAGGGCTTATAATAAACTAGCAGCGCCCCGCGGTTTTATATATACTCTATTTCTTTTGGATTGGCAGAAAATGTGGACCAATGTCGTCAATTTTCCAGCCGAAGACGATTGCTCCTGATGAGGAAAAGGTTTAGTGATTTTATTTCATTATTACCCTATCTCTAAACCTTTTTCCTCTTCAGAAGAAATCGTCTTCGGCTGGAAAATTGACGACATTGGTCCACATTTTGTGCCAATCCAAAAGAAATAGATTATACCCGCGTTGTGCCCGTTCCCGTAGGAATTACAAAATGAAAAGCAGCTTATAACCTTCCCGTTGAATGTGGCTATCCATTACAAAAATATTTTTTCAAATCGGACCAGTAGTTCCTGAGATTAGCGCTTTATAATATTAGCTTTATAATATCAGTTTACATACATATTCCATCATACACATCTTATTTATTTATCGTCGTTTGTTTGTATGTGCTGAATAAACCATGTCGTAATAATTGGACCACTAGTTTAATTAGGGTAAGTGGCTGTCATCCTACTTTATGGGTCACTAGGATATTTGTCAAGGATAAATCGGGAAGGACTTATATATTTCTTACTGACAGCTACAAGCGGTTTCATTTGTTTTTAACAGCTGGGTAATCTTTTAAGCACCTATAGGATACACTTAAAAACTTTCGCGTTTGTACCTATTAGTAGCAGAGAGTTCCTTAGGGCACAAAAACCTGTATTAGTACCCAAATATACTGCAAACAAAGGCTGGTCGCCTAAGTAGTATTAGGTATATAGTGCACGAAATAAACACTTTTTAAAACGAACGTCATTTGTTTATCAAACCCTAGCAGCACCCCGCAGTGTTACCCGCGTTGTGCCCGTTCCCGTGGGAATTTCAGAAATTTATGAAATTAAACCTAAGTACAGTGGCAGAGATATAGAGGACAGACAAATCACAGCACTTTTCAATAAGATATTATCATACCTAGGTATCATTTATGTCTTAAGCATTTAGTCCTTCGATTAAATAGAGCTTAGACCTCACTTCGTTTCAACACATATCGACACACACATATACACATACACAACACAAAACGCCGATAACTTATAGAAGTAATACCGAAAAATCCCAACAAGGTTTTTGTGGCAATAAAATATTGTACCGTCGGCAAAACTATGCCTATAGGACTGGGATACGTTTCAAAGGCAATGTGTTTGGTCGATTGAGTTGTTTGTCTATTTTACGACCAGTATTGGCCGGTTGGTCACTACCTACTGCTCAATAATTTACTGAACATCGCCTTGGTTTAACGCTTACAGACAGTTTGGTGGTAACTGGTCTCGTTCCATTGGCATGCGGTGTGTGCGTGTTTTCTTTAAGATAAAGTAACTTGGTTGGTAGAATTTGTTTGTGTGTGTTGACTATAAATATAGTGAGTTGGTAGTATTTCGTGTGATGTGTCTATGTGTGTGATCTATCTATACCAAGAATTTCTGTGTTTCATTCTCAATAATAGGTGCGTAGCAATACTAACTGGGATACCTACTTGAATGCGGAAAACTATACTGCGAAAATTCATACATCGATAACTTTATACCTACCGAAGTATCCATAGTGCAATGCTATCAAAAAGTGTCATATAACTACATTTTCATTGAATAAAAGCACCAGATAAGACACATATTTCAACGTAATATTGCAATAATCCGTTCTGGAAATTTGTCAAAAAACCCCGGTCCAAATTATCCTAATAACCTTCCCAGATAATCTCCAATAAAGACGTTTTACGGAAAACAGGTGGATCATTTATTTATAAGCACCCTGATTGTACATTTATAAGGGAGACCCATAAAAATTAATTTAGAACCACCCTTTATATAATAATGGGACATTATAATAACCCAGTGCGTTCTAGAACCGAAAAGGATGAAGTTAATTTTAAGTCAAAGGCTCTTGCTTTGAAATCGGTTGGAGATTTTGCTTGAAATGCCGCGTTCACTTTGTTTTCTGAACATTCGTATTTTGACAAATGTTTGCTATTCTGTCAATGTTCTTTTGAAATAGAAACAAATGAGTGTTTTTCATAATGTTCACAGCCAATCACTGTTGAACGAACATGTTCGGCCAATCAAGTGTTTTAATTTATCGAAGGAATGTTTGCTCAGATAGAACTATTCTCATTCATACATTCATTAATTTCTAATAGGTTAGAGGACAACGTTGGTCTCGGGAGTTTTTAGACCTTATGGCCTCCAATATGGTTTAACGATTGAAACACCTAGAACCGACTGCTTATCGTGCCCTCCGAAGCACAGTAACGGCCGGTTCACACATGTCTCCGTTTTACTGTTCCGTTTTATCGTGTATGTAGTTGTATATTATTTACTGTATACGGAATACTGTGCCATGTGTGAAGTCGCTCATACAACTACATACGCCATCGACGAAAAAAAAACGTACACGATAAAACGGAACAGTAAAACGGAGACATGTGTGAACCGGCCGTAAAGATAGAATTGCCTTCGGTTTTGTTTATCTTTCGCGAATTCAAAGTGCGTAGTGTGAATCGGGCTTTAATAGAATATATACTTTATCTGTACTAATATTATAAAGCTGCAGAGTTTGTTTGTTTGTTTAAACGTGCTACTTTCAGAAACTACCAACCCGATCCGAATGATTCTTTTTGTAATGAATAGCTATATTCAACAGGGATGTTATAGGCTATTTTTCATCCCGAAATTGCTCCGGAAACGGGCACAACGCGGGTAAAACTGCGGGGCACTGCTAGTTAGTTATATGACGGCTTCCTTATAATATTTAAGGGTAGGTAGTTATATTTATTAGGTCGGAGACGCTGCAGGTCCCAAGTCTCATATTTGGGGGTTACCTTCGAAATTACTTATCTTACCCTTTATGATGCTGTTACTTGGTTAATAGGGATTTTTTCTATTGTTTTTCTCAACTACCGGTATATTTTGTTGTCATGGTTTGCTCTCGGCGCAAAAGGAGGTGTTATGACTTTGATTTATCTCTTTTACTAAAAGACTAGAAATTATTTAATATAGGTACCTAGTGTTTTTCAAAACTTTGATTTATCTAAATTACTAGAGTTTTATCTATCTAGTAAATAATCCATCTAATATTTTTCAAATTCAGATATAATATATACATAAACCTTCCTCTTCCTTGTCCGTTGGTGATAACCGCATGAAAATTGGTTTAGTAGGTTTTTAGATTAGACGGGAGACCCGACAGTAGACTTAATCTTATACTACGTAAAGATAAAGATTAACTCTAATAGATTAAGACATTGTTAATATCTTATCAGTTTCCTAGATCCCAGTTCTTAGTCCAGTAACTTATGGGACAACAACCTCCCCGCGCGAAGCTTAACTCATAATCCTTGACAACAGAATTGACCTAAATTAACTTGACCTCATCTTGCTAGATGCGATCTATAACTTTTCCAAGAATTATTGCTTTAGATTTGAATAATATTGATATAGATCCTGAGTTATACTTATTAATTGGGTATTTGAATGTTATTAAAAGTGTACAATTTGAGAGATGAAATTAGTAAAATAACTAAAATTATGATCAAAACTGAAATCAGAATCAAAATCGTTTAATAAATAAAGAAATTATAAACTCTGAAATATTCTCTCCTGTCTGATGCTGTCCCTTTCTTGCAAAACGATTTTTTGTATGCGACGTCTATGGCGCTCTAACATTGTGACGTCACACTAGTAGTAGTGCTGTCTCTGTCTAATCAGCAACTTTGACCGCTTGTAACTCTCGAAATAATAACGATATAAAAAAACGGATTTTAGTTTCTTACACGTGATAACAAGATAAGTTAATAGGAAGAATAAAAAAAAAACATTTAAATACCCAATTGCTGAAGTGTCATAGGCTGAAACTATATACTAAGTCTGAGTTATTGGAATGTCATTGGTGGATATAGTTTTGAGATTCATCTCTTTGGTTAATACAGTGATCTGTGACGTTTTCTTCTCGCTTTGATATTTTAAAATAAAAAACGTGTGTATGTGTGTGTGTCTATCTGTGTTATCGGGAAGGTTACTGGCTATTGTTCCTCCCAAAATTCCCACGGGAACGGGTACAACGCGGGTAAAACTGCAGAATACTGCTAGTATAAATAGAATAGCAAAATTCGTATATGTATGAAAAGTACTTCACATACAACTTCACATCAATTAAGCACGAAATAAGTGAAAAACTTCCCTACCTTTACAACAATAAAAGCACCCTTTCCGCGCCAAAGCCAAATAAAACACGTCATCATAAAAAAAACAGGCCAAGTGCGAACTCGCAGACGAAGGGTTCAGTACCATTATCTATTAAAAATTATTGATATCGAACAGGAAATCACGTTTTTTGTATGGGAGCCCTTGAATATTTGTTTTATTTTATTTTTAGTATTTGTTGTTATAGCGGCAATAGAAATACATCATCTGTGAAAATTTAAACTGTTTAGCTATCACCGTTCTTGAGATACAGCCTGGACGGACGGACGGACGGACAGCGATGTCTCAGTAATAGGGTCCCGTTTTTACCCTTTGGGTACGGAACCCTAAAAAACGATTTCAAAAAACGACTCCTTCTCCAATTCACGTTGAAAACAATAAAATTAAGGCACGTCGAAGTTTATTACCTTAACAAAAGGGGAAAAATAAGTAATGGCAACATTAGGGAGAAGGGAAAATCGTCAAAATTCTTACTTCTCCAACAAAACAGTAAACAAGTGTATAAAGCTTAATGATTCGGCATTTTGAGAAGAAATAGTTTCGCCTACTGACTGTTTAGTATTCTGTTGTTTGAAGTGACTGTGTAGTATTCGGTACTTTTCAGTACTAACTATTGAGTAATCTGTGTAGTACCTGATGTAGTAGTATCTGCATTTTATGTACTGAGTAATCTGTGAGTTGAAGTATAGTAACTATGTAGTATTCTGTGCCTTTTAGTACTTACCATTAATAATATCTGTTTAAGGAATCTAATTTCCAAACATGGCTGTTTATGTTATTAACTTAGTTGCAGCCGTGGTTATATGGTATTCACTTGCTTAGTACTATTCAGAGTTCTGTGCACCTCTGATTTTTTCTAAACATTGAAACAACAGGGACCTACTACTTAACGTGCCTATCCACTATCGGGCACCCATCCAAGTAATGTGCAATGAACTAACATCGCTTAGTCAAACTACGCAACGAGCACTTCATCTACAAATTCTACCAGTATAAGTACATAGTCTATGTACTGTATAAACTGCTATATAATCTGTGTCCCGAACAAAGTATTAAATTACAAAAGGAAGACCCTATTAGAGACTGGGCATGATATTAGGGACCCGACTTGTTTTTATAATTAGACTAGGGGCTCTCTCGGGTTTTCCTGATAGAGAATTAGTAGATATGTTAGCAATTATAGTTCGGAGAAGGATAAAGCTACCTTGAAGAATTATGCGCCGATCCAGTGAGGAGGCAATGAGTTTTTAGACCACCGTGGTAGTCTAAAACTACTCGAACTTACTTAACCGAAGAATTAACAGTCGGATTCGACAATTCTTGGATTGGACAACTACATTCAAAAGAAAGGGTAAAGGCTATTTTATATCCCGAAATTCTAACGGAAACGGGTACAATGAGGTTAAACCTGTAGGTGTGACTAGCTAGGTAGCACCTTATTTTATAACTAGTAGCGCCCCGCGGTTTTGCCCGCGTTGTGTCCATTCCTGTGGGAATTTCGGGATGAAAAATAGCCTATGTTACTCGTGGATAATGTAGCTTTCGAATAGTGAAAGAATTTTTAAAAACGGTCCAGTAGTTTTTGAGCCTATTCATTACAACCAAACAAACAAAGTTTTCCTCTTTATATATTAGTGTAGACTAGCCGCACCGTGCTTCGGAGGGCACGTCAAATTGTCGGTTCCTCTATTTCAAAAGAGTAAGTGAAAGTACTGGTGGTAAATCATCACAGCACGTTTGCCGTAACACTCCTCTCACTGTGGTTAAACTTTCATTCAAATCAGTCTAGCCATTTAAGCTTATAAGAAAAACAATTCCCACAACTTTCACATTAATACTATAAGACAGTAATATCTGCGGTTCTAAGCTTAAACAACTTTGCATAAAACTATTTTCGAAGACAGAAATAACTAATACTAAGCTTCAAAACCTTCTAGATCTAAAATGGTAGAAAACTTTCATTTCGCAAAGATAACGTTAAGAATTTAGTATTTTAATAACACGCTCTGATATTTTAAGGTGGCGTATGAGAGAATTTAGCGAATGTTTTTAAAGATTCAAGAATTTTTGATAGAAATACCCGAGGAAATCCGGAGACATCACGCTCGCTTGAGCTTAAATAAGATGTTCTCGCGACTACATGGAGACGTTTTTGTACGACTTAAGTTATAGGATTATGGCATCTAGCTGTTCCCCGCAGTGTTACTTTTTCCCGAGGGAATTTCGGGATAAAATGTCTCCCATGTGTTATTCTGGTGTAATATCAGTTTTACTGAAAAGTTTCATCCAAATCCGTTCAATAGTTTTTGCGTGAGTAACAAACATACATACATACATAGATACATACATAGATACATACATATGTACATACATACATACATACATGCATACATACATCCATACTCGCAAACTTTCGCGTTTATACCTAATAAGCTATAGGATTTTGGCGTTACTACCATCGCAGACTATATGATAGGTCAGACATCTTAAGTTATACTGACATACTGCTGTGACGACGTCAATTAAATCAACGATTAACTAATTGTCTTTTTCTAACTTGTGCATATTATTAACGTATTACCATGGGTTTTATCGCAGCACAAAATATTGTTTTTACTTGCTAAAAACCAATATTTGTGACAAAAATATTTAAAAAACAGAAATCTCGCGATTAAGCTCGCGAAAATAGGAAACTAATCAAACTCATACAGCCTCCGTGGTCTAGTGGTTTGAGCGCTCGGCTCACGATCCGGAGGTTCCGGGTTCGATTCCCGGTGGGGATATCTCACAAAAATCACTTTGTGAGACTGTCCTCAGTTTGGTTAAGGCATTGCAGGCTGAATCACCTGATTGCCCGAAAAGTAAGATGATTCCGTGTTTCGGAGGTCACGTTAAGCCGTCGGTCCCGGTTACTTTTTACGGATAGTAGACGTTACATGAGCCATGTCAGAGGCCTTTGGCGGCTCAATATCTCTGACACCAGGATTGGTCAGGTTGACCATCCACTCGATAAGAAGAAGATCAAACTCATAAACATTCGCTTCAGCTCTTACTTCGAGCTACAACAAACCCGGGTTATGTGTGAGGACGTCTAAGCAAACGTGACGCCAACACGTTTTGAAAGTAAATTTAAAATTTTACTTTTAAACTAGTTATTGGTCTCGTGAATTATTCACAAATGTTTTTCCTGAACAAGCCTTGTTTGTACGGGAATACAAAACGGGATTCAGAAGGTATTTGTTTGTTTGTTTTGTATTTAGTTCTGTTATTGATTGACATGGTGAGTTCGTTTCGTTTACTGTTACTTTACTTTCTATCTTATATTATTTTGTGGCTGATGCTAATATTTATATAAGGCCAGTTACAGAATAGTGTTTTATCTGCAGTGCAAGACACACATAGTGCGTCTGCAGGCCGTGTGCGAGTCGTGTCACATTGTATTCCTTATATTTATTTCTGAAAACCCTACAGTTGGTGTATAATTCAGAATAAAAATATGCCGAAAGGTGTCGAATTAGTACACAATTAATTTAGTCACAATAAAAGCTGAAAACGTTACTGTTTCTGAAAAAACTATCACTAACAGGTACTTACTTTTAATAACTTTTTGATACTCACGAAACAGCAAGTACCTTTTAAAACCACCTATTAGATAGTGATACGATACAGTCAATATATTGTTAAAAGGCTGTAGTACTTCAGAACAAAGGCCTATAGGTATCTACTTCCCTTTCCAAATATCGCCATATTGTTTACTGTAACGCTCGGGGCGTAGTTTAACTAACCGATGTAAACTCATTGTGATTGTTAAGCAACGTGCAGCCCGGACGATTCCTACTTGGATGAGTGACTGATAGTGGCATTTCTATCTGAGCACTACCGTGCTTCGGAGAGCACGTTAAATTGTCGGTCTCGGTTGTTTCAATTGTTATACCAAGTCAGAGGCCTTTCGGCGGTCTAAAATCTCCGACACCAGGGTTGGTCACTGACCTACTCGAACTTACGTTTACTACAAACCAGCGACTTATTAAGTGAATCTTATTCATTACTAGCAGCGCCCCGCGGTTTTACCCGCGTTGTGCCCGTTCCCGTGGGAATTTCGGGATAAAATGTAGCCTATAGCCTTCCTCGATAAATAGACTATCTAACAGTGAAAGAATTATTCAAATCGGTTCAGTAGTTTCTGAGATTAGCGCGTTTAAACAAACAAACAAACAAACAAACAAAACAAACTCTTCAGCTTTATAATATTAGTATAGATTCATTTAATAAATGACTTGGAAACTGAAAGTAAATGACGCATCTTAATTTTTTCCCGCCATTATCCTTAAGACTTAAAATATTATCACAGAAACGTGTTGTCGTTCGGTCATTGGTTTTTCTTATAGTTAACTAGCTGCGCCCCGCGGTTTTACTCGCGTTGTACCCGTTCCCGCGGGAATTTCGGGATATAAAATAGATGTTGTCCGATTCTCAGGCCTACCCGATATGTACACAAAATTTCATGAGAATCGGTCGAGCCGTTTCAGAGGAGTTCAACCACGGTACCCGTTCCCGCTGGAATTTCGGGATGAAAAATAGATGTTGGCCGATTCTCAGACCTACTCAATATGCTCACAAAATTTCATGAGAATCGGTCAAGCCGTTTCGGAGGAGTACGGGAACGAACATTGTGACACGAGAATTTTATATATAAGACTAGCAACGCACCGCGGTTTTACCCGCATTGAGCCCGTAGTAAAAATAGCCTATAACCTTCCCGTTGAATGTTGCTAACCATTACAAAAAATGTTATTAAAATCAGATTGGTATTTTCTGACAAGCTTTTAAAGAAACAAAAATCTAACTCTTCAGCAAATAGACAGGTGGTTATTTTAAGGCATAAAAGGAGTTGCCGATTGTTTCCGTTGTACTATGTCGGAGACTATTAAGCGGTCTTAAAACTCCGACCATTCAACGGGAAGGTTATAGGCTTTATTTCATCCCGAAATTCCTTCGGGAACGAGCCCGGGCGCTACTAGTCTATCTATCATAATATTTAACTTTCTGTCTTCACTTTATCACAATTTACATGTGGCATAAATTACTTCAACTTTACACGAAAGTAAAGGTGCACTCATATACTTCTTCTTCATCGGGTGGATGGTCAACCTGACCAATCCTGGTATCAGAGTTATTGAGCCGCCAAAGGCCTCTGACATGGCTCATGTAACGACTACTATTCGTAGAAAGTAACCGGGACCGACGGCTTAACGTGCCCTCTGAAGCACGGAATCATCTTACTTTTCAGGCAATTAGGTGATTCAGCCTGCAATGCCCTAACCACTGATGGCAGTCTCATAAAGAGATTTTTGTGAGATATTGTCCCCACCCGGAATCGACCCTGGAACCTCCGGATCGTGAGTCGAGCGCTCAAACCACAAGACCACGGAGGCTTTAACTCACATACTAATAAGTATACTTAGTATACTCGTAGGTATAGGTGCTTGCGTTACCTCTTTCATAACATATTCCAGTCGGGTGTGTCTCATAAAAATTGGCATTACTTCTTACTTAAATGACACTTAACATTCTGTGAGCAACGTTTTGCATCCGATGGAATCATTATAGAAACCTCTCGTGAGTACCAGATGTATTTAACTTGTTAATTTACGTGCAAAGAAATCGGTGGCGTTTACGTTTTTTAAGAGTAAATATAAGTAAGCGTGAGTAGGTTTGTGGCCAACCTCGGAGTTTTTAGGCGCTTTAACGCCTCCGATATGGTCTAGCGATTGAAACAACACCGATAATTTAACGAGCCCTCCGAAGCACGGTAGCGCTCTGATAGAAATGCCACTATCAGCCACTCATCCAAGTAGGGATCATCCGAGTTGCACGTTGCTTAACAGTCGCAGGGAACTAACATCGCTTAGTCAAGCTACACCACGCTTACTTGGATGGGTGGCCGATAGTGGCATTTCTATCTGAGCACTACCGTGTTTCTTAGGGCACGTTAAATTATCGGTCCCGGTTGTTTCATTCATTAGACCATGTCGGAGGCCTTTAGGCGGTCTAAAAACGCCGCCACAAGGGTTGGCCACTAACCTACTCGACTTTCTTATTTAATCAATGAACGGTGCACGGAACCACAGATTATTAAATAGTTACTTCGTACAGAACTCTGAATAAGTACTTAATGGTATTAGTTGGTATTATGCAAGTGAATACCACATAACCACGGCTACTAAGTAGGTACATAAAATACTTAGAACTGCTTTAGATCCAAACAATATCAAACACAAATTCCCAACCATGAATACATAATATATTAAGTAATCAAAACTTGTAACATTATACTAGAATGGACTCGTCTAGTACTGAATAAATTAAAACACGCGTAAAATATAATCTTACCAAGCCTAAAGTCAACATTACTATATAACCTCCCTTAGTCTTGTTAAGGTGAAATAAAGGAACAATTTACGAAAATATCCTTCTAGAATGTTTTAATTTTGTAAAGATTGTTATCCTGTCCTTGCCGTATTCTTTGTCTTCATTATTTATTCAAGATTTTTAATTAAAATAGTTTTAATGGGCCGCCTGTAAAGAGTGCCGTGGAGGTAGCAAAGTTTGTTGTAAACAATGTAAAGATTGATGACGAAATATTGTGGTTTTGTTGCCTCTGTGGTAAGCTTTGTTTTGAATTTAGAACGAAGTTTAGCGTTATTAAAATGTTTTTAATAATCTGTTCCGGTTAATAAAACCTTTTTCTATTATCAAAATATTGAAAAAGTTTTTAATAGGAACCTTACGCTTTCATGACTTTTACTCAAGGCATGGATTTAATATTATACAAAAGGACTTTATTTTTATATTAAATCCATGTTTTTACTTGGCCCTTGATTACTTAAATTCAAATCCAAAGACCAACTTAACAACAAGAGGTCAAATGTAAAAGAATAAAAAGTTCAACCTAAGCAACGCCCACACTATCTCAGTTTCTTATTTTCCCACATTTTTACCGCAACCAATTGGAAAATGAACAAAAATATAAAATTATTTTCGCCGTAAACCGTACAAGGTACGATAATTGGGCGGCTGGGCGTCCTAACCCCGGCCCTGTCTAAGAAAACATTGAGGGAACGCTCTTGTTTGACCGCGGGGCAATTTTTCGCACTATTTCACCTGTCCAACACAAAATTCACTCGTTTTTACCCGTTTCACCTCTTACATGTTGTGGATATATTTTTGTTTTTGAAGCACCTAGTATATTAATACCTTTACATTATTTATTAGAACTGACCTTTACCTATGCTTTAGGGTTTCTTTAAGATGTGTGATTGAATTGAGTAGCTATAGGTACTAGGTAGGTATCTATCTAAGACAATCTAGGTACAAGTATTTCCTATCTTTTCTTTTACAAAAATGTGTTTCGAGATTAATTAAACGTGCATGCAAAATTTCAGCTCAATCACTAACCGAGAAGTGGACCCAATTTTACTTGCAAAAAAAATTTTATTACAGGCAGGGAACTATAATAAAAGCTTTTAATAATATCAGTCTATGTACTTAAAACTGTAATTGTGATATTTGACTACTCTAAGGTGTATGGTTAATACAAAAACAAAGATTAGATAAACAGGTAATTTTATTTTTAATAGTAAATTTAAAAAATAATGACCTGAACAAAACAGGTAACATAATATTAAAGTCAATAATTAGTTATGTAGGTACGGTACCTACATAACTAATTATTGACTATAAGTACCTAAGGTACCTTGTAAAAAAAAAATGCTTATTACGGTTTAGTACTTCAAAATATTATACAAAGCACACAGATAAGGTTAGGTATGTATTTTATTATTCCTTTGTTGTCAGTCCCAATGTCTCTTCCAGCTTCTCTAACTCCAAAGACTCTTTGTAAGAACCCTTTGGATATTTTCTATGTAGGTCACTTATTTTTGCCTGCTGATTGGATACCACGTAATGGTGTCGAATGTCGAATCGTAATCATGTTCAAACAACTACGAAATTAAGTTCATTTGTTTTCGCTACCGTTGCGATATTCTATTCACGTTCAAAAGCAATCTTTAAATAAATTAAAATGTTAAAAAGTTAAGTCTGTAGATGCTTGCTTTTTGTTTTGTCCTAGCGAAAGAATTTTAATTTGTCATTTAATTAAGTTCCAACTGAATTGACAAACTAGTACGGTTTTACGGTTTACTTCGATATATTGGTTTAAAGACCTTTTAAAGCTACCTACATTAAATAATACAGTCTATCTCACGGCTGCCTGCAGCCGCAAGCTATCTCTAAGATAGCAGCTAACGGCAATCTAAAATTGCACATCACATATTTTTCAAAAAAAATTAAGTAGAGTTCAGCAGTTTTGCATTTTTGCGTGATCCATCTTCGTAGATAACTCAAGAATAGTTTTCTAGTCATCTGTGGATAAAAAAATATTTAAGTACATTATGACTTTGGCAATGACAGTGAAAGTGACAGTAAAATAAAATGGCGCGTTAGACAATTTCTTTGACATTCATTCATGTGACGTTTGCTTCAACTTTCAAGTGCATTGCCGAATTTTGTTTGTGTTTACTTGTAACGGAAAAGTATTTTTTGCCTAGTTTTCTGCAATATTTTAGCTAAATTACTCTAAATTAGCCATATAGTTAAGTTGCGCACATTGTGAAACGTATTAAACATGAGTTTCTCTTTCGGAACCGCCACTACAACGGCGGCAAACACTTTTGGCACAAGTACTCCTTCATCAGGTATTTTACATCATTTGTTAGTTATTTATCGAATAACCAAGAAGGTTTACGTATCATTCACTTCAATTATCATCCAATTTGACGTTATTTTCAATCATTTTCTGATAAAATTACTTTTGGCACATAACCTCACTTTTTATTTATTACAACTTGTTACAATACAAAATTTCCTTGTGTTTATTATTGAAAATACGATGTAATATTACAGGTTTCGCTTTTGGCAGTGGTGATGCTGCTAAACCACTGTTTGGTTCTACAAATACAGGTAAAATATATATTATTACACATCAATCACTAGCAGCGCCCCGCGGATTCACCCGCGGTATTGTACCGGTAGAAATCACGGGATGAAAACCAGCCTATAACCGTCCCGTTGAATAAGACTTACCCTTCATGAAGAATAATTCAAATCAGATTGATAGTTTCAGAGATGAGCACATACAAACAAACAAAAATCACCTTCAGCTTTATTATATTAGTAAAGATCAAGAATCAAGAAGTACATAACAATCCATTAAATTGATCTTAAACACCTTTTCCCCCTAAATAACTTAAACATAATAATAAAGTACTAAATACATCCACCCATCTGTTTTCAGAAAATAAACCATCATTTAATTTTACAAGTCCTACGACAAGTGCTCCGGGATTCGGTAGTTTTTCATTTGGAGGCGCAAAGACTACTGCGGCAACCTCGTCATTGTGTAGGTCTTCAAAATAATTGTATTAACCAGTAATACACATCCTAACAATCTATATATAATGCCATCATTTAGATTTTAAATGTAATACTAAACATTAAATAATCTGAATCAAATTTTAAATATACATAAACTCATGGGATTGAATTGTAAAATGAATTAATCAACTATTTCATTTTAAACCATCATCATTATGTATTTAGAAAACCTTTCAAACATGGCATGTTATTTGTTCTTAAGTGGACAGCATAGCTCTTAGCAAAATCACCTTTTATTGGCCAATTTAGAATGGTTTCTGCAATGTTACGCTATGCGTGGTGACCACCTATCAAAGTGAGGCATAGCAATGTAATATCGTATCATATGTATGTACATAGCATATTGATGGATAACCACCAATCTTATAAGACATAGCAATAGCATAGTTAAAGTGGCAATCATATCAAATGTAGCATATCTCTGATAGTAACAATGTCCATTTTATGTACTCCTAAATAAAATCATAGAAGAAATAGTTTTTATGTAATATTTTGTTATTAAATTGCCCGTTTTATTAGCAATAATGACAAATTAATTATTAAACAACCCTTATTGTTATTTTCAGTTTCTTCTCCAGCCGCCACAAGTGCAGGCTCCGCGTTTGGTGCGAGTAAGCCTTTAGGGTTTGGAGCTCCGCCCAACCAGACTGTAGGCAGTCCCTCCTCGGGGTTCGGACAAGTAAGTTACATTGAACCAAAAAAGTGTGTATAGTATTTTATTTCCTTGCTTCGGAGGGCATGTTAAGCCGTCGGTCCCGGTTACTTTATACAGATAGTAGTCGTTACATGAGCCATGTCAGAGGCCTTTGGCGGCTCATCAACACTGACACCAGGATTGGTCAGGTTGACCATCCACTCGATGAAGAAGTATTTTACTTATTCAGACCTCTCATCTCACGGTACTAAAAACACTTAAAAACTAACAAGTACTAAGTAAAGACCCTAATATTATTAACTAGCAGTGCCCCGCGGTTTTACCCGCGTTGTACCCATTCCTGTGGGAATTTTGGTATGAAAAGTAGTCTTTGAATCACTATATATCTAAACAGCACGAAAATCCGTTGAGTGGTTTGAGAAAATATATTACATACAGACAGACAGCTTTTGTGGACTTTGTTTTATGTTTTGATTTCTCTCCTTACAGTCTTTCGGTGGTTTAAATGCTCTGCAGCAATCAACGCCTGCGCCGGCGTTTGGTGCACCTGCTAACACTCAAAGTCAAGGTAATTGTAATATTTATAATAAGTCTACTTACGCCCCTATTTAGACGTCAATGCTTCTTAAGTAGAGATTTAATGAATTATTTTCATATGTAATATGTCCTCCGAAGCTTGTAACAGTTGTAACTCAAAATAGTAAAAAGTGGTACAGTTAATAGTTTAGTTGTAGATTTGTTAGAAGTTGTTACGTGATAAGAGTGAATATCGTGTATGGGTCCTATAGGCGCTGCGCCCCCGTTCGGCGCGGCGGCGAGCTCCGCGTTCTCGTTCGGCGCCGCGCCCGCGCCCGCGCCCGCCGCCCCCGCGCCCCCCGCCGCGCCCGCCGGCTTCGGCTTCGGGACACCTCCGGGGTTCCCGGCCACACAAGGAGCTGCCGTAAGTAATCACACTAATATTATAAATGCGAAAGTTTGTGAGGATGGATGTAATTATGTATGTTTGTTACTCTTTCACGAAAAAACTACTGGACGGATTTGGACGAAACTTATACTACTGTAATAGACCTAGAGCCCGTGAACCCCAGACCTTCGTTATTTTATAAAAGCTGAAAGTTTGTCAGCGCATACTCCCACACACAGGTAAGAACGATGGACTATTATGAAGTTTGGGTTATCGTGGCTTTGGCAGGTAAACGGTACTAAAGGTGTGTAAAATACCGATCTAAATTCATCAAATAATAAAGTGTGATATGTGACATGACATATGCCATTTGAAAGCTCTTGAAGAGTTGTACAAGTCACCCTTTGACGGTGATATCGAAATCGACGGCGAACTTGGTGTTTTCGACCATTGAAGATTGGAGTTGACCTTTGCTATGGACGCTGATCCTAATGCTCAACAGTGACATGACCTATATCATTTGAAAGCTCTTGACAAGTTGTACAAGTCACCCTTTGACGGTGATATCGAAATCGACGGCCAACTTGGTGTTTTCGACCATTGAAGATTGGAGTTGACCTATGCTATGGACGCTAATCCTAAGTGACATGACCTATGTCATTTGAAAGCTCTTGACAAGTTGTACAAGTCACCCTTTGACGGTGACATCGAAATCGACGGCCAACTTGGTGTTTTCGACCACCGAAGATTGGAGTTGGCCTATGCCATGGACGCTGATCCTAATGCTCAACAGTGACATGACCTATGTCATTTGAAAGCTCTTGAGGAGTTGTACGAGTCACCCTTTGACGGTGATATCGAAATCGATGGCCAACTTGGTGTTTTCGACCATTGACCTTTAGTACCGTATACCTGCCAAAGCCACGATAACCCAAACTTCATAATAGTCTATCGTTCTTACCTGTGTTGGGAGCATGCGCTGACAAACTTTCAGCTTTTATAAAATAACGAAGGTCTGGGGTTCACGGGCTCTTGGTCCATAATATAGTGTGTACATCAAAATAACACATGGGATACATTTTATCCCGAAATTCCCGCGGGAACGGGTATAAAGCGGGTAACACCGCTGGGCGCTGCTTGTTAATCTATATATATTAAATAAAGTCGTGTTAGTTGCACCATTTATAACTCGAGAACGGCTGGACCGATTTTAATGATTCTTTTTTTTTTATTTATCTTTGTCAGGAATAGGATAATCTATATAATAAAAATGAATTACTGTTCGTTAGTCTGCTTAAAACTCGAGAACGGCTGAACCGATTTGGCTAATTTTGATCTTGAAATGTTTGTCGTAATCCAGGGAAGGTTTAAACGGTAAGCAGTGACGGAATAAATGCGAGTGAAACCGCAGGGCACAGCTAGTAAGGAATAAAAATCTTTATAAACACATAGGCACATCACTAATATTATTACAACTTAATACTGTTACAACTATATGTTTCAGAATCCACAAGCACCTCAGTCAACAGCGGCCGGTTTCGGTTCGTCCGCGTCATTCGGACAGTCCCCTGGTTTTGGCGCTAAACCGAACCTTAGCTTCGGTGGTACTGGAGCTGCTGGTATGTTCTACTATCTATACTCACATTAATAAATAGTATAACTTCATTATACTCAATACTATACCGCTTTAGAATATATAACCTACTAGCAGCACCCCGCGGTTTTACCCGCTTTGTGCCCGTTCCCGTTGGAATTTCGGGATAAAAAATAGCCTATAACCTTCCCGTTGAATGTGTCTATTACAAAAATAATTATTTAAAGCGGAAAGGTAATTCTTGAGATTAGCTCGAACATACAAACTAATTTTACCTCTTTATAATATTAGTATAGAAGTATAGATTTATTAAAATACGGATTGTCAGTCCCGCTAGTCATTCCGTGATCACGATTGGTGTAATCCGCTCGTGACGTCGGGTACGTATTTTAACGATTATCCCAAAATAACCTAACGTATTCAACGTTACGTTATACCGAAATAATCGTTAACCAATAACCTTCTCTTGAAAGTTAAATGTGGTTTCAATACAAAAATCTATTTTGAAGAGTTCGGTCCAGAGACTACCTCTCAAAATTCCCTTTCTTTATTGTTAATTTTCAATGCGAAATTCTTTTCGTAAAAGGTAGCCTATCTATAAAGGGGCGGTGAATACCTAGTATCTCAAAATAAAACAGAAATATTCTACATATACTCAAAGGGTAAAAACGGGTCTCTATTACTGCGACTTCGCTGTCCGTCCGTCCGTCTGTCACCAGGCTGTATCTCAAGAACAGTGATAGTTAGACGGTTGAAATTTTCACAGAAGATGTATTTCTATGTCTTTTCAATATATTTTCTCCCTGCAGCGCCCGCATTCGGCACGCCCACTCAACCAAGCAACACACAGCCAGCTAACCTGAGCTTCGGCAGCGGAGGCCTTGGGTTCGGCTCGCCACAAACTACAGCTAACACTGCTCCTAATAACAACGCAGGGGGACTCTCGTTCGGTAGCGCGGCTGCTTCTACCGGTTAGTAAAGTTTCATTTTGCTTTTTAAGGCCTTTTAAATACTTGTTTTAATTTCCTGTTTCTACCCCACAGCTCAACCTCAACAGCAAGGGCTGTCGTTCGGCTCCACCCCCGCTACAGGTCTAAGTTTCGGTCAGCCTGCAACTTCACAACCCACAGGCCTGTCCTTTGGAAATACAGGACAAAACCTGAGCTTTGGATCTGCTACATCAACACCAGCAAGTACAGGTCAGTTCATATTCAATTTCGGAATGAAAAATATCCCGAGTAACATAAAGTTGTATAACTAAGGCTTTTATCACCAAACAGTAATATAGTAGGCCTATAATGGTAACCATTGTGACTGCTTGTACTATAACGGTTTTCAACAGAGTGGTTTGGTTCTATAAGATAATAGAGCGTTTAAGTCCATAAATTAGCTCTTTAAATGCTTACAGGACCTTACAAAAGAATATTTAAAGTGCTGCACTATAATGGGTACAAAATATACGATTATAGTACTATTTAATACTTTAGACAACCTTATTGACACTTTTATATATCTATTTGGCACTAATAAAACGTCAAAATTGCCTTTATAGTACTAGTACTGCAGCAGTATCGAAAACACTATTACAAGACAAATTTGCACTATAAAAGTACCTTGCGCAACCATTTCGAAACGTTTTAGCGTTTTAAAGGCTCCCTAAACATGGCTATGGCGCTAGTTCTGTTAAAGCCATGAAAATTCTTCTATAGTACTAAATAGTACCAAAATGACTTTTGGTGCATTTTCTACATAACTTATATTTTAAATAGCTTTATAAGTGAGTTTAGGTTACTTTTACAAGACTATTACATAATATGAAAGCTCTAAAATTTATAATTAATGGACTAATTAGATCTATACTAGCTTTTATGTATCATTTATATGATAAGTACTTTATAAATGGCGGCAGAGTGTCAAATGTTTACAGAAATCTCTTAGAAAACTACAGTAGTAAGGGTTTAATAATGGATTTAATATCTCTGCGTCGGTATAAAGGGAGCGGTAGTTATAAAAATAAGATAAAGGAGCGATACACACAAGCATTATCATCAATACAACAGGCTCATTTACAAAATGTAAATACTGGCCAAGTGGTTGCAGAAAATATGACACATGGTTCTGCACATAATATAATTATATTAATATTAGGTAGTCTTATTCATCACAAAATGATTTGGTAGGTGTGACTCGGTATGATAGCCACACACAATACAATTGCGTGCAAGTTTAAAATGTGTTTCTTGCCACGGCCATTCAAGTATATTATTACTTAAAAGTATAAAATGAAATCTCCTCAGGAAACAACCCACGTCCAAAAGATATATATTTATTAATTGCAGGTAGGGCATCACTGAAACAAACAAATAATTTTGATTTTTGGACAACGGAACCCTAATCCGTGTTAGGTGAAAAAATGGCTGCTGTTTTTTGTCATGGTAGCACATTAGCAGCATAGTTGGAGCCAATATGTACTATAGCAGCCATTGTCGGGAGAAGTTCTTATTTTATTAATTAAAAATTAAATAAAACATGAAAGTTATGAGGGCGCATTGTCAAATTTGAAATCAGTATAATGACTTTAACGACACAATTATTTTCGCAAGTGCAAGTTACTGCAGATTTACGGTCCATCCATGAATTTATTGTAGTCGAGCATGTCATTTTAATTACATGTTACGGTTATCAACGATTCTATATAGTGATATAAAACATAAACTTACCGATATTTGTTTTCTTGAAGACACTCACAATATACCGCACGAAAAAAGATCATTGGAAACTTTTACGGTGCAAAATAACACTATAAACATGTTTTGGTCACTTTTATAGAGCAAATTTATGTCAAAAACGTTGCAGATAGCGCTATTTTAGTACTAAAACGCGTTTCTAATCACTTTTACATTTCAATTACAGAGCTGATTTATCACCGTGACAGCTTTTATTTAATGATTATAGAATAAATCAGTCATAATACTAGGGCCTAAACCGGGGTGTATAAACATGTATAGTACTATTATAGTGCTAATCATGACATTAATTAGCACGCTCTAAAGCGTTCTCAGGTCTTTTATAGTACCAGATTTTGTTACTTGGGATAGCCTATGTTACTCGTGGATAATGTAGCTTTCGAATGGTGAAATAATATTTATAAACGGTCCAGTATAGCCGGGTCATTTTAGACAATTGAAATAAAGAAAATTCCGACAGAGCCAAATCTTCGTAGAGACCTTAGGTTTACCACAAGGAATAAAGTGTCAAAAGTCCCCATCAATCCCATGTGAGCTTCGGGACTTATTCGGGTCCCAAGGTCAAAATTTTAGGTTTTTTGGAATTTTCTCGAAAACGGTAAGTTTTATCGAAAAAGTACCTGAGAAAATAAAAAAGCTTATAAAATTCTCTATAACTTTAACTCTATCCACTTTTTCCATATTCCCAACCGTTATTGAACTACACGCTCCAGAAATGTAAAAATTAAGGACCTCGGGCAGGTAACTATGGAGCCTGCCCCAATGCTCAACAGTGACATGACCTATGTCATTTGAAAGGTCTTGAAGAGTTGTACAAGTTACTCCTAGACAGTTATATCGAATTCGATGGCCAACTCGGTGTTTTCGACCACCGAAGAATTACCACTGGAGGTGCTGTGGAGCCTGGACGGAATGCTCAACAGTGACATGACTTACGCATTTGAAAGCTCTTACAAGTCACTTTTTGATAGTTATGTCGAAATCGACGCCAAACTCGGTGTTTTCGACCACCGAAGAAAAAACACTAGGTGTATGTGCACTAATGTGCAGTTGACACTGATCGTATTGCTCAACAGTGACATGACTAATGTCATTTGAAAGCTCTCACAAGGCACTCCTTGACAGTTATATCGAAATCGACGGCCAACTCGGTGTTTTCGACCACCGAAGTATCGACACTGATCGTATTGCTCAACAGTGGCATGACACATATCATTTGAAAGCTCATAAAGAGTTTTATAAGTCACTCTTTGATAGCTATATCGAAATCGCCGTCCAACTTAGTGTTTTCGACCACGGAAGAATGGAGTTGGGCAATGCTATACCGAAGTATCGACCCTGATCCTAATGCTCAACAGTGACATGACCTATGTCATTTGAAAGCTCTTGAAGAGTTGTACGAGTCACTCTTTGACAGTTATATCGAAATCGACCGCCAACGCGGTGTTTTCGACCACCGAAGATCGACACTAGGTGTATGTGCAGTTGACCTTGGTGGTATTGCTCAAAAGTTACATGACCTATGTCATTTGAAAGCCCCTGAAGAGTTGTTCAAGTCACTCCTTGACATTTATATCGAAATCGACCGCCAACGCGGTGTTTTCGACCATCGAAGAATCGATACTGGGTGTATGTGCAGTTGACCCTGATGGTATTGCTCAACAGTAACATAACTTATGTCATTTGAAAGCCCTTGAAGAGTTGTCCAAGTCACTCCTTGACATTTATATCGAAATCGACGGCTAACTCGGTGTTTTTGACCAAAAATAAAAAAATATATGTACACATTAGTTAATAAAGGACCTTGAGAAAATTCCATTCTTCGGTGGTCGAAAACACCGAGTTGGCGGTCGATTTCGATATAAATGTCAAGGAGTGACTTGGACAACTCTTCAGGGGCTTTCAAATGACATAAGTTATGTCACTGTTGAGCAATACCACCAAGGTCAACTGCACATACACCTAGTGTCGATCTTCGGTGGTCGAAAACACCGCGTTGGCGGTCGATTTCGATATAACTGTCAAAGAGTGACTCGTACAACTCTTCAAGAGCTTTCAAATGACATAGGTCATGTCACTGTTGAGCATTAGGATCAGGGTCGATACTTCGGTATAGCATTGCCCAACTCCATTCTTCCGTGGTCGAAAACACTAAGTTGGACGGCGATTTCGATATAGCTATCAAAGAGTGACTTATAAAACTCTTTATGAGCTTTCAAATGATATGTGTCATGCCACTGTTGAGCAATACGATCAGTGTCGATACTTCGGTGGTCGAAAACACCGAGTTGGCCGTCGATTTCGATATAACTGTCAAGGAGTGCCTTGTGAGAGCTTTCAAATGACATTAGTCATGTCACTGTTGAGCAATACGATCAGTGTCAACTGCACATTAGTGCACATACACCTAGTGTTTTTTCTTCGGTGGTCGAAAACACCGAGTTTGGCGTCGATTTCGACATAACTATCAAAAAGTGACTTGTAAGAGCTTTCAAATGCGTAAGTCATGTCACTGTTGAGCATTCCGTCCAGGCTCCACAGCACCTCCAGTGGTAATTCTTCGGTGGTCGAAAACACCGAGTTGGCCATCGAATTCGATATAACTGTCTAGGAGTAACTTGTACAACTCTTCAAGACCTTTCAAATGACATAGGTCATGTCACTGTTGAGCATTGGGGCAGGCTCCATAGTACCTGCCCGAGGTCCTTAATTTTTACATTTCTGGAGCGTGTAGTTCAATAACGGTTGGGAATATGGAAAAAGTGGATAGAGTTAAAGTTATAGAGATTTTTATAAGATTTTTTATTTTCTCAGGTACCTTTTCGATAAAACTTACCGTTTTCGAGAAAATTCCAAAAAACCTAAAATTTTGACCTTGGGACCCGAATAAGTCCCGAAGCTCACATGGGATTGATGGGGACTTTTGACACTTTATTCCTTGTGGTAAACCTAAGGTCTCTACGAAGATTTGGCTCTGTCGGAATTTTCTTTATTTGATCACTATTTTTATGTCTAAAATGACCCGGCTAAGTAGTAACCTAGTAGTTTTGTTCCCTTAGGAATGGTACAGTTACGAACTAATGACAAAAATGAGAACTTATACCAAGTATCGCAGGCTTTTTCCTACATTCAAACTTTACCGCCTTCACGAATAAACAAGTTTAAATAAAACTAGTTCCGTCGCCACTCGCTAGATGGCGTTGTTACAAGTGTGCTAGATCGCGCTAACGTTGTGTTCTGGAGGGATGCTAGGTCATTGCCGGTATAAATTTTATATGTAGTACCAAAATGATCATTCCTAAATGAGGTTTAAATTATTTAAACATAATTTTTATAGGGTGATCCAATGGAATTGGGCAGTCACCTTTATAAATAAACTAGCAGCGCCCCGCGGTTTTACCCGCGTTGTGCCCGTTCCCGTAGGAGTACCATCTTTCACCTTCCCGTTGAGTGATCCATTACAAAAAGAATTTTTCAAATCTGACCAGTAGTTTCTGAGATTAGCGCGTTCAAACAAACAAACAAACTTTAGTAAAGATTAAATTTATTTAGTAAAAAAAATATTAGTTCAATAATGTACTTACACGAGGGTTGTTTGTAAATTTTAATTTTAAATACCGGGGGTATTTAAAATTAAAATTTACAATGTGCGCTTTCCCGTGTGTTTGCTGGGTTCAAAAACAGCCGTTTTCGAACCAATAGTTCCTGAGATTAGCCCTAACAAACAAACAAAGTTAAAAACTTTATCTCTTAACTAGCGGCGCCCCGCGGTTTTACCCGCGCTGTGCCCGTTCCCGTGGGAATTTCGGGATAAAAAATAGCCTATAACCTTCCCGTTGAATGTAGTTATCCATTACAAAAATAATTATTCAAATCGGTTCAGTAGTTTCTGAGATTAGCGCGTTTAAACAAACAAACAAACAAACAAACAAACAAACAAACAAAACAAACTCTTCAGCTTTATAATATTATATATAATATATATCTCTTAATAAATATTAGTATAGAGAAACATAATATAAGTATAGATTACTAAATTACTATTAGTAATAACAGTATTATCTTATTACTGTACTGTAACAGCCTCCGTGGTATTGTGGTTTGAGCGCTCGGCTCACGATCCGGAGGTTCCGGGTTCGATTCCACAATATTTCACAAAAATCTATTTGTGAGATTGTCCTCAGTTTGGTTAGGGCATTGCAGGCTGAATCGCCTGATTGCCCGAAAAGTAAGATGATTCCCTGCTTCGGAGGGCACAAGCCGTCGGTCCCGGTTACTTACTACGGACAGTAGTCGTTACATGAGCCATGTCAGCGGCCTTTGAAGGCTCAATAACTCTGACACCAGGATTGGTCAGGTTGACCATCCACCATCGATGAAGAAGACTGTACTGTACGTTCCAAAAAAAATGCGTTAAGGGTTAGTTCAGATCTGATAGATGATGCGACGAGCGTACCACCGGTCGCGTCTATTCGGTCGAATGGGTTCGTTCATATCAAACGGAAAATGCGTCGGGCGTATCATCCGTCTTGCCTACCGTCAGTTTCTACGCTTAGCATATACAGGGCGGTTGTGTTGTGGAATACTGAATTTTAAAACGAAGCCTATCGAAATAATTGCTATTTGGGAGACTAGAGCAAGACCATAACAAGAAACGTCGATATTGGGAGCATCCTTAATGGGTTGATTACGTCTGACGAGTACAGTGGCGAGTAAATGCACTCCCGGCAGAGAGAGTCGCCGAACCGAATGGGTGGGTGGTCACACATATTTACTATAGTGGCGAGTCAGTTTAGTTTTTATGGTTCCGTACCCAAAGGGCAAAAACGGGACCCTATTAGGGCTCCCACACAAAACTGCATTGCGATGCGATGCGAATTCGCATCGCAGAAACTAGAATTTAAAAAACTAGAATTTCTGCGATGCGATTTAGTGCGGCGAACCGTTTGGTAGGGTGACCATTCCTTCAAGTGTAGGCCGTGCTGGACGTGTTTTTAGGAAGCGTAAGATGGATCGCAAAAAGATTATTGCACTGCTGTTATTGTTCAACTCGCCAGCTCGCCAACTCGCCAACTCGCCAATTCGCCAATGCCAAATGCACGGCCTTCAAGCCACACCTCCTTGCCCGTCGGAGTGGGGAGCGTGAGGTTTTTTCGTTACGGAATTTCTGGATTCGGTCCCCGCGCTCAAGGCCCGCGATAGAAGCTATGCAATAGCTTAATAGTTTTGTTATAAAACATATATATTATCTTTCCATTTATCACAAAAAAAAATTTTTTCAATAGCCCAATTCCTGTCCTGAAATGGTGTCACCAAGGATGACGTAATATGACAGGAATGTGCGATGCGAAGCAAATCGGAAATTCTTACGATGCGTCGTGCGAATTCGCAGATTTTTGCGATGCGATGCGAATTCGCAGTTTTGTGTGGGAGCCCTGTCATATTACGTCATCCTTGGTGACACCATTTCAGGAAATTTCAGGACAGGAATTGGGCATTTGAAAAAATTTTTTTTTGTGATAAATGGAAAGATTATATATTAGTTTTATAACAAAACTATTTTTATTTCATTTTTTTCGCAATAATTCAAAAGTTATTTCAAAATAAAAATTAATTTTTGAATCCAGTACCGAAGACAGGCCGACAGCTCCCGAACAAACCCGAGCGCGTGTGACGTCATAATGTTAGTTTTCACTCCGCCGTTTCAGCCGTAAACGCTGGACTGTTATTAAATAGCTATAACATTATGACGTCACAACTATGGTGACCAATCATGGCGCGTTTATAGTCACGTGATTTTTATTTAAATTTTATAAATTTTTAATTGTTTATAATTAATTGAAAAACATTTTTTTAAAGTTTTTTGCATTAAATATCAATATTATAAATAATAAAAATTTAAAATACATAAAAAAAATTAATATTAATTTTTTTCAAAAGCCCAATTCAGACAATATTAAAGGTATGGTCACCCTACCAAACGGTTCGCCGCACTAAATCGCATCGCAGAAATTCGCATCGCAAGTTTCTGCGATGCGAATTCGCATCGCATCGCATCGCAGTTTTGTGTGGGAGCACTTACTGAGACTTCGCTGTCCGTCCGTCCGTCCGTCTGACTCCAGGCTGTATCTCAAGAACGGTAAAGCTAGACAGTTGAAATTTTCACAGACGATGTATTTCTATTGCCGCTATAACAACAAATACTACGCTATAAAAATAAAATAAATATTCAAGGGCAAAAAAACACGTTTGTTGAATGAGAACCCCACTTGTATATTTGTTTTATTTTATTTTTAGTATTTGTTGTTATAACGGCAATAGAAATACATCATCTGTGAAAATTTCAACTGTCTAGCTAGCACCGTTCTTGAGATACAGCTGGTGACAGACGGACGGACAGCGAAATCTCAGTAATAGGCCCCGTTTTTACCCTTTGGTTCGTAGAGTGTCCATATTCAAAGAAGCACTTAAAGTTATTTTTTACTAGCCGCACCCCGCGGTGTTAAACCCGCCTTGTACCCGTTCCCACGGGAATTCCGGGATACATTTATACTATTGAGGACTTTTTGTAGATCTTTTGAAGACCATCATCTTTGTGATACATACTTTTGGTGTAAGATCAACCTTAGCGAGGGTAAGAGCTCGAAAGCGCAAATTTTCATCCGACTTGCTTCAAATGTATCGTCTCTGCACAGCTCCTATGTGTCGTAGCGTTATGTCATATAGCTTATAACCTGCCCAGGAGTATGGACTACAATCGTACCTAGTTTGGTTGGAATCCCTTCAGTACTTTTTGACCCATGCGTGCACATACAGACGGACAGACAGACAAAAAATTTATTGATTGCATTTTTTGCTTCAGTATCGATCACCATTCATCGTCCAATATTAATTTTGAATATATATTCAACTAGCAGCGCCCCAGCGTTTTACCCGCGTTGTGCCCGTTCCCGTGGGAATATCGGGAATTTTTATACATTTTTTATGTATCCTTCCTCTTGAATCACTCTACCTATTACAAAAAACCGCATTAAAATCCGTTGCGTAATTTTAAAGATTTAAGCATACAGACAAGCAGACAAAAATAGCGACTATGTTTTATACTATGTAGTAATGTACCGAATTGACCTCTACAGTTTTATTATAAGTAAGTATAGATAAAGATTTATTAAAGTGACCCAATTCATGCTATTTGGATCTCCTTTCAAAAATTGTATTAGATTAGAAAGCATATTTCACATTTCAGTTTCAATTTAATTCGATGAGATAGCATTCCTACAGAACACAACGTTAGCGCGATCTAGCGCGCTTGTAACAACTAATTTACTTTAGAATTTGTTTTTTCGTAATGGCGGTAAAATTTGAATCTAGGAGAAAATTTGTATAAGATA
Source organism: Cyclophora punctaria (assembly GCA_951394245.1). Classification (NCBI taxonomy): domain Eukaryota; kingdom Metazoa; phylum Arthropoda; class Insecta; order Lepidoptera; family Geometridae; genus Cyclophora; species Cyclophora punctaria. The sequence continues at coordinate 2,992,553 of OX596191.1, read as the reverse complement.
CTCAATTCATGTGATAAATTCGTTCCTATGGGAATTTTGGGAACAAAAACACGAAAATTAAAGCCTACCAGCAGCGCCTCGCGGTTTTACCCGCGTTGTGCCCGTTCCCGTAGGAATTCCGGGATGATAAACCTTCCTATAACCTTCCCGTTGAATCTATGTATGGCAAAAAAAGTTATTCAAATCGGGTTGGTAATTCTCGAAATTAGCTCGAACATACATACAAACAAACAAACTTACAAATTTTATCTCTATATAATATTAGTATAAATTATTCGGTATATAACTGTATTTAAATTTATTTATTTTGGTGAATTATATTATCAATTATATAGGATCACCTTCAAAAATTCAAATATTTTGTACATGTTACATTACATGATTGTATACCGGTAATGATATAGCACCCCTCCAGAACACAACGTTAGCGCGATCTAGCACTCTTGTAACAACGCCATCTTGCGAGTGGCGACAAAACTAACTTACTTTAGAATTTGTTTATTCGTAAAGACGGTCAAGTTTGATTGTAGAATAAAGCATATAAACTTGGTACAAGAAGAAAAGTATTGAGTTTCTTTTTAACCGACTTACAAAAGGAGGAAGGTTATCATTCTTACCTCATTATCAGCCGTTCGTTTGTTGACCAGTGTCAAAAATTATTTCTTTAGTTGAACAGAATGGTGCTACTTTGATAGATTTAAAAAAATACACAATTTATATTCTTGTACTGATATCTTTTGTGAGATGAGAGGAATTTTCTCTTACTCTATTTCCAACTATACACTTTGTCAGGCACTCCAACATTATTCTTCTTCTTCTTCATCGAGTGGATGGCCAACCTGACCAATCTTGGTGTCAGAGTTATTGAGCCGCCAAAGGCCTCTGACATGGCTCAAGTAACGACTACTATCCGTAGAAAGTAGCCGGGGCCGACGGCTTAACGGAGCACGGAATCATCTTACTTTTCGAGCAATCAGGTGATTCAGCCTGCAATGCCCTAACCAAACTGAGGAAAGTCTCATAAAGAAATTTCTTAAGACGTAATGAATAATTTTAATAATTTTGAAGTCGGTTAGATAATTTTTTAAAGGTATTCTTCTTCATCGAGTGTATTAAATGGCTGAATAGATTTTCATGATATTAATGCCTTTATATTATTTTCAGGTCTCAGTTTCGGTACTACAGTCACAACATCAGCCCCGCAGCCCACTGCTGGGCTTAGTTTTGGGACTCCCGCGTCGTCAGCGGCACCCGCGCCTACCGGAATTTCCTTTGGTAAATATAGCAATAAGTCTCACTGATTTCAATGTATTACATACTACCAGCGTCCCGCGGTTTTACCCGCGTTATGCCCGTTCCCGTGGGAATTTCGGGATTTTTTATACATATAAAACTTCCTCTATCTATTTAAAATAACGCGTCAAAATCGTAGCGTAGTTTTAAAGATCTAAGCATAGATAGGGACAGACAGACAGCGGAAAGCGACTTTGTTTTATACGTAATGATTTTCACTAGTGCCTGCGGTTTAACCCCCGTTGTATCCGTTCACAAATCCCAAATTGTGACTGGAGAATCATCCCAAACGATGGCACATTAGCTGTTCTATGCCCGGTTAGAACTACATCCGACCGCAACAAGGCTACAAGTGATGATGTCACCCTGTCTCATTTCTGGGCTGAGTCAATTTAGTGCCAGTGACCAATAAAGAACAGCCTTCGTGGTCTTGTGGTTTGAGCGCTCGGCTCACGATCCGGAGATTCCGGGTTCGATTCCCGGTGGGGACAATATCTCACTAATATCACTTTGTGAGACTACCCTCAGTTTGGTTAGGGCATTGCAGACTGAATCACCTGATTGCCCGAAAAGTAAGATGATTCCGTGCTTCAGAGGGCACGTTAAGCCGTCGGTCCCGGTTACTTTCTTCGGATAGTAGTCGTTACATGAGCCATGTCAGAGGCCTTTGGCGGCTCAATAACTCTGACACCAGGATTGGTCAGGTTGACCATCCACTCGATGAAGAAGAAGACCAGTAAAGAAGAACACCGTACAATATTATCTGACAACCCTTTCCTTTACTTCTAGGCACGCCCGCGTCTTCCGCAGCCACATCTCAACCCCCATCCCTTAACCTTTCGTCTGCTCCAACGGGGCTGAGCTTCGGAACTACACCCGCGAGCACACAGGGACAGACTACTGGTAAATATAGTATACTAGCCGCGCCCCGCGGTGTTACCCGCGTTGTACCCGTTCCCGCGGGAATTTCGGGATAAAATGTATCCCATGTGTTATTTTGATGTATAACCTATATTACTGTAAAGTTTCATCCAAATGTGTTCAGTAGTTTTTGCGTGAAAGAGCAACAAACATACATCCATAAATCCATACATACATTTATCCTCACAAACTTTCGCATTTATAATATTAGATAGGATAGGATAGATAAACATATAGGCACATGCCTCGTATTTTTACTTAAAAATTGTTTTTTTTTTGTTGTTTCACAGCAGCACCAACAAGCCTATCATTCGGTACGACAACATCGCAACCGACTACCGGCTTGAATTTCGGAACGACTTCAACTGCTCAACCGACAACCGGCTTGAATTTCGGAACAACTTCCACTGCACAACCGACAACCGGCTTATCTTTTGGCACGGCGACTTCACAACCAACCACCGGCTTATCTTTTGGAACAACGACTTCACAGCCAACAAGCTTATCTTTTGGCACGACGACTACACAACCAAGCGCCGGCTTATCGTTTGGGACGACGACTGCGCAAACGGCTAGCGGCTTGTCTTTCGGCACGACTACAGCGGCTACTTCGCAACCCGGTACGGGGATCGGCTTTGGTACGACATCTACTGGCTTGAGTTTTGGTGTTAAGACGGCTACTACTAGTGGTGCAGGTTAGTTGATATTACTACTATTATTATAGTAAACTAGCTAAGCCCCGCGGTTTTACCCGCGTTGTGCCCGTTCCCGTGGGAATTGAAGAACCGCTCGACCGATTGTGCAAACATCACATAAACCATTTACTAAATAGTCCGAACAAAGCCTAAACATTTGGTTTGGATAGGTGAGCCCGTTCTTGAGTTTTAAAATTACAACGAAAAGTGGCATTGATTTTTACCTATATCTATACTAATATTATAAAGCTGAAGAGTTTGTTTTGTTTGTTTGTTTGTTTATTTGTTTAAACGCGCTAATCTCAGAAACTACTGAACCGATTTGAATAATTCTTTCACTGTTAGATAGTCTATTTATCGAGGAAGGTTATAGGCTATTTTTCATCCCGAAATTCCCACGGGAACGGGTACAACGCGGGTAAAACCGCGGGGCGCTGCTAGTATAGAGATAATATGTAAAAAGTAAGAATGTTCAAATAGGTTAGTGGCCAACCCTGGGTTCGAAGTTTTTAGACCGCCTTAGAAAGCCTCCGACAATGTCTAACGATTGAAACAACCGGGACCAACAGCTTAACGTGTTCTCCGAAGCACGGTAGCGCTCAGATAGAAATGCCAGTACCGGCCTTCGAACCCATCCAAGAAGGGGGCGAGCTCCACGTTGCTTAACAATCACAATGAACTGACATCGCTTGGTCAAGCTACGCTACAAGCGCTACATAAATAAGCTAAAATTCATTCACTTATGTTCATAATTTTTGTTTGCAACAGCCACGTCGACCGCCGCGCCCTCTGGTATCACGGCTCTCGGTAAATCAACAGCTACCACTACTATGGCGTCTTTGACCACCGCTACAACGTAAGTAATCTACATTCTATATCTTGCGAGACTTCTTCTCCTTCTTCATCGAGTGGATGGTCAACCTGACCAATCCTGGTGTCAGAGTTATTGAGCCGCCAAAAGCCTCTGACATGGCTCATGTAACGACTACTATCCGTAGAAAGTAACCGGGAGATCTATAGTAATACTAGCCATCCAAGGTGCCATCCAAACGCATACAAAAAAATTCATTCAAATCGACCCAGCCGTTTAGGAGTTCAGTGACACACACCTACAGTCCTACTAATAATATAAATGCGAAAGTTTCTGAGGATGGATGTATGTAGGTATAGATGGATGTATGGATGTATGTTTGTTGCTCTTTCACGCAAAAACTTCTTAACAAATTTGGATGAAACTTTACAGTAATATAGGTTAAACATCAGAATAAAACATGGATACATTTTATCCTGAAATTCCCGCGGGAACCGATACAACGCGGGTAACACCGCGGGGCGCGGCTAGTAGAATTATATATATAAACTTTATTTTTATATTATAAAGATGACCGTTTTTTCAACCAACCCCAACGTACTACAGATCATATAAAAAATAATGAACGCGTCGGGGGTCTAATGGTATGTGCACTCGCCTGCCAAGACAGAGGTCTCGGGTTCAATTTCCGGGTCGAGCGAAAACATGTTTCCTACTTTTCAAACATGGCTCGTGTTTGAGATCACTAACCCGCATTAGTCAAGCGTGGTGATCATGCCTTATCCTCCTCACTGTACTGATATCTTCAGTGAGTTGAAAGGCCTTTGCCCAGCAGTGGGACATTACAGGCTTATACTTTACTTTTTATTTTTTAGAACAACAGCCTCCGCGCCTCCTCAGCAAATAACTTCGATAACGTTCGCCGAATTGGAAGAAAATATCAACAAATGGACCCTCGAGTTGGAGGAACAGGAGAAAACGTTCATCAACCAAGCCACGCAGATCAATGCGTGGGACCGATTGCTTATAGCTAACGGAGAGAAGGTAAATTACAGGACTATTATCGTTATTATCCATAGCAATATAATAAAGTTTCTTTTTCATCGAGTGGATGGTCATCCTGACCAATCCTGGTGTCAGAGTTATTGAGCCGCCAAAGGCCTCTGACATGGCTCATGTAATGACCACTATCCGTAGAAAGTAACCGGGATCGACGGCTTAACGTGCCCTCCGAAGCACGGAATCATCTTACTTTTCGGGCAATCAGGTGATTCAGCCTGCAATGCCCTAACCAAACTGAGGACAGTCTCACGAAGAGATTTTTGTGAGATATTGTCCCCACCGGGAATCGAACCCGGAACCTCCGGATCGTGAGCCGAGCACTCAAACCGCAAGACCACGGAGGCTGTTAGTTCCTGAGATTAGCCCTTACAAACAAACAAAGTTAGAAACTTTACCTCTTTATAATTTTAGTATAGATTCAGCCATAATCGTAACATTATCCATTGCAGATAGTGGAACTAAACGAAGCAGTCCAAACGGTCAAAAACGAGCAACAAAGTCTAGAACACGAGTTGGACTTCGTACTAGCTCAGCAGAAGGAACTGGAAGACATTCTGGCGCCCATGGAGAAAGAGTTGTTGGAGAATACGGGGGATAGGATCAGAGATCCGGAGAGAGAGCATATGTGAGGAGACATATATTATTATTTACTAGCCACGCCCTGTGTTGTTCCCATTTCCCGTGGGAATTTCGGGATTAAATGTTATTCATGTGTTATTCTCATGTATCTATACTAATATTATAAAGCTGAAGAGTTTGTTTTGTTTGTTTGTTTGTTTGTTTGTTTGTTTGTTTAAACGCGCTAATCTCGGAAACTACTGAACCGATTTGAATAATTCTTTTTTTTATGGATAGCCACATTCAACGGGAAGGTTATAGGCTATTTTTCATCCCGAAATTCCCACGGGAACGGGTACAACGCGGGTAAAACCGCGGGGCGCTGCTAGTCCTACTAATATTATAAATGCGAAAGTTTGTATGTATGGATGTATGGATGTATGGATGTATGGATGTATGGATGTATGGATGTATGGATGTATGGATGTATGGATGTTTGTTACTCTTTCACGCAAAAACTACTGAACGGATTTGGATGAAACTCTACAGTAATGTAGGTTATACATCAGAATAACACATGGGATATATTTTATCCCGAAATTCCCGAGGGAACGGGAACAAAGCGGGTAACACCGCGGGGCGCGGCTATAGACTAACTAATATTATAAATGCGAAAGTTTGTATGTATGGATGTATGGATGTATGGATGTATGGATGTTTGTTACTCTTTCACGCAAAAACTACTGAACGGATTTGGATGAAACTCTACAGTAATGTAGGTTATACATCAGAATAACACATGGGATATATTTTATCCCGAAATTCCCGAGGGAACGGGAACAAAGCGGGTAACACCGCGGGGCGCGGCTATAGACTATATAATACTAGCTGCGCCCCGCGGTTTAACCCGCTTTGTACCCGTTCCCGCGGGAATTTCGGGATAAAAATAGATGTTGGCCGATTCTCAGGCCTAACCGATATGTACACAAAATTTCATAAGAATCGGTCGAGCCGTTTCAGATGAGTTCAATTACGCACCCCGTGACACGAGAATAATATCCTACTAATATTATAAATGCGAAAGTTTGTATGTATGGATGTATGGATGTATGGATGTTTGTTACTCTTTCACGCAAAAACTACTGAACGGATTTGGATGAAACTCTACAGTAATGTAGGTTATACATCAGAATAACACATAGGCTATAGCTTATACATCAGAATAACACATAGGCTATCTATACTTCTATACTTATACTAATATTATAAAGAGGAAAGGTTTGATTTTTTGTTTGTTTGTTTGTTTGTTTGTTTGTTTCGAATAGGCTCTGAAACTACTGCACCGAATTAAAAAATTCTTTCACCATTCGAAAGCTACACTATCCCTGAGTGACATAAGCTATATTTATTTCCGAAATTCCCACGGGAACGGGCACAACGCGGGTATATGTAACCCAAGGTATGAAAAACATGCCTAAAAAAATTGGTTATTGGCGTGCGCTACTAAATCTATTGATGATACACAAAAACAATGTAGTACACAATCAAAGTACATAATTATCATTGCGAACAAATAAGTTCGCGAGGGCATATGTCTAACTATTATAGTTAAGACACAATAACCGTTTTAAGTTAAAATTAATTAGTTAAAAAAGGAGTGTAATTTTAAGTTGATGATATTCATATGATGATATAAAATCGGACAGTTAGTTTCAGAGTTATGATGAGAAATATCACTACATAGTATAAAATAAAGTCGTCTCTGTTTCGTGTCTGTTTGTCTGTATGCTTAAATCTTTAAAATTACGCAACGGATTTTGATGCGGTTTTTTTTGTAATAGGTAGAGTGATTCAAGAGGAAGGTTTTTATGTAAAAAAATTCCCAAAATTCCCACGGGAACGGCCACAACGCGGGTAAAACCGCGGGGCGCTGCTTACAAAATAGTAATGCTCGATGGCGGGTCTCTTATGGCTACTTACTGTTTCGTGCGGTCAAAGCGCGCGGGGATATAGGTACCTACCTACGAACTACGAACGACGAAGACGTGCTATGTAGGTATTATCCCGAATTCTTCCTCACATGAAATCTTGATTGTGTATACATATATACTCGCGCGAGACATGTAATATTTTATCCCCAATTTCCCACTTGAAATTTTGATTGTGTATTTCCTGCGGGAGACACGCAATGTTTTATCCCGATTTCATGTTTCTTTGTGTACCTCTTTAAATTATTAAAATCGGACAGTTAGTTTCAGAGTTATGATGAGAAATATCACTACATAGTATAAAATAAAGTCGTCTCTGTTTCGTGTCTGTTTGTCTGTATGCTTAAATCTTTAAAATTACGCAACGGATTCTGATGCGGTTTTTTTGTAATAGGTAGAGTGATTCAAGAGGAAGGTTTTTATGTAAAAAAATTCCCGAAATTCCCACGGGAACGGCCACAACGCGGGTAAAACCGCGGGGCGCTGCTTACAAAATAGTAATGCTCGATGGCGGGTCTCTTATGGCTACTTACTGTTTCGTACGGTCAAAGCGCGCGGGGATATAGGTACCTACCTACGAACTACGAACGACGAAGACGTGCTATGTAGGTATTATCCCGAATTCTTCTTCACATGAAACCTTGATTGTGTATACATATATACTCGCGGGAGACATGTAATATTTTATCCCCAATTTCCCACTTGAAATTTTGATTGTGTATATTCCTGCGGGAGACACGCAATGTTTTATCCCGATTTTCCTACATGAAATCTTGATTACCCGAAGCGAAGCGAGGGCGGGTCGCTAGTAACCTATATTAGTGTAAAGTTTCATCCAAATCCGTTCAGAAGTTTTTGCGTGAAAGTGTAACAAACATACGTACATAATATCCTAACAAACTTTCTCATTTATAATATTAGTAGGATTAAATACACTTAAGGAGAACTCATATATACGATTCACTAAGTAAATATTTACTTCCTGGCTTTTCATTTAGCAATTTTGTCTGTTTCAGGTATACATTAGCAGAAAATCTAGACACCCAATTGAAACAAATGTCTGAAGATCTAAAGGAGGTTATTGAACATCTAAACGAGACCAATTTGGGACAGGATAGCAATGATCCAGTGAGTAAACTGTCTTATAATTGATTGAATAACGCCTCAAGTCGTTGGTAGCCTTAGTGGCATTTCTATCCGAGCGCTACCGTGCTTTGGAGTGCCCGTTAAGTAGGCGGACCCGGTTGTTTCAATCGTCAGACCATGTCGGAGGCCTTTAGGCGGTCTAAGAACTCTGACACCAGAGTTGGTCACTAATGTGAGGAACACAATAGGATAGTAAAATAAAATATTACGTGTGCCTTGAAAAATATAATAAATTGAAGTAAAGTCATGTCAGTACGTCATGTCAGTACAATCTTCTCTATTCGAAAAACACAACTTTTCTTTTATAAAATTACAATCAAAGAGATCTTATTCCAACAACTAACCTACTCGAAATGAATGAGTGGGAGCTGATCTGGGAAAATTGACCAATCACAGCAAAAATGCTTAAAATGATTTTTTTAATAGATAGAGTGATTCAAGAGGAAGGTTTATATGTATTAAAATTCCCGAAATTCCCACGCGAACGGGCACAACGCGGGTAAAACCGCGGGGCGCTGCTAGTCATTAATATTTTTCTAATATTTAGACGTATCGTCAATTTCTTAATATTTAACACATTGTTTTTTCAGATTGTTCAAATCGGCCGTATCTTAAACACGCATATGTCTTCAATGCAATGGATTGACAACTCGATAGCGCAAATATCCAACAAATTAGACCAGTTGAAGGCAACGCACGACACGCTGAGAAGAGATAACGAACGTTCATTCCAATTGACGTACAATTAAGTAATTATCAGTAGTATTGTGGTGAATTCTACCATCTTTGCTTAATAAAGGTTTTATAGTAAAAGGCCTGTGTTCTGTAGTGGGATGTTGTGGGCCGATACTTTAAGATAAGATGGAAATTCTGTTGTAAAAGTGATTTAATTTTAAATAGACGTGCCTTGCAGGATTTTTGTTTTAAAAATAGAGACAGGATAGATTGTTAAGCCCGTTGGAGGGAAATACATTGTGTAAATAATTCTAAAATTGAACAGAAGGTGTGTTAAATTTGTCTCCTAGAAATTACAGAATATTGTATTAAAATTTTTGTTCATTTACAGTGTTCAGTTTAGAATCCAAAATTTCATTAAAATCAGTTATTACGTCATCAAAATTTAATAATTATCGGAAAAACCTTGACATAAATTTGTTAATTGTTGGTTTGTAAAGTGAAATAATTTGTATCAATTGTGTATTTGTACAAAACAGTATGATTATGTGTTTTGTTATGTGAATAAAGTATTTCAGATAATTTTAATTTGTTTCTTATTCTCTGAGTGCACGTAATATTGTCGGTCCCGGTTATTAATCGATAGACCATGTCGGCCTTTAAGCGCTCTAAAAACGTACACCAGGGTTGGCCACTAACCTACAAACTAAATATGTATTTTCAATTACAGATTAAGTGTAGCGCCACATCTGCGGAACGTACGGCGCCGAACCTTCCGCTAAATACGCTCGTAGTGTATTTCAAGTTATCTATGACACATCAGCTAATTTCTACTGATGTGTCATAGAGCGGAAGGTTCGGCGCCGTACGTTCCGCAGATGTGGCCCTAGACTAACCACTCCTATGCCGGAACGCGGATCCAAGCCAGACACAATTGATTTTCTATTGTGTTTCTAATCCCGGCAAAGAAAAGGTTAAGGTTTAGTTAACATTTTTTATACACTGGTTTCTTAAGTTTTAAGCGAACACTACTCATTTTGAATTGAAACTACGTTTACGGATACACTTCGCTTTTATTTTACATTTTTTATCTGACGTTTCGGCCCCTTTATAGGAACTATAGGGTCACGGAGACATCATTTAGACTAAAAGGGTATTTTTCATGTTCAAACTTTAATTGGTGTGTTAGGCAGTAAGCATAATATACTACAGCATAGCCGATGGCTCCTATAGGCATTCAGTGTATTCCGGCTTTTAATATAGGTATAAATAAAAATAGACAATAAAGAATTGAAACATATTTAATAAACAATACCACTAATAAAACACTCTAACTTAACATTTTCTTCAGTATACAAGCTTAGAATAACCAGTTTCTTATGAACTATACTGCATATTGTTCTGTTATGAGACACTTGGTCCGCACTCAGAAACATTGATAACTTCTTCGCATCTACTCGGCAATAACATAGTCTTGATAAGTCTTCATTTATTTGAGATTCCGTTTCAGAGTCGGAATGTTCTATGGGTCCTGTAAGTAGTAATAATTGGTAATAACATGTTAAATTGTCATAGTTGTTTCAATGAAGGTTTAGAGATAGGGTAAGAATAAAATAAAATCACTAAACCTTTTTCCTCTTCAGGAGCAATAAAGATACAGAAACAAAATGTACTTTTTTCACAAGTTTGTCAAAATGAATACATAAATTTACCTTCAAAATTCTCCACTCTCAAATCCTTGAACCTGGTAGATACTTTAGCCATGTCCGTCTTGATTTGCAAAGTGAGTCTTCCTTCAGCCGATGCTCTGATGACCACGTCTGGAGCCATACTCCTCATTCTATCTATTGTGGTGCGAATCTGCTTCAGTGATGGAAGTTCTATTGAAATCTGTAAGTATTACGTTATATTTATTAATTAGCTAACCTACCCTGAAACATTGTGGGAATGAAAAGCATAGAATGGCAATCCAAATCAAAAGCTTCTCCTTTGAAATTGGTTAAAAAAAAAGTTGTCATTAAAGGTGGTGGTTCAAAGTACTGTTTAGTATTTTACTTTTATTCCCCTTTCAATGTCTTACAGACTTAATTACAATATTAATAAGGGTAATATTTAATCTATACTAATATTATAAAGAGGTAAATTTTGTTAGTTTGTTTGTATGTTCGTGTTAACCTCAGGAATTATCAGTCTGATTTGATTTGTAATAGGTAGCCACATTCAACGGGAAGGTTATTTTTCATCCCAAAACTCCCATGGAAACAGGCAAAATGCGGTAAAACCACAGGGTGGTGCGAGTAGTTTGATAAAATTGAGATTCTGTTCTTACATCAGGTTGAGGTATATGGGGTTCATGGAAGTCTGCCCAAAGTTTCCTCGGTATCACAATGACTGGTATATCATGAGTCACATTCCTAGTCTGTTGTGAAGTGGTAGACGGCTGAAATAAAAGTAATAAGTTTGACATTGATGTGTTGTCTGTCTGTACCACAGCTCTCAAACAGCTGAACTGATTTTGATGCAGGTTTTTCATTTGAAAGCCAGTTTCTAGACCAGGACTGTTGCCCACAAATCCACCCCCAGTTTACCCTTTTCTGTGGGATACACGTCACCTATGTTCTTTAACCAGGTTCTAGTCCATCTCTGCACCTAATTTAATCGAAATCAGTATTTGATACTTACAATTTCAATCTCTAGCGTCAAACATGGGCATTGTTTCTTAGTTAGTTTAATTTTTAAAGATTTGGCCGACTTGAGTGTTACTAAAGATCTTGCTAAATTACCTAAAGAAATAAAAAGTTTGATTACTCTAAGTAGTAAATAGAAGAAAGACTACAAAACAAGTTATGTATTAGCTTTGCATAATAAAGACTTAGAAAGTACTTTTTACGACACGCAATTTAAGCATTACTTACTACAAGTTTCAAAAAAATAAAATAAAATTTGTACAACAAGGATCAAAAACTTACTCGAACTTATTCCCAGATAAATGTCCTGATGTTCTTCATCTAATCCCAATAGCTGGTATTCGGAGAAGAACATATTTTGTGGAATTTCACACCACAGTATTGGCGGCGCCGGCCCGCTGTTTTCATCACTAACTATAAAAAATACTTGGTCACCTGTAAGCCTCAGAATACATTCTTTCGATAACTTTGATATTGTTGTGACTATATCTGGAAAAAGTAGAAAAATGAGTGTTTTTATATTTACATACGATACGGATAAACTCCTTTGTAAACAATGGTAGAAATAATTGTATGTAATTACTTGTAAATTCACGCATAGGACCAGCGTCTATCATAACAGCACGGAACTTCATAGTTGGATATTCAATTAATACAATAACATATATGGGCTATGGCTACATTAATCTCCGAATAGAGATTTTTATTTTCCCGGCATAATGTAAATAGTCGCACACAGTTTGTTTACAAATATTGTGTTGTGTTGTGTACGATCTATCTGATTTTGACAGATACGATTTTTTACTAGACATAGATAATAGAATTATGTGATCAATATTGCCATAACCTGATAAAATAGTCGATTCAATTTAAGTTCGACATAATGGTAGTCGATTAATTTTCAAAATAAAATTAATGGCATTTTTTATTATCAATCCCATGATCAAAGTCAGATTTTGCTCGTAACTTTAAACGTTAACGTTTATTTGCGTTACAAAACCAATAATTGTCAACAAAAGCCAATTAACTGCTGGGTACATTTAACTATTCAGCTATTTAATTCCTTGCGTTCTTTTTTTTTATTGGCCTATTAAGACTGAGGTCCCGGGTTCAATTCCCAGGTCAAGCGAAAACATGAATCCTATTCAAACATGGCTCGCTTTGAGATCACCGCATCCGCCTCACTGCACTTTACTGATATCTTCGGTGAAATGAGAGGCCCTACAGTAGAATATTACAGGCAAATAGTACCTTGGTATGATTATAATGAAATTACCTATGACATTGATAATAATTCTTATCATAATTAGATATGCAAAATCGACTATTTTTTGTAACTCTCCATAGTTTCATACTAAAAAAGTGGATTTATTTAGTGGCAATACACAAAACTATAGACATCTAGAAAAGATGGCTGCGGGTGCCATGTTGTGGAAAATCTATTTGGAATACCGTTTATTTTCCTTCTCTCTCTGTTCATAGCATTTTGCCTTAAGAGCGACAAAGAAAGGCGATATTCTTATTTGATTCTAACGAATAATAACGAATCGTGGTTGAAATTGCAATAAACTTTTATTTATTTTATCTATTATATGTGCAATCAAGAGTGAATTTTAATATAAAACGCATTATTTATTAAATGTAATTTTATCCTGCTTCAAATTTTGCTGATAAAACAGATTTTAGAGAGAAATATATGGCGAATAATGGGAAACCAAGGTATGTGTACTGTATGTATAGTAGGTTCGATCAATAATGTCGTCATCCGGAATTGATAATGATAACAAAATTGCTTACATTTGAAGTTATTTTTATAATGTAACCTACTCTTATGTACGTTAGATTCTATTCTGAGCTATTTATAGCTTCTAGCTGCATTGTATTAATGCGGAAATCTCGTCAGGAGTAGTTTCGTGACTAAATATTTTGTTCGTGTCAACGTTTCCTTTGAATTCGATCTTCGAACACCTAACGGTATTATTTCAATTTCAAAAAGGATTCGTTATACTAAAGTCATCAATACAATCATACTGAAATAGACTCGCTATGAAAAACAAATGAATTCATAATGCTACTAAGAAAATAAGATGCGAAAAAAGATAGGTACCTAACTGTTACAAACAGAAGTAGCATGCAATCACCATGACCGTGATTATGCAATAACAACCAACTCATAATATTGTTGGCGAATAGTGAGACTATTTCGTTCATTTTGTTTTCTATCTTCGTAACCCCGTTAAACGTCCATTAAAGGCTTTATCATTTTACAAAGATTCAAGGAATGTTTACATTTGGTTAGGTAACATAAAATGAGGTTAGTTATCTCTATATCGGGCGCGCGTATATTGATGCTTGCTTGCTGTTTCATTCATGAGTTGGCTTGCCTTGAAGTTAGTTTAATAGATGACGCTTTATTATATGATTTGCATCGCGTATGAATTACCGATACTTACATTAACTTAATCAGGCATTCATCTACCTTCGGGCAAGCGTGTTGTTCGTTTTATCCTCGCCTTTGACAACCCTTTAACTACTTATTAGTAAGTTCGCTCTTCCATGGGGCCACCTTTTAGGTAGGTATAGTAACCTACCGAAGACCACACAGTTTTTCGTACGTCGTAGGATATGTTAAATTGTCAGTCCCAGTTGTTCCAATCGTTAGGTCATGTCGGATGCCTCTATGGAGCCTAGAAACTCTCGACACTAGGGTTGGCCACTTACTTACTCGAACTATGAGTCCGAGTTGCGATAAGCAAGACGTTATTGGACGTTAAATTAGTTCTATTCATGCAATAAACAGTAACATTGTCGACGATATTAAGTCATTAATAATTAATGACTTAATATCGTCGACAATGTTACTGTTAATTATTAAACAAGCAAGTAATTAGGTATTAACTAGTATTTGATACAAAATAAATCTGACTGACGTATTTAATATAGGGCTCCTCTGCGCTTATAATTCACGGTAGATAAATTTTTAACCAGACAGAATTCGTTAAATAATAACTTTTTTACCATAGACAGTTCATTTTATTTATTTATTTTGTTTGTATCTGTCTTTATAATGATAGGAATAACTAGAAATAACAACAAAACCACTCAACTTCTGACATGTTATGATGTGCTCTGCAACCAACACTTTACACGTTTTTGCGACATCAATCATGTTTCTACTAGGTAATCAGATTCTATCGTATGCGTGTTATGAGACTAAGCTTTATTGTACTTATTTACATAAACTGCAAACACAGTACCACCATTTATTATGGCTATTTTATTTAGTTAATTCCTAAAATTACTCACATTTAAATTCTATGTTACAAAAATCGGCAAATACGGACCTATAAAATGATCTTCATTTAAAACCCTTAATTACGATGTTTCATTTAAGTAAGCGTGTTGACCCAAAGCTCTTAATAGTGTTATTTGAGCCTTATGGCTTTGGAACGAATTAGAACAGGTTATGTGTATGGAATGTTTTAAATTTAAACTGCAATATTGACCTGTAAATGGTTCACATTCCAAGTTTCTATTAAAATAATGTATAACCCAAAGAGTGGAAAGAAGTGGCGAAAGATAGATCCAGGTAGAAATAATTGGGAGACCTTTGCCCAGCTGTGGGACACAACAGGTTAAATAAAAAAAAACCTAGTTATTAACGTAAAAATACAGATAAAACTAGTATTTTGAGAAATATAAGGTAGTGAGAGATCGCGAAGGACAAGTAAGGTTAAGGGCGTTTGGACCTTTGCCCAGGTGGTATGATATTATAGGTTTTGAAAAAAGGGTCATTTTAGGTGTTTATAGTTGATACAGAAGTCGCATCTTGCGAATGGCGAGTAGCATGTTAATTTTTGTCGCTCTCACGTTTTAACGTAGTAACATGGCATACAGACCATGTTAGTTTGGCATATAGTTGAAAGGTACACCCTCTTGATTGGCCTAAAGCATATGAAAACACATAAGAGTAATAATAATTTAGGCAACATTCCTAGATGAGTATTTTACTCGAAACATTTCGCACAAGATCGACTCGCCAACCCTCACTCACACGAATGCAGGATATAGCCTTCAGGAACGTAATTAGATAGATAGAACATACAGCTTGTGAATAATTGACATTGACTTATCTTCTAGCATGGACGAAGAAGATAGAACAAAATCATTCGAGCAATACCAACGAGACAAGCTCAAGATCCTAAAAGCAAAATTGGCCACTGAAGAGGAAGAAGATTACGTCATCGTCAAAGAAGAAGAGTGAGTATTTAAATAAGTGGATTGAATTTTTAAATAGTTCAGTAGACATTTTACTAGTCTGACATGGAACCGCATAACTGGTTTATGTCATACATGAGTTGGGAACGTGGTTACTTGTTGGTTGCAGACGTAAATATGGTGTAGGTTCCATATTTTACAACATACCTAGGTAACCCCTTTTTTAGTTTCGTTTTTTTTGAATAGGATTCATTTTGATACGTCACTAATAGGCCTAAAACGGCGATATTTCCATTAAACAATTTTTAGACAGGAGTTTATGTTAGACTTATTGAGAAAATAATATCAGCACAATACACGTTTTGACAAAGTGCGATTAGTAAAGTTGACGGCCGGTAACTTCTGAAACAAAAAAATGCTAGGAATTATTGTACGAGTTTATGTTCAAACTTAAAAAAAAACAATATTTAGAGAAAAATTAAACATTATTGGTCATTATTGCATAATACCAAAGTTAAATAATTTTATTACATCATATTTGTTTATTTATTGTCCATTGTTTTGTTATTATTTAAACAAACTTTCATTATTTTTCCCCAGTAATCAGTGAACAAAAAGAAATTTAAGTATCATTTTGAATACTTACAAAGGCAAAGAAAAGTATATTTTTTTTATCCGGTTCCGGTGTATTTACGTTCATTATAGAACAGCCCTATCGAGGGGTGAGGCAGACGCGCGAGGTCCCTCCCGCCCGCGGCCGATCATTCGCTTGCTCGTTCGTTCAGTCAGTCCGGCCTCGCGCGCGCTCCGTACAGTCAGCCGAGATTCATCCCGCGGTTAGCCATTATCGAAATAAAAAAAAATAACGCATTTGTCTATTATTTTTCTATTCCCGCGTAAAACTTTGTTTACGAAAATAAACAAGACTGTAAATATGTTCGCGTTATTGTGTTATTGAAATGGAATGCAAGGATGAAACAAAAGTTAAATACAATTAGGGGTGGTTTATTTCGTCAATTACTGTAATTAGTGTGTAAGAAATGCAATACCAAAGTAATGACGATGATGATTTGCAATATCGGATTTTCGATGCATCTTTCAACTTTTCTGGTAACAAATCGAATACCAGCACGAGCCGGCGACGAAAGTAAGTTTATTTTAAGTATTGAAACTAGTTTTAAGTCGTGCATTCATTATTATTTACCTGTAACTTACTTCTGTCTGCTTTACTGTTGATGTTAAGATCAAAAGATGTACCTATTGGTATAGCATTTAGTCAAAGTTTACTAATGTAGGTATTATTGTAAAAAGCATCTGATTAACCTTACCTACTAGAAATTGACAGTAGGTACCTACCTATTATTATCAGCTGTAGGTAGGTAGTAGGCAGACATTAGGTTAGTTTATCTTTGTTATTGTTACATATTCACTGTTTTTGGCATAGGACTGTTCATAATATAATAGAAGCCTCGCTAATATAGGTAGCTACTTAATAAGCGTTAATGATTAAAGTGAAATAGGTACTACTTACCTATTTTTATATACTTACCCAAGATACCAAGATATCTAAGTAGGTCTAATTTAGTATTTACCTATCTAAAATAGAGATTTATCCCTTCATAGCACAAATTAGAAAAAATGTGTCTCTAATCTCCATATCAACCACACAGTATCTCCATTACGAAACTGTGTGGAATGCGGTGGATTTCAAGTTCACGCATAAGCCTAACCCACCTCATTATTTATCTTCTGCCAAAGGAGATACGACGAAAGATTTGTATTGTACAGAAAACAGAACAGTATTACACAACTATGGATATATTAAACACGTGTTCAGTTTTGGAAATGTGCTATAAACCGGAGCTGAAGAGAAACCAGTTCTTAATCACAGAAACGTAACTTTAACGTTATGCATGTTGGTTATAGATTTTTACTTTACATTCCTATTCTTAATCTCTATATACCTACCTACTTAAGTAGATAATGTAAAATATAGATTGGAATGCAGGTTTTCCCTACCTAAACTCAAATATTAGGTACCTAGGTACTATGAATATTTCTTTGAAATAGGTATTAGCTAGGTACCTACTTTGATTTCGCCTAGGTATCTTCGAAAAGGTCCAGGTGGTCTAGTATAGGTAAAGCGTGCATTTAGTACTGATGGGTGATGGAACATTATTCGATCTGTGAGTTCTGTGACCGATTTACCTACGATCGATTAGTAGGTATTACCAACCAAACACGGACTTCACAAAAGCTTCAATACATAAGTACCTACATAAGCTTTAACTTTAGACCTTAGTTTACCCCATATCGTGTCAATATTCTTGTGGATAATATTTTTTTGGGGCTCAATGCGCTCGAAACTTGTAATTAAGTTCCTAGTTACGTCAATGAGTTCTGCTTAGGTACCTACCAATACATAATTGTTTTTTTACAACATGTATTGATACATAAACCTACGTCTTGTACCTATGTTTGTATAGGCATGACCATATAAGGGGTAGTTTACAGGAGTCGGCTCCCTCCCCCCGCTTAAAGGAACATGTATATTCGTGGAACATTTCAATGACCATTATTGAATTTCGGACCACCCTTTAGCATACATGCAGACGACATGGTTACACGGCTACTTAAAGAAACGTAATACTGGGCCACTGGGTACCGACCGATGTAAGCTAAAACCACGAAACCCCAGACAGCAAGACATCGCGATAAAAGTTTCAAGTGTACAACCGGAATCTTTACATTACTTCGGAATTCTGCCCTTGAGGGGCCTTTAAACGTAAAGTCGCAAGCAATTTATTTATTTTGGGTTATTCTTGTAGATAGGCAACGTGGTTTTTTCATTTTTTTGGTGACATGTTCCAATGAGTGCAACAGGGGACTAGGTAATATGGGTATTGGAGTAATCAACTTTTGATTTTGTATTTTTCTTTGAATGCTTTCAAATGGAGCTTACCATAGATTCCATACGTTAGAAATGACTGTAAGCTTTCCATAGGATACTATCGAGCTTTCAAATAATTTATCAGGTTTTTTTATTTATTTCTTGTTAAAGTTCCTTCTTGAAAGGAGTGAATTTTCTATGGATCACTACATATTTAACCATTACAACCTTATCAGTCCTTCTCGTTTCGTTACTATTGGACTTGATCCATCTTTAGTAAATTCCTCATTACATAATGTTCTATAAAGAAACCAGTGCAAGCCAACTTGGGGCCAGATTAAGGATGCTATCTAGCTCTACAACGTTGTCGGAACTATGCCAGACAAAAAGGAAACGATTATTTCAACATTGAATATCTTATTTTGAACGTAACGTATTCGGACTATTAACAAGGATAATCCGCGTGCTTTCGGAGACCTTGAAACAAAAATGAAGGCCCCACGTACTATGATATACGGAGATATTCAGATAAACTTTGTGGTAGATAGATAAGTGTGCAAGTTACGATGGAGCCACTATCGCCATTTTCAGAACAAGCTTGGTAACTATGTAGCAGATTTTGTTTAAGTTTTATCAGTTCCTATTCTCGCCGTAAACTTACTTATCTGGCGTTAAGTAGACAGCCTACGTGTGGGGGTACTTTAAAACTCAGTAATATACATTGAGCCTAGTTTTTATCTTCATGAATTAAAGATAGTATCGGAATTGTTTTGTAGTTGTTTTTCTGAAGCTGAGTCATATAAGTATGCTACAAAGTATTGAAGAATATAATCGGATTTTATTGCTTAGACTTTGAGGGATCTATCATGTACTTAAAAGGGGAATCTATAACTTATACGGTAATGATATAATCATTATACTAAATGAAACGGGTCTGTATCGCTTTACATAACGTATTTTTGTAAAAATACGTTCCCGACGTTTCGAACGAATTACATGGCTCGTGGTCACGGGATGACTGTAATGATATAAGTTATAGTTATTACCTTTAAGTACATGATACATTACTTCCATTATAATGTAAGAGCACATCTCCAAACAAAGACTCCAAAAAATCAGGTTTACACTCATGAGTATCATCGCCCAGACAGGTGAATCTCAAATATTTACTCCTGTAATGAGATGCACACCTCATCTCCAAAGCATTGTTTGACCAAAAAGATTCACGATTCCCTTTTGTGGTACCGTGAGAATGTTACCTCAGTGCATTGACCACGAGTGCAAGCAACCCCTATGGGGGTACGTCTAAAGGTAAACGACCATGTTTACCGAGGGTGGCACCCCCGATACCGTGCCTTAATTACTTCACGTGCATCAAGGCAGATGGCAGGCAAGGTGCAAGCAAGGGATGCCCTTTGTTTATCGATGAAATACACATAGGACATAAGGACAGTCGTGCCCGTAAATTGTTGATTACATCGATGACAATTTGCATTGGACATGCGAGTGTTATCGATAGAAAATCTTGGAGTTGCGATGTTTTATCGCTGTTTTGTGTCATTTAGGCTGCCACTGGTAAATATGTGGTGCCTTAATGAACTAGAAACTTATTGTGTCTTAAAGAGATGATAAGTTTTTTTAGTTATGTGATATCCTCCTATTTATTTCCTATCTTTTTTTGGTTCATCTCGTCTTGTTTATTAAAGTTTTTAATAAATTATTGTCTTTTCTTATTTAATTTAGCAACCACCGGGAAAATGCTATTGCATTTTTAACCGACTTCAAAAACCGAAGGAGGAGGTTATCAATTCGGTGGGATTTCTAAAATGTTCGGAAACCTCGAGGTAGACCCCGAGGTACTAGATAATGACACCTTTTTGATAATAGTGATATGACGTCACTAATATATTAAAAATCGACATCGATAAAAGAACAACCCTACCCTCTATTACGTCTATGAATGCCAATGTAATAAGGGCGAATAGGACTCTACTTTCACACGATTCGTAGCAACTGCACTTAAGGACTTGTCATTAATGTCCTCATAAAAACTATCATAATTTTAGCATCAACTTGACATTTCAGGAAGTTTTTCTTTTGATATTTTCCAAGTAAATTGCTTGGAGTATGAATGAATTATTCAATAAGGATTAAGGGCGTGGTCATGTTGATGAATGATCGGTACTTAAAGTGTTACTGTCTCGTTTAGTTATAGACTAGAATTTGAGAGGCATTACATAACTATCTGACAAGTTTACTTAATGTATCGTCAATGTAAAAGACCCCTTAGTTTGAAGGCCTTTTCATATGAATGGAGGTATCTATAAGGACAAGTCGAATTTCCGACCACGTGGTGACGAGGTCCCAGTTTTTTTGAAAATAATTTTGAATAGACCAGCTGGTTTGACGCCTGACAGACGCAACATTGTTACTTAGGGGAGCCAAGAAATAGGGTAGAAGCCATTATTTATAGGTACCTTCCTTTCTTACAAAACTACCGAATGTAAACCTATTTCTTTTGTTGTTGACGAGACAGATTTGCAATGGGTGCTGCTAAGAAAGAAGTTTTTTGCTGATCGTCTTCTTAAAATATACATAGGCTTTGCTTGTTCATGTCAAAGTTCATTTGGCTCTTTTTAGAATAATGTCTACAAGATTTTTATGCTTTTTGGGGTAAATCGTAAACTCGAAGTCGTAAATTGTGATAAAAACGACTTTCCAGTTAAATACTTGTAACTTAGCAGTGTTACCCGCGTTGTACCCGTTCCTGTGAGAATTTTGGCATTAAAGTAAGAGAAGTCACAAATATCCCTCTTAAATCACTTGGTAAAATTCGCATAATAGTCCGTTTAGTAGAAAATCAGACAGCTTAAGGGACTGCTTTATAATATGTATAGATTTGATTAATGATAGCGACGCTTGGATCTGGTTTATCCTTGAATTTTGTGGTCACTAATGAGTTATTGCATTAAAAAATTCAGAAAAAGCAAAAATATTTTTTTACCTCCGAATTTTACTTGAACCATCACCTCTTATTATAACACCCTATTTACATTAGAAAGACGTGTTCAGATGTTTTTACCTGGTACATCATTACTAAGAAAGTTTCCTTGGCACGAGCTACAATGTTACGCTAGCTAGGCCCGGTGCGATTGAAATTACATATGCACAAGACATCCCTCTTTATTCAAATGAAGTTTTTACTATCCGTCAGCTTTCATTCTTCTATTACATAGTAATATTTATACAAATGTTAAATATTTTAATAACATGCCAATGTCAAGCTGAAATGCCAATTGTTTTATATGGCGCATTTCCTATAGGAAGTAGTTATTGTAATGAAACACGTCACGAGTTGGTTAAACACTGATTTTATTCTTACCCTCATACTAACTTATATTACATGTACCCGCACTATATACCACATCTTTCCCCTTACAAACAAAAAGAATGTTATCCAACAATAACACATGTTATCCTCATTATAATAACAAAGTAAAATCAGAGATAGATACATAATAGTTTTATATACGAGTTTCTTATCTGTACTAATATAAACACAAGTTTAAAGTTATCAATAAGAATCATACCTATCTTAAAAATAAAACATAACTGACTGTTTTCTAATTTAAAGAATAAAATAACATCAGTGATAGTTATATAATAGTTTCTACAAACTTCTTACCTGTACTATATATTTACTATAAATATTTACATACCTATTATAATAATAAATATCGATTAACAACTGTTATGACCAAACGGTTTTTTGCTAGAACCATTACACAATCCAACCTTATTAAATTGACTAATCTATTGATTTACCAAAAAACAAGCCTGTAAGCATTCGTGCAGTTCGCTCCGCAGACCTCTGCATAGGAACCAAATGCGGCGAGGGCGACCTCATGGTGTCACTACCATCACTACTGCTGGACCCGTTACCATCATCTGCTACTGGAGTGCACGGAGCACTTGCCTGCCGCGACGTGATCGTATGGCTCAGCTGATCGTCACTTAATATTTTCTTACGTCGGCGAACTCGAACATTTGGTAAAAACACTGACTTGTTCTGCGACACATAACCGGTTTTTACTTGGTGACTTTTCAGCGTATTATGTTTATATCTGTTTATTTCGTTATCTTCGGTGTGTGACCCGCGTAACACCAACTGACTTCTCGTACGTCGGTATCTGTTACCATTTTCATCCTCCACAATATATGAACGAGGCTCTCGTGCGTTTTCTACGATAGTCACTATTTTTCGTGGACCATTCGACACTACCGTCACTTTATCACCCAGTGTTAGTCTTTCGAGTGACCTCGCTGACCTGTCATGTTGATATTTACATTTATCCCTCTGTGCCATCAATGCCTGGTAATTATGTTTGTTGTTAACTGGCTCACCCAATAATTCATTTGTAATCGGTAATTTTGTTTTTATACGTCGGCCCATTAGCATCTGAGCTGGGGAATCGAATCCGTCACGCGGTGTAGCCCTTAAGTTTAATAAACTCAATGTGAAATCTTGACCTGAATCAACACATTTTTTCAACATATTTTTTATTGTCTGAACTGTTCTTTCACTTTTCCCATTAGATTGAGCATAGTGCGGTGACGATGTGATATGACGTATTTCCCATTCCTTCATAAATTGTTTGAATTCACCTGAGCTGTATGCCGGTCCGTTATCCGTTACTAATTCGGCCGGTATGCCGTGTCGCGCAAACTGTGACTTCATAAAGTTAATAACATGTATGCTACTCATTCCCTTTAACTCTTCTACCTCAACAAAGCTCGAAAAGTAGTCTACTAGAATTATGTATTTTTTTCTTTTGTACTCAAATATATCGGAGGCCAATTTGTGCCAAGGTAGGTCAGGTACTTCGTGCAATATTAGCGGCTGTCGGCGCGGTCGCGGCGCGTGCAGAGCACATGCCGCGCATTGCCGCACCGCGTTTTCAACATCCCCTGCCATGCCCGGCCAGAACATTACCTCGCGTGCCCGACGCTTACACCGTTCTATACCCAAGTGACCCTCATGTACCCGTCGTAGCATTTCCGAACGTAGACCACGTGGAATAAACACACACTGTCCTTTAAATATAACACCGTCAAGATAATGGAGTTCTTCACGGTACGACCAAAAAACGTTTATTCTCTCATTCACATCCCGCCTATTGTTAGGCCAACCGTTTTTAATATATCTTAATAAATATTTACAGTCAATATCTTTTTCAGTTTCGGACTTAATTAACTGTATTTTAATATCACTGAATGGCACATTTTGTATAGTAAAGCAAGTCTGTATTTCAACTTCTTCGGACACCCGTTCATCCATCAGTTCAGTCAACGGTGCACGTGACAAAGTATCTGCAATATACATATATTTTCCAGGTCTGTAAACAACCTTAAACTCAAACCCTTGCACTCTCATCATCATCCGCTGTAAGCGAACTGGTACTGAGACCAAAGGCTTGTTGAATAATGCTTCCAGCGGTTTATGATCCGTTTCAACCGTGATATCTGTTCGACCATAGATATATTGTCTGAACCGCTCTACAGCAAACACGATAGCCAGCATTTCTTTTTCAATCTGGGCATACCTTGTTTGTGCATCAGTAAGAGTAAGTGAAGCAAACTCTACGGGACGCCCATTTTGCAGCATCACCGCACCCAGAGCCACACTACTGGCGTCAACCGACAACACCACGGGCACCTCTGTTGAATAAAGCGCTAACACCGGTACACTAGTTAGTTTACGTTTTAAACTGTCCACAGCTTCCGAATGATGTTCATCCCATAGCCATTCTGTATCCTTTTTTAACAAACCCCGCAGTACATTAACATATTCCGAATAGTTTTGTATAAATTTTGACAAATAATTGATCATCCCCAAAAACCTTTCTAGTGATTTCCTGTCCGAAGGATAAGGCATATCTAATATCGCTTTTACTTTTGAATCATCCACACTCATACCATTCGCATCAAACTTATGTCCTAGATATGTAACCTCTGAAACTCCAAACTTACATTTATCACCATTGAACTTAATACCGATTTCTGTCGCCCGTTGTAATAGGGCCTCCAGTCTTCTGTCATGTTCCTCCTTACAGCGGCCCCATACAATACAGTCATCGATAAAGGACTCGACACCCTCCAGGTCTTCCAGGTGTTGTCTAAGCTTAGCATGGAAAATTTCTGGCGCGCAACTTATGCCGTATGGTAAGCGCAAGAACTGATAGCGACCAAAGGGAGTACCAAAGGTACATAAGTCAGCGCTGACGTCATCAATCTCGACCATCCAGAAGCCGCAGCGGGCATCAAGTACACTAAACACGCAGGCCCCGCGCAGCTTCACCGCCAGCTCCGTCACCGTCGGCAGCGAGTACTGCGCGCGCCTCACCGCTCGGTTCAGCGGTCTAGGGTCCAAACATACACGAATACTACCGTCCTTTTTAGGTACTATTACTATAGCATTTACCCAATCGGTCGGATGCGTAATCTTTCTTACCACCCCTAGTTTTTCCATTCTTTGTAATTCCCCTAACAATTTATCTTTAAGCCCTAACGGTATTTTTCTAGTGGGAGATATTACCGGTTGGACATCTTTATCCACTACAATTGAATATTTTCCTGGTAATTTGCCTAATCCTTTAAATAAACTTGGATACTTTTCTAAATAAATACTATTGACATATGTAATTAATCCCATTATGTTACATCCTTCTAAACCAAGTATATTGTGACAATTAAAATCAACAACAACAAACGTTAAATTGTAAGACTTATTACGATAAACAATACATAATGTTTCCATACCGATAACAGGTAACCGGTTTCCCGTAAAAGAGTGAACTCGTTTATTAAATGGTTTAAGTTGTTTAACAGAAAAGCCTAGATGCAAAAATTCAGTTTTTGAAATTACATTTATCATCGACCCCGTATCAATTTTGAGACAAACTTTTTTACCCATAATTTCAACATATTCGAACCATTCTTTAAACGACTTACTCAGTTTTTTATCCTCATAAAGCGTGTCCACATAAAACATATCGTCCTTATCACTTTCCGCCGAATCTACACTAAGATTTAACACTTTTCGCATCATTTTCTTTTCTTTACACACACGTGAAAAATGCCCATTTTTATCACACACAAAACACATGGCGTAGCGCGCGGGACACCGGTCTCCGCCGTCGCAGACCACTCCTCCGCAGGTGGCGCAGGGCGCGCGCGCCGCTGCTGCCGGGTGCGCGCGGGCTCCGCTCCCGCCGCGCTGCGCGCCGCGCCAGCCAGCGCGCCAACCGCGCCGGCGCCGGCCTCCGCGCCCGCCACCGCGTTCCGACACCGCGTTCACACACTCCTCAATGGTCGATTTTCCGTCGATACACACTCTTTCTTCTTTAGATATTTCGGCAGCCTGACATATTTGAATCGCCTTATCTAACGTTAACTCGTCCGTGCGAAGCAATCGGTCCCGGACCGTATTGTTTACGATTCCACACACTATTCGGTCTCGTAACAAACTTTCTTGTAACTCCCCGAATTCACACTGCTTGCTTAACAAACGCAACGCCGTTACGTATCGATCTATATTTTCACCATCTTCCTGATTCCGAGAAAAGAATTTGTAACGCGTAACGGTGATATTTGGTTTAGTACCAAAATAGTGATCAAATTTTTTCAATACACAATCAATATCATCTTCCGTTTCTCCGTCTCCAAACACGAATGTTGTGTAAACTTCGTATCCCGCTGACCCGATGAGGTTAACCAACAAGCTAGATTGAACTTCTTTAGGCTCCTTACTCACTCCAGAGGCCTTTAAAAACACCTCGAAAAGCTTCCGCCATTGCCGCCACGCCTCGGACCGCGCGGCCGGACCGCCGTCCAGAGATAATTCGGCTGGAGGACGTGCGTGCTCCATATTTTATTGACACAACTTTAAAGTTCTCGTAAATAATAAATTTGTACGTAATTAAGTTCGTTGTCACCGCTATAATCAATTAAATTTAGCCACTTCTGACACCATGTAATGAAACACGTCACGAGTTGGTTAAACACTGATTTTATTCTTACCCTCATACTAACTTATATTACATGTACCCGCACTATATACCACAGTTATCTGCTGTTGCAAGCGTTCATGAGATAAGGTTGTGGAACTGTGTCGTATTAAAATAGCGTTCACTTAATACTGAATGCAGTTTTACAGCCAATAAAGCTTACAGCGACTAAGTTCTAAGTGGTGCAGCAAGTTGTACTGCAAATCATATCAGCTGCGGATTAAAATATACCTTTAGAGAGGTCTTGGGAGTATTTTACTATAACGAAAGGTAATAAAGAGGAAGACTTTAACCAAGTTTTATCATTCCTTGCTATCTAGATGCGGGTTTTATGTGTAACTCCTTGAGTAGCCCACATGTTGTTTTACTGTTCTTTGAGAAACAATTGTGTAGTGTAGGGTTTTTAATAGTTATCTATTTATTGTCAGTGTTGAAACATGCTAATAATTCTTCTTACTATCTTATAGTATCAACTTTTAACAAGCTTTCATTTAACTTGCTACAACTAGAATATTTTTCATTGTTATCAACACAAAGGACGTATGAGAGTACAGAGACAAGAAAATTAAAAATCAGTGTGTTAAAATAGGGGTTATGCGCAAAAGAATTCTCTAAAGCAAGTCATAAAACGCTTTCATAATTCAGTAGTCACTAACACTTGGGAAATTGATAGTCTTAAATCATATTTAAAAGCCCTTTCCCTATACAAGACCTGTTTAATACAAGCAGATACCAATTAATCCATTCACACTGGTTATTCTCATGTAAATCACTACTAACCACTTGGTTTCCTTTATACAAAGCCCTACTCAGATTACCGTGTAAACGTGTACTCATTAAACGATCGTTTAGTTAATTAACAACCGTGTCGGCTTGGCCATATGATGTTTAGTCATGATATGCTCTGGTGATCTATGTGGGTGTGTGGGAAAAGTTGATGCTAATGTACTGTTGTTTGTTTTGTAGTAAAATGAAGCCTAAAATAAGGTAGGATTCACTTTTGGCATGGAAAGCGTAAAAGTTGAAGAAAATTTAAGGATGAGTTTATCTCATCAAAGGTTTTGATGTGTTGCATTTGGTATCCACCAATCACAGTGCTTTTCTATCGGAGCTGTGCTATAGGTTAAAATATGATATTTTGAAATCCTCTTAAAAATGGTATTCTACATGAAAATATGAGGGCTTCTCGTATTTGTAAAAAATAGTAATTTAGATTTTAATTGAAGAGCATAATAAACTAATATACATTAATAAAGATAACCGTAAATAACTAAACAAGTTCTAACAAAATGATCTAAATAAATCCAAAAAATAAACTACCCTCTTAATCCCGCATCGAATAACCTAATCACGCGTGAATAAAAATCAAAATACTGATTGTAATTTATTGCATTTTTATAATTAAACTTAAGGGTGTGCATTTACCCTATAATACAGGTATAAAGATTCCCACGAGTTAAAAAACTGGGGGCATGCATAAGTTTGGACAGGGGAGATTGGGCGATCGACCTCAGCGGTGCATGTCCTCATTTTTATATTATGTATCTTATTTGTAAACGATTCAATAGCAGATGGAGTGACGCCATGTTTTCGGGATGTCAGTGGTTCCCATGCAATGTTTTGAACCCGAGAATTAGGTTATGATTTCTAAGATAAGTCCGTGTGCTTTGTTGAGATGTCACAAGTTTTGATGGCATGAGTTGTGCGTGAGTACAAAAGAGTTGGAACATGTTTTGCTTTTTATTCATCGTTAGTTTGTATTTGAATACGCGAAATTCGCTACATGCTTTTTTATTGGACACTTTTAGTACAATTTCTGCACCATAATAATTTCCGATTAAAGTCCTATGACATGGTATTTTCTTTTATCGAAATATTTAACAAACATCTGCTTTAACTGTAACACTAAAATAAACTGACGCATCAAATAATACCGACATAAAAACATAGGTTCAAATAACTCAAATTGCTCCACAACACTAATATTTGCCGACAAACACCGAAACATCTCGGGTATTCGTATAATGTTACAAACCTTTACAACCCTAGTTTAATCACCTTTAATCCAAATGTGAAACAAAACGTCGTAAATACAGTTTCCTACTTATAAACGCATTCAGTAGTACGGAATTGACTTGAGCTTGTGGAAAAAAGACGTAAGTGCTATAGAAGGTGGGAAGTTGAATGGCGTTTCGGTTTTGTAGTGCGCGCATCCCCCATACAGCCATTGCGCAGCTGCTTAGCAATCAACGTGGTATTATGCGCATGCGTGGGGGTCGCAGATGTCGTCGCACGCGCTCCCTCGCGGACATTCAACGATAAATCGATATTTGTATGGTACGGGGTACTTGTTCTGTGGAAAAAATACGCGTTGGTATGTGACGTCATTGCGTGTGTTATAAGTAAAAGTTACTTGAGATTCTTTTAGCAGTTTTAAATGTACTTAGGGAGATTACTACCTTAGGGCTTGGATGCATGCATACGCGATGCATATTCACTGAAATATTTTTACAATTAACTGAAAATACGTCACTCTTTCGTTAAAGCTGTTGGTGATTCGCTTTAATTTAAAATTCTTATGGAGCAAATTAGATTGTTTAATATCTTTAATGTAAAACCGATAAAACATTGAACCCCCAATCCTATCCACTTAAAGAAAAAACCTTCTAATCGTTAACACAATTAACACAAAACCCAATAAATTACAAGTCCATAGTCCATATCGAAATATCGATTAAATTGAAATTAAAACTGACACATTATCGACTCCCGTTGTGTCCGAAAATCCCGATAATTGGCAATCGATAGAGTTGACACGTGGTGAACGCCAGATGGCGTATCACCTGCCTTGAGGAACCCCGTGTTCTTATTATTCGTATTGCGGAACTCGATTCGCATCGAGACCGGGACCGCATTCCCTGACGAAATTCCCATCACTATTTTGCTCGGTCGTTGACATTTTGCGTGCTCATGGTTTTTGATTCGAAATAGATTTTAAGTTTTCTTTTTATAAAACCTTTGTGTTCTAAGTTTGAAAATAGTATGGTATCACAGAAATTCCGCTCTTTCAAAAATGCTCGTTTCAGAATTTTACCGCTTGAATTTAGAACTTAATTCTTTTGTTTTTCATGACTTAGCACTAAAATGGTTTTTATAGAACTTAAGATAAGTTTAAATAACGAAGGTTACTTTGGTTCCATAAGACACCACAAATGTACTTTTTAAGGTGCATTTTACCAAATTCCTGACCAATCTTTGACCGTGAAATCGCAAGTGGTAACTTTCGCACGGCATAACATTGGTAACCTATTTCATTGTTTCATCCAGTCAACATAGTTACAAGATGATTATATTGCGATCATTTGAACTGGAACAATTGATTGAGGCACGTCGACCTTACGGCGCAATCTTGGGAGGCCCCTAGCGATATCACGTTTTGTATTGGGTTATTTCTAGCACTTACAATAAGTAAAGTAGTTTGCTGTTGCAGGCTTTTGTAAATGCCGAAGATTGTTTTATCCTTGAAAAATGCCAAAAAAATTGATACTAAGGTTGTGCTTTTTTGAAATGGATTCAAAAGTTATTAACACTGTCAATATTAAATACGAGCAGCTCCCAGCAGTTTTACCAGGGTTATGGCCGTTCCCGTGAAGATTTCGGGATGAAGGATAACCTACCCGTTGAATATGGCTATCCATTACAAAAATAATGTTTCAAATTTGAGTGGTAGTTTTGAGATCAGCGCGTTCAAACAAACAAAAATCATTGGGGTAAAGTTATATCCTTTTACCTCATTAGATACCTATTTTGTGTATTTCTTTATTTTTTTCTGCTTACAACGTTCATGAAGCTAATGTCAAGAATATATGTAGTAGTCGGCTGCATTCGGCTGGCGGACAGCAGTTGTCACATAATTAGGTGTCGGCGGGCCGTCTGGTGACGTTCGGTGACCGAAGTGGATTGAGACGAAATCGGCAACGGCTTAAGGCAAACGACATAGGGTCGAAAATTACGTTGAAAAATTTATGACTTTTTCGACTTCATTTTAGCCGTGCAAAGCTATACTAAGAAAATAATTACGTTGTACACTGCAGAGCATTCCCCATTAATTGCACTGCATTCATAATTTCTATACCTAATTACTACTTACTTCACTAACTACAAGTTATTCAACGAAAAAACTATAAAAAGCAAGAAATATCGTTTGATTAAACGCTTTCTCTAAACACCTTTCGTTGGCGCGTGTTGGCAATTGTAAGACGTTTATAATAAGGGTAAGGAAGTGAAAAAATAACTTATAGGGGTTGAAATGTCAGGCCATGTGCGGGGGTGGGCTTTGTGCATTAATCTTGAGGGTAGTGACCAGGTGAAACTACCCTAGGTCATTGTATTGAGTTTTGATAAGACGTTGTGTACAGTTTGTGTTATTTTTGGAGCTTTTATAACTGGCTTCTGCTGTTGTGTGAGTTTCTTTAGAAATATTGGCTCGGAAATAAAATGGAGGGCTTGTAGGCCTTATGATAACCCTGAAGGCATTTGACCTTTCACTAAGGAGTAGTGGGTATTACAGTAAAATATGTTTTCTTAAGAAAAGCAGGTACTAGTTTAGTTTTTAGTCAGTGCTGATAATGGTGGTTTTCCTGAAGTTTGCAGTAGCAGTTAGCAAGTTAAAAATGTATACGATATAATGGTTAATTCTTATTAATTAGTCAGAACATTTTCACAGGTTCTTTTTTAAATAAAATAAAATAAATCGTTTATTGGTTTAAACAAATCAAACATGCAGGATTACAATTAAAATTATAGCAAAAGGTGATGGCTCAGCTCCTGCTGGCCAGGGCGAGACACCCTATCTTGCATCTTTTAACATCGCTACCATAAATAGGTACCTATAACAAACAAACAAAAAATCCTCTTTATAATCCTTATCAATTTGCGAGACAAACGACTTAAATGGTCTAAATTAATGTATCTAACAAACGGGCTAAAGGCGCCTCACAAAAACAACACATATGCTTTATAAATGTGTCATGCTTTGCCATATGGCCGAATCTTTAGATTGGGTACAAAAAAATTGTTTATCGACTAATATTTTTAAGACTTTATCGTCTTTATTCAGTTTTTGTTGAGAGACAGTTGTTTTTAATTGTTTGATCAAAAGAAGACTAAAGTGAAAAGTATTAGACTGTAATGTCCCACTGCTAGACAACGGTTTCAAAAATAGCCTATAGCCTTCCTCGATAAGTGGACTAGCCAACACTGAAAGAATTTTTCAAATCGGACCTGTAGTTCCTGAGATTAGCGCGTTCAATCAAACAAACAAACTCTGCAGCTTTATAATATTAATATAGATTAAACTCTAAAAAAATTTAATTACACATACATCCATCATCATATTACCGTCATATTAAAAAGCAAATGACCATTGCAAAATTGTATAGAATAGACCCGTGCGAAGTTCGCGTGAGAAAACTCATTTCATAGACAAGAGTTTATTTAATTTTTCGCATCTGTCCCCTCTAGATGTCTATGGCACCTTTTGTCCGTGGTTATTCGAAGACAGCCCTTTTCTAATACTATTTGTCTATTCTGAAAGGATAATGAACCTGTTTCTTAGTTTCTTACCCCCTGCTTAGTAATAGATAGCAGAGGTTACCAACATTTTTGATTATCTAATTTTTTTTATTACTTTTCAAAGTCATGGTTGTATATTTAAATGGCTTACAATATTTTTTTTACTCAAATTACACATTCATACATAACTAATAATAAAAATAAATTATTTACTGTACAGACTACTCGCTTTTTTTATTAAAATTATTAAAATCTAAACTTAATGCCGATTAGATCGTAAGTTAAAAGTGAAACTTGATAGCTGTATTGTTAATTTGGCAATGAATTGCCTAAATGGTACATACTTGAAACAAAAAGCACCAAGTAACATATCGCTGTGTTAAAACCACTCAAAGAACGCTTAATTCAATACCTACCCAACATACAACACAAAAGGTTACCAACCCCTGCCTATCTTAACTATGAGAACATTTTAATCAAAGGGGTAGCTTTTATTATGTCCATTTATCTCAAACTTTAAAGAATGGACTTTTATATATAATACATTAGATTTTATTTAGGTCATTTGTTCATAGTGTACTCATGAACGTGTATACTCGTTTTATCTCAGCGATGATGTAATATTACGAGTGTTGATAGGTACTCGTAGCTATGAACTATGGTATGTTATTTAATTGGTTTTAGGGAAATAATTGATGAAATAACAATATAATTAATTGTAATGCGAAGTTACTTAACTTTTAGCGCCAAAAGAGTTTAAAAGAAAGCAAGTCACACTCATCGATTAGAAGTTTTGTCTTAGCAGCTTGTAAACTCACTCAAAGTCAATATCTCTTTAGATTATTATTCTTCAGTCTGTACTTTAAAAGCATTAAAAGATGTTCTCTTTTCTCTCCACTCCACTCCTTTCACTGTAGGTATGTCCAAGAATACTTTTACGTTTCTAGACTTCTTGGCACGTTCCATTATTTGTCCATACTGTAGGCCTTTAGGCGGTCTAAAAACCATGACACCAGGTTTGGCCACTACACACGAAATTATTTACTTAGTTTTACGACTATAGACGACATAGACTCTTCACTGCGCTTTACAATATAAACAATCTCCATAAGCTAAGAAAAAGATTCCTAAAGGCATATTCTGACTATGTACCCTACATATTTATCTCCTATCTAGTCATTGGAGAGCGTATTTTCGTCATATGACACCGGAATACTGTCCATGTGAATGCTCTCCTTGTGGTGGCCGTAACGTGACACTGATCGGTCGTATGGAACTAATTCCATCCTTACCTTCTGGGCAGGGTTTCCTAGTGATGTTCGTAAACAGCGTCAACTTCGAAATTGCATTTTGATAGTGATGTTTGGAATCAGCGCAGCGTGGAAACTTCGAACTTGCATTTTTAAGAAGATTTTGCTACATGTTTTCTTCTTCATGTTTACTGACTCGATTGCCCGAACTGTCTAGGGCATTGTTTAAAGTTGTAAAATGCAAATAAATATCCATTTTACAACTTCTTCTTTTTCTATAAAATAAAGTATAATAATTTCTATAGAAGACAAAAGTTTAATTGTCTTTGTTAACCAGCTTTGTTTGTACACTTCAAACGTCATAGTCTATTCACAAATAATACTTACAATCAGCCAGATAAAAGTCAAAATATAACATTTAACCCTTGAACAGTTTCTACATCATGTGTGTTTTTACTGCGAAGCGGCGGATCAAAGCTGTTTAAAAAATAACTTAATCGTATACACAATGGAAAACATTTAGGTACTTACTAATATTATAAATGCGAAAGTTTGTGAGGGTGAATGTTTTACGTGAAAGAGTAACAAACATACATACATCCATCCATCCTCACAAACTTTCGCTTTTATAATATTAGTAGAATTCAGAGAAAATTGGTAAAAGCAAACTGTGTGGTCTCCATTTGTCCTTGGGTTTGGCACCGCTTATCTAACACAAATTTAATGATGATGTAATTTTGCAGACAGATAAATAATATTTCTTATTGGTTTGGGAATTCATTACATTTCTTTAGTCTTTCAATAGCGTTCTAATAAGTACTAATTGGTAATCAATATTTAGGAAGCTGTCAAGTAGCGTTTCATAATTCGCATGCTTTTCAAGCAGTATTGCTATAACTAAGCGTAATTTTGCTTAACACCACGCATAATCTGAACGCATCGCTTGTAAGCACCATCATCGTCACACACATCACGAAAATGCTAGTCACTACATAGTATAAAACAAAGTCGTTTTCCGCTATCTGTCTGTCTGTCTGTCTCTTATATGCTTAGATCTTTAAAACTACGCAACGGATTTTGATGCGGTTTTTTAAATAGAAAGAGTGATTCAAGAGGAAGGTTTATATGTATTAAAATTCCCGAAATTCCCACAGCAACGGGCACATTGCGGGTAAAATTTCAGAGGCCTTAAGGCGGTCTCAAAACTCCGACACCAGGGTTGGTCCTGAAACCTGAAACCCTTAAAAGTAAGTTCCAGTAAGCTAGTTACTGGACTTACTTTTAAGGGTTTTGACATTAATGACATTTGAATGATCAGTGTGTCATTCACCTGATGTTTCATTGATGAAGATTTGACAGTTCTGAAGCTCTTTAACTTACGTTTGCCTTCCTAACGAACTGTACATTATTTTAATAGGCAACACTACGTGCCTTTGTGACAAGTCCCACAATTATAAGTATTATAGTTCTATTTTCGTATTTCTAGACACAACCTACTTGTTTTAAATGAATCATTCATTCACAGGCACAAAAAGGAATCCTGTTTGAACACTGTAATAAGAACTGTGTTTATCTTAAACATGCGTTAATTTGATCCTTAGCTATAAGCACGTAGAAATTCAAGTTAGTTGAGACTTATCATAGGGCATTCTTCGCAGAATTGACTTGTGTGAAATGGAGATGGGAATATTGAAATTAAGAAAATTACGGAATTGGGTGTGGCCAAAGCTCTCCAATAAGATATTTGTTTTTGCAATAACATAACTGTTCAATTTATGAAAAACTTTGAGTGAAATTCCTCTAAAGACGTATGTGCCAATACAAATTTCATCAAAATAAGGTCAAAATAGTGTCTAGTGAAATGTTAGTTGCTATTTTTGAAGTATATTAACTACATCCAAAATTGAATTCCAAGTAGGTACTATAGTCTTTGGTTGAAGATACTACAAATAATATTCGCAAAATACAAAATTATTGATCAAATAATCATTCAAAATGCATCCAAGTTAGGTATATTAAGCGTAAATCTATACTTATATTATAAAGCTGCAGAGTTCGTTTGTTTGTTTGAACGCACTAATCTTAAGAACTACTGGTCCGATTTGAAAAATTCTTTCAGTGTTGGTTAGTCTACTTATCGAGGAAGGCTATAGGCTATTTTTCATCTCAAAATTCCTACGGGAATGGGCACAATGCGGGTAAAACCGCGGGGAGCTGCTTATTTGATATTATACCGATTCTCAGGTTGACTCGTGACTACAAAAAAAATAAAGCAAAGTACTTACACTGATATCACCAAATACTGAATACACAGGCAGATGTGTTCATACCATAAATATATCATTGAAACGTGTTTATTCACGCCCAAAGTCTAGACAGTCAATGAATTTATCGTCAACACAGGAATATTCAAAATTGTAATGCTGTGAACTTTTATCAGCCCGACCTACATGTGGCAACTAAAATTAATAAACTCGATAAGCTTAATTGTTTGGTATCGGTGTATCGGAATTTAAATGACCTTTGCTACGCATTGCGGTGAATGAAATTTAAGTTTTAGTAATGGTTTAAGATCCGTACATACATGGACCTTCGCTCACGTCACGTGTCATCGGCATACTATAACCTAGGTCTTATAAAATGTCTTACGAAGAATATACTTAGAATATAGTATGTAAGTACATGTCACTGCTACCAACTGCTTCTGTCTAGGATCGGTGAGAGGTCAATGTATCTCTGTATCCTCTACTATGACTTATGACCATACACAAACATTGCCAATTGCTTTGCTTAAAAGGTTCAGAGTATGACGCAAATATTAATGCAATCTCATTCACCTCATTATCACTTGCAGTTTTACCTCCAGAAAAACCCATTATGAAACCCTCAAAAAAGCGTCTTTATTTACCCAATTAACAACTGAGATTTCACAGTGTGGAACTGTGGACATAACGGAAGTCACCGAACCCGCCTCAAGATGTTTTGTGAAAGCATTCGAGCAAACTAGAAGTGCTAATAACCAGGTCACATAGGGGACTCGCAGGAAGCACGCGCGATGCGCGGTTTAACAGGACATTTCCTTAGGGATCCTTGGGGACGTTTTTTCTTTATGTTCTACTCGCGCCGTTAATTCGTTGGGGAGATTGACCATTTCGTTTAATAGTCAGTGATGTCATTGGAGGAAATAGTAAATTGTATCGTTTTATAAGTAGGGACATTTTGGATGGATAAGGTTCATACTGTGACGTACGTAGAATTGGTGTAATGAAATAAGTAGCAAATCAAAATTGTCATGCTCATTTTAATATGCTACTTTTTGATCAAAGGTAAATTAACTTACTTAATATTTGTTCTCTACGTCAATGGCTAAAAAACTGAAATAAGCCCTGGAATGAGGGTCCAGTGCATCCCCCCCTTCACGCCTTTGTCCTCAGCGCATATGACGTCACTTAACCTGCAGCTTGAGTCATTGAAGTTATAGTTTCCTTGGCCGCGAATTTGATTAGCAACTATAATAATTCTACCGTGAAAGTAAAGCTATAAAACGTACAGAAAAATCCAAATAGTTAACAAAGGGAAATACGTTGCACTCTCTTGACTTCGTTTTGTGGGCAGGTGAAATTGTGACACATTAATTTGACCACTTCCTTGCTATAATTAGAATATTAGATTAAATCTAACTGTCTTTATGGGGGATTCTACCTGTTTGCTTTAGGGTTGTTTACTAGTACTGGTTTATATACTGCTACATTTATAAAAGTTTTAAATTGAAAAGTATTAAGAACAGATATATACTTATGGTCTGGTTTGACATCAACACGCATTCTTGTAACATTTCTATCTGACTAAGGGAAGGGCTACTTATGGTACCAAATCATAGTAGGCCTTTAGGGGGTCTAAAAACTCCGTCCGATTGGCTATTAACCAATACTTATTCGTCAGCAAATTATTAGGCAAGCGAAGTAATTACTCCTAAATCTTCTCACTCTACTGATATTTTTAAAGGCACCTTTGCCAAGCGGTAAATTTTGAATACTAACTAAGGTATCACTCATGTGATTTTGATAGATAAGTAGTCTTTACGTATACTTCTAATATTATCTGCTTAGATCGTTCCATTATCTGACATTGCCCTTTTTAGAATCATTATAAGATTCCGGGAACGTGTTATCACTGCTTTTGTGGACAGGAAACGGAATTTATGATTCTGTTTATTTTCTGGCGACGCGTTAATTTAAGCGTGTTCACTTGAAGGTAGTCGTAAAAAGTTTATTTCTGACAAAATCGTCGTCTTAAGTGTTAACACTTCGACCGTGCTTTGGCCTTTTATGTGTAATACGTGTACGTTATTTGTACAATTTCGCAATGTTGTCAGGATACAATTGATATTTTTGAATGAAACTAAATTTTTGCAACGGTTGTTTAAATTATGTTAGTTGTACCGGTGTTCCCGTTTTAACTACACTTGAGAGCATAGAAATCGCACATTGGGTAATTTTCCTGCA
Organism: Cyclophora punctaria; assembly: GCA_951394245.1. Classification (NCBI taxonomy): domain Eukaryota; kingdom Metazoa; phylum Arthropoda; class Insecta; order Lepidoptera; family Geometridae; genus Cyclophora; species Cyclophora punctaria. The sequence continues at coordinate 2,954,214 of OX596191.1, read as the reverse complement.
TTTTGACTTCGATACTTGTTTTTTATTTTTATTAAAGTTTGGTAACAATTATAACTTAAATTAAATTAAAGTACACACTGTTAGCTTCCTAAAAACCCATAATGTCTGGCCTTGACCTTCTTTATCATAGCAGTAGCGGCTTAAAAATGGAATGGCCTAATTTAGCTCGTTTCAGGTAGCGCGGTTTGTGGGACTTTGAGCAGGTATAAAACGATAAGGGATGATTGAAATGACATCATTTGCATACCAACTCCCAGTTAGAAAGGTCATTTAACGAATACGTCATCTCTCTGATCAAGAAAATGGATACCACACCAGAAATAGCGGCTCAAGCGGTTGCACTAATCGAAGCTGGACAGAACCAAAGTCAAGTGGCTCGTCAATAAAATTTGAGCAGATATGCTGTTCGACGTGTATACCTGCGATATCAGCAAACTTGTGGCTATACCAGGAAACCAGGAACAGGCCCAAAACGTGCGACAACACAGCGCGATGACCACTTTCTTGTGAATACATCACTACGAAATCGCCGGTTGAATGCAGTTCAACTCGGACAGCAGCTCCAGGAAGTTAGAGAAGTGGAAGTCAGTTTGTGGACAGTTAGAAGAAGACTAGCCGAAGGAGGTCTAATAGCGCACAGACCCGCAACTGGCCCAAAATTTACCCCAGCACACAGACAAGCACGCCTTCAGTTTGCTCGAAATCGCGTTAATTGGACTATGGATCAATGGCAGGCAGTCCTCTTCTCCGATGAGTCCAAGGTGTGTCTCCTTGGTAAAGACGGACGGGGTAGAGTCTACCGAAGATCCGGTGAGCGTTTTGTTCAATGCTGCATCTCCGAACGGGTCGCATACGGGGGTGGTTTGTGTATGTTCTGGGGAGGTATTTCACTGGAAGTGAAAACCGAACTTGTCTTCATCACAGGGCCCGATACCGACCATCGATCGCGTGGATTGACTTCCCAACGTTACGTCGGGATATCCTGCAAGAACATGTTGTGCCCTTTTCGGGATTTATCGGCGAAAACTTCGTTTTTATGCAGGACAACGCTAGACCACACACCGCTGCTATAGTACGCCAGTACTTGGAGGAGGTTGAAGTACTCGTTATGGAGTGGCCTGCTCGAAGCCCAGATCTCAATCCCATTGAGCACTTATGGGACGAACTAAAGAAACGAGTAAGAGCCAGAAACGCAGTGCCTACGAGTCTCTGAGAGCTTCAAACCGCGATCAAGGAAGAATGGGACAGCATACCAAAGGATTTCGTAAAAACATTGATTTCTTCAATGAATCTTCGACTGGAAGCTGTTATTCAGGCTAGGGGAGGCATTACCTCGTATTAAAAAATCGTTACATTCACAGATTTATTGTTTTTTTGACCTTTAATACCTGCTCAAAGTCCCACAAACCGCGCTACCTGAAACGAGCTAAATTAGGCCATTCCATTTTTAAGCCGCTACTGCTATGATAAAGAAGGTCAAGGCCAGACATTATGGGTTTTTAGGAAGCTAACAGTGTGTACTTTAATTTAATTTAAGTTATAATTGTTACCAAACTTTAATAAAAATAAAAAACAAGTATCGAAGTCAAAATGCAGGAAAATTACCCAATGTGCGATTTCTATGCTCTCAAGTGTATTTAATTTGTACAAAAAATGCATACAAAAACTGCTCCCGTTATTCAAAATTTAGTGTCACATCCGCACACATTTTGCAAATATGTACCCTTGTTTTTTGGTGGCGATCGAATGTGCAATTTTATGTGCTACACATGTTTTACCTTATCGTGTTATGTTTATTTCTCTAAATGGCTTACATATTCTAAGCAATTTCCTTTTGTATCTTTGAAACAATATTAAAAACATTCAACATGTGATGTGTTAGTGGTTACTGGTATTGTAGTTTCATACAATATAATGAGAGGTAGTAAATAAGGGAAAAATAATTATAAAATGTTTGATGACTGTCCAAAAAACCCGATGACATTCGTTATCACTTCGTTAACTACTTGGTACTTTCGTGTGTACGATAAAAATATATATATTGCCTATTTTTATGAAAAGTTCTGATTAGTCATAAATCGAAAAGCATTATAAAGTATTCGATATACTCTGACCTATCCAATAAAAACCATTATTTTCTTTTATTCTCTCCTATTAAACTTACACCTGCCTGCGCCGGCGTTGCGTCACATTCTCATGGGTACGAGTATGAATCCTGTACCTGATCTTTCGTCCTTTTCTGTCCCTCCATATTTCCCTATAGCCATCCTTTTCTGGAAATATGGCGTCCCTTACGGGGTTTTTGTTACCCTATACCCTTATTACACTGTGCGTATGCGCCGAGTGGATGTGTGTGCGTTAATATGCATGTGTGAGTATTCAGAACAAAGTAGGGATATACACATTTTTTCGTAGGTCGTAGGTAGTTGCAGTGTTGCTTTCTTGTGAGATGACGGTGCTAGTTATGTGACGTGCAGTTTTGGCGGGAATTTCTTGGGGGGGTAGTGTTATATTGTGAAATTAAGATTTTCTACTCAGTTTTTTGGTGTTTAAATTATGTTCGTAAGGAGATGTTGTTTTAAGTGAAGCATGGAAGTGAGGACAGTTAATTAAACGTTTAAATTAATAAAATCGTCGTGATGTATCATGAGTAAGTTTTTATTGAGCTTAATTTTTATTACACTTATTTTTGTATGAAGGTAGGCGACAATGATAAAAGTACTTTGTGAATTAATTGTCGATAATCGCGAGCTAATTGGTGGTATTGTGACAAAAACAATTGTAGATTCAAGTTTTATACATCACCTTTAATTTCCTCAAACCAAGACAGTCAAATATTCGGAATGAATGGGAAAAAACTTGTTTTGCTATCAGCTGATGCTTTGGCGACTCGGTATGCATGAATAATATTGTCTGTTGTTTTTTTGTATTCTTATTCTTACCTCACCGAAAGTATTAAGAATTATTAGCCGTCCAAACCGGTAGGTGTAGGTTCCATAGTTGTATCAAGTCTTGTCTTGTGTATTATCATCCTTATGTCTGAATTATTATGGTTCTTTTCGCTCTGACTCTTGGCGAAGCGTAAGCCAGTCCTTTCTTCGAATTTTATTGTCTGCGGGGATGATTTTTGGCGCCATATTTTTTGTTAAAGCGGCTGAGACGACAATTCATCTTAATCATGTGTTACTAAAGCTGCGATATGATGTTGAAACCAATTTGTCATATCATTGGAATTATATTATTATTGCGATTGCTTTTTTGTCACCTTTAGAGGGTAGACGCAAATTTTTTAAATGCTTGTTTTAGGAATTTATATGTTTCATTTTGGGTGATTAGATTTGTGTGTGTTTTCTTTATTTTAGTGATTGTCTGATTATGCTTCAGTCATTTCTTCCATCTAGTATTGATTTTTGAGTAAATTCTAAACTTTTCCACCAAAAAAAAGTTTTTATGATGTTTATGACAAAAGTATTTTCGACAATAATTTCTGGATACTTTAGTAAAGTTTATTAAAACCTTTATATATACTGGAAATTCTCAAAAATTCTAGCAGCCACACAAGCCAACTTTATCTCCGTTTAAAATCACCATACAACTTTATATTCCTTAAAAAATACTAAATATTTATGTCACATGACGATCACCAAGGCTTCAAAATCCTTATGAATACACAATCGCTTACGTAATATAACAAACTTCCTAGTAACTATTAAATCATCTGTCTCCTTTATAATCAAGACACGTGTTTCAGCAGATACTAGCTCCATGATTAATGGTGTAGGTAGTAATTTGTTCCGGTTTTTACTCAGGAATGCTTCAATTAAGTATCAACATAGTTTTTAATTGGGTAATGATTGCTAGTCGTGTCTAGGCAAAATACTGAAATAATTTCTATGGTGTTGCTGCTAATTTGATTTAGATGTAATAATGTCTGTTTCACTGTATAGTCAGAACAGAATAGTTTACCTATATTTTTACTAGCAAGTAACATCGTTTTCAAATAATAAAATACTATTTATTCCCCAAAAAGAGTATCTATTCTTCATTGTAACCGTGTTCCGGAAATAGTTGTGAATTTATTTATTTTTTTAGTTACTGTATCATCCCATTGTTGGGCATAGGTGTCCCCCATTCCCGCCACTCTTCGATTTGAAGCCAATTACCAGTCTTCATAACTTACAAAAGGATTTAAAGTAACATCCTATCCTACTAATATTATAAATGCGAAAGTTTGTATGTATGGATGTATGGATGTTTGTTGCTCTTTCACGCAAAAACTACTGAACGGATTTGGATGAAACTTTACAGTAATATAGGTTATACATCAGAATAACACATGGGATACATTTTATCCCGAAATTCCCGCGGGAACGTGTACAACGCGGGTAACACCGCGGGGCGCGGCTAGTAGTAAATATTTTAAGACTACTCTTTTAATTATTATACCTAGCTTTTGGCAGTCATCTCACCGTACTGATATCTTCAGTGAGATGAGATGCCTTTGCCCAACATTGGCATATTACAGGCGAATACTGTTGTTTTAACTACTAGTGTGAATATTCTGCTACGTTTATCATTGGTCTCTTTACAAAATATAGAACTTATCTTGTTGTAAAGCTTCAAAATTATAAAATGTCGTTGTCTTTGCGGACAAGTTTGAAGGATTCTTAAAACAAACAAAGACATCCTTGTACGTGTGTTCTCAAAACATTGGATATATAAACAGTGTTCCGGTTTGTAATCAGATAGTTTGTACTTAGTGAAGAATAGTTTAGGAATTCCTAAAATTTTGAGGAAATTTTGGTATTTGCCTTCCAAATCAAGTTAAACAACAAAACTTAATAGTTTCCCTTCTTTGCCCGCAGTGAGTCTGAATCGAGTGATTATTCCGAAGACTCGACGGCGTATGAAGATGCGCAGACTACAATCAAAAGTGCTGGGACGAGGAAGAGTGTTAACAAGGGGAGGTGGACGAAGGATGAGGTACGTTTTAAGACTATGTATTTATTTTCTCTATTATTAGAGCTTAGGTCATATTTTGTTTGTATTCGAGACGGAAACTTTTAGGATCTAATAATAACAAGTCCCATCACTACCAAAGGAGTTACAATAACTTGTAGTTCTATTAATCGATTGAGGTTTATCGCAATTTATCAATTTTAATTTCAACGAAAACGATTGATCGATTGCTCTATTGATCGATGCTTTATAAGAATAAAGCTTTAATTCCCCGGTGTAACAACTCACCGAAAACCAATTTACCGATGTTTATTTCAACTACACTACATTTGACCGACTAATCATTTTGTCGAATGTAACATTTCACTAATGCTCATCTGGGGAGATGAGGATGCGTAAATGCATTTCCCACCTTATAAAATAAAGATGATCTTAAAATGTTTCTGGTTCACCTACAAGGTTTTTGACATGATGATTTGAAATCATGACCGACAATTTCACGTGCCCTTCAAGCACGGTACGTCCTAATACTTGCCACGATACTTAAGTAAAATTAATATCTTGAATGTTACTCAAACTTCGCCACAAGCCATTCACTAAAACAATATAACTAAAATTTCAGGACGCAAGACTCAAAATGTACGTAAAAATGTACCGCGAGAACTGGGATGTGATAGCAGAAAAATTCGCCGATCGCTCCGACGTGCAATGTCAACAGAGATGGACCAAAGTTGTGAATCCGGACCTGGTGAAAGGACCTTGGACTAAGGAGGTTTGTTGTTTTTTATATAAGATTCAACCCAGGCCGCATAACGCCTCGGTGGTCTAGTGATATTAAGACTGAGGTACCGGGTTCAATTTCCGGTTCGAGCGAAAAACATGTTTCCTTCTTTTCAAACATGGCTCGGGTTTGAGATCACCAACCCGCATTAGGCAAGCGTGGTGATTACACCCAATCCTCCTCACTGTACTGATATCATCAGTGAGATGAGAGGCCTTTACCCGGCAGTGGGAAATTACAGGCTAATACATTCTCAACCCAGGCGCTTAGGCCCTCCCTAGACACCAAGTAGACCAAGGACCAATTAGAAACCACTGGGCCTCTCACTGGGTTACATTACTGTACGTCTCTGGGTGTTAACCCCCTCTGGAAGAGGCTCCAGGCTATTGCCTAAAATTACTCGTAGTTAATCCATGAGAATAGTGAAAAACCGTCAAAATCATTGCGAGTTGTGTCGTAATCTAACTGGCATATGCCAAGCTTTTTAATTTGGAAAATTAGGCATACATTTTAATACGTTGCTATAATTTTACAATTAAGGAAGTTTAATGCTAACTTTCACTTAATCACAATAACTAACTATTAAACTGCATCCATACTAACCTCTTTGCATCTGAGTACTAATTAAACTCCTCCACCGCAAAAACATAATTACTCAATTCACAAACAAAATAAAGCGCCAAATGCACGGCACGCCAATCAGTCTATGAATGCAAAGGAAGTGAATCATCGGGTCATCACACTGCAAGAGATAGCCGCACAACATAGAATGTCGTAAGGACGTCCATTCATCGATTCCGCGAACTAATCGCGCCGTCATCAATAGGTTCCTTTATATTGTCACGATTGGGGATACTTACAGTTTTATGTATAAGAGGTTATATTTTGTGATATTAGAGGTTATGTTTTTTTGATATTTTGCTTGCTGCTTTCGGTCAAATAATACATTTGGTAGTTCGGTTAAATGTTGAATTGGGTAAACGAGCCATCGGTAAAGTGGGATTCGATAAACTCAGGGTAACCCGTTTGACATCGATTCTTTAACAAGATAGCATACTAAATTTATCAAAATCGGTCTATAGTAAGCCTTACATCATTTGAGGGACCAAACAAGGACCAAATAAAAGACTAAATACATGAGACACATAATGAAAAAAAATCGTAAATAATAAATAATTTGGACCGCTCCTAACGTGACGAATTTTTTTAGAATTATTAATACATATATTAATTACTTTTTGCTTTTTAAAGGGAACTTAGGTTTTTGTGTCGAAGGTTTTTTTAATGTTTAATTAATAGACCTAGAGCCCGTGAACCCCAGACTTTCGTCATTTTATAAAAGCTGAAAGTTTGTCAGCGCATGCTCCCACACACAGGTAAGAACGATGGACTATTATGAAGTTTGGGTTATAGTGGCTTTGGCAGATAAACGGTACTAAAGGTGTGTAAAATACCGATCTAAATTCATCAAATAATTAAGTGTGATTTGTGACATGACATATGTCATTTGAAAGCTCTTGAAGAGTTGTACAAGTCACCCTTTGACGGTGATATCGAAATCGACGGCCAACTTGGTGTTTTCGACCATTGAAGATTGGAGTTGACCTATGCTATGGACGCTGATCCTAATGCTCAACAGTGACATGACCTATATCATTTGAAAGCTCTTGACAAGTTGTACAAGTCACCCTTTGACGGTGATATCGAAATCGACGGCCAACTTGGTGTTTTCGACCATTGAAGATTGGAGTTGACCTATGCTATGGACGCTGATCCTAAGTGACATGACCTATGTCATTTGAAAGCTCTTGACAAGTTGTACAAGTCACCCTTTGACGGTGACATCGAAATCGACGGCCAACTTGGTGTTTTCGACCACCGAAGATTGGAGTTGGCCTATGCCATGGACGCTGATCCTAATGCTCAACAGTGACATGACCTATGTCATTTGAAAGCTCTTGAGGAGTTGTACAAGTCACCCTTTGACGGTGATATCGAAATCGATGGCCAACTTGGTGTTTTCGACCATTGACATTTAGTACCGTATACCTGCCAAAGCCACTATAACCCAAACTTCATAATAGTCCATCGTTCTTACCTGTGTGTGGGAGCATGCGCTGACAAACTTTCAGCTTTTATAAAATAACGAAGGTCTGGGGTTCGCGGGCTCTTGGTCCATAATTTTTTAATTAAAACTTGTCATTACCTTATTTACTTACATTTATCATAATTTACCATAATCCTATATTAAAATTCTCCATATAACTCTAAACAATAGCTTCATTCATAAAATCTACGAAAACTCTTTAGCTATTGGAGTCACATTTCGTTTTACGGCCAGAAATAATTCGTGTGACGTCATGGTTGAATAATAAATTATCTACTTGAATTCCTGACCCGAATGGCCTTTAAGGGTCCTTGAACATCTAACAAGGATTATAATAAGTAATGTACTTCATCTTCTTCATCGAGTGAATGGTCAACCTGACCAATCCTGGGTCAGAGTTATTGTCGTTATTGAGCCGCCAAAGGCCTCTAACATGGCTCAAGTAACGACTACTATCCGTAGAAAGTAACCGGACTTTAGACAGACAGACAGACAGATAGGGACTTTGGATTAAATTGTACAAATGTAAAGAAAAATACAATACTTATAGTTTACCGGGTCGAGTGACATGTCCTTTTCAAACATGGCTCGGGTTTGAAATTACCAACCAGCAGTAGGCAAGCGTGGTGATTACGCCTAATCCTTTTCACCGTACTCATCTTCGGTGAGATGAGAGGCCTTTGCCCAGCATTGGGACATTACAGGCTAATACTTTTAATAGTCTAGAAGAATGTTTACGTTCACATCAGTGCTTTTACAATAAGTAATACATACCATTAGTAAACATTTACTAAGTTTATAAGGATGTAAACTTGACTATGAATGAACTAGGTGCGAGTTTTAAACAACTTTTTCATCCTTCTTACGTCATCAGTTGTTAATACCAGATCGGTCCTTGAAGTATCGTGAGAATAAGAATAATATTTCACGAGATGACTAACTGGCTAATATAGATTTAAAGATTATTTATTGGGACGCATTTTTATGGATGAAATAATGCTACCAAGCATTTTTTGCGAGGTGTGGTTTAGCATTTGTATGATGCGTGGGATTTTTGTATTTGTTTTGTAGTTTTATTATGACTGAGCCAAGGAAAAATTTAGGAAAAATCTATACTACTGATATTATAACTAGTAGCGCCCCACGGTTTTACCCGCGTTGTGCCCGTTCCCGTGGGAATTTTGGGATTTTTTATAAATATAAACCTTCCCTCTTGAATCACTCTATCTATTTTAAAACCGCATCAAAAACAGTCGCGTAGTTTTAAAGATCTAAGCATATATAGGGAGGGACAGACAAGGGAAAGCGACTTTAGACTTTTATACTATGTAGTGATAGTGAAGTTGAAGAGTTTGATTTTTGTATGTTTGAACGCGCTAATCTCAGAAACTACCGATCATATATAATTAACATATAATTAAATAATAACCCAACATTCCTACTGAAACGGAAAATATACGGGTACACCAAATACTAGTAGCTAGCAGCTAGTAGCTCGTGGTTTTGTTTGACTAGGCGATGTTAGGTCATTGCACTTGATAAGTAACGTGCAGCTCGGCCCCTACTTGGATGGGTGGCCGATAGTGGCATTTCTATCTGAGCGCTACTGTGCTTCGGAGGATACGTGAAATTGTCAATCTCAGTTGTTTCGATCGAAAGACCATGTCAGAGGCCTTTAGGCGGTCTTATAACTTCGACACCACGGTTGGCCACTAACCTACACGAACTTTATAAATATTACAATACCGTCCTTGGTCACAGCTGAGTCAAACTGATAATAATACAACCCCTAGCTTATCACACGAATCTATCCGGTTTTAGTTTACTAGGGTTGCCAACCAAGTGTTTTTATCACTATCACTACATAGCATAAAACAAAGTCGCTTTCCGCTGTCTGTCCCTATGTATGCTTAGATCTTTAAAACTACGCAACGGATTTTGATACTGTTTTTTAAATAGATAGAGTGATTCAAGAGGAAGGTTTATATGTATAAAAATTCCCGAAATTCCCATGGGAACGGGCACAATGCGGGTGAAATCGCGGGGCATTAAATATATAGAAAAATAAAAACTTTGATTATGCTCACATACTTTTTAAACTCACACGATTTGCACTACTAATTGCAACGGTCTGTATCGCGTTAGATAATTTAACGTATTTTACTAAAATACGTACCCGACGTTTCGAGCGGATAACACCGCTCGTGGTCACGGGATGACCCAAACTATATATTACTAGCGACCCGCCCTCGCTTCGCTTCGGGTAATCAAGATTTCATGTAGGAAAATCGGGATAAAACATTGCGTGTCTCCCGCAGGAATATACACAATCAAAATTTCAAGTGGGAAATTGGGGATAAAATATTACATATCTCGCGCGAGTATATATGTATACACAATCAAGATTTCATGTGAGGAAGAATTCGGGATAATACCTACATAGCACGTCTTCGTCGTTCGTAGTTCGTAGGTAGGTACCTATATCCCCGCGCGCTTTGACCGCACGAAACAGTAAGTAGCCATAAAAGTGTGTTAATAAGAGACCCGCCATCGAGCATTACTATTTTGTAAGCAGCGCCCCGCGGTTTTACCCGCGTTGTGGCCGTTCCCGTGGGAATTTTGGGAATTTTTTTACATAAAAACCTTCCTCTTGAATCACTCTACCTATTACAAAAAAACCGCATCAAAATCCGTTGCGTAATTTTAAAGATTTAAGCATACAGACAAACAGACACGAAACAGAGACGACTTTATTTTATACTATGTAGTGATATTTCTCATCATAACTCTGAAACTAACTGTCCGATTTTAATAATTTAAAGAGGTACCTACACAAAGAAACATAATTAACCTTGATTGTAGAGCCATTTATTTTGATGTAGATTCATATCATCATATGAATATCATCAACTTAAAATTACACTCCTTTTTTAACTAATTAATTTTAACTTAAAACGGTTATTGTGTCTTAACTATAATAGTTAGACATATGCCCTCGCGAACTTATTTGTTCGCAATGATATGTACTTTGATTGTGTAGAACATTGTTTTTGTGTATCATCAATAGATTTAGTAGCGCACGCCAATAACCAATTTTTTTAGGCATGTTTTTCATACCTTGGGTTACATATACCCGCGTTGTGCCCGTTCCCGTGGGAATTTCGGGAATAAATATAGCCTATGTCACTCAGGGATAGTGTAGCTTTCGAATGGTGAAAGAATTTTTTAATTCGGTGCAGTAGTTTCAGAGCCTATTCGAAACAAACAAACAAACAAACAAAAAATCAAACCTTTCCTCTTTATAATATTATTATATTATTATATATTATATTATATATATAGTATAGATAGCCTATGTGTTATTCTGATGTATAAGCTATAAGCCTATGTGTTATTCTGATGTATAAGCTATATTGTGGTAAAGTTTCATTCAAATCCATTCAGTAGTTTTTACGTGAAAGAGTAACAAACATCCATACATCCATACTTACAAACTTTCGCCTTTATAATAGTAGTAGGATCTAATATTATTCTCGTGTCACGGGGTGCGTAATTGAACTCATCTGAAACGGCTCGACCGATTCTTATGAAATTTTGTGTACATTTCGGTTAGGCCTGAGAATCGGCCAACATCTATTTTTATCCCGAAATTCCCGCAGGAACGGGTACAAAGCGGATTAAACCGCTGGGCGCAGCTAGTATTATATAGTCTATAGCCGCGCCCCGCGGTGTTACCCGCTTTGTTCCCGTTCCCGCGGGAATTTCGGGATAAAATATATCCCATGTGTTATTCTGATGTATAACCTACATTACTGTAGAGTTTCATCCAAATCCGTTCAGTAGTTTTTGCGTGAAAGAGTAACAAACATCCATACATCCATACATCCATACATCCATACATCCATACATCCATACATCCATACATCCATACATACAAACTTTCGCATTTATAATATTAGTAGGATATTATTATTCTCGTGTCACGGGGTGCGTAATTGAACTCATCTGAAACGGCTCGACCGATTCTTATGAAATTTTGTGTACATATCGGTTAGGCCTGAGAATCGGCCAACATCTATTTTTATCCCGAAATTCCCGCGGGAACGGGTACAAAGCGGGTTAAACCGCGGGGCGCAGCTAGTATTATATAGTCTATAGCCGCGCCCCGCGGTGTTACCCGCTTTGTTCCCGTTCCCGCGGGAATTTCGGGATAAAATATATCCCATGTGTTATTCTGATGTATAACCTACATTACTGTAGAGTTTCATCCAAATCCGTTCAGTAGTTTTTGCGTGAAAGAGTAACAAACATCCATACATCCATACATCCATACATCCATACATCCATACATACAAACTTTCGCATTTATAATATTAGTAGGATATAGTATAGATAGCCTATGTGTTATTCTGATGTATAAGCTATAAGCCTATGTGTTATTCTGATGTATAAGCTATATTGTGGTAAAGTTTCATTCAAATCCATTCAGTAGTTTTTACGTGAAAGAGTAACAAACATCCATACATCCATACTTACAAACTTTCGCCTTTATAATAGTAGTAGGATCTAATATTATTCTCGTGTCACGGGGTGCGTAATTGAACTCATCTGAAACGGCTCGACCGATTCTTATGAAATTTTGTGTACATATCGGTTAGGCCTGAGAATCGGCCAACATCTATTTTTATCCCGAAATTCCCGCGGGAACGGGTACAAAGCGGGTTAAACCGCGGGGCGCAGCTAGTATTATATAGTCTATAGCCGCGCCCCGCGGTGTTACCCGCTTTGTTCCCGTTCCCGCGGGAATTTCGGGATAAAATATATCCCATGTGTTATTCTGATGTATAACCTACATTACTGTAGAGTTTCATCCAAATCCGTTCAGTAGTTTTTGCGTGAAAGAGTAACAAACATCCATACATCCATACATCCATACATCCATACATCCATACATCCATACATCCATACATCCATACATACAAACTTTCGCATTTATAATATTAGTAGGATAGTACGATTGGCAGCCCTAGTTTACACTGCCCTTGACTCGGTCAAAATGTTTTTGCTAATGTTTGTCCACGTGGGGAACGAATGTTAGCTTTTATTTTTGACTTTTAGTTAATTGTTTTTGGTTTGTTATGGGTCTAATTAAAGGTTTGGTAAAAGAGGTTTGTAGGATATAATTGGCGAAACTAAATAGTAAAATATCTCTCTAAACGAATAGGTTGAACCATTAAGTTCGAGTAGGTTAGTGGCCAAACCTGGTGGCGGAGTTTTAGACCTCCCAAAGGCCTCCGACATGGTCTAAAGATTGCTTATCTATACTAATATTATAAAGCTGAAGAGTTTGTTTTGTTTGTTTGTTTGTTTGTTTGTTTAAACGCGCTAATCTCAGAAACTACTGAACCGATTTGAATAATTCTTTTTGTAATAGATAGCCACATTCAACGGGAAGGTTATAGGCTATTTTTCATCCCGAAATTCCTATGTACAACGCGGGTAAAACCGCGGGGCGCTGCTAGTATTCTTATATAGCTTGAAAGACTATAAAATAATAAGTCGTTAACGTAATCTCCCATTTCCTCAAATTCCTCTAAATATCCTCAAAATCTCGACAACTGTACACTAAAAACCTTCTCCAATGTAAATACATAATCAAAAGCTTTTAACACTGACATAATTTATATTGTTAGTCCATAAAATACTATATTATATCATAATTTTACTCGTTCACCTTGTAAACTAACGAATTTTCGCACGGGCCATATGATCTCTGTTTTTGTACACATTTTTTTGTGTCATTCCTTTTTGCTATTGAGTAATCGACAATTGAATAATAACTATAGTTGATAGACCTAGTTGTGACTCGTGGGTTTTCTCGTGTTTCTTTTGGGTTTAAAAGTTACTTTACTATGACTGTGTTCAAGCTTTTGAATGGTTTCAAAGGATTTACGATTTCTACATTTGCTATTTTAACTAGCTAGCAGCGCTCGCGGTTTTACCCGCGTTGTGCCCGTTCCCGTGGTATGAAAAATAGCTTATAACCTTCTCGATGAATGTGGCTTTCCATTACAAAAATAATTATTCAAATCGGATGATTTTTTTTCAAAGATTAGCTCTTACAAACAAACAAAGTTAGAAAATTTACCTCTTTATGATATTAGTATAGATTTGCAATCTTTGATAATGTTTTTCTTAGCAAGCAAGCACGCCTAACAGATATCTTCAGTGAGATGAGAGACCTTTTCCCAGCTGTGGGACATTACAGTTAATACTTTACTACTTCTTTAAACAAACACTTTTCTGGACGGAAAAAATAAAATACAAATGTACTTTCGATGCAAAAATTAATTCATTAAAATTATGCCAAAATTCTCAGCTGATTGGAAGAGTCAGATAAACAAGTTATTTTCGCATAATAACTTTTGAATAGACTTGTGTACTCATGTATCTACTTATCAAAGTATTTACACATTTATTACTTTAGCAATTAGATTTAATTTTCCGTGACAATGGGATCGTTTTATAGTGATTAGAATTGTGAAGTACTTTTGAATGGCGTGTATAAATATCGTTTGGTTTTTATTGCTTGTTTTGTTATACTTTATATGGGATTTTTAACGGAAAATACGTTACATATTACTGACGGTTTTTTATGTAGAGCAAGCTTACTAATAATAGTAAGAATTATACTATCTGAAAATTTGGCATTCAAAATATTGAAGCGAAAATAGCTTGATTGAATTTTCTAATTTATATTTTACTTTATGTAATGGGGCTATTAGTGAAAAAAAAAACAACAATTAACTTACATATTTTTATTATTTAAAATTATAAAAAAATGCCTAAACTAGCACTTCAAAACGCTCACGCGATCTTAACCACTACCCAATGTCCCAATCTAGCTTCGTGGTCCCAATCCAAAGCTAAGGTGAAATTTCATCAATTATTTTTCTTATTTACAGGAAGACGAAAAAGTGGTGGAACTGGTCGCCAAATACGGGCCTAAGAAATGGACGTTGATTGCGCGGCATTTACGGGGCAGGATAGGGAAGCAATGCAGGTAGGTACATCGCACTTAGCATTTGGAAACAGGATATAGGATATAGTGATTTTCTAGTAACATTATATATAGCCTGGTCACAGGTCTTTCTAGTACAGTATTATGATATTCCTATTAGCCCATTAGAGACACTTTACTGTGTTTAATCTATAATAAGATCATGCATTCGTACAATACTTTGTAAATTATTATTTTTGTATGTAAAAGCTGTAATAAAGAAATAGCATAAAATACCATAAATACCATTCTTGTATTTAATAAAGAAATAGTGAAAAGCGTTTTATTAATCAATCAAAATTTCAACATGTTAAATTAAATATTATTGAATGGGGTACATTCAAAGCTATCTTCTTCTTATCGAGTCAATATGGTTTTTTAAAAAAATTATTTATATGTGTCCGGACCAGAATATGGCCACCTCTATCGCACTGTTACTGACTTTCCATAAATCCTCCATAGTGCAGGAGATTCAAAGCTATTGCTATACAGTTATATTGGAATCCTTACAAAAGTGCACTAAACCGCATTGCAATATTACTATCAATACTTTTCCCATCAATCTTGTTCTAATACACATTCATATTTCCAGGGAAAGATGGCACAACCATTTAAATCCGTCTATAAAGAAGACTGCCTGGACAGAACAGGAAGACAGAGTCATCTACATGGCTCACAAACAACTGGGCAACCAGTGGGCTAAAATAGCCAAGTTATTACCCGGCAGGTTAGTCTGACAAACTTTAAAAAAACCATAATATACATAATAGCAGCGCCCCGCGGTTTTACCCGCGTTGTCTCCATTCCTGTGGGAATTTTGGGATGAAAAATAGCCTATGTTACTCGTGGATAATGTAAGTAGCTTTCGAATGGTGAAAGAATTTGTAAAATCGGTCCTGTAGTTTTTGAGCCTATTCATTACAACCAAACAAACAAAGTTTTCCTCTCTAGAATATTAGTCTTCTTATCGAGTGGATGGTCAACTTGACCAATCCTGGTGTCAGAGTTATAGAGCCGCCAAAGGTCTCTGACATGGCTCATGTAACGACTACTATCCGTAGAACGTAACCGGGACCGACGGCTTAACGTGCCCTCCGAAGCACGGAATCATCTTACTTTTCGGGCAATCAGGTAGATATAATATATCCCGATAAAATCACACATGGTTCATTACCCAAAGTTAGCTCTAAGTAGTTTAGTTCTTAGTAGTTTGACTAAGCGATGTTAATTAATTGCGTTTGTTAAGCAACGTGCAGCTCGGGCCCTATTTGGGTGGCCGATTTTTTTTCTGAGCTCTGCCATGCTTCGAAGGCCACTTTAAGCTGTCGGTCCCGGTTGTTTCAATCGTCAGACCATGTCGGAGGCCTTTAGGCGGTCTAAAAACTGACACCAGATTTAGCCACTGACCATAAATGCATTACCATCTCTTGACTGAGCTAATTTCATAGATACTAACCTTTTTTTCTTTAATTCCATTTCAGGACCGACAACGCAATAAAGAACCATTGGAACTCGACAATGCGTCGCAAATACGAACCAGAGATAGTCGATTACGAAATAAGGAAGAAACAGTCTCGAGTGAAAACGGTGCGAACGGTTTACAATGAGTGTGTGAATTACGAGCGAGAACAGGACAAAGTGCAAGTCGCTTATAACGATGTTAGTAGGGGCTTTTTATGTTTTGTTTCCGTTTTGGATGCAGTCAGTTGGTTAATTGAAATCTATATATTAGTAACTAGCAGCGCCTCGCGGTTTTACCCGCGTTATTCCCGTTCCCGTGAGAAATTCGGGATGACAAATAGCCTATAACCGAACATACAAACAAACAAACTTACAAATTTTACCTCTTTATAATATTAGTATAGATTACAAATTGTTACAGTACTTAGTAATTACAAATGTTTACAATAAAATATGTTAACTAATGTTACATTGTTAACATATTTTAATGTTTATCCATTTTATACATTTTCATTGAATTTCATTTATTTTAAAGTTGAATGATTTACCGCTGATTGCAAAGTGTCAAATGATTCCGGAAGAGAGGTCAATACGTTGTTTTTTACATGTAATGCATGAAGAAATACGTCAATTAGTTAATCGTTGATTTAATTGACATTTTAACATAATATCAAACGCGACTGCATCCAATACATTGTTGTATAACTATGTTGCATTTTTGTTGCGTTTCAATGTTTTGTTGCATTTGTTTAATCCTTGTTTCTAATGTATGCAATATCTATTATTAGTTGTTCTCGTTCCTGTGGGAATTTTGGGATAAAATTTTATCCATCTAGTCTAATTTTCTTCTTGAATGTCCAACGCAAAAATAATCTTTGGAAGGACCGATAGTTCATGAGATTAACCCGTTCTAATAAACAAAAACAAACTCTTCAGCTTTATTATACGAACTAACCGCGCTTTGCGGTTTTACCCGTGTAGTGGTCGTTCCCGTGGTAATTTCGGGATAAAAAATAATCTAACTTTCTCTTAAGCTATCCAACGCAACAAAATCATTCCAAAAGGAGTGAGATTTGCTGAGAGTAGCGCGTCTTAACAAATACAATAGGTATCTAATTCTTTAGCTGAATTATACGACTAGCAGCGCCCCGCGGTTTTACGCGGTGTGTCCATTCCTGTGGGAATTTCGTGATGAAAAATAGCCTATGTTACTCGTGGATAATGTAGCTTTCGAATGGTGAAAGAATTTTTTAAAACGGTCCAGTAGTTTTTGAGCCTATTCATTACAACCAAACAAAGTTTTCCTCTTTGTAATATTAGTGTAGATTAGTATAAAATACAGATATTAAATATCAAAAAATAACCTCCCTTTTAAAATAAATAACTTCTCACTCCTTATTAACTCTAACTAATAACCAAATTACCTTTCCAGTCAGCTCCATGGAACTCAGACACTTTCAACGACTCTATCCAATCAACTGCATCAAATTCGAGCCAGCCGTCCAAGCATATGATACAGTGTAGACAAGTTTTGAGAAATCAGTTGTCTTCGTTACAGAGGAGAGAGAGTCCGGATAGAGGAGGGTTGGTCGCGGCTGATGTGCAGATTATTGACTCACCTTTCAAGTAAGTACTAATATTTGTTAGTTGGATTTTATAAGCTTTCACTGTACTGATATCTTCAGTGTGGTGAGAGGTATTTGTCCAGCAGTGGCACATAACAAGCTAATTATTTACATATAATGTACAGTGCCACCAACTTAACTGTTCAGGTGGGCAAAATGGGAACTACAGCCGCGTCATATTGAATCTATACTATGTTAGTTAGGCTTTCTAAGATTGATATTGTAGTTTCTTAAATTTTAATGATATATATAGACTGACTTGCAAGATATGTTTTAATTACCTTTGTTTCTTGGTGAATTTGTTATATTATGTATACCAAATTCTCCACTAGCGACGCTGTCAACTGAACAGATAAGATGGTGGGACTGTAAGCTACTGTAAAGATTTGTCAATTAGAACCTCAATTACTTAATTCAGTAAAAGTGCAAAGTGACGATGTTGTTGTAGTGTCTCATATAATAAATAAAAAAATATTATTTCTGTTAAGATATGTCCCTTAGAACATAAATTAATTATCTAAGTTAATTGTAAGTGCAAAGATCCGATATTTTTCTAATAAAATCGTGGCTTTCTACTAGCCATCCAAATATCTTTAAAACGGTGTCATTTTAGTTATAAAACGACGCTGTGTATATAACAGACTAAATTTTCGTTAAATATACAGCATAAAATTACGATAACGATAACTGACCGCTTAAAACAACCTACATTAAGTGCCTATATTACTTAACTACAACACTTTATTAACCCAGCCCAAACTCTTTACAGATTCGTGAACATAGAAACATTACCAACCGACTCCCCGCTTCACAGTTACCTATCAAAAGCCAACTCTGACACTGAAAACCATACAGTCATATATTCAGTAGAATCTGAGCCGATAAAGGAGATTATAGTACCTTCAGTGTATAATTCGCCTAAGAAAAAGATGCTGGAAAACTCAAGCCCTCCGCCGATATTGAGGAGAAGAAACAAAAAGACTACAGTCGTCAGTAATGTGAGTTTGATGTATTGTATCGATTTTCTGTTTAAATATCCAAAGGGGTCTTAAAGATAAGTTTTCTCTTAAATGAGTATCTATATTAATTGTAAGTTTGTTTGTTTGTATGTTCGAGCTAATCTCGGGAATTACCAGTCCGATTTCAATAATTATTTTTGTAATAGATAGCCACATTCAACGGGAAGGTTATAGAATATTTTTCATCCCGAAATTCCCATGGGAACGGGCACAACGCGGGTAAAACCGCGGGACGCTGCTAGTATTAATAAAGAATAAGATCATCTTCACTAATTTTATAAAAGGGAAAATGTTTCCTGCTCAACAAAATGTAATCATTTAATTACACTTATGTAATTTCGGAAATTGCTATACACATAAACCTTCCGCCTGAATCACTATCTATTTAAAAAAACCGCATCAAAATCCGTTGCGTAGTCTTAAAGCTCTAAGCATACACAGGGACAGACAGACAGCGGAAATCGACTTTTTTTAATACTATGTAGTGATAAACCTTAACACTAACTTACTTTTAACTAAGTTTATCTATCCAAAGCCATAGATATATCTAACAAAACTCACTGTCTATATGTGAATACTAACACCCCTATTCTTTTCAGATATGGCCGGAACCAGTGAAGGCAGACTCCAAAGAAGTAGGCGTGACTCCGATCAAGGCGCTACCGTTCAGTCCTTCTCAATTCCTCAATTCTCCGGCACCGTTCAATAACTTCGATTCTACACCCCTGAGGCACAGCGCGCATACTAAGGTAAGAATTAATTAAAGTTCTATAGCGAGGTAGGGGAAGGCCTAGAATCAGTTACACGAGTCAGATTAAAGAAAAAGTGTATGTCATGTTGTATAGAGATGTGAAGGAACTTGCACTGAATAGGAATAGACGGAGAAGTCTGCATCGGACTCACCGACAAGAGCCTTGCTCTTAAATGTATGATGATGAGCAGTCTTTTCGATTTGTATTTGTGATGGCAATGTATTTTATGAAATACTAGCAGCGCCCCGCGGTTTTACCCGCGTTGTGCCCGTTCCCGTGGGAATTTCGGGAATTTTTTTACATAAAAACCTTCCTCTTGAATCACTCTACCTATTACAAAAAACCGCATCAAAATCCGTTGCGTAGTTTTAAAGATTTAAGCATACAGCCAAACAGACAAACAAACAGACAAAATAGCGACTTTGTTTTATACTATGTAGTGAAGATAGTCTATTTTGCACTGGATAACAAAACGTGTTTTCTTAAGAGGCGTTACGGATTACGTTACGTTACGATTAAGAATAACTTCTTCTGTCCTGTAATGTATCCTGTATCCTGTAGCTTGGAAACAAAAGTAACAAACTACATACTACGTTAGTATTTATAACTATGCTAGCGGCCGCCCTCGCTTCGCGTTGGGTGAAAGGGCCACCTCATGTTAGGGGTTGAATTTCTTAAAATCCTTTCTTAGTGCTCACATGAACCATGAACGGAACCCCTGTACCAAATTTCAAGGTTCTAGGTACAGTAGTGACATTAATATACATATAAGTCAGTGAGTCAAGGTTTGCCTTTTATATATATAACTAGCAGCGCCCTGCGGTTTTACCCGCGTTGTGCTCGTTCCCATGGGAATTTCGGTATGAAAAATAGCCTACCTTCCTCTTGAATCACACTATCTATTTAAAAAAATCACTTTTAAATCGGTTCCGTAATTTTAAAGATCTAAGCATACATAGGGACAGAAAGACAGACAGCGGAAAGCGACTTTATTTTATACTTTGTAGTGATGGTTTTTGATTTTTCAGGATTGGAGCGCGAGTCCTTTATTACAAACCCCGACGCCTGTGAATAACATCACCCCGGGACCTAATCACTTTAAGAGTAATACTCCCAAGTAAGTAACACCATTCAATTATAAAGACTTAGCTAAAACATAGCTTCATGATTTCTTGAAGAGTAAAAGTAAAGTAAATTATTAACCTGTAATGTCCCACTACTGTAAACTCCCACTTTGTACAGTAGTTGACAGACAGACAGAGTTACTTTCGCATTTATAACATACTAGCAGCGCCCCGCGGTTTTACCCGTGTTGTGCACGTTCCCGTGGGAATTTCGGGAATTTTTTTACATAAAAACCTTCCTCTTGAATCACTCTACCTATTACAAAAAACAGCATCAAAATCCGTTGCGTAATTTTAAAGATTTAAGCATACAGACAAACAGACAAACAAACAGACAAAAATAGCGACTTTGTTTTATACTATGTAGTGAAGTTAGGATTACTCTCAAAACTAACCTTCATTTCCTCGCTATTACAGAACACCTACCCCGTTCAAACTAGCGATGGCTGAGATAAGCAAGAAGTCAGGCATCCGGTACGAGCCGTCCAGTCCAGGGCTGCTCGTGGAAGACATCACGGAGATGATAAAGAGAGAAGAGAACTCGGACAGTACGGTGCAACTGAACGACTCTATGTTATCTGTTGGAGTACAGGAAAATGTACAGGTATGTATAATTATTAGTGCAGCTAGTTGTTATAGTTGTTACTCGTGTTCCCGTGGGAATTTGAGGATAAAAGTAGCATAAAACCGTCTGCTTTATTATATAAGTACAAGCTGTGCCCCGCGGTTTCACCCGCAGCGCTCCCGTTCCTATTGGAATTTTGAGATTTTTATTTCTAATTTTTCTTATATAAAAACCTCGTCCTGACAATAAGGAACACATTAAAAAGAGAATCATCCAATTTGGTGCAGTCGTTCTGAAGTTATGCGCTTAGCAACAGATTCAGCGATTCATTTTTATATTATAGATAGATGATTGTATCAGTTAAAAGTTAATAACATTCCATCATACAAGCTTAGAGCTCAGATTGGGAACATATACCGTGCTTGAATTTGTCTTTTTATATTTATTATATTTCTTTCTCCCTTTCCAGATCAACGACTCCGGTATAGGCAGCCTCAAGCGTCGAGACAGCTTGAACAAAGAGAACTCGGTGTCGTTCAGCCACAAGCGCGCGCGCAAGGCGCTGGCGGCGGGCTGGGGCGCGGCGACGTCCACTCCGCACCGCGGCGCCGTGCCCGACATCAGCGCGGCGCTCGAGACACCCGTCAGTATATGTTTTATTAAATCTACCGTCGATAATTCAGCTAAGAAGTTACTAGCCGCGCCCCGTATGCCCCGTATGCCCCGTATGTTTGTTACACTTTCACGAAAAAAGTACTGGACGGATTTGGATGAAACTTTACAGTAACATTTTTTCAACAGAATTTCGGGATTAAATGTATTCCATGTGTTATTTTGATGTATAACCTATTTACTGTAAAGTTTCATCCAAATCCCTTCATTAGTTTTTGGGTGAAAGGTGAAAGAGTAACAAACATACATACATCCTCACAAACACTCGTATTTATAATTATTAGTTAAAAAAATATAATCATAATTTCACCTTTTCAACATGAACTAATTCAAACACCTTATTGTTACAGAGCAAAACGCTAGCAGGCGACAGTTCAGTAATGTTTTCACCGCCATCAATAGTGAAACACTCACTGCTCGAAGAGTCCACCAGTCTGCACAGCTTAATAAGCACAGAAAACACCCCCGAACCTTTGAAATACGAAGACATTGATATAGAAGCCGTCATCACAGAGAAAACCAAGGTACAACACGGGTCACTCCCCACTAATCCCTTACCTAACCAATCTTACCAAAACTACCGCAATTACGACACTAACGTCTACAAAGATGTCACAAACCATGACACTAACGTTTACAAAGATATCGCGAATGACACAAACGTTTTCAAAGACATAACTAACTTAGAATCTCCTAGAAGTTTTGCTAGATTGAACGCGGATAGACTTAGAACTATAACAGCGTCGAATGACTTAGCTTGCGATAATTTGATAGCGCCTAAAGATGTCCTAGCCAATGTCCTAGCGGACCATATTTACAAAGTGACCAATCAGAAGCCTTCTACATCTAAAATCGATGAGATTTTGACCAATAAGATGGTCAAACAGGATGTTCAAAAAGAGAATACCGGCAATAATAGCCAATGGTGGAACGTAGAACGAGATACGGGACAGGAACAGATGTTTGCTAACGATTATTATATTTTTACTAATAATATTTAATTCAATGAGGCTTTGCCTATTTGATAGGCGTTTGGTAGGATTAGGATATGTCCTGCAATTTAGTCATTCTTTGTATTAACTAGGGTCACTCATTCATTTCGAGTGGGTTAGTGGCCAACCTTGATGTCGGTGTTTTAAACCGCCTAAAGGCCTCCGACATGGTCATAACTAGGGTAGTATAACCTTCGGAATAATTCAGCCTAGGGCGTAGAATTGACATAACAGGATTTTTTAGCTAAAAAAATTAGCTCTAAAAATATGGATTACTAAACACGGTAATGGTCAAATTACTATAATGTAATTGAAATCGACTAATTAAATACGTTACTTTTGTAATGGCTAATCATCGTCATTAGCAAAAAGAAAAAAATAGTATTTCGCGTAAATACAAAAACGTACTTTTAATTTACTTTTAGTATTCAAAAAGTATCGGAAAACGTTAATATACTTAACAAAACTTACTTTTAAGCAACTAACTTAACTTAGCTGTAGATGTACATTTCTCTAGTGTTTTATAGTAAAACTAATGTAATAAAATGCACCAAAATAACTTTATTTAGCGAGTGAGTAAGCCAAAGATGATACTTTTCATCAAATGAATTAATAAATTGTTGTTTTAATTTAATTATAATATATTGGTAGTGTTTAAAATGTTTCTTCTTTTGCAACAAATTAAAAAATGGTTTTGAAGTATAGTTTAAAGTTAATGCATAGTTTATTTTGAGTGATTAAAAATAACAGACATTTTATAATCAAACTAGCAGCGCCCCGCGGTTTTACCCGCGTTGTGCCCGTTCCCGTGGGAATTTCGGGAATTTTTTTACATAAAAACCTTCTGCTTGTATCACTTTACCTATTACAAAAAACCGCATCAAAATCCGTTGCGTAATTTTAAAGATTTAAGCATACAGACAGACAAACAGAAGACAAACAGACGCGACTTTGTTTTATACTATGTAGTGATGAATTCAAATAGTTACATTTACATAAGAAAGATATAATGTCACATCTCTTAAAATCCCATATTTTCCCCATTTCATTAACACCTATCATGTTTTAATTGTACCCTAATAGTTTTCTAATAAGTTGCTGTGATAAACAGACATAAGGAAAGAGGGGGTTTGCTTTTTGGCTATACGCCTACGGATTACGCGCTCAGATATTAATAAAAATTTCGTTCTTATTTATATTTCAAGCGTGATTATACCTAATCCTTCTGACTGTACTGATAGCTTCAGTGAGAGAGGCCTTTGCCCAGCAGTGGGACATTACAGGCTAATACTTTTATATTTCATTCTATACTTTATATCATTTCAATTTGTTGCAATTTCTTTTTGTAATTAAAAATATACCTCAAGTTTACCACGCACCAAATTATTTTTAATGTTAATTAGGTATTTAAAGATAAGAATAATGAAGTATTAACGTTTAGCTGTAGGGTTGTTAATTAAAACATTGGCGTAGAGAATAAAATGCGAGAATAATACTAAACAACAAAATCAAAATAATTGATCGGAAATAGGAATTTAAAAAATTGCAAATCGTGTCAAAACAGGTTTTTAAAAATAAACAATGATGAATTAAAGTAATCATAAAAAAATAGAGCGGAAGAAATAAATTAAAATGTCGAAAAACATCGCAAAATATTTCGGAAAATTATACAAAATAAAATCACTAACGCACCCTTATTAAGACCCAATCCCTTCCCAATTGTATTTATTTATTCTAGAAATTCTATTTAATATTAATAAATTGCTTTGTATTTTCGCCTCTAAAATATTAACACATTCTTTTTTAATATTATTGAATCAACTAAAAAGAATAGTATTTTATCGCGTCCTCGGTTGTGTATTTGTATTGATAGTAATTTATTTTGAATTTAACCCTTTTTGTTGTTAATATTTTAACAATTTTAATCATAAATCGGCAGCATATACTTAAGGATACTTTATTTGAAATAAATAAATGACATTCTCCAACTACCCACATGTTTCCAATTTCATCCCAAATCCTATTTTCCCTCCAAATCCACAATATTGACAGAGACCAGTGTTGAATCTTCAAAAAAGCTTTTTTATTTTATTGTTATAGCAATACTTGTTTTTTTGTTACTTATTTATGGTTTTATAAATGTTTTAATTTATTCTGTAGTGGTAGTATTTTTATTTGTATTATGGCAACACTTTGTATTTACTTTGTGTTTTTTCTTCTATTTTAGTAGATTTAGTTGTATCTGTCAATATTGTTCATTGTTCCACTATCCAATGGTATCCGATGTCATTTTTTATTTCAATAAATGTATTTTGTAAACTATATGTTGGTTTCTTTTTACCCTTCACTTGTAGAAGCATGATTCTTAAAGTAGATAGAAATGAATGCTTGTGTAGATTGATTTTCTTAAGACAAGATCAGTAGTAGAGTACAGACAAGTGGCAAAATTAGAAATTGTTTTTATATCTTGCATCAATAGGTACAGTCACGAGCTTTAATTTGGGGCCCACCTAAGGTTGAATATCGTTTAGCAAACTTATTATTTAGAGCTAATATTCTATCGCAATATCAATGTCATATTGTTTACCATCGACAACTTGACGTTTCTATCAAACTAAAGTTTCGACCTTATTGCATTATGAATGTTCTAACAATTAATGTAAATGGGTCGCAAATTAAAGCTCGTGACTGTACATAGAGATCTATACTCGTAATGCACTATTTATTATGGTCTTTCTACAACGCCGCGAAACAGAATGGGATGTAAGCAGTTTCGCATCATGACGAAGGTGACTCCCTTCACCTTCCATTGGACCGGAGTGAAATTCAATCGACTAATCACAACGTAGTACGAAAAATTTTTGATGTCAATGCTTTTTTGACAATTTAAATGCGATGTGATTGGGTGATTGAGCTCGTCTCCGCTTCAACGGAAACGCACCTGAAGACACGCAAACTTTTTTTTTGGCTCGTATTAAAGTTTGTACGTTACACAATTGACATAAAGTTCATTATGCTATGTATAACTTCGTTGCTTCCATTCCGTTCAGATGTGTTGTCAATTGTGCCTTAGGTTCTTTATTTATTTATTTATTAAATACATCGGGATAAAAAACAGTTACACAGTTAAGTTAAGTTCTTCTTTATCGAGTGGATGGTCAACCTGACCAATCCTGGTGTCAGAGTTATTGAGCCGCCAAAGGCCTCTGACATGGCTAGCCTTAGATATTACTGCAGGACAAAGACCTCTTCCCACATGGCTAAGAGTGCATTAGATTGAAGCCAAGCGGAGCTGGGCGGAGTTTAATTGACCAATCACAATGCATTACGAAAAGATTTTGACAATGCGTTGTTTGACAATCACAATGCGCTGTGATTGGTGAATCGGATTCCTACACCTCTATTCTGGCCAAGAATAAGATAAGATGATCATGAGACGATCAGAAGGTGTCATGTCTATAAGATCTTTAGACCGCTTAAGACTTCTAAAGGCTTAAAGCCTTACTGAAAACAATTGAATTCGGAGAAAACAATTTCTCTTACTAAATAAATAACAGAGAGAATTTATTAGATATTCCTCATTCCTTTATTATAGATACCTGCTTCTGAAGAGCCGTCTGTACCCAAGAGATCAGCGGTCAGATCTATCAAATTCGAAAAGTTGGACCAAATGATAAACCAAGTGGAGGAGAAACCTATTACGTTTGCTATGGTTAGTATAACTGTTTAGTTTAAATATAATGTTAATTAGTAAGCATAAATTATAGGTAGGTATATCTCGACTTCTAACCCGAGCTTCGAGTTTGCTATCCCGATCCGGTCTTCATAAACTTAAACACAGACTTTAACACTTAACTTATATTGAACTGGCAGCGCCTCGCGGTTATACCCGCGTTGTGCCCTTTCCCGTAGGAATTTTGGGATGGAAAATAGCCTATAGCCTTTCAGTTGAATATGTCTATCCGTTACAAAAAGAATTATTCAAATCAGTCAAGTAGTTTTGAGTTTATTCATTACAAACATATATAAAAAAAACAAATCTTTCCTCTTTATAGTAGTGTAGATTAAAGCTACTTTTACGGATACACTTCGCTTTTATTTTACATTTTTATCTGACGTTTTTAACTTAATATTTACCCACAGGCTGATAAATGGGAAACTTACGCTTGCGGCAAAACTCGAGACCAAATCGAACTCACAATGTTAGCACATCAATACCTCAAGAAGACTGCACTAAAACCAAGATCACTGAACTTCTAAGAATACCTCAAATCTTTCAAAGGAAAAAACTGTAAATAAAGTGATGAAAAAAGTTAGTAACGAAGAACTGATGTAAAGGCAGTGCTGTGCTTAGAAAAGTAAGTAATACGAGTATATAAGGGTCGATGGACGTAACAAAATGTCAAGTGCAAGCCGTGACAATAGAAAGTGAAGCCAGTTTTCTTTTTACACCATGTAGCATGGTGTAAAAAAACTGGCTGACGCATGGTCCATGCGTCTCGACGTCCTTCCTAACTAATTAATAAGGTGTAATTTGGTTGTAAATGTGTGCATGTGATATATGATTATATATAAGGCTAAGAGTTATTGTTACATGCTTCAATATGAGATATATTGATTAGTTTTAGGCTTTTTATTTTGTCAAAGCCCAAATAAACCCTCAACAGCTCAAAATGCCTTTAGTTTTGAAGTTTTCATACAGTGTATAGTTACAAATGGTTCAGCTCAATGGTTTCTTGATCAAACTACTATTATGTAAAACTAAAGGTAGTGGTTCACTGTACTGTAACACTTTGTATATTGTACATTAGATTTGTAATCATGGTTGTAAGTCAATTAACGAGTATAGACTTTAAAATTGAATAAATAGATTTAATCGTAGTATAAATATTTTGTCAGATAAAATTATGTGAATTTATTTAACTCGGAAAATGAATGAATCTTTATCTATTTAATTGTACAGTTAATACATTGATTTAAATGTAAAATATTAGTCTTTATGTATAGTGATGGTGTATGTTATGGATTTTATTAAAATGAGTCTTATTGAGTGTGTGATTGAGCTCAAATTTGGAAAACACCTTTTGTCTGAGTTATAATATGAAAGCTTGTTTCATTAATAACCCTTTATTATTTACCTTTGCATGTTATAAGCAATATTTCTTGGATAAGATATAGAAATGTATTTTTCGAAAATATGTACGTTGCCTGTTACGCTTAAAATTATGTTCGTTGATCGAAAGTTACAGTGTAGTGAGCTTAGACCTTAAACTAGAAGTATTTTTCTATCAGAAATGTGTATGTACCTATGTTCATAATTAATATAAATTATGAAAAAAAATGGTTAATACAAATTAATTATCTATGATTAATAATTGTATAAAAACATATAGCAGGCTTATTCAATCCATCAAGCATTACGTTATCATTTAATTAGACAATAAAGAAACCATGCAGGCATTACATTAATGATTAATCACTGATTAATAGATAAACTATTTAGTCTAAAACAAATTAGTACAAAGATCTTATTTATAGATAATTTTATTTTAAAATAATAAAATTTATGTCCTGTGGAATAGTTGACTCTATTTTGATCTACATAAGAAAAAATGAGCAATATTTGTTAATAATCTCTTTCATTTATTTTCTGTATTAATTTTGATTTTCCGTCAGTGTTGATTAACCGAAACCATTCAGAATTTAATATGATGTTATAATATTGTCCTGGAAATATATTTTCAAAAGTAAAAGGCCTGTTAGATCCCTTTGCAGGACAAGGACCTCCACTGATATTCAGTAAAGTCGAAAATAAGTAAAAAAGTCAATTGTGTGGTTTACCCAACTGCCGCAAAAGGGTAATTGCTATTTAATTAGGTTTTATATTAAGTATAAGTTATTCTTTTTTGTAAATAATAAGTTAGGAGGCAATATGATAGATATTTACGATGTTTTTTTTAAATAACTTTATTTATACGTTTTATTTTGTAATGTCTATGGATTTACCTCTTCTAGCATGTGTTTTTTTTGTAATTTTATTTTCCAAAATGTGGGTTTTATTTTTTTGACGTTTTGATCTAGTAGAACAGTTTTTTGATAATCTAAGCTTGGTTTACATTTGAAAGTTTACAGGTAGTTTACCTTTAACTAAGATAATGTAAATTAGGCCTAAACCGATTTTCACGTTTTGTTTTTTCAATTATAGACGTTATAAAGCTGCATATCCGTAACGAAACGAGCGGATATCCGATATAATTAATCTATTACTATTAAATCTTATCCGTATCCGAAATTCCATATCCGAATCATCTTTGTAAAGCTTAGTCAATAATAATCTTTCTGGGATTGGGCAAGTGTTTACCACTACTGGGAGTTTCTAATAAATAATAAGTGGTAATTTAAATCAGATCACTTCAATAAAAATGTCAAATTTGAAATAACCTACGCAAAGTTACATTCAAGTAATTATGAATTTCGTGCAAAAGAGTTTGATATAAAATATTTTTTCAGATATAACAGTATTTAAAGGTCTTTTCCTACTATAATGTACCATAACAAACACTTTGTATATACATTTTCCGTTTTTTTACGTAAAAGTAAACAGTAAAAAAGTCTTAAGTATTTCTACATTTTTTTTTACATACTCGTATTTGACAATAATCTTGCAATGTTATTGGGTATCAAATACGCGTTGTACATCGTTGCGATGAACTTGTTATGGTACAGTGAGGTTCGACCTTTATATTCTGTAAAGTATAAAATTAAAATAATTATGAAACATTTTAAAATCGTGTTGGTAAATGAAAACATAGCTCTTATCTGTGTTGATTTAGTGATAATTTGTATTTAAATTAGTACTTAGATTTTTTGTAATAAGTATTTAAAAGTGTTTTTAGCCTACTTCGCAAAAGGAGGTTCTGTTTTAAATTGTGACGCCATATTTTATTCAAAGACTTAGATAAGTTGGTTTTTAATTTCTGACACGCTTACCTTGTAGTTTCATTTTGTATATATTTTAAAAGTTAAGGTTTTTTAAATAAAGGATTTTGAGAATGTGATTTTCAATTTTTTCTTACCTATCTATTCATTTACTTAACATCTTGCTACTATGAAGTGATGTAAGTGATTATATCTGCAATTAATAGCCTCCGTGGTCCTGTGGTTTGAGCGCCCGGCTCACGACCCGGAGGTTCTGAGTTCGATTCCCGGTGGGGACAATATCTCACAAAAATCTCTTTGTGAGACTTTCCTCAGTTTGGTTAGGGCATTGCAGGATGAATCACCTGATTGCTCGAAAAGTAAGTTGATTCCGTGCTTCGGAGGTACCTAACGTTAAGCCGTCGGTCCCGGTTACTTTCTACGGCTAGTAGTCGTTACTTGAGCCATGTCAGAGGCCTTTGGCGGCTCAATAACTCTGACACCAGGATTGGTCAGGTTGACCATCCACTCGATGAAGAAGTATCTGCAATAATAAGCATTTCTGTCAAAACGCAGAGAAAGCTTATCAAACTAAATTTGAGTCAAATCCGTTATGAGATACCTATCGAGAGATGAAGCTCTCAACTTGAAACTTAATCTAATACTAATTGCCTAAAGTCTAGGCTTCAGTCACTTCATAACCATAAATCTAGATTTTAGATGACTTCAAAGTTAGGTCATAATTATTTATCATACACTAGCTGTGCCCCGCGGTTTCACCCGCAGCGCCCCCGTTCCCGTGGGAATTTTGAGATTTTTATTCCTTATTTTTCTTATATAAAAACCTTGTCCTGACAATAAGGAACACATTAAAAAAAGAATCATCCAATTCGGTGCAGTCGTTCTGAAGTTATGCGCGTAGCAACACATTTTGCGATTCCTTTTTATATTATAGATTGGCAGCACCTCGCTGTTGTACCCGCGTTGTTTCGTTCCCGTGGGATTTTCAGGATAAAACAATATCTTAACTGAAAACGACTGATAATTTGGAAAAGTTTAGCTAATTCATATCTTCGCAAACTTTACAGCCAGAAATACTAATTAGCAATTTGCCAACTCTCCTATTTAGTATAACCAACCTATAAAACTTAGTTAACTGGATTTAACCGAAGCGTCTACAAATGGCCCATTGAAACTGGCTTCACTAGGCTCAAAGTATCACAGTTCAGTGCTTAATATAATCAGAAAATGAAACGTCTTGCGAAATTGCCTTCTGCCTTGAAACCAGGACTATTAGCATGAACCAGAATTAAATTGTTAGAGAATTGGGTGTGGACTGGGTGATAAGATATGTAGGAACTGGGTTGGAAATAATGAAATATTTATTTGCTAAAAACCTTCGCTTCGTGCTAAAAACACATGTACTTATAGGTAAAATATGTAAGGGTAGTTTCAATTAACATATTTGGCCTTAGTTAAGCAAACAAATATAGACACACGAACTTTTAATACTAACACTAAATCGCTATTCACCGCACCAAGCTCACACCTTACCAACTTGCTACAAGCAACTACTCAATCAAAAACGTGCTTTACTGCAACAACATAAGATTCATTGCCCCTCCACCTTCCTGAGGGGTGGTTGTAAATTCGAGTAATACAGGCCACAGCAATTAAGATTGCATGTCACTGGCTTTAAATTTAGTTAAGTCCGAGTTCAATTTACCGCTCCGTTTGTCTATGATTTCCCGTTTTGAGAAGTGGAATTGAGATCATACTTAGGAAGATTGGATTGTTGCCGTTTTACACCAGTACTCAGAAACGTCAAATACTTCCATAGAGATTTAATGAGTGATTATGACATGTAATATATTTAATGGACGTCGGCAGTTAGATAGTGCAGCTACTGTGATTTCTCGACGTTTCGAGTGGATTGCACCATCCGTGGTTGGGAGTGGAATGTTTTACTTGCTAATACAATCTTGTGCCGCGAAAAAACCCGTAGTAATACAAATAAATAATAGTGTGTACAAATCGAGCGAATCGATTCCGTCTAACTCTCACTGTACTGATATCTTATTACGTAATTTTATTTTATTTTATTTATTTATTTATTTATTTATCTTCGGTGAGATGAGAGGCCTTTGCCCGGCAGTGGGACATTACAAGCTGATACTCCAAAGGTACCTTCTTTTCCAAATCTATACCTACTAATATTATAAAGAGGTAAAATTTGTAAGTTTGTTTGTTTGTTTGTTTGTTTGTTTCTTTCATTCAACGGGAAGGTTATAGGCTATTTTTCATCCCGAAATTAACGCGGGTAAAACCGCGGGGCGCTGCTAGTGTACATATATACTAATTTAATTCGTTATTGGTAGCTACTTGAATGCCGGAAATTCAGAATTATGTGTGTGACTGCAAAGGCAGTGAGGTGAGCAGTTCAATCCAGTGCCGCCATGGCACTCGGGGATGTGTAGGGTGGCTATGCGTTATTTGGAAACGTTGGTCTTTTTAGCTGCACGTGAATTAAAAGT
The DNA here is from genome assembly GCA_951394245.1 of Cyclophora punctaria. Lineage (NCBI taxonomy): Eukaryota > Metazoa > Arthropoda > Insecta > Lepidoptera > Geometridae > Cyclophora > Cyclophora punctaria. The sequence goes on along the minus strand of OX596191.1, from coordinate 2,921,645 downwards.
AAAGTAAAGTTTCAGTTTATAATGTCCCATTGTTGGGCAAAGGTTTTTCATCTCACTGAAGATATCACATGGATAAATGGATATACTAATACTTTTTTGAAAAAAGAAGTATCAATGGATGTACGTGACCATTTCAGAACGAAATAGAATATTAAATAATTGACCATAGATTACCAGAAAAAGTAGAACATTTAAATGGAGAACCTTAGTTTTGAAGTCTGTTTTTTCTACTTTTAAAATGTGTTAATCAATGGCATATACTGAGTGACGTAGTTTACCTATTTTTCCAGGACATCCGATTCAAATATCCGTACCCGTATAAAATAATTTTCCGTAACCTAGTGCGAAAAATATCCAAAAACGTAGCTGCTCTACTGGCAACATTATAAATAAACTTAACTTTAAACAAAGCTGTCATTTTCATACGCTTCCAAACAGTTCCTTGATGAATACTTAAACACGAAGCAACGTGGCAAGCCATCACGTATGATGTAAGCTACATAACATAAACTGACGAAGTTTCCAAGTATTTACCTATAAAGTAACTTTGTTGTACGAAAACTATCAAATAGACTTTCCCAGCTACGAAGCGATTTGAGGCGTTAAACTTGTCCTACTATTATAAACTAGCAGCGCCCCGCGGTATTACCCGCGTTGTTCCCGTTCCCGTAGGAATTTCGGAATGAAAAGTAGCCTATAACCTTCCCGTTGAATGTGGCTATCCATTACAAAAAGAATTTTTCAAATCGGTTCAGTAGTTTCTGAGATTAGCGCGTTTAAACAAACAAACAAACAAACAAACAAACAAACAAAACAAACAAACTCTTCAGCTTTATAATATTAGTATAGATGCGAAAGTTTGTGACAATGTTTGTTACTCTTTCACGCAAAAACTACTGAACGGATTTAGCTGAAACTTTACAGTAATATAGGTTATACATCAGAATAACACATGAGATACATTTTATCCCGAAATTCCTGCAACAAGTACAACGCGGGTGAAACCGCGGGGAGCGGCAAGTTACTCATATAGGTATAATATTCTCAACGCATAAGGGCTTAGGGAAATGGTATGTCAATATTGAGGGCAGAAACATTAGCTGTACTTAAAGGAAAATAGCAGGATTGAGTGATTTTAAATACGTCTATGTAATATTAATAAATGTACGTACTTTTTGATCTTTAATGTTAATAATTATATACCGCCTTATTCATAAACGCACTTTATCTTAACCACTGCTTTAAAGTGTTTTGTCTCTTTTGCTCTTCGGCAAATAGCGTTTGTCGGAAAGGGACAAACCATTTGATAGCTAATGTCCTGTTAATAATCGTTTATGAATAAGGCTCTTAACGTAGTAACTATTTAGTAATCTGTGCCTTAATGTAGTAAGGACTTGGAAGAAGTCAAATGTCATTGTGTCACTTTCTTCACCTAAAAAAACAGAAATCTTTTTTGGTTTAATTACCTATTGACTAAGAGTTAAATTTGGAACACATAACTGTCAAAAACTTTATTAAGTAATAAGTATGTAAATTGAGTGAACTTTGCCTTGAAAGGTGATACATTACTTTTCTCTTTCTAAAAAAAACACAATTATCCCTCAAAATCATGCACCATCGTCACCCTACTGGTTTCGCATGATCGGAGAGCAAGCTTTAATTGGCGATCCTAATACAGCTACCCAAGGGTTACAATCACAGTAGCGGAGTGTAAAGCTGAAGGCATATGTCGGACGCGACTATCGGACGCGGCTGACGGACGCGGCTGAAAGACGACGTTCACAGGTAAATGTGTGTGAAAATATTCATAGTAGAACTTTCTCAATTATAAAATTTGGAATATCTCTTTGTGTTATAAAAAGTATGTTCTTTATAAACTTTTTGGATAGCATTCTGCGCTTATAGTGTAGTCTGTCATATTAAACTATCGAGAATGTTAAGCAACATTTGGGTCAGACATGACTAACGGTGGACGCAAAATGGTAAGTATATATAAGAATGCTCGCTCATGATTAGGAATGCATGTCGTATTTTCGTTTCCTTTAATAGTCAAACCGCGTCAAAGACCTTTATGACATCTAGAATTTCCAACACCAGCTGTCAGCCGTGGCTTACGGACGCGTCCGACACAATGTATTCAGCTTTACAGTTCACTTTGACATCTACGCCCGATGTCATGTACAGTACACCGAATGCCATGCAATATGACATTACCAACCTAATGATAATGACATTAATTTGACGTTCCGGTGAACGGAACATATCGTCCTAATGGCATTATCGTTGCGTTGAACCGAAAGTGGGTGTCGTTATAACGAAGTTATCGTTAAATGGGGCGTGAAATAATTGATGAAATTATGCTTTAATTTCATTAAGAATATCGTTAGTGCAAAAATGTCGATGATTATTATTTTTTCTTCGTTTTGAAAAGGTTTAAAATTATAAGTAGTTACCTAAATAATGACGTTGTTGATAATTGTAGAGACGCGTTCAAACCACGAAATAGAGAAGTTACGCAGTAAGTGCTTCGCTCTTTCCTGTTTTAACAAACAAAATATAAGCTTTATTATATAAGAATATTTTTTCGATAATTTCCTTCATGAAAATAACTTGATAACCTGAAAAGTAAACATTTTCATTTAAACAATTTCACTTCCGACTACCCGCTTCCCGTTGGAACAATTCTTTACATTCTTCATGTAACTCATGAAACATAATGCTACATTCTGCGGTTACTGTTAAATGTCTGCGTCATATTTTTGTTAGCTAAAATTCTTTCCGCCTTGAAACAGTGATTTAAAGTGTTTTGTCTCTTTCGCTCTTTGACAAATAGCGTATGTCGGAAAGGAACAAACCATTTGATAGCTAAAGTTCTGTTAATAAGCGTTTTTTGAATAAGGCCCAAAGGTTGACTTTACTGAACCCAGTGTCAGATCACACGCGGCCAACAATTTAACGTGCTTTCAAAAGTACAGATGTAGTGAATAATCCTTTCCTATCGGCAAAACTCGGAACAACGATAACACCCGAATGGTGCCGATGTGTCTATGAATTACTGTATTAAATTACGTGTAGGTATCAAATCGCATACTTTATTTATCAATGTCAAATGTCAAACTGCCCGTTTGACGTTGTCTCGATGGGTACTGAGTGCGAGTGAAGTAGTAAGACAAAAACGAACATTTCCGAGAAAATACGAAAGGAAAGGATTATTCACTACATCTGTAATTGTAGATCCATAGTTACTGGTTTCTTAAGTTTAAGTGAACACTACTCATTTTGAATTGACTTTTTTTGAATACGTTCTTGTATAGACGCACAACAACCTCAGTCTTCTGTAACCACGGTTGCTGTGGGAGCCGAAACGTCAGATAAAAACGTAAAATAAAAGCCAAGTGTATCCGTAAACGTAGTTTCAATTCAAAATAATAGTCCAGTTGAGAACTTCCTTTGATTTCTGATGTCGGATAATAAAATGAAGTATTGAAAGGTTTATTGGTAAATAGATTTCATTTCTTCTACCGCAGGGTTCGTTAAACTTCTCAAGGAAATTCCCTAAGGTCATCGGCATACTGAGAAAAGAAATCGGAATAATCTCTGACCTTGTGTTAAAGGTTTCTTTGACAAATACACGATTTCACATGAGTTTTAAGCATAGACGTCAAAAAGGTGTCTTTAAATTAAAAACGTGAGTGTAAAAGCTTCAGGAAACAGATAAACCGATAATATTTTTAAAGCACAAGAAAACTAGGTAGAAATTCTCAATTTGAGTGATATTTTTTAATTTGGGTGAGTGTCGTCATCAGTTTAAGTGCTTCAGTTACCTGCAATTGTTCCCGGTGTTACAATCGTCGGACCATATCGGAAGCTTTTAAGCGGTCTAAAAACTCCAACAGATAGGGTAGGGGGCACAATTCTCAAAATTGTTGAAACGCGATGGGCAACTAAATGAAATTAGTATGTGAACAATTAAATCAAAATTGGTCCATTCTTTTAGGTCTTACGAATGTTACTTAGCTACGAATACTCCTACTAATAAAGCCTACTACGAGCTACGAATTCGTAGCATCCGTAGTGCATCGCTACGAGATGCACAGGCGTGTATCGTAGCATTCGTAGCTCTTCAATTAATGGACCTACACATAATATCACTACATAGTATAAAACAAAGTCACTTTCCGTTGTCTGTCTGTCTGCCTGTCCCTACGTATGCTTAGATCTTTAAAACCACGCAACGGATTTTGATGTTTTTTTAAATAGATAGAGTGATTCAAAAGGAACGTTTATATGTATAAAAAATCCCGGAATTCCCGTAGGAACGGGCACAACGCGGGTAAAACCGTAGGGCTAGTACACATATAAGTTATACTATCAATCCTCTTCTTGCAAAGAGAGTTAAAACAGCGATCACAAAAGCATCAAAGTAAACATCACAGGAACAATATAACAAACGAAACTACTCAACAAGAACAGATAGCTTCGAAAACTGTAATAATTACGGACTTGAAACTACCGTATTTTGCATTAAAACTCTCCTGATATTGAATAAACTGAGTAAAAAACAATTTCATAGAAGCGAAGCGAGTCTCAAGTTGCGAATACTCTTTTTGCTTTAAGACAGAAGACAGACTGCTAACAACTCTGCCGTCCCATTTCACGCTTCACCGAATGGACTTGAAGGTAGGAGGTGCACTGGGAGATGCTTTAAAACCTTTCACGAAAATATGGTATACTTAGATTGACGCGCAGAAGTCTGGTAGGTTTATTTTCTTCTACCGCAGGGTTCGTTAAACTTCTCAAAGGAATTTCCCTGAGGTCATCGGCATACTGAGAAAATCAGTCGGAATAATCTTTGACCGTATGTTCAGGTTTCTTTACCAAATATACGATTTCTTATGAGTTTTAACCACATCATGTCGAAGACCTTTAGGCGGGCTAAAAACGCCGACAAGAGGGTTGGCCCCTGACCTACTGAACTTATTTACTTTGGTATAGGTACTCGCGTACGTAACTTGCTACCGCTCTGGGACCACCAAAATCCATACAAGCAGCCCTGCCCAGCCTTAATGATTTTTGAAACGGACTTACGAGAATCAATCTTTGAAAAATGTTCGCTTTTGGCTCAACAACGTATATTTGGTAACCCAATAAGTTTGTGAATATTCCGCTCCCAGTACAAACAATCTTTATTTCCACTTATTTTCATAAAGTTAGCTATCTCTGCGTATAACGAACTCGCTAACGTCGCCGTCTATTTCATTACAAACTTCGCAAATAAATCATATTCCTCTGCAATTGTGAGATTAACCTTATTTTCCTATTGTTACGTTCGAGTTTATTGTTTGTTGCTGCTTTTTGGTGTATTTTCACGTAATTTAATTTGTGTTTTGTGGCGTTAGGGCCTAACGCCACATATTATAACGCCACGTATTGGCCTAACGGTTAGGCCAATACTATCTTCAATGGAAGTGACGATTACGGTTATAAATAAATACGGTTATAAATCATGTTTGAATTCAGTTTTATTTATAACTAGCAGCACCCCGCGGTTTTACCCGCGTTGTACCCGTGGGAATTTCGGGATGAAAAATAGCCTATAACCTTCCCGTTGAATTTGGCTATCTATTACAAAAATAATTATTCAAATCGGACTGATAATTCCTGAGATTACCTCGAAATTACAAACAAACAGACAAACAAACAAACTTACAAATTTTACCTCTTTATAATATTAGTATAGATGGGAGTCATTTAATTGTGTTATACTCGTATGTATTCGACTCAAGGCCATGGTCAAAGTTCAATTCATGGGTAGAGCGTAGCAAGGGCGCCAGCGTGTGTCCTGGGGGTACCAGACAAAGCCTAGCCTAGCTCCCCCTGTAAAGCGTGTGACCTAGGTTAGGTTAGGTAAGCCTACTGCCTAGCAGCTGATAGAAGAACTTAGCAAAATAAATTATGCTTCTGTTTTCCTGAATTTGAATCCTAACATCAGGAATACCCTGCGACCTCCTTCAACGACGCCCTTGAGACAAAGCATTTACTTTTCAAGCATGACATGGGTTTGAAAGGTGTTTAACTGTCCTCACTGTAGATATATCTTCAGTGAGTGAAAGTAGTGGCTTTTCGAAGATGTGCGATAGGCTTTAGGGCAGACATTTTTGAAGTACCATACATTAAACATTTTAAAGTATCATTCTTATAACATTTCTCACACATACTAGCAGCTCACTGCGGTTTTACTCGCATTGTGCTTGTTCCCATAGGAATTTCGCGATGAAAAACCTTCCCTTTGAATGTGGCTATCCATTACAAAAAGACTTATTCGAATCGGACTGATAATTCCCGAGATTAGCCTACACAGACAAAATCACAAATTTTACCTCTTTTCAACTTACTTGAAATTTGTATGATGTACCCACAACACGAATGTTCTGGGAATGTTGCTATATTTACCTGTACCCGGCTACATCTAGTTCCAATCACATTTCCAGACCGTTCCCAACGTTTCAGATCAAATGGAGATTCCGACGAAAAGGCAACCTTTTTGGACCCTTTCATTTCAATAGAATTTACCTTATCCACCCTCTGTTTATATTAACTTCATTATCACAACGAGATAAGGTTTAAAATGGCACAAAAAGCTCGAAGGTAAATCCACACTTCTTTCAGCTTTGTTGCGAATTTTATCGCGACGTTAGAGGTTTTTTATTTAGTGCGATATGGAAACAAAGTCTGATACTTTTTGAACTATTTTATCAAGTTTTTTATAGGAAATTGAACTGTATTACACAGAGACAAGACGCACGTTTTAAATAACGTAGGGTCTGAAAAAATTGGTTATGTATTTTGTATTTTTATATCATCTTGGTCAAAGAAACTTAAACGGCTCTTTGTGGTAAATATGCCATAAATGTACCGAAATATCTTTAATGTTTTTATTGAACAGATAAACGACTTTTTTATGGTAATGTTAAAGAAAATGTTTAGTTTTATGAGTATTGCTTACGTTGACAATAAAAAGGAGCTGAATAGATGGGTGTAGTGTATTCTTATGCAAACTAAACTGCTTTATAGGCCTTCTCTGAACGTTTTAAAATGTTGCAGTCTCTATAATGTAGGTAGTATGTAGAGTGGAAACCATATTAATGATGAAATAATAACTACTAGTTCCTTAAGTTCAAGCAAACACTACTCATTTTGAATTGAAACTACGTAACGGATACAAGACTGTCTTCTGGGACCACGGTTCCTGGCGAAACGTCAGATAAAAATGTCAAATAAAAGCGAGGTGTATCCGTAAACGTGGTTTCAATTTAAAAATTAAAGAATAATATGAATAAATGAATAATAACATTAATATTATTACACAAAATTATAATGAGAGTTGTTTGGTACCTATTTACTTATTTTTTTTATTTATAGAAATTATCTATGGGTACATTTTTCGTTTGTAAGTTCAATGAAAGACAAACTTTTCGTGTTGAAGTTTTATTCAAATAAATTACTATCAAAGAGCCTACATTACAATTCAAAACTAATTCGAGGATTAACTAAAAGATACTTAATAAATATCACTCATGGTTTAATACGTGACATATTGTCCTTTAAAAAGTACTTAGAAAATTACAATTTTAACATGTTGCGTGAAGTACCTATTGTACCTAAAAAGACAAGCTTGAAAACTTTGCGTAAAGTTTTGCCTTTTTAGTACTCAGAAAATTACAAGCATAAATTATCAATACTACGAATAAAACATTGTCCTTTTAAAAGTACTTAGAAAACGATAGTCAATATAATTATACTTGACTATGTCCTTTTAAAAGTACTTGCTGAACGAGAAGCCCGCACTGGGTTGCCAAGAGGACTTTGGTATAAATGGCGAGACGGATTTGGAGAGGCCAGCGTTGAAGTCCAACGAGGAGTCTCGGCCGCGGTAGAGGTTCATTTTACCCATTACATCATAGTCAGTTTTCTGGAACAGGGGGGTATGTGCTACGTTGATCCCTGCACCAGCTAAGCCCCTGGAAATAGAAGTGACTTTGATTAGTTGAGGTACCTACTTTAACCGCTGTACTAAGAGACGTTCATTAAATCAACACTTAATTAATTGACGTAGTGTGTCAAATGTTACATGTCAATGGATGTCATGTCTTATACGGAAGCATTTGACGTCTCTGAGTACGGGCGTTAGTGTATAATATTTTAAGCTATTTTAGTCTGTAGGACTAGGACCTAGTTCTTAAGGTTTACTTACTTGTAAGAATAGTCAACGCCGCCACCGTAAGTGTTAAAGTTGGGTACATGAGGGTTGAGCGGGGAAGTGCGAGCTGCAAACGCGTTGGCGTCTACCCGATGCGGCCCTTCCAGCAGGTTCACGGATCCGGCGCCGGTTAGCCGGGTGCCGACTCCGGGCAGTTGTGATTGGATGACGCTCAGCGAGTGGCCTCGACTGTAAGGTAGGTTTAATATGAGATAGTTATTATATTGTCAGATTAGGCAGGCGTTAGGAAGCAAAAATTTATACACCAGTTTTTTTATATAAATAGTGTACTCCGAAAAAAACCGATTCAATGTCCGGTAAAAACGCCTCAAAAAGAAAGCCCCATTTAATTCTCGAACAATAGAACTTTGTCACATGCAAACTTAATTATCATTTTAAAACGACTCAGTAAAAAGAGAGAGAGATGTAAACATATAGTTGAAGAGATAAAGAGAAAGAAAGAAAGGTCTACAGTTAAGTAATACATACGCAGTGTCAAGTTGAAGTCCACCAGAGGCCGCTGCGAGGCGGTTTCTAGTGTCCAAGTCAGCGCCCCCTATGGCGCTTATTTGAGCGCGATCATTGCCTGCCAAAGGCAACTGCCCACGAAAATGCGTGCCATCCACTGCCGTAGTCAGACTGCCCGCTTGCCTACGCGCCAAATGACGCGCGCTTACACACGACAGAACGCACATCACTGCACACACCTTTACCACTGACATAACGATGGAAACCATCTTGATTTTTTACTTGAATTCGATATTCAAAAAACAATTCGAATATTTTTTTAAATTCGAATGCGTAAGTTGCTTTTTAAAATTTGAATAGTATCGAATTATGTAATGTAAATGTTCGATAGTGTCTAGGAAAGAGGCTGGGCTCACCTGAACAACTCCTGGCGATGTCCTGCGGGAGACGGCCGTCTTTCTTAGCGCAACAGGAAAATTTCACGGGGGCTAGCAGTTCACCTTTTCGGGATGTCCTTACTTCCACACACGCACGACACAACGTAATTGCAATGTTTTGATGGGAAATGTCGAGAACACAACAAAGTTTTTATTTTTTCGGTGGAGCGCGTAACGATTCGCACCGGTTCAAAAGAGGAAGTGAGTGAAGTGTCGTTCGGGGTCTCACTCGCGCCGTTCGTGCGTTCGGTCTCTCATCACCGCCATTCGCGGGAAAATTTGAACGAGTGAAAAACCCAGCTCTCTTTTTTGTATGGTTAGAAACTTGGTCATTGACCGAATTCGTTCCCCAAATCACACATTGATACATATGAAACTATAACTATAAATTCAATACGGAACATGCCGCTCACCTTAAAACAATGTAATTGTTTTAACAATGAATCTTAATACTTTTGAATATTGGAACAAAAAACTTAAAATTATAATAAGACCTTATGCGAGACCAACACTAACTCCTCGAATAAAATGACTAAGTTAATTCAAACGAAGGCTGCTAATTGATAGCGATAACTAAGTACGCAGTACCTACCTATCTCAATGACTCGAAATTACAATGATCCTACTCATGGCTATTACAGATTGAAAAATTAAGTTAAGCTTCGCATAAGGGTGATAAAGAAAACTTAAATTAATCTAAAGGTAGAGGACAGATTTTGACCACTGTTCTCTTAAAAAAGGTTGTTCCCGATTGAAGCGTAACAACGCGTGTTTTACCGTCGGGTCCCGGATGAAGGGAATGCACACGAGCTAATTTCCACTGAAGAGGGGGAAGATTGTCATCACGTACTACAACAATAGTGCCTTCACGTACGGGAGAACCGCGATCGTTATACCACTTGCTACGTTGTTGAATCTCATGTAAATATTCTCGACTCCAGCGTTTCCAAAAATGCTGCAAACATTGTTGTACCAATCGCCATCTCAACAAGCGGCCAGGATTGTCGTCTGTCAAAGGTACATCGGGCAACGATGTGATCGGGCCGCCAATGAGAAAATGCGCGGGAGTCAAGGGCAATGGATCTTTAGCATCGGTACTCAACACGCAAAGAGGTCGCGAGTTCAACACGGCTTCTATTTGACATAAAAGGGTGTGCATCTCGTCATAAGTTTGTACCTGAGTACCTAGAACGCGATAGAAATGATGTTTGAAACTCTTCACGCCGGCTTCAAAGAGGCCTCCGAAATGTGATGCGTAAGGAGGTTGGAAATGCCATGTTATACCCTGGTTGATTATTTTTGAATTCAAACTATTTTGAACAGAATCGTTCTTAAGAAATTGATATAGTTCTTTTAATGTATTATTACATCCCACAAAATTTTTACCGCAATCGGAGTATATATCAGTACACAGACCTCGGCGGGAAATGAATCGCCGTAGGGCTGCCAAGAAAGCTTCACTGGACAATTCCGAGACCAGCTCGAGATGTATGGCTTTAGTGCTCATGCATACGAATACTGACACGTAACATTTGACTACCTTGGCATTACGAACCTTATTAGCACGAACAAAAAATGGCCCTGCGTAATCAACAGCTGTTTTTAAGAATGGGCGTTCTGGTCTAACTCGAACGGCCGGTAGGGGGGCCATGCTACGCTGAGATTGCGGAGGACGCATACGAAAGCAACGAATACAGCGGTGGATACGCTGTCGTATGATATCGCGACTTGACATAATCCAATAGCGTTGGAAAAGATAATGTTGCACAGACTGAGCACCTGCATGCAGTTGTGTAATATGAGCATCGTCAATAATCAAATTGGTTAAATGATGTCGTTTAGGTAAAATTAGTTGATGTTTACTTTGAAACGGTAAAAGTGATTTATGGATGCGGCCACCTACTCGTAAATAATAGTCTTTATCAATGAATGGGTCAAGTCGCTTCAATTGATTCGCGATAATTTTATTTTCGGCAAGCATTTTAATATCATTCTGAAATGTGGACTGTTGCACTAAATAAATTAATTTATTTAAGGCATAATTATATTCTGGTACGGCAATGTAAATGGGAAACGACATTTTACCTTTCTTGATCTTACTTTGTAATAAATGGTAGAAACGAAATATGTAAGCCGTAACTCGAACTAATTTGTTAAGACTCGAAAACCTCTCAATTAAATTAATATCGTCGACTGACGGTGTAGGTATAGCAAGTACAACAGAAGGATGGATTCTACGCTTTTCTTCATTTGTTTGTGGTATCTCTTTTCGTACGGGCCACGTATTGGGCTCTTGAGACAGCCACGTAGGGCCGTGAAACCATATGCCATGGTTAAGAAATGTTGACGGTAACATTCCGCGTGATGGTGCATCAGCTGGGTTATCCGCGGACGGCACATGCCGCCAACGCTCACTCGGTAATACCGTAAGTATTTCGCTAGTTCGATTTGAAATAAAAGTTTTCCACTCGTATGGGGGCGATCGGAGCCACGCTAACACGACGGAGGAGTCTGACCACGCGTACACCTCATTCTTACTAACGTATTCACGGTAGGTACGTAATACCTTATCAACCAATTTTGTTAGTAATACTGCTGCCATGAGTTCGAGGCGCGGAATCGTCAAGCAGGGTGATATAGGCGCAACGCGGGTTTTCGCTATTAAAAGATGCGTGTCGGATATGTCGTTTTCACGTGTACGACGTAGATAGATACACGCCGCGTAGGCCCTTTCTGATGCGTCAGAGAAGCCGTGTAATTGGATGCGACACTTAGACATAAGTACATGCCTCGGAATGGCAACACGAGCTAAAAGCGGTAACTCCTGAACGAACGAAACCCAAGAATTTACAATGTCTACAGGAGGGCGATCATCCCAATCTACACCTGAGATCCACAGAAGTTGAATTAAATGTTTCGCGTACAATGTTACCGGAGACAACCATCCCATGGGATCGTAAATCCTAGCTATTTGGGAAAGTATTGTCCGTTTCGTAATCTTATCGGATGCACATTGAACACTAAACGAGAAATGATCAGTCTTAGGATTCCACTGAAGCCCTAGAACTTTAGTCTGATGATCATTTTCCATAGGAGCAAAGGGCACGTTTTCAAGCCGCTCACCATGAACTGGTGACGCCTGAATAGTAGCGAGTATCGCTGGTGAATTACTATGCCACTTACGCAACTCGAAGCCGGCCGACGCACAAATGCCAATCAATTCCTGTTGAATCTTTAGAGCTTGTGATATGTCGTCCTCTCCGGTGATGACGTCATCAACAAACACCTGATCGAGCAAAACCGCCGAGGCCAAACTGAAATGCTGTGCTTCGTCGAGGGCTAGCTGCCTTATCGTACGGAGAGCTAAATAGGGTGACGCACTTATACCGAAGGTGACCGTCCGCAAACGGTATTCGCGTATCCGCTCGTGCGGAGATTTTCGCCATAGAATCCGTTGAAAATCCCTATCCGCTTCTTGAATTAATATATTTCTATACATCTGTTTTATATCCGCTGTGAAGGCGACACGGTGTCTACGAAATTTGAGAATAATATCTGCGATATCTTGATGTAACTTAGGACCCGTCAGTAGTAACTCATTGAGTGAAATTCCATTTGAAGTTTTACAACTAGCATCGAACACTACGCGAGTTTTTGTAGTCTCGCTAGACTCCTTTACCACGCAGTGGTGAGGTATGTAATACGTGCGGCCCGCTGGCGGTGAACTCTCGGAGACCGGCTCCATGTGTCCAAGGTCTAGATACTCTTGCAGACAAGCGTGATAGTCGGCCTTAAGCTGAGGGTTCCCCTCTAGTCGGCGCTCCAACTTATGAAATCGCATTAGGGAAACGTCTCGAGAATCACCCAGCGGCTGGGCATCGGGTCTAAATGGAAGCGCTACTATATAACGACCGGTTGCGTCACGAGTATGTGATTCGGTGAATATGTTTTCGCAAAGACGTTCCTCGGGTGTAAGTGCCTTCTCTTCAGGCGCCGATTCGAGTTCCCAGAACCTTTTCAAGTCGTTGTCATCGTAAAATGAGCTAAAACAAGCTTGAATGGGAAGCGAAGTCGTGGGTTCAAAAGAAATAGTACCTAGTAGTAGGTAACCGAAAACACTGTTCATCGCGATCGGGGACTCGGGCGTTCCCGTGATAACGTTTCCTAGAAGAATATGGGATAGTATATCCGCACCTAATAACATATCCACCGCAAGTGGCTTATGAAAAGAAGGATCCGCTAACTTTAAATTTTTTATGTGTGGCCACCCCGTATAAGGTAGCTGAACGCTTGGCATATTAGGTACTAACTTCGGTAGAATTAATGCCTCGATTGGAATTTGTGGTTCATTCGTATCGGTAGGTGAAATATAGCACGAAATTATTCCCTTTGATTGAACGGATATATTGTTACCTATTCCGCTAATCGGTACGTTTACTTTGCGTCGGTTCATACCTAAACGTTGTACACATGCCTCGCTGATGAATGAAGCCTGACTACCAGTATCGATCATAGCGCGTACGCGCGAACGTTTTTGTGCATCCACGTATACATTGACGAGTGCCGTTGACAACAACACGATGTTTCTATAAGTCGGCGCGGCATTGGATAGCGCGCAATGCTTATTCACCGCGTGATTCACCGACGTCATCGTGACCGGTGTGTGTTCCGCGGTCGCCTCACGAACGAATGACTCGATGTTCGGTGCATCGGGAGAGAATGAGATAGCATTACTATTCATGTTTTCGAAATGAAGTAAACTATGATGGCGCTTATGGCATGAACGACACACAAAGTTAGATTTGCATTGTTCGACACTATGACCTGCACACAAACAATTAAAACAAACGTCTTGACCTTTAATAAAATTATACCTCTCCGTAGGAGTTAAGGTTAAAAATTTATCACATTTTGATAGAAAATGAATACCATTACAACAAACACAATTTCTCAATTTATTGCCGTTTTGCGTAGGTACATGAGCGGCGAAGGCGCGCTGCCGGCGCGGGAGTACCGCCGCGTTCGGCATAGTAGGTACGCACCGCACGGAACGTCCGCTACTAGAACTTGCTTCGGATATTTCGCACGCCGATAACTCACGCTCGAGAAAGTTAACTAATGTTCCCACTAGTGGGATTTCTGTCGGATCTCTCAATGACAACTCGAACCGTTTACGGATGGACTGAGGAATTTTGCGTAACAAAATATTTAATACTAAAAAGCTCCAGTACTCAACGGGAAATTGCATTCGCTCCAGTGCTCTAATATTTTCGTAATATGTATTAATTAATTTACGTAAACTAGGCAAAGATTCCGAACAACTCTCAATGTCAAGAATGCAATCAATGTGTTTTGATGCGATAGCTCGTTTATTTTCATATCGAGAGATTAAAATATCGAATGCAATTTTATAATTATCGTCCGTAATTGGTATCGATTTAATCAAATCAAAAGGTTCATTTTTTAACGTGAGAAGTAGATACCTAAACTTTTCTATATTTGTGTAGGCACTTTTGTTGTGTACTAAAGAATTAAACAAATCATAGTACGAAGTCCAATCTAATGGATCGCCCGCGAAAGAGGGTAGCGGCAACGTAGGTAACCTTTCGTGATGACAACTTTTAGGTATTGAATTGGCCTCGCGGCTCAAGCGCCTACCTTCATCCTGGGACTGTTTAAGACTCTCAACACAACCAATTATCTCGTAATATAAATCATTGAACTTGTTTCGAATTATGAGCTGTTCTTCTTTATCAAATGTTTTATTTTTTAGAAGAAAACTTTCGATTTTACTTTGTGATTTAAGGAATTTTCTCTGTATCAAATTTATATCTTTAAACCTAGCAAGGAATTGATGTTGGTCTGTTTCGTAGAAAGATAAACCTCGTTTCAACTCATCTAAAATAATTTCCCGCTCGAACAAGTCTTGTTCCGCCATTGTTGCCGGGACACGTAATGTCGCAACGGCGAACGCGTGGACAAGAAAATGTGTGAAATGAAGACCAAACCCGGAAAAATGATACTGATCCGGCTCGAAGGACCAAATTTATGTCTAGGAAAGAGGCTGGGCTCACCTGAACAACTCCTGGCGATGTCCTGCGGGAGACGGCCGTCTTTCTTAGCGCAACAGGAAAATTTCACGGGGGCTAGCAGTTCACCTTTTCGGGATGTCCTTACTTCCACACACGCACGACACAACGTAATTGCAATGTTTTGATGGGAAATGTCGAGAACACAACAAAGTTTTTATTTTTTCGGTGGAGCGCGTAACGATTCGCACCGGTTCAAAAGAGGAAGTGAGTGAAGTGTCGTTCGGGGTCTCACTCGCGCCGTTCGTGCGTTCGGTCTCTCATCACCGCCATTCGCGGGAAAATTTGAACGAGTGAAAAACCCAGCTCTCTTTTTTGTATGGTTAGAAACTTGGTCATTGACCGAATTCGTTCCCCAAATCACACATTGATACATATGAAACTATAACTATAAATTCAATACGGAACAGATAGTTAAATTAAAACCGATTAATTCAGTTGTAAGTAACGTCACTTGTTAACTGATGCATGTAAAGAGATGAGATCTGTTTATATACAGAGAATAGTATAGCAAGAATTCCCCTTCAATAAGGCAATGTCTTTGTTCGGGAAAGTAAAGTCCCGGAGTCGATTCAGTTAATTGAACTGTGACTAACAAGGGTTATCGGATCGACGCGACGGTGTTGTTGTAACATTTATTATCAGGGCGATTAAGTTCAAATTGCCTTGATTATGATTGGGAGTATGTAGTGTATTAGAATGTAGGTATCTAATTACGAAAGTGGATAATATGTTCTATCTATTGGATAAGAAGAAGATGGAATCTGTCTATTACGCACTGTCGACTAGTCGCCGGCGACTAGGCGCTCGGGCGACCAAAACATAGGCCGAGTCGCCAGGGCGACCGACGACCAAGTGCGTAACCACCTATTTAAACTGTAGTAAGTCACAATCGCCAGCGACCGAGTCGCCGGCGACTAGTCGACAGTGCGTAATGACTATTGACACTTAAACATGTCCAAAGGGCCTCTACGAGTTGGATCTGTATCCCCTCGCATGCCTCTCAAAAAGACCGGGCTTGTCCCGTGACTCCAAAGAAAAAGAGAGTACTAATATTAGTATTAGTAAATATAAACAAACATAAGTAACTTCCTATAATAACAACGATACTCCATTATTCGTTGAACCGCTATCGAACAATTTCTATAAGTAGGTAAACAATAGTTATCTCCCGAAGGAATTGTTTCAACTCAAAGTATTCCCGAGCATCCCTCGCTGAAACTTTCAGATAATGTCTGGAAGAGTGCTTGTTGTGATGACGTGTATAAAAATATTTTACTGGATGTGGCATTTGAAAATATCACGGTGTATAGCATACTTTCTACTTACTTCAATTTTATGTTATACTAGCAGCGCCCCGCGGTTTTACCCGCGTTGTGTCCATTCCTGTGGGAATTTCGGGATGAAAAATAGCCTATGTTACTCGTGGATAATGTAGCTTTCGAATGGTGAAAGAATTTTTTAAAACGGTCCAGTAGTTTTTGAGCCTATTCATTACAACCAAACAAACAAAGTTTTCCTCTTTATAATATTAGTGTAGACTAGCTGCGGTGTTACCCGCGTTGTACCCGTTCACGCGGGAATTTCGAGATATAATGTATTCCATGTGTTATCTACATATATTATTTTAAATTTTTATCATATACGTTCACTTGTTTTTAAAAAATATATGTGCGTCCGTGCGTGAAAGATATTTTACCAGTAAACCAACGGCGTTTACAATATAACGGTGACATTATGGATCTAAACAATGAGATGGAATTCTATAAAGATTTTTAAAAAACATACCTTAAAACCTGCGCAAAGAAATTGGCTGTCAAGTTAAATAAACCGCATCGAAATCGGTCCATCCGTTTGAGAAATAAGATGCCACATACAGATACCTACCTACACAGACACACATACAGACACTCAGAAATCGATGGCAAACTCAATTCTTTTGGTTATAAAGAAAGTATGAGACTTGTAGCCAGTTCCATACTATCTAACTCCGAGTAAAATATTGTCTCCTTCTATTATGATACCAAGCCGTGGTCTATTGAACACGCGGACAAAAGGTCCCCACAAAACCCTGGAACAGACGTCTGAGGAAAACATAATTGAATCTTTATATAACTAGGTATGATTGGTAGTCTTAACGATAGATTAAATGTAATAAAAAAACGTATAAGCCTGGAATGCCCCACTTCTGGGCAAAGGCCGCTCATCTCACTGAAGATATCAGTACTGTGAGGAGGATTAGGCGTAATCACCACGCTTGCCTAATGCGGGTTGGTGATCGCAAACCCGAGCCATGTTTGAGAAGTAAAGTAAGTTGACTAGGTTAGAGACCAACGCTGGTGTCAGAGTTTTTAAACGGCGTAAAGGCCTCCGACATGGCCTGACGATTGATACAACTGGACCGACAATTTAACGTGCCTTCCGGAGTACGTTAGCATAAGTGTAGAATTGCCAACATTGTCCACCCATCCAAGTAATGGTCGAGCAGCATACGTTGCTTAACAATCGGGATCATACAGTTTAATTAGTTTATTTGTAAGTCAAAATATTGTGGTTTAGTGATTAATTTGTTACCTTATTAGTTATTAATATTACATAGTTAATTTATTATTGTAATAAATATTATGTTGCTGATAAGCGGGAGTAATAACCGCGACCACATGTTTATGACTAAGTTAGATAATAGATAGTTATATAAAACCTAGGTAGCTAAGCAACTCTTGTGACGTAAAGTATTAGCCTGTAATGTCCCACTGCTGGGCAAAGGCCTTTCATCTCACTGAAGATATCAGTACAGTGAGGATGATCAGGCATAATCACCACGCTTGCCAAATACGGGTTGGTGATCTCAAACTCGAGCCATGTTTGAAATGTAGGAAGCACGTTTTCGCTCGACCCGGGAATTGAACCCGGGACCTCAGTCTTGGCAGGCGAGTGCACATACCACTAGACCACTTAGGCGTTAGGTCTTGTGACGCAGTGTCACTAATGCACTAGATACGCATAGTGCGGGTGCGACCCGGTTGCGGGTCGCGTGACGTTGTATTCCTTATATTTGTATGAAAGGTGTCACACTGTCTCATTGAGGACCCGCTGCGGGCCGCACTCCATAACCCCCGTTAACCGATCGCGATTGTTAAGCGTAACGTAAACGTAAACGTGCATCTCGACCAATACTTGGATGGGTGGCCGATATCGACATTTCTATGTTAGCTCTATCTATCGCTGCTGTGCCGTGTAAACTGTCGGTCCCGGTTGTTTTAATCGTTATACCCTATTAAGGCCTTAAGGCGGTCTAAAAACACTAGGGTTGGCCACTTACCTACTCGATCTTACTTTTGAAGATAAGTCGGTAATTTACCTTTTTAATTATTAGCCGTTTCGCTCGGTACTTTACCGGCAGATAAGAACAGAAATAAATGAATTGTTTATAATTTAACGATAGTGTTAGTACCGGGGAAGAACTGGCGACCTTACGACGTACATTATCTTTGTATAAGGGGGCTCGTTCATACGCTCTACAGTCAAGGCGGAGGCGAGATGACGTCGAGGGGGCGCCGAGGTGGGGTAGAGGCGTGGACGCATTTAGTCTGCCGCTTCTGAGTATCTTAAGTAATACAAGTGATTTTGCTCACTCCTTCACATTGTACAGTGAGTTGAAAGGCCTTTGCCCAGCAGTGAGACATTAACAGGCTTATACTTTTTATTTTATTTTTGTTCTTTCTAATGAGTTTAGGCGGATAAACTCGTAGAGTCAAAGACCGGCGTCCATCTTTTATTTTTTCCGACTTAGAAAAACAAAAAGAAATAAAAAACAAAGAAAGAAAGCATACTATGATTCCTCGCCTCGACTCCATGCTTGACTCTGCGACTTAACCTTGACTTTCCCGTGACTCTACCTTGACTCTTCAAATCCCGTGCCAACGACGCTACATTGTTCAGTGAGCGTACTCCCTTACAATATCATCACAAATGTAAATAAAACTCAATACAGAGTGCCAACAGTAAAGTGAAGCCGGATTGATAAAGCACTCATATTATACTGTCCTAGTCAAAACAAAAGGTGTAGTTAATTTAATATTAGCTGTGGCACATTTTAAAAACCAAATTACACATACTATCGAGCATTCTCAGGGTGGTGTAATTTTGTTCAAAGCGCTTGGTGTTCATTCTTTATTTGGTCCGCGAATGTCTTGTATAAAAGCAGAAGTCTCATTCGAATATATCTTCTTTTAGAGTAAGATACTCGTAATAGTTTGTTCTCAGTTATTTAAATTTAAAAATCGAACTAACTCAAGAGCCTAAAGCCCTTAAGCAAAACCATAGATAAAATGTTTTCCATAGTAAAGTTGAGTGCAGTGCTATGTGTTCTGTCATGCGCCAACGCGCGGCATATGTCACGGCGGGATTCCAATTTTACATTAAATGACAACGGCGCGTACGCTCATAAAGAGGTACCTTTGTTAAACAAAGGAGGTGACCAACTTAGCGGTTTTGGGAACCTTGACTTGGAAAAGAGTTTCCGTCCTACAAATATAGGTCCAGTGGACTCGAGCAAGCGCATTACCGCGGCTACTGGCCTTCAGTTGGATACCGAGTGAGTATAATTGGGCTTTGAAAAAAAAAATTTTTGTGATAAATGGAAAGATTATATATTAGTTTTATAACAAAACTATTTTTATTTTATTTTTTTGGCAATAATTCAAAAGTTATTTCAAAATAAAAATTTTTTGAATCCAGTACCGAAAACACTCGGACAACTCCCGAACAAACCCGAGAGCGTGTGACGTCATAATGATAGCCCCATTCGGTTACACGTGTAATAGCCGTAAACGCTGTACGTACTTATGGTTAAATAGCTATAACATTATCACGTCACAACCACGGTGACCAATTATGGCGCGTTTATAGTCACGTGATTTTTATTCAATTTTTAATTGTTTATAATTAATTGAAAAAATATTTTTTTAAGTTTTTTGCATTAAATATCAATATTATTAATAATAAAGATTTAAAATACATAAAAAAAATCTTTTTTTTTTTCTAAAGCCCAATTCTTGAACCCACAGAGCAAAGAATCACCACGCGCTCCTACCGGCGGCGCGGCGGTGATTTTATGCTCTGTGCTTGAACCTTAGCCTAATAAGTAAGCAAGTTTGAGAAGGTCAGTGGCCAACACAAAGTGGTGTTGTGTTTTTAGACCGCCTATAGGCCTCTGACATGGTCTATTGAAGCCAGGACGAACAATTATACGTACCCTCGGCACGGCAGCGTTCAAATAGAAATGCAACTATCGTCCACTCATCTTAGTAACAGCTTTGCTCAAACTTCGCCACGAACGTTACATATACGATTGTATACTTCTGATACAGCTCTCTGTAACATATGTTCTGTTACAGTAGCGGCCACAAGTTGGGAGCGAGCGTGTTCGCGTCGCACACCTCGCCGCTTGACAGCGTGGCGCCCAGCTTCGACACTTATGGGGGCGCTCTGGACTACAAGTACAAGTAAGTGTCTTTGTGTCTGATTGTCTGTCTAAAGTAAGTAAGTTCGTGTAGGTTAGTGTCCAAACCTGATCCATCTGTCTGATTTTCAATTAATCTGATTGTCTGACTATACGAATGTCACTTTGGCTATCTGTCTCAATGTCTGCCTAACTGTCTGTCTGTATCACTGTCTGTATGTCTCACTGTCTGTCTTTCTGACTTACCTGTCTGATAGACAACTGACCTAATAGTCAGAATATTTGATTGTTTGGCAGTAATTCTGTTGAATCTGCCGGCTTGTCATATACCTGTCTAGCTTAGAGGCCAGGAGATAGTGGGCAAAGCTCCTCTCTGTCTGTTTGTCTCATTGTCTGTTTTACTGTCTATCTGAATATCTATTTTACTGTGTTTAACAAACTATCTATTTTAATGGCTTTCTCACTCTGTTTTACTTTTTGTCTCATAACCTATTTTACTATATGTCTCATAATCTATTTTACTATATGTCTCACAATCTATTTTACTATCTGTCTCATAATCTATTTTACCGTCTGTCTCAGGGACACAGTCGGTGCTGGGTTCAAAGCGGCGCACACGCCTATGTTCGACCACACAAAATACGACGCAGCTGGCTCACTAAACCTGTTCAAAACACGGGACTCTTCCCTGGATTTCAACGCGGGAATGTCCAAATCCATGTCACCGTACCAGCCTAGAACAAATTGGGAACCTTTTCTTGGATTTGGATATAGGACTACCTGGAAATAAGTGGAAAAAACGAGTGCGTTTCCGTAGAAACGGGAAAGACTGTGCCGAAGTCAATCGACCAATCACATCGCATTAAAATTGTCAAAATGTCTGCCTAATGCTTTGTGATTGGTCTGTTGAGCCTCACACCACTCCGCAACGCTTCTATAGAAACTCACACACACATTGAAGGTATAATAATAGTTTACATGTCGCAAATACTCTAACTCGCCGGTATAATAATGGCGTATACTTATCTATTGCAAATGATTTTGTTTGTATGTCAATATAACAAGACTATTAAAAGTTATTTCGCAATTTTATTATTAAATAAATGATATTCATAATCTTTTAAGCTTTATTTTATCCCAAAATTCCTACCGGAAACGATGAAGCCGTCTTAAAAATGTATTAACTACCAAAACCGCAAGAATATTAAATTTATATCCACACACACATACATACATACATACATACCTTAAGACAAAAGGCCATTTATTTAAGAGTCCATAACGCTTTGGGTGAAAACCTTTGGATCTCAATAACAAATAAATTATCGGGGTCACTAAAGGGTATCGAAATAAGGAATATATTTGGCCCGAGCCCTTTTAAGATGGATTTGGTGGAATAATCCTATTTACAGACCCTTTTGAGGGCGCCGATAGAATCGGGTTATGTTGATTTGATTCAAACGATTGATTGGGTTTCCCTATCTGTTTAATTGGGTGTTGTAAATAATTTATCATTTTATTAGCTGTAATAGGGTTGGTTGCGAATGAATTACGTTTTAGGGTTTTTTTGGTTAAAATTATTGTTTTTCTTTTGGAACGAAGTTCATTATCGCGCGTTGCGAAAGGGGGCTAGACGGAAAAGTTTTTTGAAACGACACTTTTTGCGTTAGAGAGAGACAGGGCGCGACGGTTATTATTGTTGATAATAAATAAACTTCGTTCCATCCGGGTGTCCCTTGACACCTCTCAAGTTTTTTTTGTTTTTTCATCCTTACTGTACTGATATCTTCAGTGAGATGATAGGCCTTTGCCCAGCAGTGGGAGATTGCAGGTTTATACTTTACTAGCAGCGCCCCGCGGTTTTACCCGCGTTGTGCCCGTTCCCGTGGGAATTTCGGGAATTTTTTTACATAAAAACCTTCCTCTTGAATCACTCTACCTATTACAAAAAACCGCATCAAAATCCGTTGCGTAATTTTAAAGATTTAAGCATACAGACAAACAGACAAACAGAAGACAAACAGACGCGACTTTGTTTTATATTATGTAGTGATTTTACTATTGAATTCATAAAAACGTCGATTCTTACCGAAACCCAAAAGTAGTATGTAATCGTCCTTCTGATGAATTCACGCCTCCACTATTCACTAGCTTCTTAACTTTAGTTTAGAAAGCGACAAGACATTCTACCGATATTATAATTTATAAATGCGAAAGTTTGTGAGGATGTATGTATGTTTGTTACTCTTTCACGACAAAACTACTGCACGGATTTGGATGAAACTATATAGTAATATTGGTTATACATCAGAATAACACATGGGATACAGTTTATCCCGAAATTCCCTCGGGAACGGGTACAACGTGGATGAAACCGTGGAGACAGCTAGTTATTAATAGGTTAGGAGTACATCAACTAAATATTTGGCGGTTATAAAAACTGAAACAAACACCAAGCACTCCTGTAAATTGATATCTACACAGACAAAAACATATTTACAACACAACAGCACTTATAGAACAAAAATATTCAGTTTCAGGAGTAAAACTCACATAAAATACAATTTGAAAAAACATTTTTCTGTTGGTAAATATTATTTTAGTCGATACATTTGTGCGAGCTCCGATTTAGTGCCTTGAAATGGAAAAATATCGCGGGTTTATTCTTGACGTTGTGTGATATTTTTTCCGTTCAATTTTTCGTAGTTTGTTACGTCCTAGCATGAAGTTACTGAATAGTACATGATATGATAAAATAGCGTGAGGTGATTGGTGGAAAAAAATTGGAAAATATTGGTGGAATTCGGTCGACCTTAGCAGAATGCAGCAACTGTATCAATATTAGTTATTATAAAATTAAAACTGTATAAATCCCTTACGCAATAACGGCTGGACTTAATTCAAGCTAAAAACCACCGCAAGGTGGCCTTCGAGTGATAAAAACCGCATCAAAATTCATCTATCTATTTGAGAGTCTATTTTAAGCGGGGAATTCACTAGATGGGCATGTCCGCGGGCAAGCCTGCAGGCAAGTCCGACGGGCTTCGCTACTATCATGTCTGTGCTTTATCAGTCAGTGTAGTACTGCCGCGGGCGGTCTGGCAGACTGCCCGTTGGAAGTCCGCGCGATCTCATTTTGTCTGCACAGGCACCGACAGGTCCGAGCGTGAATGCTTAGTCCAGGCGGCCTGTGGACAGACCTGGCAGTGACAGCAACCCAAACAGACGTCCGCTTATTATCGTTCGACGAGTTGTGGAGAATTTTTAATTTAAAATGAGTTTTAATGAGAATAAAATATTCTGGGAAGAATTTATAGCTGAATACAAAACTTATCCATGTTTATGGAAGGTAAAAAGCAAGGAATTTATGAATAGTGAAATGCGTAATACATTGCATTGCCATCTTGCAACACAACTAATAGCGAAGCCGTTCTAAAACAAACTGAAGAGTCTGCGAAGTGTATTGCGTCGCCAGGCATGCCCGGACAGACTGCCCGCGGACATGCCCGTCTAGTGAATTCCCCGCTTTAGACAGACTCACACACACAGACATTCGACGTTCATGTTATACACACATCTCTTTTAAGTCAAGGAAAACCTTTCCGCCTAATTCATAAACACTCTTTAACTAAAACACTGTTTAAAAGTGTTTTGTCTCTTTTGCTCTTTGATAAATAACGTAGGTCGGAAAGGGACAGCATTTGAAGCTAAAATGCTGTTAATACAGTTTTATGAATAACGCCCTTTGTCTTTGCTTGTTTCTAAGCCCTACAGAACAAGTCCTAAAACTATTTGACCGAATCCCGCAAGTTCTAAATCAACTAAAATATCGCTGGTCTCTAGAATACTGACGTGCATTTAATTTCCATTGCCATTAAACAGATTGGGAGTGGAAAAACAAGGATCTGTGTCCCAGGCCTGTAGGTGCTTCGTATAAATTAAATTTTTAATTAACGTAAAAGCTTTAGACACTTCACTTTTTACAAATGAAAATAACATTTCCGCGGAACTATATTGGGCTTCAATTTTTTACTGTTTACGTCGTCGAACTGTACCGTGGTAGTATCCAGGTTTGACTGTATATTGTACTTGCCGCGCCCCGCGGTTTCACCCGCGATGTACCCCCGTTGCCATAAGAATTTCGGGTTCAAATGTATCTCATGTGTTATTCAGATATGTACCTTATTTTACTGTAAAGTTTAATTTAAATGTGTTCAGCAGTTTTTTCGTGAAAGAGCAACTAACAAACTTTTGCATTTATAATATACTAGCAGCGCCCCGCGGTTTTACCCGCGTTGTGCCCGTGGGAATTTCGGGATGAAAAATAGCCTATGATCTTCCGTTGAATGTACGTATCTATTACAAAAAGAATTATTCAAATCAGACAGGTAATTCCTTAGCTGGAGTATACAAACAAAAAAGGGGAGTATCGGAGCTTTTAGACCGCCTAAAGGCCTCCAACATGGTTGACCACTAACCTACTCGTACTTACATTTTCCTAAACCATAGTACATAAATTAATTAAGTATCTATATTACAAACTAGCAGCGCCCCGCGGTTTTACCCGCGTTGTACCCGTTCCCGTAGGAATTTCGGGATGAAAAATAGCCTATAACCTTCCCGTTGAATGTGGCTATCTATTACAAAAAGAATTATTCAAATCGGTTCAGTAGTTTCTGAGATTAGCGCGTTTAAACAAATAAACAAACAAACAAAACAAACAAAACAAACTCTTCAGCTTTATAATATTAGTATAGAGACACTCTTGTTATGAACACAACATATGGACTAATGGACTGCCTCAAAGCTTGCGCTAAAAGCACCCGCGGCCGCAGGTTTCATGACCTGAAATATAGGTCAATATCATTTCATCAAATTGATAATATTCCGTACATAAGAGCTCATTATTTCTGATAGTTTATATTTACTACAAACTGGGCCCGCGACTTCGACCGCGTGGATTATTTTCCTTGTGGAAAGGTAGCTTTTTCCGCGTGGAAAAGTAGCTTAAATTAATCCTTATTACATCAGCTACCAGCCAGTAAAAGTCCCGTCGAAATCGGTCCAAGCATTTCACAGATTAGCCGGAACAAACATCCAGACAAAAACTGTAAAAAAAAATGGTTTATGTTACAGAAAAGATCCAAAACTCCTAAATACATATAAATTTGTTTGATTTTTGCGCTTATTTAAAAAAAAGTTAAGATAAAAGTATTAGCCTGTAATGTCCCACTGTTGGGCAAAGGCCTCTCGTCTCACTGAAGATATCAGTACAGTGAGGAGGTTTCAGGCGTAATCACCACGCTTGCCTAATGCGGATTGGTGATCTCAAACCCGAGCCATGTTTGAAAAGTAGGAAACATGTTTTCGCTCGA
Source organism: Cyclophora punctaria (assembly GCA_951394245.1). Lineage (NCBI taxonomy): Eukaryota > Metazoa > Arthropoda > Insecta > Lepidoptera > Geometridae > Cyclophora > Cyclophora punctaria. Next base: position 2,895,552 of record OX596191.1, on the reverse strand, counting down.
CCTGGGAATTGAACCCGGGACCTCAGTCTTGGCAGGCGAGTGCACATACCACTAGACCACCGAGGTATTAGGCTAGCTTATTTAAAGAGCTTTCAAAACTATTATATTACAACAGTTTGTCTTACTACCTATTTTTGCGAGTCAAATCCTTGAATGATTACCGCGTTATGTATTTTTTTATACACACATAATAGTGTGTTGGCTCTTACACTAGGAATCGCTCACGTATACCGAATACAAAGGTTAGTCGGCGAACTGAAAACTCGAACGTGTTACGTGAAGTAGATATTCACATTATTGAGACAAAACGTACCGATGAATTGGTATATCAACCAAAATATGGTTAAGGGTATTCGTACTCACGTCTTCGAATGTCTAACTAATGCATGCATTGGTTTCGAAAAATTTAACGACTTCAAATCATATCCTAGAACGCACTAGAAGTATACTAACCGCACCCCGCGGCGTTACCCGCGTTATACCTGTTCCCGCAGGAATTTCGGGATAAAATATATCCCATAATGCTATTCTGATGTATTTGTACATATGTTATTGATTCTCACCTATATTACTGTAAAGTTTCATCCAATCCCGTTCAGTAGTTTTTGCGTGAAAGAGTAACAAACATACATACACACATTCATCTCCATCCTCACAAACATTCGATTTCATTGAGTAAGATTGAGAAAATATCCAAAAAACAAAAATAAAAAGTGGGAATGGGATAATTTTTCTAAATTCCCACGGGAACGGGTAAAGCGGATAAAACCACGAGGCCTGGCTATACGAATTATAAATGCGAAAGTTTATGACGAACAAATGAATATTTATAGCTTTTTCACGCTAAAATGGCTTACCGGATTTGCATGACATTTGGCACAGATCAGGATTATAACTAGTCAGGTTACGAACTAACTAATTTGAACCAAATCTAAATGTGATCACTAATTTAGCGTCTAAAGCATTTAATAACGACGATAACGACTCAATCAAGCGATTTTTAGACCCCGTAAGGCCGACACTGCATTAAGCGTGCGCACGCCGCGGTTCAAAACAAAAATGAACCGTCGCGTGCGCCCGCCGCGTGTGGCTTCATACAAAATTGACCCGTCGCGTGCGCCCGTCACGTGTGGTGTCATACAAAAGTGAACCGACGCGTGCGCACGCTTAACGCAGTGTTAACCTTTAAACGCCTCCGACATGGTCTACCGATTGAAACAAGCGGGAACGACAATTTAACGTGCGACATCCAAAGCACGGTAGCAGTCTGAGAAATGCTACTTTCTACCACCTATTTAAGCAGCTCCCGAGGAAAGGCTAAAATCAAAAACCAATTTCGTCCTCCCATCCAATTAGTCACGAGTTGCACGTTGCTTAACAATCAACAAGACAGATGAAACCGGAGTCTTTGCTAGTCTTAACAGAAATAAGTAATAGGCTTAATAGTTTCTTGAATAAAATACAAATACCTTCGGGAAATCAAAGCATTCCCATGTAACACGAGGATAATATTTCGCTCGCAAAAAACCTTTTTTTGGTTCTCCGCAGTATGATTACGTATAGAGCCACTATTTGTCGTTTTTTTTCTGGGCACTTTTAGCAAAATATTTTGTGTTACAGGGTGGTTCTTCAAATGGTCTGTTTGTTTATTGTTATGTATATGTAGTAGTATCAGTGAGTTAGATTCTATAATACATGCTTAGAGCTTACTTTGGGTCTAATTAACCGTGAGTTAATTTGCCGATTTGTCCGGGTGTATTTTTTTATTATTATTATTGGTCTGAGTTTTACCTAGACTAAAATGATCTTCGAAAGCATGCGTAGTAGATAACTCAAATACAAATTTAAAACTTTTTGTTCTTTGAATCTAAGGTAGAAAGCTCGGAGTTTAAAAGTTGAAGATTCTAAAAAGCATAACGTAAATCATACATTATTTCACTTAATTAACGGATTGATTTATAAAAGAGCCCCAGGAAATACTTATTATATTTTCTTACACAAGACAAACAACTAACACCCTAACCTACCCTAACACCAAAAATCTCAAACAAAACCGGCCCACCCTATACGTCCATCCGGTGTTCTCATGAATATTCCGGATAGAGATTTATTGCAGCACGGTTCCGTCTTGCGCCGGATTTATGAGCGTACGGACACCGGACCGGGTGGACGGATTAGATTTGTGACGTCGGCCGGATGGTGTGTGCTGCGCTTAATAGTATTGATCGGGTAGACTGGTTTGATGAAGTAAGATGATGATTGGTGGTGATTATTTTAATTAACTTTCTTATTTTTCTTCATCGAGTGGATGGCCAACCTGACCAATCCTGGTGACAGAGTTATTGAGCCGCCAAAGGCCTCTGATATGGCTCAAGTAACGACTACTATCCGTAGAAAGTAACCGGGACCGACGGCTTAACGTGCCCTCCGAAGCACGGAATCATCTTACTTTTCGAAATTTTAACTTTCTTATTGATGAGGTTCAATTCCCAAGCCGAGTGAAAACATGCTTTTCAAACATTTCTCGCGTTTGTGATCACCAACCCGCATTAGGCAACCGTGGCGAGATGAGAACCGACTTAAAAAAAAGAACAGTACGGTTAATTTTTTAAAATTAAAAATGTATATTTATTGTGTTTCTTGCGGTTAAATATTAGTGTTCTCGTTGGAATTTTGGGATAAAAAATCTTTTTATTTATTCCCCGTTGCTTCAATCGTTGGACCTTGTCAGAGGGCTTAAGGCGGTCTTAAACTCCGATACCAGGGTTGGCTACTAACCTACTCGAAATTACTTTTCTGTCTCATCAAAAATCAACAAAATAATAAAAGACCTCAATCCATTCCCACCCGCATCATGCTAAGTATATTAATTCCCAAGAGAACAACTTTGCTCGTAATTAAATAAATGATTTCCTTCAAGTAACTTGAACTTAATTATTTTACACCCAAAACTTGGAGTTGAGTTGTTACTAGCTGCGTGATATGGGTTTACTCGAAAAGGGTAATTTTATTTGGGAACTAGCGACCCGCCCTCGCTTCGCTTCGGGTAATCAAGATTTCATGTAGGAAAATCGGGATAAAACATTGCGTGTCTCCCGCAGGAATATACACAATCAAAATTTCAAGTGGGAAATTGGATAAGGAAATTATAATGCTGTAGTGCTTAAAATCGCTTCGAAAATTAGCTATTATTTGCCGTAAAAAGTAAATGACAAAAAATGGTTTTGTGGGATATCGATAAGAGATAGACATATACCATCGCGGACTTTTCTGTATGTAGAGAATACTTAGTACATTATTTTAATAAAATCCTGTAAGGTTAAGCCTGCGTACGCAATGTAAGCGGCAAAAAATGTAAAAATTTACGACACCACATTAGAAACCCTGAAAATAACAGTATTTCTCCATTATTTAATAGATGTTATTATACTTAAAAACCTTCCTCTTGAATCACTCTACCTATTACAAAAAACCGCATTAAAATCTGTTGCGTAATTTTAAAGATTTAAGCATACAGACAAACAAACAAACAAACAAACACGAAACAGAGACGACTTTATTTTATACTATGTAGTGATATTTCTCATCATAACTCTGAAACTAACTGTCCGATTTTAATAATTTAAAGAGGTATACAAAGATACATAATTAACCTTGATTGTAGAGCCATTTATTTTGATGTAGATTCATATCATCATATGAATATCATCAACTTTACACTCCTTTTTTAACTAATTAATTTTAACTAAAAACGGTTATTGTGGCTTAACTATAATAGTTAGACATATGCCCTCGGGCACTTATTTGTTCGCAATGATATGTACTTTGATTGTGTAGAACATTGTTTTTGTGTATCAGCAATAGATTTAGTAGCGCACGCCAATAACCAATTTTTTTAGGCATGTTTTTCATACCTTGGGTTACATATACCCGCGTTGTGCCCGTTCCCGTGGGAATTTCGGGAATTTTTTTACATAAAAACCTTCCTCTTGAATCACTCTACCTATTACAAAAAACCGCATTAAAATCCGTTGCGTAATTTTAAAGATTTAAGCATACAGACAAACAAACACGAAACAGAGACGACTTTATTTTATACTATGTAGTGATAGTGACTAACCGCGCTACGCGTTGTACCTGGTCCCGCGGTAATTTCGGGATAAAATATATCCCATGGGTTAGTCTGATGTATAACCTATATTACTGTAAAGTTTTATCCAAATCCGTCCAGTAATTTTTTTTGTGAAAGAGTTGCTAATATACATTCATACATACATAAATCCATCCTCACAAACTTTCGCATCACTACTAATAAAAAACAAAGTCGCTTTCCGCTGTCTGTCCCTATGTATGCTTAGATCTTTAAAACTACGCTACGGATTTTGACGCGTTTTTTTTTTATTAGATAGAATGATTCAAGAGGAAGGTTTATATGTATAAAAATTCCCCAAATTCCCACGGGAACGGGCACAGCGCGGGTAAAACCGCGGGGCGCTGCTAGTATTATATAGTCTATAGCCGCGCCCCGCGGTGTTACCCGCTTTGTTCCCGTTCCCGCGGGAATTTCGGGATAAAATATATCCCATGTGTTATTCTGATGTATAACCTACATTACTGTAGAGTTTCATCCAAATCCGTTCAGTAGTTTTTGCGTGAAAGAGCAACAAACATCCATACATCCATACATCCATACATCCATACGTACAAACTTTCGCATTTATAATATTAATATTATATATTATTAATAATATTATTATTCTCGTGTCACGGGGTGCGTAATTGAACTCATCTGAAACGGCTCGACCGATTCTTATGAAATTTTGTGTACATATCGGTTAGGCCTGAAAATCGGCCAACATCTATTTTTATCCCGAAATTCCCGCGGGAACGGGTACAAAGCGGGTTAAACCGCGGGGCGCAGCTAGTATTATATAGTCTATAGCCGCGCCCCGCGGTGTTACCCGCTTTGTTCCCGTTCCCGCGGGAATTTCGGGATAAAATATATCCCATGTGTTATTCTGATGTATAACCTACATTACTGTAGAGTTTCATCCAAATCCGTTCAGTAGTTTTTGCGTGAAAGAGTAACAAACATCCATACATCCATACATCCATACATCCATACATCCATACATACAAACTTTCGCATTTATAATATTAGTAAACTTTCGCATTTATAATATTAGTAGGATTAAGGCCCATCCCATAATTCCCAAAAGTATTTTTAACCCATGTGTCTATGAAGTTAACAATCGACTGAAATTGTTATACAACCACTTCTTACATTATAAATGCGAAAGTTTGTGCGGATGGTTGGATATACGAGTATGTGTGTTTGTTACTCTTTCACAAAAAACTACTGGACGGATTTGGATGAAACTTTACAGTAATGTAGGTTAAAATAACATACATTTTATCCCGATTTTTTGTGGGAACGGGTACAACGCGGGTAAAACCTTGGGGTGCTGCTAGTAATAGATGTTAGTTTTACTTTGGGGTTACATTCGACAGACATAGTAACCTCTTCAAACTTTTTAAACTCACACGATTTGCACTCATTATACTAAATAAAACGGGTCTGTATTCGTTGCGGTCTAATTTATAATATCTACGCCAAAGTTATAAATAGCCGCAAAGTAATAGATAGCCACATTCAACGGGAAGGTCATAGGGTGCTTTCAAATTATGCGTTTCGTGTCGGACCGCTGCGGTGCCGAAGCGGTGCGTTTGTCGTATTGTGAACGTACGATCGTGTGTTTTCATACAAATCGAGCAGTGCGGCAACAGTGCGGCGTCGGTACCGCGAAATAATTTTAGTACGCACTGTTGCCGCACTGCTCGTTTTGTATGAAAACACACGATCGTACGTTCACAATACGACAAACGCACCGCTTCGGCACCGCAGCGGTCCGACACGAAACGCATAATTTGAAAGCACCCATAGGCTATTTTACATCCCAAAATTCCCACGGGAACTGGTACAATGCGGGTAAGACAGCGGGGCGCTGTTATCCTACAAATATTATAAATGCGAAAGTTTGTGAGGATGGATGTATGTATGGATGTATGTATGTTTGTTGCTCTTTCACGCAAAAACTAGCGAATGGATTTGGATGAAACTTTACAGTAATATAGGATACACATCAGAATAACACATGGGCTACATTTTATCCCGAAATTCCCGCGGGAACGGGTACAATGCGGGTAAAACCGCGGGGCGCTGTTAGTAATATATATTTTTTGATAGGTCCATACCAGTCTAGATCTCCAGAGAGTACAAATTGATGTTTTCATTGCAACTTAGGTTGTTCCAGTCAGAATGAAATCTACGAGTAGTAAACTAGATTACCGCGTCGCGATTCGAACGGTTTATTTATCTTCGACGGGGAGAGCTTAATTTGGTAAAGAAGGGTTTGGGTACGCTTTCGACTTGGGTGCATTTTTACTAGGAGTAAAAAAGTTACAAAAAGTAAAATGTAAGGAAAAATTAGGGATTCAAGACTTGGTTTATTTTGTAAAAGCATTTGGTTGGTCTGTTACAATCATCAATTAAAACTAAAAATAGCCGAGAATGAAATAAAAAAAGTTTTGGTTAAATCAACAATAAAGTAACTTTAACCTAAAATTAAAAATCAAAGTTCATCAAAATACAATGACATTTTTAATTATAAATAATTCACTATCTACTTCATAGAAATTACATAACAACTTTCAACAATTCACTAATAAAGAACCCTGTACTAAAAACTAAAAAAAACTTAATAGTTCATCAAAATATTACGACATTTTTAATTATAAATTCGCTATTTAAATGAAAACTCCGGTTAACAACTACCAAAAATTCCCGTCAACCGGCACAAAAAATTCCCAACTCGCAACACACTTATTCCCGTTGCGTGGCAGAGTTTGTTTAACTCCCCCTAAAGTGGGTTTTGCTTATTGATTTACGAGGAAGGCTTCAGTCGAGAAAGATTGAAGAACTCGCGCCTTAGGCGGTAAAATACGATTAGATGGGAAAAAGCACAACGATGTTATTCCAGTAGTTATTTTTTCTTAGTTTTGTTGGGAAAGTAATTGAATGGTTTCGAAGGAGGAATGCAGTAATTAGGGTTGTTTTCACAAAAACAAACAAACTGCTAGTAACGTAAGGTAAATGACAGACAAAACTATTTTGTTCCCGTCAAGTCAGTCTGAACATAATTATTGACACTGTCGTGACTATAGTGTGCTCAGACTCTACGAATGTAAATAAGCTCAATCACCATCGTGATAAGATAACGTACTGGCGCTCTCTGAAACGTCTATTAAATCGAGCCTTAACTAATTGACGTAATTTTTCACACATTAAATGTCAAAATCACGCATTTGACGTCTCTGAATACGCGCGTAAAGTAACAAAACACCACATTGTTACACAAAATACTTTCCAAGAACACCAAAATTACTCTCATAAAACAAAATAAACTTCGAACAGACCGAATAAGATCCAAATAACTGAAGTAAAAGTCTTATTCAATTACGGACACAAAACTTCCTAACTTTCATAACAATGTAACTCAGGGGCAAACAATTTTTCCCATATTCGAAGAACGCATCGGGAAAATTTTCAATTAATGAATTGTTTTTCCCGATCCGCGAATGTTTGGTTGTCATGAATTAGTTATGAAGGGGTCTAGGGGTCGCTTTATGAGCTCTTATATTAAGAGCTGATGAGAAATATGAGTCAGTCAATGATTGAGTAGGTGTTTAGTGTTATTGTTTTTCTTAATGGTTGTTAAAGAAATATGTATTTTGTGAAAAGGTTATTTTAATCATTGTTTTTGGTCTACCATCTTTAGAGGTTATAATATGACTAGCAGCGCCCCGCGGTTTTACCCGCGTTGTACCCGTTCCCGTAGGAATTTCGGGATGAAAAATAGCCTATAACCTTCCCGTTGAATGTGGCTATCTATTACAAAAAGAATTATTCAAATCGGTTCAGTAGTTTCTGAGATTAGCGCGTTTAAACAAACAAACAAACAAACAAACAAAACAAACTCTTCAGCTTTATAATATTAGTATAGATTAAGAGCTATTACGCACTGTCGACTAGTCGCCGGCGACTCGGTCGCTCGGGCGACCAAAACATAGGCCGAGTCGCCTGGGCGACCGACGACCAAGTGCGTAACCACCTACTTAAACTGTAGTAAGTCACAAGTAGTAAGACTAGTCGACAGTGCGTAATGACACTAACTAACAGACGTCAATTAAGTAAGATCGAGTTGGTTTGTGGCCAAACCTAGTGTTGGAGTTTTTAGACCGCCTGAGGCCTCCGATATGATCTATCGATTGAAATGAGACTAACAATTTTAAGTGCCCTCCGAAGCACGGTAGCGCTCAGATTGACATGCCACTATCGGCCACCCATCTAAGTAGGGCCGATCTGTGTACATTGTTTGACAATGCTTTGATAACTCACGTCTATTAATTGACAATTAACTCGATTGACTTAATTTTTTATTCATTACATGTTAAAAATAATCTATTAACCTTCCCTAAGGAATCGTTTGACGTTTCTGAGTATGTAATGTATTTGTAATCGCTTTTAAAAGAGGGGTTCCAAGAGATTTTACCAAGTAGGTTGAAGGTGTATTAGTAGGTATATTTATTTACCAATCTATATATCCATTATTAAGCAAAGAAAAAAATCTTTAATAAACAGGAAAATTTTCATTCTAGCGAACACAATGTATTGACGCGACGCGCGCGCTAGAATTATTCTGATAACTAATAACTAATAACGTAATCGTGATCTTCATTACTTTTACGCTAGCGCCACCTATTGAGACCGACCCAATAGATGGTGGTAGTGTGGAAACATTTACTTATAACATGAACAATATTTTCAACATCATTTGCAAAGCTTGCATCACATCAACCGAAAAAAGTTACAACTCTCTCTTTCACCCCTTCATAATGAGCCATTAAACCTGTCCCTACCTTTATCAACGCCCATCTGTCACTGATATCAGCAGTCGCAGGTGCCTCCAAACAGAAGGCCCTTTGATCGGTAAAACAATCTCACCATTTATCTATTAAAGACGTTAACGTACAGTGACGAATGGACCACTTTTACTCCGTTTTATCTGAGATGGAAGCAGTTTTTCGTTTTGTTAGGATGTGGACTTAGTAGCAGATTAGGCGATAAGCTGTTTTTGTTCGACGCTCTGGATATAAAAAATTAAGTAAGTTAGGTTAAGTTTAGTTTAGTATTTAGCATTCCAATGTTACCTAGTTGCCGCACTGCCGCACTGCCGCACGATAATTAAATCAATATATAATTAAAACTAATTGACGTAATTTTTCATGCATTACAAGTTAGGCTTTGGACGTCTCTCAGTACGGGCGTAACTTATAATAGATATTAGTTTAACCTTGGGGTTTTACTAGAAAATTACTCGTTTCTGCAGGGATTTTGGGATTAAAACCTTTAGTGTCTAAATCCATAGATATAGAAACCTCTCCGCTGCGGTCTAATTTATAATATCTACGCCAAAGTTCATTAAAATCATACCGTTAGTTTAGGCATAATCTCTAGCTACACCAAGTCATTAAAATCACTTCAGTGGTTTAGGCGTTCCAATTTACTTTCGCTTATTTCTTCTTGTCATTTAAATTGGTTTTACCTTCGTTAAATAAATCATGTTTTCGCTTGAATTTAAAAACTTGTAGCACCAAATACTCACCCTTATTTAAGTTTCTTTCGACAGCTAAACATACAACCCGGATTTTTCTTCCAGATAAATATTTGATTCGGGAAGGGAGCCGATTTAATTTTGAAAACATTCCTTTTTTAAATATTTATGAAGTTAGGTCCAGGGACTTTGAATTTGGAAGTCTTGACCATAGACATACGATATCATTTTTACTGTTCGTTTCTTTTTTAGTCTGCAAAAAACAAAGGAGTTTCGAATTTCGACTGTATGTTTTTTATATGTATGTTTGTTACTTGATATCTTCGTCGTTCATGAACTGATTTCGAAAATTCTTTCTGCATATGAAAGGGTATGCTTAAATAATTTTCCCATTTGTAACCGATTTAAAAAAGGAGGAAGTTTTACACACTCTATAACACCGAGACTTAATGATTACAACTAGAGAGGCTTAAAAGGAAAACATTCGCCATTTTGAAAAAAAAAGGAACATTAATATTCTTAAGTCAAACAGCCAGTCCAAGTAATATTTTTTCACACTTTAATCACAATTAAAAGTCGGCAACTTCCTAAAAATCTTGTAATATTTTGTTAGAGTGCTCGAGGTTGTTTTAAAAATAATGATTTTGAGTAAAGTACGCTGCTTTCTGGTGATTTTTTTGAAGAGCCCGTCCTTACTTACATTTCGATGGATATTACGACTGCTGTAGAGATAATGGAAGCGACATAATAAAGGTATAATTATGATCACAAGAAAAAAACTTAGGGACTACTAAGATTATCCGAACCCGGGTTCAATTCCCGGGTGAAGCGAATTGTGTTTCAAATTTTACTATTTTCAAACATGACACGGGTTCGAGATCACCCACATTAGGCAAGCGGGGTGATTACTTCTAATCCTTCTTACTGGACGGATATCTTCGGAGAGATGAGAGGCCTTTGCCTAGCAGTGGTAATACTACTACTATTTCTACTACTACACATTGATTGTTATGAATGTAGGTTTGTTGCTATATTAAAATATGTCAGTATACATCAAACAATTACTATCATTGCTTTTTTAATCATTGTAAACTAAATTTTAAAATATTAAAATATGTGGTATTTAACTTTGTCGTTTCTGGCGCAAAGTAGCCTATAATACTTGCTGTGTTACTCCCTTAATGATAACATTTTTATTAAACATTACTTGAATAATCCATGGCACATCCAGTTAACTAATCCCTTGCACCGTCACTTAGTTAATGGATCGCCGACTAAGGAATTAATCCTCCTAAGGAATGGGAGAATTAATGGTGGATGTATTTCATCCCGAATGCCGGGCGAATGAAAGCTAAGACATTGCCTGGAGCACTCTTCACGTTTGGGAATATGGTAGTCGGGTAGGGGTTATCGTTTGAAGGGTAACTTAGATTAATAGAAAAGTGTGTGTTTATATTTGTATTAAGTGGAATAGTGTATATGGAGAGACTAGCAGCGCTTCGCGGTTTTACCCGTGTTAAGCCCTTTCCCGTGGGAATTTCGGGATGAAAAATAGCCGATAACCTTTCCGTTGAATGTGGCTATCCATTGCAAAAAGAATCATTCGGGTTGGATTGGTAGTTTCTGATAAAAGCGCGTTCAAATAAACAAAAAAATATAAAACTACTAGCAGCGCCCGTTTTACCCGTGCCCGCGGGAATTTCGGGATAAAAAATAGCCTATGACCTTTCCGTTGAATGTAGCTAACTATTACAAAAATAATTATTCAAATCGGACAGGTAATTCCCGAGATTAGCTCGAACATACAAACAAAAAACTTGCAGTTTTATCTCTTTATAATATTAGTATAGAAGTATAGATTACATATCTATACTAAGATTATAAAGCTGAAGAGTTTGTTTTGTTTGTTTGTTTGTTTGTTTAAACGCGCTAATCTCAGAAACTACTGAACCGATTTGAAAAATTCTTTTTGTAATGGATAGCCACATTCAACGGGAAGGTTATAGGCTACTTTTCATTCCGAAATTCCCACGGGAACGGGAACAACGCGGGTAATACCGCGGGGCGCTGCTAGTAACTAATATTCCTGTAAAGACATAAACTCGCTCAGGATCAGTTAACAAATACTAATTCCATAGTGATACTGTTGAAATAACCAGTAGCTATTAACATAGCCTAGATGTTTACAACAATATCCGAGGGTACAATTTCGAGTTTAGTTCAGCAGTTTATCGTGCACTTTGAAGCAAGATCGTTGAGATGGAAACGTCAGATACATTGTTTCATCTGCTTTGATACCATTGGTTTTGAGGAGTCCATTGATCTAAAGCAAATGATTACTTTAAGTTTCAGTTGTATTAGTTTTACTGCCTCGGTTGTGTAGTGGTATGTGCAGTCGCTAAGACTGAGGTCCCGGGTTCAATTCAGAAGTCGAGCTAAAGCATGTTTCCTAATTTTCAAACATTGCTCGGGTTTGAGATCACCAACCCGCATTTGGCAAGCATGGTAACTATGCTTACTTCTCCTCACTGTACTGATATCTTCAGTGAGATGAGAGGCTTTTGCCCAGTAATATATATCTATACTAGCAGCGCCCCGCGGTTTTACCCGCGTTGTGCCCGTTCCCGTAGGAATTTCGGGAATTTTTTTACATAAAAACCTTTCTCTTGAATCACTCTACCTATTACAAAAAACCGCATCAAAATCCGTTGCGTAATTTTAAAGATTTAAGCATACAGACAAACACACAAACAGAAGACAAACAGACGCGACTTTAAAGATTGTTTATTGAAAACCATTTGTTATAAGCACTTAAATTAAATACAATACATACTTTGATAAAATCTAGTTACTTACATGACTACTTGAACACTATTGTCTAAACTAGGCCGAGCCTGTATCTTAGACAATAGTTTCCTTCCATTGTACACATGATAGTCACATTTAGTTACAGTAAACGAACACTAAATTACAATTATTTAACACCAAATTTACTTTTACAAACATGTATCACACAAAAACATCAGTAAACCACTATAGTTTAATTATTTAATACAATAAGACTGGTTAAGTTAATATTAACATTGAGAGTATTACCTCAGATTTTGGTACCCTCACTTTCTTAATATTGGCGCATAATTGGACGACCGGTATGTTGCGACAACAACAAGTATGAACTTGAGCAATTTGGTCATTTATTTTATATGAACTCTTTTTTTTTTTTATTTTTTTTTTTTTGTAATATAGTTATTTTTAATCAGTTTGTTTACATAATATGTATATTATATATTTATTTTGTGTATGTATAAATATATATGTATATAATATAATATAATATATATTGGTATATATATTTTTAAATAAATTTTTGTTAGTTTCTCTTAACTGTTAATTTAGTTTGAATTCCCCTATGTTTATATTTTACTTTATCGTTATGGTTTTTCATTGAACTATTTTTAATAAGTTTTCAATTTCTTCATAGTTTTGAGATTTTAGCCAAGATAAAATCTTTTGTTTACATTGCGCAGCATTCAGTGGATATATAGCTAGTTGTTTATTTAGCTTGTTGTATAGCAAAGGACCGAGGAAACATTGACATTTATGAATAAACGACGTGTTGTATTTTACTGTCGGGAATACATTTCTCTGGCGTCTTATAAAGCCTTTAATGAAATTCGTTTTTCTGTGTTGATTCATTATAGTGTCTCTTACGTATATTTTTCTAATTGTTAGCAAGTCACAATCAGAGTAAAGGTTCGCGGTTGGATACCTCATAGGTCTGAAGCACATTACTTTCAACAGTGCTCGCTGCGCTCTCTCCAATCTAATTAGGTGAGTTTTTTTTGCCCCACCCCAAGTAGTAATGCAGTATGTCATAATAGATTGTGCGAGGGCAAAGTAGACAGTCTTAAGGAGGCAAAGTAGACTTTGTTTTATACTATGTAGTGATATCCGCAAACGTAGTTTCAATTCGAAATAATTGAAACATATTAAGATGAAGATAATGTTAAAACCATTTTCCTATTACAGTTTACGTCAATTGATAGAGAACAATTTATTTCCTCATAATATATCACTAGTCCAATATTATATCCAAATCTCAAAGGGTCAGCCACCCTTGTCAAATGTCCAACCCTTTAGTGAAATACATTAGTACAACCTCATTTCTGAAGTTGGGTATTTTAATCCATAAACTTATGTCCTTTTTTATATTATACTAGCAGAAACTTATAGATTCACTTTCTAGAGAATGAATAAATTAAAATTGGAATAAACTAACAGTGTCTGTGGTTTCAGCCGTGTTGTACGTGTTCCCGTGGGAATTTCGGGATAAAACGTAACCTATTTCTTATTCTAGACTCTAATAAAACTCTGTGTAAATTTTCTTTTATATCTGATCAGTAGTTTTTGAGTGAAAGAGAATCATAATTAAATAAATATTGCACACGATTAGTTAGACCCAAACAAAGCTCTAAGTTTGTATTATGGAATCTAACTAACTAATCAGTCAGTCAGTCACATATACAAATATTTTATATGAATACCACCGAACGCTACCGTTCTTCGGAGGGCACGTTAAGCAGTCGGTCCCAGTTGTTTCAATCGTCAGACCATGTCAGAGGCGGTCTTAAAAACTCTGATACCAAGGTTGGCCACACACCTACTCGAAATTAATGAATGAATACATTCAAACATCCATACATGCATTACAATACAAGCCGTCGGTCCCGGTTACTTTCTACGGATAGTAGTCGTTACATGAGCCATGTCAGAGGCCTTTGGCGGCTCAATAACTCTGACACCAGGATTGGTCAGGTTGACCATCCACTCGATGAAGATTCCTGGGATAAAAAGTAGGATCTTCTTCTGAAGATCCTACTTTTTATCCCAAAATTACCACGGGAACTAGTACAACACGAGTAAAACCACGAGTTATAGGTATATAGTACAATGTGATGCGAATTTATCTTCTGGTCAATATTTAGTATTCCTTCGGGATCTAGTTAGTTATTAGCCCGTCATGAGTTCCCTGAGGACTTCTATAAATTGTTACAGCTATAAATGGAAAGCTTAACTTGTAGATAAGGGTGTGTGTTCATTGAAGCAGAGCGGTGCTGCGGTCAAAACGCTTATCACAAAGCATTGAAATTGTCAAACAACGTCTTGAATTTGATATTGTCAAAATCTTTTCGTAATCCATTGTGAATGGTGACCATTGAGCTCCGCCCGACTCCGCTCCGCTTATATGAACGCATCCTTAAGTACACAAAATAAGCGAAAGATGTCCAGCGAAAACATGTTGCTTACTTTTTATACAATACTAGCAGCGCCCCGCGGCTTTGCCCGCGTTGAGCCCGTTCCCGTAGGAGTTTTCGAAAATCCTTTCTTAGTGTGCACTTACGTCACTTGAAGAACCTTCCTGCCAAATTTCATGTTTCTAGTGTAGCGGTTGAGGATGTGCGTTGATTATCAGTCAGTCAGTCAGGACTTTGAATCTATACTAATATTATAAAGCTGAAGAGTTTGTTTTGTTTGTTTGTTTGTTTGTTTAAACGCGCTAATCTCAGAATCTACTGAACCGATTTGAATAATTCTTTTTGTAATAGATAGCCACATTCAACGGGAAGGTTGTAGGCTATTTTTCATCCCGAAATTCCTACGGGAACGGGTACAACGCGGGTAAAACCGCGGGGCGCTGCTAGTTGTATATAAATAGATGACTCGGGTTTGGAATCACCGACTTGCATTCGGCAACAGTGGTGATCTTTACTGATATCTTTAGTGAGACGAGAAACATTTTTCGAGGAGTGAGACATTACTTACTTATTCTAAGACAAATATCATATTCATCACTCTTTAAAAATGTAAGTTCGAGTAGGTAAGTCGCCAACCCTGGTGTCGGAGTTTTTAGACCGCCTAAAGGCCTCCGACATGGTCTAACGATTGAAACAACCGAGACCGACAAACGTGCCCTCCGAAGTACGATAACGCTCAGATAGAAATGCTACTATCGGCCACCCATCCAAGTAGGGGTCGAGCTGCACGTTGCTCAACAATCGCAATGAGCTTACATCGCTTAGTCAAACAGAAGCTACTCTTTAGTAAACTACGACGAACATATACGTGAATACGAACGGAAACTATGCATTGCGGTACATGCTCCCCACGGCCCCGAACTCAAATCGAGATCATAAATTACCGATATTCGTAACTCGTAACAGATGTATCGAATGCTACGATTTCGGTTTTTACGATTCCGATTTTGCATTTTGTCGATTAACGCCCGTTTTTTATGTTGCCTTTAAATTAAGTGGGGTCCAAAAATATTGCCCGAGGGAATTAATGTGAATTATTTGAGAGTTATATTTTATATCTGACTGGTTTTGCTGCGTGATTTGCAACTTAATTAACCGATATTCGGAATGGTCTTTGGGGAGAAAATGTCGTGTATTTTGTTAAAGGCGCGATAACGAATAGCGATTTTAAAGAATACAACATTTTAGTAACATTTAATATTTTTTTGGGCTTCGTTTTTATTGGACTCATTTGTTTATAAATGTTTATACAACCATGTGGTTGCATATACATGTTGCTGAGTTCCTGTCAACATGTTGCGAACACTTGTGTTGCGGAGATTGCAGAGTTGCTGATCGGCGAGAGAAAAGAAGAAACCAGGTTGGACAGGAAGTATGACTGGAAACATTGTTGAGCAACAGTTGTGCAACAAATGTGAACTTAAACTGAAAAAAATGTAACTTAGACTGATGTCTCGTAAAACTTGCCAAAACAAAAAAAAATGGAATATCATTTTTCGCAAAATCAGAAAAATATTAACATCTCTCAATATAAATTCTTTGAAAAAGAACGAAACGTTTTTCAATAATTTCTTTCAAGGGTCAGCCCATATTTTTTGAGAGGCCTAAAGATACAGAGATCCATCTCGTCGAAACCCTTTTAACTCTCGTAGAAGACATTTAATATAATAATTACAACTGTAGAGACACCCGGCAGGGAGTGTGGTACATCAGCAGATACAACATGTCCATTATTGTCCGCAATTATTTATTAATAGCCACCGGTCCTTGGGCCTCAGTTAATTAAGATTTCCCGGAAGGACTTCGCAATATTATATAGGCCATACCTACTGCTCTATAGTAGACGTACTCACACAGGTTTTTTCCCGGTAGAAATATTATAAGCAAGTAAACTATTTACTTTTTATGCTTCGAGTGAAATGCACTACTCGTGAACTCGTGTGAGGTACGTACCTCACAAAAACTTACGCGATTTAAACGATTTTAAACTTTAATAAGTTTAAAAAAGACATACTATTCTATGTTTCAGTAAAATCTTATGACTAATAGAAAGAAAATCATTTAGTTAGTAAGTACATTTATAGAGAAAAATGCATTTATAGAGAAAAATGCATTTATAGAGGTATTTTATATCGCTTTAAATTTATCACAAAGCAATATTTGCAGTTTCAAGTCTCTACGTTTAGCGGTTTAAGCTGAGTGTTATATAGTGTATCTAAGTCAGTCTATAAAACAGACAAGACAACAAAACAAAGATTATTGTTGTATTAGAGATCATTTTGTAATGTCATCTATATAATATGACGTTGCAACAACGAAGATAGAGGAAAATGGGAAAAATACGAAGAGAGCCGACCCTAAATATGACACAGCTTAATAATAAAATGGCAAGGAGAAGAGGATTCTAAGACACTGTTATCTATACTTAACGTTGCTTGTAAATTAACAAAATGGGATAAAGGGATAAAAACTAAGGGCCTGCTTGCAAGCAAGATTTGATTGATTGAATTGACCACACAAGGAGAGGTGGTTTAACTAATATTATAAATGCGAAAATTTGTGAGTAAGTATGTATGTTTGTAACTCACGCAAAAACTACTGAAAGGTTTTGGATGAAACTTAACAGTAAAATAGTTTAATATACATCAGGATTACACATGGGATATATTTTATCCCAAAATTCCCGAGGTAACAACGCGGGTAACACCGCGGGGAATGGCTAGTAAAAAATAAAAATATTATATCAAGTGCAGTGAGGTGAAAGCACTAGTTTACGAACACGTCTTTTAAGAGCAAGACTCCACAAAATGTCGATATTCTCAAACTGACTATGACATGCCATCCATTATCCTCTATATCACATCCTAGCCAAAATAACCTTGCTTTTTAAAAGACTTTAACTTCTACGCAATAAGGGTGGTTTTTCTCTGACGTTTAGAAAAGGTAAGTTTGCAGAATGTTTATTGGTTCGTTGTCAATCATACACAGTTGGAACCTCACATGTTGGGACAAAAAATGTTTGATTTTGTTCGTGGATACGATATTGACCCCTTTTAGCTCTTCGATCCATTTATAAAATGCTTTTGTTTTGAAATTGGTTTCTATATTTAACTATAGCGAAGTGATTAACTTTGGAATATATGGAGAGAATGGGAAGAGGTGTCTGTACAACTATGGGGCACCCAAAGTGTGCTCCACTGTGAGTATGGCTGGCGAAACAATCAATAGATTGATTTTTTAATAGTTTTCACTACAAATACTACTACCGTGCTTCGGAGGGCACGTTAAGCAGTCGGTTCCGGTTGCTTCAATCGTTAGACCATGTCGGAGGCCTTTAGGTGGTCTAAAAACTCCGACGAATATTCATGAATATTCATTAATCATATTATCATCATTAGTGCTAATGAATATTAGCACTAATGAAAATAAGGAATTTAAATGTTATTTCAATTAAAAAATAATCCGGAACTCGCTTTTCAAAACTAAGATTTATAAAGTATTCCTTAAGTGAATATTTTGGGCTCTTAACTCTGAGAGAAGTTCGGTTAACTTCTGAACACCGTCAAAAGAGATGCTTCTTATAATGACCGATGTCTGGCAACTTATAATGATCAGAGGCAGGGCCGGACTAAGGACGTAACGGGGGTATTTTAGTTTGACTAAGTGATGTTAAGTTTGTGATTGTTAAGCAAAGTGTAGCTCGGCCCCTGGGTGCGCATAGTGGCATTTCTTTCGGAGCGTAAAAATTTGTCGGTCTCCGTAGTTTAAATCAATAGTCCATGCGGAAATCTAAAAACTAAAATCTCGGTAACCAGGACTGGCCATTAACCAATACGAATTTACTTACTCAATAGTAAATAGCTATACACAATGTTTTGGTAGTAGGCAGCACCGTAGCATGTCTTTGGTGGAAAGGCACATTAGATTGTGGTATAAATATTAAGAATACAATTGAATAAAAATGGGTTAAAACTTATCTAGGGTAAAAAAAAGCACATAATATAAAATCAAAAATATTATTAATAAAATCAAAGCTGAAATAATAACGATTAAATCAGTCTATTTCTCAACAAACTACGAAATAACATATTAGCAAAACGATATAACATTTACCATCCAACTTTAGTTAAACTATTACCATTAATCAAAATACCACGAACAAATAGCCCCACTTCATCACGTCCTTAATACGTCCACTAACTTTTAAGTTGTTATAAGTCACGTTGAAAGATATGAGAGTGAAGTTGCAGGAAGTTATTATACCTAGTAAATGAGGGTTTTTTGAAACTGTGCTCCTTAGGGGCCGCACTAAGGATAACTTAGGGCCAAATAAAGTTATGGAGAGTATTCTTTGGGAACTAGTTTGGGATTTGATCAAGGTTTTATGAGGACCATAAAGTTGGGTATAAATTCGAACGTTTTCGAGGCTCAAATAAGCTTTATATAGTGCTGAAGGAAGTGTATGACTAATGATTTGAAGTCGCATACGGTGTTTGAGTCGAGTCTTGCGTTTGTTTGACGTCAGCAAAACTTCTACCTTCTAGTTTTACCGCTTTATTCATGAAAAATATTTAACTTAAACAGTGATTTAAAGTGTTTTATCTCTTTCGCTCTTTGACAAACAGCGTATGTCGGAATGGGACAAACCATATGACAGCTAAAGTGCTGGTAATAAGCGTTTTTGAATAAGGCTCTTACTGTCTATGTCTGTTACTCAATTTAGAGTAAACTCGAAAGGTTTGAAACTCTATGGAAACTCTATGGCTAATGGTGCCTTTTAACCCTATGTACCCCTACTAGAATGGGTGGTCGATAGAGGCATTTCTATCTGAGTGGTATCGTGCTTTAGAGGTCTCAAAAATTGACGGTCCCGGTTGTTTCGTTACACCATGTCAGAGGTCTTGAGGCAGTCTAAAACTCTACGCTGAGGTTGGCTACTAACCTACACAAACTTCCTTACTTTATATCGTATTTTACACGATTTTGAGTAAAACGTACAGAATACAGAGTATGTGACTAAAAACCTTAACACTGTGTTCATTCGTGTAATGTTGTTCATTCATTCATTCATTCTGTCGCGGCGTGATGCATCAAAATCAGTAGTGCTACTTGCGGTTGGCAGTTGCTGCTTGCTGCTGCTGTACCATCCAAAAATAGATTCTAAGTAGAAATCTAAGCTATTGGTTGTATGACTCGTCTGTTCCGATGCATACATTACAGTGGCGATGAGAATACGACACAAACCCACACATGCAAACTTATTTGCGGTTAGATATGGTAAAACCAATCTGTTCTGACCAATACCTAGTCGATTGCAAGAGAGACAACATGGCCGCCATAAATCTATGTGGCCTAATTCCCGGAAGGGACGTTAATTCATTCTGCACTCAATTCGATAGCCTAGCAGAAACGTACACACGAACACACACACGAATACTTTGTATACGGTTTTAGATAGCGATACATCTTATCCTACTATCCTATTAAAGTATATGTAGCTCTCGTGGCGTAGTTTGACTAAGCGATGTTAGTTCATTGCGACTGTATTTTATTAAAAAGATTGCATTGCATTACTCGTAATTACAGGCTCAACACATGAAGAAAAACATAACAACACAAACAAGTACTCCCACTCAATTAATCTTAAAACTCTCCACGCATACTTTTCCACGAAACTCTCAGGACCATTTAATCTCCACGAAAACAAAGGCCCTTTTAATTAATGAGAGCCATCAATATAATTAAAATGGACGATGATAATAGAATCGGAACATAGAGGGTCTATTTCCAATTCTATGTGGAGAGAAACGAACCTTCTTGCGAGGTTTTTCTGCAAGTACAATTGGCAACATGTCACACCGAGAGCGTATTCTGTACGTCTTGCCTATTTTCTGTTTATTTTTACCCTACTAAAGCGAAGTCGAAAGGATGGTTATGTATTAAGGTTACTTAATGTATATACGTGTGTGTGTCGTTACGTTGTCCTGTGTTCCTTGGAAACTATTAATGAACGTATTTTGATAGATGAGACGTCGTTAGATTCGTTATTCACTAATTAATAATTATGTAAGATGCCACCAAAGCTAGATGCTATACATGTGTTATGAAAAGAGTACATTAAAATTTAATCAATATTAACAGGTAGAGTCCCTCTACACTCAAAACATAATGATGGCGTGTTTCAGCTAAACCGCACAGTGGCGCCATCTCTTATCACTATTACAAAATACAAATTTGACATTAAACACACGGATCAAAGTGATGATAGAAAGACAATCTTAATGGGGTTTTAAATTGCAGAAGGGTGGTAGTGACAAGCAATTTTTTATAAAAAGTTACTAAAATTTTTATTCTAATTATTCAATGTTTTTGGACCGTGGCTATATCCTACCTCAAAGTCAAAGCCAAATATTTTAATTCAGTTTTGATCCAAAGAGGTTCTTTTGAACGTACGTACCATTCGGAAGATCATCAGCAGAGACGAAGTGGCAACTTCAAAGTGAAAGGCTCCTTCATACCATAAATAGATGATAAGATGGCGTAATACTTCAAATTATTACTTCAAGTTCATCTTAACATTTCAAGTACACAAATATTCTATTTCATTTCGAGTTCGTGCCTCGATTCTACTACAGCTCTTATAAATAATAGTCATAACATACCACACACTTTGTCAGTCAACAAAAAATGTATATAAAATGTTACATAACAGTGTAAACGTGTTCAAATAAAAGGTACCGTTCGGATTTATCGGCGAACCCAATTCCCTGGCGTCCGAATAACAAGACAGTGCCGAATAAAACATGAGCCTACCTGCTGATTCAATGAATAATTCGTAGCGCCCATGTTTATAGCCACCTTAGATATTACGCTACGGTCTTAATGAATACCAGATCAAAAGATTGCTTATGGTGATGGGAGTGGGGTTTCTTTTCATATAAATTGCCTATATATTGTAAGTGCTTCATCTCCATTAATGCCTCCCGGGATAATGAGGCTAAGGGTCAGTTCACACCGAGACGCGACACGGCGCGACGCTGCGCGCACATTTTTCATAGAGCGACTCAGAATATACTTTATTCACTACACGAAAAGATACACATTACATTGTGAGAATTCAGATTACGTTGCACCACGCAGCACTGCGCCTCGAGGTGCCTCGCGGCGTAGCGCGACGTATCGTGACGCAGCGGTGCATCGCCGGTCAGCGAGGCGTCGTCCTGCTACGATTTTAAGATGCGCCTCGCGACGTTGCGATGCGTCTCGCGACGACGCGCGGCGTAGCGCGAAATCATTGGCCTCTTTGAGTATCGTCGCGTCGCGTCGCGTCTCGGTGTGAATTGACCCTAAACCGTGCAAAACAACCCTTTTTTTAGTGACAATGTTTTCCTATATCCAGTATACAAATCTACCGCCTCGGTGGTCTAGTGGTATGTGCACTTACCTGCTAAGACTGAGGTCCCAGGTTCGATTCCCGAGTCGAGCGAAAACAACCACCTACCGTTGTTTCTTACTTTTCAAACATTTCCCGGGTTTGAGATCACCGTCCTGCATTTGGCAAGCGTGGTAATTATTCCTCCTCACTGTACTGATATCTTCAGTGAGATGAGGGGCCTTTGCCTAGCAGTGGGACATTACAGGCTAACTACTTTAACTCTACCGCTTTACTGATAAAGTTGATTTGAAGTAGGTAACCATCCTCTTTACATAGACAGTTTACTTAGAATGAAGTTGTTTGTATTAGAATGTAATATCCAGCTCTTAGGGTCTAGACAGACGGACTGCAATTCAACTGCAATCCGACTGCCAAATGGCAGTTTGAATGCAGTTGGCTCGACTGCAATCAAACTGCACGTCGACGGGCAGTTGGCGTGCAGTTGGATTGCAGTCTGAGTGCAGTTACAACGACTAACTGCACTCAGACTAACGACTAACTGCAGTTACAACGACTAACTGCACTCAGACTGCAATCCAACTGCACGCCAACTGCCCGTCGACGTGCAGTTTGATTGCAGTCGAGCCAACTGCATTCAAACTGCATCTGAACTGCCATTTGGCAGTCGGATTGCAGTTGAATTGCAGTCCGTCTGTCTAGACCCTTAGTTCTATGTTTAACTTAGAGATTCCTAGTTCTAAGTAAAGACGCTGGCTTTGTTTAATAGATTTTGAGATTATAGAGCTCCAATATGGTTTTACGTTCAGTACCGAACAAATATGCTTAAGTTTATAGCGTTCGTTGTAACACAAGCGGTGATAGTTACAGTGTCAAGAGGACGAAGTTGACTGCATTTGGTGAATGACTGCAGCTGTCAAATAATTAGGTGTTGGCAGTAGGTGGACTATCTTGGGTGAGGACGTTTGATGATTGAAGTAGATTGACACACGTCATTATGTAAGTAATTTCGAGTAGGCCAATCTTGGTGCTGGAGTATTTAGACCTGACATGGTCTATCGATTGAAAAACCGGGACCGATAATTTAACGTGCCCTCCGCAACACAGTAGGGCTCAGAGAGAAATGCCACTATCGACTGACGACCGACTGAGACAGTGAGAGCGGGTACTATTTTGGGGGTTGCGGATTCGATTCCCGCGCGGAGTCAATAATATGTGAAGACATAGTTGTTGGCGACGACGTCTGGGTGACAATTATATATTCTTATAAAGTACTAGCTGTGCCCCGCGGTTTCACCCGCAGCGCCCCCTTCCCGTGGGAATTTTGAGATTTTTATTTCTTATTTTTGTTATATAAAAACCTTGTCCTGACAATAAGGATCACGTTAAAAAAAGAATCATCCAATTTGGTGCAGTCGTTCTGAAGTTAAGCGCTTACCAACACATTTTGCGATTCATTTTTATATTATAGATTTGGGTATGTAATGTAGTAGTATCAGTGCGTTATATTTTATTATATAAGCTTAGAGGTTACTTTGGGTCTTATTAACCGCGTGTGACTTTGTTCGGCTAAATATATATTGAAATGGATGAGTGAACATATGAAACTACTATCCCAATAAAAGTCATGAAATGGTCTTAAATCGCCACTGTTCGCTAATTTGCGCGGACAATGCGCCATTGTTTTACGCGTTACAATAATAGTAGGCTACGTACGACCGCATTTTGAATGGAAAGTGTACGGTGAAGTGAAGTTTTATAGATGAAGCTTTTGGAAAAAAAAATGTGGCCCAAACAAGATTGTGGTGGACTTGATGCGGGCGTGCAGTAAACTTGACAGTGTTGGTGTGCATGACAAATCTACTCACACCGTCAAATAATTAGATTTCCGATGAAATTTCACAATAGATATTTCATACAGTTTGCATAGAATTTTGAAGTAATCAGTAAATAGTAATCCTAACTAATATGATAAATGCGAAAGTAAGTCTTTCTGTCTGTCTGTCTGTTACGCTTTAACGCCAAAACAACTGAATCAATTTGAATGAAATTTGGTACATAGTTAGTCCAGAGCCTGAGAAAGGACATAGGCTACTTTTTATCGCGAAATACATGCGGGAACGGGTACAACGCGGGTGAAACCGCGGGGCGTTGCTAGTTAGTAATGAGTTCGAGTAGGTTGGTTGGTAGGTTAGTACCCATAGTGAGGTAATGAGAAGGGGTTTCCCTATCCATAAAGACGAGTTAAAGTTATAACACTCTTATTTGCGTCGGGTTAATACATTAGTTACATGTGTACACATGGAATTAAGCCACTGACGTAGAATAGTGACGTAGCGGCGTAGCCATAAAGCGTAGCATCGTAGCATATCGTAGCCACGGAAGCTTGAAGCGCGTAGCAAATATCTTTAAAA
Organism: Cyclophora punctaria; assembly: GCA_951394245.1. Classification (NCBI taxonomy): domain Eukaryota; kingdom Metazoa; phylum Arthropoda; class Insecta; order Lepidoptera; family Geometridae; genus Cyclophora; species Cyclophora punctaria. The sequence goes on along the minus strand of OX596191.1, from coordinate 2,870,756 downwards.
ATACTTTAAAATAAAGTTCGTTTTTAAGCTGAAGAATTAAAGGAAAGTCACGCGTTAATTGTATAAATTAAAACGTGGCTTAAACGCAGAAAAACAGAATTGCAGTGAAATAGTGAACTATGTTGTGAAAACCATTCTATACTGTTTATTGTCCGTGGGAAGCTTCTTTTCATTGCCTTCCGTATTCCAAGAACAAAAGGTAAATAAGAGACGTGGTTTTTTGTTTGTTCTGCGAATTTATAATTAGGAAGTCTTAGAGTTGGACAATAAAACGAAGGAATAATGACCCAAGTTTTGTTTTGAATTGTTTTGAATTATCTGCTGGAAATATTCTTTATGATAAACTAGGAACGTATTTTTAAGCTCTCTTTCTTTGTGTTTTATCTTATATCATAGTACAAGGTAGACTGCGAGCAATCAGTGACATACTAAAAAAACGTAGCAAGCCTCGTAGCCTTCGTAGCAATCAAATCACCAACAAAATATTCGTAACCGAAACCGCGTAGCGAAATCTCGTAGCACACAAACAGTCAATCAATTTAGCGCTACATCGAACTAAATTGACTGCATACGGCGTAGCAAAGATAAGCCCGTAGCGTATCAACCAAATATCATTACTCAGTTAACTATGACAAAGTACTACCATTGCATAACGTAGTACATCTTGTGTATATGACAGCGCATATAGCAACCATGTCACAGATGTTAGGTACGGACGTCCAGTGCTATCAATTACCTAATGCGAACTCACGGCGCACATGAATATGGAAGCGGCACTCTGCGAATTCGGTCATTAGTATACTGCGACTGGAATAGACCAGTTAAAGGAATGGAGTTTGATACTGTTTTCTTAGAAATTGGAGTATAATTTTTTCGGTTGTGGACAGGTTAGTTTATACAGTCTTGAGGTATTATGAAGTTATGAGAATGGGTATGTAGCATAAAGATTTGTTTTATAATTTTGATGGGGATGAAAGAATTGTAAAGTCTGAATAAATTATGACCAATTTAAACGATTTTTTACCCTATTTTTATTTTTTTCCAAGACTGTTCTGTAGGTTCATACCTGCCTTCATATACCCAAAGAAAAGCGGTTTACAGAAGATAAAAAAATACTTAAAAATAAACACATTAATTGAGAACTTCCTAGTTTTAAAGTTCGTTTAAATATTAAGTGATTCCTTTGCATATCTGTCCACAGCGAACGTGTCAGAAGGCGATAATACATTATATGATAAATATGATGTGTTTTCATTAGTAACGCATTTCATTAGTCGCTGGTCGCTGGTCGACACAGCACTGATTTTCAATCTGTCTACTAAATAAATTAAGTACTTACTAAAATATGAAAGCATCTAGAGTGCAAGATAAATGTCTCGCCACCTTCTGTGACGTAAGTTGTGGAAGCTGTGCTCAGCTGGTGTCAAAGGTATCAAATTCAACAGACAAGACCGAGAAAGCTTCTAAAGTGCTTACGACGCGCCTCCGGATAAATACAGTTTTTTCTTTAAAACAAAAACTTTTCGCTCTCTGCAAACTGGTAGAAAATGACCCGCGTTTCAACGCCAAAGTTATAACCTTTAAAGTTATTACTTATTCAAGTTATAGTAAAGTTTCTTGTATTTATTACTAGTTGCTTGGAAGTTCTGATGTATTACTTTTTTGGTATACAAAGTAATGTTTTTCATTTATATAATTTTGGTTCTCGCACCTAATTTAGCAGTCGGCCATTTTGAATAATATGCTCACCCACTTGGTTCAGTTTTAATAGCATTGATTACTCCTTAGATAATTATAAGCTTACTGGTATCTTCGGTGAGATGATAGGCCTTCATACTTTTTAAACTCACACGATTTGCACTCATTATACTAAATGAATGTGTATCTGTATCCTATAGGCCTTTGCGCTCTCTCTCTTAGACTAAGTAATATTAGCTCATTGCGATTGTTAACCTACGTGCAGCTCGACCCCTACTTGGATGGGTGGCCGATAGTGGCATTTCTATCTGAGCGCTACCCTGCTTCAGAGGGCGCGTTAAATAATTGATCCCGGTTGTTTCAATCGTTAAACCATGTCGGAGGCCTTTAGGCGGTCTAAAAACTCCGACACCAGGGTTGGCAACTAACTTACTCGAAGTATTAAAACACGTGATCGCTTTTTGACTAAATTCTTTATTCAAATAACACTGACATTAAAGTAAATATTATGTAGTTAAAAAAGATTCCCACGAATTGAGAACCTCCTCCTTTTTGAAGTCGGTTAAAAGGAGTATCACACAGATAGCAGTACTATATTTAGATGTATAATTAAATAGTTTTGTTACCAACTTATTAACACGAACTTTTGAACAGCCTCCGTGGTCTTGTGGTTTGAGCGCCTGGTTCACGATCCGGAGGTTCCGGGTTCGATTTCTGGGGGGGATATCTCACAAAAATCTCTTTGTGAGACTGTCCTCAGTTTGTTTAGGGCATTGCAGGCTGAATCACCTGATTGCCCGAAAAGTAAGATGTTTCCGTGCTTCGGAGGGCACGTTAAGCCGTCGGTCCCGGTTACTTTCTACGGATAGTAGTCGTTACATGAGCCATGTCAGAGGCCTTTGGCGGCTCAATAACTTTGACACCAGGATTGATCAGGTTGACCATCCACTCGATGAAGAAGGAGAAGTATCAAATGCTACGTTCATATCAGAAGTACTCATCGAATCAGTGCTAATTAGAGGCCGAAACCATTTCAGCTGTTGCATTTCAAATGATGTTGATTTCATGCACTGAATACACTCGCAAATTGAAAACAAATTTCGTATTAATTTTATATTTTCAGTCCACAAAAAAAAGATAAGTTTTTATTTATTAAAGCATATATGCGTAACATCTCCAAATTTGATCTACTCGTACTATCTGAGATTACTGGACATTTAAAGTCATTGAGTTTATAACATATCTTCTTTTAATCGTCATTTGTCATTTATTTCTTCTTCTTAAACACAACAGCTGGAGCTCTTGTCAATGGAGTTCTTTCCATAAGTATATTATAATTTAATAACCTATTTAAATAAATTGGTGTATTTAATACTAGCAGCGCCCCGCAGTTTTACCCGTCGTGCCCGTTCCCATGGGAATTTCAGGATGAAATAAAGCCTTTAACCTTTTCATTGAATATGGCTATCTATTACAAAAAGAATTATTCAAATTGGAATGATAATTCCTGAGATTAGAGAGAACATACAACCAAACAAAAAAACAAACTTCCTTTTACCTCTTTATAATATTAGTATTGATCAGTCCATGATAATATCAGTAAATATCAATAATATTAAATAAAAGAAAGAAATAAATAAATATCACAAATAACGAAGATGTATTAATAATAAAAACACAAAATGGTGAAATGAATTGACTCTTAGTAAAGGCAATATTATTCAACACACAAAAGGAATCCAATGTATATTTAAAAAGAGCTAGATACGGTACTATTTAATAAAGCGACCATTAACTTAAATCCTTTGAAAATATCACGCATCAAAAAGCGCATTTCAATCATAATATGTTCATAATACAAGTAAGAGAGTTAATAATATAACAACGCAATGAAAGAAAGACTCTACTACATAACATTAGTGCGACTTAAAACAACACATACTCGTAAGCAAGCGTGTCCATGGACTCAGATATATGGTTTTGGCGAAGTAAGTGCCATATCGTCCTCTTTTTGGTTTGGTTTGACTATCGGTTATGTCTCATATTTTCCACTTATTATTGTAGCCTTTGATACGTATTTACTCGAGCAATTTTCACTCTTATTTGAACAATATTAAAGTCTATTATGTAGTAAAAATACAGGGTGCTATTTTCAAGCATTGTTTACAAAAGGAATCCTTTACATTCATTAGTTTTGAAACAAAAGGTATCGATATTATTTAGTTAGTATTAGATTCTGCTTTTAAAATTAGTAATATGAAGCTTCTGACCCTAAGGGTCGGTTCATACCTGACGGCAAATAATTAAAGTACAAAATTCAATATATTTTAATTGCTAACTAGCAGCGCCCCGCGGTTTTACCCGCGTTGTGCCCGTTCCCGTGGGAATTTCGGTTTCTTTTTTTACATAAAAACCTTCCTCTTGAATCACTCTACCTATTACAAAAAACCGCATCAAAATCCGTTGCGTAATTTTAAAGATTTAAGCATACAGACAAACAGACAACCAGACACGAAACAGAGACGACTTTATTTTATACTATGTAGTGATTACTCACAATAATCTGTTAACTAAATTGAACCAAAGCAGATGTTCCAGTTATTTAATCTAACGTTATATTTATTTATTTATTTATTTATTTATTCATCATAACTACCTCTATTATTACAGGATACCCCAATGCAATAGAGCAGTAATCAAAATTCACATAAAATTTCACATAAAAACCACAAATACCTTAAAGACATAGACATAAAATATTAGTATAGACATATACATAATATAAAACAAACTAAAACTAGGTTACGCGCGAGTCACGTTGTTGCAACGTGAGACGGTGCGCGGTGCGGGGTCGGCGGCGCCCGGCGGTCGGCGGCGCCCGCGGAACTTGCGGAACACAACTCCCGCAGGCCACAGCTCCTCCTTCAGGAACCTCTCCTGCTCGGCGGATGCCACTCGCACAACAAAGGAGTTGAAGTTCACTTTGTTGCGCGACTCCAACTGCTCTACGTGCAGACGGCAGTTTGTCTTCGTCTCCAAGTACGCCACGACGTCAGCAGCCTTCGTGGTGTAGTGGAGCCGAGACACGTATATGTAGGTCGCTGGCACGGCGGGACGCAGGAGATGGCTCGGTCCGGTCGGTGCGCTGCCACCTTGGTTGCGGCAAGGAGGCTTCTTTTTCTTCCTCTCCACTTTAGTGAAGCCATCCTTGTCCGGCTGGGCCTTCATTGACACAGCGGGCAGCGCACTGCGAGGGGGTTCGGTGCGGATGTGCTCGCTTTCCCTCTCAATCCTCAAGTTGTTCCGCGGGGTAGGTCGCTGGCGGGTCACAGCGGCGGAGTAGTCACGTTGAGGAGTAGACGTGACGACACGGGGGGACTCCTCCGCGGGGGGAGGAGCTGGGCGCGCGGCGCACGGGCAGGCGCTGCGGGGGGCGGGGGCAGGGGCCGGTGACAAGCCTAGTTTCGCTGATTCGAAACTAGCTGACGACGCATTTTGTGCTCCACGACGTGTGTTGACGTAGGCTCCCAAAGGTGACCTACTTGCCATACATGTGTTGCGTAATGACGCAACTTCAGCACGTAGCTCACCGATGGTCTGTTGGGAAGCCTCCAACTTCAACACCACCTCCGCCAAACTTGTCTTCAGGGTCGTGACCTCCTTGACCAGATCGGTGACATCGACGCGGTCGATCGAGACGGGCGGCACCCTGATCAGGTCTAACGCCACGAACGTCGGCACGTCTGCAGCCTCCTTGAACATTGCGATTATGTCCTGAAGGCTCTTCTCACTACTTACATCGCTCTTGCTTGACTTCGATTCCCACATCATGCGGTCGAACTTGCCGGTCGATTCAAGCAGGAGGACTTTCGCCTCTCCGATCTCCTCCACGGTGAAACTGGACGTGCAGATATGCACGACGGTAACTTCATCCATGGTACCGATGGCTTGTTGAATAAATGCCAACACCTTGTTGACTACCACTTTGTCAGCCATTTGTAGCGAGCGGCGGCGAACGCCGCGCGAACCGTGAATTAAATAATTATAATTCAGTAGCGCAGTGGCGCACGTCTGTTGCCAAGCGCACGCAAAACTGCACTAAAATCATATAAAATGATAATCCCATGAAACCCTCCCATAGTATTTCCGGCAGGAAATTAAAGTATAAGGGTAGTTACCCTTTTTAATAATCTGGTCATTTATAGAAATAAGTAATGAGCAAGGTTGTGTCTTATACATACTAATGTAGGTAACACTCAAAGACGTCTATTAAATCGACACTTGACTAATTGAAGTAATTTTTCATACTAAAACAAGTCAAAATCACTCATTAAATCTCTACAAAGGAAGCATTTGTCGTCTCTGAGTACGAACGTAAGTCATTTCAGAAAAATAGATCATCTATACTAATATTATAAAGAGGTGAAATTTGTATTTTTGTTTGTTTTTATGTTCTAGCTAATCTCGGGAATCACCCGTCCGATTTGAATAATTATTTTTGCAATGGATAGCCAGATTCAACGGGAAGGTTATAGGCTATTTTTCATCCTGAAATTCCCACGGGCACGACGCAGGTAAAACCGCGGGGCGCGGCTAGTTATTAGATAAAAATATAGATAGATAGATTATTGTCTATTCCACACTACTAAGGCTAACCGAAACCCATTCGAAAATTAAATTCTAATCGTAATTCACATTCAAAACCGGTTATTATGAAACCGGTTAAACGCAAACCAGTTTGCAGCGGTTCAAAGCGGATATTAAGCCGAGTCCACACTGTGCCGATTATTCGTCTATCGCTCAAAAAGCGCATACTCTTCAAAGCTTCATGAAAATCTAATCGTGATCACATGAGACTCACTAGGGGTGCGTAGGGTTGGGTGGTTGCAGTTTATTGGAAACGAATAAGATAACGATTTTTTCCATTCGTAATGGGTACCTATAGTTGTTTCATTTCATGCCCCTGAATCATACTTGTAGTTATAATGATTACACACGCGTCTTTGTGTTCGTAACTATCAGTACTGAGGGCACGATCTTTGCTGAAAATATTGATTAATTTTATATACCTTCCATCTTTTAATTATAATATTCATTTGACATACCTCCCTGTAAAAAACTTTAAACTTTTCTCCGTTTACTCAAATCTACCATGCTGTCGCTACAGCTTCAAAGACAATTTTGACAGCATTTTGACGTAGACCATGATGCATACTAAGACAATGTGTACGTTTAAGTCAATGGCTTTATAAGGACAGGATAAAAATTCCTTTTTAATTTTTATGGACCAAGAGCCCGCGAACCCCAGACCTTCGTTATTTTATAAAAGCTGAAAGTTTGTCAGCGCATGCTCCCACACACAGGTAAGAACGATGGACTATTATGAAGTTTGGGTTATCGTGGCTTTGGCAGGTATACGGTACTAAATGTCAATGGTCGAAAACACCAAGTTGGCCATCGATTTCGATATCACCGTCAAAGGGTGACTTGTACAACTCCTCAAGAGCTTTCAAATGACATAGGTCATGTCACTGTTGAGCATTAGGATCAGCGTCCATGGCATAGGCCAACTCCAATCTTCGGTGGTCGAAAACACCAAGTTGGCCGTCGATTTCGATGTCACCGTCAAAGGGTGACTTGTACAACTTGTCAAGAGCTTTCAAATGACATATGTCATGTCACAAATCACACTTAATTATTTGATGAATTTAGATCGGTATTTTACACACCTTTAGTACCGTTTATCTGCCAAAGCCACGATAACCCAAACTTCATAATAGTCCATCGTTCTTACCTGTGTGTGGGAGCATGCGCTGACAAACTTTCAGCTTTTATAAAATGACGAAAGTCTGGGGTTCACGGGCTCTAGGTCTATTAGTAGTACGATGATATGCACTTCAGGCCTTATTCAAAAATGCTTACTAGCAGCATTTCATCTATCAAATGGTTTGTCCCTTTCTGACATACGATATTTTCCAAAGAGCAAAAGAGACAAAACAGTCACTAACAGTGTTTTAGTTAGAGAGTGTTTATGAATAAGGTAGTTCAAAGTCAAGTATCTACATGATACATAAGTACACTATAGGTAGTATTAAACCGAAATCCTAAACCAATAATAATAACTGCAAAGCAAACTGATGAAGATCCCCGCGCCACCCCTGAGCGAGCAATATTCTCTCGCATGCATTATTCAGTTTCATTACTCAACCTACTCGAACAATGAATTGAAGTGATTTTATTCATTCGCTTTTTTCATTTTATTTTTGATAGGTTCTTGATGGGTTTACACTTCTCTTTACTTCGGAGTAATGGTGGTAATGGTTTGTCGAAATGAGAGGTTATTGAAAATATGGCAATTTTAATGGTAGGAATATAAACAGAAAAAATGGAATACAGTCCGGCAAGTATAACTTGGCGCGGCTGTGCGCCACTGTGTTCATTGTCAATGTACTTTTATAACTGCTTCTCTTGTACCACTTTTTATCACTTTAGGCATGATGATAGCACAGTAGCTAGCAAAATATTCGCAACGATGTTTACTATGAACTCGGAAGTTTCAAAGTGAATTTTCAAGATGACCGTTTTAGTTCCTCAAATCGTCACCGCCAACTTATACTTGCCGGACTGTACGTTGTAATTTCTGGTAGATTTTTGTTCAGTATAGCAAATAAAACTCTCGGTGAAACCTTCATTCAAACTAAGAATACTAGAATTGAGTCGGTTCATTTGTTTAGGAGCTATGATGCCGCAGACAGACACTAAAATAATTTCTATGTACGTCAAATTCAAAACTAAGATAAGATACAAATGGTCTCTTGTCGATGGTGTTCTTTCCACTTTTCTCTATCTTCTGCTATCCTCGGCAGCTGTTCGTACGACACCACCTTTGGTCTTTCTTTCAGTTGCTCTGCATATACCCTTTTTGGCCTTCCTCTTTTGCTTGTTGGTTGTGGGATTAAGAAAATATCTTCCTGGTCTACCTAAACAGAAACCTACCCTTTGATATAACTTGTAAACGTCTATTTAAATATATTAAATTTCACAACATCACGCATCGTACAGATAAAAAAATTCAACCCACCATGCATGAAAAACTCGGCGATTTTCAATATAAATCTGAATGCATACCGGACCAATTTGGTAAAATGTTTGCTTATCACTTATCGTTTCGGATAGTGTGCATAAATCATTTCCGATATTACTGACGTTTTGCATTGATAGCTCAATATTTTTACTAGCAAACCTCACTTTGCTTCAATTTATAAATGGTATACAGTCTACCATGTAGTCTAGTTTGTATTCTTACGTTCGTACTCGGAGATGTCAGTTGCTTCCTTAGTAGAGATTTAAAGAGTGATTTTGACATGTAATGTATGAAAAATTATGTCAATTAATTAAGCGGGAGGGAAGATGTTTGGACATCTTTTACGACACGACGAATTTATAAAAACTATAACAGAAGGACACATAGAGGCAAAGAGAGGAAGAGGAAGGCCAAGAAGGGCATATGTAGACCATCTAGATGAAAGAGCAAAGGTCGTGTCGAACGAACAGCTGAAGAGAATGACAGATGATAGAGAAAAGTGAAAAGAACTCCATCGACAAGAGACCAGCTCTTAAGTTAATGATGAGTTAAGTGTCGATTTAATGGACGTCTCTGAGTGCATTAGTAAGAGTAGTTACTGTTAACTTGCTTTGAGAACGGTTAAACAAAGAAAATTGTGAACTTTACTGTGAATTTGGCCTAGAAAGTTGATTCTTGTATAAATTGTAGTTAGACATACCTACCAAGCATATAACTGAAGACAAAGGTTGTCGCTCCGTTTTATCTCTACTTTTAAGACAAAGTTCTCTACATCTACATGCAACGTCAAAAACTTGCGTTTTGTCTCTCAAGTGGCGTCTAAATGCGAATGGTATTTCTGTGGAAGTTTTCTCTACATTTTGATTACAAACGGATGCGTCCCATTTTTGAGAGAGAGAGAGAGAGAGAGAGAGAGACATAAACTCTCCCGGAAGGAGTAGAGATATGTCTTCAGTTATATACTTGCCCCGTTACTGTAAACACTAGCATTAAAAATCCTTTTTATTCAAAATTCAAAACTCACTAGGAATTTATTGTAACAAAAATTTAATCCCCAACAAAAACGGCCTGTGCTATCTCATTTACGGGATTAAATCTAGAAATAATATTAATTTATACCAAATAGCCTCACGGAATGACTTGCGTTGATTACCAGTCGACTTCGACCCCACTCCTTCCTAAAACGTTATTTAATCACATTGCTGTTTGCACAACATCCTTTATTTAACATCCATTGCTTTTTCCGAGAGAGCACTTTGGGACTTTTATTGGAAAAAGTAGTAATGGTTACGTTAGCGAGCGTTACCCTCGGATTGCTCAAGAGCTTAGTACAGGAAAGAGGATTAACTTAATGGCTAAAGATCTTTTCTATTGAATGGTGAAACAAATCTCTCCTTACGTTGATGGTATAAGGAATTCTGTTAATGTGCTTCGTACGGGATTTGGAATCAATTAGAGAGTTCTTTTTTGGATTAGCAAAGACGGATATGTACGTAAGTATATATTTGGATGGGTGGAAGGGTACTTTGGTAGTTTGTTTAGTACGAAGTCTGATTAAGCTTTATTGGAAGGATTTAGTGGGGCGGGTTAGTTTGCTTTTTAGGGTAGATACAGACGATCAATGTTATTTGTTTTCGTGTAACCGGTCCAATGTGTTGACATGCTTTCTTTATAATTAGAACTATGTATTTCTTTTAACAGTCCCAAAATGTAAAATATTATGATTCACGAGTATACTCGTATAAATATAATAAAAAGATTTTTCTTTTTAATTTTTGGACACGCTTATCTCAGAAACTACTAATCCGATTTGGATAATTATTTTTGTAATTAATAGCCACGTTCAACGGAAAGGTTATAGGCTATTTTTAATCCCGAAATTCTTACGGGAACGGGCACAACGCGAATAAAACCGAGAGACGCTGCTGGTATTAAGATAATAAAGATGAAGTTTGTTTGTTTGTTTGTTTGTTTGAACGCGCTCATCTCAGTAACTACCAGACCGATTTAGATAATTACTTTTGTCATAGATAGCCACATTCAACGGGAAGGTTGTAAGTTATTTTTCATCCATCAATTCCCACGGGAACGGGCACAATATGGATAAAACCGCGAGGCGGCACTAGTCTAATCAAATATACATTAAGTACTCCATTAAATCTGGAATAATTTCCTTATCCAGATAAAACTTTAGCTCGACCACAAACCACTTACAATTAATTAATTAGAAACTAGTTAGTTGGGATTCATGGAAACTAGTACATTAAGTAATTACTAGAATTGAATTGAATACAGTCTCGGCTATGCTACATCAAATTTTCAAGCGAATATCCGCATTCAAACCAGATTTACTACCACCTTTTTCGTAATTGGTTTAAAACGATATCATTCTGTAAGCATATAATTTTTTAAGTCGGATCACCAACAATGATTCCTGTGACATGATGATATCAGGTAAGAAACATAAAAACAAGTAAAATAAAATAAAAACCCTACACAAAAACGGCTCGACCGATTTTTATCAAACACAGTATACAAGTTCAATGACCATCATCCTCCTGGAGACATGTTAAGGACCACCGCAGAAAACTGGTTTTCAAAAGAAAAAAATTGCATCGAAATCGGTCCATCCGTTTCAGAGCTACGGTCCACAAACACAGACATTCCGCCAAGAAAAAAATCATGAATGGTTTTTAATAAAAAAAATCGTATGTTGTCCTTTCAGACTTGCCTATACTGATCGATTTAAAAAAGTCAGTCGATTTAATAAAGTACAGCCAAGTCTATGGTAGGTTTATACCTCCGTTCGTTATGTACCCACCATAGACATTCAGGATAGACATATACACACACTAGCTGCGCCCCGCGGTTTCACCCGCTTTGTACCCGTTCCCGCGGGAATTTCGGGATGAAAAATAGATGTTGTCCGATTCTCGGCCTACCCGATATGCACACAAAATTTCATGAGAATCGGTCGAGCCGTTTCAGAGGAGTTCAATTACGCACCCCGTGACACGAGAATTTTATATATTAGACGAGAATTTTATATACCTATTAGATATACCTTTTACATACTCGTCTATACACAGACATAGACACACACTAACACATACACTATACAGTGTCAGTAAGTACATAAACTCCGGAACATTCCGAAAGGATTTCAAATAACGCGAATATCTGTGCATAGGGAGTGGATATACGAATGTACTGTCAGTGTAATATTTACTTTGACATGGTTGTATTTGCTTTCGTCTCTCATGTATATTTAGAACTGTTTCGTACTGAAATTTCTGGGTTTTGTGCAGTGAGTAAGACTTATTTTTTTTGAGTTAAGTATGATATGTGTAAAGTGAGACGGCTCGGAGGACTAGTGGTATGAGCACTCGCCTGCCAAGATTGAGGTCCGAGGTTCAATCCCGGGTTGAGAGAAAACTTGTTTTCTACTTTCAAACAAGGCTCAAAAACATCGCTTTCAAAGAATTATTCAAATCGGACCGATAATTCCCGAGATTAGCTCGAACATACAAACTTACAAATACCTCTTATTAATATTAGTATAGTCGTTAGATAATCGCATATTTTCTCCAAAATTATCTACTTACGCACTACAATAATAATACTTACTATATATAATTTGAAAGCCATAACTTTTACAATTTGAAAACTTTATTCCCCTAGTACATACCTGGTTGTTGCAAAGTAAAATTTTATGCTGGCAAACTTATAGTGGCTTGTACAGTCGGGTTCAAAGTTCGGAGTAGCAAAAAAATGCATTTACAGTCAAATACTTTCCGCTCCAAAGTGCGCTACAGGGTAATATGTTATCGAGTTGTTTTTAGTTTTGCATGTTTTTATGTAAGTTATTTTGTTGGTGTATGTACTTTTATACGAGTGTGGCATAGTGCAGCGACAGGGTTTAGCGAATTTATGTACGTAACTAGCAGCGCCCCGCGGCTTTGCCCGCGTTGGGCCCGTTCCCGTAGGAATTTTCGAAAATCCTTTCTGTGTTCTGAGTGTGCACTTACGTCACTTGAAGAACCTTCCTGCCAAACAAGTTTCTAGGTGTAGCGGTTGAGACTGTGCGTTGATTATCAGTCAGGACTTTGAATTTTGTATATATAGATAAATGCGTATGAACATTTTAGCTATCAAATGTTTTGTTAGTTTCTGACATACACATACATGTACGCAATTTTGTGTTCTAGATAAACAAACAACCTTACACTGTAAGTAATAAGTTACTATTTATATCTCCCACGCGTATTTAAAACAAAAATAAAATCCAACCAATCACCGCCAATCCTACTAAAGGCATGCATAATAAATCGACCAATAAGAGCATACGGTTTAAATTTAGAATGGTGCAGGATCGAAATAAAATCCCATGTTCGTAGTTTGAACGGCCAGTATTTATGTACGAAAGTTTCCTAGTGATTTAGCGCGTTTCGGAACTTTACGTTTTGTTAATGAAAAAACGGTAGGACATGCCTTTAGTAGATACGAATAGTTTGCGTGTGTTTAAAGAGTTTTGTTTGTAGACTAACGACCGGTTCAATTACCCTATTTTTATGGACTACTAGCTGTGCCCCGCGGTTTCACCCGCAGCGTCCCCGTTCCCGTGGGAATTTTGAGATTTTTATTCCTTATTTTTCTTATATAAAAACCTTGTCCTGACGACAATAAGGAACGCATTAAAAAAGAATCATCCAATTTGGTGCAGTTGTTCTGAAGTTATGCGCTTAGCAACAGATTCAGCGATTCATTTTTATATTATACTCGACATTTCATTTTTAATGAATTATGAAGGAGTTTGGGCAGATTAATATTCTTTTGTGTATTATATTTATTATTCACTAGCAGCGCCCCGCGGTTTTACCCGCATTGTGCCCGTTCCCGTGGGAATTTCGGGCTCGATCCTCTCGTGAATAGCCGGTAATGGCATTCATATCTGAAATCTGATTCGGAAAGCACACTCAGTTGTTTCGACAGACCATGCCGGCCTTTAGGCTGTGTATAAACTGTGACACCAGGGTAATTCAATCTATTATAAATGAATTAATGAAGAGAAAGTTAATTTTGAGGAATGTTATTGAAGAAGTAAATAAAATGTTGTATGAGATTGATTTTGTATGGAGACAAACAGTATTTCAAAGAGGCTTTTCACGAAAATGACACTTTTGATAGATTTCTGGACCTCATGTCTCAGTGCTGCCGCCTAGTGGGTCGTTTCAGAAAACGCTCAATGGCGGCATTAGTTCCGGGTTGCGTTATGTGTGTCTTGCTCTTTAAATACAGCTCAGTTATGAAGGAAAAATAAAATAATAATTAGGGAAAAATAAGAAAACAACTTTAATATTTCGATATTATTTTTTATTTCACAATAATTCTAAAAGTCATACTTTCATAACAAAAAGAGATACTATTTCGAAAATACATTCTAAACTTGGAACTTTGTCAAAATAAGCTTTTCATGAAGTTGGTCGTATAACAAACTTATATTGAAGTTAGTTTAAATTGACAAAGTTCTAAGTCTCCGGTGGGAAGATATTTTGGCAGTTAACATTACTTACTAAGTGAAATTGAACTTATACTATATTGAATTTTAAAACATCAGTCTTTTAAAAGATAATTTAAATTAATTCATATAAAGAACAGACTTGATGTAACCTTAGAGGTATGTTTATTTGATTCCTTTTTTAAAAGTTAAAACAAAAGATTGTAATCTTTTCAAGTCAATAAAAAGACCAATAACATAATTTATATTCATTTCCCTATAAGTCAAGGAGTAGGCAAAAGGAACAGACAGATCATTCAGAAGAAACCTAATTTCAGTTGTATGTTATTGACATTTCGATACGTACAGAGAAGTCTTGACATCTGACAATCAATGTCAAAGCCAGATCGTCACGTCAGTTAAAGCGTTGAAAAGTTTGAAATAGTACGATCTAAGAGCCTGAGCACACTATATTCTGTTACCAATTGCATTATGTATGTTATCTTTACTGAGATATTCGTCTGTTTTTTACTCCACTCATATGCTAAAGTTATTAAGATTAGTCAATAGACTTGAAAATCAATCATAAAATTTAAAATTAGCAATCAAAATGTTATAAATATTTGGCAGCTTTATTTGGCATTAAAATGATAACGTTCGAAATTCGAATTGTCATCCATGTTTTACTGTGGCGCCCCTGGCGGATTTTAACTGGAACTAAAATTATCAAAATCATATACACTTAACAACAATTCGAAAAAGGTCTATGTAATAACTAAAATAGTTAAAACGTTTATATACATTTATTTCTAACGTTTAATTTAATACTGATATGCCTAATTAATTTAGAAGGAGCCTTATTCGCACACAATATTAACATACATATTTTGATCTTAAAAGGCAGATCTTACATGGACTATTTAAGTTGATGGTATTTGACGTCGGCTGTATCTTCCTTAACTCTCAACAAACAGGTGGTATCTTCCAGCCCTGAAGACTTGCTTAAAATCCCATTATCAACAAGCAAGTCCGAACACTGCAAGATCTCAAGGCACTGATAGCTCTTTTCGAGTAAATCGTAATCCATAACTAACAAAATCTATTTCATGGTAGTGCCGATAGTTTACTTTTTCTTGTATAGACGCTTAATGCCTCAGTCTTCAGTGACCATGGTTCCTATAAAGGCGCCGAAATGCAGATAAAAATGTAAACGCAAAGTGTATCTGTAAACGTAATTTCAATCCAACAGTTGTTAAAAAAGTCACATGTACTTTTACGCACTGCGAAGGGTGGTATGATAAAAAAATTATTTCCCCTATAAAATACTCTAACAAACCCGAGCCAAAACGAATAAAAATAAAGATAAAAGCAATTAGTGTTCATTTTGGTGCCTAGATATTTAAAAGGCTATGTAAATTTGGAACTTAACTGTGTACGAATAAGGCTCATTTTATAAATGATATTTTTTACATTTTACTTAAGATTTACAATTTCTCTTGTTATCTGTTGTGGTGTGGCGTTCGGCAGTGTCCTGAAAGAAACAATACAAAGAAACTAAATTAAAAACTTTACTCAGGAGATTTAAAGGGAGATTTAATAAGAAGATTGATTAAGTTAAGTTAACTCATTAAATAACTAGAACTAGTTGAATGTTACTACATTAAATTGTAGCGGTCATGACATAGTTAAGCAACGTGAAACTCGACCAAAAATTAGATGGGTGGCCGATAGTGACATTTTTATCTGAGCGCTAGCGTACTTCAGAAGGCACATTAAGCAGTCGGTCCCGGTTATTTCAAAGACCACGTCAGAGGCCTTTAGCCGACTTAAAAACTGACACCAGGATTGGCCGCTGACCTATTCTAAATAAATAAAATAAAGAAATATATATATTGCAGAAAAACTATGTCAAAATAATTGATTGATATAACTAACAATAAATGGCCCTCAATTACTGATAGAACGAACGGAAAACAAACAAAAGTCATCAATGTAATAAAAAAAAACATTTTATTACACGACCCTCCAGACAAGCGGCAATCGCTTCGCTTCGTTGCCATCAGAATGTCACGTGTGATCTCAATATATGTATGTCTATGTAATAATTTGAAAATAGGCAACCAAATAATGCGAAGTGATTGTGTCACGTGGTCTCAATATATTACCATGTAATGTTTTACAGACAACCACAGAGCATAGAAGCACCGCGCGCTCCTACCGGCCCAGCGATGCTTCTATGCTCTGTGCAGACAACCAAATAGAATGCGAAGTGATTGTCATTTGTCTGTGGGCGTGGTATTCATGGGTATTCTTACGTCTTGGCACAACATTGACAGTTGCTTTCGATGTGCTGTCGCTGTCATCAGACTCTGATCTCGTTTGGAAACTGGTTTCTGTGGACAAAACACACAATTAAAAACAAAACCTATTATCAATGAGATGCGTGGAAACACTGGCTATGGGTGCGTTTTCATAGAAGCGGAGTGGAGCTCCACGGGGCTCAATCTACCAATCACAATGCATTACGAAAAGATTTTGACAATGTGAAGGCGTTATTTGACAATTGCAATGCGTTATGATTGGTCGAATAAGCGCCGTACAACTCCGTTCCGCTTAAGTAGAAATGCATCGCTAAGCGAGCCTCACAGGTTCGGTTTGTGTAAATGAGATGGAAATAAAGAGACTTAACAAGAAAATACAATTAAAAACCCCCTACGCAATAACAGCTGGACCGATTATCAACAATCACAACACGCACGGAAACTGGTTGACGAAAAAAAACATAGGAATCAGCCCTTCCATTTAAGAGTTACGGTGCCACAGATAGACACACACACACATACATCGACGTCAAACTTATAACACTCCTTTTTCCGTCTGGGGAATAAAACTCCTCTGTTTTATTAAGTATAGTCTAGATAAATAAACAAAGAACGATCAATAATAAAACTTTAATAAACAATAGCTCAGTCCCCCGGGAACACCGATCAATTACCTCATTTATCCCGTTTACCCAAGCTGCGGTCCCGAGGGAAGAACTAAAAGTAGGGCGGTGGACCGATACCATTAATTTTATTTAATAAGATCAAGATAAATGAACCTCCGGGATAAACTCACACAGATTGAGTTTCATATAAGTTGATTACATAATTTGTTGGAAAAAGCTGCAAAAATTTGATCGAAATCGTTGTTTGGGTCTAGATATTATTTGTTATAGATCCCCTACTACCTTGGTGGTCAATGGGCCCGCAGAGCACTGAGCCCACGGACTAAGTTGACCATTTTTTTTCTTTACGGGTGACTCGAATCAAGGGTCAATTGCGCTGCTAGTAATATAATAAAGCTGAAGAGTGTGTTTGTTTGAACGTGCTAATCTCAGAAACTACCAATCCTATTTTATCCGAATTAATTGTAATGGATAGCCACAGTCAAAGGGGATATAGGCTATTTTTTTAAAAATAAGTTAGTGTTAGCCTGTAATGTCCCACAGCTGGGCAAAGGGCGCACGCCGCGAGAGCCCGCGACGGTTCACTTTTGTCACTGCGGCGTGTGGGCCCTTAGTTGTTTATTTATTCCTGTTAATTATACTTTTCCGTGAAAATCAACTGAAAATCAACAATCCGTGAAAATACATCCATTCAATTCAAATGATTTTAATCCACCCATTATCAGACAGTCCCATTTATAACATAAATGCATTATTTTACCGAAATTCTCTATAAAACAGGTAATTTGGTAAATCAATACTATTGTTTGGGTTTTTCGATTCGATAATGGACATTTCAGTGGTTCATTTATATTCAATCACCGTTGCATAGATTAATTAACAAATGAAACGTTAGTTAATTGAAATTCAGTCGGAACGCTGATATTTGCTAACGATTTTTATACGTGCTCTTGATTATCTAAAAGTACCTAAATTAGAAAAGATGGTAAGTTGTATTGTGTTGTACTGTTTTATATTTACCTGAAATATTGAAGCTAGTTCCCACAAGAATTTTGAGATAAAATGTGTACTATGGTAACAGCTAATAACTATAAAGTTTCATCTAATTCCATTAAATAACAACAAGCATACATACTCGTTCATTGTCACAAACTTATGCAGATTATCAGCGTCCGGAAGTTTTATTCGCATTTTACCCGTTCCCGTGAGAATTTCAGGATGAAAGTTGCCTACATACTTTCTTCTTGGATATGGCTATCAATATAGAAATAATCTTCGAGTCTGACTGCTAGTTCTAGGGAAAAGAGCGACAAAGAAGTAATGTATAAAATCTTTAACTTTATATTAGTATGATGGTCAAATGTTTCAACGGAATGGGAATTCCAGGATGTCCGCTGACCCCCAGCTCAGCCTTCGACTCGATGGCGGAAAGAGATGGACGATATTGATAAGGATTGGAGAGAGAAATACATGGAAGGAATTGGGAATTGACCTCTGTCCAGCTGTGGGACAGCGAGGTTCCGTAAATAAACAAATTAGTATGTATTTCTTGGCGCTATATTTTGATCTTCTTATTGACGCAGCTAATTGTATATACATAAATTTTATGTTTCATTAACTTTTAGTTGCTCTTAAGTTAAGTAAAGATTGAAAACTTAAAGATATTATACAAGAATATACTAAAGATTTTCTTCCAGAAAATACTAAGAAAAATCGGTAGGTAACTTAATTATTCTCGCCCAATATTTGTATTACTAACTAATTTCGATCCCAGTGACAAGGCCGGTCCAATTATGTCATTTTCTTATTAAAAAATTCTGAACTTCGACAAAATCCGGAAAGTAATTAAACTTTCCATCCAAGATGAAATTAAAAAAGATAATTAAAAGAAGTTCGACAATGGAGTTATTATCGAAAATGATGGAGGAAATTTGACCTTCATTCTTTGATGAAAAGTGTTAAAGTTTTCGAAAAGTTGGACAGTTTTGGATTCTAATCAAATATTACAAAGAATCAAGGTCAGGGGTACCTTGATCAATATCTATCCGTAATCAAAATCAAAATAATAAAAAGCCCCACGGTTTCACCCGCCTTGTACCCGTTCCCGTGGGAATTTCGGGAATTTTATATATAAACCTTCCTCTTGAATCACTGTATCTATTTAAAAAAACCGCGTCGAAATCCGTGCAGTAGTATTTGAATTTATCGCGAAGTGACAAACAGACAGACAGACGCGGTCCGGGACTTTGATTCTTAATATTATTATGTATAGTAATAACCCTCTTTTTGTGTTGATAGTGAAAACAATGCGATAGTAACCAGTATATTATTTCACGTAAACTGTATACCAATTACATAATGTATTTACCTTCCTCCATCGAAAAGAGCCTTTGGCTATTATTATGAAATCGCATTAACATTATCACTTTGTTTTTACATCATATTTTAATGAAAGAATTTTAATATGACTTTTGCGATTTAATTATGGACTTAATGTGAATTATTGATATTGACTGTATTGTATTTTAAATGTTGCATTGGTTTTTGGTTACTTAATAGCATAAAATAAATACACGTAAACAGGTACTGTCAGAGTCATAAGTGCTTGTTTTGCTAGTTTGGGATGAAAGTCGCTAATCAGCAATATATCGTCCTTTGTGACGTGCCCGTCAATAGTGAACCTTGGGCTCTAAGTTCGTTCGTTCATGATGTGTTGTAAGCGTGGTATATTATTTAAGACAAGCCCCTTGGCACAGTGGCATTGAGAGCGCTTACTGTATCGAGGGGTGTGGGTTCGTTCCAGCCCCGATTTATCTAAGTACTAACCTGTATCAAATCTAGGTCTGCTAGGCAGTCTGTTAGGCAGATCTTGATTCTCCACGTGGTCAAATGTTCTGAAGCCCAACGCGAACTCAGCGTAAGGACTTATTTCAAACATTTCTGTTAACAAAGAAATAAAAATGTAAGTTCGAGTAGGTAGGGCAACCCTGGTGTCGGCGTTTTTAGACCTCTTAAAAGCCTACATGGTCTGACGATGAAACGACCAGGACCGATAATTTAACGTGCCCTCCGAAGCACGGTAGCGCTCAGATAGAAATGCCACTATCGGCCACCCATCTAATAAGGGGACGAGCTGCACGTTGCTTAACAATCGCAATGAGCTAACATCGCGTAACCCCAATTTCACCGTTACAACTGACATCGATCAATTAACTTAATCCTCAAGCTAAACTGAGATCAAAACTTCAAAAATGATTCACTAAAACCGCGTTCAGTTGACCGTGGTACGAGATAAGAATTGTGAATTTGGCCCTTAGTCAAACTACGCGACTGGAGCTACTTTTTTAGTACAGTAATTATATATATAGTAAACGTACTCACACGGGTTTTTTCGCGGTAGAAAGTTAATAAACATATAACATAACGGTAACATAAAGGTTATTCTTCTGCTTCAGCGAGTGGATGGTCAACCTGACCAATCCTGGTGTCAGAGTTATTGAGCCGCCAAAGGCCTCTGACATGGCTCATGTAACGACTACTATCCGTAGAAAGTAACCGGGACCGACGGCTTAACGTGCCCTCCGAAGCACGGAATCATCTTACTTTTCGAGCAATCAAGTGATTCAGCCTGCAATGCCCTAACCAAACTGAGGAAAGCCTCACAAATAATTTTTGAGATATCCCCACCGAGAATCGAACCCGGAACCTCCGGGTCGTGAGCCGGGCGCTGAAACCACAAGACCATGGAGGCTGTTATAAAGGTTATATAACTTACCGTTTTTACTCCCTTTTCTGTTATGTACCGGTGACGTGTATATTCGCGGCGCATGCGCATATCTCTCTTTGTGTTCGGAGTGTGACGTCACACTCTCGTTTCTTGATTTTACTTCGTCGGTGATCGAATGCCGGTATTGAGATGTGAATGTTTGTCTGTGAAGAAAAACAATTGCTGGATATATCCAGATATGTATGTAAGTAAGTAAGGATTAGCCTGTTATGTCCCACTGAAGATATCAGTGCAGTGAGGAGGATTAGGCATAATCACCACGGTTTCCAAATGCGGGTTGGTGATCACAAACCCGAGCTATGTTTGAAAAGTAGGAAACATGTTTTCGCTCGACGCGGGAATCGAACCCGGGACCTCAGTCTTTGCAGGCGAGTGCACATACCACTAGACCACGGAGGCGTCCATCCAGATATGTACGCAAAGAATATCTAGTAATGAAATTCACTAATAAAGTTGTTTTGAAAATGACATACCAAATATTTTCCACATTAATCTATACTTAAGTACACGCATGTTTTTCATGAAGTCGGTTTTACATTACCTAAGAAGACTAAATCAAAATCGGTTAAAAGTTAAAAAGTACGAAAAATTAAGTACAAGTATTGCTCATAACAAAAAAAACGCGTTTAAAAATAAATACCTTTAATAATCTTCTTTCATATATATGCTGCAAATAAACTCACCGATGTCTCTTCAGGAGTATGCAGATGAAGGCCATCAGACACACAAAGAGGAGGATGGAGCTGCATATGATGACCAGCATGTTGAGGTCGAAGAACTCTGAGGGGGGACCGATCTCTTCTATTGAAGGAAGAAGGAGTATTAATGGACAAGATATGACTTGGGTTTAAACGCAAGACGCACATAGCACAAAAGCCCGCAGCGGTCAAGGAATACAAGGAATATAATATATATTTTTTCGTCAAAATAATGTTTGAAAAGGTGTAATAATCAAGTCATTCACTGCATATCATGTGGTGACCCTAAGAATATGACAGTAGGTTGCATTCAGCAAGCGACACCTAATTAGTTGGTCAACTTAGGTGACAGTCTGAGTGAAGACAATGTTCGGTGACCGTAGAACATTAAACAGGATTGGCGACTGCATTAGACAAACGACTTACCTAATTACAACTTTGCTGTAATCGTGTAAGTTCACGTAACGAATGATGACAGGAAATTGAATTCGCGTCATTAACATGAAACCTATTACAAATTCGGTGAAAGTTACAAACAATATCATTATTAACTCTTCACCGTTTTCTAGTTATATCCAATATTCTAAATTACTTTACTAACAAAAACCATCCATAATTTAACGTCGCCAAGTTTTGCTGGTTGATATCAAGAGGTTTATCATAAAGGTTTGTGTTTATTGGGAGCAACTTAAAGAATTTTATATCAAGCAGCGCCCCACGGTTTTACCCGCGCTGCGCCAGTTCCCGTGGGAATTTCAGGAATTTTTATACATATAAACCTTCCTCTTGAATCACTTTGCCTATTTAGAAAAACTGCATCAAAATCCGTGCAATAGCATACATAGGGACAGACTGACAGACAGACAGATAGCGGAAAGCGACTTTGTTTTATACTATTTAGGGAAGAGCATGTTTCCTTGTATTCTCACAGAAGTTTGGAAACGGGTTCGGATAAAATCACGGGTAGACAGAAATGGTTTCAACCCTTATATTTTTACAACTCTATTTCTTATTATAAGTGTTAAAATTTGGTTGATTTTCCAGCCGAAGATGATTCCCTCTGAAGAAGAAAAAGGTTTAGTGATTTTATTCCGTTCATACCCCAATGAAACCTATTCCTCAATGAAAGTTGTCGCTAGAAATTGTTTTTGTTGAAAATCAGACATGATGGTTTGAATTGGAACTCTCGTTACAAAAATTGGGTATAACTATTTGAACACGCCCAGTGTAAACACGCCTTTACCTGTACCAGCCATTTTGCTTTCAACGCGATGGGGAAAGTTCTGATTGACATTATGTCAAGACTCGTTTGATACGTCTTGTTACAAAATGGAGTGTTTAATTTTAGTTTAGAGTATATTGAAAATATTTTAAACACCAACTCTTTTGGTTGCATAACAATTTTTCTTTATTTAAAAAGTATTGTTTGTCGACAGGCAATCACAAGTGAAGCTACTTATAAATAGTAAACAGTCTACACCCAGACGTCGTCGCCAACAACTATGTCTTCACATATTGTTGACGCCGTTGAATCGAACCCGCCACCCTCGACACAGTAAGCGCTCTTACTACCACTGTGCCAACGGGCTTGTCAAACTTCGAGTGAACTGACTTCGTCGTCATCTATCTACATCTTCAATCAACAAATTTAAGTTTTAATCATTTAAAACCACATACCTCCATCAACGTTCTTCGTAGCATAGTTATAAATGGTGGAAGTGGAGCCTGCATCATTAGTTGCTGTCACACGAAGTTGGTACCAATTCGCAGGGGATAAGCTTCCAACGGCATATGATGTGGGTATAGACCTCAGGGGAGGCGCTTGGTAGTGGCCTTCAATGTACGTCCAACCCAGGTTTATGTCCATTGGCTGTTGAAAAGAGTACTCGTATGTGATTGAAATTTCAGGTATGGTACAAATTACGACTCTATACGTTTTCAGTTGGCTACGCATTGCAGTAGTGCGCCATCGCCTGCGCGCACGGAAGATCTTTTGTTTTTCATGGCACTAATATTATATAGAAACAATATATAAAGGCCCAAGTTTTTTTCTAAAATAAAGTGTAAAACAAACTGAAATAAAGTAAAAGTTGAGGTAAAAATGAGTCAACTTGTGTTACAATGGTTTAATTTTGCCTTGCAGTGGCTTGTAGGTCAAAAGTTAATGCCTCAAGTAATGAGGAATATTAATACAAAAATAGCGTGGTAAAATTGTACTAGATCTTGAAATCAATGAGATATTAGTAAAATAAAGTAGGACAAAATCATCTACCTACATAATGTCAAACAAACTTACAGCTCTATTCTCAGCTCTGATCCAGGAACTAGACCCCAATGATCTGTAGTCCACGTCCCATTTGGTGACGTCACATCCTCCATCATCCCACCCACTCAATTGTATGTAAATATGAGTGGCGTTACTCCATAGCCAATCAGTGGAAGGAGGAGATACAGGCACTGAGAAAAAATAATGAAAGAGGAGTCTAGACGTATTTAAGCCTACCAGGAGCTTGACAAAAAGCAATGTCTAGAATCTAAAAAAATAGAATGATTCTGACTATCATCATCACTGTCTTGGGTAGGTTAAAGGCTAAGCTAGTGTTGGAGTTTTTAAATCATTCTAAAGGCTTCGGACATGACTTAACAATTGCAACAACCGGGAGCAAATATTTATCGAGCTATTCAAAGCAATAGAAATGATCGCCCTGATGCCTGTGGTTCAGAATTCATAACAATTTCCATGAGATAAACTAGTGCACAAGTGTGCTACAGCAATCCTAATGATGTTTTCCTAAAGAAAGCTGTCCAATTGCTGAGCAATGACTTTTTAAAATAATTTGTAAGTGATTTTAGATACGATTCCTCAAATATCATGCAGTTCTAATCAGTTTTTTAATATTTCCAAACAGTTTGTTGCCCAAACTTACCCGTTCCCAAGGTCACCACATCAACATGCGCAGGCGCTGACGTTCCTATATTATCAGTAGCCGTCACTCTCACTGAGTACTTGGTCCCACATTTCAATCCAGCTAGTGTATGTTGTTGGATGCCCAGCAATCTAGTCTCTTTGGTTATTGGCCAGGCTTCCTGCCAAGGCCCGTCAGCTTCCCGCCATGTTAAGTTGTAACCTAATAAATAATATTTAGGATAGTTAGTACCTATTGGACTTATAGCTGTAATGAGGCCAAGTAAATCTGCCTTTTGTTAGAGATCTCAAAAAGGATGCGTTTGTTACTCTTTCGAGAAAAAAACAACTGGACGGATTTGGATGAAACTTTACAGTAATAATTATAGTATATACATCAGAATAACACATGGGATACACTTTATCTCGAAATTCGGCTACGAACGGCTATAACGCGGGCAACACCGCTGGACGCGGCTAGTAATTTCTCATACTCACTTATCCCATAGCTCATAGACTCATTGATCGATCTGATCTCATCCCACTCCACCACGATATAGTCTTTATATGGAGTAGCCCTCAAAGCCGGAGGGTCTGGCAGAGGAAGAACCTTCACAGAATAGACAACTGAGTCTGATCCATAGAGGTTCTTAGCTAGGCATGTGTAGTTCCCGCTTAGTGATTGATCTATACCTGAAAAACACTTTACTTAAATTGGTCCTTTAGAATGTGTAATCTAATTTTAACAGTGTTGAGATTACGTGAGTTTGTCTGTTGAAGTAAAGATTACAGGTTTGTTCTTGGGTTTTCCAACATCATTCATTCATTCATTCATCGTCATTCATTCATTGTCATTCATTCATCGTCATTCATTCATTGTCATTCATTCATTCAGTCATTCATTTATTTCGAGGAGGTTAGTGGCCAACCCTGGTGTCAGAGTTTTTAGACCGCCGAAAAGCCTCCGACATGGTCTGACGATTGAAACAACCGGGACCGACTGCTTAACGCGCCCTCCGAAACTTTACAATCGCAATGAATAACATCGCTTAGTCAAACTACACCACGAGCGGTACAATGAGTCCAATGACGAGATATGATGGTGGAAATACATACAGAAATGCTGATCAAACAAGAGGTCTTTGTTCAGTCAAGTTATGAAAATATGTAAAAGCCTAAGCAATACTACTGATAGTGACTGAAGTAGTCAATTAATAATCCAAGAGACACCTCTTCAAGTAACACACTAAGCATTTATTTAAAAACGCGTTTTCTCCAAAGCATTACTTAAACCGACAATCTCGTTCGAAACTTACTCATAATCAGCAAGCTGTCATCTCTATTTCTGGTAAACCTTGGATGATGCGTGATGATGTTCTGGTTGTGGTAC
The DNA here is from genome assembly GCA_951394245.1 of Cyclophora punctaria. Lineage (NCBI taxonomy): Eukaryota > Metazoa > Arthropoda > Insecta > Lepidoptera > Geometridae > Cyclophora > Cyclophora punctaria. Next base: position 2,844,750 of record OX596191.1, on the reverse strand, counting down.
CACACAGTTCTTGGAGGAGGAGATCCAACGCTCTTACACTCAAGAAGAAGAGAATTCTTGACGGCTACTGTGATATCACCGCTAAGAGATGCTACTCCTGCTACCACTGCAAATATTGATTTAGTTATAGAAAAATAATTTAGTTAGTGGGTAAAAAACAGCTGGGCAAAGACTTCAAAACTCACTGAAGGTATCAGTACTATTAACATTTAGAATTTTGCCCATGCTATATTTTCGCAATAGTCTCGTAAATAAAGCGGATTTGCTGGTGCTTCTAACAGCCAAATGAAAATTAATAAAATAGAAGACAAAGTCAACGTTTACTTTTAAGTATATTATCTATACTAATATTATAAAGCTGCAGGGTTTGTTTGTTTAAACGCGCTAATCTCAGGAACTGCTGGTCCGATTCGAAAAAGTCTTTCAGTGTTGGATAGTCCATTTATCGAGGAAGACTATAGGCTATTTTTAATCCCGAAATTCCCAAAGGAACGGGCACACCACTGGTAAAACTGCGGGGCGGTTCTAGTCCCTTAAATGAACACTGAGGGAGCTGCCTATAGGTATTATCAAGAGTCTAAGTTATACCTATTAAGTCAACCTATAGAAGTCCATTTTTTTAAGTAAACATTAATGGGAAGGTCAATCACCTTCACGGGTTAACTCGACGGGCTATATTAATATACGCGTATAAAGAACATTTTAACTATCAAATGGTTTGTCACTTTCTGACATACGCAATTTTCCGAAGAGCAAAAGAGACAAAATATATTATGACAATGTTTTAGTTACACCGCGTGTATTTATAAGATAGGACAACTCTAAGTGTGTTTGGCTCCTTTGAAGACGTTTAAGAACAATACCTAAGTAAAAAAACTTTTATATTTAACCCTCACCTCTTTGAGACGGAGTGTTAGTAACTCGTTTAGTTTCAGGTCCTTCACCAACAGCTGTACTTGCAGTCACCCACACATCGTACTGTCTTCCTTCGATCAAACTTTTCAGGTCAATCGACTGTGACCTTTCGAAAGAATCAGACGCTTCTGCATCCACGCGAATCGCTTGAGGACCGTCGTTACTGTGGAGTTTGATAGAGTTGTATAATGCTATTGATTTAGATCGATTGTAGGACTTTGTCATAGTGATTTGTAATTGAAATAGGAATTTGTAACGAGAGAAGAAGAATAGAATATAATAGAATTTGGATAAAGCAAAGTGGGTCTTAGCCCTGGTATAATATTTAAAGACTAAACCGGGCTACCATTATTTTATCGAAATGCGTTTGACCGAACCTCACTTCTGTGAAAACGATTCACCGAAGTATCAAATGATCGATGCCTAGAGATATTCAGAAGAATACATGGTTTTATTGTACACACTGCTTAGTATATAGTTAAATTAGGCCAAGTCTATTACATTTTTCTTCCATAATAATAAAGAATTATTAATAATAAAGATGCCACTTTCCAACTCTAAATTAAATCCAAAAAACGAAAACTTCCAAAATTAATTTCAGCCTCCCATTTTCCTGTAACCCTTTCACGAAGAATTTGTTACAAAAGTGTGTAACAGCAAAATATTTTGGCGTAGAAATGATAATTTTGAACAACAAGAAATTTTCTTGTAAAGACAGCCGTCTATGGTTTTCGGAAGGTGAACCATGACACAGAAAATATAGAAATATAGGCCGAATACTTTGTGTTAAGATCTTCAAATGTTTCCTTGTATCTGTGTCATTGAAAGGGCAAGTGCTCTATAAATAATTTTCCAATACAGATATGAAAAGCAATTGACCTTTCAAGACGAAACTAAAAAATGTTTATTGAAAATATGGCACAGTGATAAGCAGAAAATAATGTAATATTTTTAGCAACAACGCCTCGGTGGTCTAGTGGTATATGCACTCGCCTGCCAAGACCGAGGTCCCAGGTTCGAGTGAAAACACGTTTCAACTTTTCAAACAAGGCTCGGGTTTGAGATTTGCGGTTCGCGATAAACTCAAATAAAATTACCACACGGATTTTATGCCGTTTTTTAAATAGATAGAGTGATTCAAGAACAAATTCCCACGGGCACTACGCGGGTAAAACCGCTGCTGGTATTATATACCTTATACAATCAATATTTGTACAATATATTGAAACCCAATAAATACTACTTCATCTCTCAGTAATTTATTAGTGGATCTTCAAAGAAAAAGTTCTTTTTCTCTAAGTATTGCTAAGTAAGTTTTCCTTGTTAAATGAACTTACCTTGCCGATGGTTTGCAGTAGACGGTATAATGTAGTAATCTTCCATTAGGTTGTCTCGGCTTTTTCCAACTGACAAGCAAACTATTTGACGACTTGGATAGTAGTTTTATTTCACTAGGGGCTTCGGGTACTGAAATTGAGAACTTGGGTGAATAAAATCAAAATGTGTACTTGTAATCATTAGTTGAGGTTGTGTATCAAAATGATGAATAAATTGGGCCCCAAAATGGTACCTTGTGGGACCACTATTATTGGTAATTGTCTTAAATTAATTATCTGTATAATAAATACTTTTATTCATTAATATATTCATATCATCATCGACTAGATATAAGTGTTCTCAAATACCCCGAAATTATGAAATCCACGATATATCTGACAAGAAAAACTGTACTGCCTATACATCAAATTTATAACTCCACAAACTTTATCCCACATTAAACACCATCCCAAAAATTTGTATGCAAGCCACGATCAGCTATTCAAAACTTACCATCCTGCAGTGTAGCGCAAACTACTGGGTACGAGAATGGGCCAAGTCCATAGTTAGAGAAGCCGGCTACTTTGATAGTATAGTTGGTGAATTTGAGCAATCCCTGCAGACGTAGTTCGGTGACTAGAGATGTAGCATTGGAGCATTGTCGGCCTGGGAATGGATTTACATGTTAAACTTTGATCTTTGGGCAATTTAGGTAGAGGTGAGAGCTTGAATCCTAATAGCTGTATTGATATGATGTAATACTTGAGACAGGTAATTTTGAGACAGGCAATTTCTGAGCAGTCCAAAATACAAAAGAAATACATTTCAGTCTTAAATTTAGTGACACAGAAAGCAATAAAAATGAGAATTTTGACGTTAAAATGATCTTGAAACAGCCTAGTAAGCTTAAAAATGTCAAATGATGTAAAACTTTGGAATATCAATAAAATTGATTTAACAGTGTTTTATTCGTAGTCAAATAAAACTACATATAAGGCGGATTGCACAAAATCTCTTAAATATTTTAGTCCTTAAATATGTTTTAAAAACAATAGCTGTTCGTCCAAGATTGTATTTTACTTCGCACCAAATAGAACACAATTTAAAATGGACGTCCTTGTTTTTTTAAACATATCTAAGCGCAAAATAGATTTAAGATTTCTTGTGCAATTCGCTCATAATAACTTCCTTGCGACTTCCTCAAACCAACATTGAAAATGTATTCAAATCTCTCCATAACGTGCAATTTAGAATCCAACAGATATAAAGTTGAATCAAGTTGTTAAGTTCTTAGCTAAAACTTAGACATAAGTGTTGTACTTAACTATTGTGAGTATTTGTATAGTTGTATGGAGTTGGATGAAGTTGGATGAAGTTATAACGAGGCCCGGGATCAATATGTAGATGATTATTTGTTTAGGATTCTAACGATCTTCGGTTTTCGAAGATATTTGGGATTGGAATGTTTTGTTGTAGGAAAAATATATGGAACAGTTTTGGACAGAGATTTCAGAGGATGTTTGTTTGTTTTTGAAGTCATCATACTAACTTTGTTCAATGACTTCAAAAATACTCAGATACTATCGTCCGTACTCAGAGACGTCAAAGGCTTAGTAGAGATATGAGTGATTTAGACATATACCGTCAAATAAATAAACGCGGTGTAACTAAAACACTGTAATAATGTGTTTTGTATCTTTTGCTATTCGGAAAATTGCGTAAGTCAGAAAGTGACAAACCGTTTGATAACCAAAATGTACTTTATACGCGTATATTTATATGGCCAAACAAGTAAAAATGAACCTTACCTTGAGCAGCATAGAGCACAGTATACCCAATCAGCGCCCCCGCTTGCTTGTGCGGCGGTATCGGCTGCCAACTCACGCGCAGTGCTGTTGACGTCACGGCACCACACTCCACTGACGTGGGGCCTTCTTCTGGTGCTAGAAGATGTTATTGGTCCATTAGTCAAGTTTATATAAATCCAATGTAGTACATTACGAATACAAAATCACACAACATAATTATCATAGCAGAATGTAGTACCAGAGTCAAAATGTGAACCATAATAACCGATTCCAATCAAACACTCTTTCTATGGAGGAAAATAATTTAGCTATAAGATAAAAAAAAATATATAACTAAAATCTTTTTTTTAAAGAAATAATAGTCGATTATAGCATCGCTGGAAATATTAGTCTACATTTTAACTCGCGTAAAAAAATTTAGTGTAGGCCAGTCAGTCTTAAGAATGACTTTTTCAATGCAATGATGTATATTTAGTTGAACAACTTTGCACCTAATCATTTAATATTAACCAATACTGTTGTCAAAGTTTCTGAACCACCGAAAGGTATCAAAAACACAAATACTGACAATTCAAAGGACCTCGTCAACTTTGAGTTGTCAATTCATGGGTCTTATCAATCTTGACTCCCCTTGCTGCAACTGTTTCATCCATAAAAATGTCTTGGTTTAAAGATAAAAATCAGTGAAGCAGAGCACCGCAGAATCTTAAACATTCCTCAACAACTGTTAAACAACAAACACATTTCGAGATGATAATAACTTTCGCCGCCATTTTGTTCTTAAAGTTTTGTATCGTAAAAGTTTCGGATTTATGATGCCAACGACTTTTACCTGAGAGTTAAGGAATAAATGGGTGTAAAATAAAGAAATACGGTTGGCGGAGGGGACTTTAAGGGCCAACACTGCGTTAAGCGTGCGCCCGTCACGTGCGCCCGCGGCGGTTCACTTTTGTATGAAAGCGCACGCGACGGTTCACTTTTGTATGAATCCGCCCGCGACGGTTCACTTTTGTATGAAACCGCGGCATGCGCACGCTTAACGCAATGTCGGGCCTAAAGATATTTTCATAATACACAGTTAATTTTACCATGCTCCAAATATATTTTGAAAAACTATGGAACATATATTTTACTTGATTTACCCGCTTTCTACCAGTTTTTTTTGGAAATTTATTAAGTAGCCTATAAGTCTTGTTCCGGTGTGCGATTGTTGGAAAGCTGAACCCATTTATGCGTGAAAGAGTAACAAATGTTCTTTTATCGAATAGGTAAGTGTATGGTTAGTGTACTACCCACCATTACGATTAATTTCATTAAAACAAGAACGTCAAAAACTTTAGAAAATCTTCGTAAACCTTTGCTAAAGTGAATTCAGGAAAAAAGAGGAAAATCTCGAGCTTTAATTATAAATGTAAAATTTACTTCCGAGGGCGTCATCGCTTATTTAAAAAGGTTAAAGTGTCAGAGACTTTATAGAATGGGTTTAAATATTTTCAAACGGTGGTTTTATCCGGCAGGTAAGGTAGAGTTCACATAAGGGTGCGTTTTCATTTAATCGGAGTGGAGCGGTCACAGCGCATTGGGATTATTGATATTGTTGAAATCTTTTCGTAATGCATTGTGATTGGTCAGTTGAGCTCCGCTCCGCTTCAATTGAAACGCACCATAAAAGAGTGAAGCACCGAAAACTTTTTTATATTAATTATTATTACTTATTTGATTTACAACCATTCTCAATACCCCATCTCTACTGTTAATCTTCGATAGTACGATATATCAGGTTTTATATGTATGCCGCCAAAATGTGATATTTCATTACATTTCATGAATTGCAGGCTGAATCACCCGATTGCCCGAAAAGTAAGATGATTCCGTGCTTTGGAGGGCACGTTAAGCCGTCGGTCCCGGTTACTTTCTACGGATAGTAGTCGTTACATGAGCCACGTCAGAGGCCTTTGGCGGCTCTATAACTCTGACACCAGGATTGGTCAGGTTGACCATCCACTCGATGAAGAAGAACATCGAAACAATGTCAACACTTTCTGCCGCTCTCAGAGACGTTCATTTAATCAATACTTAATCATTTGACATTAATACATACATTACAGTATGTCAAAATCAGTCATGAAATTTCTACTAGGGAAGCATTTGACGTCTCTGAGTATGGGCGATCTTTTGAGGGCATATTTTTGAGGCCATTGACACGAAAGAAGTAGAACATAAAGAAACATATTTCGAACCTAAAAATTCCACTCCTAATCAAGAAAGGTAATTTAAATTAACACCAAATTAACGCAGATCCCTGAAACGACGACAAGTTCTTTACTAAATCAAATTCAGCGGGAAAACTTTTCATAATTACATCAGAAGCTGAATTCCTTCCGGTTCCAAAGCGATGAAAGTTCCAACCCAACTTTTTATATCATTTGTAAAGTTCAATTTTCTATTTAATATTTAAATGTGTAAAGAATATTTAAATTGTAACTTAAGTTTAATAGAAAGAGCTTTCCACGAAAACTGAGTGAGAGGAGTTACTAAAAATATATCATTCAGTTTTCCAAGTAAAGGTTGAATAAAATTTATACTGCTTTAAATAAAAAATGAAGTTAGATAACTTATTTCTGAGAAAGGGTACTATGTAGACGCTGGTTGACAATTACTTTTAAAAGCTTGCTCCCACTACAGTAACATGTTTTATATTGAGTCGTTCGACGAGAATAAAAATGTCTTAAAGCGCAAGGCACACATAGAGGGGATGCGCGCCGGTTACGGGTCTCCTTTTTTTGCGGGTATTTCTGTATAAAATGTATGCTAAGTGTTATTTTAATGTAAAACCTACTAGCTGCGCCCCGAGGTTTCACCCGCGTTGTACCCGTTCCCGCGGAAATTTCGGTATAAAATGTATCCCATGTGCAATTCTGAAGTATATTCTGTATTGCCGTAAAGTTTCAACCAAATCCGTTCAGTAGTTTTGCGTGAAAGAGTAACAAACACATACATACATCCTCACAAACTTTCGCATTTATAATATTAGTAGGATGAAAAGAAGCCTCGGTGGTTTATTGGTATGTGTACTCACCTGCCAAGCCTGAGGACTTAGGTTCAATTTCCGGGTCGAGCGAAAACATTTTTCCCACTTTCTCTCTCCCTCCCACTCATCCTCACAAACTTTCGCATTTATATTAGTAGGATAAGTTATTGAGATCATAAATATGGTACATACCTCCTTCCCTGGTGTCCTGGAAAAGCGGTACAGAATACGGGCCCATACCGGCGCTGTTGAATGCAGACACCGTTACTGCATACCTAATGTAAAAAATGTCCAAGATTTCAGTCCACTGGAGTCGATGCAGATGGTCCTATATAATATTCGAATCGTTTTGTATCGATTTGAGTTATCTTTGAAATGGGTTTGTGAATGTTGATTTGTGGAAGGACACGGAAGCGAGAGAAGGTTTAAGGGCTATTTATTGTTAAGAAATATACATTAAGAGCCATTCTTAATTGCAAATAACTCTAAGGATAGATCACGCAAGGACTCTGAAATTTATTTAGTACCTAAATATGTTTATGCAACGGCTGATGTTTGATCAAAATTGTATTTTATATTGTACGAAATAGAAACGTCATTTGTTTACTAAATATATTTAGGCAATAATGATCTAAGAATTATTGCAAATTATACACGGTGACCCTTAATAACCCGAAAGATTTAAACGACGTATTTGTGACGACAGTACGAGTAAATAATATCAACATGGGTCCAATTATGTGTCTTAATTAAACTACTATTTCAGTACAAATTAAATCATATTAATTGAACGCTTCTTTGTAAACAAACCTTTACGTCAGAGAGTGAGCGAGTTTTAATTAATCTCAGTTGAGAAACAAGGAGCGAGCATGAACGAATCACTCCGATATCATACGATGCATCAACCATGCGGTTAGTGCGTCTGCGTGTAAAAGTAGTAGGTGGCTACGTCACGCCTTTAGGGTGTGTTACAATTGAGATTTTCTTACTTGTGGTTTACTTGAAATAATTAATATCTCTTAAAATATGGGTTTTTGGACTATACGTTATATAACTTTATATACTCTAATTAGGCTCTAAAATCGTTGGTTTAAATCTTTCGGGTTATTAAGGCTCACCGTGTATATAAGCAATCCACCTAGCGCCCTTCAAATTTCACTTATTCATTCTAAATTCACACTAGCACCATGTATTTCATCGTAGGCTAACCATCACACCGATCAGGCAGTGTATAATACGATTATGCATAGCAATACTATGCATAGCTCTGGTGGAAAGGTAACCACTTAGGTAAATAAAACCCGAATCCTGCATAGATAAAGCACGTATTTACTTACCTCACTCCTTTCAGTAATCCTGTTATAGTAGTTTCTTGTTTGCCGTACAAAGATGAAGTCTTCATCGTTTTATCACTGGTTTCTTCCGATTCTAATAAAAATAAGTTAAAGTTAGTATATTATTTTAGGCAAGCGTAGTGATTACGACTCTTTGGTGTACTTCTTCTTCTTCATCGAGTGGATGGTCAACCTGACCAATCCTGGTGTCAGAGTTATAGAGCCGCCCTTGTACCCTGCCTCTGACATGGTGTACTGATGTCTTTGGTGAGATAAGGGGCCTATGCCCTTTGCTATGAAGTGGGATATGACAGGTCCTACTGCTGGGCAAAGCCCTCTCATGTCAACTAAGATATCTGCACATAAATTAATATAGATACTAGAAAATCATGTGTGATTCTTATAGTAGTACATATCACTACATAGTATAAAACAAAGTCGCTATTTTTGTCTGTTTGTTTGTCTGTTTGTCTGTATGCTTAAATCTTTAAAATTACACAACGGATTTTGATGCGGTTTTTTGTAATAGGTAGATTCAAGATTCAAGAATAAGGTTTTTATGTAAAAAAAATCCCGAAATTCCCACGGGAACGGGCACAACGCGGGTAAAACCGCGGGGCGCTGCTAGTATACGTCTATAACCGAATTGAATCATAAAAGCTCAAAGCAAAGCTTTTAAGACACATTAGGTGATACACTGTATATTATACATTTTATTACAACACAACACTACTTTGTGTGCAGAAGATAATAGATGAATAACTATACTAACCAAGCCTCGCGGTGTTACCCGCGTTGTATCCGTTCCCCGAGAAATTTCGAGATACAATTTATCCCATGTATACATTAGAATAACACCTATATTACTGTAAAGGTTCATTCATATCCGTCCAGTAGTTTTTTCGTGAAAGAGTAACAAACATACATACATATGTTCAGCCTTACAAACTTTCGCATTTATATCAGTAGGACAAATTGTCTTTTAGTATAGAAGCTATGACCGCGTCTGTTGTGTCAACAAAACGTTTGAACATTAACTTTTGGCTGCGAATCTACAACTTTATCTAATAGTGTGTGTAAGTAAGTAAGTATGAGTACTATTAATGGAATAACTAAGGGTGCTTTCAAATTATGCGTTTCGTGTCGGACCGCTGCGGTGCCGAAGCGGTGCGTTTGTCGTGTTGTGAACGTACGATCGTGTGTTTTCATACAAAACGAGCCGTGCGGCAACAGTGCGGCGTCGGTACCGCGAAATAATTTTAGTACGCACTGTTGCCGCACGGCTCGTTTTTTATGAAAACACACGATCGTACGTTCACAACACGACAAACGCACCGCTTCGGCACCGCAGCGGTCCGACACGAAACGCATAATTTGAAAGCACCCTAAGCCTTAGACATAAATATCATTGTAACTTTTAACTTTTTCAAGATGGATGACTTTACTTGGATGGGTGGCCGATAGTGGCATTTCTATCTGAGCGCTACCGTGCTTCGGACAGCACGAAAATGGTCGGTCCCGGTTGTTTCAACCGTCAGACCATGTCAGCGGCCTTGACGCGGCCTATAAACTCTGACATCAGGCTTGGCCACTGACCTTCTTGAACTAACTTTACTTAAAAAAAATACGACTTATATCGACAATTACAGTAACACATTACCTTCTCTTTGGGCTCTGTAAAAAGTGACCATTCTGTGTACCGAACAAATATCAAAATCGGTTCATAAACAACAAAGATATAAGGTAAAAAACATACACAAGAAACAGACAGTCGAACTGAGAAACACGTAATATTTTTGAGGCCAGCTAAAAATCGAATAGTACATCGACCCCATGTACATAAGTAAATAAAAACAATGCACCAGCGTTTGTTCGCGGCGCTTCTCTTAAGGGCTCTCAAACGCCCATAACATGTCTCTCTACTCCTAACAATACAACTTCACGTGTCCCTTAAGGGCGAGACGAGAATACGTACATATAGATAGTTAAGGGTATGTGTGATATCAAATAGTTGTTTTGCAGGTGTTTTTTTTAAATATGCTGAAGGTAAATAGACAATTATGTATTTTGGCGTTATTTTATTAATTTTTTTGATGCATTCGTTTTTTAAATATTTACAATTGTATTTAAATTATAGTGCCAGAGCACCGCGGTCATGGCTAGTATTATAAATGCGAAAGTTTGTGAGGATGAATATATGTATAGATGTATGTATGTTTGTTACTCTTTCACTAAAAAACCACTGGACCGATTTGGATGAAACTTTACACTAATATAAATTATACATCAGAATAATACATGGGATACATTTTATCTCAAAATTCCCGCTAGAACGGGGACAAAGCGAGTAACACCATGGGGCGCGGCTAGTTCTCAATAGTCTAAAAGCGGTTTTTTGCTTAATAGAATTATTAGCTACAACAACTTCTTCATAATGTTAGTATATAAAGTATTTCCTTACCTTTGATCCCGTTCAGCTGTGGCACAGCCTTCAGTCTATATCCAATGATGACTCCATTGTGGCTGTCAGCTGGTGGTGGAAGCCACCTCACTCTGAGCTCTCCGGGAGACTCGGTTTGCTCCAACTGGATCCCCAAGGGAGGAGATGAGGGAGCTGTTAAAATTGGGGGTTAGAAGTTAGAATAGAGAAGTAGGTTCGAGAAGGTTTCTTAAGTTTAAGAGAACAAGACTCATTTTTAATTGAAACTACGGTTGCACTTCTTTATCAAAAGTATTTTTTCTGTGATCATGGTTCTTGTGAAGGAATCAAAACTGCAGATAAAATACCATTCAACTTCATTCGTAATTTCAGTGAGTGAACAGCTCAAATCCAAAATTCAAAATGTATTTATTGGAACAAAAAACAAAAACCAAAAGGTTATAAAAGTGAACCGATTCCGTATACGAAGTTTCAATTCCAAAAAAATTTGAGTAGGTAAGTGTTAAACCCTTGTGTCAGAGATTTCAGATCGCCTAATATCTGTGCTTAAAGTTGCTTAGTCAATATCATTTGTCACCGATTTCACGTCAATTTTATTAAAAAACCAATTTCTCGAGCTGAACCTTTAACTAATGACCTGTTCACTTAGTCGATTCTGACGTCAACATAACGATTCACACGACGGCGATAACATGCAATCTTGAGTTTCATTCAAATCGAGAACGTACTGTAAGGACTGTTAAAATCAATAGTGTAGACTTTGGTTTTGTCATCTCAACATGGTGTGAACATATGTAGTCTAATATCACTATATAGTATAAAACAAAGTCGCTATCCGCTGTCTGTCTCTATGTATGCTCAGATCTTTAATACTACGCCACCGATTTTGATGCGGTTTTTTAAAATAGATACAGTGATTCAAGAGGAAGGTTTTTATGTATGCAAAATTCCAAAATCCCACGGGATCGGATTATATTTATTAATAATAGAATACTTGTTGTTCAACATTATGCTTGGTGTTCACATACCTTCCTCAGTGGTAGTAAATCTGACAGGTGTGGAGTAGTGGCTCAGATCGGCTTGGTTCCCTCCAGCCACTCTCGCCGAGTAGCTGGACGAAGGCTGTAGGTCGTCGATTTCAAGAGAATGACGGATTTCTTCCACCCTGTTTTGAAAAGAGAACAACGAATTCGTATTTTTATTGACAACCAAATAGCAAAAAAGCATATAGGTATAAAAAAACCTTCGAATTGAACCTTCTTTTTTTAAAAGACGGTTAGGTATTTTATTAAATACTTTACATATTCTAACGCGATACAGACACATTTCATTTAATATAATAAGTGGAAATCGCGTGAGTTTCAAAAGTATATGAACACATCACTAAATTAATTTACTACATTAATCCACATACCTAGTGATGTTATAAGCTCTAGCTGAGCTCCACGATAGCCGCTGGCCGCTCGTCACCTGTACAGTGTAGTACTGCGCTAGTGAGCGAGGCACATCCCTCCATGATAGCCGGACGGAACGGCTTTTCAGAGAGTCCAACGATAGATCGGTGGGAGGAGTCGGTGGCTCTAAAGAGAAGAAGAAGATAGAAGGAGAAGGGTTATTTTTTGCCTTCTATCAATGTTAAAGATTATAACTAGGATTGTAACAGTGTCAAAAATTCTTTGAAAATACCGCCCATTCCACGGACATGCGTGCATACTGTCCGCGGGCATGTTCGCCTGACCTCATTTAGTGTGCCTGTCCTATACTGTCCATTGTAGAGCAGAGAAAATCTCTGAGTGGAGATTTTTTGCAATCATATTATGATATATGACTTCTATGATATGCACAAAAAAATCGAGAAAATCGGTCAAGCCGTTTCGGAGCAGTATGGTAACTAACACTGTGGCACGAGAATTATATATACAATTACATATATATACAAGAGACTTAACTTAATAACTCACCCAATATAGTCAAATGAACGCTATAAGTATCGGCTCCAAACGGGTTCCCAGCTCTACACTGATACAACGCCCCATCACTAGTCTCCGTCTGCAGTACCTCAAAAACATTCGTCACTCCCTCTTCCGTCTTCATTTCGGATATCTTAACTCTAAAATATTCAAACATATTAGCATATTTCGAAATTTTAATTGCCAGATGGTGAGACTTGAGTTTGCAACGTCGTTAACTTTTTCTGTGGACAAAAATTGATTTTTGAGCTTGCTAAGCGAATGCATCGGGATCGAAGAATGATACGTTTGAATTAAAGAAACATTGGAGATTATAGTTTGTCTGGACTATATCTGTCTGGATACATCTGGATAACAGACTAAAGGCGTCCTAAAGTCTTTATATTATTGTCCAGTCTTTAGACTGACTTTCTCGACGTAGTCAAGTTTGTCTAAAATAGTCTAAGAACAGTTATTTCAATTAGTCTAATAGACCAGGAGAAAAATATTCTAAAGTAAATCAGATTTTTTTTAAATTATCATCAGTGACAAAAATGATAATTTTTAATCTATTTTCCCCTGATAATTACTTCCGTCTTCTTTCTGTCTGTGCTTCAGAGGGCACATTCAACCCCGGGATGTCATTTGACAATTCATGTCATGAAGACCTTTACTCGGTCAAAAAACTGCGATTGGTTCGGTTAGTCACGTTGAAACGAATGAATGAACAATAAAAAATATCAATGAAACTACACTACTACAATTCACATGTAAATTAAAAAGCTGCGAACTTTGTTTTTCTTTCAACAAAAAATATTAATATTTTACGATATTTCCATTGTGTTGCATTAAAAATATTACAAAGAGAAACACGATATAACAGGACTATTCTTCTATGAAATAGTCGTAAAATGCCTATATTAAAATGGATATAAACTGCCTTTTGATACTACTGAAGTTGAAATTCATTTTTAACTTCAATCGTATGAAAATTCCCATTGACATGACATTTCCGAACTTTTACAGGCCGACTCTTCATACGAATGTTGGTTTAACTTATTTATGAAAGTCTTGTGACCTCAATATCCGTGTATACTGTATACTGGGTGACTGTTTAAATCGAAGAAGAGATACGAAGATTTACTCTTAGGAAACAATTCATTCAAACAAACCATTTTAGGAGATATGATATGCTATAATTTTTGTACAAAATGTCCAAAAAAAATTTATGTAAAATCATTTATTTCTTAAACCGTTAATTTAATTAGCTAAATTTCTTAGTATAAAAAAATCGTTATATCTGACCTTATCCATTGACACAATAAAAAAACAGCGATTTATTTTCACTTTTTACCCTCTTCGGTAAAAAAGCGTAAAAAGATTATTTATTAAAATCATAAATTCAGTTTTTATTCTAACTAAAAAGGATGACATGGTTCCTATAGTTTCAGAATTGCCCTTATTGACGGATCTAAAAAAGCCACCCTGTATAGTAAGATATGTCAACGCCTCTCATTTCCTTTATTCAGTGAGTAGAATAAATTAAATGCTAATAATTCCTCGAGAAAATTACCATATTTTAATATTAATAAACTAATTAAACGATTCCTTTCGTAATATTTGATTTCATGTCTTCAGAATATGTCTTCGTTCTCCGCTTATTTGATGGGTAAATGTAATTTATATTAATGTCAGCTTTTACTTTATTTGTGTGTGAAATTGAAGAAACGGTATTAGATTAATCTACTAAATTTTGTATGCCTCGGTGATGATAAAAGCGACAAGCGATTTTTTAACAAAAATGATTTTGCACTATATATATTTTTATTACATAAATAATTTTAATAATGCTAGTCGCGGTCTTTATTGCTGCATCATGACACCAGTCTCTCCCGATAGACTCTTAATAAATTTAGATAAATCATCGACAAATAATCTTAATACAATTACTTAATACAATAATCTTAACAAAATGGGTGGCCGATAGTGGAGGTTCTATCTAAGCGTTACCGTGCTTCGGAGAGCACGTTAAACTATCGGTCCCGGTTGTTTCAATCGTTAGACCATATCGGAGGACTTTAAGCGGTCTAAAAACTCCGACACCACGGTTGGAAACTGGTCTACTCGAACTTACTTTATTGGTCAATTAAGCTCGGCGCAGTTCCGCCTCAAAAACGCACCTTTGTCGATTCAAAGTCGTCTCTGCGTACGCGGTTGCCATTCATTACTCCGACACCTGACAGTACAGATGTGTCTCATAATACGCTCTAACTGACCTCTGAGTTAAAGGGTTGATTGGCTTTCCGTTTCTCGTCCACATTATCCTGATTGGGTCGTCTCCTTTAGCTTGACACTCTATGGTAACGTGTTGGCCTAGCTTCGACGTAACGTTCCTTGATAGTACGTCGAATGTTACTGGTTCTAAAAGAATAGATTTGTATTAGAACTAAGGGTTAATTGTGGGCGCTACTAGGCTACATCCATAGGTTACATAGGAAGGTGTAACAGCTGCCTTAAACAAAGGTTTGATAAAACTATTATGGATTATAATAAAAAAAATCCTTATCAGCTTCGCTGTCACTTGCAGTCTTTCAACATCAATTTCAGTATGCTTCCAGGATTACATATGGGATGGGATGGAGGTTTTGCTATAAAAATAAGAAACCAGTTCCTGTCAAAAAAAACCTCTTCCAGAACTTTTATCAGCGGGAAGATACTTTCTCTTTTGAGTATGTTTATGTATTTTTGAGGGAGAGTTGGACACCCATTAGCCAAAGTATGGACGCCTCTTCAATTATTTTCCTAAGCTTTATTCATAAAAGCTTATTAACAGAACTTTTCAGCTATCAAATGATTTGTCCCTTTCCAACACACGCTTTTGCCAAAGAGCGAAAGAGACAAAACACTGTTTAAGTTAAATATCATTTATGAACAAAGCGGTTAGTCTTTAACAGAATTGTTTGTCAACCATGACCGATTCATGTCTTAAAGTATTTGTAAATGTCTTAAGGCCCTTAGAATAAGTAATAAAATCCTCAAACACTTACTATTAACAGAAATCCAAACAGTTTTGCTCAAAGCCTCCCCGACGCCATTTTCCACGTGGCATGTATAACTACCCGCATCGGTTAGCGCGACGGAATCAAATATCAGAGATCCGTTGGACAGACTCAGCACGCCACCGCCGGCGATTTCAAGAACGGACCTCCATGCTTCTGTTAGCACTGTGGGAAAAAGGAGTTTATCTTTCGAAAGAAGTAAATATTATCTATATACACAAATACATTTTAAGGATATATAATTGACACCCACACGTCGTCGCCAACAACTATGTCTTCACATATTGTTGACTCCGGGCGGGAATCGAACCCGCAATCCCCGACACGACACGTGCCAACGGGCTTGTCGAGTATTTATTATATTAGTATTTAGTATAGTTTCGTCGATAGTATTTACTATAGTAGTATAGTATATATTATTTATATAGTATTTACCATCTCTCTTCAACCAGTGAGTCTGTGGCTGCGGGTACCCATTCGCACTGCAAGCAATGTGTCCACTCCTGCCCAGTAGCAATGACGTATTCTGTGGCTCCTCATTCCATTTGGGGGCCACTGGAAAAGGATACTCTTAGAGATTCTGATACAAATATATTGAGTGAATTTGAATTGAAACTACGTTTTGACACTTCGCTTTTATGTCTTCTTCTGTGACCACGGTTCTTGTAGAGCCGAAACGTCAGATAAAAATGTAATATAAAAGCGATGTGTATCCGTAAACGTAGTTTCAATTCACAATGAGTGGTGTTTGCTTAAATTTAAGAAAGTAACCTGCCAAGACTGAGGTCTCAGGTTCAATTCCCGGGTCAAGCGAAAATATGTTTCCTTCTTTCCAAACATGGCTTGAGTTTGAAATCACCAACCCACATTAGGCAAGTGTGGTGATAACACCTAATTCTCCTCACTGTACTGATATCTTCAGTGAGATTAGAGGCCTTTGCCCAGATGTGGGACATTACAGGCTAATACTTTATTTTAATTGTAAAGTTGATGCATTCAAACCCGTGGAACAATGGAAGTTTAATCAATACATAGTATAAAACAAAGTCGCTATTTTTGTCTGTTTGTTTGTCTGTTTGTCTGTATGCTTAAATCTTTAAAATTACGCAACGGATTTTGATGCGGTAATAGGTAGAGTGATCCAAGAGGAAGGTTTTTATGTAAAAAAAATCCCGAAATTCCCACGGGAACGGGCACAACGCGGGTGAAACCGCGGGGCGCTGCTAGTTTATTTTATAAATCCCTCCTTCTAATGTTTCCTTTACATCAATGTCCTCAATAAAAGCTTCAGGAATGAGTAATAAAAATCACAAAGAAAGACAACATTATCAATTTACAAAGACATTTCAAAACGGATATTTTAATTAAAACTTCAAACACTTTGATAATCGAAACTTTGAACCCAATTTCTTTGTTTAACGTTAAAATAACAGAGTTAAATAACGGCAAGGAATCATTCCTACTAATATTATAAATGCGAAAGTTTGTGAGGATGGATGTATGGATGTTTGTTGCTCTTTCACCCAAAAACTACCGAACGGATTTAAATGAAAATTTACAGTAATATAGGTTATACATCAGAATAACACATGGGATACATTTTATCCCGAAATTCCCGCGGGAGCGGGTACAATGCGGGTGAAACCGCGGGTGCAGCTAGTTGGCTATAAGTCGACAATGTCAATCGTCACTCATGTATATTTAAAAAAAATGTAATAAGAATATGCCGTCGCCGAGTATCGTGTGACAGAGCCAACGCTATACAAAACCGAAGCAAGCCATCTCTTTCCAGGAGCCGACAAAAAGTTACCTACCTTTTATATAAAGGTTGACTGTCTTGTTTACTTTCGCCACATGATTCGCTGCGACGCAAGTATAAGTTCCACAATGCTCCAAGGACACGTTCTTTATGATAAGTACACTGAATACTTCCAGACTTCGTTCCACTATCTGAAACAAGAACGAATATGAATTTTATGAGCATTCACTTACTTAAAATTGCTAATAATTCCTTAGGGCTTAATGAGAGATTTTTGAAATTTTATGTATGAAGAAATACAATAATTATTTTACTGTAGATGTAAGTGCTGTCTTTAGGTCTTAGGGTGAATTGCACAAAGATTCTTAATTCGATTTAGCGCCTAAACTTATTTAAAAAACAAATGACGTTCGTTTGAAATGGAGTTCTATTTGATGGACTATAAAACTCAATTTTGAAGGGACAGCTTTTGTATCTTAAACATATTTAGGTACTAAATTGATTTAAGAGTTTTTGTGCAATCCGCTCTTATTCATAACCGCTTACTAGCAGCATTTCAGCTATCAAATGGTTTGTCCCTTTCTGACATACGCTATTTTCCAAAGAGCAAAAGAGACAAAACACTCACTAACAGTGTTTTAGTTAGAGAGCGATTATGAATAAGGCAGTGAGTCTCGAGTGGTAAATTTACTATTCAATCATAGTTAAAAACTGATTTACTGTACTGATGAGATGATGAGGGGCCTTTGCCCAGCAGTGGGAAATTACAGGCTAATGCTTTACTTTACTTTAATTTTCACAGTTAAAAACCTTTTCTAAAGTTCCCTTCTGCATCCAAAGAACCCAAGACTTGATACAAATCAGTCCATTTGTTTAGGAGATATGATATCACAGACAGTCACACATTCACACACTCCTAGTGGTACTTATAAGGGCCGACACTGCGTTAAGCGTGCGCCCGCCGCGGTTCCATACAAAAGTGATCCGCCGCGGGCGCCTGCGGCGTGCGCGCCGCGTGTGGCTTCATACAAAAGTAAACCGTTGCGTGCGCCCGTCGCGTACAGTGTCATACAAAAGTGAACCGACGCGTGCGTCCGCCGCTTCCGCACGCGACGGGCGCATGCTTAACGCAGTGTTGACCCTCACATATTCCCACACTCGTAGTGGTACTTATAACAAATACCAACCATTGTTGTCATTTTGACATAAGATATACACTTTTACCCACTAATATTACCCACATCAATACACAAGATGTTTTCATTCTAGTCACGTACAATAGAAATGCAAAGGAAATTAATCTAGAAAACAAATATCCTACATTTAATTTAAGGAAATACTTGGTTTACTGGTTAAATTGTTTTGTTGAGATATGTAAATTACGCTAAATAGGGGTAAATTGAGAGAAACAATGGGTAAAGGAGGTAAAAGAGGGTAAAGGGGGTAAACTTTTAATGTTTATCCAATAAATTATTCTTCTCTATGATTACTTTTACTTGGTTATAGGTATTTTGACGCTGTTTCATTATGTTTCTGAATATTATTTTAGGAGAATTAAGTAAATTAATTTGCTTAATCCTAGGTAAACGAAGTAAAACTTTTTGTTGCCCTTTTCATGTTTTATTTTATTAACTTTTTTGTGGCCTTGGTTTTATATTTTAACTGTAGATTAAAAATAAATACAGTAGTATTTGAATTAAGTTGAAATGGAAAAAATAAGGATGCTTTTCCATCAGAGTTACGATATGCTACATTGATTATACTACCTACTTCGGATGGGATTGATGGGTAGCGCTCTTAGTGTAGTTTGACGTGATGTCAGTTCATTGCGTTGTTAAGCAACGCGCAGCTCGACCCCTACTTGGAAGGGTGGCCTTTAGTAGCATTTCTATCTGAGCGCTACCGTGCTTCTGAGAGCACGTTAAGCAGTCGGTCCCAGTTGTTGTTTTAATCGTCAGACTGAAGCACGGTAGCGCTCAAATAGAA
Source organism: Cyclophora punctaria (assembly GCA_951394245.1). NCBI lineage: Eukaryota > Metazoa > Arthropoda > Insecta > Lepidoptera > Geometridae > Cyclophora > Cyclophora punctaria. Next base: position 2,825,152 of record OX596191.1, on the reverse strand, counting down.
ATGACACTCTCGGCTCTTAACTAAGTAGCAGATTGCACGTTGCTTAACAATCGCGATGAGTTAACATCTACCGCACTCAAAGATGTCCATTAAAACGACACTTAACTAATGAGCTTTTTTTTTCATACATTACAAATGTCAAAATCACTCGTTAAATCTGTACTATAGAAGCGTTCGACGTCTTTGAGTAGACACTAGTCAAACTACGCTTCAAGCGCTAGGAAGCGAAATTTCTTATTAAATCAAGCGTGCTTAAAACTTACCTTCAAATGATTAGGAATCTTCTTCCCATCTTTCAACCAAGAATAATAAACCGGAGAGTCTCCACTCTTCAAATTGCAATGTATCTGCACTATCTGTCCTTCTTGCAGGTCTGGTGCCAGCAATATTTCTTCAAGCTGCGGTCCTTCGACAACGTGCAGTTCAAACGTTCTTTTAGCCATTTCGTCGGAAGGACTTTTGACTATACAAGAGTATGAGGCTCCGTTGTCTCCTTTACTAACTTTGCTTATAACTAAAATACCGTCGTTAACTGAAGCGTCTCTTTTAAGTCTTAATTTAGGTTTTCTTCCAAATATTTCGACGTGTTTTGATGTCTTTGTGGTTCGTTTGTATCTGGTTTGGGTGTCTGGAAGGATTTCTTTGCCTTTGAATTCCCAGGTTATTTCTCTGTGAATTATAGATGTGGTTAGTATACAAATACATGAGACAGAAACTTATATTCGCAAACTATATACATATTTTACATACGCGTATATCTACACAAACACTTTATAACAATATATAATTGACACTAAGACGTCGTCCCCAACAACTATGTCTGAAAACAATGTTGACTCCGGGTGGGAATCGAACTTGCAACCCTCGAAAACGCAAGCGCTCTCACATGCCACTGAGCCAACGGGCTTGTCATAAACATTACTTGTTTTAAAAATCATCATATAAACGAGATTTTTCATGAATATTTAATAAACCACATATTGCTAAGTGTTGAGAAACCAAACTACCTCATTTATGAGTCATACTGCAAATAGTCCAAAATCAATAACAAATAATACATCTACCAGTTTATTAACGGAATTCCGTTAATAGTTCATTCACTCTGCCTTCAGTCTGAACCTAATTTTAATTAATAAATACGGTTAAATCTAGTTTGTTTTAAGTGCTATCGATTGCTACCGAAATAGAACCACAGTGGTTTTGTGTTTCGGACATATTGCTCCCAACTATTTGCTTATGAAATTGTGGTGAATTGATTGACATGTAGCGTAATTATTTTTGGCATTTTGATAATGAGATTATTTATATATTTTGTAATAATTATAACAGCATCGCTGCTAAGCAAAATTAATGAATGAATTCAATATGTATAAAATATGATACAACATGGCGTTTAAACATGGTATGGGTTTGACATAACGTTCTATAGAACGATCGAACGTGAGACCAATTTAAGACCAAGATCACCATAGTTGGCTACACTGGGCAAAAGACTGCGCCACCTAATTAGGTGACTGCTGTCGTTCGCCCAGTACAATTAACTATGGTATTCTTGACACTGTTATAATCACCGTATGTTGCAGGCGGCGAATGACTTAATAATTTACTTTAATACTTTACAAATATGGGCAAACTAAAAAGCTTACCTGATAGGATATCCGTAGTATGGACACCTCAATGTTATAGATTGCCCACTCTGAGCTTTGAATGGAGGTAGAGTGCGGATGTAGGGTGGCCCTAAAAATAAACGTAAAGTAAACGTACGTTCACAAACAGCACGATCTTATAATTTGATTAATCATAGAGATTCCAGACTAGAGTGGAGAATCGCTTTACACTAATACTAATAAGCGGATTCGGGTGAAACTGTTCATAAGGGTATGTTTACATTGAATGCGGAGTGGAACCGTGCGGAGCTCCGTCGACCAATCATAACGCATCAAAATCGTCAAACAACGCAACATTGTCAAAATCTTTTCGTAATGCGTGGTGATTGGTCGATTGGGTTTCTGTACAACTCCGCTCCACCTCAATAGCAACACACTCTTAAAGGTCAATTCAATTCAATTTTCTACTGACACTACGTCGCAATTCCGTAAGTGTTATATAGGTCTTCCATCAGAATAAAACATGGAATACATTTATCCCGAAATCTCCCGGGAATCAATCTTGTGGGAACGGGTAAAACTCGGGTTGAAACCGCAGACGCGGTAATTTAAAAGAAAATATATACCAGTACAAATTCACACACGGTTAATTAGACCCAAACTAAGCTCTTAACTTGTATTAGGGAATCTAACTAACTGATACTGCTACATATACATAGCCAAATACTTTATAAGAATATATAATTGACACCCAGACGTCATCGCTAACAACTATGTCTTCACATATCGTTGACTCCGGACGGGTATCGAACCCACAACCCTCGATACAGTAAGTGGTCTTACATGCCACTGTGCCAACGGGCTTGTCAAAAGTTATCTATAATTTAGTGTCAAACTTACCGTAAACATTCAACCTATCATGATGTGCCACCATATTCTCTCCATGGTGAGCTACACACGAGAACAGCCCTCCATCATCAACCCTCAGATGTGATATGTTTAGTTGTGATAGCACCCCTCCGTCAGGAGACATTATTTGGCCTATTGAGTACCTATGAAAAAATGGTCTTTCACAATTGACTATTTGATTTTTTTTTTTATTCTTCCTATTAACTTATCTTGTTATCACGACTAAAATTATGATCAAAACTGAAATCAGAATCAAAATCGTTTAATAAATAAAGAAATTATAAACTCTGAAATATTCTCTCCTGTCTGATGCTGTCCCTTTCTTGCAAAACGATTTTTTGTATGCGACGTCTATGGCGCTCTAACATTGTGACGTCACACTAGTAGTAGTGCTGTCTCTGTCTAATCAGCAACTTTGACCGACTGTAACTCTCGAAATAATAACGATATAAAAAAACGGATATTAGTTTCTTACACGTGATAACAAGATAAGTTAATAGGAAGAATAAAAAAAAAACATTCAAATACTCAATTTAGTTTATTTGTAAACAGTCAGACAACCTTATACCGTCATTGATCAATTCCATTTTTATTCAGATAAAGTTTATGCTATTTTCACTTCTTTGTAACTTCAGATAAAGTAAATTATATTTAAAAAATACTCTTTTTACCGTGACTGTACAAAAATACTGTTTGCAGTAAAACGAGCACTCGAAACGTAGCAATTAAAGCACTTGTTTTACAAACTAACTTATCTCTATGTTTGAATTTCAAAAACGGATTCGAAGTTAATCCTCTTTTCTCTGTAGAATGTAATTAAAAATTTGAACTTTGGTTTAAAAATGAGGAATGGAAATGTTTATTTGATCTGGTTACTGCAAACTGCATGTTGTATCTAGGAATACTTTATGTTAACAATTAAAAACATTCATCACTACATAGTATAAAACAAAGTCGCGTCTGTTTGTCTGTTTGTCTGTATGCTTAAATCTTTAAAATTACGCAACGGATTTTGATGCGGTTTTGTAGTAGGTAGAGTGATTCAAGAGGAAGGTTTTTATGTAAAAAAATCCCGAAATTCCCACGGGAACGGGCACAACGCGGGTAAAACCGCGGGGCGCTGCTAGTGTACCTATAAAGTAATTTTTTTTGAAGTTGTAAAGGAATTACCGCAGTACTCAGAAACGAGAAATGATTAGTAAAAAGAGTGTGATTTTTTACATGTATTGTATGAAAAAATTACGTCAATTACTATTTAATTGACATCTCGGACGTATGGCACTTAGGGGGTATTGCCATTGTATTTCTCAAGAACTCTTATATAAGTACTTAAATATGTTAAAACAAAAGCTAGCAATGTGAAAACCGACCTTAATTTCATTTAAATATGTTCAAATAAAAAACAAATGAAGTTCGTTCTAAAAAGATTTCGATCAATATAAAATACAATTTTGAACGAACAGCTTTGCTTCTTAAACTTTAGGTAGGTAGGTGCTAAATAGAGAGCGAATTACACAAGAAAAAAACAAATGACGTTCGTTTTAAATTGTGTTCTATTTGGTGGAAGGTAAAATACAATTTTGAACGAAAATCTTTTGTTTCTTAAACATATTTAAGGACTAAATAGATTTAAGGGTTTTTTTGCAATCCGCTCTTAGAAGCTCTTTTGCAACACCCCTTAATGTATAAAACAGTAACAGCAATACGTAAATTGTTAATTTAATTGACCTATCTGATTACGGCAGTAAATATCAACATTTTACTTTGTGTATCAAATTCCAAAGTGAGCAGTAAACAAAGCTTTTAAACCAAAATGATTGAATTTCAAAGGTAATTGATCAATTAAGTATAATTTTAATGGTTACCTGGAATCCGTGTTAGATGATATTACAATACCATCGCGCTCCCAAATGAATCTCGCTGGGTGAGATCCGCCCACAGTACATTGTAAACTGGCCTGTAGAAGTAAATATATGTTTAAAGTACGTAGTTCAGTCTTATTATAAGAATTAGTATTAGCCTGTAATGTCCCACTGCTGGGCAAAGGCCTCTCATCTCACTGAAGATATCAGTGCAGTGAGGATTAGGCATAATCACCACGCTTGCCAAATGCGGGTTAGTGATCTCAAACCCGAGTCATGTTTGAAAAGGAGGACGTATTACGTCAATTAATTAAGTGTTCACTTAATGAACGTCTCTGAGTGCGGCAGTTCACTGAAAATATCAGTACAGTGAAGAGGCTCACTCACTGAAGATAATTGTACTTCTTCTTCATCGAGTGGATGATCAACCAGACCAATCCTGGTGTCAGAGTTATTTAGCCGCCAAAGGCCTCTCACATGGCTCATGTAACGACTACTATCCGTAGAAAGTAACCGGGACCGACGGCTTAACGTGCCCTCCGAAGCACGGACTGAATATAATCTACACTAATATTATAAAGAGGAAAACTTTGTTTGTTTGGTTGTAATGAATAGGCTCAAAAACTACTGGACCGTTTTTAAAAATTCTTTCACCATTCGAAAGTTACGTTATTCACGTGTAACATAGGCTATTTTTCATCCGAAAATTCCCACAGGAATGGACACAACGCGGGTATAACCGCGGGGCGCTGCTAGTACAAAATAAAAGACAACAGAATTGGTACTTACATCAACGCCCGGCATGACAGTGGTTTCGGTAAAATGATGTGATATTATCATTGGTACGTTTCTCCTCATTCTATAAAACTTTGTCACTACTACTGGAACAAAAAGGTTTCTAAGTACAGTCGGCAAAACGGGCTCAGCTCGTGTTCGGCACGGTCGAGCATAAATTAAGCTTAGGTGTCATTTCGACTAAAACCCAACACACATAACAATGATAATATACCCGGACAAATTCACACGCGGTTTATTAGACCCAAAGTAAGCTCTAAGCTTGTGTTATGGAATCTAACTTACTTATAATACTACATTTACATAGACAAATACTTTATAAGAATAAATAATTGGCACCCAGATGACGTTGCCGACAACTATGTCTGCACATATTGTTGACTCAGGACGGGAATTGAACCCGCAACCCTCGACACAGTAAGCGCTCTCATTATCACTGGGCCAACGGGCTTGTCTACACATAGTGCGGTTGCGGGCCGGATGCGGGTCGCGTGACGTTGTACTCCTTGTATTTTTATGAAAGGTGGCCCATTGCGGTCCCACTGCGGTCAAAGAATACAACTTTACGCAACGTGTACCCGGCCCGAACCCGCACTTTGTGTGGGCGAATTTACAAGCTACTGTGAATCGGTGTAATTACAAAAAATCCTTCCGATTTCACCCTTTTTGACTTAAAATATTGAACTCGTAAAAGAAAGGTACAGAAAATACCATCGAAAGTTAAATCCTTTCAGAAAACTCTTAACAAATTGCGTGATTTTTCCCCAAAAGGCTTATTTCTCTAAAGCTAATAATAATGTTCTTACCATCATAAATATGATCCAAATTTTCCACTCCATCGAATTTATTATCCGGTACGGTAGTCCTGTCAATTATAAAATATAGAACGTTAAGATTATTCCAAATGTATAGACGGAATAGTTGTTTTATTTGACGAGCGCCTCGAGCCATACTTGTAGTTGTAATGAGACACGCGTCTTTGTGTGCGTAACTATCAGTTCCGTCGGCAAGATCATCTATCTATACATATAAAATTCAAAGTCCTGACTGACTGACTGATAATCAACGCACAGCCTCAACCGCTACACCTAGAAACAAGAAATTTGGCAGGAAGGTTCTTCAAGTGACGTAAGTGCACACTAAGAAAGGATTTTCGAAAATTCCTACGGGAACGGGCTCAACGCGGGCAAAGCCGCGGGGCGCTGCTAGTTATATTCTATGACGATATATGTATTTTCGCCTAAACACTAATTAAGGAAATATTATTATTTTGCCGTGAGTTTTCATTACTTAATACATAATTTTCTAAACTGTATAAAATAACATTATGTGAACAATAACATAAAAAGTAACAAAATACGATCTAAATAACTTCTTTAACTCAGCTTTATTATTCCTTAAACATTTTTTTACGACAACATTGTCTTATTATATAATGATTATATGTTTTCCGTCTGACATTTTAGCTTGCTCTGTTATAGAATATCAATTATTTTTAATGGCGTGTAACAAGAGCGTTGAAAAGAATTAATGGATCCAAAAGAAAATTGATATTATATCAATAACAGCTCGTTAAAACGTAGGATTTTTATTTTAATATACCTATAATATTTTGAGATAAGTATTGATTTTATATCATCATTTATTTTGCTTTGGGCAATTAAAATACAATATAGAAGAGTACCACGGTAGGGTCGTGCGATAGCAACTAGTAATATTTTCGAAAATGAACATAAATTAAGGACATAATAAGCTATAGTTCTTTTTAATAAAAATAATGGTAGTCATCGTCGCCGTCGCTGCACCAACCCGTTATATATACTAATATAATAAATAGATTTTTTTTGTATGTATGTTCGAGCTAATCTCGGGAATTACCAGACCGATTTCAATAATTCATTTTGCAATGAATAGCCACATTCAACGTAAGGGTCATAGGCTATTTTTCATCCCGAAATTCCCACGGGAACGGGCACAACGTGGGTGAAACCGCGGGGCGCTGCTAGTTATATGTATGCAAGTAAAACAACACAACACAACAAAATCCATAGAAGACTTAGAGCCTCAACAACTATAGTCAAGACTGTTGTTAGACAGTTTTCTGGTCTATAAAAACATATGAAGGAGTTCACACTAGAGACGGCTAGAGACTACTTATTCTATTTAGAACAAAGAAATTACTTTCGTTTTAAATTGTGTTCTATTCCGTACAATATAAAATACTATTTTGAACGAACAGCTTTTGTTTCTTTAACATATTTGCAAGTCACCCTAAGATTAAATTATTTGTTCAGCAGGGCTTAGATACAAGCAAAGACAAAGGTTATGGTATTGTTTTCTCTTCTGTTATGACATATATCTCTTGCTCTATTTGTATATGAAGAAAAGAGACAAAATATAGTAGATGTATATTATTTTATGTGCATCTTAGGACAGTAGTCAGACTGACAAAAGACGGCTATTTGCGTAAAATCAATATCAATTTGTTTTGAGGAAAATAAACATCAAAACTCATTTAATAGAAAGCCATTTATTTTCCATTACAAATAGTTGTTTTATTTACAATTCCTCATCCGAAACTTGTCACAAACTCACTGAATCGTTTAGTTACATTCAACGTAATAAGCCTTTGAAGTGACTTATAGAGGGTTCAAAACAATTATTACTCTTTAAAGATAAGTAAAAGCCGTTTCAGAACGAAATATGTAGGAAATGTTATTTTGTGTTGAGCGGAAGCCTCGACGCAATAATAAGGAGGAGTTATGTGGGAGTTTTATGTGTACATACACATTCACATATGTGAATGTGTATGTACACACATACGTATATACGTATGAGTGTGATTTTGTATTTCGGACGGAGAAAATTTCAAAATGAGTAAACGGATTAATGTTTTTATTTTTCTATAGTTTGAAAAGTGAATTTGAAAGTTTGTTTGACTAGGCGTTCGTTTAAATTGAGTGAGTTGGCAAATTATAGAGAAAAGATGGATTTAAACATTGTTGACCAACATCCGTACTCAAAGACGTCAAATTCTTCCTTAGTATTTGATGAGTAATTTTGACATATAAAAGTAAAGTAAAGCCCGTAATGTCTCACTACAGGACAAAGGCCTCTCATCTCACTGAAGATATCAGTACAGTGAGAAGGATTAGGCGTAATCAAAACGTTGCCTACTGCGTGGCATATAATGTATGAAAAATTATGTCAATTAGTAACAGGTCTATTGAACTTATCAACTCATATTTTTATACTCGTCAAATTTTAACAGACACACATAAGGCAGGTATAAGGAATATCACATCCACCACCCGCAATTGATCCGCATCTGAGCTACAGCCGCACGTATGCCTTGAGCTTAAGAATCTCAGCTTCAAAAACTGCCTTGCAACAGTTTTCAAAACAAATTCTTATATACAAAATGACAAAGAATGTAATAGACATATATACAAATACAGCCTACATATCCATATTATGTAAATATCAGAAAATTGATATTTACAGACACTTGAATAGCAAGTACTTGTGTAATGTAAACAAAGTGCTGTTTAGCCCGGGGCGTGCCTGAGTGGGGCGCCGCTCGTTTTATTGTCCTGTAAAACTCTCTGTGGTTCCCTGTATCACCCGCGGCGGGGTTACTAGTGGAACTCGATTGAAGGTGACAGTTGTATTGTATAGTTTTTTTCTCGAATATTTTTTTTGCAGTTTATAGGTTGGTACAGCGAAGCTCCAACGCTTTGAAAGTGTCAAAGACTCGCTAAAACGAAATTAATATAAAAAATTGAGATTTTATTCAAATTCAAATCTCTTTATTAAATCAGATCATTGCAATCATTTATAATCGCCTACTACTGGGAAGAACTAAAAAGAAACTCAGTGGGGTTGTCATTTTTTCGATTGAATATTTCAACCGGTCGTTAAAGTTAGATCCTACTTACTGGTTTCTTAAGTCTAAGCGAACACTACTAATTTTGAATTGAAACTACGTTCACGGATACACTTTTCTTATATTTTACATTTTTATTTCCTAGTAGCCGCGCCCCGCGGTGTTACCCGAGTTGTTCCCGTTCCTGCGGGGATTTCGGGATAAAATGTATCCCATATGTTATTCTGATGTATAACCTATCTTATATATAAAATTCTCGTGTCACAGTGTTCGTTCGCGTACTCCTCCGAAACGGCTTGACCGATTCTCATGAAATTTTGTGAGCATATTGAGTAGGTCTGAGAATCGGCCAACGTCTATTTTTCATCCCGAAATTCCCGCGGGAACGGGTACCGTGGTTCAACTCCTCTGAAACGGCTCGACCGATTCTCATGAAATTTTGTGTGCATATCGGGTAGGTCTGAGAATCGTACAACATCTATTTTTCATCCCGAAATTCCCGCGGGAACGGGTACAACGCGGGTGAAACCGCGGGGCGCAGCTAGTATTACTGTAAAGATTCATCCAAATCCGTTCAGTTGTTTTATCGTGAAAGAGTAACAAACATACATCCTCACAAACTTTCGCATTTATAATATTAGTAGGACGTACTTGTTTCCTATCGATTTTCAAACGAGTTCCATTAGTAGTAGCACGTTCCCAGCGATCCTACAGGTTCGTGTTCCCATCTCCGCGATTGTATACACGATGTTTTGTTTTATTAGTCCGCCATATTTATTCATATCTCTCTATGTCTTTGCTCATCCGAGTTTACCTCTTAAATCGAATAAACACAAACTACGACAAATGTTTTAACAGAATGTTTTTCTTTGAAAGGAAAAAGGAATGATGTTTGTTTTTCTTTGTGGGTTAAAAGGTTTAAATTGAATTAGTTAGTGGCTCACTCCGAGACATTCGTTTTATATAATAAATATAATAAATAATATACCCGGACAGATTCAAACACGGTTTATTAGACCTAAAGTAAGCTCTAAGCTTGTGTTATGGAATCTAACTCACTGATACTACTACACAAACATACACAAATACTTAATAAGAAAATGTTATTGACACCCAGACGTCGTTACCAACAACTATGTCATCACATATTGCTGACTCCGGGCGGGAATCGAACCCGCAACCTCCGACACAGTAAGCGCTTCCACTGTCACTGTGCCACCGGGCTTGTCTATTAAAACTACACTTAACGGATTGTCGTATTTTTTCATACATACATGTCAAAATCACTCATTAAATCTCTACTAAGGGTGCTTTCAAATTATGCGTTTCGTGTCGGACCGCTGCGGTGCCGAAGCCGTGCGTTTGTCGTATTGTGAACGTACGATCGTGTGTTTTCATACAAATCGAGCAGTGCGGCAACAGTGCGGCGTCGGTACCGCGAAATAATTTTAGTACGCACTGTTGCCGCACTGCTCGATTTGTATGAAAACACACGATCGTACGTTCACAATACGACAAACGCACGGCTTCGGCACCGCAGCGGTCCGACACGAAACGCATAATTTGAAAGCACCCTAAGGAAGCATTTGACATGTCTGAGTACGGGCGTTATGTATTACGCATGTACTCAAATATTTATTAAAATGTGTGATTATTAACGACTTATATTTCGGTTATGAATTTTATCTCGATAAGTGTACAAAACTGAGGAAAATATATAGTTACCTGTTAAGAGAAGAAATATTCCAATCTTGCGTGTTGGTAGAAACAATTTTAACTGCAACAAAAAAATAAGTATAAATTAACTTCTATTCTCTAAAGTTCGGTACAGATTTGAAACTTAAGGGAGTTCAAAAATATTTAGTACCTCCACTATCAGACGCTGCCCTCTCTCTTGTGAATTACTGGTACGGGAAAATATAAATACTAAAAATTATTTTGCGCCATTGACTCGAAAGAAGAAGTATCTCCACTTTTGCACACACAGCTGCGAGCTGTGAGGCGACAACAACGTAAGTATGTTCGTTTTAAAAGCTGCCTGTGATGTCTTGCATTTAAATTTGATTAAAGTCACCCGTTCGTTGATAGTATACTCGCTTACATCAAAGACATTATGGTGGTCATTGCCCACGACCCAGATTGTCATTCTAAGATCATGTGATTAATGTATGAGTAATCATGATCTAATTTGTAACTTAGATTATGAATCATTGAAAAATAAATTCATTCCATTACCAAGCTTAAACCTGTGAATATTATTTCTCTCCTCACACTAACCTTAAACGCCATACATATTTATAATCAAGTATAAATATACTCAATCGCAACAACATATCCTAAATACATAATAGCTGAGATAGAAACACAACTATCGACTACCCATCCTCAATTTAACTGACCTGACCGTAGCTTAACAAACACGTGAGTACACCTTTCCGAAAACCTCCTATTAGTTGAAGTAGTTACTCCAAACTTCGATATATCAACTTGAGAGGTGAACTGTACACAATATTACATAGAATCTAGCAGTACTATGTAATTGCTTTAGTTTCAAGGAGATAATCTATGACTTAACCGGTGTACTTAGACATATCATTTCAAGTTTAAACTTTGGTTTGTTACTCGTGAAGTTTCGTTGATGTTGAGCGATTTTAGGAGGTGTGAGTGAATAAAATTAAGGTTTCGACGAATTGAGAACCGCATCCTTTTTGGAAGTCGGTTAAAAAGTTGCAACTAGTAGACTTTATCTATATTTGTTTAAACGTGAATCTCAGAAACTAACAATCCGAGTTGAATGTTTTTTTGTAATGGATAGCCACGTTCAACAAGAAGGTTATAGGCTATTTGTCATCCCAAAATTTCCACGGGAACGAACATAACGCGGGTAAAACCGCGGCGCGCTGCTAGTTCTAGTCATAATCATGTATTAGTAGTCTCCTTAACTGGCGTGAAAAAGATTTTTTTTTAGTTTTTTTATGACAAAGAAAAGTCCGTTTTAAGACTGTAGTGTAGTTGTGACTATAGTCTACTTTCATCCTCATAGTTTTAGTTAGTACTATAGGTATAGGTTAGTACCAAAACTTAATACTAAAGTTTCCAAACCACCTAAACTTAGATACGTCGTGTATCGATTGAAATAGCCTGGAAAGTGCCTTTCAAAGCTCGGTAGTGTTAGTATAAGGACTTCGTAGAAATATAAATGGAATGCTTTATAGAAATTCCACTAGCGACCAACGACGTTCAAATTAAAAGTGGTTTCAATGTTTTAAATTGAATTCCCAGACTTATATTTTTTATTTGGTAAAAGCTAAGAAAATGCCGCAATTGGTCCATTCCTTTAGGCGTATATGTGTAATACGTCATGATTGGTCACTTGAGCTCCACACAGCTCCTCTCTGTTTTCATGGCAATGCATCCTAAAGCCGACTACCCACCGCGTCAGGCCAGATCGAAAAGCCATGGGAACCGTCGCATCCGATGAGGCCTGAGGTAGCCTGATGTCACCCGTTCGATCCATCGCAAGTCGGTAGGCCGACACCTTCGATGGGAGCGCTCATTAGAGGCCGCGACAGATTCACAAGCGGTGCAGCACCTGGGGTGGCCTGTCGCCTAGCAGGCCTTGGGAATCCTCCTTCACATAGTGCTATCGACATAGAAACCTCTTCAGTGCGCTCAGGTACAGTCGTCTACATCATAAAAGCATTTTTCTCGCGTCAGGGCTTAAAATTAATTGAACAGTAAGTTTCGAGAAACCAGAACTGAATATTATTTCACCAAAACCGTAATATTATGAGCCACTGAAATTTACCGATTCATTTAATTTGTGATATGAAACTTTTCCAATTTATTGGTCAAGCAAATAATGCGGTTACATTTCATATTAATGTTATAATGTTTTGTGTATTACAAAGGGAATCATGATATTCATTTCATATAATTATTCTGTGGTCATGAGTTTGATTATGATCTTCATCTATATACTCGTATATAAAAGAAAGTCGTGTTAGTTACACCATTTATAACTCGAGAACTGCTGGTCCAATTTTAATAACTCTTTCCTCTTTTTAGTTATCTTGGTCAGGAATAGAATAATAAGTAATAAATATTCCGAAATTCCCCCGGGAACAGATGCGCTCCGGGTGAAAATGTGGGCTCTAGTTTATATTTTTAAACTTGAAGTAATCTTGATTAGGCTAGTGGCCAAACTTGTGTCAGAGTTTTTAGATGTTTAAGTACTCTGACATTAACGATGCAAATAACATTAACGTAGTGATTAATCAATTAAGCTCCGCCCCCTTCGATCAACAATACACAACTAGATATCGGGTCACGTGAAAGCCTAAAATGTCTAAAATGAAAGCTAAATACTGTAGACAGTTGAAATTTTCACAGATGATGTATTTCTATGGCTAACAACAAATATTAAAAATAAAACAAAACAAATATTTGAGGGGGTCTTCCATTCAACAAACATGATTTTTTGCCGTTTTTTAAAGTACGGAACCCTCCGTGCGCGAGTCCGACTCGCACTTGGCTGGTTTTCTTGTACTAGATAGCCACATTCAACGAGAAGGTTATAGACTATTTCTTATAGAAACTCCTGTGGGAACGGGCAAAAACGCAGGCAAAACCGCGGGGCGCTGCTAATTCTCCATATTCCATCAACTTATATGAAACGTTTCGTAACCCAGAACACACGTGAACCAAAAAATCTAATAAAGAACCACTACTAAGTATACCTAGAGTCAGTCCATTCACTAGCTTGTAAAGACTATCTAGGTTACATCTCGGGCTTTAGAGAAGTCCCTCAAAGTGAGTAGTTACCTTAATATTGGATTTTACAGTATACCGTTCCGAAACTACTTTAAATTTATGAGCAGATGGAATACTTGTACTTTGAAATATTGTTGCTATTGAGAACTTATCTCAGAAAAGCCCGTTGGCACAGTAGTGGTTTGTGAGAGCGCTTTGTCGGGGTTGCAGGTTCGATTCCTGTAAGGAGTCTATAATACGTGCAGGCATAGTAATTGGTTTCGTCAGAGTCTAGTAATTGGTTTCGTCAAATTTGTCAAGTATATATTCGTATCAAGTATTTGTGTATGTATGTGTATTAGAGCTTTCATAATACAAGCTTAGAGCTTTTTGGAAATACATACATACGCACGTACATACACATGTAAAAAATCACAGCCGCCAACACTAAGGTTTGTCAGTACATATTGTTGACCATGACTCTAGACCGGAATCGAACCCACAACCTCTGACACAGTAAGAGCTCTCACATGCACTGTGCTAACGGGCTTGTCAATAATATTAACAAAACGCAGTACTTATCTTTAACTGTGTTGTGTAAGAGCGGTCTAACGTTTTCAATAGTCCACGAGGGTGCAATAGGACATTACGTTTAGAGTTATTGCTGGCATACCCTTGGGTTAGAGCTTATTTTGTAAATTGCTTTCTCTAATTTTTATTTTGTGAAAGTATTCTGAGATTTTTTGAATTTTTTTAGAGACACGTTGTGTTTCTATTGAAGCGTGCGGAGCCTTGCGGAGCTTGATTGACCAATTAAAATGCGTTATGGATTTTGACACTGTCTTCTTCTCCTTCATCGAGTGGATGGCCAACCTGACCAATCCTGGTGTCAGAGTTATTGAGCCGCCAAAGGCCTCTGACATGGCTCATGTAACGACTACTATCCGTAGAAAGTAACCGGGACCGACGGCTTAACGTGCCCTCCAAAGCACGGAATCGTCTTACTTTTCGGGCAATCAGGTGATTCAGCCTGCAATGCCCTAACCAAACTGAGGAAAGTCTCACAAAGAGATTTTTGTGAGATATCACTCAGAGACGTCCATTAAATAAACACTTAACTAATTGATGTAATTTTTCATACATTTCAAGTCGAAATCAATCATAAAATCTCTACTTAGGAAGTATTTGACGTCTCTGAGTACGCTGGTGAAACTTACATAAATATTGCACTGAACTCCTAGTTTAAACACAATGACCTATATCTGTTCCAGCTTCAAATATTTTCAGTTCGAACTTTCCCAAATGTATTTCAAAACCAAAGATTTACGACCCAACGGGTTGTCGATAAATCGGAGAATATTAACTTTTAAGGTGGGTCGAGTGCTTTTAGAATTTATTTACTTTTGGACGAAATTAAAGAATGGAGAATTGATGATCTGACCATTTTTTGTAGAAATATATTGAATACTAGCCGTGCCCTGTGGTTTCATCCGTGGTTTTATTCACATTTAGTCACTGCTTACCGTTTAAACCTTCCCTGGATTACGACAAACATTTCAAAACCAGAATAAACTCAATCGGTCCAGCTGTTCTCGAGTTTTAGCGAGACTAACGAACCACGATTGATTTTTATATATATAGATACAAGATGTGACGAAGATGTCAAGAAATAAATGACTTCATAAGTACTATTATAAGATACCCATTTGAGATAAAGGCATAATGTTTCGAAAAATGTGCTTTAATAATAACGAAAAATATGACAAATTACTTGGTTGAATAAACAATTAAGAACTTTCAGTTAGAAAACAGTAAAGCGGTCACTAATTTCATAATATTCAGTACAGTCACTAGCTTTAATTTGGGACCCACCTAAGGTTGAATATCGTGTATAATTTGAGACCCACCTAAGGTTGAATATCGTGCATAATTTGGGACCCACCTAAGGTTAAATATCGTGTAAAATTTGGGACCCACCTAAGTTTGAATATCGTGTATAATTTGGGACCCACCTAAGGTTGAATATCGTGCATAATTTGGGACCCACCTAAGGTTGAATATCGTGTATAATTTGGGACCCACCTAAGGTTGAATATCGTGTATAATTTGGGACCCACCTAAGGTTGAATATCGTGTATAATTTGGAACCCACCTAAGGTGGAATATCATGCAGCTTAACTTACGCTATTAGAGCTAATATCGCAATATCAATGTCATATTGTTTACCATCGACAACTTTACATTTCTATCAAACTAAAGTTTCGCCCATATACGCATTATGAATGTTCTAACAACATGGAAATGGAAATGGGTCCCAAATTAAAGCTCGTGACTGTACGTCACACTCAGACATATGTCAAGTTTAACATCCCTCTCTTTAGTCCGTTTACTCAACTAAGCGCCACTAAAAAAGTAAAACGACAAAACTGACGTTTCAAAAAGTAATTCTGCGGAGACATTTCTGAATATTAGAGTATCGTGGTTGGTCAGAGTATTATGTAGCCGAATAACAATAAAAAGTAACTATAAAAGACGTTTAGAAGCTTTTTTTACAACTGTAATAGCTTTTTTATTGTTACTGCGTTTTTATACATACTTCTGTTAATTGAAAGACGGTTTAATTTGTTTTATTTTACTGCGGTGTCGTTTAATTGTTTTGATTTTTAAGCTTGTTGAGATTCATTATTTGAAAAAAATTATATATTTAACCGGATAAATTCACTCACGGTTAATTAGACCTAAACTAAGCTTTATGCTTAAGGAATCTTACTAACTGATACTGCTACATATACATACACAAATGCTTTATCTATGTATAATATAAAAATGAATCGCTGTATGTGTTGCTAAGCGCATAACTTCAGAACGACTGCACCAAATTGGATGATTCTTTTTTTAATGTGTTCCTTATTGTCAGGACAAGGTTTTTGTATAAGAAAAATAAGGAATAAAAATCTCAAAATTCCCACGGGAACGGGGGCGCTGCGGGTGAAACCGCGGGGCACAGCTAGTAAGAATATATAATTGAATACTGGTTTGTTCTCATGAAACTGAATCTATACTAATACAATAAAGCTGAAGAGATTTTTGTTTGAACGCGCTAATCTGAAGAATCCCGAGTCCTATTTGAATAAAACTTTTTGTATAGGCCACATTCAAGAAGTAGGTTACTTTTTATCCAGAGACTAGCAGCGCCCCGCGGTTTTACCCGCGTTGAGCCCGTTCCCGTGGGAATTTCGGGATAAAATGTACCCTATAGCCTTCCTCGATAAATAGACTATCTAACAGTGAAAGAATTATTCAAATCGGTTCAGTAGTTTCTGAGATTAGCGCGTTTAAACAAACAAACAAACAAACAAACAAACAAACAAACAAACAAACAAAACAAACTCTTCAGCTTTATAATATTAGTATAGATTCCAGCTGGAACCGGTATTACACACGTAAAACCGCGGGCGATGCAAGTATAAAATATTCCGTTTAATTATAATGGCACTACCGGTCAAAGAATTTTACCGAGAATTTGAAACTGATAATGACATTACTTTTGATACATAACTTTACTTTGTTAATAGTTTAATACACAAGTAATTATAGTTTTTTATACATAAGTAATTATGTGTTATTATTTCGAGTCAAAGTAACTATACTGTTAAAATCCTTCTACAGTTATTTGCCTTTATAATGCCTTTGTACGCAGTAACCTGGAATACGCATCTGTCATTTGGAACCCTAATTACAAAAATCATATTGATAGAGTTGAGAAAGTACAACGAATATTTACAAAATATCTTGCTTATAAAGATACAAAGTGTCCTTATCGTGCTGATTACCCTAACCGACTCAGGCATTTCCACATGCATACACTAGAAAAAAGGCGTCAAATGTTTGATGCTGTATCTTTACATAAAATTGTAAATTCTATATTTGATGTTCCCCAGTTACTAGACGAGATCAGCATCGCTGTACCTCGCAACATACCTCGCCACCCTATAACAGCAACATTTTCAAGACACACATTTAGGACAAATACTGGCAAATTCTCACCGTTTAATCGTTTTTATAAAGTTTATAGTGACATAATCGAAAAAGATCATGATGTGGACATCTTCTCTCTCTCTTTTTCGTCTTCGCGGATTAAGGCTTTAGTTTTTAAATAAGAGTTTTTATTATTATTTTAGATTGTATTACTTAGATTTCTATTTTGTGATCTCATAATTACAAAGATAATTTTGTTACTAATTTTTAAGTCTTTAGAATTTTATTAGTTTTTTACTACTTTTTGATATGATTATAATACATTACAATAATGTTGTACACTCCTGTAAAAGGCCTCTCACATTGTAATATGCCTATATATTTTATTTAGTTACTGTATGTTTTGTGAAGAAGCTGTTGGTGTGTCTTAAATAAATAAATAAATAAAATAAATATACTAACAGCCTCCGTGGTCTAGTGGTTTGAGCGCTCGGCTCACGATCCGGAGGTTCCGGGTTCGATTCCCGGTGGGGATATCTCACAAAAATCACTTTGTGAGACTGTCCTCAGTTTGGTTAGGGCATTGCAGGCTGAATCACCTGATTGCCCGAAAAGTAAGATGATTCCGTGCTTCGGAGGGCACGTTAAGCCGTCGGTCCCGGTTACTTTCTACGGATAGTAGTCGTTACATGAGCCATGTCAGAGGCCTTTGGCGGCTCAATAACTCTGACACCAGGATTGGTCAGGTTGACCATCCACTCGATAAGAGAGAAAGTAACTATGTATTCTGGTGTTCAATAGTTAATATCTCTGTTTATCTGGTTTTAGACCTTAAGATTGCGAGAATAAAATTCAAATAATTTTGTATATCATTTAGAAATTAATTGTCAATGAACAAAGGCTCAGTAAAACTTAACGAAGACAAAGTCAAATATAAATCTATTAAAAATACTTACAAATAAACAACAAAACAAGAAATCTCCATTTCCAATCCATTTTGGCACAAACACTTAACTTTAACAACACGATTTAAACCAACAATTCAACGTCAAAACTCATTTTCTTTTAAAAAACTTCATTCGTACGAAATCCCGCTCGGATCGAGTCTGGAACGACCGTACCACGCGGCGCTTCAAACACGACTGCTCTCAAACTCACACCCCTACGACATGTTCTCGATTATGACTAGCAGTACGTGTCAGGTTATAAAACATGAATGCCTATTGAATTTATGTAACTTTCTTAGGACGAAGGTAGGGGTTATCAAATATTCGATAGACCGTATCATATGAAGCATTCCTGAATGAATATTTTAGTAGAGTTATTTCTCTATGTTGTATTGATATTCTTTTTGGGTTTTTTCGATATGTTTTATTTGGTGCGAGTTTTTTATTATTGAATTTGGGTTTGATGTAGCGGTCGTGTGACGTTTGATTGAGTAATTGTAATTAATTTTATATGATATGTTTCATGCGAAGGCTTTTTTGCTTATGTTTATTTTATCATACCGCCTACTTTGAGTTTATACACTTTTATTGTATTACGAGATAATTATTAATGTAGGAATATTTTCTGTGAGCTGAAAAGTCAGGCAATGAAACTTTGCTTCAGAACTTTACTTCTAAGAATTAGTTAATTAGTATGCAACAAGATTTTCGCTGGAGGGACAATTTTTATGGTAAGCGATGATTAATGAACTGTCTTACGTAATCGTAGTTTTTTAATGTATAATAATCAAATGAAGACATGGCAGAGTTTGAAGATGTTAAGGGAGAAATTTTCCCAGAAATGGGATGGGTTATCTAAACTAAAATGATAAGAAAATAAATTAATATGTAAATCAAATGAGTGTATTATTTTTTCCATCACCTATCTATCCTTAACACGCCAACGTTTTTATTAATATTATGGTAATACATTCGAGTTACAATCGACAACCAATAGTAAGGGTTGGTTGTATAATATGTATCCCCTGTTGAGTGCTTCGGGAGATCATCTTTATAACTCTCGGCTGAGCTATTTTCTAACGATCTCTCTCCTTTAATAAGAAAAGTGATTATTGAAGAAGGAAATTAACTGTAGAGTTGGTTGTATACTTGTTTATTATTTTATCTTTATTGATGTTGTTTTGGTTACGTGTTGTCAAATTTTATAATGGGTAGAAGTATTTTTCACAATACTATACCTACTTACAATTTTAGTGAGAATGAAAGTGGGTTTCACTTGCAATGCCTTCGGTTTTACCCGCGTTGTGCCCGTTCCTTTGTGAAATTTTTGGGATATAAATAACCTTTCCGTTGAACGTGGCTATTTATGATATAAATAATTATTCAAACCAACTTAAATCTTCCTGCAAAGGGGCTGTAATGTTAGATAAAATCTAAAAATAAAGCCGAAGACTTTGAATTTTTATTTAATGCGCTAATCTCAAGAACTACCAATCCGATTTCAATAATTATTTTTGTAATGGATAGCCACATTCAACGGGAAGGTTATAAACTATTTTTAACACACCCAACGCGTGTAAAACCATGGAGCACTGCTAGTCTTTATATAAACAAGTAAGTCTATATATATAATGGGATAGATGGATGAATTTGTCTCACCGGTTACTAAGCAAAGCGAATGCAGACTCCGGAATAACGGAGTTACTGACCTGTTTTTGTCAGCTAATATTAGCTAGAATACTAGAACATGGTATGTATATACGACTCGGTTTCAGTCTTGGGAAATGGGGCTTCAAATTATGTGAAACGACTCAGTTCTTTGGTATCAAGTTTTCTCAGAAAGTTTTTTTCAAAAAAGTAAGTCCGTGTAGGTTATAGGTCAACGTTGATGTCGGAGTTTTTAGATCTTCTTCAGGCGTACAACTTGATTAAAAGTAAGAAAAAACAATGGCAATTGAACACGGAAGCGCTCAGCTAAAAATGCCGCAATCGGCCACCCTTCCAAGCAGTGGTTAAGCTAAACGTTGCTGGACAATCGCAAAGAGTTAACATTGCTTAGTCAAACTACTTCACGAGAACTTTCAATAAAAAAGTCTACATTTTGTTGTATGTCGTGACGAAAAAAAGGGTTAAACTTTTTCCATATCCAACATCAAAATAAGTAAGTAACATCAAAATGAAAAACATTTTACAAAGCATTACTCTAAATTCGAAACTAAAAATGAAAATAAAGCAGAGTAAAACATTGCAATAAATGTTTGAATAATAATATGAAACTTCTACAAAAGTTCCTTCATATAATTTGAGCATGTTCAAATTGTTCAAACTCAGTCGGCTACGATTACGCTACGGCGTAGCACTCGTAGTAATATACTACGATACTCCGTAGTCTCGCGGCGTAGCAAGTATTATTACTACGATTTTGCTACGTTTGTAGTTATGTTCGGTTTACGGCACTTATCGTTCTTTTAAAATGTTGGTTATATTTTTTATAGCATCGGATTTCCTGGTTATTATTAGATTTTGTACATAATATTATATAGATTGTGACGTAATCCTACTAATATTATAAATGCGAAAGTTTGTATGTATGGATGTATGGATGTATGGATGTATCCTACTAATATTATAAATGCGAAAGTTTGTATGTATGGATGTATGGATGTATGGATGTATGGATGTATGGATGTATGGATGTATGGATGTATGGATGTATGGATGTTTGTTACTCTTTCACGCAAAAACTACAGAACGGATTTGGATGAAACTCTACAGTAATGTAGGTTATACATCAGAATAACACATGGGATATATTTTATCCCGAAATTCCCGCGGGAACGGGAACAAAGCGGGTAACACCGTGGGGCGCGGCTATAGACTATATATAATACTAGCTGCGCCCCGCGGTTTAACCCGCTTTGTACCCGTTCCCGCGGGAATTTCGGGATAAAAATAGATGTTGGCCGATTCTCAGGCCTAACCGATATGTACACAAAATTTCATAAGAATCGGTCGAGCCGTTTCAGATGAGTTTAATTACGCACCCCGTGACACGAGAATAATATTAGATCCTACTACTATTATAAAGGCGAAAGTTTGTAAGTATGGATGTATGGATGTTTGTTACTCTTTCACGTAAAAACTACTGAATGGATTTGAATGAAACTTTACCACAATATAGCTTATACATCAGAATAACACATAGGCTATAGCTTATACATCAGAATAACACATAGGCTATCTATACTAATATTATAAAGAGGAAAGGTTTGATTTTTTGTTTGTTTGTTTGTTTGTTTGTTTGTTTCGAATAGGCTCTGAAACTACTGCACCGAATTAAAAAATTCTTTTACCATTCTAAAGCTACACTATCCCTGAGTGACATCCTACTATCCTACTAATATTATAAATGCGAAAGTTTGTATGTATGGATGTATGGATGTATGGATGTATGGATGTATGGATGTTTGTTACTCTTTCACGCAAAAACTACTGAACGGATTTGGATGAAACTCTACAGTAATGTAGGTTATACATCAGAATAACACATAGGCTATCTATACTATACTAATATTATAAAGAGGAAAGGTTTGATTTTTTGTTTGTTTGTTTGTTTGTTTCGAATAGGCTCTGAAACTACTGCACCGAATTAAAAAATTCTTTCACCATTCGAAAGCTACACTATCCCTGAGTGACATAAGCTATATTTATTTCCGAAATTCCCACGGGAACGGGCACAACGCGGGTATATGTAACCCAAGGTATGAAAAACATGCCTAAAAAAATTGGTTATTGGCGTGCGCTACTAAATCTATTGATGATACACAAAAACAATGTTCTACACAATCAAAGTACATATCATTGCGAACAAATAAGTTCGCGAGGGCATATGTCTAACTATTATAGTTAAGACACAATAACCGTTTTAAGTTAAAATTAATTAGTTAAAAAAGGAGTGTAATTTTAAGTTGATGATATTCATATGATGATATAAAATCGGACAGTTAGTTTCAGAGTTATGATGAGAAATATCACTACATAGTTTAAAATAAAGTCGTCTCTGTTTCGTGTCTGTTTGTCTGTATGCTTAAATCTTTAAAATTACGCAACGGATTTTGATGCGGTTTTTTTGTAATAGGTAGAGTGATTCAAGAGGAAGGTTTTTATGTAAAAAAATTCCCAAAATTCCCACGGGAACGGCCACAACGCGGGTAAAACCGCGGGGCGCTGCTTACAAAATAGTAATGCTCGATGGCGGGTCTCTTATGGCTACTTACTGTTTCGTGCGGTCAAAGCGCGCGGGGATATAGGTACCTACCTACGAACTACGAACGACGAAGACGTGCTATGTAGGTATTATCCCGAATTCTTCCTCACATGAAATCTTGATTGTGTATACATATATACTCGCGCGAGACATGTAATATTTTATCCCCAATTTCCCACTTGAAATTTTGATTGTGTATATTCCTGCGGGAGACACGCAATGTATTATCCCGATTTTCCTACATGAAATCTTGACTACCCGAAGCGAAGCGAGGGCGGGTCGCTAGTGTTAGATATTTTAACATCAGTCTTCTCGTGAGTGCCATCTACATTTTTAATTAAATATGCATTGGCTGTCAAAAAATGAACTTTAACTTTAAAGTATATGCACTAACTTCGTGCAACTTTATCTCAGATACTAAAAGCTTAAACCCATTGTCACCCCATAACAAGGGTACATGCATGTAATATGGCCAAGATACCGTCACAGGTGCGAGTTACTGCGACAAGCTATATAACAGCTATAAACAGCCATATAGATGATAACCAGTTAGCTAAAATATCCTGGTAAGATAATAATACAGAGTGGTAGGGTAAATATGGTACAGTATCTATATATATAAAAGGCGCACTTGACTGACGTATTGACTGAATAACTAAATAAATAATATAATGTAACCGAATGAGGCTACTTCCATTCTATTCCATGGGTAATTGAATATATAAAACCACTGTATACTATAAAACATAATATATTTACACACACATTTTAATACATGAACATAACAGACATTCCTTTGAATTTAAAATAAAGATATATAAACTTTATATCGTTATAATTACCTTATTATTAAGTAATTAATTCTTACACTTGAATCCTTACTTTAATTCTTTAAATCCCTTTTTTTCACACGTCCGTGTCCATCTAGAGTTCAATCAAGATTCCCGCCCTTTTATTCCCTTTTCCTCCAAAAGTTTGCGATGTAACTGAACCTCTTTTCATAAACATATAAAAAGTTTGCGATGTAACCGAACCTCTTTTCATAAACATATAAACCTCTTTTCTTTAAAACATACAAAATTCTGTCAATAATTTATTGAACCTAACACTCGACCATCCTGACAACGTACACGTCCTCGTGTACGCACGTCCTCAGGACGATCATCATGTAGGTAGCTAACCTAACACTCGGCTTTCTTGATTAAACTCGAAGAAGAAAAAAAAATGCATATTACAGAATATTCATATCTACTTACTAAATTATTTATATTAATATGTATTTGCAAACCCTCAATTCTTGCAAACAAATCATATTAACATGCCCATTCGAGTGTGCTTGTCATATTAGTGTGAACCCTCTATTCTCACAGCTAACATCACAAACACAATTTCAATCAAAGGTATCATCATCATCATCATCATCATCATCATCATGTATATATTAATGTAAGGTCCAATTATGAATAGACTAGATCTAGATTACAGATTAAAGTGATTGCATTGATAAATAGTTGCTAGAATAACTGTGAGTGAGTCGATCGATTTTAATAACTCTAGTTCCTTCAATTTATCTAAACTTCCAACGTCAGACGCTCGGTTGACGTTTCGTATAAAATCGCTCGACTTAAAAAAGTATTCAATTGACTAATGTTTGTCATCTGTGGCGATGTTATAAAAAGCCAATCCGTAACGCACGGAGCGCAGTCGAGTGCTCGCCGGCAACCTGTAAACACCTCGACGAACCTGTTACGAACGAATTATAGTGACTAACAAAGTAAAGATAATAAGGAATTACCAGTTGCAGTTTGATTTTGCCTACCGACCTTATAGGTCAGAAGTGGGATTACAAGGAAATATATTTTTTTCTTGCTACGCTCACGTCAGATTTTTTTTTTTTTTTTTTTTGGACTTTTCTGCTGATATACATTTTTTTTTTTTAAATTATTATTATTTACTACAATCTGTCTCCATCATGGGACATTCAGCAGTATGTTGGTTGGCGCTATAGCTGGCTCGCTAGGTATGTAACCTGTGTCACATCCACATTATTTAGACAAGTAGTTATATCGGCTGTGATTGGATTTGGTCCTGAGGTATTTTGCGCTTCAATCGTCGCGGTTTGTTGTGATTCTCCATTAGTGGCCGAGCCAGACTATTTGGGTGTTGTTGGATTCGTTCTTTATAGGACTTGGTATGGCGTATGATCTCCTGCTCCACAGTGGGCATTCGCAGGTCACGGTGTAGTAGTTCGTTGGGTACAATCCAGGGCGCGTTGCTTATCATACGCAGAGCTTTATTTTGAAACCGTCAGCAAAGGTTCCAGTAGTTAGTGATTCGGATGTCGGCAAGTCTGCAGTGAACAGTAAGTAGAGTATGGGACCCAGTACGCTACCTTGTGGCACTCCTGCCTGTATGGGACAAAGATCAGTTAAGACTTTGCCTCCAGTGATTCCATGATCTTATTTGCTAGTCTGTGCACTTGGTGGACAGTGGCATGTTTTCTGCGGAACCCAAACTGATGGTCAGGAATTAGTTTTTTTTTCTTCTTTGAGTATAGATAGGATTCGTTGCAGCAGTAGAGGTTCAAATATTTTGGATGGGATAGGTATGTAGCAGGCTTATGGGTCTATATGATTTTGTTTCTCCTAGTTTTTTGTCTGGTTTCAGTACCATTATAAATGGCGCAACCTTCCACTCCGGGGGAAAGAACTGCAGTCTTGTCATGGTGTTAAATAACGACGTCAGAAAAGTTATACCAGATTCTGTTAGTTCTTGTAATATGCGGTTTGTAATAAGGTCGTATCCTGGAATGCTTTGTCGATGAGCTCACGAAAGTGAGACCAGTTAGTTCTTTTATTATGCAGGACGCATTTTTTTTGGGCGCTCTCTTGGGCGCTAGTGTGTAGTTCTACTATGATTGGAGAGTGGTCTGAGGATAGATCCCAACAACTCCGACACGATATACTGTTATTGACGATTCCTTTGCTGACACAAAAATCGATAACATCCAGGATTTTTCTGTTGTCTGTTGGCCAGTAGGTTGGTTGAACAGACGATATCACGTTCATATTTCTTGAATGGATGCATGTAAAGAGTTCTCGTCCTCGGGGTAGGACAAGCCTAGAACCCCAAAACGTGTGCTTGGCATTATAGTCACCCCCCGCAATAAATCTGTCTCCAAGGGATTGAAAAAAAAAAAGTCATTAAACTCCGTTTCCTTAATTGTAAATCTCGGCGGACAGTAGAGGGCCGATACTGTAATGTCACTGACCCAGTCCGTTACTACGACGTTTGTTGACTGGATGAAGTTTTTACAGTAACCTTGTAGTACGTGATGCTTGATGTTAGCCCTGATGAGTACAGCAGACCCTCCATGAACTTTGTCGTCAGGGTGGTTAGTGTGATACATTGTATCCAAGTATCCTGAAGTAGCTTTCGGATGTGAAGTGAGTTTCTGAGATTAGTAAGACATTTAAGTGGTGACATTTTAAGACATTTTTAAGAATATTTTTAACCTTTCCGAGTGATTTGACAAGCAATTAGCAGTCCAAACACCTAATTTTAGTGCTGTCTTTATATGGATGTGAGACGTGGATGATGACTCACGGGATAGGGAGAGGTTAGAAGCGTTTGAGATGTGGTGTTGGCGTAGGATGGAAAGGATTAGTTGGACGGAAAGGGTGACAAATGAAAAAGTATTAGAATTGGTGAGAGAGAGTAGAACATTACTTGAGATAATAGAAAATAGGAGAGGGAAGATGATAGGACATCTCATACGACATGACAGATTCATAAATAATATCATGGAAGGTAAAGTTGAAGGAAAGCGAGGTAGAGGAAGGCGTAGAATGAGTTACATGAGTCAGATTAAAGAAAAAGTGTCTGTCATGTCTTATAGAGATGTGAAGGAACTCGCACTGAATAGGAATAGATGGAGAAGTCTCACCGACAAGAGCCTTGCTCTTAAATGTATGATGATGAATGTAATGACATTTTTAAATTAGAGTGGTTAACGTTTGGGTCATAATTAGCATTTGGTTCATCAGGGCAACCAGTGTCTCCGTAATGTCTTCGTACTCATTGGTTTTTTTTTTGGTTGTCATCTTCGACGTTAGCGGTTCGCGTCGTAGATTGTTTGGGGAGTTCTTTTGTGACTGATGCGTACGATTTTTCGTTATTTGTTGTTTTTTTTGTAGGTGCTTGATCAACGCTCGTAAGTCTTCTTTTGTGTTGGGTGGTTCGGGGAGGATATCGAACTTTCAACAGCTCCTTGTATACTGCACAGCCTTTGTAGTTAGCTGGGTGGTTCCCCTCACAGAGGACGCATTTAACCTGGTTTGATCTTTCTTTCCGTGGGCAATGTGAAGTGTGAGGCGAACCTGCACATTTGACACATCTGGGCTTTCTATTGCAGAACTTTTGGGTGTGATTATAATCTTGGCAATTAGTGCATTGAAGGATTAATCGCTTAGGTCTGGGTGCTTCAAACAATATGCGACGTTGTAACAGATTTTGTGCTATATATATCTTTACTAGCTGCGCCCCGCGGTTTCACCCGCGTTGTACCCGTTCCCGCGGGAATTTCGGGATGAAAAATAGATGTTGGCCGATTCTCAGACCTACTCAATATGCTCTCAAAATTTCATGAGAATCGGTCAAGCCGTTTCGGAGGAGTACGGGAACGAACATTGTGACACGAGAATTTTATATATAAGATTATTTTCACGGGGAACATCGAACTAGAACTAGTTCCACATTGGTTACGCCTGTTTTGTTCTTGAATTTTGGATGTTCCAGACATTTGTTACTTTATGGCCAAGTTTTTCAATAGCTATTTTTATTTCTTCTTTATCTGTCGATGCGTGTAAATTTTTGAGCACCTCTCTAAAACTGCGATCTTGTTTAGGCTGGTAACTGAAAAATTCTATGTCTTTAGCTTTCAGTTCTTTGTAAATAGTGGAGTACGATTCTGCTGTGTTAGGTTGTATTTTAACTTTGTCGTTTCTCAGTACTTTTGTTTTATACTCTCCTTTTGCAACCTCTTCTAATAATTTTAGTAAGGGTTGGATATTTTTGACGCCGTCAATAAACAGTGGAGGGGGTCTCAAAGATTTTGGTGCTTGTACATCGGGTCTATCGTCGAGTCCGGTGAAACTGGAAACTGTTGGATGTTGGTACTGCTGGTACTGCTAGCCAGTAATTCAATTTTGTTTGTTTTTGGCTAAGCATTATTGTGTCTGGGCTGGATCTTTGCCTTTTGCCATAGTGCACTTCTGTGAACTGTGGTTCCTCAGGATTCTCTATCTGTTTCATCCGGTAGATCAATGGTCACTTTGTCATGATTAGTTGTTCCGCTAAAGGAACTTGATCTTGGCCGATTTATAAACATTCCTTTGTGGAAGAGTTGTAAGTTTGTGAAATAGACACAGATGTGAAAGTTCCAGATTACACTGAGAATGGGTGATAACGTAGAGACCCAAGTTTCAAATGGTGGAAGAGGGGAAAAGACCCGAGGTTACAGGGTAAACGGTAATGGAGGTTTGCTAAGTCCGAGAGGACCGATGCATTCTAATAATGGAGGTTTGCTAAGTCCGAGAGGACCGATGCATTCGGAAAATGGAGGTTTGCTAAGTCCGAGAGGACCGATGCATTCTAATAATGGAGGTTTGCTAAGTCCGAGAGGACCGATGCATTCGGAAAATGGAGGTTTGCTAAGTCCGAGAGGACCGATGCATTCTAATAATGGAGGTTTGCTAAGTCCGAGAGGACCGATGCATTCGGAAAATGGAGGTTTGCTAAGTCCGAGAGGACCGATGCATTCTAAATAATGGAGGTTTGCTAAGTCCGAGAGGACCGATGCATTCTAATAATGGAGGTTTGCTAAGTCCGAGAGGACCGATGCATTCTAATAATGGAGGTTTGCTACGTCCGAGAGGACCGATGCATTCGGAAAATGGAGGTTTGCTAAGTCCGAGAGGATCGATGCATTCGGAAAATGGAGGTTTGCTAAGTCCGAGAGGACCGATGCATTCGGAAAATGGAGGTTTGTTAAGTCCGAGAGGACCAAGGCATTCTGATAACGGAGGTTGGCTAAGTCCAATACTGTACTCGGGGTTTTGATTCGATTCCAGATTTGACAATTTCAGTGTTGCAACATTATGACAAGTACTAAATAGTGACGTTGCGAAATTATTCGATATGGAAATGGAATATTTCCGGATCGACTCTTCTCGTTAATAATTTTACTCTCGTAAACTAAGTATAATAAATTAAATATTTCTGAACCGATAATTTAGTTTTGACGATTAATTAACGACCTGAGACTTTTCTTTTATAATTGTGTGTGAAATAAATAAAAAAATGTGATCATGAAGGAACATGACAAATAAAACAGATAGATGTATTATGGTAATAATTATTAAATTAAAACTATAAACGTAACAACAAGCACAACGTAACAACACTTTAACAAAATATCGATTCGCAACGAAATAAGATATTCGTATCACTACACTACACTATTATATGTGGTATCATTATTTCACAGAATGACAGTAGCTAATGTCGAATCTGGAGTCGAGTTAGGATTCCGAGTGTAGGAACTATGCATTCTACAAGGAGAGACCGGAGAAGAATAGAGATTTTAGGGCAAGAGGTAGAGAATAATATGGGAAATGGCAGTCATCAATCGAGACGAAGGAGATTGGAAAAAAAGGAATATTTCTGAAAGGAGGGGATCAAAACGCAGGCGATTCTTATTATTATAGATTAAATCATTTGGTATGTACATTTCATTAGATAGTAAACTAAGATTCTGCCAGATTTTATAATTGTTCTTATGTGCGTGTTACATCAGTTGATTATGTTTAGAAATATGTGTATTATAGATTAAATTATTTGTTGTTTACATTTCATTAGAAGCGCAAGGGACTCGCGCTATGCAGTATGGCCGAGCTGTAAGGTCCAATTATGAATAGACTAGATCTAGATTACAGATTAAAGTGATTGCATTGATAAATAGTTGCTAGAATAACTGTGAGTGAGTCGATCGATTTTAATAACTCTAGTTCCTTCAATTTATCTAAACTTCCAACGTCAGACGCTCGGTTGACGTTTCGTATAAAATCGCTCGACTTAAAAAAGTATTCAATTGACTAATGTTTGTCATCTGTGGCGATGTTATAAAAAGCCAATCCGTAACGCACGGAGCGCAGTCGAGTGCTCGCCGGCAACCTGTAAACACCTCGACGAACCTGTTACGAACGAATTATAGTGACTAACAAAGTAAAGATAATAAGGAATTACCAGTTGCAGTTTGATTTTGCCTACCGACCTTATATTAATATGTATTTGCAAACCCTCAATTCTTGCAAACAAATCATATTAACATGCCCAATCGAGTGTGCTTGTCATATTAGTGTGAACCCTCTATTCTCACAGCTAACATCACAAACACAATTTCAATCAAAGTTATCATCATCATCATCATCATGTATATATCATCATCATGTATATATTAATATGTATTTGCAAACCCTCAATTCTTGCAAACAAATCATATTAACATGCCCATTCGAGTGTGCTTGTCATATTAGTGTGAACCCTCTATTCTCACACCTAACATCACAAACACAATTTCAATCAAAGGTATCATCATCATCATCATCATCATCATCGTCATCATCATGTATATATCACCATCATCATGTACATATCATCATCATCATCATGTACATGTCATCATCATCATGTATATATCATCATCATCATGTATATATCATCATCACCATGTATATATCATCATCATCATGTATATATCATCATCACCATGTAAATATCATCATCATCATGTCTAGATCATCATCACCATGTACATATCATCATCATCATATATATATCATCATCATCATGTACATATCATCATCATCATGTATATATCATCATCATCATGTATATATCATCATCATCACGTATATATCATCATCATCATGTAGGTACATATCATCATCACCATGTATATATCATCATCATCATGTACATATCATCATCATGTACATATCATCATCATCATGTACATATCATCATCATCATGTATATATCATCATCATCATGTATGTATATATCATCATCATCACGTACATATCATCATTATCATGTACATATCATCATCATCATGTATATATCATCATCATCATGTACATATCGACATCATCATGTACATATCATCATCATCATGTATATATCATCATCATCATGTATATATCATCATCATCATGTACATATCATCATCATCATGTATATATCATCATCATCATGTATATATCATCATCATCACGTACATATCATCATTATCATGTACATATCATCATCATCATGTATATATCATCATCATCATGTACATATCATCATCATCATGTACATATCATCATCATCATTTACTTGTAAGGCAGCCACATGAATCCAGAACGACATGCGATCAGCTGCTACTGTTGTTTTACTGGTGAGCCCCGGCACAGCTGCAACTCGGTAACGGTCATAACCCTTATATTTCAACAACTCTATACGGCCCTACATATGAAGGTAACTACTTTTGCTTCTACCATCATTGTTAAAATTAGCCTTGGTCAGCTTTACGAGATCCCCCTCATTATATTGTTTAGAAGGTCGCCTATTTTGCTCATATTATCGTTCTTTCTGCTTTACCTGTGCGGCATCAATGTTATTCTTGACCGATTCTCTTATAACTAGCATCGTATTATCTCTTGTTTCGGTTACTACCTCATTGAGTCTGATCACTATATGATATTATAAACATCTTTAACAGAAAAAGAAGGACTACGTGACCTTTTGTCTTCCTGTCGCGCCGCCGCTGCTGGGGCCGCGCCGGCCGCTAGACCGCGTTCACGCTGGCGACTTCGCATGCGTTCCTGACTGATTCCCTCTTCAAGCCTGCACAGCTGTTTCCGTAATTGCAGTAGTTCCTCTACGCGGTTGCTTGAAGGTCCACTGCCACTCCGTCCATCGCGCGTGCGGTCCTGTTCTTCTGAACGCCGCTTGAAAACCGGGCTGGGACTGCGCGCTCTCGTAGGACGACTTCTGCCACGATCATCTTCATCCCCCACTCTAGACCGCTTACGACGCCAATGATCCGGTGTCCTCAACCGGCGCCGACTTGCACGTCGACTCCTGCTCCGACTAAACTTTGACCCTTCAGCCCTCGCGCCGACATCACCTCGAGCGTGGTCCGGTGTTATCGACCAGCGTCGAGGTAAGGTGTCATTTCCGCGTGGCATTTATCTGAAACTCGTTATTAGGGGTTAAATTCAGATCAGACCCGTTGCTTCGCAGTTAGAAATTGTCGTAAACGCCCACACAATTCAACGTGATAAAAATCCAAGAAATATCTTTTAATTATTTTTCTGAATACATACTAAAACATGCAATACACAAAGCAGGCGGTATCCCACTTCTGAAATGTAACCGAATGAGGCTACTTCCATTCTATTCCATGGGTAATTGAATATATAAAACCACTGTATACTATAAAACATAATATATTTACACACACATTTTAATACATGAACATAACAGACATTCCTTTGAATTTAACATAAAGATATATAAACTTTATATCGTTATAATTACCTTATTATTAAGTAATTAATTCTTACACTTGAATCCTTACTTTAATTCTTTAAATCCCTTTTTTTCACACGTCCGTGTCCATCTAGAGTTCAATCAAGATTCCCGCCCTTTTATTCCCTTTTCCTCCAAAAGTTTGCGATGTAACTGAACCTCTTTTCATAAACATATAAAAAGTTTGCGATGTAACCGAACCTCTTTTCATAAACATATAAACCTCTTTTCTTTAAAACATACAAAATTCTGTTAATAATTTATTGAACCTAACAATATTACCCGGACAAATTTACACACAGTTAGTTAGACCCAAACTAAGCTTGTATAATGGAATCTAACTAACTGATACTACTACTTATACATACACAAATACTTAATAGTAATATATAATTGACACTCAAACGTCGCCGCCAACAACTATGTCTGAACATATTGTTGACTCCGGGCGGGTATCGAACCCGCAACCCCCGACACAGTAAGCGCTCTCACATGCCACTGTGACTTATATATCAACGCATAGCCGAAACTGATGGACCTAGGAACTTGAAATTTGGTACAGAGGTTCCATAAAAAAATAAAAATGTCCCAAAATATCATACAGCAATAAGCAATACAAATTGCCCAAAAAAAAATTACCCAAAATGTTTTATTATTAAGACTTATTCTTCCATTACGAAACGGCACAAACTCGGTGCATTTACCCTAATGAACAGGTGGCTCTTAACAATTTGTATTGTATTATTTAGGCGTTAGTATAATTAGGACAAATGTCCTGTTTAAATGAAACGTATGGCTATGATAATTAGGTGCAAATTACGTCTTAATTTAATAACTGCTATTTCGTATACACGGTATGTAATTTGTGTTTGAAGTCGAAAGTGTCATTTTGTTTTGTATTTTACTGGTTTCTTTGGTTGTATAAAGATGATTGTATAAGTTTGTTATATTGTATCGCAAATGCTTTATCTAATTATGATTACTCGATTGAATTTATTAAGCCACATGCAGTTAAGCTATTAGTTAGATGGAAGGGCTAACGTCCGTCCTCTGAGACCTCAAAGGCTTCCTTAGCAGAGATGACTGATTTTAATGACTAATTTTGCCACGTAATTTATGAAAAATTACGTTAAATAGTTAAGTGTCGATTTAATGGACATTTCTGAGTGCGGCAGTTAGGGCCATTATTGCGGGAACGGGTACAACGCGGGTGACACCATGGGGCACTGCTAGTATTGTTATTAATTGGAAGCACTTTTGATGGGAATCGTCGAGTTATATATTGTTCATTTCATTCAGTTTCATACACTGGTCGTTTATTGAAGGAGAGGTTTCAAAGCGAAGAAAATAATGAAAATCCATCAATAGAATTGCCTAAGGTAACCTGTCGCTCACTGAAAATATCAGTACAATGAAGTGTATTAGGTGTTATCACCGCCACACTACTGTAAATTTTGATTAAATACAATCGTATAACCTTAAATGTTAAACGACCAATCACACTTCGTCACCACACTAAATATACAACATACACCTTAATAGTGCAGCTACAAGGACGAAATTGGCTTGTTATTTAATTAAAGTGGTACTACTAGATAACCTTATATGTACCAATTTGAGAAGACAACCGCGTGTGAACTAATTCTCCTATGTTGGTACCAGATGGCGCTGCAGGCGGCCATTACTGTATGTCATCTCTTAACTGCATAGGGATGGGAAAAGATGTGGGGATTGTCGATAAAAAACCTTTTTTAAGTGGATATCACTTTGAACTGGGCTTGTAGAGTTTTTTTTACTAGAAGATGGAACATATTCTTTTTTCAAATTTAAAAGATGGAGTCGATGATTATTTCTCTTATACAGGGTGTAATCGTTAAGTGTGCACAGGCGATTATTCCGTAACTATTGCAGATATCAAAAAACTTTAAACTGATATCGAAAGTACTTTACCTAATGAGTAAAATGACATTAATAACTTTTTTAAAATAAAACGAGAAATATCCAAAAAAAATACATTAATCACTCCCATACATTTTATTTCTTAGTAAGTACAAAATTTTGTATTCAAAGCATATGTTCGAAGTGACGTCCTCCTTGTGCAATACAATGACGAGCTCTAATGGCTTAATAGCCAATAATAGTGCAACCCCTTGGCCTGCCAGATCCCCGGATCTCACGCCTTGTGATTTCTTCCTATGGGGATTTGTCAAAGACCACGTGTACGCTGAGAGAGTACACAGCCTAGAAGAGTTACAGAATCGTGTACGTCGTGCAATTGCTTTAATTACTCCGCAAATGTTAAGGAAAGTTCATTTAGAAACTGTAAATAGAGCTCGTCATTGTATTGCACAAGGAGGACGTCACTTCCAACATATGCTTTGAATACAAAATTTTGTACTTACTAAGAAATAAAATGTATGGGAGTGATTAATGTATTTTTTTTGGATATTTCTCGTTTTATTTTAAAAAAGTTATTAATGTAATTTTACTCATTAGGTAAAGTACTTTCGATATCAGTTTAAAGTTTTTTGATATCTGCAATAGTTACGGAATAATCGCCTGTGCACACTTAACGATTACACCCTGTATAAGGTCGTGCTATTTAGTTTTGAATAACATCATTGTAATGGAAAATATATTGTACACACTCCTGCCTAGCCGAATGCTTTGGAGTCGATTCCTGGACAGAATAAAATAAGGGATTTTTCATCATCAAACCACATGCTAACCATCCTTATTAATCACTTATCATCTTAATCATCTTCGCTAATTGAAGGGATTTTTATCTACAATGACACCCAACAATCAATTACTTAATTATACTTTTTGTACTACATTTTTTATTTTACATTAATACTTATCTCAGAAACTCAAACCAAACCAGTTAAACCCAATACATTACTCAACCATCTCAAAACCTGTCGATATAAATTATTACCCAAACGAAGGTAAATTATCGATAACAATGAATCACGTCACTATAAGCAACGCTTGCTGTCTAAAAGCTATTAGCAGTTCGCGACGGAAAGCGCACCTGTGACTGTCATTTCCTCCAAAGAGATTACGTACAAGGCATTAACTTACCTCTATATACCCTCAGAACTGTCTATACAATTACACGGTTCATAAAATCTTCAAGAAACGGCCGACCGCAACTTTTTATAGCACATCTCAAATATTTGGGTTTATCGATCATTTGTTTTATGGTACATCACTAAAATTTTAGTTTGGAGATGGAATTTTTGAATTGAAATGTTTTTGGTATGGTTACATCACTAAAATTAGGTAGCTTTTAGAGATGATATTTTTGAACTAAATTCTCGTATTTTTGGTCTAAGCTTAGAAGTAATATGGAGATATGGGACCTTTATTATTATGAAAAGTAAAGTTGTTCTTACCCTTTGAATAAACAGGAAATTCCATATATTATTCTGTGTTATTTCTTGTATCTTGTGACATTTTCGAAGAAAAGTTCATGATTAACTTTTGAGATATTTTTAAAATTGTGTTCAACTAAATTGTTAATTGTGTGTGAACTATACCTAATGATTAATCACGATAATCACAAATTAAGAACCATTGTCAATTAATCACGAACATATTTATTTATTTAAGGACAACCAGTGAAAGATACATTAAACCTATAAATAAAACTTAGCACTAAATTAAACACCTAAATGCCCTCTCTATAGGTGCCACAACATGCGTAACTTATACACACTTAATACTACAAGTAAAATATGACATCCTACTAATATTATAAATGTGAAAGTTTGTGAGGATGGATGTATGTTTGTTGCTCTTTCACGCAAAAACTACTGAACGGATTTAGATGAAACTTTACAGTAATATAGGTTATACATCAGAATAACACAAGGGATACATTTTACCCCGAAATTCCCACGCGAACGGGCAGAACGCAGGTGATACCGCGGGGCGCAGCTAGTGCTTTATGAATAAAACAAGAATTACAAACAAAACACAATTAAACTATAAAAGAAAAACTATCGCGTAATAAAAGCCGTAAATAACAGAAGCCGTACCAAACTTAAACGGCCAAACCATTTCTAAGATGCTTATGTAAACGGAAAATTTTAAACGCCCTTTGTTTATAATTGAACTAGTAAAATTAGTAAGACATAATATTGTATTGCAAATCATTATAATTTTATCATTCCTTAGATAAATGCATCCATCAGGATATTTGTATGTTTGTGACTCTTTCACGAAAAAACTACTGGACGGATTTAGATGAAACTTTACAGTAATATAGGTTATACATCAGAATAACATATGGGATACATTTTATCCCGAAATTCCCACAGAAACGGGTAAACGCGGGTAACACCGCGGGGCGCAACTAGTGTACATATACTCGTATCTCTCACACCCACGCTGTTCCATTTTGGGTAAAAATTGAAATACCGTTTCTATCCTTTAAGATTTACCATACATTAACCCAGTCACCGTTTAAATTATACTTTAAACTTTTAGTTAAAGCCACCGCATCGAGTTTTCACTTGAGACTTTTAAACGCGGAATAAATCTGCGAAACACCGGATTGTTGGGGGAAATTTATGTGTGGTACAAAGTATACTACTGTGTGTATTTCATGAGAGATAGACACTGATAGATGTTTGTTTGGCGTAAGTGCCTTTAATCAGAGCCGTCAAATCCTTCCTTAATAGAGATTTAATGAGTGATTTTGACATGTAATGTATGAAAAATTACGTCAAGTAATTAAGTGTCGATTTAATTGACGTCTTTGAGTGCAGTAGTTAGAGCAAATACGGTCTTCCAGTTAATCGTTAGAAAATGTCGGAGGCCGGTTTGTTTGATCGCGTTTATTTCAGAAACTACAAATGCGATTAGAATAATTATTTTGTAATTAATAGCCACATTCAACAGAAAGGTATAACAAAACAAAAAGGAACTAAAATCTATACTAATATTATAAAGCTGAAGAGTTTGTTTTGTTTGTTTGTTTGTTTGTTTGTTTATTTGTTTGTTTGTTTGTTTGTTTGTTTGTTTAAACGCGCTAATCTCAGAAACTACTGAACCGATTTGAATAATTATTTTTGTAATAGATAGCCACATTCAACGGGAAGGTTATAGGCTATTTTTCATCCTGAAATTCCTACGGGAACGGGTACAACGCGGGTAAAACCGCGGGGCGCTGCTAGTTCAGTATACAACTGCACATTCTACTCACACATACACGCTTACAGTCTTTTTTTGTTTTCAATTCAGATCAAAAGTAGAGAAAGTAAATTACCAGTTTAATTCGAATTAATATTGAAGTTTGTAAATTAAGGCACAAATTAAACCCCGTCAAGATTTATAGAAACTTCAGAATATTGAATTACAATATTTCTCCATTAAAAGTTAACAAATCAGAGTTTCAAAATAAGCTTTTAAGTACGAATAAATAATGGGACCAAGTAATTATTAAACGTTTTGTAACTTTTAAAGTCACTTTCTTTAATTTATATGCTTTGAGAAGTTAGTTCTTATACAAAGTATTTTAAAGTAATTACCAGTAGCGTTCTGCGGTTTTACTCCGTGGTCGTATGGTTTGAACGCTCGGCTCACGATCCGCAGGTACCGGGTTCGATTCCCGGTGGGGACAATATCTCACAAAAATTTCTTTGTAAGACTGCCCTCAGTTTGTTTAGAGCATTGCAGGCTGAATCAGCTGATTGCCCGAAAAGTAAGATGATTTCGTGCTTCGGAGGGCACGTTGAGCAGTCGGCCTCGGTTACTTTCTACGGATAGTAGCCGTTAGATGACCCTTGTCAGAAGCCTTTGGCGGCTCAATAACCTAACACCAGGATTGGTCAGGGTGACCATCCACTCGATGAAGAAGAAGGCTCGTATTTATATTTGTTTCTATAAAATAAAACGCTTACAACCTTTATTATTACTTTATTTATCTGTTGAAGAAAATCGAAAATAGCTTTAAAATGTATAATATTTGACTGTATTTAAGACACATATGATGATGCAAGGACCTCGATTCATGAGTTCATGAGAGAAGAACGGGCACAACGCGGGTAAAACCACGGGGCGCGGCAAGTATAGTATAAAACAAAGTCGCTTCCCGCTGTCTGTTCCTATGTATGCTTAGATCTTTAAAACTACACAATGGATTTTGATGCAGTTTTTTAAATAGATAGTGTTTCAAGACAAAGGTTTGTATGTATAAAAATTCCCGAAATTCCCACGGGAACGAGCACAACGCGGGTAAAACCGCAGGGCACAGCTAGTACTGAAATAACCAATACACTTAAAAGTAGAGTAGTACGGTAATAGTCTTTACTTAAAAGCTCTAACATAAAAATAATCCGAGAGAAAGTTGGAAAGGAAACTTCTAAAGAGACTTAAAATTTCAATTCCGATATCTTAAAAGGATTTAGCGATTCAACGGATTTTCAATGACTTTAGTCTTAAGAGTTAAAAAGTTTTATTATGAAAAAGGAATTCTGGGTGTTTTAACGTTTGATTTAAATGTATAAGTGTCAATAAAATGACGGTAGTATAACAGGGAATCATTCATTCATTCATTTTGAGTAAGTCATTGGTTAATCCTGGTGTCCGAGTTTCTAGACCGCCTAAGGCCGATATGGTCTGACGATTGCAGCAACCGAGACCGACTGCTTAGCGTGCCCTCCGAAGCACGGTAGCGGTCAGATAGAAATACCATTATCGGCCATTCATACAAGTAGGGGTCGAGCTGCACGTTGCTTAACAATTGCAATTAAATAACATCGCTTAAAGCAGGGATCGAAGTTAAGAAATAAGTTTTATTCAGTAAGTATTTTGCTGTGGCAATACACATACTTGTCTGTTTTTTGTTACATAGCATTCAAATGCAAATTAATATCCATACAAAAGCGAAACATCGCGGGCGCCCGCGGCGTGCGCACGCCGCGTGTGGCTTCATACAAGAGTGAACTGACGCGGGTGCACGCGACGGGCGCACGCTTAACGCATATTGACCCAAATACTTTTACAAGTAAAACAACAATTCCTTGTAATTACATTTCAAAACTCATCCTTATCTCAAATCGATTTATGTTATCTGAAAACACATTTTCTTACAGTATTTTTGCGATATCAGTTACCTGAATCTATGCAAAGGAACGAAACCATTTTGCTCATGAATAATTCATATTTACATCTCTACTGCGTTTTGGGGTTGCCATTGTAATAGCAAAATTGTCTCCTTTTATTTTTTATTGTGCCCACGAAATTGTGTTCGGATAAATTTATTTTTATTGAATTTTGGGAGGGATTGTTATTTTGACACATTTGTTTATTTTTTCTTTGTTTATTTTTCGTATTAAAATGCTCGTTAAAGTCTTGTATTACGGTAAACTTATATTGCATAACATTTGTAATTGCAAACATAAATTAATATGTACAAGAGTACAAGGCTTATTCAGACCAACACTAAAATTTAAGTAAGTAAGTAAGTAAAGGTGGGAGTCTTTGGACCGCCTAAAGGCCTCCGATTTAGTCTATCGATTGGAACAACGGGGACCGACAATTTAACGTGTCCTCCGAAGCACAGTAACGCTCAGATAGAAATGCCACTATCGGCCACCCATCCAAGTAGGGGTCGAGCTACACATTGCTTAACAATCGCAATGAGATATCATCGCAAGCTACTCCACGAGCGCTGCAATGATTAAAGTGTCGATTTTATAAACGTCTCTGAGTACAGAAGTAATTAGTATAGAACCACGAGCGCTGCAATGATTAAAGTGTCGATTTTATAAACTTCTCTGAGTACAGTAGTATAAAACGAAAAAACAATCTCGAATCAAAATATACGTTTTAATCTGACCTTCTCATACAATGTTTCGTGGTTCAAGGTCTTTCCAATAAAAATATACGTAACAATACAATAGCAACAATATTTGTTCGATCCTAAAACTCCACTCGTAATATCTTAAAATATTCGCACTTGCTAAAAGCTTTGCTCTCCTAAAATTCGAACAAAAGTAATAACCAACATAAAGAAATTTTATAACTCGCACAACCCATATGGCGGGAAAGAAACTCCAATAAAAAGAAAATTTACCCCAAATTTGTGGTAAAATTTTATACACTAGCAACATTACTGATACAAGTGCAAAGTGTTCGGAAGAAATAAATCGGATATAAAATACGGAACGGAGTTTATCTCGTTTTCTTTTTATATTTCCAAGTTTTTGTTTGTTGCTTTGTGTGTACATTACCCGGTGTTCTAGTTAGAGTTACCACATTCAATACTCCTTTAAATTACGTGAATTATACATGTTTATAAATGGAATGGTAGTTCTGAAAAATCAATAAATGCCGCACATAGAGGCGTCCATTAAACCGACACTACTATATCGGGGGTTGTAGGTTCGATTCCCGACCGGAGTCAACAATATGTGAAGAAATACCTAGTTGTTGTCGACGACCTCTGGGTGTCAATTATATTTTCATATATAATATAGTATTTGTGTATGTTTGTGTAGTAGTATCAGTGAGTTTGATTTCATAATAAAAGCTTAGAGCTTACTTTGGGTCTAATTAACCGTCTAATTAGTCCGGGTATATATTATATTATTATATAGGTGAAATAATGTCGAATACAATATATTTTCCAGGAATACCAACCGAATGCAGCACGCTCAAATGAAGTATGTGCAAACTACGTCTGGATAGCTTCAGTTCATTGTTACGTCATTTTGTTTACTGAAAATTTTATATACTGACTAAAACGAATTCCCTGAATTAAAGCTATGAAAACTCCACCTGACTCTCATACCTTAGCTATGCTCGTGACGTAGTTTGACAAAGGGTTGCTTCAGCTTACGATCACGCACCAGTTTACGTCAATCCCAAAATGTTAGTCTCGACAGACGTAAGATAATGCAAAAATCAGCGGCTCGAGCTCTACTTGGATGAGTGACCAATAGTGTCGTTTCTACTCAAGCGTACATTGTCAGTACCTTTATACAATACGAGCATTAGGCAAGCGAGGTGATTACGCTTATTCCTCCTGTACTGATATCTTCAGTAAGATAGGCCTTTTCCCAGCAGTGGGACATTACAGGCTAATACTACGTTAAGCCGTCGGTCCCGGTTACTTTCTACGGATAGTAGTCGTTACATGAGCCATGTCAGAGGCCTTTGGCGGCTTAATAACTCGGACACCAGGATTGGTCAGGTTGACCATCCATTCGATGAAGAAGAAGACTACTATTACTACTTCTACACGACAATAGTTATTAAATGACTTTTAAGATAGAACTTTAAAAATAAAATGCAGAAAACAATATATAACACCTCCAAATAAATCATATT
Organism: Cyclophora punctaria; assembly: GCA_951394245.1. Taxonomy (NCBI): domain Eukaryota; kingdom Metazoa; phylum Arthropoda; class Insecta; order Lepidoptera; family Geometridae; genus Cyclophora; species Cyclophora punctaria. Next base: position 2,783,171 of record OX596191.1, on the reverse strand, counting down.
GTAACATTCAAAGCAACAGATTCAAGGTACCTCTCAAATTTTCATTATCACAAACACAAGAAAAGGCAAGTAAATTATAACAATATTGCGTATAATACAAGGTTGTTGATAACATAATTTCGTTGGGAACAATGGCTGGGAACATGGTGCTTCTGAATTTATTGTTCTTGTTACAATCTGTATTGTTTAGACCCTGAAAAGCCTCTTACGTCGGTGTATTTACAACTCTCAGGGTAGCGGTGTAGTGTTAGAAATTATATCTTTCATAATTCATTGGTTAGTTTAGGCGCTCGTATCTTCTAGTTTCAAAATACACTTGTTTTGAATTACTTATGTTATTATACAACGTGAATTACGTATAGAATGTATGATACCTAAATAATATTTTGGTCTATTATTATAAATATAGCTTCTAGAAGGAGACAATCGGCTTGCATAGATTTCGTAGAGCGTTATCTCTGTCACACGCTATCTAGTAAAGTTTGACATATTGACATGATGACCAATCTCTCTCAACCTCTCAATCCCTATTCCAAAATGGTTCTCATCCCATCTATACTAATAATGGTAAAGGTGAATTTAATATTTGTTTGTATGAACTTGCTAATCTCAGACATTCGAATTATTATTCGAAAAAACCATCTTCTTTATCCTGGGAACGGGCACAACGCAGTCAAAACCGCGGAACTCTGCTAGCATAAATTAAACACCGCCCCTCCACCATTATCACATTATTGAAATCGGTAGATAAGTATTATTTATTCAAGGAATAAGTTACATACAATACATGCCATAATATAAATCCATCTGGATCACAAACCTCCCAAGGTTACATTGATAAATCATACTTCACTAAATACTCGAGTCAGACAATGGATTAGTTTGTAATCTACAGAATTAGTGGCTTGTCTCCACTCAATTGACAATCATTGCGCTAAGTTTGAGTTATTAACTATTAACGACTATACGTATGTGAGATCAATTGTTACAGCACCCTGCGGTTTTGTTTCTGCACTAAGTTCTGTTCGTACCTGTAGAAATTTCGGGATAAAGATAGCTTAAAACCGTTCTAATTTAGTGTAGATGATATTCGGTCACCGAAGTATGCATATTATAGAAAAAATCGTAATTGTAGAATAACGTCAATAATATGATCACACTTTAGCATAACATAATAACAAACACTCCAAATTATTATATATTCTGTTCGTTGTTTGTGAGTAAGGTCAACCCTAGTGTCAGAGCTTTTAGACCACCTCAAGGCCTCCGTAATATTCTACTAAAAGCTTACATTAACAATTAAGTTCATTGTCTAAGTGCTTCCAAAGTTCAATAACCCAAGCTTTTAGTTAGTATCGACGTACACCTTGACTATACCCCTTTTTTAATCTAAGATAAAGTACATTGAATGCTTTAACGTCACTTAAAATCTACAAAATAACTTTTACTCTCAACTCCACCTTATTGTCTAAAAAATAAAGTCCAATATTCAGAATTATACACCAAAAGAAAATTGCACCATAATCAGCGAAGCCAACCTGATAATGCGTTTGGAAAAGCTTTTATTTCCTCAGTACTAAGGGCGATTATTGAGTGAGATTAATGGTGGAAATAAAATTGCTTTTTCCGTATCTTTAGACAGGAGACACGACAATAGGGCTTTCTGTTTTACCGGTCGCTGAACGATAGGGGCGGTGATGTAGTGATAAGCGGTAGCGATATTTGTACTATACTTAGGTTATGTTAAAGAGTATTAGGCTAGCGAAAGGTAGAACTTACCTTTTGCACGATGAAGCAAAATCTGATAATATTATTGTTAAGAACAACTCCTTAAACAAACAAACCAGATTAAAATTATCTTGTTTTGGAGCTAAATACACACATGACACTTAATATAGACGTCTTTGCTACTAGCATATGTTTATTATTCCGGCGTATAAAGAATGTTACACAACGATGCCATATGAATAAATTGGACCTGATATAATGGAGATAGGTTCTACTATGATAAAACATAAAGCATTAAAGTTTCCTTCACATTGCCTAATCGTGGAAAGCACTGTATACAGTATACTCTTAATAATATCCTAAACTAGCAGTGCCCCGCGGTTTTACCCACGTTGTGCCCGTTCCCGTAGGAAATCCGGGATAAAATGTAGCCTATAGCCTTCCTCGATAAATAGACTATCTAACAGTGAAAGAATTATTCAAATCGGTTCAGTAGTTTCTGAGATTAGCGCGTTTAAACAAACAAACAAACAAACAAACAAACAAACTCTTCAGCTTTATAATATTAGTATAGATACAATAGAAACACTTCAGCATAACTTTAGTGGCCAACAGCAGCAGGTTTTAGCATAAGTAACTTGAATAGCTACAAAACAAATGAGATTATTTTTTAGTTCGCTACCTCTCATCACCCAGTCCTCTCCCCAACCTCCCCACTCCCCGTATCCTCTTCATCATTGAAAGCCGTTATCATCTCGGACGTGTTGTTATCACATTTATTGGCAGATAACTTACCTTTACATTTTTCAAAGGAAATCATAACAATGGCTAGCTTATTGAAAATAATGGCGGGTTTATTTTCAGTTGCTGTCAGATGTCAGTTATTTTGAAATAAGGATTTTAATACAAAGACAATCTTTTTGTAACGCTTGTGGCGTAGTTTGTCTAAGCGATGTTTACTCATTCTTCATCTTCAGCGAGTGGATGGTCAACCTGACCAATCCTGGTGTCAGAGTTATTGAGCCGCCAAAGGCGGACATGGCTCGTGTATCGACTACTATCCGTAGAAAGTAACCGGGACCGACGGCTTAACGTACCCTCCGAAGCACGGAATCATCTTACTTTTCGGGCAATCAGGTGATTCAGCCTGCAATGCCCTAACCAAACTGAGGACAGTCTCACAAAGTGATTTTTGTGAGATATCCCCACCGGGAATCGAACCCGGAACCTCCAGGTCGTGAGCCGAGCGTTCAAACCACAAGACCACGGAGGCTGTTAGTGTACTCGTAGAAAGATAGCACAAGTAGATCTCTTTCGGGCTGTCAATAACCTTTTGACCCGTGTTCCATATTTCTATGATAATACAAATCATATTCTCTATATTTGATTTGACCACGCACTCACACGACTATACGAATAGTAGTGAATACGAAAAGAAACTATTTCTCCTTACCCTTGTTGGTGTAGTGGTATGTGCACTCGCCTGCCAAGACTGAGGTCTTGGGTTCAATTCTCAGATCGAGCTAGAACATGTTTTCTACTTTTCAAACATGGGTTTTAGATCTCCAATCAGCATTAGGCAAGCGTAGTGATTATTCTAATCCTCCTCACCGAATTAAAGTATTTACATTTTTGTAGGTTAGTTGCCAACCCTGATATCTTCAGTGCGATGATAGGCCTTTGCCTAGCAGTGGGACACTAGAGGCTTATACTTTTTTTACCCAAATCTAAACAAATATTTCAAACATCCGTCACAGACTATCATCCACTCAAACCAATCCGTTAGAAACGGATTATAACAAATCACGTAATGGATTGTTTGCGAAGAGCTCATTGGCATTCAGAACACGGCCCCTGATTGAATGAACGAATGAACGTATAAAAGCTTTGTTTTACGAATTGCCTGTTTTCGAATACGTTTTTTGTGTAAGTAAATTCAAATTGATGTGTGTTCTATCCTTTTTTCTTATTTCGGTCTTTGGTGGAGTATTAGTAGGGTATGTTGTAAGTATTTGTTTTTGGAAGGAGTGTATATGGACTAAGAGCCCGCGAACCCCAGACCTTCGTCATTTTATAAAAGCTGAAAGTTTGTCAGCGCATGCTCCCAATACAGGTAAGAACGATGGATAATTATGAAGTTTGGGTTACAGTGACTTTGGCAGGTAAACGGTACTAAAGGTGTGTAAAATACCGATCAAGTTCATCAAATAATAAAGTATGATTTGTGTGACATGACATATGTCATTTGAAAGGTCTTGAAGAGTTGTACAAGTCACCCTTTGACGGTGATATCGAAATCGACGGCCAACTTGGTGTTTTCGACCATTGAAGATTGGAGTTGACCTATGCTATGGACGCTGATCCTAATGCTCAACAGTGACATGACCTATGTCATTTGAAAGCTCTTGACAAGTTGTACAAGTCACCCTTTAACGGTGATATCGAAATCGACGGCCAACTTGGTGTTTTCGACCATTGAAGATTGGAGTTGACCTATGGCTATGGACGCTGATCCTAATGCTCAACAGTGACATGACCTATGTCATTTGAAAGCTCTTGACAAGTTTTACAAGTCACCCTTTGACGGTGACATCGAAATCGACGGCCATCTTGGTGTTTTCGACCATTGAAGATCATTGAAGATTGGAGTTGACCTATGCTATGGACGCTGATCCTAATGCTCAACAGTGACATGACCTATGTCATTTGAAAGCTCTTGACAAGTTGTACAAGTCACCCTTTGACGGTGATATCGAAATCGATGGCCAACTTGGTGATTTCGACCATTGACCTTTAGTACCGTTTACCTGCCAAAGCCACTGTAACCCAAACTTCATAATTGTCCATCGTTCTTTCCTGTGTTGGGAGCATGCGCTGACAAACTTTCAGCTTTTATAAAATGACGAAGGTCTGGGGTTCACGGGCTCTAGGTCTAATATCTAATATATAAAATTCTCATGTCACGGGGTGTGTAATTGAACTCCTCTGAAACGGCTCGACCGATTCTCATGAAATTTTGTGTAAATATCGAGTAGGCCTGAGAATCGGGCAACATCTATTTTTCATCCCGAAATTCTTGCGGGAACGGGTACCGTGGTTGAACCCCTCTGAAACGGCTCGACCGATTCTCATAAAATTTTGTGTGCATATCGGGTAGGTCTGAGAATCGGACAACATCTATTTTTCATCCCGAAATTCCCGCGGGAACGGGTACAACGCGGGTGAAACCGCGGGGCGCAGCTAGTATACGAGTAATGTAACTAGCTTCACCCTACGGTTAAGCCCGTGTTGTATTCTTTCCTGTGTAAATTTTGAGATAAAAAGAGACATTTTTTTTTCTCTTCGATGACTAGTACTTTCAGATATTAGTGTTCTAAAGAGCGAAGCATTTACTATCTCTTTTGTGGTGTAACACTTAAAGTCGTTAACTTAATCATATTACTAGATTTTTGGTGCGGTGGTGTTACCCACCAAAGCGAAGTACTGCGTAAATTGCACCCACAATCCAATAGATGGTGCTAGTGCGACAATGTTGTAGATCGTGGTTATGTTATTATCCCAGATAAAGTGAGATTGCGCTCATGCATTAAGTAAAGCGGCAAAAACTTCTTTATAAAATTAGTATAGATAGTAAAAATAAGCTTCTTTTTTATTTTTTCCTAAAAACAATTTAATTTAATAGCACTTCATTTCTTTAAATAAAGTACAGTGAAGGACAAAATAATAGTGAACAAGCTGAAATGGTAAAATAAATAAAAATAAAACATAAACACAAGAGGAACTGAAAGGTTCTGCCTGTGACGTCTATTGTGCCGAGAGTACACTGCGAGACGGTAAAAGTGCATGTTTTGTTAGAACCGCTCTGAATTTTTGTTAGGTTTCTGTCGCAGTAGCTTTGTACATAATAATAATGTAGCTTTTCAATGAACTTTATTTATTTGAATGTAAATATGTATATGGGCCAATCCATAGGTTATTTAAGCTGGTTTTAAGCAATTTCTTGAAAGAATAATATTGCTTCTAGTGGTTGTAAGCATCTCAGAGGTCAAATTATAAATTGGCATCATAAGTAATTATTTACAAAATTTCCAATTTACTCATTTTGTATCAATAATGCGATAGATTCTCATTTTTAACATTTTTACGTTAGCAAACAAGCTTTAAAGATTATTTTGATCTATAAAAATATATTAAAAAAACTAAATTTTTTCTTTGCTAAAATCTTGGAAAGTGAAGATCTTAATTCGTAAAAAGCCTATTATTTCGTCCAGCACTGTACTCTTCCGCATGTTTTCAAGCGAATGGCAATAAAAAGGCTCTCTTCGTGTTTATTAGACAGTTAAATCGGTTCCATTTATTGTTTTAATATTATTACTTCGGATTTAATGTAATGCTTTAAATTACAGTACGCAGCCTGCCTAATGATAAAACATTTGAAGAAAATTCTAACGCCCGTACTCTGAGACGTCAAATGCTTCCTTAGTAGAGATTTAATGAGTGATTTTGACATGTAATGAAAAAATACGTCATTTAGTTAAGGGTTGATTTAATGGACGTCTCTGAGTGCGTTAGTAAGCTACGTGAAACGAAGACCACTTTAGTAATCGCGCTTTTACTGAAGAATTACGAAATATTGAAACATATGAGGGTTTTCTGAAATGTCACCCACTAGGCGGCCGCACTGAGATGTTAGGTCCAGTAATCCTACTAATATTATAAATGCGAAAGTTTGTGAGGATGGATGTATGTATGGATGTATGTTTGTTGCTCTTTCACGCAAAAACTACAGAACGGATTTGGATGAAACTTTACTATAGGTTAAACATCAGAATAAAACATGGGATACATTTTATCCCGAAATTCCCGCGGGAACCGATACAACGCCGGTAACACCGCGGGGCGCGGCTAGTCTATCAAAAGTTTCATTTTCATGAAAACCCTCATTGAATCAAAACTGCAACATTACAAAAGCTTAAAAATAATGAAAAAAGCCACTCAAGATAAACCGACTCTAAAGCTTCATTAGTCTAACTGAAAGTTTAGCTATTGTTGAAAACCTTTCAAAGTTTCAGCACATCTCTAACTGTAGTTTAAAATAAGCCAGAAGTTAAGTATCATTGGTGTTGCAATAAAACTGTAGTATCTACTTGTAGTTGGTAGTTGGGTCATGGGCAATTAAAGTTGAAAACGACCGGTTCTCGTTCAAGTGGCTACTTCGGTATAGTTGTGTAGAGTTAAGGATACTATTAAAAAAGGGGAATAAAGGACACTAATATTATTATACACTGGTTTCCAAAGTGTCGTATTTTTTTAAAGGTCTTATTTTGACATAGGGTGAGGACGCTTTAGTGCACCTACAACAGCCTCCGTGGTTCGATTCCCGCTGGGGATATCGCACAAAAATCACTTTGTGAGACTGTTCTCAGTTTGGTTAGGGCATTGAAGGCTGGCGATTCAGCCTTCAATGCCCTAACCATGATTGACCGAAAAGTAAGATGATTCCGTGCTTCGGAGGGCACGTTAAGCCGTCGGTCCCGGTTACTTTCTACGGATAGTAGTCGTTACATGAGCCATGTCAGAGGCCTTTGGCGGCTCAATAACTCTGACACCAGGATTGGTCAGGTTGACCATCCACTCGATGAAGAAGAAGTGCACCTATTTGAAACATTTAGGCCATTTTTAATCCCGAAATTCCCACAGGAATGGACACAACGCGGGTAAAACCGCGGGGCGCTGCTAGTTTTCTATAAAGACTTGTCTATTAACAAAAAGCTACGTGAACTCTACTTTACAGTCTCTCTGTAATTTAAACACTAGAAATGAACTGCACTTAGTGCATGTTCGTTACATGCATCGTTCTTGCTTCCAGATTAATTTATATTTATTACCTAAGTTCTAATGACTTGAATTCCAACTTATGTATTGAGGTGGGAAGTTTACATGTATACATGTATCTATACTAATATTATAAAGAGGTTCAAGTAAGTTTGTTTGTTTGTATGTTCGAGGTAATGTCGGGATTTACTAGATCGATTTGAATAATTATTTATGTAATTGATAGCTACATAAACAGGAAGGTTATAGGCTTTTTTATTATCCCGAAATTCCCCTGGGAACGGGTACAATCCGGGTAAAACCGCGTGGTGCTGCTAGTTCGTAATATAAGCCTCTTTGGTGAGTACAAACAAGTGGGTCCTATTGAATAAATCCTTTTGTTTGAAAACAGTCCGGTTTTAATAAAAATACGCCAAAGTATCTGGGGGTTGCAAAACGTGGAATAATCGAAATGTTATCCGTGGATATCCTACTTGAAATCTATCCTTGAAACGCTGTAGCATCGATATTTATTAAGGAAGGGGATGGTTTTGGATTTTTGTCTATAGTTTTAAATTTTTTATAGAATATTGTTAGGGTCTAGACAGACGGACTGCAATTCAACTGCAATCCGACTGCCAAATGGCAGTTCAGATGCAGTTTGAATGCAGTTGGCTCGACTGCAATCAAACTGCACGTCGACGGGCAGTTGGCGTGCAGTTGGATTGCAGTCTGAGTGCAGTTACAACGACTAACTGCACTTGAATTGCAGTTGAATTGCAGTCCGTCTGTCTAGACCCTTAGTTTGTTTCACTCACCAAAGCCTGTGAATTATTTTAATGAATTAGTAACTTAATTTTGTTACATTTTTATTGAAATTTAATAATTTTGACATAGTTAAACTGAGACGTGGTATAACATCTCGAAAAAAGGAAAGTTTACTATGGAGATAACTTTACTTTAGATACGTTAAGTTATCGGTACCGGTGGATGATAGCCGTTAAACACGGTTAGATTCCCGTCTGGAGTCAACAATATGTGCAAACATTATTGTTGGCGACGACGTCTGGTTGATAATTGTATATTCTTATAAAGTATTTGCGTATGTATATGTAATAGTATCTGTTAATTATATTCCATAGTAAAAGCTAAGAGCTTAGTTTAGGTCTAATTAGCCGTGTGTGAATTTATTTGGGTGTATTTATTGGAACGAAGTTCCTTATCGCGCGTTGCGAAAGGGGGCTAGACGGAAAAAATGGTAACGACATTTTTTAGGCCAGAGAGGGACAGACAGAGAAACTTGCGCACGCCAGAGAGACGCATGTTTCTCTGTCTGTCTCTCTCTCTCTTATAGAAAGCAAGCTATATTAGATATTTTCGTTTCGTCTTTCTATTTCGCATTGAACAGTGTGGTGTCGCGACTATTATTTTTGTTGATAATAAATAAACTTCGTTCCATCCGGGTGTACCTTGACACCTCTCAAGTTTTTTTAAATTTAATTTATCACGGTACCGATTACTTTTCCCATCTCTAAGCAGCCATCAAAATATTCATAACGTAAACGTATAGCGTAACAATCTCACCAGCGATTCCTTTCTGGGCGTTGTAGCGAGTTTTCTTTTTCAATTTGAAACTGTCTCGTCGCTTTGCTGCGAAACAAGTGCGGAAATAAGGGTGTGAGATAGCAATAGGTGGATGCGACTTAACGATTAATTTTTCAAGCCAAAAATAACTTTAATCCAGATTTTAATCAGGACCACCAAGATTTTTACAGGTCGGTTAAAAAAATCGGTTCATAAACGAAGGTTTAACGGGTAACAAACACAAAAAACACTCGAATTGAGAAGCTCCTCTGTTAATGAAGGTTCTTCGGTTAATGAAGAATCTTTTAAAACTTCATTTTCTGTAAACTTTATCATTGCACATAAGTAAATGACCTATTTACGGTCATTTTGTGGTCACAAATCGCTAACAGAAACAGATTAAGACTCAATACCGTTACAACTGAACTCGTTCAGTTCATCTAAATCCTAGTTCACAAGTCAAAATGAGATCGAAACGTCCAAATTTACTCTATAACCGAGTTCACTATCGCGGTTCGACATAGAAACGGTGAATTTTGATCGAGTGTGGGTAAAACATGTAGTGTGAAATAATAAAACGTTTGTAAGTATTAAAACAAATGAAAAGGTAATGTCCACATACTTCTTTCCATTATAAAATCAGGAGGATGTTTGAAATTTGCTGTTTTAAAGGAACGGGGCCTTATAGAAGGAGACAGCCAGAAATGAGCTCTAATGGAATATAAATAAGTATGCTTTTACATTATTTATACAACAATTTAAATATTTTCTGCCTTAGATTGCAAATTAAGATGGAATTATTAGCATTTTTGAAATGTTCTGTATGTTTATGTTATTCAAGTGACATATTTGAGCTAAAAGGACATAGGCCTGTGGGCTGTAAATTTTATTAAGTAAAGTAAAGTATTATAAATAATACTAGTCGCGCCCCGCGGTTTTTCTCGCGTTGTGCCCGTTCCCGTGGGAATTTCGAGAAGAAAAATAGCCTATAACCTTACCGTTGAATGCGGCTATCCATCGCAAAAAGAACTATTTAAATCAGATATACAATGACATGACACTGACATTACGACACAAACACTCAATCGGTTGATTCCCTCATATAGCACCGCCAACAAAAATAGGTCGTATCATGACTTACTTATTTTTACCATGACTGTACCTGATGTCATTTTAAAGTATGTACCGCAAACTAAAATAGGTCATAATGTGAGTCATCTGTTTTTACAATTACTGTACTGGATTTCATTTTATAGTAGCGCAAACGAAAATTTGTCATCATGTGACTTACCGTTACTCTACCTAATTTTACTTTATATCACCGCAAAGGAAAACAGGTCTTATTGTGACTAAGTTATTTTTGCCCTGACTGTACCTGTTTTTATTTTCATAAAAAAACCTCCCTTCCATTCCCAATTATATTAAGAAAATCACGTTCCAGACCCTTCTCGTTTGTTTTTCATTAGCCAAGATCAAGTTAGATTAGTTTTTAATACTGAATGCACCGAACTCCAATGGAAGTTGAACTGTTGAATTGTTTATCTTTAAATGCTAAGAAAAAGTAAGAAAACAACATGAAAACAAGTTGTTTACAAACTTTTAACACTGGTGCTGTAATTAAGACCGGTGATTGTTGATTTAACTCAGTTTTTTTTGGGATTTTGTTGTTTTTAGGGAATTAGGTGAAATTTGCTCTTAGCTCGGTATTTATAGAACGAAGAACTTATACAAAAGTGTTGTTATACACGTTTTGAATTTACTTATACAAAAATAAAACAAACAACCAAAATATATTTATTCAGGTTACACAGAAGTTTTTTCGTGGTAGAAAGTTAATACGGCAAGTACTAGCTCAATTTTGGCAGGCGAGTGCACATAATAAATAAATAAATATACCCGGACGAATTCACTTACGGTTAATTAGACCCAAACTAAGCTCTAAGCTTGTAATATGGAATCTAACTACCTGATAACACAAATACTTCATAAGAATATATAATTGACACCCAGACGTCGTCGCCAACAACTATGTCTTCACATATTGTTGACTCCGGGCGGGAATCGAACCCGCAACCCCCGACACAGTTAGCGCTTTCACTGCCACTGTGTCAATGGGCTTGTCCCTTGACTACTGAGGCGTTGACATATTCAGCTAAACTAAGGTAAAAACTGTCACAGCATAGACATAAATTGACCAGCTGTATATTTCACATCAACCTTAAGGTACTATACGACTACACAAGCCCTACCCAAGGGTTCCAATACAATAATCCTGGCCGCACTAACTCGCTGCCGAGTGACAAAAGGGAATATTTACGACTATTACACTGTCGTCTTCACTTTTACTATCTACTTAGTTTGGGATCCCTAGGGAATGGAATGCTATCCCATTTAACTCTTGTTTATTTTCTGGGATGTATTAATTGACATGTAAGTTATAACTGGATTGCCACGGTGCGGGCGGTGAACCAGTCAGCAGAACCAGTCATTAAATATAAGAAAGCGTTTGACGTCTCTGAGTAGCGTTAGAGATTATTGACATTGTTATTCCTAACTAGCTGTGAACCGCAGTTTCACCCGCAGCGCCCCCGTTCCCGTGGGAATTTTTAAATTTTTATTCCTTATTCTTCTTACATAAAAACCTTGTTAAATTATATAAAAAAAGGAACACATTAAAAAAAGAATCATCCAATTTGGTGCAGTCGTTCTGAAGTTATGCGCTTACCAACAGATTCAGCGATTCATTTTTATATTATAGATTACGTCAATTAGGCGTTACTAGTTCTATATTCCTAGACTAGACTCTAGTGAGCTATAATTAAACTTAGTAACCCTATTCAAGATTATATAGATAATAAATAGCTTCCAAATCCCAATTTTCCCAACTTTAACGCGTGCGAAACTGCCGTTGTATTAAAACAATGTAATTTATGTGGCGAATAGTTTACGAAGTTGTATTAGAGAAAGGGTCTCAATTTATTATATGTACAGTGTTAAACACATAATAAAATATAACGATTCGGGCTTTATAAATTGGGGCGTTATCTCGTAGTAAAATTGCTAAACAGAGCTCAGCAGTTTTCAAATACTAATATGATAAAGCTGAAGAGTTGTTTTTGGTTATTTGAACGCGCTAATTTGAGAAATTACCAATCTGATTTGAACTATTCTTTTTGTAATATATAGCCATATTAAACGGCAAGGTTTTAGGCTTATTTTCATTCCAAAAGCATAATCCTTTACACTTAACCGATATTTTCGGTGAGATGAGAGGCATTTGAACAGCAGTGGGAAATAAAAGAACTTCTTTTACTTTCATATGCTAATGCTACAATTAAAATATTGTCATTTAATTTAGCTTATTATTTTGTTTAAGACACTTGGAAGTTGTTTGTGACCAAATCGCGAGGATGGGCATTAAAAGCATTACAATATTGAACAAAGTTACAAATTATTAACTCGTCCCATACGAGTATAAAGCTTAAAGCCCAAAATGGTCCCTACCAAGCCCTCTGTACAAATATGTACTTACCTACTTAAATCGTCTTAGATGAGAGAAAAACTTAAGACGATCAAGTTTCTAGCAAAATGATTCAAAAAATCTTCATTTACTTACTAGCTGACTTGGCAAACGTCGTTTTGCCATATAAAAAGTAAGGGGTGGACCACCCTAATCACTATACATTGAGATGTAAGATATCCTTTCTTTCAAGTTGGATCAAATTGCACACGGTGTGCAAATCAAATTTAAAATAGGTTCAGTTGTTTAGGAGTCCATTGTGGACAAAAAACGTGACACGTAATTTTTATATATATAGATATAAATTTTGTTGGTTGTTGACGCCTAGGTGATCTAGTGGTACGTGCTCGCCTGCTAAGACTGAGGTCCCAGGTTCAATTCCTGGGTCGAGCGAAAAGATGTTTCCTCAAACCCTGTTACTCGATGCCAATATTTTTGTAAACCAGTCACATGTGTGACAGGCTTCAATGTGCCTCGATGCGATTGAACGAATGAAAACGTAACAGACAGACAGAATTACATATGAAAAAGTCTATGAGGCGTGTTGTCTTCATTAATAAACGCGGTGTAACTACACTGTTATAATGTCTTTTGTCACTTTTCCTCTTGGGAAAATTGCGTATGTCAGAAAGTGACAAACCCTTTGATAGCTAAAATGTTCTTAATATAACCCTTATAGTATTTTCAAGGTCAAGACTAATAGACAGTCTTAAGTCTGGATTAGTCCAGCCAGACTATAAACCGTCTTATGAGCTTCAGTGCTCTGTCTCACCTTTTTCATTCATCTACGTTAAATTGTTATGAATTTCTCAAAGATTTAAGAAGTAAGGGCTTCCTAAATGACGTCACGCACGGTTACAAAATGGCTTCTTTTATGCGAGAGACTGTTGGACAGAATTCGAATAATGTCTGGCTTTTTGTGATGTATCAAAGGATTCGTGTAAGTAAAGTTACGTTTTTCACATTTTGAAAAAGATTTGATTACAGAACATTTTTTATATTTACTCTACTTTATATAATTAACTATAAGTGCCCCGCGGTTTTACCCACATTGTGTCCTATCGGGATGGAAAAGCCCATAAGCTTCCTGTTGAATGTGGCTATCCATTCCAAAAATAATTATTCAAATCGGACTGGTATTTTCGGAGATATGCGCGTATGAACAAACCAGAAGAAAAAATCTCATCAGCTTTATTGTATTAATATTAGCCGGGTCATTTTAGACAATTGAAATAAAGAAAATTCCGACAGAGCCAAATCTTCGTAGAGACCTTAGGTTTACCACAAGGAATAAAGTGTCAAAAGTCCCCATCAATCCCATGTGAGCTTCGGGACTTATTCGGGTCCCAAGGTCAAAATTTTAGGTTTTTTGGATTTTTCTCGAAAACGGTAAGTTTTATCGAAAAAGTACCTGAGAAAATAAAAAAGCTTATAAAATTCTCTATAACTTTAACTCTATCCACTTTTTCCATATTCCCAACCGTTATTGAACTACACGCTCCAGAAATGTAAAAATTAAGGACCTCGGGCAGGTAACTATGGAGCCTGCCCCAATGCTCAACAGTGACATGACCTATGTCATTTGAAAGGTCTTGAAGAGTTGTACAAGTTACTCCTAGACAGTTATATCGAATTCGATGGCCAACTCGGTGTTTTCGACCACCGAACAATTACCACTGGAGGTGCTGTGGAGCCTGGACGGAATGCTCAACAGTGACATGACTTACGCATTTGAAAGCTCTTACAAGTCACTTTTTGATAGTTATGGCGAAATCGACGCCAAACTCGGTGTTTTCGACCACCGAAGAAAAAACACTAGGTGTATGTGCACTAATGTGCAGTTGACACTGATCGTATTGCTCAACAGTGACATGACTAATGTCATTTGAAAGCTCTCACAAGGCACTCCTTGACAGTTATATCGAAATCGACGGCCAACTCGGTGTTTTCGACCACCGAAGTATCGACACTGATCGTATTGCTCAACAGTGACATGACACATATCATTTGAAAGCTCATAAAGAGTTTTATAAGTCACTCTTTGATAGTTACATCGAAATCGCCGTCCAACTTAGTGTTTTCGACCACCGAAGAATGGAGTTGGGCAATGCTATACCGAAGTATCGACCCTGATCCTAATGCTCAACAGTGACATGACCTATGTCATTTGAAAGCTCTTGAAGAGTTGTACGAGTCACTCTTTGACAGTTATATCGAAATCGACCGCCAACGCGGTGTTTTCGACCATCGAAGATCGACACTAGGTGTATGTGCAGTTGACCTTGATGGTATTGCTCAACAGTGACATAACTTATGTCATTTGAAAGCCCCTGAAGAGTTGTCCAAGTCACTCCTTGACATTTATATCGAAATCGACCGCCAACGCGGTGTTTTCGACCATCGAAGAATCGACACTGGGTGTATGTGCAGTTGACCCTGATGGTATTGCTCAACAGTAACATAACTTATGTCATTTGAAAGCCCTTGAAGAGTTGTCCAAGTCACTCCTTGACATTTATATCGAAATCGACGGCTAACTCGGTGTTTTTGACCAAAAATAAAAAAAAATATGTACACATTAGTTAATAAAGGACCTTGAGAAAATTCCATTCTTCGGTGGTCGAAAACACCGAATTGGCGGTCGATTTCGATATAAATGTCAAGGAGTGACTTGGACAACTCTTCAGGGGCTTTCAAATGACATAAGTTATGTCACTGTTGAGCAATACCATCAAGGTCAACTGCACATACACCTAGTGTCGATCTTCGGTGGTCGAAAACACCGCGTTGGCGGTCGATTTCGATATAACTGTCAAAGAGTGACTCGTACAACTCTTCAAGAGCTTTCAAATGACATAGGTCATGTCACTGTTGAGCATTAGGATCAGGGTCGATACTTCGGTATAGCATTGCCCAACTCCATTCTTCCGTGGTCGAAAACACTAAGTTGGACGGCGATTTCGATATAGCTATCAAAGAGTGACTTATAAAACTCTTTATGAGCTTTCAAATGATATGTGTCATGTCACTGTTGAGCAATACGATCAGTGTCGATACTTCGGTGGTCGAAAACACCGAGTTGGCCGTCGATTTCGATATAACTGTCAAGGAGTGCCTTGTGAGAGCTTTCAAATGACATTAGTCATGTCACTGTTGAGCAATACGATCAGTGTCAACTGCACATTAGTGCACATACACCTAGTGTTTTTTCTTCGGTGGTCGAAAACACCGAGTTTGGCGTCGATTTCGACATAACTATCAAAAAGTGACTTGTAAGAGCTTTCAAATGCGTAAGTCATGTCACTGTTGAGCATTCCGTCCAGGCTCCACAGCACCTCCAGTGGTAATTGTTCGGTGGTCGAAAACACCGAGTTGGCCATCGAATTCGATATAACTGTCTAGGAGTAACTTGTACAACTCTTCAAGACCTTTCAAATGACATAGGTCATGTCACTGTTGAGCATTGGGGCAGGCTCCATAGTACCTGCCCGAGGTCCTTAATTTTTACATTTCTGGAGCGTGTAGTTCAATAACGGTTGGGAATATGGAAAAAGTGGATAGAGTTAAAGTTATAGAAAATTTTATAAGCTTTTTTATTTTCTCAGGTACTTTTTCGATAAAACTTACCGTTTTCGAGAAAAATCCAAAAAACCTATAATTTTGACATTGGGCCCCGAATAAGTCCCGAAGCTCACATGGGATTGATGGGGACTTTTGACACTTTATTCCTTGTGGTAAACCTAAGGTCTCTACGAAGATTTGGCTCTGTCGGAATTTTCTTTATTTGATCACTATTTTTATGTCTAAAATGACCCGGCTATATAGATAAGATAAAATATGCAGAATTCAATTAGAACCGGTCAGGGTTGGTACAACAGCATTGGCTATCGCTGTTTTTCTGTATAGAACGTAAAGCACTTAGCAAGTCAAACAAGCAAGTAGCTTGTAAAAGCGCTTTCCATTATTAAGTGTAACTTAGCAGCATTAGCAATATACGAGTACATCTCCACTTAAGTAGTACTTAATTGTTAATTACATTTTAAGAGAAAATCCCAATGAATTTGCAAACTGACAAGAGTTGAACCAAGTACCTTTATCTTGCAAAGTTTTAGCACAAAATTGATCAAATAGAAACTTCTCCTTGAGGAGATACGAATAATTTGTTAAACAAGTCAGAGAGTTTAGATTTGATGAACTTGAAATGTTTGTTTCTTTGATAAATTACGTTTATTTTAGACCAATGTTTTGTTGTAAGTTTGGCTTTTGAGAAGGGTGCCTTGGTGCGAGGGAGCCATGACTGCAGAATTGAAAAAATCTATACTAATATAGGTAGGTTATATAGGTTAATTTTATACGTTTTTTGTTTGTATGTTCGAGCTAATCTCGGGAACTACCAGCCCGATTTGAATAATTCTTTTCACAATTGATAGTCACATTCAATGGGAAGGTATATACCTATATATATAGGTTTTTCATCACAAAATTTTCACGGGAACGGAACAAATTCGGGTAAAACCACAGGGCGGTACTAGTAATTAAATAAAACAACATTTTAGTGTACTAGCGACCCACCCTTGCTTCGCTACGGTTAGTCCAAATTGATAAAGATTCCTGTAGAACTTTTGGGACAAACGTTATTACCCTACCTCTTGAATTCTTGAATTCCTTCGTCTGTTGATGAAAATCAGTTCAGTAGTTTTTATGATTAGACCGAAGATACAGAAACACAGACAGACGGAAACGGGAAAGGGTGTTTATATTGTATATTATGCAAAGAGAAGCTTATATTCAATGTTCATAAAAAAAATGACTAGTCATCATTTTCGTCGCTGCACTGCGGCAACCCCAATACATTTCCCCAAAACAAACTGCTTAATACAAGACCAAACATTTGCCATCTTACAAAATGCTGCCACGTAAAAGAGTCCCGTAACTTCATCATAAAAAAACATCCACTTACATCTTAAAACATCGTCCCATCCCTTCGTTTCCTCTAGCCTGTAGTATAACGTGATAACGTGCTACATAGATAACTACAGCGTATCTAAACCTATAAATCTTTACGAGGCAAGCGATGTTGCGGGTTCATCGCTACACTCCAATCTAGAGACGAGCGATGTATCTATAAGTTTACTATCGGGCTTTGGTAGACGATGTGAGATTTTGTTCTGTTACTTGCACTGTTCCGAAATTTAAATCGTTTTATTTTTCTTTTCTAATGAATCGTATCTAGAGAAACTATTTTTCAGATCGGACTTGTTAACAGAGCCGCAGCTTTAATGGTTAAAACAACCAAAATAACTCTTTGGGCCATATTAATAAGCGCGTATATATACTTTTATTTTAGGGAAGATAACATTAGAAAGTTTGTTTGTTTGTATGTTCGAGCTAATTTCAGGAATTATCAGTCCGATTTGAATATTTCTTTTTTTAATAGATAGCCACATTCAACGGAAAAGTTATAGGCTATTTTTTATCCTGAAATTCCCACGGCAACGGGTACATCGCGGGTAAAACCGCGGAGCACTACTATTAAGAATATTTTAGCTATCAAATGGTTTGTCACTTTCTGACATACGTAATTTTCCGAAGAGCAAAAGAGACAAAACACTCACTAACAGTTACAGACCGTTTATTTATTCGACGGTTTATGTTCAAATATAACATTCAGTCTAATCCCCGACTACCCTGCCCGGAGTGAGTCGAGTGCGTTAGTGCTTATGCTTGTTTGAACTATTTCCGTGAGGGTGCGCTGCAATGCAGTGAGGCGAAGCTTGAGTGACACTGCAAGTAACTTCAACTATACCTTTGAATTGTGTTTAGGCTTTTATGTGGAGTTTTGGCAGGATGAAGACGTTTGAGGAGAGATGGGAATATGCGCGTGAACATACTTTTAAATATATTATTGTACTAGTAGTACTCGCGGTTTTAGTCGCGTTGTGCCCGTTTCCGTGGGATTTTCGGGATGGAAAATAGTCTATAAGCTTCCCGTTGAATGTAGCTATTAATTAAGAAACTAATTATTCAAATCGGACGGGTAATTCCTGAGATTAGCTCGAACATACAAACACACAAATTTTTACCTCTTTTTAATATTGAGTACAGATTTAAATAGAAGATAATTGAGTGTAGAACTCAGTATGACTGGTAGTAAGGAATATTTTAGTAATTTCCCTTTGCCCAGCAGTGGGAAATTACAGTAACGTGCCAATCGACCACTACTCGTCAATTGTGGGATTTCTATCTGAGCGCTACCGTGCTTCGTAGAGCACTTTGTTGGTCTCGGTTGTTTGAATCGTTAGACCATGTTGCAGGTCTTTAGGCGGTCTAAAAACTCAAACACCAGGGTTGGTCACTCAAGTTTACTCTACTTAAAAATGGCTCTGCTAATTTACAGGCCATAGATTAATTACAAAGCGTCTTTTCAAGGATAAACATACCATTTTTTCTAATACATATTGATTTAATACGAGTATAAAACTGACGTAGAAAGCTTTTACTATAAAAATTTTCCGTGGAAATCCCTTTGGCGCTCACCAATTTTAAATCCAGGAACAAAAGTGCAGGAAATATGCGAAATCAAAGCTTTGACCTACAGTTTTGGTTTATTTGGTTACCCTCTGTCATATGAACCCACTCTGGTTTTAGGGGTATTTTTTGGGTTTTATTCTAGCTTGGAGAGTACCTGAATTTCAGTGGCGTGTTGTCAAAATTTCAGTATTTTCTAGATGGGGTTACAGAAGCTTTTTAATCTCCGACAACGGTAAAATTTGTTTTCTTTGGTTTGAGATCTTCAACCCGTATAGGTAAGCTTGGTGATTATGAATTATCCTCCTCACTCTACTGATATCTTCAGTGAGATGAGAGGCCTTTGCCCAGCAGTGGGGCAATACAGGATAATACTGTATCTCTTTTCTTTTTTACTTTGTAAAGAGTTTGCTCTTTTAAATACGCATCTAGAGAGATTTTGACTTACTATGTATACTGACTATAAACATAATAACAATAGGTTTACGAACTAAAGGTGTGTTAACAATAAGTCGTTCTACACATGCACTATAATTCAAACTGCTTCTCTCAATGCAACATACTGTAATCGCAGCTTAAAGATTTTTTACCATACATCCTCCACTAGAGCATGTACTTGATGCTTTGCTATAAAATATTACAAGAGACAATTTATCATTTAAGATTTCTAGTATTAAGAAAAGTACCAAGATTTATTTTAATCAAAACAGAAACTTCCTACCATTTTCCCTTCTCTTTGACAGTAACAGAACATTATAAAAACTTTTACTGCACAAGAAAATAAAAGTAAAACAGTTTTATTTCGTTTATAGTTAAATACTTTAGAATATTTTGCTTCGCTGTACACTTTTTCGCTAACAGCAATAAAGCGCTTTTCGTGCACTCAGCATTTTCCTTGAAACCACGTTACGCTTAAAATCTATGCTTTAAAATGTTAGGTACGAAGCGATGTTAAGGCGAATGGAGTCTTTGTGTGTCACGCAAAGACTGCAATCTATTTATTTATGCTGTTCAAAACTAAAATCAAACTCTATGTCAATGAAGATAAGAATAAAAGTTGTATACGGTAGACATTGAGAGTGTTTCTCTATTATTTCTAAACTTAAAAAGGTATCACAATTTTTCGGTTTGCTATGGACAGATTATGAAATAACAAATTATTACGCACAGGTTTCTTAAGTTTAAGCGAAAGCTACTAATTTTGGAAGGCCCCTTTTCAGATTTCTGTGACCACGGTTCCAGTGAAGGGGCCGAAACGTCAGATAAAAATGTAAAATAAAACCGAAGTGTATCCGTTAACGTAGATTCAATTAAAAAAAAAGAAATAGAAAGTGCATCTAATTCATTAATTTAGTCGTAAGTTTTATTTTTAAGTTTGATGTATATTTCACTGGCTGTTCTTAAATAAATAAATAAATACATAAAATATTATGAGTTACAATAGTCCAGTTCACAATTCCATGATATATATATATATTAAAAGAAACATCACGAAACAATTTCAAGAATAAAAGTATAAAATAATTGAATACTTAACTCCGCTAACTCCCAAACCAAAGAATATAGTCAAGCCGCAATTCGAACGAAAAAGCGGATAAGAAATTTTTATCCGGATTAAGCGGATACTAAAACAAACTTCGCCTTAAAATCTTAGGACGAAAACTGTGCATAATTAATATCTTTCAGCGGACATACGTTGAATATTCATGGGAACGCCGCGGCATAAAACTAAGGAATTAGTATGTTTGAGATATTTTAAACCCCTTTCGTACCGTGCTGTAATTGATTCTGTCTTGCTTGAAATGTGATTTATTTATGAATGATTTTACTAGAAATGGAGATTTTAAGAGTTATTGTGTTTGATGGAGAGATTATTAATTTTGGCGGTAGAATTTTTTTTATCTGTGCAAATAAAGAATGGACTGATTATAGTATAGATTTGAGTTATTACTGTTTATTTGTCTAAAATAGATATTGAAAAGATTCAACATTTGTATTAGTATGATCCTTGATTTATAATTTAACTAGCACTCCGCAGTTTTGCCCGCGTTGTACCCGCCCCGTTTGAATTTCGGGATAAAAAATAGCCTATAACCTTCCCGTTGAATGTGGCTATCCATTACAAAAAGAATTATTCAAATCAGATTGGTAGTTTCTGAGATAAGCGCATAACAAAAAATCTTACTCTTCAGATGTATTATATTAGTATAGATAACTATTGATCAAAACTAAATCACAATCAATCTATTAAAGAATACGCCATTTTGAAATGTTCCACAAAGTGGTACAGTCGTAAAGTAAATCGTTAAAAAGTTACAACAAGTGTCGAAAGGGTCTCTCTCATATATAACTTCCATTTTACTTAGTACGTACGCTTCCGTAATTAAATTAGCATACATTTTAATAAAAGAACAATTTAACACTTCATTTAAACGATCCACATTGTCAGTCATTTGTTTAAAAGCAGTTCAAATAAGAAGTACTTTAGACTAAGTAGTCTTTAGACTGACTTGTTTGTCGCAATCGAGTCTGTTTTTAGTCAGTTTAACATTAGTTGTCAGTTGTTTATAACAACAAGCAGCTAAACAAATTATAACAAAAACACTTTTGTAAGCTTCATAGCTTTAGCTTTCAACACGGAGCTTTCATGCGTAAGCTCAAACACTTCATTACCTAAACACCTGCATGTAAATGTTCACAGGATGTTTAAGAGCTTTCAAAAGTGTTGCTTTCACACTTAAGCTTTTAGCTTTCAGTTTAAGAGAAAAGAGTGAAAGAATAAAAAGATAATGGTAGAGCGAGATAGAGATATGGTTTTTATATTCGTGTATTTTTTGTCTGATGAGAAATGAAGGAAGAAGCTAACAAGCACTTTTAAAAATATAAAACCGACTTAACGTACAGTCAACTACAAAAGTTAATGAATACATTCAATATTACAAGATTTAGTAGGATTTACTTATCAGGATATTACCTATCAGTTTAATAAAACAAAATTATACCACGCCTTTTAGCGTCGAGCATTGACAAACCAATCAAAATAAATAACAACATCTAAATTAAATTCACTTCCTTAAAGATCCATTCATAAAAACATGAAATTCAATGAAAATTCATAAATGTAACTCAATTTGAGATTCAGAGATCAATAAAAGAGGAGATAAAATGCGGAGAAAAATATAATTATTAAAATCCTGCATCAACGAAGGATGTTTGTCCGCGGCGGATCAAAGTCGGAGAAATGATCGTTGGGTTTCACATCACCAACCTATAGAAGACAAAAGTGGTGATTATGTCTAAGGGTCAATATATACTGGCGCAGAGTCGAAGCGCATCGAAGCGTCAAAATCTTTACAAATAAAGCGAAGCCGTCTTTTTAAAATCTCAGAAGTAGAGTAAGGACTCACGAAGCGGTTTTTACCCGTGCCCGCCGCGGTGGCGGAATGGAGTTTTATTTCCAAAACTCACGAGACCGGAGTTTTGTGCGGTTACGCAGCCGTCGCGGTTGCGATTATCGCCCGCAAACTTGGCGGTTGATAATCGCAAGACGGGCGGTTAAACGATCAGTTGAGTTCCAGACCGTCATGGACACACACCAGAAACGAGCTGTTGCGTTATACTTCCTTCACAGAAGAATTAAAAAAAGAAGGCCTAAAAGATTCTGGATACATCCACTGATTGCGGAAAGAGATCGTTATGGATTATTTGTTACTCTTATTAATGACTTAAACCGCCAACCGACCGCAGAACGCGCGGGTGCAACCCGCCGCGGCTGCGGGACCGCGACCCGCGCCCGCCCGGTACAAGATGACCGCTGGAGCAGCGGGACCCGCAAACAATCGCACACGCCGCGGGCGTAAAACGCGTCGTGAAATGTGCTTTAATTTTTTACATATATATCTGTATTCTACAAAGGCTGCGGGCCCGCAACCGCGGCGGGCACGGGTGAAAACCGCTTCGTGAGTCCTTAGCCTTAGGACTCACGAAGCGGTTTTTACCCGTGCCCGCCGCGGTGGCGGAATGGAGTTTTATTTCCAAAACTCACGAGACCGGAGTTTTGTGCGGTTACGCAGCCGTCGCGGTTGCGATTATCGCCCGCAAACTTGGCGGTTGATAATCGCAAGACGGGCGGTTAAACGATTAAACGATCAGTTGAGTTCCAGACCGTCATGGACACACACCAGAAACGAGCTGTTGCGTTATACTTCCTTCACAGAAGAATTAAAAAAAGAAGGCCTAAAAGATTCTGGATACATCCACTGATTGCGGAAAGAGATCGTTATGGATTATTTGTTACTCTTATGGTTGAATTTGTTATGTTCAATTTTGGATAGACGCTTCGACTCTGCGCCAGTATAAATTGACCCTTATTCACTTCACTGTACTGATATTCCGGTGAGCGAGAGGCCTTTACTCTACAGCGATATTTAACCAGCTTCAAAAATCGAAAGAGGCGGTCATTTTGAAGTGTTTATAATTTTTATTTGTTTGTTTGTTACCTCTGTCGTTAAGGAAACGATTTCAAAAACTCTTTCACTATATGAAAGTTGTTCCCTCTCCCTCCCTCCCTCTTTGGGGCCAATACTGAATGAGAATATTCGACTTTGTCTTTCCCTTTGTAAAGGTATAGTAAAAGAATGGTTCCACTATTAACAGTTTTCAAAAAAAGGTATTAATTCTCATAAAAACCTAATCAAATCGGTTCTTCGTTGAAAAAGTGATTGAATATCGTACGCGACCGAACGTCAGTAACAAAGGAAAATAACCCTTGTGTCCTTCGTCTGAGAGACTCTAATATTTTCCATCTGTCACTGCATTGGATCGCTGAAGATTATTTTATTACCTTCCTTCGTCTTCCGTATAAGTGTCCAAAGCAAATAACGATAATTTTATTAAGTCTAAGTGAATTTCTTTAACGTATTTTAATCTGATGGAAAAGCAAATGCAATTTAAAGCTTTCTGATTTCTTCGAGTAATTATTTTATTTATCTATTAAGGGTTGCCAACAGCTACAACATATTATTATAATTCCGTGCTTCTGAGGGCACGTTAAGCCGTCGGTCCCGGTTAGTTTCTACGGATAGTAGTCGTTACATGAGCCATGTCAGAGGCCTTTGGCGGCTCAATAACTCTGACACCAGGATTGGTCAGGCTGACCATGAAGAAGAAGAAGATTATAATTACAGTACCGAGCCCGACAATTTAACGTCCGAAGCACGGTAGCGCTCAGATGGAAATGCCACTATCGGGCACCCATCCAAGTAAGGGTCGAGCTGCCCGTTGCTTAACAATAGCCAAATAACATGTCTAAGTCAAACCAAGAGCGCTACACCTAATTAGACACATCCATCCTGGTGCTTACACCCGGTCAATACCAGGTTCGGTGCCCGAAAGTGGCATTTCTATCTGAGCACTACCATGCTTCAGAGGTAAAATTGTCTGTACCTGTTTTAGCAATCGATTGATTTAGTCAGAAGTCATTAGGCGGTCTAAAAATAGGCGGTCTAAAAAAGGTTGGCCATTAACCTACTCGAACTTACGGCCGGTTCACACATGTCTCCGTTTTTCTGTTCCGTTTTATCGTGTACGTATTTTTTTCGTCGATGGCGTATGTAGTTGTATGAGCGACTTCACACATGGCACAGTATTCTGTATACAGTAAAAAATATCGTTCCGTAAAAAAATTACATTCCGTTTTGTCATCGAATACTGGACGACGGATTATTAAAAATATACGGATACGTAGAATTTTAACGGATAGATACTGTGTGCGTGGTGGGCGGTGTGTGCGGGGTGTAGGAGGGGAAGTGATGCGACATGTTTTGACAGCGTTCATCCACAGCGGCGGTATACTGCGAGTTTTCTGTTCACACATCGCATCCAGTAATGACGGATCCGTTGAACGTTATACGGTGCCTATGTGTGAACAGAGCATAAATTTATGACGTATCCGTTAAAAACGTTCCAGTAAAACGGACTCCCATGTGTGAACGGGCCGTTACTTGTATCTTATTAGGCAGATTTTTATGATAACAATACTACGTAACATACCCGAAATAATTAGAAATACCTTTCCTTAATAACAACGAGGAGTAATGCCAATATCACCCGAATATCTTCTCGTAGAGAATAGACAACTAATATGCCTTGAGGCTACGTACACCGTACATTGTATTACATACATACATTCTACTTGTATATTATGTACTCCTATACATAACAGATAACCCGACAAAGCTTTGTTCTCGAGACTAAACTAAGCACAATCATTTAAGGAGTGGTTTGTTGCAATAGTTTGGTGTGGGAGATGAAATAAGTGTGGAATTTAATTGTTGTTTAAAGTAAAGTATCACTGCTTTTATCATAACTCACTACATATTAAAAAACAAAGTCCCCGGCCGCATCTGTCTATTCGCGATAAACTCAAATACTACTGCACGGATTTTGAAGCGGTTTTTTTTAAATAGATAGATTGATTTAAAAGGAAGGTTTATATGTATAAAAAAATCCGGAATTCCCACGGGATTTTCGGTCCAACTTGAACTTACGATTTTTCAGCAGTATTCTACTTTTCAGTAAATAGTAAATGCTTTGCTCTTCGTTTTTTTAGCCAACATGGTCTTTGATACAAGGACTGACAATTTAACATGCCCTCCGAAGCACGGTTGCTCTCAGATAGAAATGCAACTCTCAGAGCCACCCATCCAAGTAGGGACCGAGCTGCACGTTGCTTAACAATGGCAATGAGTTAACACCGCTCAGTCAAACTACGCCACGAGTGTTTAATAAATCTTCGTCTAAACTAAGAAACGAACATTTGAAGGAAGCCTCACCTTAACTCTTGAACGTGAAAGATACCTATAACAGAATATTGTTACATCAATGTACGTTAGATCACAACTTTACTTTACTCATGTGATTTTTAAGTAACTTTGACAAGAGAATACCAGAATACCATTAAATTTATACAGCTTAAATGCAAAAGTTTGTGAGGATGGATGTAGGTAAGTTTGTTACTCTTTCACGAAAAAACTGAGACAGCTAGGGAAAAAGACAGCTGGAAAAGAGAGAGGCCTTATTTCACGTGATAGTGACGTGGTCATATCCAATCCTACTTCCGACTTCCTAATTATATTATAAATGCAAAAGTTTGTGAGGATGTATGTTATGTTTGTAACTATTTCACGTTAACTCCGTGCTTCGGAGGGCACGTTAAGCCGTCGGTGCCCTGTTACTTCCTGCGGATAGTAGTCGTTACATCAGCCATGTCAGAGGACTTTGGCGGCTCAATAACTCTTACACCAGGATTGGTCAGGTTCACCATCCACTCGATGAAGAAGAAGACTGTTTCACAAAAAAACTGCTGGACGAATTTGGATGAATATTATTAGCTCATAAAATTTGATTTGAAATCCGTTTTCGTCTGAATAAAAGTGTTTCAGTAAAAGCTCAAAAGTTTCAATCGACTTATATTCGTAAATCTTTAATCTACTGTATCATACTCTAGTACCTCCTTGTTATGTCCAAAGCTGTGTCTAATAGTGAAAAATAGCTCCATTCAGTCACAAGTAAGTGGATTCGATGGGACATCAATTTACTTTGTGTCATGCGGATACGATGACCCCTACTATTGGTTTTAAAGAAAACACTATCGAGAAAGTATACTCGGTATAACTGTAAGTGTTAAACTTGTTCATTTAGTATTGAGATTAAATCACCATCGAGTATATTGTACACCATGCTTTCTTGACGTGTAGAAATCCAATTGAAATGCCTGTGTTGTAGAAATAAGTGGTTTGTATGGTTTAAAGAAATGCCTGAAAATTTATGTCTAAAATATTATTTTAAATCTAGGATAAGCATTGATCCGTCAAACGGGACAAATGACCGAAAAATGAACAAGAAAAGCTAATTGAGTTTCTTTGCTATTTTCGATATTTTGAATTTAAGATATTTACCAAAATTTTGGGATCACCAACCCGCATTTGGCAAGCGTGGTGATTATGCCTAATCCTCCTCACTATACTGATAACTTCAGTGAGATGAGAGGCCTTTGCACAGCAGTGGGACATTACTGGCTAATACTTACTTACTTACTTACCAAAATTATATATCTTCTTCTTAAACATAAGAACTTATCAATGGACTTCTTTTCTCCATCTTCTCCCATCCTCTTTAGCTGTTTACATTTAACATCATTTTACAACAAAAAAGTATAAATGAGAAGGTTGTTAACGAAAACCAATAGTAACGTCCAAATAAATGTGACGAAGAAGTTTTTATATCTTTCGCGTCCCGGATTCAAAGAATTTAATCTTGAAATAGCTTGCTTTGCGAATATCTAGCTTATTTGACGGAAAACAAATCTATAGACTGATATTATAACCTTTTATTGCAATTTTTTCGTGTTTCCGACATTGTTGAGGTTTGACAAATCTTTTTTCGAAAAGAGATATTCGGGTCTAATCTATACCAATGTTATAAAGTATAATTTGTAAGTTTGTTTTTTTGTTTGTATGTTCGAGCTAATCTCGGGAATTATCAGTCAGATTGAATAATTATTTGTAGATAGCCACATTCAACGGGGAGGTTATAGGCTATTTTTCATCCTAAAATTCCCATCCCCCGGGTTGTACCCGTTTCCACGGGAATTTCAGGATAAAATGTATCCCATGTGTTATTCTGATGTATAACCTATATTACTGTACTACAAGCTTTCGCATTTATAATATTATTAATAATATTATTAAATTTATTAAGACTAATTATGATTATTTGGGAGACGTAAATATGTGATTCACTTCTTAAGCTGTGTACAGACCGGCCCAACGAACGCCAACGAACGGGTTTCGTTGACCTTCGTTGCTGCAATCTGGACGGCTCGGCTCGGGTCGTTGGGCCGGTCTGTACACAGCTTTAGCTAAGCTGGTCTATATTTATGTAATTAAATATACATGCACATTGTCTTAGTGTGCGTCAAAGTCGGCGTCAAAAAGCAGTGACAGCATGGCAGGTAAGCGGAGAAGTTAATTGTGTGTTAAGTGGTGAGAAAAGTGTTGTATATTTTGTTTTACAACTACTTATATGGCTCAGGAGTGCTCGTAAAATAAAACTTCTATAATGTATGAAAAATAACATTAGTTAATTCGTTTCTGAGTACTGCAGTAAGTGGAATGTCTCATTATATTAAGACTGAACAAACACTACTTTATTACCACTTGGTACTTTTTATTCGTGAGATTTATTTTGTTAACATCAACCTTACCAAACAAACGACGACCAGATTAGGAACCCCCTCACTTGAATAGAACTCAAAAACGAATACGAAACTCTAAAAAACAACCAACTAAAAAAGTACAAGAAAATCTAAAAAAACTTAACTACAAAATCAAAGCACTGTCACTGCAATTTGAGCTTAATTTTCAGCAGAATAAAGTTTAACTAACTTTTAAGTTTCCTAGTAGATTAACTCTTCGTAGGGTCATCGATTACGGAAGATAGATGGCCGATTGACAACGAAGTAAGATGTACGAGCAGGGAACTTACCTTTAGATTGATTAATACGAGGCACGGTAGCTTAATTAAGTTACTGAATTTATTTTATCCAGAATAAAATGGCGACTTGCGTAGCACCTGATTTTCGATTAGCACCTGATTTTTGCATAGCACGTGATTTATTGCATACTAGCCGCGCCCCGCGTTGTACCTATTTCCGCAGGAATTTCGGGATAAAACGTATCCCATGTGTTATTCTAATGTATAACCTATATTACTGTAAAGTTTCATCCAAATCCGTTCAGTAGTTTTTTCGTGAACGTATATTACATCAAGTACATCCATCCTCACAAATTTTCGCATTTATAATATTGTTTTAGTAGTGTGCTTTGTACGGACACTCCTAGTAGGTAGGTATAAGTACGAATTCAGGTTTACTGTTTAATAATATATTTAGTATCCAACCATGATCTCATCACCAAAGTGCCTTTTCATAGCCATAATAACAAAACTGACTAAATACACCTCCAGACTTATTATCAAGTCGTCCGCTGTGCAATTTGTGCTAATTTGCATAAATAATTCCGTTAAAATTTTCACAATTTTGCCGCGTAATATTATGACGTGAGATTGGTAATGATATTACCCGGTCGACAGGGTTTTATGCCTTCTGGTCTAATTTGAAACTCGTCAATGTTGGATTTCGCCAGATTTTTTTCCGGTATGCCAGGACAAAGGTTTTCTTGTTTTTTCTTGTTAGTTAAGGTCCGCTTCGTTTGGATCGAATTAATCGTATGTGAATTTGTCCAGGTGTATTTATTCATTTCTTCTGTTTCTCTTCCCTAATAGCATTATCTCTCTGTTTCTCTCTCCTTCATGAAGAAAATAAATAAATGATAGACAAGTTCTTTGGTGCAGTTTTAGTCCCACTTGTTGCATTTGGCATTTTTAAAATTATAAATGTTAGGTAATATAGCCTAAATTCTCGAACTAACGATTCGGTCTTGTAATATAATTACCGTGATTCTAGTAACGGCCGTGAACACCTTACTATTAACAGAACAAATTTTATTATAAAAATCTAGGCCCTAAAACGTATTTACACTGTAGTGGCACATGTATTAATCTACTCGCTTAACAACATTATTTTGGGCATATTTTTGTCAAGCTGATTCTGACGAAAAGTTTTCTGGTGAGTTTCTAATTAGACCACTTGATAATAACCCGCCGAGTAGAGGTGGCGGCTAGAGTCAAACATTTAATTCAATTTCCCGCGTTTTTGCATTAGTCAGCATTATTTTCGAACATTCTGCTCAAATAATCAGATTAATTAAGAAGTTTGGGGAGGGTTTTATTGTTATTTTTCTGGGAAATTCCTCAAGGGAATCATTTTACAGGAATGATAATATTTTACAGACGTTTTATTTTGGTTTTGACATATTTGAAGGAGAATGAATAAGAATGTTCGTGGCGTAGGACAATTTATTTTTTTAAAAGAATAGAATTTTGATTATATACTTTTTTAATAAATACTGTTTTGAAGCTTTACATAATACTACCTACAACCTCAGACAATAATATCTAAAATACCCACACATATTATAAGAATAGGATTTTCAAAAGTTTCCTGTAATATTTAAAACAGTAACGTACTCGTATAAGTAAAACTAATTGGTAATGTCGCAAATTGGAAAATAGGTTAAAAAGTTTAAAAAAGTATTTTTTTATTTAATCATATATGGTCAGGCACACTTCCTGTAAAATAACTTTTTTAAACTAGGTTCAAGTCGGTCTATTCTTTTAGGAGCTACCCAGAAAACTTATAATACCCTTCATTTTGTATCTAAAGTTAAAAAAGAAAATAATCCAAGACTAACTAAAAACTAGTACCAGAAAACTCATCGCGACTCCACAACTTTCTATTCCAATTGCAAACTAAAAAAAAACATTAAAAAGTCGTATGTATGCGACTCTTGAAAAATTCCCTAGAATTTTATAATAAAACGGGCCAAGTTGAGAGTAAGCAGACAGTGATAGTTAAGTGCTTAATGTATCCGTAGAGAGGCAGTCGCGAAGCTTGGAAATTGAAATTGCTTAAGGCACGGGCTTGGTAATGCGAATTTTCTGTTAAAAATGGCGTAAATTAAAACTGGAGAAAAAAAATCTGACCAATTAAAAACTTACTTTTTTGGAAGTCGATTAGAAACAATAATAATAAATCCATTACATTAAACATCTCCAAAGGGCCTCTACGAGTTGGATCTGTATCCCCTCGCATGCTTCTCAAAAAGACCGGGCTTGTCCCGTGACTCCGAGGAGAAACACTAAGTATAATAATTTTTTGCCTTTTTTAAAGTATGGAACCCAGCGCTACCGTGCTTTGGAGAGCACGTAAAAGTGTCGGTCCCGGTATTTTCAATCTATAAACAATGTCACAGGCGGTCTAAAACTCCAAAACCAGAGTTGTGCCCGTTCCCGTGGGAATTTCGAGAACTTTTATACATTTAAACCTTCCTCTTGAATCACTCGAAAAAATTGCATCAAAATCCGTTGCGTAGTTTGACAGATCTAAGTATACAATAGGGACTGAAAGACAGCGGAAAGCGACTTTGTTTCATACTATGTAGTGAAGTCGGGTCAATGAATCTTCACGCTTAGCAAAGTCTACTTTATGAGAGTTATTCAGTTTTAATATTTTGCGAGCGAAATAAGCTCTAATGGCGAGCGCTTATGATAAAACCTTTCATTAGAACGTTTATTAATAAAATTGTTTATTCTTTATTCTGTCTCCGTCATTTCATTTATTTGAAAATGTTTCATATTAAGTTGTACGTAAATAGAATTGTCGTTACACTTAATATGTGTACAAATGTAACTTTATATAATACTAGCAGCGCCCCGCGGTTTTACCCGCGTTGTGCCTGTATCCGTGGGAATTTCGGGATGAAAAATAGCCTATAACCTTCCCGTTGAATGTGGCTATCTATTAGAAAAAGAATTATTCAAATTGAACTGATAATTAGTGAGATTACCACGAACATACAAACAAACAATCTTACAGCTTGCTTAGTATACTTACTTAGTAAAGACTAATCTCAGGAATAATTATTATGGATGGATATGGATATGGATGAATGGTTGATAGTGGGAGTTCTGTCAGAGCACTAACTTACAAGTAAAGTGGTCGGTCCCGGTTGTTTCAATCGATAGGCCATGTCGGAGGCCTTTAGGCGGTCTAAAGATTCCGTCAATAGGGTTGACCTCTGACGCACACGAATTAAATTACTTCTTCTTCATCGAGTGGATGGCCAAACTGACCAATCCTGGTGTCAGAGTTATTGAGCCGCCAAAGGCCTCTGACATGGCTCAAGTAACGACTACTATCCGTAGAAAGTAACCGGGACCGACGGCTTAACGTGCCCTCCGAAGCACGAAATCATCTTACTTTTCGATCAATCAGGTGATTCAGCCTGCAATGCCCTAACCAAACTGAGGAGTCTCACAAAGAGATTTTTGTGAGATATCCCCACCGGGAATCGAACCCGGAACCTCCGGGTCGTGAGCCGGGCGCTCAAACCACAAGACCACGGAGGCTGTTGAATTAAATTACTTTCAGTTAAATTACTCAATTAAACAGATAAATTAATTGAAATTGACTTTGGAAATTATTGAAAATCTGTATAACGACCTTCGTATTACGCGTGAGTTAGTTCCGAATAATGACTCGTCAGTTATTTGGGAACCCGAATCGTGTTACCTCATTAATTACTTGGAAATATCGGTGATGTTTTACTAATTGGGACAATATTCTGCGAACAATTTCCTTTTATTAAGCACGGAAACGCTCGTAGATGTACTTGTCTTTTGTTATTATACAAGACTAGCCGCGAACCGCGGTGCTACCCGCGTTGTACCCGTTTCCACGAGAATTTCGGGGTAAAATGTATTCTATGTGTTATTCTGATGTAACCTATATTACTGTAAAGTTTCATCCCAATCCGTTTGGTAGTTTTTGTGAAAGAGCAACAAACATACATCCATCCTCACAAACTTTCGCATTTATAATATTAGTAGGAAGTCTAGGAAGTAGGATGGTTATTTTAAATCGGTCAGTATTGGTAGGTATGTCTGAAAACTGAATGTATAGAGAAAAGAAGAACTGTGAAGTATTTTTTCCACCACGGTTCTTGTAAAGGGCCAAAACGTCAGTTAAAAATCTACAAACAACATCGAACTACAAAAATTTCCTCTATTTACTAAATATACGCGAAATTCCGCGTTATTTTCTGCGCTATTTGTATAACTGGCTCATCAACCGTCGTACTAGATATACATAGCATGCTCCATACAAACAAGCTAGGTATATTTGTCGTGGCAGTGCAAACAGTGACATACGGAGAGCGAGGATCGGTGGTACTGAGGGGGAAGTAAATAAATACACAACTTCATTACTCCCCTCTTTAAAAGCAACGGGTTGCACTCCAGGAGTGCCGGTATAAAACTTGAATATAAACGTCTTAAGAAATTTCGATCTGGTCACGTGTCCTGACGCGAGTTTAAAAATTTTACCCATCACATATAAAGTGCACAAGGCTGTTAAAGAAATTTACACTTTAAAAATTTGGGTAACGTGTCCCATGTTTCTAAGGCTCCGGTAGAAAGTGAAAACCTGCCAACTCGCTCAATCTGAACGTCACGAAACTTCTCCACGAGTCTTGCTCTCACTTCAAGCTCAGATACTATAGCAAGTGCGTTACATAACAAGTCGTCAGGCCATAAATCGGTAGCCTATTTCTATCTTTCTTGCACTTATGGACCCTTTTTTAGGCGCTTTTTGAGCGCAGTCATAAAGTAAATATATCTCTTTTCAATCGCAAATAAAACCCCTTTATAATATCAACAGTTTAAGTGGCAGAACTCAGTTTTGATGTAACTCCTGTTATGAGTCAACGTCAATAAGAAATGGACTCACCCGGCAAATGATTAAAAATAAAGACAAATGATTAAAGCGGTTCCCACTGCCCTAAAAAAGGCTTTTAGCCTGCTACTACATATTTGTTAATCAAAAACTCAACTAATTATCTTGGAAATATATTTTCCTCCCCATATATTTTTATTAATGTCTTCATCCAGCTTAAGTATTTACTGCCGTGTCAGTACGTTTCGTAACTAGGACACCAGATCTGCATGTTTGGACAAACACCGAGAGAGCTTTGCGCCACAAAATTCTGTAATGGAGCAAAAAGTTCAAAATTCCAGTTTTAAATTATAGGTACAAAAAGTGAAATTAAAAGTTCGACTTAGTGACATGGGGACAGGAGGTTTTAATGAAATAGTGACCTGAATATGGGATACTATCAGCGCCCCGCGGTTTTACCCGCATTGTGCCCGTTCCCGTGCGAATTTCAGGATGAAAAATAGCTTATAACCTTCCCGTTGAATGAGGCTATCCATTACAAAAGGAATTATTCAAATCGGGTTTGTAGTTTCTGAGATTATTCCTTACAAACAAACAAAGTTACAAACTTTACCTCTTTATAATATTAGTAAAGATATTTTGAAAAGTTGTAGCTGCTTGTATTGAGACAATCTTATTCTATTCAAATGTTGCTTAACATTCAGGCTGCGTTCTTTACAAAGTAATTTATAATTCAAAAATATTATTTACAAAATCTATTACAAAAATAAACATTAATTACGCTATTCGTGAATGCCAAAAGTTCGTGAATGAAAACTTGAGATGTGATTTACTTAAATAAAATTTGGTTATTTAATCATCAGACCATGTCGGAGGCTTTGAAGCGGTCTAAAAACTCCGGCAGCAGAGTTTCCCAGATACATGAACCTTCAATAAAAGTGGAGGTGGTTTCTCAATTCAACATATGCTTTTGAATCAAACAACGCCACGAGTCATCAAATCCTTTCTTTCTAATCACCTTGCAAGCAAACCAAGTAAGTGTAAATAGAAGGATGCTAGTCGAATGAAATGAACGCATCACAAAGCAAAGCCCGATGCAGCAGCGTATGTAACCTAAATCCATGCATTTTGGGAAATGGACCCGACCGGACAAGTTACATGCTTCAATCACAGAGCACACTACAGCGGTGTATTTACTCTGTACCTATATAATGTGGCTGTTTCCATTGGTTAGACGGCACGGTATAACGAAAAATTGGATTAAACGTTTATAAATATCTTGAAGTGCTCATGGCGTAGTTAGATAAGGCTGCCTGTCCATTGACGTGAAGCGAGCTGGCGGAGCGTAAAATAAAATATTGCGTAAAATATCTGACCGCAGATTTCATGGAATCCTATTGGTTTATATTTGTCCGTTTCTCCGCTCTGCCAGCTCTCTCCACGTCAATGGACAGGCACCCTAAGCTATGTTAGTTCATTGCGATTGATAAGCAACGTGCAACTCGACACCTACCTGAATGGGTGGCCGATAGCAGCACTTCCATCTGACTACCCATCGACTACTGACTACACATCCAAGAAGGGGCGAGCTGCAGGATGCTTTATAATCGAACATGAACTGATATCGCTTGGTCAAGCTACGCCACGATTTAAACACCAGGATCTTCTAAACCGCCGTGCCGCATCCGACAATGGAAACAGGCCACTTCCCGTACAGTGCCGAGTCAACATAATGGATGAGCATTGCATTTGGCCAGCTCCCAAATTTACTGCCGGCATCTCTATGTACGAACACGAAGTATACCATATCCATATTTAGTGGGTACATAGAGGTTGCATGTATCTAATGGTACGAGTATTGACGGATTTGGGAGGGCCCTTGACCCCTAGGACCCTGAAGCCTTGACGGATTTGGCAGGGCCCTTAAAAATCTAGGGCTCTGTACCTATATGAGCCATGAATTTATGAAGGCTCCTAAAAGTTTAGGGCCCTGCCCTGAAGCCCTATATAAGGCCTCTAAAAATCTAGGGCTCTAAAGCCTTGACGGATTTGGCAGAGCCCCTGAAAATCGAGGACGGCATGAATTAAGGAAAGCCCTGAAATAACTTTCAGTTAATCAAATGTTAAACATTACACAATGACCTTCTTCACAAAGTAACCAACATAATAAGACCCCCTAAAGCCCCCTGCCTGAATACGTCCCCCGTCGCTTTTCATGTATCAATGATATTGGTTTCAAATTAACTTGCGCACAGATTTGCTCATGACCCCAATAGCGGAATCGATTCCAGTTAGATTACAGATTTGTGATTAATTATGATACCGATCGTAGATTTCGTACCGTTTTGGGTAAATTAGTGAAAAAAATAACTTTATCGAAGCGAACTTCCTTTTGTGCATAAGCCGACTTCAAATCAGATTTTTGAGAACTTCCTTTATTTTTGTAATCGGTTAAAAACGAGACTATTCCGTAAGCACAGGATATTATACCGATATAATCTTGAAATCGGTTCATTATCGACAGATATATCAGGTAATAAACATACAAATAACAATCTTATTGAGAACCTCCTCCTTCGGTTTTTGAAGTCGGTTAAGTTCGGTAATGTCCATAACATACAAACAAAGAAACAAAACAAACTTATACAAATTCTACCTCTTTATAATATTAGTATAGATAACAATATTTTTTATCTGCTGTTATTATTTGCTGGATCTAACAAGATGATTCACAAAAATCCCCGACATTAATTGCCTGTCATGACTCCATAATACTCATTCAAACAAACGTAAGCTTTACCGGGACTACAATATCAGCAAAGAGTATATTAAATTCGTTTTATGGAGAATTAATTTAATAACGTATTACTTGCTTTGTCGCTGATACAAAGAAGTGAGTAAGTAAGTAGTTTAATTAGCCTGTAACGTCCCACTGTTGGGCAAAGGCCTCTCGTCTCACTGAAGATATCAGTACAGTGAGGAGGTTTCAGGCGTAATCACCACGCTTGCCTAATGCGGGTTGGTGATCTCAAACCCGAGCCATGTTTGAAAAGTAGGAAACATGTTTTCGCTCGACCTGGGAATTGAACCCGGGAGTAAGTAAGTAAGTAAAAATAATTAATGAAATGGTTTCATTTGCAGATATACTCGTAGACGATATAAAAATGATTTTTTTTGTCGAAGTAGAATAAAATAATTTGTACTAACCTTTTACAGTTATCCAGACAGAATCAAATGGTCTAGGTCAGTGAAGAAAACAACTTAACACACTTCTAACTTCTATTTAAATATGACATGATTAAAAAATTTAAAATATTTTTTAATGTAGGTAAACCATAATAAAAGTTATTTCTGTAAATATTTATTACTGAGTTATTCATTTTATCGCCATCTAGTAGAGTAGTAAGGAACTAAATGGATAATTAATTTCTTAAATAACGTTTCGAAGGATGAAAGGTCTCAAATGCAAGCCTTTTAATTTATTTCAACTGAATTCCACTAGATGACACTGCAACATTAATGCAATTGATTACAGCGCTATCTAGTTGAACAGCTAAGAACTAATTTGACTCAACTTCTTATCCCTGTAACGAACTTGATTAAATTCCCTAATATTTTACTAGATGGCGCTGTATGTATAATTAGTTCACAAATATTACGCTAGATGTCATGAAACATAATCGAATAATTTCGAGGAATATTTTAAATCGGTTCAAAAACGAGGCATAATTATCAGGTGACAGGTACCAATAACCAACATAAACAAAAAAAATCAAATATACGTAAGTATTTATTAACACAAGAATGTATTTTACGAATCAAGAACCTCCTCCTTCGATTTTTGAAGTAAGAGAAATTAAACAAAGGATAAAAATAATTATACATTTTAATTACACAATAATAATGAAAATTTAATTTATGTTCTTATTATATAAACCATATTTTCCCACAATCTTACTTTAAGTAAATAACCATATACATAAGAATTAATTTAATTATGTACTCAATTTAATTTTCATTGCAACAAACTTATTACCAAAATGACCTATATTTGTATCATGTATTTTTTCTTGAAGTACCTACCTATGTAACATTTATTTTTGGCAATAGTTAGCTTTCATATATTCTTATTCTTGTTAAAACAACATTACTGATCATATTTTGTCACTAGTAACTTGTATTCTACAAGTAAAACTGACTTATAAGTTATATTGTGAGTATAACTTAGTCGACTGATGTCGAATCTTACCGTAAACTTTGGCCATAGCTTACTCTGTACTGCCACACTCAGATAAGTCAATTTAATCAATGATTAACTAACTGACGATTTTACCACACATTAAATTTAAAAAAATCAATCAATAACATCGCAACGCCAAAGACCTATCAACAAAACGTCAAGTCGAGGAAACGACCCATCGACAAAACGTACCTTCCAGGTCGAGACGTCGATGTAAAGATCATCGGCGTCTTGTATAAGATTCTCCCGTAACTAAGAAATTGTTTGACTTCTCTGAGTACGGCGGCGATCTTAGTTGGTAAGTCAATGAACTAACTCTGTTAGTAGAAGCTCTAGCTTTTCAGGTCACGTGCCCTGATCTGAAAAACCCTAGATGTCCTGAAATATATAAAAGAACTACAACTAAACACTGTTCAAGCGAAAAACTGCGAATACTTGAATTAAAATGCGAGAAAAGTCACAGTATGCAAAAGGTAATGCGTGTAAATAAAAATAACATTAAATTGATCTGACGTCATTTCAAAATCTGTTATAAATGCACAGTCTCTTACAAAATTATCTTATTTACCATTGTTGTACATAATCAGTAATAAAAACGGTCATTGTTAAAATTATTACGGTTACACATTAATTATATTGCAATTTTTGTGGAGAAAAGAAGAGTTATAAAGATAAATAAAGTGTTTTGCGAAGAAATTTTACAAGAAAAAGGAAAAATTTGATCCCCAAATGTTTAGATCTGATCTGGATATAGCTACAGAACTTGATACCTAATTAAACCTATTAAATAGTGCAGTAACGAAGAAAACGTGCGTGACCAGAAATTAATTAAGAAAACATGAAGACAATATTTTATTTCTTTACATTTCTTGTTCTGCTACTGAACCACAAAAGTAGTGAATCAGCAAGAATCTTAGGAGTATTCCTTGGACCTTTCAAAAGTCATCAAATAGTGTTCAGAACATTAACCAACGAATTGAACCGAAGAGGGCACGAATTAGTCGTTATAACCACTGACGTAGCATATACAGACAAAGAGAGACCAGCAAACTTCACCGAAATAGATCTGCACGATGTATCTTACAAAATCAAATCAGATTTAAGCAATCTGCACGAAGAAAAATCAACAGCAAAACGATTAGATCGAATGTTTGGTTTTTTCAATAAACTTATTGATTCGCAATTGAAGGAAATGAAGGTCGAAAATTTGATTAATTCGGTGCAAAAATTTGATCTTGTTATAACATCAGCTATGAACTCTCCAGGAATGATATTCTCACACTTCTTCAAATGTCCAATGATACAGTTCAATAGTTTTGGCTCTTTAGAATATTTGGAGTTTACGGGAATACCGATGCATCCAATATTATATCCCACAGTAATTCAGGATAAGATCAATGATCTCACAAATTGGGATAAGATTATGTTAGTGAAAACGCATTGGGAAGTGAGGAGAGTGCTGCAGAAATGGGAGAAAAAAGATATTGAGAAGATTAGAAATATTTTTGGTCCAGAGATTCCAAGTTATGATGAGTTGAGAAAGAATGTGGATCTAGTATTTATGAATACCCATCGTTATTGGGATAGCAATCGCCCGGTGCCTCCTAATGTGGTTTATTTAGGCGGACTGCAACTGGAGTCAGCCATTGAAATGGAAATGCCTGAAGTAAGTTATTCGTTTACGGACAATAAAAGTAGGTAGTAAGTAGAGTGATTACGATCCTTAAGGAAGACAATAACTCTTCAATTGGCAGCAAGACCGCGGTGCCTTTTCGCTAGTATCTTATATCTATTTTTGTAAAGCCAAGTGGATTTTGTAAAATATAAGCTCGTTTTACTACTTTTGCAGGACCTCAAAACCTACTTAGACGCATCAAAGCAAGGATTCGTCTACTTGAGTTTCGGTACTAACGTTGACCCAACAGCCTTTTCTCACAAACTAAAAGAAATGATATTCAAAGTGTTCTCGCAACTTCCTTATAATATTATTCTAAAGTGGCCTCAAGACGCTTTGCCCAAGTGTCCTCAGAATGTGAAGATTTTTCAATGGTTACCACAAGTGAAGCTTTTACGTGAGTATTGAATAGGGTATTTAAACACCATTCATATACATATAAGATGTAATTTATTATTATGAGTAATTTTCTAACCAAATACAATACCAACGATAATATAACGTACAGCTCAGCCCCTACATAGATAGCCCATAGTGGCATTTATATCTTAGCGCTACCGTGCTTTGGAGGGCACGTTAAATTGTCGGCCTCAGTTATTTCAATCGATAGTACAAGTTGGAGACCTTTAGGCGATTTCGAAATTCCGACACCAGGGTTGGCCAATAACCTACACGAACCTACTTACCTAATAGCCATGTCAGAGGCCTTTGGCGGCTCAATAACTCTGACTCCAGGATTGGTCAGGGTGACCATCCACTCGATGAAGAAGAAGAAGACGAAGAAGAAGTAGAATACCGTCTATAGAAGTAGGACCCAAGTTCAATGCCGCTATTTTCAATTTTAGTATTCTCTTTTTAAAAATTCCTTTTTCCCCGTCGCTTGCAAGCTCTCACCTCTATAAGAATGACACAGCACTCAACAACAAAACTTTTTCTTCAGAACACCCCAACATAAAGCTCTTCATCAACCAAGGAGGTCTCCAATCAATTGACGAAGCAGTCCACAATGCAGTTCCAATGCTTATCATACCAATCATTGCTGATCAGAGGTTTAATGCAGAAATGGCCGAGAAACATGGCATTGGAGACGGAATCGATTTCAATGATTTGAACGAAGATAACTTTAGAAGTGGTATTGAGAAGATCATTGGTGATAATGATAACAGGTAAGGATTGATAAAAAAATTGAAGTGAACATTTCTTCAGCGAAGTTGTGTGCACTTTTGTAATGGGTAAAAATTTAAAACTTGCGTCATGACCTGATCGAAAATTCGTAAGACGTTTTGACGTTAATATTCAAGTTTTCACTTCTGCCGGCTCTCCCGGAGTGCAACCCGTTGTTTTTTTTAAAGTTACTTAAGTAAAAGCAAACACTACTCATTTTTAATTATTATTTAAACTACGTTTACGGATACATAAATGAATACAAAAATGAAACGTAAGATGAAAAATAGTTCACGAGCTCCTCTTAGCCATATGTGAAATAAGTATAGACACGCGTCTTTGTGTGCATACCGAGCGGTACAGTTGTCAAGATCATTATTTATATTCATTTACCTTTATCTCCCTGCCAATACTTTCAAATAACTTTTCTTTACATGCTGTTTCTACCCACTAAAACACGTTATACTCATTGAATTATATATACAATGGTTATACTCGTAAACAGGAAGATTTTTGCTCTCATCAAAATGGGTTAAACCACTTAATCTAGAAAAATATCTTAAGCGCGATCTACAAAAAAATCACACTAGTGTCTATTGGATCATAGGAACCACAGCCCGGAACAGCTAGTAAAAATAATTGGTGTGATCCTAGAAGATATGAACCATGCCTCAATTTGAGCTTTAATTACAAACTTTATTGCCGCCTTCAAGCTAAAGCCCTAATAAGTACAGAATGTACTTACATAAACCTCATCCAGTTAACCAAAGTAATTTGCTGTAAAATTCCACTGCACCGTAATGCCTTTCTCTCATTCAAGATTATCAGTACCGCGTTTGCTAAATAAGTTGGTGATTGATATTTTGTACATCACCTTGTTCAAGCACTTCGTATCTATACTAATATCAAAACTTATCTACACTATTATTATAATAAAGAGGAAAACTTTGTTTGTTTGGTTGTATTGAATAGGCTCAAAAACTACTGAACCGTTTTTAAAAATTCTTTCACCATTCGAAAGCTACATTATCCACGAGTAACATAGGCTATTTTTCATCCCGAAATTCCCACAGGAATGGACACAACGCGGGTAAAACCGCGGGGCGCTGCTATATATAATAAAGTTAAAGAGATTGTATTTTTAGGGCCTTATTCATAACGCTTATTAACAGCACTTCAGCTTTCAAATGGTTTGTCCCTTTCCGACATACGCTATTTGGTAAAGTGCGAAAGAGACAAAACACTTTAAAACACTGTTTAAATTCAACATCGTTTATGAATAAGGCGGTCTCTTTTGTATTCTAAGGATTGGTAGTTTCTGAGAATAGCGCGTTTAAAGAAACAGTTTTTAAATGAACTAATCTCTAATTTAACGCCTCGGTGGTCTAGTGGTATGTGCACTTGCCTGCCAAGATTGAGGTCCCGGGTTCAATTCCCGGGTCGAGCAATAACATGTTTCCTACTTTTCAAACATGGCTCGAGTTTGAGATCACCAACCCGCATTAGGCAAGCGTGGTGATTACGCCTTATCCTCCTCACTGTACTGATATCTTCAGTGAGATGAGAGGCCTTTGCCCAACAGTTGGACATAACAGGCTAATACTTTTTTTTTTATCTCAAAAACTACCAACCCGATTTGAATGATTATTTTTGTGATGGATAGCCACATTCAACAGGAAGGTTCGAAATTCTTACGGGCACAACGGGCATAAAACCGCTGGTAGTGTAAAATAAAAGCAAAGTGTATCCGTAAACGTATTATTTAAATCCAAAAGTTGTTATAGAACATACTTTTTAAACTCGCACGATTTGCACTCATTATAATAAATGAAACGGGTCTGTATCGCGTTAGATAATTTA
Organism: Cyclophora punctaria; assembly: GCA_951394245.1. NCBI lineage: Eukaryota > Metazoa > Arthropoda > Insecta > Lepidoptera > Geometridae > Cyclophora > Cyclophora punctaria. Next base: position 2,740,645 of record OX596191.1, on the reverse strand, counting down.
ACGTATTTTACTAATTTACGTACCCGACGTTTTTTGTTATAGAAGTTTGAATAGGGCTATTCTCTAAGTATGCTTACCATTTACATGACTGTGCATAAAATTATTCAATTTTATCTTCTTACCTTTCTAAACAATAACACAAGTTAATTTATTCAAGCTCCTATTACATAAAAGTTACATTAAAGGTGCATTTAAACTAAACGAACAAAGCTAGAGCCAGAACAAGAGCATTATTTCTTGATCTTTTAGTGTAAATAACTGCTCGTCTTCAGTGTTTACACCAAAATATCAACGAGCAAGAATGAGAATCAAAAAAAACTTGAGAGGTGTCAAGGGACACCCGGATGGAACGAAGTTTATTTATTATCAACAAAAATAATCGTCGCGACACCACACTGTTCAATACGAAATAGAAAGACGAAACGGAAATATCTGGCTTGCTTTCTATAAGAGAGAGAGAGAGAGACAGACAGAGAAACATGCGCACGCCAGAGAGTTCTCTGTCTGTCTCTCTCTGGCGTGCGCACGTTTCTCTGTCTGTCTCTCTCTAACGCAAAAAGTGTCGTTACATTTTTCCGTCTAGTCCCCTTTCGCAACGCGCGATAAGGAACTTCGTTCCAACAACTGGAACTCATTTACTCGTAAATCGTTAGAACACTAGAACGCTTTGAAGAGACCGCTCCGGGGATAGAATGAGCATTCGCTCGCCTGATGTAAACCGGCCTTAATACGAACTACAATAAGTAAAGAACTTGGTATGACATCATAGTAATGACTAATGACATAACTTGTTACTTGCATTGGTGCAGTGATTATAAGTGCATCACATGCATTACATACATAAGAACATATTATATGCACATTATCGACAAGCCCGTTGGCACAGTGGCAGTGAGAGCGCTTACTGTGTCGTTGGTTGTGGGATCGATTCCTGGAGTCAACAATATGTGAAGACATAGTTGTTTTCGAAGACGTCTGGGTGTCAATTATATATTATTACTAGCAGCGCCCCGCGGTTTTACCCGCGTTGTACCCGTTCCCGTAGGAATTTCGGGATGAAAAATAGCCTATAACCTTCCCGTTGAATGTGGCTATCTATTCCAAAAAAAATTATTCAAATCGGTTCAGTAGTTTCTGAGATTAGCGCGTTTAAACAAACAAACAAACAAACTCTTCAGCTTTATAATATTAGTATAGATTTGTGTATGTATATGTAGTAGTATCAGCGAGTTAGATTCCAATCAAGCTTAGAGCTTACTTTGGGTCTAAATAACCGTGAGTGATTATCAATTAACGTTACAAAAAGGTAACAAACAACTAATGTTATTAAATAACAATAACCGCCGCGTGCGCACGCGACGGGCGCACGCTTAACGCAGTGTTGGCCCTATTATTAAGTAGATGTAAGGAAGTTGTGGCAACAATGAGAAGCGATAGGTTATCTGTAAAGATACAGATGAAATAAAAGCAATGTTATGTTAAAATTACTCATACGTATACATACATGTTATGTAATAAATAAGCAAGATATGCAAATAGGATGAAGCTATTTACCAATAGGTATTATGAGTTATGTATGTATTAATATAATGGCTTCCCCCTGTAGCGCTCGTAGCGTTTGACTAAGTGATGTAAGCTGATAGTAATTGTTAAGCAACGTGCAAGCTTGGATGGGTGGCCGATAGTGGCATTACTATCTAAGCGCTTCTTCTTCATCGAGTAGATGGTCAACTTGACCAATCCTGGTGTCAGAGTTATCGAGCCGCCAAAGGCCTCTGACATGGCTCATGTAACGACTACTATCCGTAGAAAGTAACCGGGACCGACGGCTGAACCCCTCCGAAGCACGGAATTATCTTACTTTTCGGGCAAGCAGGTGATTCAGCCTGCGATGAGCGTTACCGTGCGTGTTAAACTATCGGTCTCAGTTGTGTCTATCATTAGACCATAATATAAGGCCCTTAGGCGACATAAAACTAACACCAGGGTAGGCCACAAATCTACTCGAACTTACTTTTCACTCTGTAATAAGAACTATCTATATTGCAGCTATCGTAGGAACATGGTTCGTCTGCGTGCTGTGATGGCCGACCAGCCGCAGAGCCCGCTGGAGCGCGCGGTGTGGTGGACGGAGCACGTGCTGCGGCACGGCGGCGCCGCGCACCTCCGCGCGCCCGCCGCCAACCTGTCCTGGCCGGAGTACCTACATCTAAACCTCGTATTCATCATAGGAATGTGTTGTTTAGCTATCCTTTCGACATTAGGTTTTGTCTTGTATTTCTTTATAGTTTTGTTGAAGTATTATGTTTTTGGTAAAGCGAAAAGAGATTGATTGGGTTTAGTTATGTACTGCCGTACTAGACGTCAAAAATACTTGCTTGGTTGAGATTTAATTAGTGTTTTAGACATAAATAGGACATTTTTATAAACTTTTGATAACGTTCAGTAATTTTGCTATCAAATACATAGTTTGTCCCTTTTCGACACACGCTATTTTGCAAAGAGCAAAAGAGACAAAACACTTAATAACAGTGTTTTTGTTAAAGAGTGTTTAATGAATAGGTTAATGTATGACAAGTTACGTCAAATTAGTTAAGGGTCGATTTATTGGGAGTCTCTTAATCAATAAATTATGAAACGTTATATTGGTATTGAAGTTTATTGCGTCTACTAACTATTTATGTATATCCACATATTCAATTTGCTAAATTATAAAAAAAAATCATTAAAAAGAAATGGAATCCAAACATGAGTTTAAAGGTAACATGGCTAATTCTGTTATTGGACTATGAGTACAAATTTATGGTCCGACGATTTAAACCCTATTCTATTTAACCAAGTTGTGTCCACGCTAACCAATACTTAACATAGCACCTATTAGTAACCATGGCCATAAAAAAAGTATGCCTGCAATGTCCTACAGCCGGACAAAAGCCTCTCATCTCACTGAAGATCAGTACAGTGAGGTGGATTAGGCGTAATCACGCTTGCCTAATGCTGATTGGTGATCTCAAACCCGAACATGAACAGTAACAGTAATAACATTATACAACTTTCAAGTTTTACGTCTTACACATAATAAAATTTACTATTTCTGTATTGTAATTACTTCCTTCATCCCTTCCTTTAACACTAAATCTTTAACTCAGTAACGTCAAATACTTCCTTAGTAGAGATTTAATGAGTGATTTTGACATGTAATGTATGAAAAAATACGCCAATGAGCTAAGTGTCGCTTAAAAATTTAATGTTTCTGAGTGTCACGTGAACTTGCTATACATTTTGGTAGAAGACAACCAAAATAGACTTTTTTTAATTTTCAGCCTGTACAGGTACAGCCTGTCCTAATACAGGGCAAAGGCCTCTCCCTTTTCCAGCTGTCTTTCTCCCTAGCTGTCTCAGACGATCTACCAATAGAAAGGGCTTTCCTTTTTAACCGACTTCATAAAATAAGGAGGTTTTTACTTTTACAATTGCTACTTATTTGTAAAGCAGATGTGTTTAACATCTGAAATTAAAAGTAAAATGTGTGAATGAGAGGTATACGTTACGATAACCTCTCGCTTTAGTTTCCTATAACGGAGCAAACATTGATAACAAAACGACCGAAAAGTAAAGGTAATCGGTATACAATAGTATTTTGGTTGTTATAGAGTTGGTAGTACCATTTTCTGGTATAATAATTTTTATTTGACTTAGTTTTAGATCTGTGTGGATCGGAAAGGTATTAAAATTGATCCTAAGGACACTTTTGAATACGGCGAAAAATATCTTTGTATCTCTAGGCGCCTAGCTTGTTGCTTAGGGGCCTTCCATTAATCACATGCTGTTTTTTTGGCATTTTTTAACCCCTTGGTGATACATGGTGAGGTTTAAAACTACCCCAACTATGTCACGGGTATATTTTTTTAGTGCCTACAAAGAATCTTTTTTTTTTAATATTTATTAAAACTTTTCAGTTCACTTGAAACGTGATAGGTATAATACTACACCTCCCCCTTCCCCCCTCTTTCGAGCCTCTCGTGATAAATGGACAGCCTCTTACCTAGGATGCAAGACATTAGGCTCCTAGGCGCCGAGCAAGCCGCCTGCCGCATTAGTAGACAAATCAATGTAATCCTTTAACGAAATTACTTCAATGTTTGACATTGAACGAAATTGTCGACCTTTGGCAAGATGTATAAAATTCACACGATTTACATTTTGTAGCGAAACGTGATTTCAACGGGTAAACATGTTTTTACGTAAATACATTATTTTGAGGCAAAGGTTCAAATTTATTTATTAAATGAAGATGAATTTTATAAAGTGTTTAACGATATTACTTAGGTTTTTGACTGTTCGTAGACAGAAAGTAATAAAAAAAAGCTGTTTTTTGTTGTCGTTTTTTTGTTATGTTTACTCATCATCACTGTACTGATTATCTTCAATACGTTATGAAGCTTTCGCCGAGTAGTGAGACATAACACGTTAATAATATTGAACTAGCAGCGCCCCGCGGATTTACCCGCGTTATGGCCATTCTCGTGGGAATTTCAGGAATTTTTATGCATATAAACTTTCTTCTTGAATCACTCTATCTATGTCATAAAATCTCGTCAAAATCCGTGCAGTAGTATTTGAGTTTATTGCGAACAGACAGACAGACAGACGCGGCCGAGGACTTTGTTTTATAATAATAAGTGATAAGCTTTTCCTAAATCAACGTACTTTACAGCCAACTGTTTATAATTGTTTAAGAGTATATTTAGTTTTGACATAACTAACTAACTCAATTTTGAAGCTTAAACTTAATGATTTTTCCAATAATACTCTTTTTTATAAAATCAGAATAAAAACTTCATTAATTTAATTTCCTTTTTCACCTGTTCACTGAACAATTATACGTTGGAGCTTATTAAAGTATTGTGAATCACTGGAGTTGAAGAAATCATAAAAATTATCTGTTAAATGGCAAGACTCGGTATTTACTTATTCAAAAGTACTTTAAACAAACAGCAATAAAACAAAGAAACATAACCTCATTTATACCTGCATCAATATTTTGTCAAATATTATGAAAAGTGGCAATATATTATATATAACTAGCCAGGCCCCGCAGTGTTACCCGCGTTGTACCTGTTCCCGCAGGGATTTCGGGAAAAAAGGTAATCCATGTGTTATTCTGATGTTTAAACTATATTACTGTAAAGTTTCATTCAAACCCGTTTAGTAGTTTTTTCGTGAAATAGTAACTAACATACATACATACATCCTTACAAACTTTCGCATTTTTAATATTAGTAGGACAGGGGGGTTACCACGATCGTGAAGTTGATCGCTCGCAAGTTGCTTCTAAGGAATCGAAAATTTGGTACCATGAGGCCTTTTAGTGTCAAATTAAAAGCGCAGCCATGTTTTTAAAAAAATACAATGCCACGCAATTATAAACCCTATTACAATGAAAAAAAAATGTAAACAAAGCACATAGTACCTTTTCGAATACAACGAGTTGTCAAATTGCATTATGTCATTAGAGTGTCTATGATGCCGTCAGTAGTTCGGATACGTTCCAAATAAATATAAGTAAGTTAATGTCAGGGCTTTATATTTATTATTTCCTCAAAACAGTTGAGAGTTATGGTTTGAAAAAATACACTTATAGTACTAAATTCATCATTGTTTATATTATTTCTTGATTATATCAATTACTTGATGCTTTAAATGATTCACGTCTGCGGTCATGGACGCATAAAAACTCTTTGCGTGAAAATATATTTTTGAACGCATCTGTTACAATCGATGAGTTGCTAGGAGACGGACTGACAATACAAATAAATAAATATTCATTACAGGGATTCACACATGGTTTAAAATACTTAGTTTAAAAATATCTTCTAGGAAATTAAAATATGACGACTTCTAATATCATTACGGATATACTACGCTTGTGCTCAAGAAAACCTGCCTAATTGGTGAAAAAACACACTGAAAGGTTGTCTAAATGATAGCCACAAATATCGAACTGTGTGAAACTTCCCGAAATATAGAATACCTAAAATACATAAGTACGTACTGTAAACCAAATCTATTCTCCAACTAATAGATTGGCGCAACATATGGCAAAAAACTTTTGTAATTTTCTGTGTAAACCAACATAGAGAAATTCTTGAATAACTTGACTATCCAAGTCAGCTACGTGGGCCAGTCACTGTTTTAAAGAGCACAATATCAAGTGCAATATTCCTTTGGATAATACTGGTATCTTTGAGATTGGCTGTGATTGAGAACTCTCCTCTATTGGTCAAACGAAGCGGAGTCCAGGGACCAGTGCGATGAGGAACACAAACCATAGCTGATGTCAAACAGCGACGTAATTTGAAAACGGTAGTCCATACTTTGGATAAGCACAGATTTGATGAATCCCAAATGAATTAATTTAAAATATAACAACAGTGTATCCGTAATCTGGTAGTTTTAATTTCCAATAGCTTATATTTTATCGATATAGATGTTAAACATTTAAAACTACATCTCCACTTAGTGTTTTCCAATTTTAACCAGTATTTCTTAACCCTCTAATCGCTTTAATAGAAAACACAAGTTTCCATTAAATGGATAAAGAACCAGCCTATCATTAATGAACGAACATGCGTTATCATTTATTTCATTTAACCAGCGATTTGTAACTCTGAACTATTCAAAAAATTAAGGAGAATGATGAAGTAAGGATGTTTGTATGTGAAGAAGTTTTCAGTAAGACGGGTTCCAAAAAGGCGAGCGAGTAAAAAAAGAGATGATTATTATCTTTAGGATCTTTAGATGATTATTATCTTTAGGATCGTGCTTCTTATTATTCAATTCAATTACATTCATGATTCAACCAACTTCATTAGCAATCAATAACAAACTGACATTACAACTGTCAAGTAACTTTGACGTTCTTTTAAATACTAAAACAGATTATATTTTTAAATGAAAGCTGTGTCGACGGTTGCTATGGTACTACAAAATTTGTAGTACCATAGCAACCGCGGACATTAATAATGTCCGCGCACTACAAAATGAATACTTTCATAAATTTTGGCGGGAAACAAAAAACATGGCGGCCACCTGATTTGAGTGACAGATCCCGCAAGTTCCTTAAAAGTTACTCCCTATTGCTAATAACACGATAGATACGTGACGTCAGCATAATGCGACCAAGTTTGAAGGTTGATATTGTGTTATAGATCTAATTGTGGTTTTTTAATTTAGGCGTATTATAAAATTGATGAAAGTATCTGTCAAACAATGTCCGCGCAACAGTGTGCAGTACAAAATTTCACGTTTTGGCGGTAGATCTGTAAGGGAATGACAGGCCGGTGAATTGACCGGTCAACGATTTCGATCGTGCTTGGAGTAAGGCCCCAGAATGACATTTTTGACACTTCTAAAACAAATACCCGAGACACTTATATCAGATAAAAATCCAGATCACCAATCAACAATGTGATTGTGATTGTCATTTGTCATTGTGATTGTCAAACTACGCATTGACATTGTCAAAATATTTTCGTAATGCATCTTGATTGGTCAGTTGAGCTCAGCAGAGCTTTCTTCTGGCCCCATTGCGGTGATCTGTCTTCATTTGTTTCCGAAAACATTACCAATTAAATAAGCGACTAATAAAAGTACAACAAGTACTATACACAATTTTCAAGAAATTAATAGAAAATATTGAAAACCAAGATTGTTGTTTTAAAGTTAAATGAAATACTTATTTAATTTAACATTTCAATATAGTTATTATCTCCTTTAACTTTTATAACGAGTTACATTTAAACTCAAAATAGAAAACAAATTCAAAACTTTTAGGGTCCTAATGGTGTAATCTCGATGGCTCCAATGAACACTACGCTAACTCAACTTGGGCGTTTTATCGTTTTTTAGCTAAATCTACTTAGAATATCCTTATCTTTATGCTCACAAAATTTTATAAATGTACGACCAAAAACAAAAAAGTTTTGACAATTACAAACCGCTAAGTAAATGTACTTTTGTCAATAACGGGACGGACACTACGCCGTCTCAACATAGCGGAGTGTACTCGGGGCGCGCGGGCGGCGGCGCGCTGGGGATGCGTCGCTAACTAAGATTTGGCGGGGTGTCGCGCGGCGGCGCGCGGCGCGAGAGCCGCTCTGTTTGTTTATATTTACGCTAATTAAAGTAAGAAGTTACTGAAAAAATGCAACAGAGCGTAATATAACATGTTAATTCGTATTATGTACCTATAGAGTCGCATTGTGTCGGGAAAAATTCAAGTATTCAATACTTTAATCCATCATTGTCATTCTCAAAAATATTTAAATTTAATCCAGAATGGTGTGCTGAGCATGGTCATAGAAGTACAGTGCATACTTTAAGATACAGTATAAAGATACAGCCAATGCTAATTTAAAGATTGGTTTTCATATTCCAAAAAAAGATCAATGCCATTCCTAGTTACTGACGTGCTTAAAGAAAGATCCCATTAAAAACATTCTGTAAAAAACTAGCAAAGTCTCGATGGAGCTGCTTGTTTATATCTAAAAAGTTATGAAATCTAGACAAAGTCGTGCCAAGTCTAAGGTTCCTTATTTATTTATTATTTATAGTTAATTTTGTGTGACTTGGCTGTTGACTTGCAAAAAGGGGCCCAAACCGCATAGTTTTTTACACGTATCTACTAGTTGGCTGCATGGTATCTGAGAATTAAAGGTGATTCAGTTCATGATCGAAAAATCAGCGAAAGGAAAAGAAGTTTATTCGATATTAATGATAAGCGTTATACTCGTAGAAGTTAAAGAAGATATTACTCTTGATTTTAAAAAGAATATTGCTATGAAAAAAAAATGCCGAAAAATTATCTGTAGGAACATAATTTTATTATCAAAATATAATATCCACCAAAAAGTTATGTAATCAATAGGTTTATTTGAATAAAATTAAGGAGATCGAAGCTTTTCCAGATAGTGAAGGCATTTTGTATTATACATACAGCTTAGGAGACCAGATACTATGCTTCAAACGATTTAAAACATGACACCCTCGTGTCGAGTCATTGCCAGAAAAGGTATATAACAATATCTCAGAAATTGAGAAAGCTATGTACTCTTACAACGAATTAATTTATTTTTGTGACAATAGCATTATACCTGATATGTATAATAGTTTTTATTAGAATTTGTTAGCCAGATTTGATCATGGATCTGATGAGAGCCAAGGAGAGAATTTATATCTTAGAAAATATTATAGTTGTTTTTTTATACTTTTTATTAATCCTTGTTTTATTTTTGCATGTCTATTTATACTTTATAATAATTCGTATTTTAGACAAGTTGTCAAAGACTGAGACAGTCAAAGACTGCTGATTAATCTCAATATCGCTGTAACAGTTCTTAGGTTATTTAAATAGTGATAAATAATTAGTTTATGCCTTATGCCTTTCAGTAATATGCTAAGACCTTATCGAACAGGGCATGGGTGGAACCGCGGGTCAGCTCTAGTATTATTATAAACAAGAAATTATGTCTGAATGCCTGAAACACTTTCACGGCTAAATCCATAAACAGATTTTGATGAAGATAGTTAAGGATTTACGATTAACCTTGTGATACTTTTAAAAAAATAAACCCTAAGAGGCTGAAATAAAGCATAAAACTTTGGATGCGAGTGGAACTACGCGGGGCAAATAGTAATTATAATAGTTGGATACAATACTACTCGATTTGAATACTATAATAGTTTTTTTATTATAGAACAAAACGCTGTTAGCGGTTTGTAAGTGGGCCGAAGATTTTTTAGCCCTTTAAATTACAAAACGCTAACTTATCTAAATTCTAAAATAAGGATATTTTTATTGCAACATGAAGTTAAAAGTACTCGTTATTAACAATAAAATCGATTTTTGATGATATCATTCAGATTTTTTAAATAATATTAATTTAATTTGGAATTTTGTAGTCCCATATACACTCCGCTAATTGTGAGTTGGCGGAGTGTATCTGGATTTTGAATTTTAGTTTTCCGCTTTACATCCCGCTAAGTAAGGCTAACTAAAAAACCGTAAAGATTTTTAAAATTTTACAAATCAGGTCATAAACATCACTAAATTAACTATTCACTCAGAAAAAATCATTACAATAACTTAGATATTAAAGATTTTATCAACATTTTTCCTTTAAATGCTCCTCCTGTAAACCTACGATTTTTGACATAGCGTAGTGTTCATTGGAGCCATCGATCTGTCATTTGGAAATGTTTGGACTCTTACTTTTATTATTGGACTCTAAATATTTATAACAAATCACTATAATTTTTTAAAGAATACATAAATCCATATTTTTAATTTACTAATATGTCAATTAAAATTTATTTAATGTATTCTATCGGTGCATAAAAAATATTTAATAAACAAAATAACCTTTGCTATGGCAAGTAGCTTTATATCTCTGTATCAGTAAAATATAACACTGTTCAAGTCGTTAGGGCCGAAACTGCGTTAAGCGAGTGCGCGCGCGGTTTCATACAAAAGTGAACCGTCACATGCAGCCGTCGCGTGCTGTTTCATACAAAAGTGAAGCATCGCATGCGCCCGCGCGGTTTCATACAAAAGTGAACCGTCGTCGCGTGCGCCCGTCGCGTGCGGTTTCATGCAAAAGTGAACCGTCGCGTGCGCCCGTCGCGTGCGGTTTTATACAATAGTGAACCGTCGCATGCGCCCGTCGCGTGCAGTTTCATACAAAAGTGAACCCGCTTAACGTAGTTTCGGTCCTTAAACATTCCCCCATTTGTTACAAATGAATGTGACATACAACTCAATAGTCAATATTAAAAAATCTACTACAACAGCCATAATGGCGACACTATGAGTACGTATAGTAAAGGAGTATAGACTAGTACGTTTTAAATATTCATTGTTATATGGAAAACAAATAGCTATGTTAATGTTTAAGCTGTTTTCATTTTACTTGCAAATTATTCCCTATAGCATACAGATGACAGCAATCTATTTTGTTTACTTTGATTGTACAGTACATGTTACGGTGTATGAAAAAGTAGTATCGTAAACTACTCCAACATTGGCGTAGTATTTGTTGCCGCACTTTAATTACAAAGCTTTATCTAACTGAAGAGTCCAATGGACAATCTGAAGTGAGATTATTCGGGAGAAGCTATGACGAAATTGAAATTTGTTGGTTATTCAAATGGTAGGAAAATGTAAATTTGTTTGACCGGCGTAATTATTAGAAGGTTCGAGTCGGCGAAAACTTATTTATATTCCGTTGATAATGACATTTTGATTAGGAACTTGGTTTTGTGAGGCTGATTTCGTTTTTTGGATATTAAATCGTGTTAAAAGTTTAGGTTATCTATGAAGCTAAAAAATACAGGCTAAATTAATTCCTTAAGGCCCAGTCAAGCGCTCAATAGGAAAAGTGGAAAGCGCGTAGAGGGGATGTTTATTATTTACTAGCGTCGCCCTGCGGTTTTACCCACGTTGTATCCTTTCCTGTAGACATAAAAATATATAAACTTACCTGTTAATTGTGGCTATCCACCACAAAAGAATAATTCAAATCGGATGAGTGGTTTCTGGAATTTGCACGTTCAGGATTCCGGGATTAGCGCGTTCAAACAATAAAACTACGGACCCCTAAAAAGAAACCCTCCAGCTATAGTATAGATTATCATTATTTATAGCCTTAATAGTTCCACAGCTGGGCTAAGGCCTCATCTCACTGAAATCCTATATCCTTAAAATACCTAAAATAAAGAGGCCTATAATCTCAACCTGTCATCTCAACTCATTATGACCGGCTTTCCCATCAACGACAATTCATTAAATCTTTTTCCTCTACAGAAGGTATTTCCTAATTTCCTCCAAAGAAGAAAGAAAAAGACAATACCCACCCTGCCTTTATATTGGGGTTAAACCCACCCCTATACATCTGATATACTTAATTAAATATATTAACCACCAATACACAGCTAATTTAAATCAATGAATATTGAAATTACCTGCTTGTAATCTGCAAATTAATTGTTAATCACAAACGTTTAATTCCAATTAGATATCGTAATCTAATCTCAGGTTGATCTTAAAGGTGAGTACTGACCGACGTAACGTAGCGTTATAGCGTTATTAGCGTAACATTCACAGCGAGCAACGAGCAATTTTATCACAGCAAAGAGCCACTCGTTGCTTGCTGCTCACGCCGTGTATCTCCGTATTGACTGCACGAACGCTCGCTCTGTAACACGTTACATTACGCCTTGTAACGTCCGTTGAGTACCCGCCTTAAATACGTCAGATTAATTAGGAATTATTTCTGTTCATAAGATAGGGCTTTACCGGAAAATCGATGACATTTGAGAACGTTTGAATGAGGAATATTTTGGTATTATTAATTAACGGAAATTAACTTATAATAGGACTTAGAAATGGTTCTGGTATCGATAGAATATAGCTGGAATAATTAAAAGTTATTTATATATGGTAAATAAACGTATAAAGATTTGAGTATGTAGTGAATACTTAAATTGTTTTTAGAATTCGCTGGCAGTCAGAAGGTACAATTTATGAGTACTACGAGAGTCATAGTGCAATGACGGTGACTAACTAGCATTCTTCTTCTTCATCGAGTGGACGGTCAACCTGACCAATCCTGGTGTCAGAGTTATTGAGCCGCCAAAGGCCTCTGACATGGCTCAAGTAACGACTACTATCCGTAGAAAGTAACCGGGACCGACGGCTTAACGTGCCCTCCGAAGCACGGAATCATCTTACTTTTCGGGCAATCAGGTGATTCAACCTACAATGCCCTAACCAAACTGAGGACAGTCTCACAAAGTGATTTTTGTGAGATATCCCCACCGGGAATCGAACCCGGAACCTCCGGATCGTGAGCCCAGCGCTCAAACCAAAAGACCACGGAGGCTGTTAGCATTTAAAAATAAGGACACAAATTAAAAAAAAACCTCAAAGTTCTTTTAAAAAATATATATTATGCTATTTGACATCGCTATTATAGCACCCGTTGAATTACAAAAGTTCAAAGACCTTTTTTTTTACAAAAATAATTTTCGCCCGCTAAATCACACCAGTAATTGCCGTACCTAATTACCTAGTTAACAAATCGCTTACACATCAAACAAACAACAATAATTCGAAAAACAAAACAAAAGTGACAGTACGTATTGAACCAGTCCAATTCCGAATGGTATCACCCACTCTGTACACTTACGAAGTCAGTACGCCTTTCCAACTTCTCAACAGAATCACACTCTCTTCCGTGGCTATAAAAATGTAAGTCCATGTACCCAGCTATCATTGCACCAGCGAGAAGGGAAGCGATCAAAACTATATACGAAACAACATGAAGATATTTGTAAGTTTTAGTTTTAGCCCTTCTTTGGTTATATTTAAGGTTTTTCTTCGAAATTTCGGTAACGCAAAATGTGTCGAGTGATTAGTGGGTTAGTTGGTAACCATTCCTCTGGGATTTTCGGGATAAAAACTTTTGTTGAGTGTACCAAATTTTACGAAAATCTGGAACCGTTTAGATGTGATATAACAAAATTAATATACTACTATGTAGTATGTCTATTGATTGATTGTCAATTAATGTAACATTAACAAAATTACTAGCTACCCCTTCTGTTAGTTAACAAAGATTGTGTAAGCTTTTTTTAAAAGTACCGGGCTGAAAATAAGCCAAAGTCTCTCCCCATGAATTACTCTGTTGATGAAAATTGCGCAAAAATCCGTACAGTACCTAGTTCTTGATTACAACACGAACATACGGATAGAAAAAAAGATTATTTACCATGCAATTTACTGCAATTAGTAGTCAAGTTTTTACTACATTTTATAATTGCATACCTATTGATTTACCTACGTTGTGCCCGTTCCCGTGGAAATTTCAACTGAAAAATAGCCTATCACCTAACCGTTGAATGTGGCTATCCATTATAAAACGAATTATGCAAATCAGAATGGTAGTTTCTGAGATAAGCGCGGTCAAACAAACACAAAAGAAACTAATTTTTCAGCTTTATTATATTACTAGCTGCGCCCCGCGGTTTTTCCCGCGTTGTGTCCATTCCTGTGGGAATTTCGGGATGAAAAATAGCCTATGTTACTCGTGGATAATGTAGCTTTCGAATGGTGAAAGAATTTTTAAAAAAGGTCCAGTAGTTTTTGAGCCTATTCATTACAACCAAACAAACAAAGTTTTCATCTTTATAATATCAGTGTAGATAGATTGTTTACCTTTATAAAGGTACGAGTTGGATCAGCGACTGCTGCAGTCGACTGCAGACAGCAGGCAACAGGGCGACTGTCAACCGCAGCAGAAGTGTCACCGTGCGCTCGAAATTTCATAGAAACTAGTAGTGAAGCTGTGTCTGCTGTCTGCAGTCGACTGCAGCAGTCGCTGATCCAACTCGTACCTTAAGGATTTGTTTGACTCCTGTAAATTCATTTGTCAGCATGACTCAGCTTCGTATCATAAACGCGAGGTGAGCGAGATCATTTGTTTAATACGCCTTTTCCTTCTAACAGTACTGATTATATCTTATTGAGGTACTTAATACTTCAAATTAGTTAAAAGTACTATATACTATGTATTGTACTGATTAATAGGTACCTAATAGTGTTATTTAATATTTCAAATTATTAAAAAATATGGTTAGAGTGGTTTTTCTCCTGACTGTAGATACTGTTAATACCTAATCGAGTTCCTTAATACTACAAAAGTAGTTTATTAGTTGTACTGAAGCCTATCTGTCCTAAATTTATATGTAACAGGCTCTTATTTTACTTTTAACAGACCATAAAATATCGCTGTCTATAGGTACTAAATAAAAAAGCTGTAGGTATACTAAAAATTTATTTTTTTGTTTGTTTGTTTGAACACGCTAATCTTTTAAACTAGCAGTCGGATTTGAATAATTCTTTTTCTATTAGATAGCCAAATTTAAGAGGAACGTTATAAGCTACTTTTCATCCCGAAATTCCCATAGGATAAGGCACTATGAAAGTAAAACCGCAGAGCGCGACTAGCACCATATACAATTTCAGGCAGTTAATTTACATATTGTAATGTAACACAAAATGTTAGGGTAAAACCCTATTTAGGTTCGACCGAACAAGAGCTTAGGTTTAGTTATAAGGTAACATTAGCATTATTTGTAGAAATAAACCTTCGTAAGGTTAAATAAAGGTTTCCAAGGGTCAGGTAAAATATTGGAAACTTGATAAAGATTGATTGTTGTGTCCTTTTAGAACAAGTGACCTCTGAGCCTAATAAAACAGAAAGAAAATTAAAAATATAGATTTTTTCGGATTTTTTTTTGGCGGGATAAAATTTGGATAAAATGTTAAATTTTATTTACATTTAATATTGACATTAATGTGGCAGTATAAAATTTGACATTTACGCATACGAAAATTGTATGATTTGAAAATGGAATAAAATCTGACATTTATTTACATTCAAAATATTCATACAGTCAAAGATTGATCTATTCATTGCCGGTAGAGTTTGTCTATTGGGACCTGTCATATTATGTCAATGCTTATAGGAATTTATTTGACATAGTTAAAGTCTTAATACTTATTTTTTTGCAATCGGTCTATAAACAATGCAGATATTATGAGTTAACGTTCATTTAAATCACACGAACTGAAAACCTCCTTCCGGTTTTTGTAGTCGGTTAAGGTATAAAATCTTGAATTTATAATTCCATTGAAGAAATAAGACATAAAATGCAACCCATTAAGTTAATTGCTCTTGATTTTTGTTTTTTCAACGTTTAAGTTGGCAATTATGAAAGTTGCTTTCAAAGAGTTATTATAAACCGAATGAAAGGAGTATTGAAGACATACAACTTTCATTATTCTTTATAATTACAATATGATAGATACCTACGTTATTTAGGTACTACCCAGCCTCACAATTTTACCCGCGTTGTGCCCATTCCCGTAGGAATTTTGGGATAAAAAATAGCCTATCACCTTCCCGTTGAATGTGGCTATCCATTACAAAAAGAAATATTCGAATCGGACTGGTAATTATTGAGATTAACCCGTACATACAGACCAACAAAATTACAAAATTTACCTCTTTATAATATTAGTATCTAGTCACTAAATGATTAATCCTTAGGAATCATTAATGACTTCAACGCACCGAAATCAGAGTTAAAGTTGTTTCTTAATTAGTTAAGTGTCAATCTAATTGAGTACAGCGGATGAAAGATCTATAATTAAGGATGTCAATCAAATGTCTATCGAATGAAAAAAATGAAGTTTGAATATTCATTAGACAGCGTCCGCCGCGAAACTTTGGGTTTATCGTCTTCGTTACATATCTGCACATCTGGTGCTCTTCAAAATTAATCGATTTTTTATGTGCCGCTATTATCCCATTATCCCTAGGACAAAAATAGGGTTACGCTGTAAATATAAAACAGTGTAAAAAAGGTATTAATATGTAATGTCCCACAGCAGGGCAAAGGACTCTCAAACACCGAAACATTCTTTCACTCGACCTGGGAATTGAGCCCGGGACCTTAATCTTTGCAGGCTACTAGAAGACCACTCTGATCACTCTGATCGAAGAGGAATGTTTATATGTATATGTATAAAGATTCCCGAAATTCCCACGGGAACGGTCACAACGCGGGTAAAACCGCGGGGCATTGCTAGTATGTATATGATAAGGTCAGACTAATAATTCGATTGATAATTTAAGGGACAATTTCCCATCACTAAACCACCCTAAAAAGGCAAGATCAAATATAAATTGTAACATTAGTTATTTACAAAAGCGAATACCTAACGGACTCTTTGATCAAGTGTCTGTGCCAATTAAGGGGTGACTAATGAATTAATGCGCCTAAATAAACCAGTTTACATAAGGACTAGCAGCGTCTCGCGGTTTTACTCGCATTGTGGCCGTTCTTGAGGGAATTTTGAAATGAAAAATAGCTTACAACCTTCCCGTTGAACGTGGCTATTCATTACAATAAGAATTATTCCAATCGGATTGGTAGTTTCTGAGATTAGCGCGTTCAAACAAACAAACAATGCAGCTCTATGATATTAGTATAGATGAGTTAAGTATAGATTACCTTTTTATACAGTAGTGTATTTTGAACTCTTAAGTTTCTCTTTAATTATAACAGCGATTGCGCGCTTTTTTGCGCTACAACGCGCGTTTTTGTTGTCTGCGTTTTTGCGCATTATCAAAGTAAGATGAGTATAAATCGCGAAGTTCGAGAAAGACTATAACACGCTCCGGGTTTACGTCTTTAATAAGTTCTACGCGTCAACGGTGCTAAAAAGTCAACTCTGGTGCCGGAGTCATTAGACCGCCTAAAGGCCTCCGACATAATCTTTCGATTAAAAAATCTGGGGCTGACAATTTTACGTGCCCTCAGAAGCACGGTAGCGTTCAGATAGAAAGTACACCAAGTAAAAGTGCTTAAAAACGTAATCTGCTCTGATAAATTAATATGTATGCTTCAAATAAATAATTTCAAGTTGAGCATAAATCTGACAGGGTCTTACATAAGTGATTTTAATAGATCATATCTTACAAGTCTTATCTTAAATCTTAAGCCTACGAGTAGGTGTTAGCTAAATGGTTTCGATATTATCTTATAACTATAACAGGTATGAAAGTTTGTAAGGAAGTTTGTTGTCAATCAATTCGTTGAAATTAATGTGATACTTTTTCCTTCTCACTGTACTGATATCTTCAGTGAGATCAGAATCCTTTGCCTAGCAGTGAGACATTACAGGCTAATACTTTTTTACACGATGATACTTTTTATGCCAAAACGATGTACGTCAAACACTTGAATTATTATCCCCTCACTGTGCTTACTATACTTTTACACTCAGAATACAGCTTTCTGTATTCTGAGCTTTTACACATGTAAATTCAAATTATTTTTTTACGCCCAAATATTCGTGACGTCAATTTGACGTTTAACCTCTTTCTGTAATTGCCGTGAAATTAATAAACAAATAACATCGTTGTTCTTAATTAAGGGCATTATCCATAAACGCTTATTAACATCCTTTTACCTATCAAATGGTTTGTCTCTTTCCGACACGCTATTTTGTCAAAGAGCAAAAGAGATAAAAGTAAAACACTTTATAATAGTGTTAAGTTAAAGAGGATGTAAAAGTCAAGTTTTACAAACCGTCATTCACTCCATACTATTTTTTTTCATTAAAAGTATGCACTCACCTGCCAAGACTGAGGTCCCGGGTTCAATTCCCAGGTCGATCGAAAACATGTTTCCTACTTTTCAAACATGGCTCGGGATTGAGATCACCAACCCGCTTTAGGCAAGCGTGGTGATTACGCCTGAAACCTCCTCACTGTACTGATACCTTCAGTGAGACGAGAGGCCTTTGCCCAACAAGTGGGACATTACAGGCTAATACTTTTTTTTTTTTTAAAGTATGCTTACATATCTCGGCTGTTAATCCGCAAAATCAGGTCAACGTTTTTTTACCGAACTGATTTCCTAGATCAAACAAACCCACTAAAACAATTGACCATATTAAATTAATTAAATCGCGCCAAATGTTCAATGGACCATGCTAAATAAAACGAACACACAAAAAAGTTAACGGTTGCATGGTTTTGGACCAAATTGTGCTATTGAACTTGTGTAACGAATATCTCGTTATGTAAGTTGATGTAATCTTGAGATATTGGTTCCGCGTGGTGTGGAAAAAAATTGTAACTTAGTGAAAAATTTAATAGGCTTGAAAGCAGAAGTCAGGGATGAATTGTAGATCGCAAACTGCAGATAGCACTTGTTTTTATGATTCTAAGTGATGGGGATTGTCGAATTCTTAGCGGCTGATATATTAGATTAATACATATATGAAACTAGCCGCGTCGGTTTTACACTCGTTCTGCCCACCTCCACGAGAACTTCGGGACGGAAAATAGCCTATAACCTTCCCGTTGAATGAGGTTATCCATTACAAAAAGAATTCTTCAAATCAGTTGTATTGTTTTATAGATAATCATAGCTGTTCTCCTAACATGTCATCTAAAAAGTCTTACATGCCACTGACCCACTCAAAACTTACTTACATTCAGCGAATTTCCTATTCCTAAAATAACCTATAATAAACATTCTAGTATTTAAAGACTCACGTCCGTACTCAGAAACATCAAATGCTTCCTCAGTAGAGATAGTGTAAATGTTACGTAAAACAAAAAACGATCAGAAACAAAAACAGATAACGCACCACAACACATCCATACCACGATATTACACAATCGTTAATAAACAAGTAATAAGCTTAATTGTAACAAAAAGCTTGAGGAACAAAATGCTAAGTAAAAGCTGCAGTGAAGGTGCAAGTATGGCGGACTGGTTTGAAAGTAACAGGTGTTGTGTATCAAATTAAGTAGTTAATAGTGCTTGCGGTTTTACCCACTTTCGATGCAAAGGATTTTGAACAGCGTCTTTGTGTGTTACTATCTATAACATCGGCAAGATCATTTATTTATATTCATTTGACATACCTCACTGAGAATAACTATCGAACAACTTCTCGCTGTCGCTACTTCAAAGACAATTTTGACAGGATTTTGACATGGACCATGATGCACACTAAGACAATGTGCATGTGCAATAACTTACACATGTATGACTCGGCGTTCGTGAGATAAATCTACTCAACTGTTATCGCTAATGAGATGAGAGTCCTCACATAGGTAACGAAAATAATTTTACCAAAATATACTAAACTGTCTTCAAATATTCTTCCTACATTAACACTAGAATGAGTACAAGAGCTAGTACATAAAATAATCGTTTTTTACTAAGTAACATTCTTCTTTTGAATAATATGTTTATTTACTACTACATCAAAGTGTAAGTAAATAGTTTGCGGTTGTCTGATGAGACTAAAACGTGTCTCGTATGTCTGTAAACAATTTAATCAAAATTAATTGAATATTTGTCAACGGTTGAGTTTCGTCTAGCAGCGGTTAAACTGTTTTAGTCTATCAATTAGTATAAACACTAAATATATTTGCACAAAGTTCTGATTTAAATTATTTTCGCCCTTAAAGGATTTTGTCTCTTTCTATTTTAAAAATATCTCTATCTACTATCACATTTATGTTAAAAAATAGATAAACTCCTCCTTTAGGTTGCGTAAAAGCATACAAGAAAGCCTATTTTAAAAATATTTCACCCTAATTGATATATTGGTATCCATCATGAGTTACCCGACTCAAATAACGCCAATTCGGCAATTCATACAGGGTGACTCAGAGCCTAAGCCCACTATAGTCTTTAGAGACTTGTTCGACCCAAAAAAGATGTCTAACGAAAGTCGCGGAGCAAATTTTTTAGCCTAACAGACAAAAAAATCGGTTAGATATTTTATCGCTAGTGTGCGTCATACACAGCTTTGTAATTACAGTCTTAATGTAGGCACAGATTATACAATCATGTGTAGGTCATAAGTCTTCAAAGGGGTTTAATATTGCGCCTAAAAATCTTTCGTAAAATTTAACCCTGTATATTTCTTTAACTTTTCCAAACGATAGACTTGAAAATAAAATATACTTTCTTCATTTTCATAACCTTTTTCAAACCGAATTACAAATGTCAAAAGGCCTGAAATCAATTTTTCAGATCGACACTGCGTTATTAGATTCATTTGGTATACTCAATTGAGTGTTTTATAGGCGTTCATATTATTAAGCTTGTTTTAATATTATAAAAATCATTACATAGTACATATAAAACAAAGTCGCGTCTGTTTTTCTTCTGTTTGTCTGTCTGTATGCTTAAATCTTTAAAGTTACGCAACGGATTCTAATGCGGTTTTTTGTAATAGGTAGAGTGATTCAAGAGGAAGGTTTTTATGTAAAAAAATTCCCGAAATTCCCTCGGGAACGGGCACAACGCAGGTAAAACCGCGGGGCGCTGCTAGTATAAAAATAAGTCTTAATTTTCAATCATTCATTTCGAGTAGGTTGGGAAGCAACCCTGTTGTCGGAATTTTTAGACCGCCTAAAGGCCTCCAACATGGTCTAACGATTGAAACAAGCGGGGCCGATTGCTTAATGTGAATCCGAAGCACGGTAGCGCTCAGATAGAAATGCCACTGCAGCTCGAATAGGTGGCCGAGCTGCACATTCCTTAAAAATCGCAATGATCTTACATCTTTTAGTCACACTACGCCACAAGCGCTACAATCTCTATAAATATATAAATTGAATTTAATGGAATATTTTGGAATAAACCTCTTCTGAGAATTCTGTCGTTTAGAAAAATATTACCCAAATTGAGAACTGAAACAACTTGTTTTAAAAACATTGAAATGTTAGGATTATTTTTCTATCAACGTTAAAAAACAAAATTATACCAACAAATACAGCTCCAGAATATATCGGATAGATTATTTGTAAAGGTACCTTTACATATAAAAAGTATTTAAACAATATCAAATTTTTTATCATTGTAAATTTTTAGGAGATCCCATACCGAGAAATCTTAAGGAGAATGTTCAATACTAAGCAGTTTTTTTTTGTTACAGGTATGTTTGATGTTGGCAGTTGCCTCCTGTAATGCAGGCATTCATGGCTACCTACCTTCAGGCCACGAACAAAGCCAGGGGGGCCATGACTTCTCAGGAGAACAAGGCCAAACCATAAACTTGGAACTGGGCCACGGTTTTGGGGGACAGAGCCACAATTTCGGCGGACAGGGTCACAACTTCGGCGGACAGGGTCTCAATTTTGGCGGACAAGGTCACCATTTTGACGGACAGGGTCACAATTTCGGTGGACAAGGCCAAAGCTTTGTAAGCCAAGGTCATGGATTAGGAGGACAAGTCCATGAGCTTTCAGGACCCCAATTGGAAGGGCATGGACAAGATTTTGGCGGCGATTCATATCTCCAAGCTGCTCATGACTTAGGGAACCAAGGCAATGACGGAGGACACCAAGGCAATGACGGAGGACACCAAGTCCAGACCTTCACTCTTGAAGACGCAGGCAATGATTTTGGTGAACAAGGCCACAACCAAGAACAGAACCAACATGGTCAAGACTTTGCCCACGACTTTAACGAACAAGGTCAAGATTTTGGCGGCGACTATGGTCATGAGGGCAATGGCGGCTACGACTTCGGCAACGTCCAAGCTTTCCCAGTCGGCGAGCATACTGATGTCGAAAGTCCTGTCGCAGTGCCCTTATACAAACACGTGACTGTGCCCATCCACAAGCCTCTCCACATTAACGTGCCTAAGCCAATTTTGATAGGAGTACCTCAGCCATACCCCGTGAAGGTACCAGTTCACAAGCCAGTCGCTGTACCAGTTGAGACTGAGATTTCTATTCCTGTTGAGAAGGTTGTACCCTACCCTGTAGTCAAGCACGTACCTTACCCAGTTGAAAAGCATGTACCTTTTAAAGTGGAAAAAACTGTGACAGTCCATGTACCCCAGCCGTACCCCGTGAAGATCCCCGTCTACAAAACCATCCATCACCACAAGGATCATTAAAGTGCCAAGTTTAAATGTAATTAATTGTTGATTATTTTTAAGTCATTTTCAACTGTAATGTTGTAGTTGATTTATTTATTTTGTTTGTTGTTGATTGTGTACATTTTGTTGATAAGTAAACTTTGTTGTTATTGTTAATTGAAGTTTTATTGACTTAGATTTGGCCATTGAATTTTTTTTCAATTTTGTTTGGTCATTTTCAAAACTTACTACTTCATAAGTTACTACTGATCCTGCAGGACTGAGATTATTGGTAAGACATGGCTTTTATCCCCGATTTTTTTTCTTTAAAACATCTTCAACTCTCTCTATTTCTTTAGGCGACGATTACCTACACGTAAAGTATTTACTGTGATCCAACAGTAAATATCACGTATCATGGTATTTACTGAACGTGTAACCTAATGTATTGATGGATGACAGTATTTATTAATGGATTTCTAGATTTCTTGATTCTGTAATGATGATCCGTCAGATTATGATCGTGTAGCCTCGCGTCAAAATTTAATTTAAAATTTTATTCACAATACTGACGTAATAAATACTGTACGTGTAGGCTGGTGTATTAATACATCAGTAAATACTGAAATCCATCAGTAAATACTTTACGTGTAATCGTCGCCTTATGAAGAGAAGAAACAAAAGATACTCGTAGAAACGATAAAGCAAAATTTTCTTGACGTAGATTTCAGATTTTTTTCGCCCTTAACTTCCCACAACAGGGTAAAGTCATATTGGATGCTTTTTCCAGTCCAGTTTTTTATGGTTTGAACTCCATTAAAATACTTAGTTAGCCATCCATCAATCGATACTAAAAGAGTGTTACGTAAACGGTAGCTAATTTTAGATCTGCCAGCATTTTATTTATCTTTAATGTACACTTTTTAGATGGACTAGCACCCAACTGTCGGTGTCGGACCGTTTTTATTTCAGTCTGAAAGTCTGAGACATGGTCTGATAATTCCAATTTCTTGATTATAATCTTAACAGATGTATTTTAAAAAGTTTACTTTTATTTTTGTAATAATTGCAATTTATAATTGTCAATCTTTAAAACGTTTAAAGACACTTAAAAATAAGCTCCGCCATCTTTTTCCAGTATTTAAATAATTGTTATTCCTAACACAAATCTACAATGCCAAGGTTCTAAGTACATCACCATCTTCAAAGGCTTATTTATACCCATTTCAAAATAAGCACAACATTTCATAGTGCTATCTTATCTCCATCGGAGTACAATTCAACATCTGTCCTTTACTTTACAACAGACACCTTATTATTCTCGTTCGGTGAAACATGTTTTCAGTGAAAACAACGTTATATAATTTACGACTTCCTTGAGAATAATTCTTTGAGTAAACAGGGGATCCGACGGGAAAAGCGCACGTTCTGTTAGGAAATTAATTTTCTCTTCGTGGAGAGGTGACGTTTTATTATTGCGTCTCGTATTCTAGTGAACCAGTTATGGAGTTAGAGATTCTGGATGCGACAATTTTGAAATTAATTAAAACATATATTAAGCAGTCGCATTGAGAAAACTCTTTTTTTGAAGTCGGTTAAAAATAAATTTGAAAGGTAACGCCTCGGTGGTCTATGGGTATGTGCACTCACCTGCCAAGACTGAAGTCCAGGGTTCAATTCCAAACAAAAAAAACATGTTTTCTACTTTTCAAACATAGCTCGGGTTTGAGATCATCCACTCGAAGTAGGCAAGCGTGGTGATTACGCCTAATCCTCCTCACTGTACTGACCTAATTTAACTGCTAGTCGTCGTCGGCGTCGCTACACTGTGGCACACACTTTCGATGGCATGTGCGTATAAAAAAGTAAAGTGTTTGCCTGTAATGTCCCACTGCTGGCCAAAGGCCTTCTCTTACTGAAGATATCAGTGAGATGAGAGGCAGTGCGCATAAAATTAAAATATAATAAGTCACTTGAATTAAAATGTATAAACGCACCACAAAAAGTCATAAACCTTATTCGAACAAAAATGATTAAAAATTTCATCTTTTAATTACAAAGTTATGCGCGAACACCCATAAAAAAACAAAACAAATACTAATTTAAAAAGTAAGCTAAGCCTAAATTACTTCCTCATTCCAAAGTCTAGATTTCGAAGCATTGTGTCACCTGTTACAAACACTCTACAGTTTACATAACTGTTACATTAGGCTTTCTGTTACTTTTGAGATTACAACGGTAGTCATGCATTTAAATCACGACTTTAATACTTTTTGTGAATGAAACTGTTTTTGGTGTTCATGACGATGTTCGTTTTTGAAAAGTTTGGTAGTAAAGACCATCAATTAACTAGCAGCCTCCGTGGTTTTGTGGTTTGAGCGCCCGGCTCACGACCCGGAGGTTCCGGGTTGGATTCCCGGTGGGGATATCTCACAAAATCTCTTTGTGAGACTTTCCTCTGTTTGGTTAGGGCAGGCTGAATCACCTGATTGCTCGAAAAGTAAGATGATTCCGTGCTTCGGAGGTCACGTTAAGCCGTCGGTCCCGGTTACTTTCTACGGATAGTAGTCGTTACTTGAGCCATGTCAGAAGCCTTTGGCGGCTCAATAATTCTGACACCAGGATTGGTAAGGTTGACCATCCACTCGATGAAGAAGAAGAAGAACTAGGTAGTTTTGTCTCACGAGCGCCCCGAGTCATACTTGTGTATACTCTATTTTTTGTTACGATTCTTAATTTGTAGGAAGGTTTAGAGATAGGGTAAAATCAGGGGGAACGAAATAAAATCACTAAACCTTTTTCCTCTTCAGGAGTTATCGTCTTCGGCTGGAAATTTGCCGACATTAGTCCACATTTTAAGACTCGTAAGAAAAAATAGAGAATACGTATAATAAAATTAGAAACTTCACCTCTTCATAATAATTACATACATAATATAGATTATCTATAACTTATATATAGTAATATAATTAAGCTGAAGAGTTTGTTTGTTTGAACGCGCTAATCTCAGAAACTACCAATCCGATTCGATTAATTCTTTTTGTAATGGATAGCCACATTCAACGGGAAGGTTAAAGCTTATTTTTCATCCCGAAATTCCTACGGGAACGGGTACAACTGCTAGTTATATTATAAACACATCCAGTATTCAAACATCTTCGTATTTTCCGTTCCACAAGACATGTTGTAAGTATACCACGTCGCGTCTCATACACATGTACCTACTATAGAGCCATACTTTAATTATATGTGCTATTTTAGTAACAAGGTTTAATAAATACTTTCCTACTATATACATTTATAAGGTACGTAGAATCTGTGGAGGTGGTGGTAAATATTTTACACTTATGGGTAAAACTCAGTGGGCGTGAGGTGTGGATAATCGGATACCTGTTAAACGGTAAGTTTGTCCCGAAATAAGGCAAAAATAGAACGAAAATAGAACGAAATAAGGGATTATCTCCTTCGACAGCGAGTGGTGGGAGACCGCGAAGGACAGGGAGAGATGGAAGAGTTTGGGGGAGGCCTTTGCCCAGCAGTGGGACGATATAGGTTAAGGGAAAAAAAATAATCTTCTTAATATAAATTCTCGTGTCACAGTGTTCGTTCGCGTACTCCTCCGAAACGGCTCGACCGATTCTCATGAAATTTTGTGAGCATATTTAGTAGGTCTGAGAATCGGCCAACGTCTATTTTTCATCCCGAAATTCTCGCGGGAACGGGTACAACGCGGGTGAAACCGCGGGGCGCAGCTAGTTATATATAAAATTCTCGTGTCACAATGTTATTATTTCTCCGGTCAAGCCGTTTTGAACGATTTTTATGAATTTTTAAATGCATATTCAATAGGTCTAAGAATCGGCTACTATCTGTTTTTCATGCTCTAAATGTTAAGGGTGGTCGACCCCTTAATTTTAAAAAATAATTTATATGGAAAAACAACAACTAAAAGACTAAAATTAAACAAGTATTAAATTGTTTTACTATTAATGGTTTGTTTAAAAATTGTATTTATAAGTGAACTAGCAGCGCCCCGCGGTATTACCCGCGTTGTGCCCGTTCCCGTGGGAATTTCGGGAATTTTTTTACATAAAAACCTTCCTCTTGAATCACTCTACCTATTACACAAAACCGCATCAAAATCCGTTGCGTAATTTTAAAGATTTAAGCATACAGACAAACAGACAAACAAACAGACAAAAATAGCGACTTTGTTTTATACTATGTAGTGATAAATAAAGCTTGTGCCAACGGGCTTGTCTAAAAAAGAAATCTGATATGGTCAAACATCAAACATCAGACCCTTAAAAGGCACAAAGTACCTAAAGACATTGTTAATTAAAACCAACCTTCTTCGGAAAGTTTTTAATTTACCACATTGTCTGAACTTGGGCAAACTTGCCCCAAAAATATGTTTGAAACATTACCCTCCGGGGTATTGCCCCTAAACCGGGTAATTTTACACAATATTACTCTACCCGTAACGTTATTTCAACCAGTTACTGGAATCTTGTGAAGAACTTTCAGATTTCTTTATTTTAAAGGAAATCTGTTGAAGAATTATGCTTTTAGGTTGGCGTTTAATGATCTTAATTGGGTTACGGTAATTTAAGCTTAGAGAATATGAAATTAAAGTTTAAAATATTATGACAAAATCGAAAATCAAAATAGGTAACCGTTAAATCGACTTTTCTTTCAAATACAAACTTTTGGGCGCAATGACCGTCGTTGTAATTTGTGTCCTATTTGGTGCTCGATAAAATACAATATTGAACGAACGGCTATTGTTTCTTATAGATATTTAGGCACTAAATAGATTTACTAAGGGCCTTCATAAACGCTTATAAACAGCACTTTAGCTATCAACTCG
This sequence comes from Cyclophora punctaria, assembly GCA_951394245.1. Lineage (NCBI taxonomy): Eukaryota > Metazoa > Arthropoda > Insecta > Lepidoptera > Geometridae > Cyclophora > Cyclophora punctaria. The sequence goes on along the minus strand of OX596191.1, from coordinate 2,713,247 downwards.
TTTGTCCCTTTCCTACCTACGCTATTTGCCAAAGAGCGAAAGAGACAAAACACTTTAAAACACTGTTAAGTTGAATATCGTTTATGAATAAGGCGGTAAGTGTTTAAATGTTTTAAAAACTGAAAACGCAACTCATTTCCTCTCATTTATAGAGTCGGTTAAAAGTTTCCGTTTACAAGATTCAAGTTGTCAAACTCACAAAGAACTAGGGAGGTATCCAATAACAAACTGCGTTCAGTACACAGGAGCGCAAAGAAAAATAAATAAACACTTTATACAGGCTGTCTTTATATGTGCTATGGTTCATAATTTTAAATCTGAATAAATGCCACAGGACAGAAAAGTCTAGACCCTCCTTGACCCACCGATCTAGACTTGTGTATAGTACCTATGTACTAATAATAGTATATTTAACTAACCGTGCCCCGCGGTGTACCCGTTCCCGCGGGAATTTTGAGATAAAATGTATGCCATATGTTATTTTGATGTATAGCCTATATTACTGTAAAGTTTCATCCAAATCCGTCAAGTGGTTTTTGCGTGAAAGAGTAACAAATATACATCTATAATATCCTCACAAACTTTCGCATTGAGTATTATACTCGGAATTTTTATTAGATTCCAGATTTGACATTAGCTACTGTCATTTTGTCAAATAATGATACCACATATAATAGTGTAGTGTAGTGATACGAATATCTTATTTCATTGCGAATCGATATTTTGTATCCGAGATGTATCCGATGTATTTTCTCATTGTTTTTTACTTATTATTAAACTAGATTATATCAGCTTTTTTTTGACACCAATATATAATTACTTGGAATGAACAGTCTAGCACATTAACCAAAACATACAACGTTTTTTTTCTGTTTTATTTGTCATGTTCCTTCATGATTACATTTTTTTATTTATTTCACACACAATAGGCTAGTTGACAAAATTTGGAAATTAGTTTAAAACTATAGCTTAGCATCTATTTCACCCCAAAAATATATTATTTTAAGAAAAATAGTTTTTTTACGTTTGTATTTTGAGTTTTAAGAAATGAAATTGAAATTGACCGCGAAAAAGGCCAAGACTGTCATGCCGTCTTGAATGACGTCACATTTCGCAGTACAGCCGTGTTTGTGTATGAAAGTCAATTGTGTTTTTTAATAAATAATGAATATCTCGTATTATAAATACTGTATAGTGCCCCAATGTAAAAGTACAACGACAAATAATTCATATACGTTCCAAACAATAAAAAATACGAAGAAAGTCATTATCAACTAATTCCACAATGTATAGTCGATTTCTTTCGCATTGGCGAGACGTATGTACAAATAAATATGGCCGATTTTCTGAACAAAGATAATATAGAGGTAAAGATTGATACATTAGCCACGGAGGTAGGAGTTCATAATAATTTTTATAGCAGTGATAGTTATATTCTATATTAAAATATGACTGATATAAATTCAGAAGTTGCTTAATGGCTGACATAGTATCTGTTCATTGGTTTATACATTAATTAAGTTAATTGTTCACTTCAGTACTACCACTCAACTCAATCTGTTCACTCACACAATGAAACACAAAAGTTTAATAGAAAGAAACATATATTCACTTATACACACTACAGTATATCACTAAAGCACGCTTGAACAATAAGTCGCGACCCTAGTCATTATTGGCGAGAACACAATGTTAGCGCGATGCAGAAAAAATGCACAGTTACGCCATCTAGTAGCGTCTGGATGGAACTATTCCACTAAACATTCCGCCCACCAAGAACTATGTTCTTTATGGTAACATTATTTAACTCTTATGAACTTTAACAATAATTCAACCTAATCGTAAACTCTCTAAAGTGTAATACAACAAACAATAAACATAACCGCCCACCATGCTATTGGGTCGGTTGTTAAAATTAACTCCAAGTGATAAAAAATAAGAAACGAAAACATAAGTATTAAGAAACGAAAACATAAGTATTATTTAGGTTCAACGTAATTAACATAATATAAAATTAAGCAAACTTAAGTACAAATAATCAAGATAAGTTACAAGGTAAGTATCAATTATGTAAACAATTAAAAAAAACAAACATATTGTTAACCTAACTAATTAATTAACAAGACTTGTCTGTAGGTAAAAAACACAATTTATTGCAAGGGCGCTTAAACAAACCTCTTTGAGTGTCAATAGTTACTACTCTTACAATATTGTCAAGTCCAGGGTGAGTATTTACAATTTTACCCAACAACCATTTTGCGGGTGGTAAATTGTCCTCCTTTAATATAACTATATCTCCTATTTTTGGCTCTACATTACGTGTAGTCCATTTGTATCTATTACTCAATGTTACTAAGTATTCTGAACTCCATCGAGTCCAAAAATGTTTAACCATTTTAGTGCACAATCGCCATCTATCTAACAAACTAATAGTGTTACAATCATCGTTAGCAACATTTAACAATGGTTCGCCTACCAGGAAATGGCCTGGTGTCAGCGGGAGAGGGTCATTCGGGTCAGTACTTATAATCGTTAACGGTCGCGAATTAACGCATGCTTCCACCTCCGATAACACTGTAGCCAATTCTTCATAGGTAAGGGTGCTTTCACCAATCACCTTTCTCAAGTGCGTTTTGACGGATCGCACTCCTGCTTCCCACAGACCTCCAAAGTTCGGGGCTTGAGGTGGGTTGAAGTGCCACTTGGTACTTTTCAACGTTATAGCCTGTGCAATCTCCTGAGGAACTTGTGATTTGGCGCTGTTGAACATTTCCTTTAACATTTTGTCTGCGCCAACAAAATTCGTTCCGTTATCGCTGTAGAGATCTTGGCAATGACCTCTTCTTGATGTAAAGCGCTTGAAAGCCGCTATAAAACCCTTTGAGGTTAAGTCGGAGACCACTTCGATATGTATTGCCTTGGTGACCATGCATATGAAGAGGCAAATGTATCCTTTGAATGATTTAGAACCTCTACCGGGTGAAAATCTAATATTAATGGGCCCAGCGTAGTCAACACCTGACGATCTGAACGGTTTGCTCGGCGTGAGTCTCACTTCTGGCAGATTTCCCATTAACTGGTTACTTGTCGATTTCGAGTACCTCTTACAGGTTGTGCACATCCTGAAGTATTTCTTAACTCGTTCACGTCCTCTTAGTATCCAGTATTTACCTCTTAGGTGATTGAGCATTATTTGTGGTCCACCATGCAACGTTTGGTTATGTGCATCCGCTATTAGCATTTGTGTAAGTTGAGACTTAGCAGGGATAATAATCGGATGACGTCCATCGTAACTCAATTGTGAATGTTTGATACGGCCTCCAACTCTTAAAACACCGTTTTGATCCAAAATCGGGTAAAGAGTGTGGAGGGTACTCTTCTTGGGGACACACTTTTGTTTTGTTAGATGCTCAATATCCGTTCCAAATTCTAATTCTTGTACCTGTTTTATGCACATTGTTAAAGTATTATTCATTTCCTGTACAGTTATAAATTTAGGTAAATTCACACGTTCTTCTTTAGGTTTGTTCCAGTGTAAAACTCTCTTGCAGTATGAAATGACTCTCAACATTCTATTAAGGTTTGAAAACTTACTCCATTCAAAATCTTCTGTTCTAATTTCTGTAATGTTCATTGATTGAATTCTTTGTTCTTCTTGTGTTTCAGGAATCTCTTCTGTGCTTCTATTTAGGTCTATGTCGTATATCCAGCTAGGTCCGTGCCACCATAATGCGTGAGTTCGTAGTTCTGCGGGTCGTAATCCGCGCGAGGCACAATCTGCAGGATTCTCTTCACTCTTAACATGGCCCCACTGTTCATAGTCCAGGATAGTTAGTATTTGGGATACTCTATTACTCACGAATGTCGTCCATCTAGAAGCTCCCCCTTTGAGCCATGCTAACACTACTGTCGAGTCAGTCCAAGCGAAAAGCTGTTGTTTAGGGATGTTCATCACCTGCGAAACTTCAGAGAGTAGTTTAGCTGCCAATACTGCCCCACATAACTCTAATCTTGGTATTGATAATTCCTTCTCTAAAGGTGCAACTTTAGTTTTTGCAGACACGATAGATGAGTATATGGGTTTGGTTTGATGAATAACTCGTAAATAAGTAACTGCAGCAAATCCCGACCTAGAAGCATCAGAGAATGCATGAAGTTCCATCCTGCAATTAGCAGACGAGTTTAACCATCTTGGTATAGTAATAGTTTTTGTCTCAAGCAGTTCATCTCTATAATTCATCCACTCCTTTAACAAGTCATCAGTTAATTTATCGTCCCAATCTATTTGTGCCTTCCAGACTTTCTGTATTATGATTTTGGCACGAATTACTACGGGGGCTATCCATCCTAGTGGATCGTACAATCTAGCAATATCTGATAACATCTGCCGTTTGGTAATCCATTCCGTAGCCTGAGGCAAACTAATTGTATATTCGAATTGATCTGTTACCCTATTCCAGCAAATGCCCAGCACCTTCAATGTATTATCGCTCTTTATGGGTACAGAGGATGCTGCACTGTGTTTATCACTTCCTATGTACTCGAGTAATCGTTTGCTGTTAGAACTCCATTTTTGTAATTGAAACCCACCGCGGTTCATGAGTGAGTTCATCTCGTTGTATATCTGTATAGCTTCGTCCTCTGTCTCGCATCCCGTCATCAAATCATCGACATAATAGTCTCTCTTCGTGATTTCAGCAGCAATTGGATGATTGCACTTCTCTTCTTCCGCCAGCCTCTGTAAGGTTTTTACCGCCAGGTATGGCGCGCAAGCTGTTCCAAATGTGAGTGTTACGAGTCTGTAATGTTGAATAGGCATATTTACCTCTGCTCTCCATAAAATCCGTTGGAAGTTAGCATCATCCCTGTGTACGCGTACTTGAAGATACATCTTAATTAAATCAGCTACGATACATACAGGATGTCTGCGCCACCTCATTAAAATGTGTCTGAGGTCTTGCTGTATTTTTGGTCCAATCTCGAGTTCATCGTTCAGTGAAACGCCATTGGTACCTTTTGAGGACGCGTTCATCACTACGCGAACCTTGGTTGTTTCCTTGTCTTCTCTTATTACAGCGTGATGTGGTAAGTAATTAGCTCGAGGATTGTCTAGTTCATCTGGTGGGACAAGTTCCATGTGGTTTAAGGTAAGGTATTCCTCCATTGCATTTTCGTAGTCTTTTCTTAACTTAGAATCTTTCTGTAGTCTTTTCTCTAAACATAATAGTTTTCTTTCAGCCACTCTTCTTGTATCACCATACTGACATTTTGGTTCTGTAGTTTTAAAAGGCAGACGTACTATAAATCGTCCTTCTTCGGTTCTCGTAGTAGTCTCATTGTAAAATGTTTCACACCTTTCCTCTTCCGTAGTAAGTCTCTTCGTAATTAAATTCGGTTCTGATTCTATTTCCCAGAATCTCTTAAGTATATCGTCATTTATCAAATTAATATGCATGCTTATTACTTGATTCTTATGTGTTGAATCTCTAGTTATTCTTCCAGACAGAACCCATCCGAAAGCCGTTTGTTGTGCAATTAGATTGCCCTCTGCGTGTTTCATCATATCATTTTGTAAAATCTCACTGTAGACTTCTGCGCCCAGCAAAATGTCGATTTTGCCTGGTGTATTGTAGTTTGGATCCGCTAACTGTAATTGGTTCAACTCCATCCACTCAGCAGCTTGTAGGTGTTCTCCTGGAAGCAAAGACGTTAATTTCCCTAACACGTACGCGTTGACTGTGTATTTAACCTCGGGGTCGATCCGCGATTCTAATACAAGACTAACCGAATGTTTTATACTCGTTTGACCATCTCCTAAGCCTGACACCACACCATTTACTGGAATCCGCTTAAGTTTAAGAAGTTGAACAATAGATTCTGTTACAAAAGACGCTTGGGAGCCTTGGTCCAAGAGGGCGCGTACTACGTATCTGCTGCCGTCTCGTGCATGTGCATTGATGATAGCTGTTGCCAGTAGAACATTGTGGCTCTGTTGTTTCTGTGCAAAATTAGCCACAATTCTCGTCTCGGTTGTGTTGTCGTCTCTTTTGTGTTTGGTGAACTCTCCTCCTTTAGTATTAGTTGTGTTGTCTTGGTATGTAGACTCCTCTTTCTCGACGTGCAACATTGTATGATGTCTTTTGCCACACTTTCTGCAGCAAGTCGATTGACGACACTTGTGAACTACATGATTTGGGCACATGCAGTTAAAGCACAATCCTTTAGTTTTGACGTAGTCAATTCTTTCCTGTGTAGGTTTCTGCTCGAACTTTGGACAATGATAGATATAGTGCTGGCCAGTACACAAAGCGCAACTACCCTTCTGTTGAGTGTCATTTGTAGTAATGTGGAATGTTTTAGCTTTTGGTACGAAAGTATTCTTATTATTATTATTGGGCAACTTCGTTTGTTTATTAGGTTCTATCATTTCTATGCTGCGAAATCTGCTTTCTAGGAACTCTGCTACTTGCGTCCATGTAGGTAACTCGGTTGTAGAGCTCAGTGACTGTTCCCAGAGCCTGTGAGACTCCGCATCCAGTTTGCTTACTACCAGGTAAATGATGAAAGCGCTGCACGTCTCCGTTTTGACTCCAAGGTTGTCTAATGACTGCAAACACGATGTCGTAGTGTCCAAGAGTTGTTTCAAAGCGTGAGCAGATTCTGCTACGACTTGCCGTTGTGTAAACAATGTTTTCAATATCGCGTTCGCATTGTATCTTTTATTGTTGTAACGCTTCACTAGCTGCTTCCATGCTTCTTCGTAGTTTTGCTCCGTAATGGCGAAGTTACGCAATAGTGTTTGGGGTTCACCGACGAGATTAGCCTTAAGATAATGCAGTTTTTGAACGTTTGATAGTGAAGCATTATCGTGGATTAACGATACAAACATGTCGTAAAAGCTTTGCCACTCTTCATATTTTCCGTTGAAGGAAGGCAGCTGAATTCGAGGCAGTGGTACTTCAGCCTTGTTTGTAGTGTATTGTAGTGTAGATGTGGAAGGTTTCGCGACATTGACATCTAACGCCGACTTCAGTGTACTCTTATAATTTGTGTATAGTTCTTCAAACGAGTCGTACATATCCATCGTGAAGTAAGGAGAAGTTTCTTTAATACTCTTTGGTGCTACTGATATCAGTTTCTTATGTCCATCCTTGAACTCTTGCCACATTTCTTCCAAAGTTTGTAGTCTAGTTTCTATATATGCATGTTTTAATCTTTCTTTTGGTGTTTTCTTGTAGTTAGTTTCAGCCTTTTGTACTCTCTCGTATAATTCAGTCTGTAGTAAGATGAGTTCGTTTGCCATTTTTAAAGTCAAAGTATTAGATTGAGTGAAATTTTTCTAAGTCCATAGAATAACTTTTGAAAATTTTACAAGTCCATAGAATGAGATCGCAAAAATTTTACAAGTCCATAGAATAAGTTTTTAAAATTTTACAAGTCTATAGAATGAGATCGCGAAAATTTTACATGTCCATAGAATAACTTTTGAAAATTTTACAAGTCCAAGATTTATTTATTTTACACTGATTGTCACTTCACAGTTCACTTTACTCACGGTTTATGTCCCTGGTTTCGGCACCATAATGTTCACTTCAGTACTACCACTCAACTCAATCTGTTCACTCACACAATGAAACACAAAAGTTTAATAGAAAGAAACATATATTCACTTATACACACTACAGTATATCACTAAAGCACGCTTGAACAATAAGTCGCGACCCTAGTCATTATTGGCGAGAACACAATGTTAGCGCGATGCAGAAAAAATGCACAGTTACGCCATCTAGTAGCGTCTGGATGGAACTATTCCACTAAACATTAATCATTCGGGTTTTTAAGTTTTTCTTTTAATCACGCAGATACAACGCTGATAAAAAACCGCGAATTGCTGTCAGTCGTATAATATCCTACTATCCTATCCCATCCTATCCTACTAATAAATAACACACCAAATCACTAAACAAATCGAAGTCCAGAGAGAAAGCCAAGTTTTTTAGGAAATCGAACATAGAGGAGCACCCGTAACGTACGACATCAAGCAAACGAGACGAATGACGAACGAAGCATGGCGGCTGACTAGGTATCGGCCTGTCTTACCAGCATAATGACAGTTCTTAGTTAACCGACAGTGGCAATACCGCTTAATTATCTCAAAACAGAACATACAACAAAAATATAATCGCTTTAGCGCTAGTATATTAACGTACGTTGCTAGTATATTAAATTAAAAATAATGTCGTGAGTTTTCAAAGTAATACGATGATTTATTTTAATTTGCCTTTTTGTGAGTTGAAAAAGTTCAATCACTTAGTTGATTTCATACTCTGTTATATTTTTTTGCTTGCTTTGCTCATCACTATAGCCATAATCAAAAAAATAGCATTTTACTATCTGTATTTTCACAACCTCACTTTTTTCTTTTTGTTAAAATATGATGAAAATTAATAAAATTCATGAATTCCGTGTTTAGAACTTAGGAAAAACTGTATAGTGTGTGGCAAACTATTGAGTGTGTAGTTTAAGATAAATACGTGAATGTCGTAAAATCAAAGGTTTGTTAACATGAATTGCCAAAAAGTTTGAAATCTACTATACATCGTAGTTTTATCCGAAATGTGACGTCACGCTTCTCTGATTAGTGTTTAATGTCACGTGATTAAACGCCTCATTTTGTCGATTTTATTTTCCAAAAATATTATTAATCTTTTATTATTTTAATAGCAAAGTTGATTATTTATTTACTAATTATCATGGTTAATCATTAGAAACTAAAAGCCATCCGATTCATTCTTAGTGGAAACAAGCCTATTATAAAAGAAAAGTCTCAGATCGTTAATTAATCGTCAAAACTAAATTATCGGTTCAGAAATATTTAATTTCCTGATATACTTAGTTTACGAGAGTAAAATTATAAACGAGAAGAATCGATCCGGAAATATTCCATTTCCATATCGAATAATTTCGCAACGTCACTATTTAGTATTTGTCATAATGTTGCAACACTGAAATTGTCAAATCTGGAATCTAATTACAATTTTTAGTATAGGAAGATACCTAGTATTATTGCTATCATGCTGCTTACTATTATAACATAACTAGCTGCGCCCCGCGGTGTTACCCGCGCTCTAACCGTTCCTGCAGGAATTTCGGGATAAAATGTATCCCATATGTTATTCTGATGTATAACCTACACTAGCAGCGCCCCGCGGTATTACCCGCGTTGTTCCCGTTCCCGTGGGAATTTCGGAATGAAAAGTAGCCTATAACCTTCCCGTTGAATGTGGCTATCCATTACAAAAAGAATTTTTCAAATCGGTTCAGTAGTTTCTGAGATTAGCGCGTTTAAACAAACAAACAAACAAACAAACAAACAAAACAAACTCTTCAGCTTTATAATATTAGTATAGATTACTGTAAAGTTTCATCCAAATCCGTTCAGTAGTTTTTGTGTGAAAGAGCAACAAACATACATACATCCATCCTCACAAACTTTCGCATTTATAATATTAAGTAGGACATAGGAAGTGACACCCCGTACAACCGCGATATCTTTTGTTTTTTGCAAGTTCATAATAACAACACAGTAAATTAAAGTAAGGTACATTTATTACCAGTTTTGCGGAAAAGGGGAGAGAATATGTTACTTATTTTTTGCTCCGGCAAAGTAATAATTTTGTCCATGTATTTTTTGTTCACCAACCAGAAAAGTATAATGTTAGTACTTAGATAAATTATGGCACAGTAATTTGGGGATAAATTGAACAATTACAGAACAACTGGATTAATATTATAAGGAAGTAGAATTAGGTAGAACGTAAACATATTTTGTAGTAAGTTGTAATTAGTTAGAGTTTCTACTGGTAGCGCCTCGCGATTTTACCCGCATTGTACCCGTTCCCGCGGGGATTTTGGGATAAAAATTACCTTCCGCTTGAATGTAGCTATCTAATGCAAAAATAATTATTCGAATCGGACTCGTAGTTCCTGAGATTAGCGCGTTCAAACAAACGAACAAATCAAATATTTATCTTTATACTAGCAGCGCCCCGCGGTTTTACCCGCGTTGTGCCCGTTACGTGGGAATTTCGGGATTTTTTTTACATAAAAACCTTCCTCTTGAATCACTCTACCTATTACAAAAAACCGCATCAAAATCCGTTGCGTAATTTTAAAGATTTAAGCATACAGACAAACAGACAAAAATAGCGACTTTGTTTTATACTATGTAGTGATAATAGTACAGATTTAGATCGAGAAGATAATATATTTAGACTAGCTGCGCCCCGCGGTTTCACCCGCGTTGTCCCCGTTCCCGTGGGAATTTCGAGATGAAAAATAGATGTTGTCCGATTCTCAGACCTATTCGATATGCACACAAAATTTCATGAGAATCCGTCGAGCCGTTTCAGAGGAGTTCAACCACGGTACCCGTTCCCACGGGAATTTCGGGATGAAAAATAAATGTTGTCCGATTCTCAGGCCTACCCGATATGCACACAAAATTTCATGAGAATCGGTGGAGCCGTTTCAGAGGAGTTCAATTACGCACCCCGTGACACGAGAATTTTATATATTAGATTGATTATAAGTAAATCCCTTGACCTATTTAGTACATTACGTCACATTACGTCCTTTACAAGTCTTTTGGTACTTTTCAATCAGTAAGCAAGGTCGAGCAGGTTAGTGGCCATCTCTTTTGTTATTAAAACGTCAAACGCTTCCGATATGGTCTGACGATTGAAGCAATCGGTACCGACTATATAAAGTTCCCTTCACAGCACGGTAGCGCCTGTGGTGGCGCGGTTTGAGGCAGCGCTCAGACATAATCGCCTCTACCGGTCACCCATCCCAGTGTTGACGTTGCTTAACAATTTTTAGAGGACAAAGAACACGGAAAACCCTTAGGATCTTTCGGCCGAGAAATTAATTATATTAACATTGATCTATCGTTACCGACTTTTGCGTTTATTATATAAGTAGGAAGTTAAACGTAACTTTTTACACATAAACTGCAAAGTTCAAAAAATAATGGTTTATAATACATTATTAAAAGGGACCATTAACATCTGACCTCCGTACTTTGGCCCAATTAAAAGTTTTGGGAAAATCCTTAAGAATACGTTATTTTTTATTTTTTATGTTCCTTCAGCTTTACGGATGAGCCTCTGAAAGTTTAATTGAAAGACTGAAATGGTTAAGCTTTTTCAGCTTTTCAAAGACAAAGAAACAAGGTTCACTAATTCTATTAGTGAACCTTGTAAAGTTTCATCCAAAAATGATTGTTATTTATTTAGTTACTACCTATGCCCTGCGGTTTCACCCGCAGCGCCCCCGTTGCCGTGGGAATTTTGGGATTTGTATTCCTTATTTTTCTTATATAAACCTTGTCCTGACAATAAGGAACACATTAAAAAAAGAATCATCAAATTTGGTGCAGTCGTTCTGAAGTTATGCGCTTAGCAACAGATTCAGTGATTCATTTTATATTATAGATATTAATTCATTCATTTCGAGTAGGTCAGTGGTCAACCAGTGTCGGAGTTTTTGAACTGCCTAAAGGCACAGATTATTAAATAGTTACTTCGTCTAAAGGCCTCCAGATTAGATTGAGCTACTTTGAATAGCAAAGATCAAAGCGAAGTCCAAAGAATAATTTTACTGCCAACTGTTCTTAGTTAAGGTTAGGTTAGCCAGTAAATTCCATAATACAAGTTTAGAGCTTGTTTTGGGTGTAATTAACCGTGTGTGAATGTGGTATATCATTATTTCTAAATGGCATTAACATTACCTTTAAGAACTGAAACTCTTCAATTATCGTTAGTGTTTCTCCTCGTAGTCACGGGACAGGCCCGGTCTTTTTGGAAGGTATGCGAGGGAATACAGATCCAACTCGTAGAGGCCCTATAAAGATGTTTAATGTAATTGATTACAACTGCACGGACACATTATTATTATATATGATTCTCCTTTAAGGCCAAGATTCTTGCGGTTCTCAGATCCAATTAAATTCAGGCGTGTGTTTTGTTGAATAATATGTATTTATATTATGTATTTATTTAGTAAGTAGTGCTTTAGTATAACCATAGTGCATGATGTGATTATCTTTAAGTAGAGTTACCTGTAACTCAATGCTGTAACTATAATTAACCTGCTTGTATCTTGTAACTCTGTTGATAATCCATAAATAAATAAATAAATAAATAAATAAATATATAATGCAAAAATGGAATTATCATTATATGAAATAGAACTCTTCCCAGCCAAACTTTAGAATTACAATTCTGAACAACCGACCGGTAGTAACGTAAAGGTGTGTCCAAACATTAAGCAGCACGAGCGCGGCAGCAACACGCGGCATGTCTAGGACACATTTCTGCCGCGCTCTAGTTTGGACAAAGCCGACTAATGTTTGCGCGGCAGTACTGCGCGGCACAACCAAGATACGCCGCGCGCTTCAGTTGGAATCAGAACTAAAATGAAAGCGTTCGCGTGTGTCGTAGCTCTGCTTATTATAAAAAAAATGCGTAAAAGAGCTAAGAAGAAACATATTTTAATGAGGGAATGCTGGATGAAACCACTTATTAAATAATTTGTAATATGCACGTAAAAGATTACTTAAAATTATTTATGTTTTGGGCAATCTAGGTTTGATAGTATACATACTTGTTTTCATTACGATTTTTTTGATAAAATTGATAGTATAACTCTGCAAATATTGATCCTTGCATATGATCAAACTTGTGAGAAATTAAATTTCCAACAACTTTGGATAGGTACTGTCATTTTTGCTCTAAAGTTGAAAATTAACGAGTTATTCCAGAAAAACTAAAAAAATGAACTTAAAACAAGATGGCGGCGAATACTCTACCGGTTTTTTATGTCTGCCCCGACTGGATGATAAGCTTAAAATATAACTTATTCTACATGTACTCACAGAAAGTAAGACACTCCGGCCGTTAAATTATTTTTCCGGCCATTATTTTTGCAACTTTAGAATAAACATTGCGGCATTGTGACACGTATTTACATTGGCTGTGGTTCGAGGGAACTAAATAAAAGAGTGGCTCACTTTTCAAATGAGGCGCTAAGCACCGAGACGTATTATTTGTGCCGACCCGAAATCTAGTTGTGTATTGTTGATCGAAGATGTTTGTGCGCAGAAATACGTCCAAACACAAATACTGCCGAATGTTTACTAAGAATGTTCGTGCGCGGCAGGTAGCCAGAAGCGTTCGCGCGCGGCTGTCGTCTAGTCACAGCGCGGCGCGCCGCGCGCGGCAGCCGCGCTCGATTGCCGCTCGATGTTTGGACACACCTTAATAAACGGAATTTAAATAAATCCCTGCATTTAGATCGAGTGCGAAATATCGCTAGTGATGGGCAAACTCGATACGATATCGATAGTGATTTATGGGTGAGATTGTGTCGTTCCATTGATAGGGGACTGTTATCAAATAAATATCATTAACGATTTTGGTTAAGTGTCAAGTGTACAGCTCTAATCGACATATTTATTTATTTATTTATTTAAAAAACAAAGTCAACAGCTCTCCTAAATAATAATCAAATTTGCTTAAGCTAATCATACAGCCAATAACAGACTTACCATATAAATGAAATTAGGAGTGTCTGTTTGTAATTTATCCACGAGTAACATAGGCTATTTTTTATCCTTAAATTCCCACAGGAATGGATACAACGCGGGTAAAACCGCGGGGCGCTGCTAGTATAATAAATCTGAAGGGTTTAATTTTTTGTATGTTTAAACGCTCTTATCCCAGAGACTATCATTCCGACTTGAAAAAAATATTTTGTAATGGATATACGAGTAGCCACATTCAACAAAAAGGTTATAAACCCGAAATTCTAACGGGAACAACCACAACGCGGAGCGGGTGAAACCGCGGGTGTCGTTAGTTAAGTATACCTATATATCTACAAATAAATTATCAAATGACTCATCATTACCAAATCGTGCCAATACCGAGGATGTAAATCGAATCTCGTATATTGAATTTAAAATCGTCAAATAGTTCAAATTTCGAATCCGAATTCAGTTTAAAATTGGATAGATATTTCAATAAACTACTCTATTGGCCAATCAAAAGGCTTATTTGAAAATTGTGTCAAATACCACATATCCAATGATTTTTGTCCTAGACATTCCAATTCGGTTGGTTAAATTATTCGATATACGAAACGCCATTGCAATTCGATACGATGTGACTGTTTGACGGGAGGCACAAGAATTTAATATAGAAAGTATTTAGAACGTACCAAATGAAAGGATTGTATCACTTATTGTATTCTTTAGCTGGTTACGTATAGCGAGGCAATTTCATTCTTAATATTTTTTGCACCGTTTTGTGTTGAGAAAGATTGCACCGTGATTTGATTGGGTTTTGTTTTCTTGTTATATTTTGATTGTTAAATTGTTTCGTTACGATGTATGTGTAAATACTTCATTAGGAAGGTGTGATAGTAGCTTTGGGTACCTAATTGGGCTACAAATTTAATAGAAGTATAATTAACTAGCAGCTCCCCGCGGTTTTACCCGCTTAGTGCCCGTACCCGTAAGAATTTTGGGGTGAAAAATAGCCTATAACCTTCCCGTTGAATGTAGCTATCCAATACAAAAAGAATTGTTCAAATCGGGCCGGTCATTTCCAAGATTAGCTCGAACATACAAACAAACAAACAAACTTACAAATTTTACCTCTTTATAATATTACTAGCAGCGCCCCGCGGTATTACCCGCGTTGTTCCCGTTCCCGTGGGAATTTCGGAATGAAAAGTAGCCTATAACCTTCCCGTTGAATGTGGCTATCCATTACAAAAAGAATTTTTCAAATCGGTTCAGTAGTTTCTGAGATTAGCGCGTTTAAACAAACAAACAAACAAACAAACAAAACAAACTCTTCAGCTTTATAATATTAGTATAGATTATAGATGAATGATGCGGTTGTGATCAATAACATTATACATAACTACATTATTTTGTTTGAACGGGAACTTACGTACGACGGAGGCTACTGTTGAGAGTTCCTCAACACGTTTCGGTCACGTACGGTCACGTACCGTACATGCCGTATAGTAAAAAATTAATGTATAAAAAACTAGCAGCGCCCCGCGGTTTTACCCGCGTTGTGTCCATTCCTGTGGGAATTTCGGGATTAAAAATAGCTTACTCGTGGATAATGTAGCTTTCGAATTGTGAAAGAATTTTTAAAAACGGTCCAGTAGTTTTTGAGCTTCATTACAACCAAACAAACAAAGTTTTCCTCTTTATAATATTAGTGTAGATTACATCAATTAGTTTGTCGGTATTTAATAAGTAATTTTGGCATGTAACATAATGAAAAATTACGTCAAATCGATTTAAGAACGTCTCTGAGTGCTCGATATTTTCGTATCTAGCACATCACTACTGCACCATCTGTCCTACAGGCCTGTGTCCTAGTGAATATGCGATTCTGTTTGATAACCGGAACTGCCTCCACAAGTCTAAAGTGTATTTTAAATTTTATACGCGCATATTTTATTAGACTTTTGATTAGGGTTGGTCTACATTTTGTATGGCGGGCCATTGGAGATGTTGGTGTTGCATTTGTATGAGAGTTTCGAGATTTCAAAGTTGAATAAAGTGTATTAAAGGTTATTCGGCTGGAGCATGTACGAGTATAGCCAGTGCCCCAAAAACAGGGCCCTACAAATTGTTTTTTTCATATTTTGATTTCGTTTAAATTGGAAATACAAAAATCGAACCCTATTAAGTACTAAGTAGTATAGACGAAGATAATGAAAAGTATTAACCTGAAGTCCCACTGTTGGGGAAAAACCTCTTATCTCACTTGAGATATCACAAAGGTAACGTAGGTAAGTTCTAGTAGGTTAGTGGCCAACCCTGGTTTTGGAGTTTTTAGACCGCCTAAAGGCCTCCGACATGGCCTGACGATTGAAACAACCGGGACTGACTGCTTAACGTGCCCTCCGACGCACGATAGCGCATCTAGTAGGGGCCGAGCAACACGTTGCTAAACAATCGCAATAATCTAACATCGCTAAGTCAAACTACGCCACGGGCGCTTCAGAATTTGTAAAGGGGATTAAGTAGGCGTAGATACCTATTCACCCATGCTTGCCTACTGTGGGTTGATGATCTGAAACCGTAATCTCTTCAGAAGATAATATATATAACTATGTTACTGAAACCGATAAGAAAAATACTTAGAAAATTGCAAAGTAACTAAAAATATAGCTAGTCACGATTCCGAACATAATTTGAAAATATCCAAAACTCCGAACCGAACTTATCCAACTAAATCTGGGAGAGATTTATTGTGAAAGACGCCTTAAGGAAAACGTACACTAAGAGGCATCCAGTCAATTTGCTATAAAGTAAATTGTAGGAGTTGAATTAAATTGCACTCTTGGTTGCTATTTGCTATATTTGACTGGGCGATTTGAGATTGGTTCCATTGAGAATGCTTAGTGACGTTAACATTGATATCACATGATATGTATCCCACGTGTTACTCTGATGTACCTATAACCTTTATTAATGTAAAGTTTATTCCAAATCTATCCAGTACTTAGTTTTTTCGAGAAAGAGTAACAAAGACACATACCTACATACCCACAAACTTTCGTCATCATCAATACATACTTAGTATAAAATAAAGTCGTCTCTGTTTCGTGTCTGTTTGTCTGTTTGTCTGTATGCTTAAATCTTTAAAATTACGCAACGGATTTTGATGCGGTTTTTTGTAATAGGTAGAGTGATTCAAGAGGAAGGTTTATATGTAAAAAAATTCCCGAAATTCCCACGGTAACGGGCACAACGCGGGTAAAACCGCGGGGCGCTGCTAGTATAAGATAAAATAAGGAATAAAAATCTCTAAATTCCCACGAGAACGGGGGCGCTGCGGGTGAAACCGCGGGGCACAGCTAGTTAATTATAATATGTAAGAGGTTTTAAATAAAATAATACCTAATTTAACGAACGTATGTTACGATAACCAACTGTTTAAAACCACTGACCATAAGACTTCTCATGTCATCAGTACACTGAGTATGATACTAAAATAAATAAATTAAAGTATTCAAACAATACCTAGGTCCTGAAAACCAACAAGCAAACACTATTATTCTCCAGAACCCTTATCTATTCTGCGAGAGTGGACTAGGTGAAAGGACAACGTCTATTAATCATCCCCAACTTAGCCTAGACTTTGGAGGACCAAGATGCTAGATAAACATTCTATTTTGGGAGTCAAGGCTGAAACAAATGAATAAATTACATTTATTTGTGAACACTGTTCCTATATTTATTAAGGTTAGCAAGATTACGTAATTCGAATGATTACGCAAACTCAAATTCAAGGAGCGTTAATTGCGATAATGAGTTGTCAAAAATATATGAAAGTAACAAAATTTAGAATTTGGGAGTATTTTTAGTTCCAAGTCGAATAACGAATGACAGACAGCCAACCAAGACAAGAATTTCCAAAACAGTGGCATGAGCTTCAGTAAACCAAAAACGTTTCCGTTGAATGTGGCTATCCATTACAAAAATAATAATTCAAATTGGACTGCTAGTTCCTGAGACTAGCGCGTTCCAACAAGCAAACGATTAAAAATCAAACTCTTCAACTTTATTATTAGTATAGAAATTAGATAAATAGAATACCAGAATACGCTAAGTAAGTAAGTAAGCATTCGCCTGTAATGTCCCACTAGGCCTCTCGTCTCACCGAAGATCAGTACAGTGAGGAGGATGTCGTAATCACCACGCTTGCCTAATGCAGATTGGTGATCTCTAACCCGAGCCATTTTTGAAAATGGAATACTCTAACTACACCAAAAAGATGGAATCTACATCTAAGTCTAGCTTTAAACCTCAACAATTTTTCAACTCAACGGTCGATCGTCAATTCCTCCAACCGTACTTAACCCCTCCATCGCTAACCCTATTTGCGTGAACGTTGCGTAGCGCATCATTATTCAAACTCACGACCGTTGCTGCTCTAAACACGTTCCAAGACATGTTAACAAGCGAAAGGTTAACTGTATAATGTTATTTTTTATTTTATAGTCTTTTAAACACTGACGCAAAATGAAGCGGGAGAAACGTGTGGATTTAAAAAATTCAACTGTCTAGCTATCACCGTTCTTGAGATATAACCTGGTGACAGAGGGACGGACGGACAGCGAAGTCTCAGTAATAGGGTCCCGTTTTTACCCTGTGGATACGGAACCCTAAAAAACATCTTATCATCGTCATAAGTATCTTAATAATTAAACAATTGCGGGTTTAAAATAAGGGGCGCAAGAAAATTGTGTATTAAAAAAATCTAACGAGTCTTAATAAGTTTACAATTATAGCTTTCTTACCAAAGACAAAGTTTTTTTTCTAGAGAGGATAGAGGTTTTGTCTCGGTAGTGATGGGGCCTTTTTTCGTTTTTTGGGGATTTTTTCAACATTTTTAGTGGCGCTTTTTCGCAATGATAGAAATAAATTATGTTCGGGTAGGTTAGTGTAAATACTATTGACTAACTTTTTCTACACAACGACATAACTGAACACAAAATTGCAAAAGCTCGTTAACGAGCACTGAAAAAAGTATATCATGTCTTGTTTAAGCCTAACTCTGAAAGAGTAACAATAACAAAACGCCATTCCAATTCGAAATGTCAGTACAGAGAATTCCGTTGACGCTACGTTTTTTTGACAAGCCCGTTGGCACAGTGGCAGTGAGAGCGCTTACTGTGTCGGGGGTTGCGGGTTCGATTCCCGCCCGGAGTCAACAATAGGTATGTGCAGACATAGTTGTTGGCGACGACGTCTGGGTGTCAATTATATATCCTTAAAGTATATGTGTATGTATATTATGTAGTTGTATCAGTTAATTAGATTCCATAAGCAAGCTTAGAGCTTACTTTGGGTCTAATTAACCGTGTGTGAATTTATCCAGGTATATTTATAGGTATAACCTATTTTATTAAAGCAAACAAACCCATTAATTTTTAACCTATATCCTCTACAAGCGTTATCCAAATAAACCTTAAATAAATACGAAATTTAGTGCAGAAACAAGCGACACAATCCTAGGATATGATACCGAAACAGCATAAATTCTACACCGCTGTCCCCAACAACACACCTAGCTCAGATAAAATTAGACAAATTCACACCATTTTCAACCTTACAGCTTCAACAATAAACGCTACTGATAACCATGTAGAATTTTATGATTTACGCTTTCAACTGCAGTGCAGACAATAGCTTTTTAGTCCATGTTTTTTCAGGATTAATTTTGACTTAAGTCTGGGGTTTGGGGGTGAGTTTTATTTGAAAACTGACTAAGTAATAATTCGGTTATTCTCGGAATACTGTAACGCGGAAGAATAATAACCGAATAGAAATCGGGTTGAATCGAAAGATACGAAACTAAATATTTTATGTATGTACCACAGAAAACACAAAAGGGTAACATGCTGCGCAGGACAGTGGCGTCACCGTATGACATGATAGTTACCATCAAAAGCTATCGCAACTATGATTGAATAACAAAACTAAAATCCAGGGTTATGAAATGTTAAATTTTTCGTTTCACCAACGTATTTGTGCACAATATTTATATTTCCACGTTTAAATGAGTACAGTTTTTACACTGCATAGTATAAAACAAAGTAGCTTATTCCGCTGTCTGTCCCTGTATGCTTAGATCTTTAAAACTACTCAACGGATTTTGATGTAATTTTTTAAAATAGATTGATTGTTTCAAGAGGAAGGTTTATAAGTATAGAAATTCCCGAAATACCCACGGGAACGGGCACAACGCGCGTAAAACCGTGGGCGCTGCTAATAAATCATAAGAAATAAAAAGTGGTTTACAGAATAAGAAATGAACCACTGAACACCCAACATTATTCCTATTAACAAGGAAAATTAAAAGAACAACTTTCTTGATAACCCTCAAACGTCCATTCAGATAAAAATCTCTGAATTTTTTATCTCAATCTCATAATAACCATTACATAAAGGGAAAACAAATTCCAAACTTAAAAATTACCCGTTCCAGTATTAAAATTAAATTTATTCTAATTAAAAACGAGTGGGCTTCTTCTTTACGGAATTGAGGCTGAAAACGTAATCCCTTAGTGGTTATTAACAATTTGGCCAACTCAACTTGTACCTATTTAGGCAGAAAAGTAATTTAAACAACTCCCTTTAACTGAAAAAAAAACCCTTTGGAAACATTGAAAAGTTTCGGGAAAGGTTAAAATGTTTCTTGTGCAAATTGTTTTTTGGCTAAGGGCTCGGGTGAAGGGACTTGTTTGGTTTTATCAGTTAGAATATGATAAGATAGTTAAAGAAGAATACTTAAAATAGTAACTCATGTTTGGAAATCTTAATAAACTAAACGGCTTATGTGAACTGAAAATAAATGTTTTATCTTTACTAATAACATCAAACATAAAACACACACAAAAGTCATGCACTTGATCTTAAAACTATCATGGCTCGGGTTCGAGATCACCAACCCGCATTTGGCAAGCGCGGTGATTACGCCTAACCCTCCTCACTGTACTGATATCTTCAGTGAGATGAGAGGCTTTTGCCCAGCTGTGGGACATTGCAGGCTAATACTTACTTACTAAATATAATAACTAAAACTGGAGAGTATGTTTTTCTGTTTGTTTGAAGGTGCTACTGGAAACTACTAATTTATTATTATCATTATTATTTAGCCATAAATTAATCCCACTGCAGGGCAAAGGTAAAGGGTAAGGTGGCCACCCTCCTTCCTGATCCAATCAATACGATTTGAAAAATGTTATTTTTGTAATAGATTGTCAAATCTTACCTAAAGGTTTTGGAAAATTTTCCAGTAGTGGATGTCGAAGTGCCATCCTCAAGAGACCAGATCTAATACAGCAACTTTTACCCGCTGTGTTAACCGACATCCAAAGGAAGAGATTTTGGGTTTTTTAATTGATTTTTTTTTTACCCGCAACAAAAAGTAATCTACGTCTTTTTCCTTTCTAATCATTATGAATATCACAATCTAAATCGCTTCAATAGTTTAAGCGTGAAGCCTTGCAGTGTCATTCAAACAAAACAAACATTCAAAAATGGTCAGTCGAAAACCAAAGAATAAATCATATTCAACCGGCAAAATTTTATTATAGAAAGTCACTGGGACAAACTGGATATAAAAGCTGGTAAAATAGTAAAAATTCATATCAGCAAAATGCACTTCCAATATTAAAATGTAATCCTAACTTATCGAACAGTCTGAGCCATCTACAATACTCGTATTCATAAAGCAAATTAAAATAAACCTGAAATTGAATCCTATGAACTATTACAAATTATATTAAGTTCTCTCACAGAGATATACTTGAACCCAATCTGAATAGGTTTCGATTATCAGAGTCGTTATATTAAATCTATAATCCTGAACGTTGAACGTCGAACTGTGAAACCGAATTTAAATTTGTCGGATGCATTTGCATAGAGCCATCTGTTTCCAACCGATTCTACTATCTTACAAGGAGTTAGATCCCGTTTTGTTATATGCCTGGAAGAGTTTGACTATTAATGCCTAATAACGTGGAAGGGGAAAATAAAATTGATTCTTTGATTTAGATTTCAATGAAAAAGGTGGTTTGGTAAAGGAATCATGAAAATATTATTTTGCAAACATTTTGCCGTCACCTCATTGCAATGATATTCTATCATTATTATTGTAATCTTCTTCTTCTTTATCAAGTGGACGGTCAACCTGACCAATCCTGGTGTGTGTTATTGAGCCGCCAAAGGCCTCTGACATGGCTCATGTAACGACTACTATCCATAGAAAGTAACCGGAACCGTCGGCTTAACGTGCCCTCCGAAGCCCGGAATCATCTTACTTTTCGGGCAATCAGGTGATTCAGCCTGCAATGCCCTAACCAAACTGAGGGCAGTCTCACAAAGAGATTTTTGTGAGCTATTGCCCCCACCGGGAATCGAACCCGGAACCTCCGGATCGTGAGCCGAGCGCTCAAACCACAAGACCACGGAGGCTGTTTGTAATGATATTCTACCATTATTATCAATCGTCGAATGTGGTCATAGATGAATTTCCTTTTCATAAACGTCTGTCTAACTAAGCTGAGTAACTTTTAACTAATAATGATTGTTTATCGAATCTCCAACGAACACTGCACTATCCATACATCCTTATCATCGTTGGCATTAAGTTCTGCGTATCACATGCCAGGTGATGCCTCGTCCAATGGACTTGTAGCAAGATCTGCTAAGCATAACTAATGGCTCTTAATTCCGTTGAGTTCCCTTCTAATCTTGGTGTTACAAGTTAGTGTGCTTGTAGCTTGGATAACTTGTAACCTTTGATGTAAAGACAAGCCTGCAATGCCCTAACTTGAAAAATTAGGCACAGATTCGGTTGCATTTTGTGTAATTTTTCTTTTTATATACGTATGTACGTGTTAACATATAACAGAATAGCCTAAAATCTATTTCAATAAATGCTAGTGGTTCATAAAATCTTAATTCATTCGTTTTGAGTAGGTTGGAGTTTTTACGCCTTAAGGCTTCCGACAGAAACAACAGGGACCGACTGCTTAACGTACCCTCCGAAGATCAGAAGCGCTCAGATGGATCTACCACTACCAGCCACCAAAGTAGGGGTCGAGTTGCACGTTGCTTAACAATCGTAACCTATATTAAAGTATATTTTAAACCTCCATCAACATTGCTCCATTCATTCCGCGTAACATTCCCAAAATAATTTATCTTTTTTTAATTCTCAACTCGACAAGAACAAGAATAATTTATCAATCTTACTGCCACACTCAGAGACATAAAATCGTCCCTTAATTATTTGACATTATTTTCCATATATTACATGTCAAAACCAGACATTAACCGCCTTATTCATAAACGATATTTAACTTAAACAGTGTTTTAACGTGTTTTGTCTCTTTCGCTCTTTGGCAAATAGCGTATGTCGAAAAGGGACAAACCATTTGATAGCTAAAGTGCTGTTAATAAGCGTTTCACGTTTTACGAGCGTTAGATCTCATTCTAATAGAACACTAAACTTCCCTAAACAACCCTTTAATACCCCTATAAATAAAACTCGTCTCAGGTCTCTTCGCAGGTACACTATACATCACTTCCGCGGTCTCATAAAGCATCGTTTACCTTTACATTGAAGGCGTATCCTTGTGAACATAGCTTTAATTGCTGAGAGCAAGCGATAGAGCACGATTTGTTTCAAGACGAGACTTTCTGAAGGATGGCTTATGTAAAATAGGAGCAGAAATGCAATTTGAAGGAAATATTATTAAAAGAAGGAGCTATTTTAATTCTCGTACAAAACAGAATATACGTTATATTCTGTTTTCTTACGAGAATTAAAATTCAAACTATAAAATGATTTTTCGACCACTGGCATATCTAAAAACATTAAGCTTTTAATTATTTTTTATTAATCTAAGTATAACATTTTAGAGAATTATAGCCGAGGCAGTCTTATCGTGCCCTGAACCTTAAAAAACAATAAATATATAAAAACACAAACTTAAACAACTCACTTAAAATTATTTATAATCATTTGTATCAAACACTGCGTCAGGAAAAGGAGCAGCATATAAATCGTTCTAATATAAGCATGGCTTCTGATGATACGTTAAATTATCGGTCCCGTTTGTTTGAATATTTAGACCATGTTTGAGGCCTTTAGGCGGTCTAAAAACTGCAATACTAAGGTTGATCACTAAACTAGTCCAGTAATAGTACAGGCTAATGAGCCTGTATACCCCACTGCAGACTTCTCTATCTATTCCTGTTCAGTGCAAGCTCCTTCACATCTCTATAAGACATGACAGACACTTTTTCTTTATTCTAACTCATGTAACTGATTCTGCGCCTTCCCCTACCTCGCTTTCCTTCAACTTTACCTTCCTTCAATATTAGAATATCATTTTTAAAATAGTCTTTAAAACATACCCTATAAAATCCATTGTTCGTTACAACATAACGCCGTCCAACGCATCTCGGTGTTGCTACAACTCTGAGATAACAGCGTGCGCAAGAATTAATTAGTTCACTAAAAACTTGAATCATTTTGAAGCGCAGTTCGGAAACTTACCGTTATACTTATCAACGTAGTGAACAGATGGGGCGTGTGGTTCTAGCGAGCTATGGGACTTAGAACTCTGTCGTTTTAAGTTTCGTTCTAGCATTTTACACATTAAGAACCTTGTTATGCTGGGGCCACACCTATGCCATATGCCATTAAATATGACATTAACCGTAGGTGTAGCCACGACTATACGTCATAATTTGACAATAGCATTAACAATGCCATTTGGCGTATGCGATAGCTCGAGTGGCGGTACATCAAAGAGATTAATGCGAGAGTTAATGCCATGAAGCGGCCACACTACGTATTGTCAGATTTGTCAGTGTGCGTCGAGAGCGCAACGGGTTCGGACGTATTTGTTTATTACGACGGATTTACCTCAAAATCGCACGTTTTTGTCTATACGTACTATGGCGACAGAGTGGAGTAACAACAAAATTATTACTTTTCTTGAGATTCTGCAAACATGGTCTCTTTATTCGATAATCCTACTAATATTATAAATGCGAAAGTTTGTATGTATGGATGTATGGATGTATGGATGTATGGATGTATGGATGTATGGATGTTTGTTACTCTTTCACGCAAAAACTACTGAACGGATTTGGATGAAACTCTACAGTAATGTAGGTTATACATCAGAATAACACATGGGATATATTTTATCCCGAAATTCCCGCGGGAACGGGAACAAAGCGGGTAACACCGCGGGGCGCGGCTATAGACTATATAATACTAGCAGCGCCCCGCGGTTTTACCCGCGCTGTGCCCGTTCCCGTCGGAATTTGGGGAATTTTTATACATATAAACCTTCCTCTTGAATCATTCTATCTAATAAAAAAAAACGCGTCAAATTCCGTAGCGTAGTTTTAAAGATCTAAGCATACATAGGGACAGACAGCGGAAAGCGACTTTGTTTTTTATTAGTAGTGATGCGAAAGTTTGTGAGGATGGATTTATGTATGTATGAATGTATATTAGCAACTCTTTCACAAAAAAAATTACTGGACGGATTTGGATAAAACTTTACAGTAATATAGGTTATACATCAGACTAACCCATGGGATATATTTTATCCCGAAATTACCGCGGGACCAGGTACAACGCGTAGCGCGGTTAGTCACTACATAGTATAAAATAAAGTCGTCTCTGTTTCGTGTTTGTTTGTCTGTATGCTTAAATCTTTAAAATTACGCAACGGATTTTAATGCGGTTTTTTGTAATAGGTAGAGTAATTCAAGAGGAAGGTTTTTATGTAAAAAAATTCCCTAAATTCCCACGGGAACTGGCACAACGCGGGTATATGTAACCCAAGGTATGAAAAACATGCCTAAAAAAATTGGTTATTGGCGTGCGCTACTAAATCTATTGCTGATACACAAAAACAATGTTCTACACAATCAAAGTACATATCATTGCGAACAAATAAGTGCCCGAGGGCATATGTCTAACTATTATAGTTAAGCCACAATAACCGTTTTTAGTTAAAATTAATTAGTTAAAAAAGGAGTGTAATTTTAAGTTGATGATATTCATATGATGATATGAATCTACATCAAAATAAATGGCTCTACAATCAAGGTTAATTATGTTTCTTTGTATACCTCTTTAAATTATTAAAATCGGACAGTTAGTTTCAAAGTTATGATGAGAAATATCACTACATAGTATAAAATAAAGTCGTCTCTGTTTCGTGTTTGTTTGTTTGTTTGTCTGTATGCTTAAATCTTTAAAATTACGCAACAGATTTTAATGCGGTTTTTTGTAATAGGTAGAGTGATTCAAGAGGAAGGTTTTTAAGTATAATAACATCTATTAAATAATGGAGAAATACTGTTATTTTCAGGGTTTCTAATGTGGTGTCGTAAATTTTTACATTTCTTGCCGCTTACATTGCGTACGCAGGCTTAACCTTACAGGATTTTATTAAAATAATGTACTAAGTATTCTCTACATACAGAAAAGTCCGCGATGGTATATGTCTATCTCTTATCGATATCCCACAAAACCATTTTTTGTCATTTACTTTTTACGGCAAATAATAGCTAATTTTCGAAGCGATTTTAAGCACTACAGCATTATAATTTCCTTATCCAATTTCCCACTTGAAATTTTGATTGTGTATATTCCTGCGGGAGACACGCAATGTTTTATCCCGATTTTCCTACATGAAATCTTGATTACCCGAAGCGAAGCGAGGGCGGGTCGCTAGTGATTTAATAAAGTCAAATAATATAAATTCACACTCATGAAATATAGAGCTCTGTCGACGTCCATCTTGCCTGAATTGAAGTAAATTCAATGCCGTTGTCAATGTCAAATTTTTCCAATAAATGAACATTGACATTGACAGTTTAAGTGTAGCCACCCACTATATTGCATTGAAAATTATTGCATTAAATGGGCATTGACATTGAGCGTAAGTGTGGCCCCAGCATTATAGATACTACCCATGTGGCGGTTATCCAACCATACATTTTATTATTTCAAAATTTTACAAATGAATTTGGGCGACAACTGTTCAAATTGATTACTCCTGAATTTATTTATTAAAAAGTGCAATTTTCTGTCGCACTTATAAAATAACTTTATCCCTAAATAATTAAGAAATAGGTATGAATGTAAATAATAACTAAATTTATTTTACCTAACTCATCAACACTTTTGTCATTAATTCAACAGATAAGTACGAATTTTCTTTAAATAAAATCCTCACTAATATTATAAATACGAAAGTAACTCTGTCTGTCACGCTTTCACACCAAAACTACTGAATCGATTTGAATGTTTGGTACACAGTTAGTCCAAAGCTTGAGAAAGGACAGGCTACTTTTTATCGCGAAATTCCCGCGGGAACGGATACAACGTGGGTGGAACCGCAGGGCGCGGCTAGTTGTAAAATAAAAGCGAAGTATATCCGTAAACGTAGTTTCAATTCAAAATGAGTAGTGTTTGCTTTAACCTAAGAAACCAGAATGAAATACTGAAGTTCTAAGTGGACTAGTACGAGTAGCAACGGTCCCTTTCTGGCAATTTCTAACAAACTTCAATCAAAGTGTCGTAAAACAAAATCTTTTCTATATCTTTCGATAGCCCACGAGGGGTTACTCGTTTTCTTGTGTTATTTTGTTCGGGAAATAGCATAGTGTTGTAAGTTTAGGCTTTTGGGTGCAAAACCAAGTCAATTGTTTATCCGAAATACAGGAATTGAAAAGTGATCCGTCTTCGTGCTTGGGTTAATCAGGATTGATGAAAGATCATGTTGTATTAGAATGTTGTACACAAACCTTTCTCTCCTCTTGAATAACTCTGTGTATTGGTGGAAACCATATGAAAATCCGATCAGAAGTTTTTGTGATATAACATTGCATATAGACGGACAGGTTTTTTGGGACTTTGTATTTTAATGATGTAAGATTATGCACAATTCTGAAATCAATTATATATCAGATATTTACAGATATAAATTCAACAAACACCAAAATACTATGCTCAACGACAGTGCTTGCCCAAAGCGCTCACACCCAAACAAAGCAAACCAAATTAAAATCCTTTAAAAACGCATTGCAGATTCGACCCCTACATAAATTAACGTCCAGATAAACAACCAAGTTTATCTCTTGCAAGTGTTACAAAAAAACGACCCGACCCGTTACGGGCCCATTTGGTACACGGGTGTCAGGTGGTCCCAAATGAGGCCCAGATAACTTTGCTAGCGGCCAAAATTGGAACTAAAATTGATAATTGTCGGAAGAAAATCGAGATATAATACAAAGGTGCAAGTGAAACAGTGCATCCGTTAGTGATCATTAGTATCAGTTTTAAGACAGTTTTTTAAGTTACTGAAAATATCACTGATAGATTTATTAACCCTTAAAAGCATTGTCTTAGCAAAATATCAGAATGTAACCTTATTAGTCATTGTACTACTATTTGGTTAGCAATACTTTATCACAAGTTCTTCTGATGAGATATTTTTTATTAGACCATTGAGGCCAAGAAAATATTGAGTACTTTGTCAAATTACAAGATTTGAAAATTCTACTTGACATATTTGTAGATTTTATAAAAGTTTTAAGAAGACAAAGTCCTACTTATGCCTTATTGTACATTGAGTTTTCGACCAAAGCGCCATCCTCACACATGCAAACTTATCTATCACATTAAATTCTCTTAAATATGCCTGGATTAGTCGAATCACACGTTTTTCCACTTAAAAACAATGAATTGTTCAACGGTCGTATTGTAATTGAATAAGGTTTTAATTTGCTTACGTTTTATGATGTGTGAAAGAGTTTATCTTGGGTTGTGGTCAGTTTAAATGTTATCAGGGACTTAATGAGATAATAATACATAGGATAATGTATGGTAGAAGGCGTTAATGGGGTAAAAGGTTTTGCAAAATTCTACGTCATTTTGATTTTTGAAATATGGGATATTCTATATGAATAATATAATCGGATTTCAGTGCTGACTGTGATTAAGGGTATATCCTATTTGAAAATCATTCAAGTCAAATATTTTTATTCAATTTGGTCCCAAAAAGACTATTGCACGTACCACCACTAAAATTGTTTTAAAACACATAAAAAAACGGATATGTGAATCATAATTTGCATTGAAATATAGTTTCACGTTCCTGTAAATTGAGATTGTAATGTACTATCGTTAGTGCATTACATAAATTCTTTCATTTACATCCAAAAGTACAGAACCGTATCATTTAGTATAATAAGTACAAATCGTGTGAGTTTAAAAAGTATGTTAAAATAGTATAGATAAAATCCAGAATATTCTTTCCAATAAGTACTTTCCAAGTATATCCCAAAACAGTCTTACACAAGACAAGACTATAAAGAACAGACAACGGACAGTTTCAAGACAGGAACCGTTAGCAAACATCAATCTTTGTAATGACTCCAACAGACTTCGACCAGAAACGATTTGAAGTCGTAAAAAACAACACTACACTTCAAGTGGTGAAGCGTTTGGTGTAAACAATGATAAAAAAATCATGTCACAGTTTTAATAGGTGCAGGATAGGAACGTTGTGAGGAGGAACCATTTTTACCCGACTTCAAAACCCAAAAGATGTTCTCAATTCGCCTGTATGTTGTTTTTTTGTACGTATCTAATATCGATTGTGAACTACGGAAGAGCAAAGAATTTCCTGCGACACTTCTCTATTTCGTATTGTGAATTGTTTTTCAAACTTATCAAATTAATAAGTATATGAAAAGGCATGCTTAGATATTAGTACCGTCTAACTGATTTAAAAAACTTGGTAGTTCTCAAAAACACCTACTTTGAAATCGGTTTGTTAAGGTATAAAGTGTAGGGTAAAAATTAACAAGTAATATATCAATTACCACTTTTATCATCATCAACACTGTTGATTTAAACATGTTTGCATTCAACCAAACTGCAAAAACATGCATATCAAACCATTCTGCACAGACGTCAAAAACTACACCAAAATCGAGAATCACAAGCCCCGAACTTATTCAAAAAAGAGAACAACCGAATTTGATCCTTATTGCGCTTCAGTTATTAAGTTAGCAAAAGTCAAACTCGGACTAAACAAAAATACAAATATTGCCCATTAAAGAGTAATAGAGAGTTACTGCCCGGACAAATTGGCCCATTCGTACCGGCGACGATGGGCAAATGGGCCCAAAATATTTGTACCAAATTCGTACCAAGTAAGTATACCATTTCACAAATTAAACTGTCCAACTTAACGCGTTCCGCCAAAGTTTTACCCTTAATTTTAGTTGGTATATTTTGTCAGATTACCTAATGTACTTACACCAAATAACGTAAGTTGGTAACATTTTTTGTTGAAGTCCTAGTTTTGTTTTGATGGGGTCAGAGAGCAACAAACTGAGGTAAAAGGGTTAGGTTTTGTCAAAGCTGAAATAGTTAAATAGAGTTAAACTTTTTAGGTCGTACCGGGATACATCTAGGTTTAGGTAGGAGAACAGAAAGGTCATACAATCTCAGGGCGCGGCAGAGTGAAGTACCTACTGTACCTATTTTGAGTGGAATCTAGATCTTATTTGAAAGTCAATAGGCAGACAAAGTTTAGACAAATTCCCTGTAACATCTTACAAGCTTTTCCAGCTTATAATTTGTTCTAATTTTCTCTTTTAATAACTTGATTTGTATTAACTACTAGCTGTGCCCTGCGGTTTCACCCGCAGCGCCCCCGTTCTCGTGGGAATTTTGAGATTTTTATTCCCTATAAACCTCACAGAGCCCGAGACCTTTCCAACGAATGCAAAACCGTGGAAATCGGTCCAGCCATTCACGCGTGATGCCTTGACCAAGGAAAACGGGTTTCATTTTTATATATATAGATTTCCAGCGATTTTCAGTAGATGGTTTCAGGATGCAATTAAAACAAATATTATTTCCTGTCCGGTTAGTAGGGGTTACGCTCATACATTTTAACTTGACATGTATGTATAACAATTTATTAATAAACAATTGCGGGAAAAAGTTAGCTAGTGATTTTGTGCGATTTGGTGTGTGTGTGTATGTATATTTGTTACTCTTTCACGCAAACACTACCCTACGGATTTGAATGAAACTTTACAGTAATATAGATTATACATCAGAATAACACATGAGATACATATTATCCCGAAATTCTCGAGGAAACGGGTACGACGCGAAACCGCAGGGCGCGACTAGTACGTAATAAGTAGGCATTTCAGTTTTCAATGGTTTCCTGCCAACAGTACCAGTACGAGGGAATTTCAAAACTACTAGAAGCCCATGTTCTTTAACTTGGTTAATTAAAAACACAATTTCAGCTATTCGCTGCGTCTCTGCGGTTTCAACTGACAAAAACGTAACAGACAGACACAGTAAAACACTTACTTTACTCATTAGTACTGTCTACACCATTTTTGACATTAACTAGCAGTACCCCGCGGTTTACCCGCACTGTACCCGTTCCTGTAAGGATTTTGGAATGAAAAATGTCACACACTTTGCTCTTGAATCGCTTTGCATGCTGGAGAAATTGTGTTAAAATCCGTTCAGTAGTTTTTGAGAAAATTGATTATTTGCAGACGGAGAGCTTTTGGGGACTTTGTTTTATGTCACCGGAAGATTGTAAACGCCGTTGGTTTATAATAATCTAATCTCTAAAAGAAGCCAGATTATAAACCGTCGACGGATTATGAATTGACTGTAAAAACTATTTACATATAATTAAGGTATAATTTTTCGTAAGTCTATTAAATCTACTAATAAATAAATATAGTAAGTAAATAAATATAATATGCTGATAGCAAATCGTAAAATTGTACCGTTATCTTTTATAATTTTTAATTTAACTTAACTTACTTCGTTTGTCACTAAGAGATTTTTCGAACTGAATTTTCAAACCAGTTAATCTTAAACCGATTAAACTGTAATAATAGTAGTTTATGCAACTGTCATATAAAGAAGGGTATTAAAACACGAGTGTGAGTTTATAATAGTAACGAGTGTTTTAATACCCGTGTTATATGCAGTTGCATACACTACTTTATCTTCACTAATGCAATTAATCAAACAAAATTTTAAAAACATAACACATTGCGAAACATTAAATTCACGCGTACGTGTATTGTCACAGTGAACTTGCCGCCATTAAAATCTAACCAATGAGAGCGCAGCTGCGCGCGCAGGGCCGCAGGGCGCGATGTTATAATGAGATTTTACGATATCGATGTGGATATTATAACATCATGTGCAATTGCTTAAATTGAGTGTTTTAGTTGTCTGCGCTATAACAGTAGTAATTATAAGTCAAGTATTGGAAACGATAAGTAGAATGTTACAACATTAGTGTAGATAAATAATATTATAATACACTTTAATTTAAAAATCATATTTTAAATTTTATTAAAAACTATAACTTTTACGTTGATCATTATTAAAGAAAAGATAACAGCTTACTGAGTGTTAAAAATATGAAATATTTCCATGCATTTCACTGAACAATTTATTGTTATGAGCATCCAATTAACACGTCCAAAGCTTGACAGAGAAGACACGGTAGAACAAATCTAGAATTTTTAAATCTCAAAGTTTTTCGTTTTATACTGAGTAGCGCCCTTCGGTTTCATTTATGTCAAACACGTGTTTCTAGGAATTTCTAAGTAAAACGTCATTTATTTATTATTTATCGAGTGGATGGTTAACCTGACCAATCCTGGTCTCAGAGTTGTTGATCCGCCAAAGGCCTCTGACATGGCTCATGTAACGACTACTATCCGTAGAAAGTAACTCGGATCGACGGCTTAACGTGCCCTCCGAAGCAAGGAATCATCTTACTTATCGGGCAATTGGGTGATTGGGCAGTCTCACAAAGAGATTTTTGTGAGCTATTGTCCCCACCGTAAATCGAACCCGGAACCTCCGGATCGTGAGCCGAGCGCTCAAACCACAAGACCACGGAGGCTATTAAAACGCCTATGGTTGTATAACAGGGAGATTGTGTGTGTTTGTGTAGTGTAACTAGTACATTCTACTAGAGCCGTTCTTTGCTATAGTATTTTATGAAACCCCATGCAAGTTGTGTTATACAAAGGCCTTAGGTCCATTTCTGTTGAAGCGGTGCGGAGATGTACGGAGCTCAACTGACCAATCACGACGCATTACGAAAAGATTTTGACAATGTCAATGCGTTGTTTGACAATTCCAATGCGCTATGATTGGTCAATCGGTCTACACACCGCTTCAAAGGAAACACACCCTAATCCCTACAACAAACAAAATAACTAACAAATCTACTATGTGTCTAATGTCATTCAAATTCCATCCATCTGTTTTAACAGAGGATGAGCAACTACTATACACCCAACGTAACAAACTTTTGCATTATAAGTAGGATGGACCCAAACGCTGTTTCAAAATTTCAATTTATCATGGACTAGTGACTTGGTTTGCATCAGTAGGTTGTGTTATATAAAACATTTATTTATTCGGACTACTATTTTGTAAAAATAATCTTTATTTTCAATTGAAACTACGTTTACGGATACACTTCACTTTGATTTAACATTTTTATTTGACGTTTCGGTCCCAGTAAAAACCAGTAAAAATAAACTTTTTATTCTGAATAAACTTTTATTCCGCAAGGCTATCATCTAAGCTAGGAACTTACTGTGATAGTGCTTACTGTATCGGGGGTTGCGGGTTAATAGGCTATTATAGGCTATTTTTCATCCCGAAATTCCCACAGGAACGGGGCTAACAAGGGGAGAACCGCGGAGCGCAGCTGGTATTCTATAATACACACTGGAATTTCAAATTTGGTATTCTTATATTTGAATTTAAATTCCAACACTATGTCCGTAACTACGTTGTTCACTCTTCGCACACCCATCACTATGCGTGCGACAGCTGTCATATCTCATAATCGACTTCCAAAAAAGGAGGTCGTGTTTTCTTTGCCTCATTCATGTTCTATTCGAACTAATTAATGAGGTTTAATTTGTTCAATGAAGATGTTGAGCTTACCTAGGACCTTGTCGTATTAAAATGTGTGTAATATCTCCATTATATATTAATAAGAATTTTCAAACTTTGCCACACTGACAAAGTACTAGCTAGGTAAGGCCTGTGGTCAGTCGCAGTCACAGTGATTGGATTTACTGTTACGCCTGTACTCAGAGACGTCAAATGATCACAATCCACAGAGCATAGAAGCACTCCCGGGCCGAGGAGCGCCGCGTGCTTCTATGCTCTGTGTCACAAACACAATCACAAATCCAAGCCACGTTGTTCGAAAGTTCACAATATGTTTCCGCTCCACCCGGGAATTGAACCAAGGACCTCAGTCTCGGCAGGCGAGTGGACGTCCACTAGACCACCGAGGCGATCATTTAAACCAATGATTAATTAAGTATAATAATTATTCACACAAAACGGGTGAATTCAACATGATCCTGACTAGAACGTGCTTAATTAAATTGTTCTTTAGAATAATTTCATTACTCATATGAAACCATGGTCGCGCATCCACTGAGACAGTTTTGTGTGGTTATTCTACTTCATGAGTGATATCCATTATCATTAATTTAGGTTAGGTAGGTATATTTAATTGTGTTTGTGGCTTATGTTTTATATTTATCTAGTTATATTATTATTCTGATGCATAAACCCTATTTTTCAAAGTTATTTAATTCAGAGTCACATGAAATACTTTTTACAAAAAGTACCCACCCACATTAAGCATTTGCTTATATCGACAATTAACACATTGACGTTTTGTCAGACACCATATATTATGCTAAAGACCACTCATTAACATAGTCCTTATGAGAGGCCTACAGACTCAAATTTTGACATCTCAGTTAGTCCAAAATCCAAATCAACGAAACTGGTTTTGATTTTCCAAAACCCAAAAGATTAATGCCAATAGCCCGGTGCACGGTCTCGGCTCAAAATAATGGGTTCGAATAACATACGGCGCCCCTTCACCCACCCGACCCGAATAAAAGTAATTTATAGAACGATTCTTGTTCAAGAAATATCGCCAGCGACTTATAGATGGGTATATCATTTTATATTTTGTAAGGCTATTGATAATTTAGAAGGCTTTAGTTTAAATATTGGTTAAGTAAGTTCACGTAGGCTGAATCTGGTGTCGGAGTTTTAAGACACCTCAGGCCTCAGACATGGTTGGTTGAAACTTCCGGGACCGACAACTTAACGGGTGCTCAGTTTAAACGCGGTTATCTCTGTAATTACTGGTCGAATTTTGAAGAAATCTTTTTCAAATAATAGTCACACCCAAGAGGGTAAACTTTAATGTTACTTTAAAAAAACAGATCCAGATTAAAGATGATTATTTTCCATACTAATAATAATGATAAAGCTGAAGAGATTGTTTGTTAGTAAACTTATATATAATTAACTAGCTGTGCCCCGCGGTTTCACCCACAGAGCACCCGTTCCCGTAGGAAATACGGGATAAATAGTATCCTATATTCCTGTTTCTAAGCTACGTCCCCACCAGTTTTCACCCAAATCGGTTCAGCCGTTCTCGAGTTATAAATAGTGTAACTAACACGACTTTCTTTTATATATATATATATATATAGATTATACTGATAAGATATGAAGATAATATTATTTCAATCAAACAAAAAAATTGTCATTCCAAATAGAATAATTAAGTTGATTAGTGATTACCCTGGTGTCAGAGTGTTTAGACCGCCTAGCGCCTTAAGACCTTCAACATGGTCTAACGATTCAAACCACCGAGACAGACCACTAAACATACCCCCTCCAAAGCATTGTATGTTTTTGTTTTCTTCAATAAAAAATAATGACTCAAAATTCAATTATTTTATCCATACGATGCGTGACTAGATCTAACTATGCAAATGATTGCAAATAGATTCAGTCAACTAACTTCAGTAGTGGTATTAGCATAATCGCCGGATGAAATGTAAATATTCAGGACGGTCTTTTCACTTTTCAACTTTAAAGCAAGTACTGACTTAGGGTGCCTGTCCATTGATGCGGAGCGAGGTTGCGGAGCGAAGAAACGGAGAAATATTATCCAATAGGATTGCATAAAATATCTGACGAAAGATTTTATGCAATCCTAAATTGCCTTAGCTGTGGCACAGCTGTGGCTTGCTAGGAATTCAAAGATGCTAAAATTTCAAAAAGATCTGACATGTTCCAATACTTTCAAAAACTCAAATTTTGAACTTACAACACATACCTCTTTACTAGAATTGGATAAAAAAATAGTGAGCAATTTGAGCACCCCCGGTTTTCGAAGTCGGTTAAAAATAAATAGTTGAGAATCACAATCATAATGCTGGGGCCACACTTACGCTCAATGTCAATGCCCATTGAATGCAATAATTTTCAATGCAATATAGTGGGTGGCTACACTTAAACTGTCAATGTCAATGTTCATATATTGGAAAAATTTGACATTGACAACGGCATTGAATTTACTTCAATTCAGGCAAGATGGACGTCGACAGAGCTCTATATTTCATGAGTGTAAATTTATATTATTTGACTTTATTAAATCATTATCGAATAAAGAGACCATGTTTGCAGAATCTCAAGAAAAGTAATAATTTTGTTGTTACTCCCTCTGTCGCCATAGTACGTATAGACAAAAACGTGCGATTTTGAGGCAAATCCGTCGTAATAATCAAATACGTCCGAACCCGTTGCGCTCTCGACGCACAGTACGCACACTGACAATACGTAGTGTGGCCGCTTCATGCATTTAACTCTCGCATTAATCTCTTTGATGTACCGCCACTCGAGCTATCGCATACGCCAAATGGCATTGTCAATGCTATTGTCAAATTATGACGCATAGTCGTGGCTGCACCTACGGTTAATGTCATATTCTATGGCATATGGCATAGGTGTGGCCCCAGCATAATAGCGCTGCTTGTTTGACCTTGACGTCGCGCTACGTATCGCGCATTGTTCTCTGTCGCACATACTAACATCTGAATCAGACTATCTCGCTCGCACATTTCGTGGTAATGTCTCGCCTCGCGCCGCGACACTTCCCGCCACCCGCCGGCCGGCCGCCATGTCAGTTTGGCATTTTATTTCAAAGTGAGAGTACGCGTTTTTAGTGATAAAAAATGTCTGCCGAAACCGATTTTAACAAATTATTGACGAAAGAAAACTACCACAAATACATTAAATTATCTGGTATCAGTGATCATTGTTTGTACCACGCGGAAAACATTAAAAGAAAAATACACGAAGTTAAAATGAATGCTACAAACAATGACGAATTCTGTGTCAAAGTTTTGAACAACAAAGACGTTTTGTTCAAGAAAACTGTCGCTTCGGGACTCCCTATAATGCTTGAAGTGCTTTCCTTTGACGAAATTTTCGAGGATTATTTAAAGAAACATCTCGAAAATGAACACGAAGCATTCGAATTAGACGAACTGGAAACATGCAGGGAATATTCGAACATATGCTTGGATTTTCTATTAAAATCTTGCAACATATGCCGACAGGCAATTACAACTCTTTTGGAGTCTGACAATGCGTTTACTTACGAAACCAATACAGTTTTTGAAAAGTTCAGTACTAAGGAGAAATTTGAAGGAGCCAGATCACCAACAGCTTCGGTATTCATCATCAAATCTCCATTTAGTGAATCCAGTGATTTCATACATCTCTTAATTTACGAGGATGATTTATCTAAGTATACAATTCTGAGGCCTTTAACGGCAAAAGTTGATATGGAAATTGCTTTAGAACTGCACAAAATTCTCACTCAATTTGGCGCTCCCCAGAAGATCACTATATACGGTTACGGGCAAAAGTTTATTAAAGAAGTGATAGAAAAATCTAAAGACATGTCTCGAGAGTTCGATATTGTTTATGATTTCAAGCCTACTGTGTATGAGAAATCAGCTGAAGTGTTTGGTAGAATTGAACATTGGTGCTTTAAGACGGGGATTAAGTATTGGGAGCTAGGTGCTCCTTATGCCCAAAAAGTTATGAACGCAGAACCCTCTTTGGATATCAACGGGGACAAACTGCCGAGTCCTCATGACCTATTTTTTGGTAAAATTGACGATTGTTTCAGTCAGGACTTTGCAACGGGATCTTATCGGATGCAACTTGCGAAATATGTGAATATGTCAGAGTGAGATAAGCCATTTTTGGGGAATTCTGTCACGTGGCCACGTTTTCAACTGGTCTGTCAGTCAACTGTCAAGTTACTGTACCTAATAACTTATTTTGGGTAAAAGTATTGTAAGTTATAGTAAACTAGCTGCGCCCCGCGGTTTCACCCACGTTGTACCCGTTCCCGCGGGAATTTTGGGATGAAAAATAGATGTTGGCCGATTCTCAGACCTACTCAATATGCTCACAAAATTTCATGAGAATCGGTCAAGCCGTTTCGGAGGAGTACGGGAACGAACATTGTGACACGAGAATTTTATATAAGTACTAGCAGCGCCCCGCGGTTTTACCCGCGTTGTACCCGTCCCCGTAGGAATTTCGGGATGAAAAATAGCCTATAACCTTCCCGTTGAATGTGGCTATCTATTACAAAAAGAATTATTCAAATCGGTTCAGTAGTTTCTGAGATTAGCGCGTTTAAACAAACAAACAAACAAACAAACAAACAAACAAACAAACAAAACAAACTCTTCAGCTTTATAATATTAGTATAGATAAGATTAATTTAATTAATAATTTAATTTTATAAAATAAGAGTTTTTTTATTTCTTAGAGTAACTCGTTACAGAGATAGTGTATTTTTATTCAAAACATTAAAACATTCGAACCCGCAATGTGATGTTTTTAAATAAGTGTACCAAATTACTAGTAATAAAGCAATTTAAAATGAGCGCTTTGTTTTATTTGTAAGTATTTATTGTAATAAGTTTCTTAAGTACCTACCAAAAATTAGTCCAGCCAGAGACAATTTCTTCTTTACAGTAAACATAGGAATTAGTGTATCTCTAAACCTTTTTCTGAAGAAGAAATTGTTTTTGGTTTCAAATTAATATTTCCTTACATTATAGACCTTGTGACGTATTTAGAGCATGAGAAAAGTAGCTGAGAGTATTATTGACATGTTGCAATATTCAATTACTGTGCAAATAACATTCTATGTATGCCTGATTGAAATAGCATAGCAATTTACTACAGCTTTGCTCTTATATAATTTGTAGGATATTTGTCTGCATTTTATTTCACTATCGTTCATTCATCGTTTACGAATATCAGACGTTTTAAATTGTTTAAGCCAATTACACGAAATACCTAACAGTAATCGGTACTGTTGAGTTTTTCGTGCTGTTAATTAATTTACATTCATAATACGCAACATTTTATCCTGGAAATTAAATTAGAGTGAAAAATATTTCTGCACATTGCTCCAATATTTTTAGTAGGCGTTTAAAAATTGCTATGTTCATTTTATAAGGCGTTAAATATAATAAATACTTCACTGAAGATAATTTTCTTATCTATATGTTACATATTATCATATAAACAGTCTGCAAAATCTATCCATCTGTATGTAACTGATATCAGTACAGTGAGGAGGATTAATCGTAATAACCACGCTTGCCTAATGCGGGTTGGTCATCGCAAACCCGAGCCATGTTTGAAAAGAAGAAAACATATTATATACTACTCGCAATAAGTAACAAAAACAAAATTAATTACTTACCTGACTTGTTTAGTTTATATCTCATTTTATGGAACCTTCTCATGAAACTCATTTTAGGTAACAATGGTTTAATTTCATAGAGTTTCCAAGGCTTCTAAATTACGTTTCACTGTGACAAAGTTGTTTATAACGTCAGATTGAAATCTTCCTTCTCAGTCAGAATTGTAATTTCAGTGACAATTTATATTTATAGGTATTATTAACGTATTACTCCAAGTTTTTTCGCGGCACAGAAGGTTATTTTAGAAAGTGAAAACACTTTGATTTTCCCGACGTTTCGAGGGGATTGCACCACCCATGGTCGCGGGCAAACTGAAGATATTGGAGTTACCGCTGTGGTGAGAGGGTAGGTGTTAAAAATTAACAAATTACCCCCTGATTGTCAATATTAGA
This sequence comes from Cyclophora punctaria, assembly GCA_951394245.1. Lineage (NCBI taxonomy): Eukaryota > Metazoa > Arthropoda > Insecta > Lepidoptera > Geometridae > Cyclophora > Cyclophora punctaria. The sequence continues at coordinate 2,673,488 of OX596191.1, read as the reverse complement.
AATATCTGGATAGACCACGGCAGCGCTCAGATAAAAATACCACTTTCGGCCTCCCATTCAAGTAAGGGTCGAGCTGCACGTTACTTAACAATCAAATGAGCTAACATCGCTTACTCAAACTAGGCCCGAGCGCTATTTGAGGCACTGTTGTATCTATAGTTGTTACTTATGTTGTTTTCTGTGCAATTTCACGTCAGTCTAATTCACAAAGATTCCTTTGTAAGGTTGCGTTATTATGTTGGACCAAAGGAATTTCAAGTAATTTGTATGGAAGCTAGAGTTTAAGTGATTACCTTACTGTTCGCAAGAGCTGATTCAAATGTTTGGCCGAGTGTTCGAAACTCAAACACGCACATAGATAAATTCACACATGGATAATTAGACCCAAATTAAGCTGTAACCTCTTGTATATACTATCCTACTAATGTTATAAATGCGAAAGTTTATTAGTAATATAGGTTACATCAGAATAACATATGGGATACATTTTATCCCGAAATTCCCGCGGGAACAGGTATAACGCGGGATACACCGCGGGGCGCGGCTAGTAACAAATAAATACACAAATATTGTATAGTGTAATTGACACGCAGACGTCGTCGCCATCAACTACGTCTGCACATATTGTTGACTCAGGGCGGGAATTGAACCCGCAGCCTCCGACACTGTGAGCTTGTCTGTAGTTTCATAGCGCTTTTGTAATTGCTATTTACCAAAGATGCTATGCTATCCTGCTTTTGATAAGATAAAGCCACGTTGATAAGTAAAATAAATCTATAACTGCAAGTAAAAAAAGTCGCTTTCCGCTATCTGTCTGTCTCTGTATACTTAGATCTTTAAAACTACGCAACGGATTTTGACGCAGCTTTTTTAATAGATAGAGTGATTCAAAAGGAAGGTTAATATGTATAGAAATTCCCGAAATTTCCACGGGAATCGAACGGGCACAACGCGGGGCGCTGCTAGCAAAGGATATACCTCAAATTGACAAATTACAGTTCGCTGCAAACTGACCAATGCGGATTACACTGCAGTTAACACAATTACTACCTTGTATGAGCAAACAATGGAATAGCTGAGCAGGAACTGTGTGTGCTGCACCATGAAGACGTAATGTTTAAACTGTGACTGTAGTTACTACCTTGATTACCCTTTCCTGTAGGAAATTCGGGATAAAATGTAGCATATAACGTAACTATTTTGTTATTAAATGATGCGTACGTTGAATTTTAGTTACTACCTTGGTATGATAGTTTCCCGTAGGAAATTCGGGATAAGATGTAGCATATAACCTGACTATTTTGTCATTTAATTATACGTACGATGTGCACATTACTACTTATCGGTCCTGGTTGTTGCAATCGTTAGACTATGTAGGAGGCCTTTAGGCGGTTAAAACACCATATTTGGCCACTAACCTGTTCGAAATAACGGAATCTACTTGTGACTTTTTAAAACGGACAATTACGTACGTAAGTCGATGTAATATAGTTTCGGCCACATACGGTGACCTTCTTCAGGAGTTATAGCGATCCGACATCGACTGCGTCTCGCACTTCACAGTGTATCAAGTATTAGCCGCGCTCCGCGGTATTACCCGCGTTGTACCCATTCCCGCGGGAATTTCGGGATAAAATATATCCCATGTATTATGCTGATGTATAACCTATATTACTGTAAAGTTTTATCTAAATCCGTCTTGTAGTTCTTTCGTGAAAGACTAAAATACATACATCCATCCTCACAAACTTTCGCATTTATAATAGAAGGATGTAGCGAGACTTTCACTGATGGTAAGCTATGAATATATACTCTGTAGTATATACTATCCAAAAATATGATCTAGGTTCATCAATTCATAGATATAATTATAGCCGTAAATTAACGTGACGAGTGTTAACCAAAAGCCGACCAAATATCAAAGGGAAATTTTTAAATGAATCCCGACATACTAAACTAAAATGTTGGGACATTTTTCAACTTTAAAAAATGTAGATCGCCTGAAACTAGGACGGGCAGTTATGAAATTTAGTTTTGAAAATATAGCTTTTTTATGTCATATTTTTATTAATACTTTTTTTAATAAATAACGGCAAATATGTGTTTATTTTCTTTTATAAACCTTGCGCTTTTTATATAGAAGGATATTTGAGCGAGCTATGTTTTCCTAGCATTATTGAAGCTCAATTAAGTTTCTAAGAATTAAGGTAAGATATTCTACCACAGCGGAAAAGTCTCTACGCTAACTGAAGATAAGTATTAAGTCTCTTAATCGCTTGCATCGGCGTTTTTTTAACGTGCGTTGTTTGTTTTAGAAATAGAGCATATACCTAATCCTACTAATATTATAAATGTGAAAGTTTGTGAGGATGGATGTATGGATGTATGAATGTATGTATGTTTGTTACTCTTTCACGCAAAAACTACTGAAGGGATTTGGATGAAACTTTACAGTAATATAGGTAATACATCATATTATTATATGGGATACTTTTCATTGCGAAATTTCTGCGGGAACGGGAACAACGCGGGTGAACCCGCGGGGCGCGGCTATTTACATAATAAATTTCATTTACGTTAAAACCAGCGTACGAACAAGATCCCATTTTCACTTACTCAGCCGCAGTCTTTTAAAAAACCTCGCCTAAAGTCCAAGCATGTACCTATTTATTCAAATATAAACCTTAATACCTCCTATTTACGAGTGTAAATAAAGTTTTATTTTGTAAATAAACAGTTATGGTAATAAGATTAGGACCACCTTTGTTGGGATCTCTGGGACCATTCCGGAGTGGATAGAAAGTATCCTCTTTTACACTTAGTTCGGGTCTTTTAACGGTTTGACGGAAAAATTGAGAATTGCGGGTTCTGGGATTGTCCTTTTTACGGTCAGATTATGTTATTTGGTTTTCACTTACGATATGTTCAGTTCGTGACTGACTAAAGGTGCGAGGCAGACTGACCGCAGCAGCAGGCACCATGCAAAAGAAAAAATGAAATAAATAAAAAAGAAATATATATCTGCTGTATTTTGTAAGCAATAAATGTCTCTTTGTATGTTCGGACCTATGTCAGTAATTACCTGTCCGATTCGAATAACTCTTTTTGTAATAGATAGCTACATTCAACGGGAAGGTAAAGGCTATTTTTTGAATCCAGAAAATCCGAAAATCCCATGGGAAAACCGCAAAGCACCGCTAGTCAAATATAAAAATTGTGGCAAGACCCCATTTTTTCCGCCACGGGTTAATCGAAACGAAGGTACAGCACAATGATTCTGTTGAGTTTGCGTTACCATTAATGATCGTCCTCGTTCAGTAAGGGACGACTATAAATGGACAAAAGCGTCGAAATTGGGTCAGGAGCACCAAGCTGTCAAACACTGGGGACCGTCTAATATAATAGACATCAATATTTGGACGTCCTGATTGATGTAAGGGCCGGTGCACAATATAGTGGCGTTAAAATGTACGGATGTTATGTTAACACCCCAAGGCTTTAAAATCTAAACTACTTGTATAAGGAGACTCCTGCTAAACAAAATGTATAGGCGCGTCCCCCTAAATCTGAGAAAATAATCGCCATCTATTGGGTTGCGGGGGCAACCACCGCGCGGGACAGCTACTTTATGCTGAAATAAAAATATCACTAAGATTTTTTTTATTTTCTGTTTAATAACCAGTCTTAAATTTAAAATTATTTACATGTTTTTCTGTAGTATCTATTTAAATTAAAATGAGTTTAGGATCTGATATACATTCGTATATTAACATGCTTGCTATTATGAGAAATTCAGCATTGAGTTTTCTAATACAAGACACAGTACAAAAACGTAAAACAAATTCTAAAATCGAACCAAATTCTATTCCACTTCTTCCAATACATCAATAGTGTTCCGTCTAACGAATGGGTGACTCCCAACTCAATTTCCCAGCACTTTAAATTGTCAAATAAAATATATTTAGTAGTGTACAAGGCACCTCGCTGTGAAAGTAGCAGTACAGAAGGAGTAGCCGTAACAATAGGGGAGGACAAGTGGCCTCGTTGGACTCAAACGACAATGATATAAAGTGCAATAAGTAGACAATGAAAATATATTTTTATATAGTTAAAAAAATTAAGGTACTGATTTTTTAAAGTTGAGTCGATAAGTGAGCATATAATAATAATGATCTGAGGGTTTATGCCCCATGTCCCCGAACACTCAGATCAGTGTATGCATGTTGTCTCCGTACACTGTGTCCCCATCGACAGGGACAACGGTAATTTAAATAAATACTTAATATTATTTTCCGGTGTCCCCGAAATCTGTAGATATACTTAATTCTGTTCTGCCCGGCAAGCATATAGATGAAGACATATTTCTACTCTTTCCGGGGGATTTTAGCGTCAAAAATAGGACGCATTTGCCTAAGAAAATGAAGAGAAAACTCCCACAGATAATAAAACGATTCGTGTTTAGTCTTCACTTGAGAGTAAAATCTAGAGGTTTTGACGTTGCATGTAGATATTGAGAAAGTAAAAAAATAGAGATATAATGAAGAGTAAACCTTTTTCTTCAGTTATATGTTTGCCTGGCGAGTTGTTGTCACAGATCTAACCTAAACTAACCCAGCTATTGAAAGTCAAGTGGTGACAGGGTAGTGACCACATGAGGTAGATAAGACCATGGGAAGTGGTTTTAAATATTGAACTAAATTACCGCTCTCCTCGTGGCAGAGTGTACACAGTGTACGGGGACATCAAGCAGACACTGATCTGAGTGACAGATGCTGTCCACAAAGGCAACCACATTAGACACACGCTAAGATCTTAACATGTACTATGCTTATGGCTAACAGCTGTGGCAATCTGTACGTACTGGTTGGAACAAGCAAGGCCGACCGATGCAAGATATAATAATATAACATTTTGGAGTAACACACTGTACCAACTTTTAAAAAATAGTATGAAAATAAGTGAGGTCGTTTAGGTTAGTGACCAATCCTGGTGTTGGAGTGGATATCTTCAAAGATTTAAGTCCTACTAGGAAAATTCCAAAAGTATTACAAAAAACATGCAATTTTCATTACCTATTTTCCCATTCTCATACTAATCCCTACTAATATTATAAATGCAGAAGTTTGTGAGGATGTATGTATATTTGTTACTCTTTCACGAAAAAACTACTAAACGGATTTGGATGAAACTTTACAGTAATATAGGTTATACATCAGAATAACACGTGGGATACATTTTATCCCGAAATTCTCGCGGGAACAGGTATAACGCTGGGCGCGGCTTGCACTAATAAATAGTTGACTATATTTCTTAAACATACCCTTTCGAAATACTTCAGGAAAAAATCGCTTCCATCCACCCTAGATCAAAGTAAACATTCAAGTGCGCCACTAAGTGAAGTCCAAGCACGCTATTTCTCCTCTGCTGGCCTGTTTTATATTAGAAGTGTCCGACGTCATACCATTGTATGTAACTGGTTGAATTAAATCACAAAACGTTGTATAGCGGTGTTTGAGCCTGCTCTCATACTTTATTCAAACGTTCTATAGACTTCTGTTTTGAGAGAAATTTTGGAATAGCCTGTTACCGAAATTTTGGTCGTTGGAAATCTGTTTTCGTAGTGCAGGAATAGCTTGAGTTTTAGACTGTATTTTGGAGTAGGAAATGAATAAATGAGATGTATCAAGTAAAGGAATGTCTCTATTATGTAATCGTCAAGAATATATTTTGAAAAAGTTTTGTGTTCGAAAATATATCCATACAGGGACTAATGGTAAAACTACTACTAGCATCATCCCGCGGTTTTACCCGCGTTGTGCCCGTGCCTGTGGAAATTTCGGGATGAAAAACAGAGTACCTTTCCGTTGAATATGGCTATCTATTACAAAAATAATTATTCAAATCGGAATGAAAGCTTCTGAGATAAATGTGTTCAAAAAAACAAACAAAAACTCTTCTGCTTTGTTATATTACATAGTATAGATAGGTATAGATGTAGTAGATTTAGATAATGTTTAATAAGTAAGTCCAATAGACCAGGTATCCCCAGCGACAGCGCGGCAGACCAAGACGGCGCCGGCGCGATGAGCTGGACTCTTCCGGAAAGACTGCTCCTGTCTAGCACTAAACAGAGAGGTGTAGAAAGAGAGTGGAGAGGCCTTTGCCCAGCAGTGGGACACCCGGCTAAATATAATAATAGATCAGGTAAGTACTTATAGTTCCTCATGTTCTTGAAATGCCCATGTACAAACAAAGAAACAAAACAATCAAATTCTTCAACTTTCTCTCATATTAGTATAGCAAATGGATATAAACTAACAGTCCAGACTCCACACATGGTAGACAGAACACATAACAAAATATATAACGTCATCATAGCGACTCCGGTAACTGACCAATAAGGAGGCTTCATTTTCTTCAATGATACGCAGACGAAATTGGCCGGAGAATTTCTGTATTGTCATCTCCTCTTTATACGTCCACTTACGATATTTGATATTTTCATATTACACTATCCTTGGTTACGGTTCTCTTTTAGAAAAGATTTGTTATTAGCAACTATTTGGACGACTATAAGTAAGTACGTCAGTAACGGATACACTTCGCTTTCATTGTATATGTTACGGCTAATACCCGAAGTGCGGCTACACCTAGTTTTAGCCGGTTAGAACTAGGTGTAGCCACTTACTCTTGGTTAAACTCAAAGTACTCGTAAATACATGCAATCGGTAGGTTAGGATTTTTTTTTTTTTGCCGACACAAAAAAAGGTTAAGTAAAAAAAAATAACAAAAAACCAACATCACGCGGTGTTCCCAGGCGGTCACCCATCCAAGTACTGACCGCGCCCGACGTTGCTTAACGTTCCAACCGGCTAAAACTAGGTGTAGCCGCACTTCGGGTATTAGCCGTAACATATATATCTGACGTTGACGATTTTTATCGGCCTCATTACAGGAACCGTGGTCACAGAAGTCTGTGACTGTGATCAATGTCGTTTCGATTCAAAATGAGCTTTTATTCCCCTTTTTCTAACCTGAAGTGTCCCACAGCTGGGCAAAGGTCTCGGTCATCAATTTCTAAGGCCCGCTGTGGTAAAAAAATCTGAGTGAAAATATAAAAATAGATCAAAAGAAACGCATTAAGCTCGAGAATTCCCTTCCAAAGCTTTACAAGGAAGCAGTACTTGTTAGAATGTTCCTATCACTTTATTTTGAACACCGCTAAACCACTTTACCTGTTTATTGTTATTCCTTACACGTTTCAACCACATTCCCTATACGCTTTTATGTAAAGGACTGGTTTTGTTCTGAAGCGATAGCGAGTTTATGAAAGAGTTTAACTGAGTTTAAAATCATACTAGCTTAGAGCTTCATTCGGGTTTAGTTTATCGTGCTTGTTAGTTCTGTACATGAATATTTATTTACATTTTTACTCAAATGTATGTATATAATGTATGCTCGCAATTTCATTATAATAATATACTACTAATCTTTTTTGGGTTTTTGTAATTAAAATTGTATCTCTTTCAAGAAAGTTTTTTGTAGTAATATAAATTCTAAACCTTTATACATGTTCACAATATTAGGCATGCATGACCTGAAACACTCTTGGTTTGTTTGTAGGACTTACTGAGTGGTAATTTTGTCCACATTTCATTCGCATGACGGATCCAACTGTTTAAGATCGCTTTCGCTTGTCGCTATCTTCTGTAATATGCTCAATTTAATGTAGTTCTAAGTGTGTCCTTCCAACCACTAATGGGCCATGAAAACTTGAAACCAATGTTAATGAGTTAAGGTCGGTTTTTGTGTGACAATTTCTTTTAAGAGTCAATGAATATAATTTTCTATTTAGGTTGGTTTTGTTTGTAAAAGAGATACCGCCATTACCAAGCAATATGTGGTTTAATTAAATGCTATGAAGTTAGTAGGTATTCTTGAGGATTTGTAAACGTTTTGTAATAGTGTTCGCACTGTAAATTTACACTGAAAGCTCAACGAACGCCGATATCAGTGATAAGTGATCAGCAAAGTCTAAACCTAAATTATCTTGCAACTTGTAAGCTAGCGGAATGTCAGCAACAGCGGAATATTACCTTCTTGTCCCCCTTTTTATTTGATTTACCAAACTTATGTACATAGTATAAAAATAAAATTAAAAAACGAACAATGTTGGTGGCCCAAAGTCGAGTACAGTGGCGGCGAAAGGGGGGAGGCCTTTGCCCAACAGTGGGACGACACGGGCTAACAGTAACAGTAACAATAAATGATAACGCCTAAAGTATATCACGTACTTCAGTTAAACACAGCATGCTTATGTCATAGAAGCAACCGAAAGGACCCGAACGTTCGCCTTCACTCTGCGAAAACCTAATTAGGTGACAGCTGCTGTCACCCTAATGTTTGTCACCAGCTTGTCGACGCGGCCAACTACGTATTCTTACACCAATGCGGTCACTGCAAAATATTATTACGCCATTCGATTAGAAATGTAGGTATTGAGAGTGTGTCCATTTTTTAAATATGTAGGTCAATTATAGAAAAGACAAGCCCGTTGGCACAGTGGCATGTGAGAGCGCTTACAGTGTCGAGGGTTGCGGGTTCGATTCCCGAACTATATGTGCATGTGACATAATTGTTGGCGACGACGTCTGGGTGTCAATTATATATTCTTATAAAATATTTGTGTATGCATATGTAGTAGTACTAGTTAATTAGATTCCATAACACAAGCTTAGAGCTTACTTTGGGTCTAATTAACCGTGTGTGAATTTGTCCAGGTATATTTATTTGTTTTTATTTTATTTAATTGTTGGCGACGACGTCTGGGTGTCAATTATATATTTTTATAAAGTATTTGTGTATAATAGTAGTATCAGTTATATAATTTCCATAATACAAGCTTAGAGCTTAGTTTGGGTCTAATTAACTGCGTGTGAATTTGTCTGGGGTGGGATGAGATTGTATAGCTTTGCTGCCATTCCGAGTATTAGCCATTTTGTGACTTTGGCCATTTTGAGAATTAGCCAATTTGCGCCTGAAACCTATCTTACTCCAAAGATTTCTTAACTAATGTTACACGCTCCGCTTTTTTCCTTATATATATTCGGCCTTATTAAGTCGAAACCACTGGAAACTAAGCAGTAATGATAACAATAGAGGCAAACGTTGTGTGCTTGTGGTTTGTGGTTAGGAAAATAGCGGAGTATGGAGTTGAAACTACTCTTATAAAATTTGTCTCTTTTGCTCTCAGAAAAATAGCGTATATCGGAAAGGGACAAAACATTTAATAGCTAAAATACTGTTAATGATTAATTTTTATGATTAAGGAATTTATGTTCGGCGAACTGTAACAACAGGTTTTGGTATAAATTATGAGGATTATGAAGTCAAAAGACAACTGAAATGTTCTACTTCTTATGTTTACATGAAGACTGTCTAACTACAGTCTAAAACAGTCTTGACTACAGTGTGTTCAGGTATTTTTTGGTTCGGTTAGTGGTCACTCACTGTCCTTAGTTGAGGTTGCAGTGGCCCCTGGGGTGCGGGTGTGCCACTGCGTAGTCTTCAAGGTGATGCGCGTGCGGTGTCTTCCACGCGCCACTTAGCGAAAGACCGGTTGGTGTTAGTCTCTAACACCCCGTATAGAGGCGACATCCATCCCAGGGGAAGTGTCATGACATCTTGTGATGATCATGAAATCAGAGGTACTATTTGTAGTACTTATTATTCTGTGGCCTAGGTCTGTATGTAATTATTGTTACAATTAAGTATCAAAAATTCTTTTGAAAACTAATGCCCTTTTACTACTAATTGAAACGTACGTTAATGTCATTATTATCCAGTGCGGGGAGAGACGCTCTCGCGAGCGCTTCACCCACCTCCTGATGAAGGTCACCGAATGTGACCGAAACGTGTTGAGGAACTCTCAACAGTAACCTCCGTCGTACGTAAGTTCCCGTTTAAACAAATAATAACTAATGCCCTATTGCAGCGCAAAATTCCCGTGCTGAAGAAAGACTTTTACGCTGCAAAGAGACATTACACATGTTTTAAACAGCTTTTTTTGCTGCTTACCATAACAAATACTTACAATTTTCTTTAATTAAGCTTCCCGCACGACTCCTGGCCACACGTTACGGTCACCAGTTAGTTTAGCCCGGCCGAGTAATCTTTATTTATTGCTGCGTACAAACTCCACCGTGATACCTGGCCTTTGCTGTACCAATTGTTAGTGTAATTGACGCGTTTGCTATTTATTCGGTTAATATGTTACCGTGTATTTACGTTAGTTTCAGACGGTTAGGGTGTGCTGAGGGCCTTATCAGGAATTGCTCTGTGATTTGTTTATGTGCATGGTGTTAATGTATTGTTTGTAGTTTGTAGCGAAATTGTGGAACAAGGTCTTCTTCTTCTTCATCGAGTGGATGGCCAACCTGACCAATCCTGGTGTCAGAGTTATTGAGCCGCCAAAGGCCTCTGACATGGCTCAAGTAACCACTACTATCCGTAGAAAGTAACCGGGACCGACGGCTTAACGTGCCCTCCGAAGCACGGAATCATCTTACTTTTCGGGCAATCAGGTGATTCAGCCTGCAATGCCCTAACCAAACTGAGGAAAGTCTCACAAAGAGATTTTTGTGAGATATCCCCACCGGGAATCGAACCTGGAACCTCCGGGTCGCTCAAACCACAAGACCACGGAGGCTATTAAGGCTGTAAGGTATGTCCTATTCTTTCTTAAGTAAGTTCGTGTACGTTAGTGGTCTACCGTGGTGTCGGAGGTATGGCCGCCTTAAGGCCACCGCATGGTCTATCAATCAGCCCAAATCGTCAATTTTACGTGTCCTTGCGTGCTTGTGGCGTAGTGTAGGTTAGGAATGTTAACTCATTATTACTGTTAAGCAACGTGCAGCTTGGTCCCTACTTGGATGGGTGGCCGATAATGACATTTCTATATTTTCAGTCCTTGTTTCAATTGTCAGACCATGTCGGAGGTCGTAAGGTGGTCTAAAAACTCCGACATCAGGGTTGGCAACCTACTCGAATTTACTTTGTCTCAATACTCATAGATAAGTTATTCCCCACGAAATAGGTACTTCGCTTTTCCGTGTTATCTATACTTAATATTATAAAGCTGAAGAGTTTGTTTTGTTTGTTTGTTTGTTTGTTTGTTTGTTTAAACGCGCTAATCTCAGAAACTACTGAACCGATTTGAATAATTCTTTCACTGTTAGATAGTCTATTTATCGAGGAAGGCTATAGGCTACATTTTATCCCGAAATTCCCACGGGAACGGGCACAGCGCGGGTAAAACCGCGGGGCGCCGCTAGTTCTCAGATATTCCTTTCTTTATCAAAAACAAATTCTTACGTATTTTATCAGCTTCTTCCTTTTCAAGTAAGTAATTTTAAGTATTGTCAGTAATCTATTTCGGGATTCATGTAACAAGCCTAACAAAAACATGATGTGAAATGAGAGCAAAGTTCAATGACAAGAATGAGCCTAAACTTAATTTGGTTTCAGATTAGCGTCGCTGCTCGCGTTTAGGCATTTGAAAATACACGCGTTACATTTTGTTCTTCTAAAAATGGAACACTCTTCTACACTAATATTTTATAGAAGAAAACTTTGTTTGGTTGTAATGAATAGGCTAAAAACTACTGGACGGTTTTAAAAAATTCTTTCACCATTCGAAAGCTACATTATCTACCAGTAACATAGGCTATTTTTCATCCCGAAATTCCCACAGGAATGGACACAATGTGGGTAAAATCGCGGGGCGCTGCTAGTCTATGATATAAAAATGAATCGCTGAGGGCCGATATTGCGCTAAGCTAAGCAGGCGCGGATCGCCCGGTTTTACCCTCTGGGTACGAAACCCTAAAATCAGTTTGATGTTTATGTTTTTTTTGTTATATTAGTGAAGTAGCAGCACCCCGAGGTTTTTTTATCCCGAAATTCCCACTGGAATGGGTACAATACGGGTAAAACCGCAAGGCGGTGCTAGTGGTAGTGTAAATCCGCCCTATTCACGCCATTTGAGAGTTTTCACGTGTAACTTTATATACTACTTGGATGTAAAGGGCAGAGTTGGTAAAGTTTTAAACAATGGACTTTACTCATAACGGACTACTGTGGACTCCGCTTGTAAGTGGCTGTTTTGCTTTGTCCAGAACCAGGGCATCAGTGAACGTTACTTTTGTACAAGGCTTTACATTTACAAGGCTTTTGTAAAAAAAGTTTTTGAAAGAAATGTTTACTTACATTATTGTTGACTCACAGTTGCCTTCAGATCAGTCTACAGAATTTTATTGGGTGTATGAAATTCATACACCATAATAAGGTCTTTTTTGTCTTAATCCCGTACTCAGAGACGTCAAATGCTTCTTTAGTAGAGATTTAATGACTGATTTCGACATGAATGTATAAAAAATTACGCCAGTTAGTAAAGTGCCGTTTTAATGAACGTTTTTGAGTGCGGCAGTTAGTTTTTGAATCACCTATTAAAAATTAGACAGCCATCCACTTGTTAGGCGAAATCTAAGCGTTTTAAAAGTTCAATAAAAAACTCTCCTATTGATTTCAATGATATTGTATTACTGCGAGCCCTACCGCAGTTTTGCAGTTTTACCTGCATTGTGGGAATTGGGGTCGTCCTCATTGGCGATTTCATATAAATAGTATAGTTGCATAGGAGGGTTTACGCCTTCCTCTTGCAGATGGCTATCTATTTATATATATAAAATTCAAAGTCCCGACTAACTGACTGATAATCAACGCACAGCGTCAACCGCTACACCTAGAAATATGAAATTTGGCAGGAAGGTTCATCAAGTGACGTAAGGGTACACTAAGAAAGGATTTTAGAAAACTCCTACGGGAACAGGCTCAATGCGGGCAAAGCCGCGGGGCGCTGCTAGTTAGATACAAAAATACTTATATATTCAATTCGGAATGTTATTACAGAGTAAAGTATAACAAAAAAAAAATCTTCAGCTTTGTTAGATTAGTTTATTATTATATTCGGTAAAAAATTATAGTTTAAAAAAACTAAAAAACACGCTTTTATTGCAAATTGAACTAAAAACTAGAAAATAATTTTTCACCTCAAATCAAAATTATAATAAAATTTAAGTTATTTACACAATGATTCAATTCAGAGTAAAAAAGCGTGGGGTGCATTTTACTGTAGTTCATAACTATCCTCTCATAGATAAATATTTCATTACATACGTACGTATATACATACAGGCCAAGCTAATAAAAGCGTGTTAAAAATAGAATATAGATAACATAAACCTTCTTCCATGTTTTCAACATTCCGTGCTTCAGAGGGCACGATAAGCCGTCGGTCCCAATTACTTTCTACAGATAGTATTCGTTACATGAGCCATGTCAGAGGCCTTTGGCGACTCAATAACTATAACACCAGGATTGGTCAGGTTGACCATCCACTCGACGAAGAAGAAGAACTCTGATACTACTATCAAGTACCTAGAATCACCTGACATGAACGGAGTAAATAGGTCATCAATATAAAGGAAATACATTGAAACAACCTAAGGTAGCGCTTAGATAGAAATGCCAGTATCGACCATCCATCAAGTAGAAGTCAAGCTGCACGTTCCTTTAAGCGCATTGAACTAACATCGCTTAGGGCTCCCACACAAAACTGCGATGCGATGCGATGCGAACTGAAATAGTTATATCTATCGCCATTACTACAGTACAAAGAAAAGAGATGAATATATTAAATGGAATTCGCATCGCATCGCATCGCAGTTTTGTGTGGGAGCCCTTAGCAAACTACGCCACGACCGCTACAAAAGTTTGATGTCGGAAAATAGATTAATAGCTTCAAACATTTACAGTTCCTCTAATAAAACGCGTCTCTTATGAAGCGAGTCACGATCCTTAAAATTATCAGTCTCATTTCGTGGAGGCCAATTTCTGTCCGCGCCACAAGAATTCTAAACTTTACTTGGAGCTTTAAAGTTAACGATTTACTTAAACTGTTTTCGAAGTAATTTTTCATAATCAAAGCGGTTAAAGTTTAGCGTAACAACATTAAGGGTGGGTTGTTTAAAATGGTTGGTTGACGTAACATACGTTCGTTAAAAGTTACGATTTTTTAATCTGTTAAATATAAAGCGTTGTTTCATAAATTAAATGTCAGTCTGTTAAAGATTTGGGTTGCTAGTAGGCGATAGACTGAATGCAATTACGCCATTCAAACTTATACTTCAGAACAACTGCACCAAATTGGATGATTCTTTTTTTAATGTGTTCCTTATTGTCAGGACAAGGTTTTTATATAAGAAAAATAAGGAATAAAAATCTCAAAATTCCCACGGGAACGGGGGCGGGTGAAACCGCGGGGCACAGCTAGTTTTTCATATATTATATGTCAAAATCACTCATTAAGACCGAATTGCACAATAAATCTTAAATCTATTAAGTGCTTAAATATGTTTAAAAAACAAATGACGTTCGTTTTAAATTGTATTCTATTTGGTGCGAAGTGAAATACAATTTTGAACGAACAGCTTTTGTGTCAAACATATGCAATCCCCCCTAAATATCTACTAAAGAAGCAATTGACTTCTCTGAGTACGGGCGCTTATCAATATTGATATTAATTGTACTGCTATGCGATGAAGTTTACATACAAAACGTCCCTATCTGGAAGACTCAAAAGATCAAAGCAAAACCAAACCAAATGTTTGGTATAAACAAAAAAGACCACGACCGTTTCAGGTAAAAAAGCTTTGTAAATGGCCCAACGTAATGTAGAATGTAAATCTCTTTCATTTTGCTCCAAGACAAGGTGAACCTAAATTGTTAAACAAATTGTTTATTCGCTGAAGATTTGGCTCACACCTTGAATTTATTATTTGCCTAAACATGTAGATAAATGGTTTTGGGGATATTGTTTTTTTATAATTAAACGCTTTGAGTAAAGCGATGAAGAAGGAGAATGAGAATCAACTTACGTTATCAAGTTATTTTTGGACTAAATTATATTAGGTACACATGAACTGCAGTGGGAATCACTTTGAGCCCGTAGTTTTTTTAGTTTTCATACTAACCGAAACATCAATCGGGGAAGATTTTCTTTTGTGGCTAGCTTCGGTACCGACGATGTTGTCGATGTATCAATTTTCGCACTAAAGTGTTTCACAGTCTCGTACGGATCTCCATTATCATCTTGACCTTTGATTTAAAAAGAATTTAACTGTAACACCAATAACCCATCGAAACAGAATTAATAGAAGGAAAGCCCAAGAAAATTAGGTATCGGGAAACAAAAACCAGCCAATTTAATGCAATATTCAAACGAACGGCCTGGGCGACCGGCCTACATAATTGTACCCAATTTAGTCTATAAATCAGTGTAAGCCTAAAGGAATTCGATATTAAATCCACCTTCCTAGTTTGAACATCCCTTAGGATCCCAACTAATGCTTATTTGGGTGACGTTCAGGATATTTCTTATAGGACTGTGTTACTTGGATGTAGATGTTAGGGGATTTCGTTAGCAAGGATCGCTGTTGTCATTTTGTTGTTAGTGATAGTTTAGTCTAGTCTCTCTCTCTAGTCTCTCTCTCTAGTCTCTCTCTCTAGTCTCTATTCTCTAGTCTATACTAATATTATAAAGAGCTAAAAAAATATTTTTGTTTGTTTGTATGTTCAGGCTAATCTCAGGAATTGGTAGTTCGATTTGAATAATTATTTTTGCATTGGACAGCCACATTCAACGGGGAGGTCATAGCCTATTTTATATACCTAAATTACTACGGAAACAGGCACAATGTGGGTAGAACCGCGGGACGCTACTAGTTAAGAATAAGTACGTAAGTTCGTGTAGGTTAGTGGCCAACCCTGGTGTAAGTTTTTAGATCGCCTAAAGACTTCCGACATGGTCTAACGATTGCAACAACTGAAACCGATTTAACGTGCCCTCTGAAGCACAAGAAAAGCCATTATCGGTCGCCCATCCAAGCAAGTTGCTTAACAATCGCAATGAGCGAATATCGCTATTGAGAACAAGAATAAAAGAAAATGAAAAATAAAAGAAAAATATAAATTACACAGGTACACAAAATACAAGGCAATTTGACTGCTGGCAACTGTTGTTGCTCGGCGCTGGTTTTCAGTTGCTAGCAAGAAATTGCACAGTTTGAAAAAGTAAGTAAATCTATAATTGATTAATACTGAAATGAAATTAAATGAAATTATTTATTGCATGAAATAGGTAACATACATTGGTCTTCACTACATAGTATAAAACAAAGTCGCTATTTTTGTCTGTTTGTCTGTATGCTTAAATCTTTAAAATTACGCAACGGATTTTGATGCGGTTTTTTGTAATAGATAGAGTGATCCAAGAGGAAGGTTTTTATGTAAAAAAATTCCCGAAATTCCCACGGGAACGGGCACAACGCGGGTAAAACCGCGGGGTGCTGCTAGTGATATATACATTCAAGTTACTTCTCCGTTTATCCGCTCCTCAGCCCCGCGCCGCTTCAATGGACAGGAAACCTAAGATACCTATCATAAGTAGGTCATGAGTGGAATGACGGTAATGAGTAGGATTTCAAAGAGATTATATTAAGTTTCTAATGATCACAGCTTGGAAATACTGGAAAAGATCTATTACCACTATGGCGTAACATTTAACCAAGCAAATTGGAGTTCGATATTAGCTTATCCTAGTGTCGGTTTTTAAGCTAACATTTAACTTAAAGTATTAGCCTGTAATGTCGCACTGCTGGGTAAAGGCCTCTCATCTCACTGAAGATATCAGTAGCGAGGAGAATTCGGCATAATCACCATGTTTGAAAAGTAGGGAACATGTTTTTGTTCGACCCGTGAATTGAAATTGAGCCTTGGCAGGCGAGAGCACATACCACTAGATCACCGAAGCGTTAACATTTAAACTTCTTCTTCTTTAAACTTAAGAGCTGGGCTCTTGTCGATGGAGTTCTTTCCACTTCTCTCTATCATCCGCCATTCTCTTCAGCTGTTGATACGACACGACTTTTGCTCTTTCCTTCGGTTGGTACATTTTACATTTTAACTTAGAACGATATAAATAAAGAGAGCGTAATTATTTCTGAAGTCAAGCTTAAGATTAAGCCGTGACTGCAAAAGATTTAACTAATCTCTAAACAAAATCACTTAATAATAAATCAAATTGGACCTTATAAGCACAAAATATACAACTATAATAGTGGTACAAGCAGGAACATTTTTCAGATGAGTAATTCAACTTTTATTAAGTTACACACAAGTAGGTTTGAACCTTTATCTGTTCAAAACATTCATGATTAATCAATTAACCTTATAGAAATCTCCGTGACAGATATCGTAACGTACTTAAGTAGAATATCGGCAATTATAAATTAGATTTATTAACACAGATTAATCAAAGACTTATTCATAGTCTTGAAACCTTGTAAACTCGGTCTTGAAAATAAAATGGTCGTGTTGATCAAATCTTTATTTAATTTACTGTCCTACTTGAACTTACTTGCTTACTACCATTAATATATGGACATTATTTTTTCTGAAAATGGTGGATTACTTTGAGAACGTATCTAAAGAGCAAGACACACATAGTGCGGGCCAGTGTGACACCTTTCGTACAAATACAAGGGTTGCAACGTCACGCGCACACGGCCCGCATCCGCACTATGTGTCTAGCGCTTAACTGCCTTATTCATAAACGCTCTCTCTAAAACACTGTTAGTGAGTGTTTTGTCTCTTTTGCTCTTCTAGAAAATAGCGTGTGTCAGAAAGAGACAAACCATTTGATAGCTAAAATGCTGCTAGTAAGTTTATGAATAAGACCCTAAGAGTCCGCTTTCCTATAGATATCTTTTCAACAAAAGAGTCCACATTCCATCTATACTAGTATTATAAGTAATTAAGTATTTGCCTGTAATGTCCCACTGCTTGGCAAAGGCCTCTTCATCTCACTGAAGTTATCAGTATAGGTAAAAGGATCATTATCACCACGCTTGACAAATGCGGATGACGTAATATTATAAAGAAGTAAAATTTGTAAGTTTGTGTTTGTATGTTCGAGCTAAACCTGGGAATCGTCCGATTTAAATTATTATTATTGTAATAGATAGACATATTCAAGGGGAAGGTTATAGGCTATTTTTCATCCCGAGATTCCCAACGTGCACAACGCGGGTAAAACCGAAAGCACTACTAGTATATTATGAAACAAATTCCCCAAAAGCTGTCTGTCTGTGTTTGATTTCTGTATATTATAAAAAGCCCAAAAGCTGTTTGTCTGTAATTGATTACTCAAAAACTACTGAACGGATTTTCATGTGGTTTTCACTAGGCTTTGGCAGAAAACATCTTTAAGTCTCGCTCCATTTTCTCCCTTATTACATAGCTAAATACACTGTTAAATGTAAGAAGCTAAAATGGCGGCAACAACTTAAATATTTAATGTTCCCATTTAAGTTTGTTGCGAATGGCTAATGTCTCCAGAGGAAAGTAGACCCATGTCCTAGTAAAAGTAATTTAATACTACGAATTAGTGTCGTTATAGTGTAGTTAAAGTAATGAAGTATAGTTACTATGCGAAAGTAACTAGAACTAAACCAAACTTTCATTTTTGTTCTACCATTTTTCGATACTGTGAAATCCCGTGCGTTAATAATTCAACATAAAATTCGATACTTGGTTTCGTTTTATTCTTTGTTCTTAACTAGTAATATCTTTGTGTCTAATGTCACTTACTCGTAATTACTGCAAGGTACACGCGCAGCTTAACGATAGTTATTTAAGTAGTAGCAGGGTTGTAAATTGTGTGAAAGCAAGTGAAAAATGACATTCATAGTATTGAGGTGTTATAGTATACTAGCCGCGCCCCGCAGTGTTACCCGCGTTGTATCGGTTCCCGCGGGAATTTCGGGATAAAATGTATCCCATGTGTTTTTCTGATGTATAATGTATATTACTGTGAAATTTCATCTAAATCCGTCCAGTAGTTTTTTCGTGAAAGAGCAACAAACATACATCCATACGCATTTATAATATGAGTAGGATTGTAATGTAGGATTTGGAATAGTGCGTCGTATGGTCGTAAAAAATTATAATTATATTAGTTTTGGGACTTGTTACGTCTCACGACGTATAATAGTATCGCATGCGACGTAAAGTATATTGCAATGTTGTAGGTATCTTAACCCACGTTTTTAGTTTATCGTTTCATTCACAATGCAAGCAACACATTACATACTCTCCTTTAAATTGCAACGCTTTTGGAATCTTGATCAAGAAACCTAGACGCTCATAATCCCGCGACTCCCACACACAACACATTAAACCATTACTCATGTTAACGAATACTAAATTCTGTTGCAACAGCATCGTTAAGATAGTACAAGGATCACGTGTGTTATCTGCTAAGTATTACTAAGTTGCTCATCAGTAGTAACTGTTATCTAAACTGTGGTGGTGTGGTGGGAGGTGGAGTGTTAATGAAGGAACTAGGGTTAGACCTATCTATTTGACATTTAAGAAAGTAAGGGTTCGATTCCCGGTGGGGATATCTCACAAAAATCACTTTGTGAGACTGTCCTCAGTTTGGTTAGGGCATTGCAGGCTGAATCACCTGATTGCCCGAAAAGTAAGATGATTCCGTGCTTCGGAGGGCACGTTAAGCCGTCGGTCCCGGTTACTTTCTACGGATAGTAGTCGTTACATGAGCTTTGTCAGAGGCCTTTGGCGGCTCTATAACTCTGACACCAGGATTGGTCAAGTTGACCATCCACTCAATAAGAAGAAGAAGAAGAAAGTAAGGTCGAGAAGGCTAGTGAGCTAACCGTAGTGTCGGAGTTTTTAGACCGCCTAAAGGCCTCCGAAATAGTTATGATAGTTAACAGTAGTCTGCGATAGGAAGAGTAGAAATGAAGTAACATTGTTTAGTCAACCTAGACCATGAGCGATACATCAATCTTAAGGAAACTGTAGTGCTTAAAATGTTTTATTTAAAGGTACATTATTATTATTGTAATAGATAGACATATTCAAGGGGAAGGTATAGGCTATTTTTCATTCCGAAATTCCCAACAAGCACAACGCGGTAAAAACCGCAGAATTGTACTAATATAATTAAAAATAATACCATCAAATAATTGAAATCACGTCCCAAAGATGTTGTGAAATGATTGCCAGATATTTCCGTAGTTTATTAGTCGGTTTCGATCTTTCAGTATATGAAAGGTTACGGAATGATTTCTGAACGATTTTAAAGGAAGTAGTAAGTTATTTTTCAAACGACTTTAAAGAGTCGTAATTATCATTAAAACATGGTTTAAATTCAGGTTTTTCGCTTGAGAAAGTTGTGGTCAAATACCTTCTATTTTTAACTGCAGTTAGGCAAAATTTAAAACAAACAAAGTACGCTCAAAGTGAAACAAACGCAAACACAAAATCTAAAGAATATTTAAACAAACCATTCCCCGTAATTAATTAACAAAAATCCGTCAAACTTTTGACTTTGACTGACGTTTAAAAAGAGGATAAAATTTCCAAAAAAATTAACAAAATTTCTACTTTGTTACATTAATTAAACAACACTGTAAGTATAAAAGTAAAGTTTAGAATTTATAGGAAAACATTTTCGCGAAATTACTAAAGATTAAAACACTTGCCTTTAATTTATCGTGGTTTTATTAGATATCTCTTTCGATCTTTTGCTGTAGGAGTGAATGAGACGGGTATATAATTTAACGCTCACGGAAGTGCGATTGTTTATTAAGAACATTATTATGTTTATTTTGTTGTTACAAATTAAATTCTTGTTGATGGGTAAAAGGGTATTTTTGACTGGAAACTTTAAAAAAAATTAAAAGTAACTAGCCCACACGTACCATAACTACACTATGTATCCGGGCGCATATTTAGTATTAAAAATGAATAGTGAAAATTTACACTTACCTAACAAAATTTATAACATCATTATCGACGACGTGAGTGATACTGACCACATCGCAGCCACATCGCAACCACCCGCGACACCTCAAGTTTGTTACCAACCACATCGCATCCGCACATCCTCTGTGCCTACAAAATAATATCGCAACTACTAGCGACAACGCAACCACATCGACAACTTGTCTGTATCGCAACGCAACTGCAAAATGCTGCAGTGACACTATTCTGACGTGACCACATTTTGTGGTTGCGATGTGGTGTAGTGATGTTACTATCACGTGACATTACTATTCTGTTTCTTTTTATGACTTTACTATTTTATTTAATTGTAGACAAGACAATAGAATGCAAAGTGATCGTCATTTGTTTATGGAGGCAGCGATAGGATCGAGAGACACAGTACATACAACTGCACTTATATTTAATAAGACACAAAAGATAAACAAAATTAAATTTTGTAGCCTAAAAATCAGCAATTTAAAAAAAAAATATTAAAAGTCGAATATCTTGAAAAGGGTTAAGTTTAGGATAGGGTGTTTCATAGTGAAATAAGTCAGAAATGATGGGTACTCCACGCCCTTAACGGATCTAGCACGATTTTCCCTGTAGCCCTGTATAAGTCTTTCGCGGACTAAAGTCCTTTGTCTGGGTTAACTATAACTGTCTTATTAATAAACGCTCTGTAACTAAAACACTGTTATTTAAAGTGTTTTGTCTCTTTTGCTCTTCGGAAAATTGCGTACGTCAGAAAGTGACAAACCATTTGATAGCTAAAATGTTCTACGCGTTTTATTAATATATTCCTGTAGGTTTATTTGTAGAGAAACATAATGTGATCGCCATAAGCAAATAATCGTAACTACGAATATAACAAAGATATTATTCTGAAAGGGTTAATAACCGATTTTAACAAGATTACTACAAGTTTGCAGACCAAACATTTGTACACACTTGAGCCTTTAATGTAATTGTCATGTCAGTAACAATCTCAAACTTAGTATTGTTGGCCTTAAACCAATTCGTTTAAGTCGCAATTTGATTTAAATCTAATTTTAGAGTTTAATTACATTATTTTTGGCTGCGGGATTTGGCTCGAAAATTAGTATAGATTTTAAAGATTTCTGTTGCATTGTTATACTGTAAGCTACCACAAAATTATACAACAAAATATATTTCAAAAAATTATTTAATTAAAAAAACTTAGTAAATTAATTATCTTATTCATTCCTAATTATTTATTAGAGGTTTTTTATATTTGTATTGTTGTGTGTATGTTTGTAATGAATAAACTCAAAAACTATTTGACCGATTTGAATAATTATTGTTGTAACGGATAGCTACATTCAACGGGAAGGTTATTTATTCTATTTATTCATCCCAAAATTCGCACAGGAACGGGCACAACGCGGGTAAAACCGTGGCGCGCTGCTAGTTTAATACTTATAAAGTAAAATATGCTCAGTACATTCATTTCAGGTAAAATGCAGCTGAATACTAAAGTGATTTATTTGAATATCCGGAACAGAACTATGATTGACTTCCAGTTTTCATATCGATGAGCATGTTACAAATGTAGGAAGAAATCGACGTTAGAGAATGGAAGGTTCGTGATAAAATAATAGTATTATTTCTTGGAAGTATCGTGATCGGAAATCAAAGCGTAAAGGACTCAGATTTTGTACTTGTAATACTGAAATCGAATACTAGATAAGAGTTTACATATTCATTTCGAGTAGATTATTGTTCAACCCTGGTGCCTCCGACATGGTCTAGCGATAAAACGACCAGGACCGACTGCTTTACGTGCGAAAGAGTTACTTACACGCCCGTACTCAGGGACGTCAGAATATGCTTCCTTAATAAAGATTTAATTAGGGATTTCGTCATAGAAATATAAAATATAAATTAGTTAATTGTCGATTTAATGGACGTCTCTGAGAGTGGCGGTAGGAATAGTATAATAAGTAGTAAAAATCCCGAAATGTCCACGGGAACAGAAGCGCTGCAGGTAAAACCACAAAGCACAGCTAGTTACTCACTGCCTATTCATCATCTAACAACAACGAACTTTGATTACAAAATTACAAACAAGAATTTTACCTCGAATTCGGCCAATGTTGTGGTCGCAGGACCGTTTCGGTTCAAAACAGTTCTATAAAGTGTCCCTTACACATCATTTGCAGAAACCTTTGTGAAACGGTGAAATGAAACCAGCTTCCTAATTAAATTATTTTGGAGCTAAGTCTTTGGTTTATATGTTTGAAATGTACGAGAATTCGATACTAATATAACTAGCACTGCTCTGCGATTTTACCCGCCCTTTGGTGTCGGAGTTATTAGACCGCCGAAAGGCCTCCGATATGACGATTATAACAATCGAAACCGACCCTTTAACATGACCGACGAAGCACGGTAGTGCTCAGAAAGAAATGTCTCTATTGGCCAGACCAATTTACACTAATATTATAAAGAGGAAAACTTTGTCTGTTTGGTTGTAATGAATAGGCCTAAAAACTACTGGACCGTTTTTAAAAATTCTTTCACCATTCGAAAACTACATTATCCACGAGTAACACAGGCTATTTTTCATCCCGAAATTCCCACAGGAATGGACACAACGCGGGTAAAACCGCGGGGCACTGCAGGAATTTGGGAATGAAAAATAGCCTATAAGATTGCTGATAAATGTAGCTATCCATTACAAAAAGAATTACATATTCTAATTGTATTGGTAGTTTCTCAGATTAGCGCGTTCAATAAAACAAACAATCTTTCTTTAGTAAACCAGGTCATTAAATATTAGTAGCAAGAACTTTCTAAGTCTTTCATAGTCTAGTCTCCCTTTAATCCTATAGAAACTTGCCGCCATTTAATAATTTCGTTTCTAATCCAACAAATCAGAAAGCTCACTGGTTAATAGATCCCTGCCCTCATTTATTATGTTTCAGGAGAATCTTAACGTGTTAAAGGGAATTCTTAAGCATTCACAGCCTTTGTTTAGGAGAGATCTTTCGACATACAATTTGTTGGCAAACTGATTTAACAAAGGAATCCAGGGTTAAAGTTATCTGAAATTAATTAGATAATCTGGATTATTTGAAATTGTATTTTCGAGATGAAATTTTGAAGATTACCTACTCTTTGAGCTTTGTTGACATTGAGTACAAGAAAAGGGTATTTGACTGATGTCTTTGTTGGAATAAGATCTCTTTGATTGTAATTTTATAAAAGAAAAGTTGTGTTTTTCGAATAGAGAGTATTGTACTGACATGACGTACTGACATGACTTTACTTCAATTTATTATATTTTTCAAGGCACACGTATTATTTTATTTTACTATCCTATTGTGTTCCTCACATTGGTTATGGGCCCAGGATACGTTAAATAAGTATACGGAGAGCGAGGGATCAGCGAAATGGCATCGGGTAGTGTAAGAATCGATTTATTAACTAAATCCAATTATGATAGTTGGGTCGTACATGCAGAGGCTCTTCTGATAAAGAGCGATGCATGGGGTTATGTAATCGGCGGGATACCCAAGCCAGTTGATTCGGAGGCTGCACGGTTGTGGATGTCAAATGACGCGAAAGCAAGGGCAGACCTTATATTATCGATGAGTGCGAGTGAGTTGCGACACGTAAGAGAGTGCGCAACCTCGAAGGAAGTATGGGACAAATTGAAGTCAATTTACGCTTCGAAAGGACCAGCCCGGAAGGCAACCCTGCTGAAGCAGTTGACGATGGCGAAGTCTGAGGAAGATGATGACATTGAAGAGCATGTCTTGAAGTATTTTGATATAAAAGATAAGTTGAATGCTATGAATGTGGAGATTCATAGTGACCTTTTCTCCATTATGTTATTGTACAGCTTACCTGCAAGTTTTGAAAACTTTAGATGCGCAATCGAATCTCGTGACGCGATTCCAGACCCAGAAGCGTTGAAGATAAAGATATTGGAGGAAAGTTGCTCGAGACATCAACCAAAGACAGACAGAGCTATGATTGCGAAGGGAAAGTCAGAAAAGAAGAAAAGCGCGAAGAAACCAAAGGGTTTTATGTTCAAATGTTACAAATGCCATGAACTAGGCCACAAAGCATCTGAATGTCCTAAGAAAGGAGATGTGAAGTGTGTTTCAAATAAGTGTGATGATGATGTACATAGGGCTATTTCTAATACTGGTTTTGAAAATTTTAACTGTGTTTCAGATGATTGTAGAGCTGCTCACGGTGGAATGGAAAACTGGATCTTAGATAGTGGGTGTACGTCACACTTATGTAACGATGCGAGTAAGTTTGTAAATGGCATGATACCTGCAAGTGGTAAATTGAATTTGGCATCGAATTCCACTACAAATGTACAAGGTAAGGGTGTCGTCACATTGTCTGCATGTAAAGATGAGTCTAGAATAGTAGTCTCATTGTCGGACACGCTGTATGTTCCGGATTTGCGAAGTAACTTGATTTCAGTGGCAAAGATTACGGATAAAGGTTCCGTAGTAACGTTTAGTCAGGATAAGGCTGTAGTTACAAATAGTCAAGGTGAAGTTCAGTTTGTCGCGGATCGTTCAGGAAGCTTATACTATGTGAGGGAGAAAACTGAGTCTGTATCAGTTGTCTCGAATGGTGATGCGTGGCTGTGGCATGAGCGTTTAGGCCATCTTAATGCGAAAGACCTATCAAAGGTGTTAATCCATGCCGGTATTAAAACCGGAGCAATAGACAACCGTGAATTTCAGGATTGCGACATTTGTATGAAAGGAAAAATGAGCGCGTTGCCTTTTCACAGAACAAGTGGACCGTGCGATGATATTTTAAAAATCGTTTATTCTGACGTAGTAGGTCCTATACAAACTGAAGCGATAGGAGGCGCAAAATATTTTGTAACTTTTATTGATGACAGCACACGCTGGTGCGAAGTGTTCTTGATGACTAAAAAGAATGAGGTACTTACGATCTTTAAGACATACAAAAGTTTTGTGGAAAATTTAACCGGTAAAAAGATTAAATATTTACAAACGGATAACGGAGGTGAATTTTGTAACCGGGATTTCGATATATTCTTGAAAAATGAGGGAATATGTAGGCGACTGACCGCTCCTCGAACTCCGCAACAAAATGGAGTTGCAGAGAGGATGAACAGAACTCTCGTAGAAATGGCAAGGTGTATGCTGATGTCGTCCGGATTGTCACAAGGTTTCTGGGCTGAGGCTGTAGTAACGGCGTGCCACGTGAGGAACCGATGTCCATCGAGTACTCTTGGAGGACAGATCCCGTACGAGAAGTGGTATGGAAAACCGGTCCAGCTACACTACTTTCAGAAGTTCGGCACCAAAGTACATGTTTTGGATAAGGAACAAAAAGGGAAGTTTGCCGCTCGGAGTGTGGAAGGTGTTTTTGTAGGATACCCTAGAAACGCAAAAGGTTATAGAGTCTGGATTCCTCGGGATAGGAAAGTAGTTATATCACGAGATGTTCGCTTTCATGAACATGAAACTTCTACGAAAAATCTCGAAATTGATCCGTTCAAAACTGATCAACCTCATTCAGGTATTAAGGTGGATGAACCTATATTGATTGAGGAGCCAAAGGTTGCGGAAATAGAAATTATTTCAAAAAGGCACCCTGAAAATCAATCAAATAACATGGGGCCAGGTGGAGAGCATCAAATAAGTCCACCTGAAGCTGAACCACCGACAGAATCGAGGATGGATGCTGGACCATATCACCGTGGAGCTAGTAGTGGTGATTTTGTCAGACGATCCGTTGAAGAGGATCCTGTGCATCAAGAAGAGGTTCAAGAACGAGTCGTGAAACGAGGACCTGGAAGACCACGTATGGACAGAAGTGGCGTAGGTCGTCCTAAAAAGGTTTACCGAATGGTAGAGGTGGAACCGGACATTCAGACAGAGGAAGAACTTGATGAATTCGCAGACTGTGATGATTTTGTAGGTGCAGTAGAGTTTAGTTTGAAAGAAGCTCTATCAGGAAATGAGAGATATGGATGGGAACAGGCCATCATGTCGGAAGTCAAGAGTTTACTGAAGAACGAAACATTTGATATTGTAAAGAAACCTGCAAATCGTACCGTCGTTGGTTGTCGCTATGTGCTAACAACGAAGGTAAATGTCGATCAAACTGAGAAAAAGAAGGCAAGACTTGTGGCGCAAGGATTTAGTCAGCGGTATGGTGTTGATTATCATAATACTTTTTCTCCAGTTGCAAGACTTGATACCGTCAGATTATTGACAGCACTTGCGGTTGAGCTAGATATGGAAATCCATCAATTGGATGTTTCAACAGCATATCTGAACGGTTTTCTCGATGAAGAAATATACATGAAAATCCCTCAGCTGTTGCAGAACTGTCTGCAGAAGCTAGTCAATTCAGAAGATGAGACTTCTGCACTGAAAATCAAAGCAAAAAAGATGTTGGAAGATTTTGAAACAGGAGGTGATGTTTGTCGTTTAAAAAAATCTTTATATGGTTTGAAACAAGCTGGACGTCAATGGAACATATTGTTGGACGAAAAGCTGAGAAAAATGAAGTTGAAGCCTACTGTGAATGAACCATGTCTTTATTTTAAAGACATCGATGAACATGGTACGAAGATGTTCGTTGTGATCTACGTTGACGATATTCTAGTTGCGTGTAGTCAAAGAGGATGTATTGAAAACTTCAAACGGGAATTGTCCAAAGAGTTTGAGTTGAAAGACTTTGGACTGGCAAGTTATGTTTTAGGAATTGACATTGTCAAAAAGGGAAACGTCATTAAATTGTCACAACAAAGATATGTCAACGATTTGTTGGAAAAATTTAACATGGAAGATTGCAAAGAAACTGTTTCCACTCCAATGGAAGTCGGACAGAAGTTTGGTATTGAAAGTGGAGAGGAATGTGGAAAGAATGAAGCAGAGTGGCCATATCGTGAGTTGATAGGGAGTCTTCTCTATCTGGCCACGGGCACCAGACCAGACATAGCAAATTCGGTAGTCAGGCTGGCACAATTCACGAATACTCCAAATATAACATGCTGGAAAGCAGCAAAACGTCTGTTGCGATATTTGAAAAGAACGCAGGAGTATGGACTTGTGTTCAAGAAAACTGAAAAATCAATTGTAGGTTTTTCTGATGCAGATTGGGGGAACTGTCTCTTGGATAGGTGCTCATATTCTGGGTATGCATTTATTTTAGGCGGTGCATGCATATCATGGAAAAGTCAAAAACAGAAAAGCGTAGCGACTTCTACATGCGAGGCAGAGTATGTCAGTCTTTCCCAAGCGATGAAAGAAGCAGTCTATCTGCATAGTTTGCTCACTGAAATCGAGTTACAAAGGTATGCAAATATCTCTTTATATGCAGATAATCAGGGTGCTATTTCTTTGGCGAAAGATCCAGTTTTTCATTCCCGGTGCAAGCA
Organism: Cyclophora punctaria; assembly: GCA_951394245.1. Taxonomy (NCBI): domain Eukaryota; kingdom Metazoa; phylum Arthropoda; class Insecta; order Lepidoptera; family Geometridae; genus Cyclophora; species Cyclophora punctaria. Next base: position 2,645,101 of record OX596191.1, on the reverse strand, counting down.
TATTGACATAAGATGTCATTTTATAAGGAATGTGCTAAAACGTAATAATGATATTGTGTTGAAATACGTTTCAACGAACAATATGTTGGCGGATGTGCTAACGAAATCCCTGCCGAAGCAGGCTCACTATTTGTGTGCATCAGGGTTAGGGTTAGGTTAAAAGGGCTTACATTTTGTTTATAAGATATGTTTTTATTTTATGTTTTAGTGCGTTTTCTTGTATTAATTAAGGGGGTGTGTTGGAATAAGATCTCTTTGATTGTAATTTTATAAAAGAAAAGTTGTGTTTTTCGAATAGAGAGTATTGTACTGACATGACGTACTGACATGACTTTACTTCAATTTATTATATTTTTCAAGGCACACGTATTATTTTATTTTACTATCCTATTGTGTTCCTCACAGTCTTCTTCTTCTTATCGAGTGGATGGTCAACCTGACCAATCCTGGTGTCAGAGTTATCGAGCCGCCAAAGGCCTCTGACATGGCTCATGTAACGACTACTATCCGTAGAATGTAACCGGGACCGACAGCTTAACGTGCCCTCCGAAGCACGGAATCATCTTACTTTTCGGGCAATCAGGTGATTCAGCCTGCAATGCCCTAACCAAACTGAGGACAGTCTCACAAGGTGATTTTTGTGAGATATCCCCACTGGGAATCGAACCCAAAACCTCCGGATCGCGAGCCGAGCGCTCAAACCACTAGACCACGGAGGCTGTTACTGATGTCAAAAGTGTGCAATTCGAGAGATGAATTTAGTAAAATAACTATAATAACCAAAGGGCCTCTATGAATTTTATCTATAATTATCCCCTCGCATGCTTCTCAAAAAGACCGGCCTAGTCCCAAAACTGAGGAGAAGCACTATAATAACTATAAAGTAGGCACTTAAAAGCAGTTCTAAAAGTTTCCAGAAGCACATCTACCAATTCATTTTGCTTTAGGTAATTTAAAGCGTGCATCCCGCCATGACTGTCACAATAAACTGAAAACTTTGGCACAGGATGCATTTAAGAGGACGAATAGTGTTCTAGCGCCAAAATTTAAAACAGCTACTTGACAAATTCGAAAATATTGTACCAACGGCAGCGAGTCACAGATGTTCGTATCGGAATGAAATTCTCTACGTCACTGCTTCTCTGACATTTTGTATAAACGTGTCTGGAATTCGGATTCGAGTTTCCTTGTTGAGGTCAGTATTCTGGCGAATGCTATTGGAGATGTTGATCATCTTAAATAAACATGTGTTCCGATATTCTTTGGTTGTTGGAATATTATCGACTTGCGCGTTCTGCTGCAGTATCTGTATCTGTTATCTGAGTTTTGAGGTTAAACAATTTTAGTGTAAAATGACGGAACGTATGTAATACATATGTATGTCGTCCTATAGAAGAAGCTAAGAGCCCATACTATGGAATAGCTGGCATCTCAATTTATAGTCGCAATATCATTTTATTGCAAATTATTTGTCTTTTATTTGGCAGTCACAATAAAAAATATAAAAAATGGCGGCTCAGCTAGTATCATATAAAAAGTAATCATCACTATCACTACATAGTATAAAACAAAGTCGCTTTCCGCTGTCTGTCCCTATGTATGCTTAGATCTTTAAACCTACGCAACAGATTTAGATGCGGTCTTTTAAAATAGATAGATTGATTCAAGAGGAAAGTTTATGTGTATAAAAATTCCCGGAGTTCCTACGGGAACGAGCACAAGGTGGGTAAAACCGCGGGGTGCTGCTAGTAATAAATAAAATCAATTGGAGAAGGCAGAGTAGTGCTGCCTAGAGCCAAATGTATCTGCATGAATTGGAACAATACCGTAGAAAATGGATGATAATACGCACAGTGCACAAAGCAGGAAACCCAAGGAAATATTGCAGACTTGGGTTATTTTGATGAATAACAAAAATATGAATCCTTGTTTCATTAATGCATCCTTGTTTCTAACGAAAACATCAGCAGGGTTGGGTTCGATTTAGCTTTGTTTATGTCTGTTTAAATGCGATAAGTGTAATATCGCTGTATGTTAAGATTTCACGTCTAACGTCCATACTCAGACACGTCACATGCTTCTTTAGTAGAGATTTTGACAAGCCCGTTAGCACAGTGGCAGTGAGAGCGCTTACTGTGTGTGTGCAGGTTCGATTCCCGCCCGGAGTCAACAATATGTGCAGACATAGTTGTTGGGAGTGTCAATTATATATTCTTATAAAATATCTGTGTATGTATATGTATTAGTATCAGTTAGTTATATTCCATATTACAAGCTTAGAGCTTAGTTTGGGTCAAAAACTCCCGACCCGATTTCAATAATTCATTTTGTAATGGATAGCCACATTCAACGGAAAGGTTATAGGCTATTTTTTGTGCCGAAATTCTTAAGGAAACAGGCACAACGTGGGTAAAACCGCGAGACGCTACGAGTAGTGCTACACCATGCTCTAAATACCTCTTTGAGACTAACTAATAACGAATATAATATGCAGGTTATTTCGAAAACTAACTTAATTCATTGCCAATTCCCGCCCTGTAATACTGGTCTTATTACGTAGCGACTATTAATTAATCTGTGTCTTAGTTGTGTCCTAGAAATTCGATTAGAGACCTTAATGGAACTGCCAGAATCCTTTGAATATAAATGAAGGTTAAGTTATTAGTCACTGAAGTAGTAAATATAAAATTCTTTCATATATTTTTGCGTGTTTGGTGGTAATAAGCAGTCATGTTCATTCTTAGTACGTTACGTATACGGTATATATACGTACTAGCAGCGCCCCGCGGTTTTACCCGCGTTGTGCCCGTTTCCGTGGGAATTTTGGGAATTTTTTTATATAAAAACCTTCCACTTGAATCACTCTACCTATTACAAAAAACCGCATCAAAATCCGTGCCGTAATTTTAAAGATTTAAGCATACAGACAAACAGACAAACGACAAACAGACGCGACTTTGTTTTATACTATGTAATGATGAGTTATGTGTGTATAGATGACGGCGAAATCGGCGGAAACAACTAGTATTTGACCGAAATAGGTTCTTTTGACCTTGCGGCAAAGAGTTCACTTTCAATTGACAAACTGCCTAAAATTAAAATTCATATGAAAGTTATTTCAGAATGAAATCTTATATATTTATAGTTGAAGGGAACTCGTAATTTAGGTGAAATTGATTTGTTTGTATGATATTGGATATATTTATTAGTTTACTAGCAGCGCCCCGCGGTTTTACCCGCGTAGTGCCCGTTCCCGTGGGAATTTCGGGGTCTTTTATATAAGTAAATAAACCTTCCTCTTGAAACACAATTTTCCGAAGAGCAAAAGAGACAAAACACAGTATAACAGTGTTTTAGTTACACCACATAAGGCCTAAAGACATCAAACTAATACAGGGTGATTACGGGGTCGTGGAGCAAGAAAGAAGCATTTAACTTACTTTCTCCTAAGCATCACGATAGGTTAGGACTAACAGTACACCAGCGAATTATTTTAGTCAGCAGAAAAAACTGCGATAATTCGAGATCATGGTCACCCTACTATTTCCCAAGAAAACTTATGTCAAGTAATATTAAAAGTAGGGTGACCACGCATTTTGAGTCAATAATAATTTTTAAATAAAAATACGTAAATAACGAATCATCTTTGTTTAAATTAAAATAAATACAGGTAGCATCGCAATCATTTATTTACTGAGTCAGAAAAAAATGGTTGGGATCACAACCCAGAAATCACCCTGTATAGTCTATATTTTACTTTTTTTGTAAACAAAAATTTCAAACTGAACGTCACAAAACAAAGAGCTAAAAAGTACTAACATATTATTTGTCCCGAAATAACTCACAAACATTGATTAACTTTACTCAAAATATTTATCAGAAAACTTTTCCAAAGGGTTTAAATGAACAAAGATATAACCTGAAACAGAAGCGAAAAGGGAATACAATAAATCACATTTAGAACTTTGTATATCTACGTAAAAACTTCCATGATACGAAACTGCGTAATGTTTGGTTTACACGTAGAGTGAGACAGAAAATGTGTGCGAAAGAGAACACATAGGAAACTGTCGAAGTGTATCAAATACAAGACAAAGGTTTACTCTTTAGTTTAAGTCGTAAAGAACTAGGATTTAAATGTGTATTCTCGTTCTAGATTTTGTTTAAAGAAGTCTTGGTTTCCTTAGATATCTTATTCCTATCAATGTGGCTATTTGTTCTACCACAACTTGCCGGCTTGTAGATTTAAAATCCGTTCAAACTAGACAATTTCAAAGATCTATAACTACATTAAGTATTTTATTTTAAGACATAAATATTTCAAACATAGCAGAGTCCTGCGGTCATGCCTGCGTTGTGCTAATAAGAATTTCGATTAAAGTTATATAAAAATAAATATTATATAGACATATTAAAATGGAATTTACGGTTAGATTAGCTCGTTCAAACCAACAAAGAAACACTCTTCAGCGTAATGTTATTAGTATTGATAATCTCTGTAATACTTATAATAATTTCATTGGTAAATTTTTGCACAATATCTCATGTGTGTAGCCGGCATAAGATAGGTATCACATCACCTTAGACACCTAAGGCAGGTATATGAAATATTCGATGGAACAAAAGCAAAATGTAGCTTTTGTAATCTTGTTTCTATCGCGTATCGATACGTGGAAAGTTTCTTGTTTAACGTTTATTGTTTAAAAGAGCTGATGCTGGTGTTTGGCCTACTTTTGTAGGAGTAGCAAATGTGTTTATGATATATTAGACACATTATATTACACTAGCCGCGCGTTGCGGTTTTACCCGCGTTGTACCTGTTCCCGCGGGAATTTCGAGATAAAATGTATCCCATGTGTTATTCTGATGTTTAATCTAAATTATTGTAATATTTCATCTAATAATCTAAGTTTCATTTAATCCGTGTAGTGAGTAAAGGCTTCTTAGTGAAGAGGATTAGACGTAATCACCAAAATTTCCTAATACGGGCTGGTGATGAACCCGAGTCATGTTTGAAAAGTACGAAGCAGTTTTTCGCTCGACCCGGGAGTTGATCCCGGGACCTCAGTCTTGGCAGGCGAATGCCACTAGACCACAGAGGCTTGTACAAAAATAATCGAAACAAAAATCAAATTACTTTACAAACTCAATATTCTTTATCAAATTGTAAAGTGATAACTTAAAACATTCTATGTAAAATGCTACTATATTTTCCATATCAAATTTTCACCACGTGAAATATATAATAGTTACCCGACACATAAAGTGGTAGAAGTATTTCTCAGACACTCAGTACTGAATCCTGGTGTCACCTAAATTGAACTCGCTCGTGGTTGGATGTTATCCAAAAGGCAAATCTAGCCGATGTTATAACTTTGAAGCTTCTTTGAAAGACAACCACTTTTGTGATGTAGGGCAAAACGGATAATATGGAGTTTGTTCTAAGGTTATGATGATAACATTGAGCTTAATTAAAACTTATTAAAATAATCAAAGAAATAAAAAATGTGACGAGAAAAAAAAATTGCAAGATAATGTGACTATAAGGATTATGTTTATTTCATAGAAAAACCGACGTTTTTTTATAATACGGGCGCAAACGACGGGCGCACGCGACGGGCGCACTCGACGGGCGCACGCGACGGGCGCACGCGACGGGCGCACGCGACGGGCGCACGCGACGGGCGCACGCGACGGGCGCACGCCACGGGTGCACGCGACGGTTCACTTTTATATGAAACCGGGTGGGCACCCGCTTAACGCAGTTTCGGCCCTTATAAACATCTTCGCTGTACTCAGAGTGTCTCTCAATTCCACTATTTTATTATACTCGTATTGAAATAACTTGACTTCTATATATACAAACAAGTGCTTTGTTGTAAAGTAGAACACTGAAAAACTTGTAAAGCATTTTAAAATAGAAATATAATATTCTGAGAATAGAAAATAGTGACTGAAGTTCTAGAAAGACTTAGTTTGTAATGATATACCTTGAGTACTTATATTAGATTTCAGAGAATATTTATTATCAGGTAAAATCCATAATATGTTCAATTCTACTTAGTCATGTTTTCAGGAATAGTTGTTTATCTAGTTAATCATTAATTTGGACGTTTTATGTTTTCTACTGGAAAGTTTCCGAGGGCACGTCAGTCCCGGTTACTTTCTACGGATGGTAGTCGTTACACGAGCCATGTCAGAGGCCTTTGGCGGCTCAATAACTCTGACACCAGGATTGGTCAGGTCTCCATCCACTCGATGAAGAAGAAGAAGATTAAAACGCTACAAATATTCTTTCTTATTATTCTATTAACAAAACGTCACTGTAACTTAGAACCATAACAAAACAATTACCCTTAATGTGACTTCAAAATGTTAAGCAAAGTAACAACCTTGTTAAAGCGACAAGGTCCTTTAACCTACATACCAATTTGTTTCAATGTTCACGTCAAAATGCTTCCTTTTTCCTAAACTTCAGTTAAACTTGAAGGTGGAAGTTAAAGTGTCTTAACTCTTGAATAAATTTAAGAGTAGGTACATGATCGAGGAATTACAGTCATCGGCAGAAGCGGCTACATCTGAATCATGTGTGATCAATCTGTTGTGACATGTGAATAGTTGTTGGTGACGACGTCTGGATGTCAATTATTTAATACATTATTTTTACAGGGAGCCATAATTCTCCTCTTTCGCATTTTATTTTGTAATAAACGCACGAGATGTATACGGGCCACGGATGTGGTCGATACTTAAGCAGATTTCGCGATCGCTGTCTGTAAGACGTAAAAATCTAACGTGATGCCTGTAAGTGTTCGCCTTGTATTAGGCGTCTATTATGCTGTGTGGTCGATGTGTATAAGTCAATATTAGTATAGTTAAATGATCCGATCGTGAGGATTACATAACGATCATGACAATCAGACGATCATACAACATCATGAGTAATAGTGAAGAAGAAGCTATGTAGCCGATAAGGGTAAAAGTTTCAGCCGAGTACTACTCAAAAGGTATTAAGGATCTGTAAACCTTACAAGTCGACCTCAAAGCGTCCTCCTTAAAATACATTGTTAAAGTTTCGGGTTCTAGTTCCTAAAATAACTGAACCCTTTACTACGGAACCCCCATCAACAAGGAAATCTTGGAATCATCATGTTTGGAGGAATTGTAATCAAATTCCTTTACCAGCTTTGGTTTGTTCGGGGAGTCAATAAGGTTTACTTTATTAAGAGTTTTGATAACAAGTAAAATTTAAAATCTTCATGCAAAAACGGCTGGGCCGAATTTTACCAAACATAGCTAAGAACTATTGCTAAGAAAATGGCTTTCAAATGAAAAAAAATGCGTCGTGACCGGTCCATTTATAACGGCTATCGATTTACGAAAAAGGTTATTTGTTAAAGGCTACTTTTCATCCCGAAATTCCCACGGGAATGGGTATAATGCGGGAAAACCGCGAGCTATTGAATGATGAATACATGCATCTGTTAATACTCAATCACAATCACTACATGGTATAAAACAAAGTTGCTTTCCGCTGTCTGTCCCTCTGTATGCTTAGATCTTTAAAACTACGGAACGGAATTTGACGCGGTTTTTTTTAGGTAGATAGAGTGATTCAAGAGGAAAATATACCGAAATTCCCACGGGAACGGGCACAACGCGGGTAAATCGTAGGGCGCTGCTAGTAAACTATTTAAAAAACCAATCATCTTTAACTCTTTGGACGGATAAAGTATTTCCAAATAAAACGCATTCAATCTCTACAGACGTCTACTTTTTATATTTAAACAGTTTCAGTAATGAAACCGTTATTCATTTCATTGAAACTTGGTTTCGTTTAATCCGAATCGAGCTGCGTCGAGTTGGCAAAGCGATTTATTAGTACCGAATGAAATCCTTAATGTTGATTATTATTTTCAGTTTAATGCTTATCGAAGTGAAGTAGGTAAGTAAATGGTAAATAAAATGTTCATTTACAGTAAGATATCAATACTCAGTTACATGTAGCGCTCGTGGGGTTGTGCGACTAAGCAATTTCAGAGAATATTTACCTCAATTTCTAAGGGTGCTTTCAAATTATGCGTTTCGTGTCGGACCGCTGCGGTGCCGAAGCGGTGCGTTTGTCGTGCGTTTGTCGTATTGTGAACGTACGATCGTGTGTTTTCATACAAATCGAGCAGTCCGGCAACAGTGCGACGTCGGTACCGCGAACGCACGACAACGCCGCACTGTTGCCGCACTGCTCGATTTGTATAAAAACACACGATCGTACGTTCACAATACGACAAACGCACCGCTTCGGCACCGCAGCGGTCCGACACGAAACGCATAATTTGAAAGCACCCTAATATTATTACATTGTAGGAATGATGTCAATTTCTAGGCGAGACGTCTTTTTCAGAACTAAAAGTAGAGTAACTTATGAATAAAATGATTCGATAACATTTCATCTAAAAATAAACAACGACCACGCAAAATCATTTCAAAGTAATCAGAGTGATAAATTGGGTTATGCGAGTACTCGTACGATGTAAGCCAAGGGTAAAATAGAAACTGTATCGAAGTTATTAAGCTTTCTCATCTATACATACTATAAAGAGGTAAATTTTTAAATTTGTATGTTCGACCTAATCTCAGGAATTACCGGTCCGATATTAATAATTATTTCTGTATTAGATAGCCACATTCAGTGAAAAGGCTATAGGTAAAGGCTATTCATCCCAAAATTCTCACGGGAACGAGCACAACGCGGGTAAAACAACGGCGCGCTGCTAGTATTTTATAAAGACGAAGAGTTATTGGTGGGTGCTCGGAAAAGACAGGGAGGGTTGGCGATGCTTGGGGGACCTTTCCCCAGTAGTGGGACAGTATAGGTTAAAAAATATTAAAAAACTAGCGTGCCCTGCGGTTTCACCTGCATTTTTTTCCTCACTGCTTACCGTTTAAACCCTCCCTGGACTTTCATGAATATTTCAAGACCAAAATTAGCCAAATCGGTTTAGCCGTTCTGGAGTTTTAAACAGACTAACGAACAGCAATTCATTTTTATTTATATAGATAGATAGATATATTATGTAATATTATCACCACCTTGCCTACTGCCTGTGATCTCAAACCCGAGCCATGTTTCTAGAGCAAAGTACAGTCTTAAAAGTGTCTACAGAGATACGGTTGCCATCCTCCCCTAACTCAGAGATCCAAATTTTACAGGTTGTTTCTACGAAATCGAAAACAATTAGGAGTTGCCATAAAAAGTAAAGAAAACAGGTTTTACTTTTGTTCGCAGAACGCGGTTAGAATTAGTAATGTGAAGGAATTTGTTTGTGTTTCGTCAGATTCAATCAGGAAGTTATAAAGTTTGGCAATTTTTAAACAATAAAGTTTCGGAAACACGTGTTTTCTGTTTATTGATAGGAGTAGACTCAATAACATTGACAGAGGGAGTGTTTTTTATCAGTTACTAGTTGTGCCCCGCGACTGCGTACCCGTTCCCGTGGCAGTTTCGAGATTTTTATTACTTACTAGCTGCGCCCCGCAGTTTCACCTACGTTGTACCCGTTCCTGCGGGAATTTCGGGATGAAAAATAGATGTTGTCCGATTCTCAGACCTACCCGATATGCACACAAAACTTCATGAGAATCGGTCGAGCCATTTCAGAGGAGTTCAACCACGCACCGTGACACGAGAATTTTATATATTAGAAATATCTTAATCCTGACCCAGATAAACAAAATTAAAAAGAGTCAATCATATCTAGGTCATGCAAATGAACTATTTACTTACATTTAGCTTTTGGGGCGTCTAGAAGAATTATTTATCTATTCAAAGTCTTGACTGACTAACTGATAATCAACGCACAGCCTCAACCGCTACAACTAGAAACATGAAATTTGGCAGGAAGGTTCTTCAAGTGACGTAAGTGCACACTAAGAAAGGATTTTCGAAAACTCCTACGGGAACGGGCTCAACGCGGGCAAAGCCGCGGGGCGCTGCTAGTACAATCATATGGTTTAAATGATCGGTAAAAATATATTTAAAAAAAAGTCAAAAGTAAAGTATTAGCCTGTATCCAACTGCTGAGCAAAGGCCTCCCATCTCACTGAAGATATCAGTACAGTGAGGAGGATTAGGCGTAATCACCACGCTTGCCTAATGCGGGTAGGTGATCTCAAACTCGAGCTTCAAAATGTTGAAATGAAAAGTAGGAGACATTTTCGCTCGACCCGGGAATTGAACCAGAGACCTCAGTCTTGGCAGGCGAGTGCACATACCACTAGATCACCGAGGGGTTCAAAAATAGCAATTAAAAAAAAAGTTGTTCCTTAAATCACAGGTAATAAGAAATATCATAGTTTAAAATTTGAACAGACCATAAAAAGCAAACAAGTAACAAATAATACAATTCAAAAACAAAAACCTAACACAATAACACACGTGAGTTACTATCAAAATGAACTCTTATCAAAAAGGGTCTATTACTTAATTAGCGTACCCTTAACCTAAAATACGAATACCAAAAGATTACCACTTATCACTGATAAGGGCTAAAGATGTCAAGGGAATGAGACTGAGGGCAAATAGTTAAAATAATTAGGTTATTTGATGGTAATGATAAAAGATTCTAAAGATGGGCACACAATGAGAGCATTTTTCTTTAGTGTAAAGTAACTGATTTCGGTAGCGACTGCAAGCAGGCAGTAACTGCAGTGTCTTCTTCATCGAGTGGAAGGTCAACCTGACCAATCCTGATGTCAGAGTTATTGAGCCGCCAAAGGCCTCTGACATGGCTCGGGTAACGACTACTATCCGTAGAAAGTAACCGGGACCGATGGCTTAACGTGCCCTCCGAAGCACGGAATCATCTTACTTTTCGAGCAATCAGGTGATTCAGCCTGCAATGCCCTAACCAAACTGAGGAAAGTCTCACAAAGAGATTTTTGTGAGATATTCCCACCGGGAATCGAACCCGGAGGTTCCGGGTCGTGAGCCGTGCGCTCAAACCACAAGACCACGGAGACTGCAGTGTCGCCGCGCTCAAAGCTTCTGTAGTGGTGCTTGCAGTTGGCTGTCTGCTGCTGTCCGCTGCGGCGGTCGCCACCGAAAACCGACTTTAATGTTTCTGGATCGATATTGGGCATTGCGTATGGTAATGCTTTACTATAATGCTCCTGAGACAGAGTCTGTAATGAACATAAAACATCCTACTAATATAAATGCAAAAGTTTGTGAGGATGGATCTAATGTATGTTTGTTACTCTTTCACGAAAAAAAACTACTGGATGGATTTGGATGAAACTCTACAGTAATATAGGTTATACATCAAAATAACACATGAGATACATGTTATTCCGAAATTCCCGTGGGAACGGTTACAATGCGGGTAACATCGTGGGGTGCGGCTAGTATAAACTATAAACTCTTGGATTATTGCTTTTTTTATCGGACTTAGCTGAATGAAAGGCCATCTACTTCGACTCCACGTCGTCCTCACATCGACTCCAAGCCTTCACAAAAGTAATACTTGGATGAATTCTCTCGGTGTGGTACCATCTTTTATATAATTTTCAAGATTTCCATGTTATATTATGGTTTCGTGGAAAGAAATAAATGTAGGGAAAACATATTTTACTGACGCCCGTGCTTAGAGACGTCAAATGCTTCCTTAGAGATTTAATGGTGGATTAAGATATAATAATTTATGCAAAAGTGACATCAATTAGTTAATCGACGATTTAATGGGTATCTGAGCGCGGCAGTAAAGCCATGGCGATTTTTAGGGTTCCCTAGCCAAATGGCAAAAAACTGAACCCTTATTCGTCATGTCTGTCTGTCTGTCCGTCCGTATGCTACAGCCACTTTTTAATACCTTGATTTCTATTTGTATAAAAATAATATACTAACTTATTAGTAATTAGCTATTCTTTAAGCAGACATATTAGCAAATTAATAATATTTCTTTTCATGTTGAAATTTCAAAAATGGTTACGATTCAGGCAAAACCGGGCGCTCAGCTAGTTTCAAAACAAATTTGCAAATGACTATGAAAATGTTTGATTACAATAGAATTAATTTAACTGCGTCGATTTGAAGTGAAGTTTTCAAGTACCACTTATAAGATTGAATGCTTTTAACAACCAATCGTCAATGAGTATCTATTACGTAATTGTAAAGGGATTTTATCTTTGAAAAGTATTTTGTACCTATATTATTTTACTAACAATATCTAGGGGCATACCCTTCAAATCTTCAAAATGCTTGCTCAGTTACTGAAAATTCAGGCTCTAGTTTTGTTATAGGGAGGTCAAAAATGGCCTGAAATTCGAAAAAAGGACGGTACGGCTATGCCTCTTTTTGGCTTGTCTTGGTCTTGGCATTGTCATGCCCCCAGATCATACCAGTGGAAGTAAGTAAAAGAAGAAGTAAAAGTCTTTTAAGTTTTTAGTCAGTTTATAGTCAGTTCAAAGACTGTTGTGACTTTAGAGACAAGCTCACAATAAAGTAAGTAAGTCCGTGTAGGGTAGTGTCTAACTCTGATGCCGGAATTCATAGTCCGCCTGAGAGCCTCCGACATGGTCTATCATACTTAGTAATTTTAAATAAGTGTGTACCTAGTAACTGATTTGTAGAAGTATTTTAGAAGAGTTAATGTTTGTATGGAGACTAATCACGGAGGTGTGACCATCATTTAGTTCAAAAAACTACGTCTTATCAATAGTTTATCAGTTACAAATTAAAGTGCTGTTATCAGTCAGTTGTCTTATATTGAAGGTTTCACTAATCAGTAGTCGTTATAATCGCAGGTAGGTGATGAGTATAAATGTGGTGTGCTGTGTTTGAACAGGGACCAGTACTTCAATTGATATAGAAATGTTAGGTTTTGTTAGTGTTTTGGTACTGGTTGCCTTTGTTGGTGAGTTTTAATTATTATTTAATTAAATTAAGTTAAAAAAATATTAGGAAAAGTATTCTTGACATTGGTCACGTTTACTTAATTAGTATTTAATTTTATTAATTAAAACAGAGGATCTTTGACATTCATAGAGTTTTTAAGCTGTAAGTTCGAGTAGGTTAGTGACCAATCCTAGCGTCAATGTTTTTGGACCGCCTAAATGTCTCCAATAGTCTATCGAAAACTGGGACCTATTATTTGACATACCCTCCGAAGCACAGAGGCGTCCAAATAGGCCACTCATTCATATAGAGTCTGAGTTGCACGTTGCTTAACAATCGCAATGAGCTAACATAGCTTAGTCAAAATATGTAAACTAATTTAATGAGCGATTCGACATGCAATGTATGAAAAATTACGTCAGTTAGTTAAGTGTCTGTTTAATGGACGGCTTTGAGTGAGGCAGTAACATCCTAAAACAAAAAAATCTTTGAATGAATATTTTCTTCTTTCAGGTTCAACGCCTGTAAAACAAGATGTGAAGATAGTGGGAGGTTATGATATAGATATCAAAGATGCCCCGTACCAAGTGTCTCTATTGTATAGAGGCAGGCACTCGTGCGGGGGAGCTTTGATCGCTAACGATATCGTGGTAACGGCCGCTCATTGCGTTGTAGGGTAAGTTCACTACGGAGGCTTTGTCTTTTCTTACGCATCAGTGGTCTAGTGGTATTCCTGGGTTCAATTCCCAGGTCGAGCAAATGTTTCGTACTTTTCAAATATGGCTCGGGTTTGAATTCACCAATACGCATTAGGTAAGCGTTTTGATTACGTCTAATTCTCCTCACTGTACTGATGTCTTCGGTGAGATGAGAGGATTATGCCCAGGAGTGGGACATTAGAGGCTAATAATTAACTATGTATAATTGAAGAAAGAGACGTCTTAAAATGAATAACGAAAACAGAACCGTCGTATTGGTGCATCTTATTCGTAGGAAATGAACAGAGGGTCAATTTGCCACTTAGTCTTTTTTGAGAAGTTCCATATTTCTTATTAATAAATAGGACTTAAATATCTTTTGCAGAAATCCATACTTCCTATTTTAAACTTATGAGTCTGCTCTAATTATATTATATGCTGCCAATAACCAAAGCAAAGGGAATAAAACTGCGGAGAGATCCTTTTTCAAAACATCATCTGCTATATCATTTATGATATCTACTTTGCCAATATTTTTCCCAAAATAGTGTTAATCATTTTTCAATTCCTTTCACTTTAAACAGAAACGGTATAAGAGTAATGAACCCTATTTTTAATTTAAACATTCAAAAGAGTAACAAATAATTAATAAATCATAACCCCTCAGCTGTGATATGCAAAATGGCCGATCTGTCGCGTCTGTGGCGCCCTGAGCGGGTTTCGCCACAGGCAGAGGTTTCTAGACGCCCAGCATACACTAAAACTGCAATTTCTTGGTCCTTGGTCATGCAGAAGCCCTTATAAGGATCTGAATCATTTTGAAATTAAATTTTCTACCTAGAAAATAGTACTTTTGTAATATATTTGTCGGTAATAAAGTTATACGGCTAGCATAATTACTGGGGTACCTAAATGTTCAGTAGATTTTGGGTCATATTTTAATAATAAACCACTATTTAGTGAACCAAAAGTATTTATTTATAATCTTATAATACTATTCACAAAATAATATCACACAAGTCATGACTCTCATACAATTATTTTTCATAAACAAAGTTTTAAGTACAGAACAAAGTGCCTTGGTCTCGACGCGGCCGTTATTTTACTGGCCGTTTCGCGGTCATTCCTTCTTTACCGAGAACTCAAACGACGCTTGCTATCTGTCTTGCTCTACATAAACGCGTTTTTAATATGATAGACTAAGCCAAAAGTAGTTTTATCGCTGTGTTTGCACATTAAACAAGTGTGCGTAGACAGCGCCCCTGAAAGGGTCGCACCACAGAAGCGGACTTTTGACGTGCGACCCGTTGCGGGGTTGGCCACAGTTGAGGGGACAAAGTTTAACACTCACCAATAATCCTCAATTAATCTCAAAATATCTCCATTAAATTCAACGTTTTATAGGAAACGATGAATTATTAAATATGAATAAGAATCTCTTGAGAGGAACCCGTCCAATTTGTAGCTGAAAGGTAAATTGGAATTACTAGAACCCATGTTATATTTCAAGCTTTGTATTGCGGTAATAGAATCTGAACGTCTATTGAAGATACTATGTACAGTTAACTAAGAAATGTGTGTACACTTTTATGCAACTGTAATAACGTGAAAAAAATGGCTCGGGTTTGAGATCACCAACCCGCGGTATGCGAGCGTGGTGATTACGCCTAATCCTCCACACTGTACTGATATTCAGTGACATGAGATCCCTTTGTCCAACTGTGGGATATAACAGCCCTATACTAATCAGGTTTTCGGTACGGAAAAATAATCGTCTTTGTGTCTGTAAATCTATACTAATATTATAAAGCTGAAGAGTTTGTTTTGTTTGTTTGTTTAAACGCGCTAATCTCAGAAACTACTGAACCGATTTGAATAATTCTTTTTGTAATAGATAGCCACATTCAACGGGAAGGTTATAGGCTATTTTTCATCCCGAAATTCCTACGGGAACGGGTACAACGCGGGTAAAACCGCGGGGCGCTGCTAGTAGTAAATAAGTATAGCCCTGTAATGTCCCACTACCGGGCTAAGGCCTTTTATCTTTGTCTTCGTTAATATTATGTAATTTTATATTTAACTAGTTGCATCCCGCGGTTTACCCGCTTAGGGCTCGTTTCCGTGTGTGTTGCGGGACAAAAAATAGCCTATAACCTTCCCGTTGAATGTGGCTATCTATTACAAAAAGAATTATTCAAATCGGACTGGTAATTTCTGAGATTTGCTCAAACATACAAAATTATAAATTTTACCTGTTTATAATATTAGATGACAAAAGTGTGTATAAATGTTATAAATGTGAGTTCAAAGCAAGCAAAACCATAGGATATATGCAAGTGTATACACGATAAACAATCATTTTTGGAGAGGGTAAATATTTGTATATTGTTATTTATTTTATATGCCAGTTCAAAGAATTTGTTTGTTGAAATGAATCCTGTTTTATTGTGTTTTTGTTGACATCTTTCGCTTGGTACGAAAAATAGATTGGTTTTGCTCCAGTTTAATACTATGCCGGTCTTTTTGCTCAATTTTCAGCAATATATCTTTGGAGAGGAAACAAATAAAGCTCTGAATTACTGATATTTCTATTTTTGGTGTATGTTTAAATTAAAATACTTTACAAGCTGCAAAAGCTTAAAATACTTTTGAGTTCGAGACAAAAAGTTGAATACTGGACATAGGATTTAATCCACGGAAGAACGAAGTACCAATTTTCTCTTTCGTGATTTAATTTATAATAATCTAATGAAACTGAAGAGTTTAATTTGTTTTGTTTGTGAAATCACTTATCTCAGAAATGACCAATCCGACTCGAATATTTATTTTTGTAACGGATAGCCACATGCCACAAAAAGGTTATAGACTATCTTTGATCCTGAAATTCCAACGGGTACAAACAGTCAGCCTACCACTTCAAATAACTAGAACAAACTAAGCATAAAGCATAATGGCTTCCCCAATTCAACTCTGATGTCAGAGGCCTTCGGCGGCTCAATAACTCTCACACCAGGATTGGTCAAGTTGACCATCCACTCGATGAAGAAGAATAATTGAACTCAACCAAATCTTTTTCAGGTCCCAAGCCCAAGATTACCAAATACGAGCTGGTTCCTCCTCAAACTCCCAAGGTGGAGTCTTAATACCTGTAGGTGATTTGAAGTACCATCCCGACTTCAACTATTCAGAGATGGACAGTGATATAGCAGTACTATGGCTAAAGAATCCAGTTGAGTTCAGCGACACTATAGCTCAGATTGAAATGTTTACTCTGGGAGAAGACATCACTGATGGACAGCTGACTACTGTTACTGGATGGGGTCATTTGATGGTAAGTATTGTGAACTAATTATATGTTAAAAATAGTTGTAGTAAGTTGCCGCCAAAGGCTCGTACACATTCGCAACATGCCACGATGCATGGTACTACATCGTTGAAATATTCTTTTACAATAATAACGAGAATCATTTTAGGAAAAAATATTCCAATGACTTCGTACCGTTGCGTAGCATGCTGCGACATCGTATCGTGTTATGTGCACGATCCCTAATATAGTATTGCTGCTGTTAAGTACCAAACCTCGATGTTCAAGTAGTTAGCTTATCAAATATCAACATTAACTCTAAAGTAGTAAGATTGCTTATCAACTGTCAATGACCTGTGATTAATAAATCTCATAAAATTTCAGGAAGGAGGTGGTTTCCCTTCAAAGTTGCAAAGAGTCGAAGTACCAAAAGTAAGCAACGGAGTATGCAATGATGCGTACAAGTCATTGTACAACATATCGCCGAGGATGCTGTGCGCTGGCTCGCCACTGGGAGGGAAAGATGCTTGCCAGGTAAAGAACGCTTCGGTAGTCTTGTAGTATGTGCATGTTGGTCTTGTGGTATGTGCAAGTTGGTCTTGACTGGGGTCCCAAGTTCAATTCCTGATTCGAACGAAAATATGTGTCCTACTTTCAAACAGGTTTTGAGATCACCAACCCGCAGTAGGCCTTTAATCTCACTGAAGACATCAGTAAAGTGACCTGAAGCATAATTGTCACGCGTTGGTGATCTCAAGTTCATTATGTCTTCGATCAGGTACTTGATAACAATATTTCTTTCCCAGGGTGACAGCGGTGGTCCTCTAGTCTTCAACAACAAATTAGCCGGCGTCGTGTCTTGGGGTCTCGGGTGCGCGCGGCCTGACTACCCCGGGGTGTACGCCAGGGTGTCTGAGCTGCAGGCCTGGGTCCACGAGGCGGTGCTCAACGTTAGACTGAACCAGATTCTGAGGAATAATCATTAGTTTAGATTTAGTAATAAATGAGGTTAAGAGTTATTATGCTGTTTTGCTTACCTACTTCAATTTCTTTTCCCACGGGAATTTCGCACTCCGCGGTGTACTCGTTCCCAAGGAAATTTCGGGATAAGATGTATTCCACATTATTCTGATGGCCTAGGCTATATTACTGTAAAATTTCATACAAATCCGTTTAGTAGTTTTTACGTGAAAGAGTAACAGACATAAATCTATACATCCATCCTCACAAACTTTCGCATTTATAATAATTACTAGCAGCGCCCCGCGGTTTTACCCGCGTTGTACCCGTTCCCGTGGGAATTTCGGGATGAAAAATAGCCTATAACCTTCCCGTTGAATGTGGCTATCTATTACAAAAAGAATTATTCAAATCGGTTCAGTAGTTTCTGAGATTAGCGCGTTTAAACAAACAAACAAACAAACAAACAAACAAACAAACAAAACAAACTCTTCAGCTTTATAATATTAGTATAGATTAGTAATAGGATTAGTAGTATACTTATCGCCTTATCATAAACGATATTTAATTTAAACACTGTTTGAAAGTGTTTTGTCTCTTTCGCTCTTCGGCAAATAGCGTATGTCGGAAAGGGACAAACCATTTTATAGCTAAAGTGCTGTTAATAAGCTTCAAAAACACTCAATTTACAAGTGTGCGTACGTAAAGAGTTAAATGAATAGCCCTCGAATTAAATCAAAACAATAACATTTGTATCTGCTTCATTTCAACACCCCAAGTTAAAAACTGTATAATTAATAAGTTCTTCTCCCTTAGGTCCAAAAGTTAAATTACTCAACGTTATATAAACCAAAGTGATTTATCTTACGAAACGTCAGATGGCTAATTAAAAGTTTTATTTCAATTTCGTTAGGTACATTGTTGCAGTATTTGTTGGAATTATAAATTTGGCTCTTTAACTTCAACATTTTTGAGTAAACAAAGTTAATTGAAGGAGTTGAAGATATGATTGAAAGGTTTAAAAAAGTTACAAGGATTTAAAGGAACTTTTCTCTCTTTGAGCTATAGTGCAGTGTCGGGGAAGGCGTCAGATTGTTTTTGCAAAAAAAATCTTTTTTTATTATTATTAAAGCCCTAAGTGTCCCATTGTTGGGCAAAGGCCTCCCCCCATTTCTTCCATTCAGCTCTGTCAAGAGCTTCCTAACACCAACCGGACAAGTACACGTCAAGCTCGTTTCGCCATCTCCGTTTTGGTCTGCCGCGGCGTCTTCTGCTAGAGTCTGGGTTCCACATGGTGGCAATTTTTGCCCAAGACTCATCAAGGCTTGCAGCAGACATGTCCTGCCCAGCTCTATTTGAGCTCAGCAACTTTAACTCAAAAATCTATTTAATATTAACCGACTTCAAAAAAGGGAAGGTTCGCATGTGTTTTTTTTTAAGTTATTAGTTGTTATAGCCTTCACTACCAACATAAACAACTTTACTTGTCTTGGAATGAGATTTTTTTAATATAATTTCTATTTTTTTATAAAAGGAAATTCTTGACCTTTTTAAACCTTCTTACATCACACTTTTATGAAGTTGGTCAAATGAAACAATCCTCATTACCATAATTCTCAAGATAAACAAAGATAACAATAATTTATTGTCTATTTATGAATTAATGTTATAAAATATTATTATAATGTAGTTAATTGCACTAAAACATTATAAGAAAAATCTCAATATAAGGTACCGTTCCACCAGGTGCTTAGATACTTTGTTAATGCTACGTTTGATGTCAAATTATTATCAAACGTAGCATATCAAAGTAACGTAGCGAGTGGTATGCTTGTTTTATTATAAGACAGCCCCTGAACCATACCTGTAGTTGAGATGAATATAATAAGAGAAGATGAATACAAAATATACCCAGACAAATTCTCACGGTTAATTAGACCCAAACTAAGTCCTAAGCTTGTAATATGGAATCCAGGTAACTGATGCTACTACATATACCAATACTTTATATGAAATGTTGGCACCCAGACGTCGTCGCCAATGACTATGTCTTCACATATTGATGGCTCCGGGCGGGAATCGAACCCGCAAGCCCCGACACAGTAAGCGCTCTCACTACCACTGTGCCTCTTATCAGTACTGTTGGCAAGATCATTGTTTATATTCATTTGACATATTTCACTGAAAATAACTATCGAATAACTTTTCTCCGTTTACTCAAAGCTGCCTTGCTGTAGCGGATTATGATGCACACAAAGTATGTACAATTACCTACATAAGTATTATTATTAGCCTGTAACTGCCACTGTTGGGCAAAGGCCTCTCGTCTCACTGAAGATATCAGTACAGTGAGGAGGTTTCAGGCGTAATCACCACGCTTGCCTAATCCGGGTTGGTGATCTCAAACCCGAGCCATGTTGGAAAAGTAGGAAACATGTTTTTTGCTCGACCTGGGAATTGAACCCGGGACCTCAGTCTTGGCAGGCGAGTGCATATACCACTAGACCACCGAGGCGTTCCCTACATAAGTATGGCTTGAGATAAAATATGTATCGAAATCTTTTGAAAAATCAAACGCAAAGCAGCATAGCGTAGCTTTGGAGTAGGACTAAACCCTTAACAGTATACCTTTCTTTCATGATTAATGCAAATTTTATGTCTGAATTGAAGATTTGGTTAATTGTGTATATTTCTGTTAGAATACTGAATAGTTCTACTCAACACTCGCAGTAAGTTTACATCGCCAAACATTTTCCGTTACATTTTTATTTTTTATTTTGTTTGAATTCTCCTATCTATAAAACTACCTATCCGATTTGAGTAATTCTTTTTTTAATTGATAGCCTCATTCAACGGGAATGTTATAAGTTTTATTTATCTCGAAATTCCTACCAAAAACAGGCACAAACCGGATAAAACGAGGTACTACTAGTGTCATAATAACACAACATACAAGATAACCCTTATATATCACGAAGAAGCGGTTAAAATCGAATAAATTCGAAGTCGAAGTGCGTCCTATAATATAAATCGTGGTTCAACGGCCATCACAACTCCCGATAGCGAAACTTTGCCAATAGAAAGCCAAGATTTAAATGAACAAAGACCTTACACCGGATCTTGAGAAGTTTAAATTCGAAGTTTATTCTTTTAATATCACTTTTAGTTGTTCGAATGACCGTTATTGGTTTCCTGGAGATTTATGGAGAGTTTTTAAGATTGCAATTCGTCAGGTATGTTTGTGGATCTCGGTATTCTGTCGCTTGGCTCGCGATGTTAGCTCATTGCGATTGTTTAGCAACTCGCACTAACACTATAGTGTAACTAGCAGCGCCCCGCGGTTTTACCCGGGTTGTACCCGTTTCCGTAGGAACTCCGGGATGAAAAATAGCCTATAACCTTCCCGTTGAATGTGGCTATCCATTACAAAAGTATTCGAATTGGATTGGTAGATAAGCGCGTTCAAACAAACAGTTTTATTATATTAGTATAGATAAACCTGAGGTAATTTTTTCATCACCGAAGAAATATGACGCTGAAAAGCTGCTTATATTTTACATTTGTTTTACATCAACTATGTGAATCAGCTAATATACTAGTCTACGTGCCTTGTCCATCGATAAGCCACCAAGTGGTATTCAGACCTTACGTTCAAGAATTACTCAAAAAAGGTCATCATGTAACCACTGTGACAGCAGACCCGGCGTTACCAAAAGGGCAAACTCCAGAAAATTTCACAGAAATAGAGGTCCATGACTTATCATACAAAAAATGGGACGAGTTCGTGAATATTTGTACTGGAAAGAAGGCAGAATTGTCGAAGCAATTGCAAGTTGGTTTTAGAGTTTTGGCCGAGATATTTTTGGCGCAAACGGAGACTGAACAAGTGAAGGCTATTTTCGAAAAAAAGTTCGATTTGCTCGTTATAGAAGCCGTAGTGAGACCAGTGCTAGCACTATCCCATGTCTTCAAAGCACCTGTTATACAGATGAGTTCTTTCGGCGCAAGCTTCAGTAACCACGATGTGATTGGTTCCCCTGTTCATCCAATACTCTACCCTGGAGTCTTCAGACAAAAGCTCTACAATTTAACAGCATTGGAGACGATTTTAGAAGTATATGCTTATCAGAAATTGACTTATGAATATGAAAATGCTTTGGAGAACGAAGATAGAATGTTAAGGAAAAGGTTTGGGGATGATATGCCTTCTTTGATTGAGCTACAGAATAATGTTGATATGATGTTTTTGAATACTCATTGGATTTGGGATAGTAATAGACCGGCGCCTCCTGGTTTGATCTATCTGGGAGGACTTCATCAAACTCCAGTCAAACAATTGCCAGAGGTCAGTAATTTAAATCTATACCTACTAATATTATAAAGAGGTACAATTTGTAAGTTTGTTTGCTTGTTTGTATGTTCGAGGTAAGCTCAGGAATTACCAGCCTGATTTGAATAATTCTTTTTGTAATAGATAACCTCATTCAACAGGAAGGTTATAGGCTATTTATCATCCCGAAATTCCCACGGGAACGGGTGCAACGCGGGTGGAACCGCGGGGCGCGGCTAGTGAGTATTCTTCTAAAAATATTCTGAGTGCGTTTTTTATAAGTAATTCAGGTAGAATTACATTCAGAGCTGATTCAATACTAATTTCGACCAACGGTTATACCTGCGTAGAGTCCATTTTATCTTAATATAGACTTTACTATAAGGAAACACATTTTTAGGACGCATGACATTCCTAAGCTATTTTTTGTTACCCGTCCCAAACAAACAAAATGTATTATCTTTTTACTATCCCTGAAAACAAATGGATCCTCTTTGTACTATAATAAATCTATTAAAACCCCATTTGCTTGTTCCAGGATCTAAAAACGTACTTGGATTCGTCACAAAATGGCGTAATATACATTAGTTTCGGTACAAATGTAATACCATCTTCGTTGCCGGAGGAAAAACAGAGAATATTCCGAAATGTTTTGTCTCAATTACCTTACGATGTTCTTTGGAAGTGGGATAAGGATGGAATGATTGGGAAGCCGAAAAATGTTAGGACCTCAAAGTGGCTACCTCAGTCTGATTTACTGAGTACGTTGTATTTTAGATGTCTTTTTATGGAGATTTTATTGTTTAGTTTAAGGAAGCTAGTGAAAGACAGCGACGGTAATCAAGGCTTAAAAAATTACAGAATTAAATATATTCAAAATGGCCCTTTAAAAAAGTCTATGTCACCGTCGCAATAGTTTCACCGTGGCACCTATGATACCCAGCAGTGTTTTTTTTCATTTATTTATTTATTTACTTATCTATCTTCACAGACCATCCAAAAATAAAGCTTTTCATCACTCAAGGAGGCCTGCAGTCTACCGACGAGTCAATATCTGCTGGAGTACCTCTACTCGGCATTCCGTTACTGGTTGATCAATGGTACAACACCGAAAAGTATTCGTACCATAAAATAGGCATGAAACTTGAAATGGAAACGCTGAATGAAAATGAATTGAAGTCGGCTATTGAAACTGTTATTGGGGACGAGAGGTATGTATTTTGATGTTTTTTTATGCAACTATTGGTACATGGTTTTATCAAGAGTCTGGTGAGATAGTTTTGGAAGAATTTCTAGTTGTTCAAGTAACAATAAGTGTGTGGTAAACTTCCGAATCCAACCTGTTACACCTAGACATTATAGGAAATTCATGTTTTTTTTTCTACTATGAGCTTGCGCAAATGTAAGTACAAAGAGTGTCTAGACCATAATAATATTATGATCGATGAAGGAGTACATTAGACAAAAAGACAAGCAGACAGAGACAGATCTTACACTTTTTTCTGTATGTTACTTATGAAGAACTCTATTAACAACTGTTCTTAAATTTAGAGATCATTTTAGCTATCAAATGGTTTGTCACTTCTGATTAAGCAATTTTCCGAAGAGCAAAAGAGACAAAACACATTTTATCAGTGTTTTAGTTACAGAGCTTTTATGGCGGCATGTGTCGAACAGGTCAGTTTATAGACTAGACTCTGGACTGTACTTCATTATTTTTTTCAGCTATCGCAAAAATGTAGCCCGGCTGCGTGCTGTGATGGCCGACCAGCCGCAGAGCCCCCTGGAGCGCGCGGTGTGGTGGACGGAGCACGTGCTGCGGCACGGCGGCGCCGCGCACCTCCGCGCGCCCGCCGCCAACATGTCCTGGCCGGAGTACTTGGAGTTAAACGTGATACTGCTGTTTTTGGCCTTTGTTGTATCAGTTCTTCTTTTAATTCTGTCACTGGTGTATTGTACTGTAAAAATCTGCAGAGGTAATGGTAAAACTAAGAGAGATTGAATATTTTAGATTTTGATAAACCCGTCTCTTGGCCTTTTATTTCTTTTTATACAATAAAATTATAACTCAAACAGAAAATGGCATAGTAAAGGTACCAGTGCTAGGTTAGGGCCCTCAACTACGGCGACTTTTTGTAGCGATACTGTCGCATATAAAAGGTCGCACTTGTACCACGAGTGAATTATGGTTATGTGGGTGAGAGTACACAGTAAGCGACCGCAACGCGACTGTACAATGTGAATACGCGACAGTATCACGATCGCTACAAAAAGTCGCCGAAAGACCCTTAACTGAAGTTGCTTGCTGCCTGCAATAATCAGCGACTGCATATTGTACCAAATGTTCTCAAACCGCTTGCGGATGCAGTGGGCGGGCGCCCGCTGACCTTACTGTTTGAGTGATTCAAATACATTCTAAAATCTTTTAACAAAGATGTTTTTGTTAAACCTGCCTAATACCTACTGCTCAAAACTTTTGATCTGTAATTCTAAAACCCTTTCAAAAAAATTTCAAGCATTCCGTTGAAGTACGTGGCATCATATTTCCATGCCAAATTGCATTCAGATCGGATCAATGAATTCTTTCAAGTCTTTGGAATAAAGAATGTTCAACCAAAAATGTAGGATAGGTATGTTAAAAAACGGATGGATGGTCTTAAATGATGGCATATTTGAAAATTCTGGTGAACTTATTGACCTGTAGCAAATAAAAATGAGCTAGAAATAAAACAATTTAAGTACATGATTTAAAAGGTTAACATACCAATAATATATCACAGAAGTCTTTTTTAAACTTACACGATTTGAACACATAGTTTTAACGTACTCACACGGGTTTTTTCGTGTTAGAAACTTAATAAAGCAAGTAATAACTTACTTTTTATTACCCGACGTTTCGAGGGGATTGCACCTCTCGTGTCAGTTCACCCGCGACCACGAGAGGTGAAAAAACCCGTGTGAGAACGTTAAAACTATAATATATCACAGAAGCTAGAGTTGAAGGAAAGTGAGGAAATAGAAATAGTTGAAAAAGCCTGCAACAATATCCCTGGCAAGAGCTCAGCTGAGTTTTATGATGAAGAAAAGAATAACTTTGATGTTGGTCAAAGGGAAATAAAGGAGAAATACTATTTGTAGGTATACAATCCCGATTTGTTCCTGATTTATGATTTCAAATGACTCTTATCTGATCATACGTTCCAAACATAGGTCAGATTGGTCCATGTGCCGTCAAAAGTAAATCATGCATACTGATGCTTTCAGTGATGTAGAAGCATATTTTAAGGGCCGACACTGCGTTAAGCGTGCGCACGCCGCGTGTGGGTTCATACAAAAGTGAACCGTCGCATGCGGTGTCATACAAAAGTGAAAAGACGCGTGCGCCCGCCGCGTGCGCACGCTTAACGCAGTGTTGACCCTAAGGATTAAGTTTTGAATACTAATACTAATAAAGAGAAAGAAAGTAAAATTGACTGAAGCCATAAAGCTAGTTAAATAAAATTCCCTTCGAAAAAGATAAAAAAATATATACCTAATGACTTATGACTGACTGAACCGTTGGTACTAAATCTGAATTTAAAAACGTACGCAAATGTAAATTACCATTCATGAAATGAATAACATTAACTTGTATTGAATCGCTAACGTTCGCTGACCCGGTATTAAAATGTATGAAATTCGTGAGACCAATATTTATATTTTTGAAAGCAAATATGTTAATTGCAGTGGGTGATGTAATCGTGGTCATTATACCAAAATCATTTATGATTGCGTGCTGAATAATGTATAAAGGATATTTAATGACATGGCTATTAAATTCGTAAAGTAAATAACTTTAAATATTGTTGTTAAGTCAGGTTTCGAAGTTTATAGACCGTCTAAAGACCTTCTTCGTGATCTTGAAGAAAAAATAATTAAACCTATTTGTGGTAACGACAATTTTTATTAATGAGGTAAGGTAAATAGTTGGTGTAAGTTAGTGGCCAACCCTGGCGTCGTAGTTTTTAGACCACCTCAAGGCCTCCGACATTTATCTAAAGGTCTTCTTCTTCTTCATCGAGTGGATGGTCAACCTGACCAATCCTGGTGTCAGAGTTATTGAGCCGCCAAAGGCCTATCTAAAGGTTGAAACAACCGACAAATTAACGTGCCCTCCGAAGTACGATAGTGCGTGCTTTAAATTTTCGGATCTAATAGAAATGGTACTATCGGCCTCCCATCCAAGTGGAAGCCGAGTTGCAAGTCGCTTAACAGAGCAATGAGTTAACATCGCTTAGTTGAAATACGGCATGGCCGTTATTATCGACTGCTTTGAATTCTGGTTCTGGTGGTGACACCTAATAACAAAACAAATAAAATAAACATCGTTTCTTTAATTCCTAGTTCACAAATAAAACCTATACATCTGAAACCGCAGAAAGCTACAACTAAAATACTAAAAATCGATAGTGCCGTAAATCTCACTTCTGCCTCAGCAATGCCACTTCAATCGGGAAGTACTGTACTATCCTAAAAGACCGTTATTTCCACAAATCATTTAATAAAGTCCCTCCCAACTATTTCTGCACGAAGGGATGTCAACTCATAAAATTATATGCGCGTTTAACTTTGAGACGTAAAGGCGTATTACACTCCCTTTAACTTGAACACAGAAACCGATGTAATTGAAGACACACTGAAACCTCTTCTTTGCACATAAATTGTTGACAATAACAATTTTTATACCATTGTCCCTTCCTATGACCTTTTAAAGGGAGAATTTGGCTAACATAATAGGACTACGGTACCCTAAACTTTGCGTATAAACCGACTTCGCAATTTCAACCGTAATGCTTTGTACTTAAGGTTGAATAAACTTTGTGTCTGAGTGTAATGCGTTTTCAAATGTAGTTAAATAAGGTTATTATCGATAAGTAAAAAATAAGACTCTTTTTGTTTCTATTACGTAATTTTTCTTTGTAAATTGGATGGGTTCCTATGTTTTCAAGTTGTTACTTTTATTATACTTTCTTAACGGATTGGTTAATGTTTTCATTGTGTAATAGAAAATCGATTACTTTACGTTGGTGAAAGGAAATATTATACTTCGTGTGTTCTGTTAGGTTAGGACACTTATATTTATTTCTATAGATACTGTTATATGATTCTAATGTACATAATTTATGTACACTGAACTCCTCCTAAACGGCTGGACGATTTGAATGATTTTTTGTATGCGTTTAGGTGGCACTCTGGATGGTTTAGATTCACACTAGCGACATCTATTGGGTCGCGGGTGGAATTATCGCGCGGGACAGCTAGTATTAGTATAGATATCAAACCTAGTTCACAAGTAAGTTCGAGTTAATAACCAAACTTAGTTCACCTAAAAGAAGTAACATAAACCTGCAGTCCCATCTCAATGATTTTCTCCCCAAAGTCACTAAACTGAAAATAATTCCTACAGAAAAAGTTAAGTATTATTACAATAATGTTGGGACAGAATAAAAAATCAAATAACGTAAATCTAGCGACACATCAGGTGTCCAAATAGAGCCCAATAGGTTATTTTGAAAAGGAACGAAAATGTGGTTCAGTATCTTTTTATTATATCGTTAAAGGGACTAAAGTGGGAGCTTGCCGCGGTAATTACCTGTGGCCCAAGTTATACCATTCGAGAGAATAACTAACAAGGAAATTAGTCTTTTAAAAAACCCCGAATGCAAAAACGGCACTGATTGATTTTTATCAAACATAGCTTAGAACCACTGCAAGGCTGGCTTTGAAAAGAAAAACCAAAAAAAAGAAAGACCTCTTTACAGGAATCGTGGTCGCTTAAACTTAAGAAACAAATAGGACTATGGTAGCTTTCATGACAGAAGTATGGTTATGTGACCATCTTTTAATGAATAGATATGTACGAGTATATACTAATATTATACAGCTGCAGTTTGCTTGTTTGTTTGACCTTGCTAATCAAGGTCACTACTCAGGAACTACTGGTCCGATTTGAATAATTCTTTTTGTAATGGATAGCCACATTCAACGGGAAGGTTATAGGCTATTTTTGATCCCGGAATTCGTAAGGAAACGGGCATAACGCGGGTAAAACCGCGGGGCGCTGCTAGCGTTAGGATAACGGCACTCTATTTGTCACAAAAATTAAGTTCAAAAAACCGTTAACTCCATCGGGCGCTGTTACACTTGTCTGTGACACTTAGTTAATCCAATATCTATTTGGTTTTAATTCAATCTATCGTGTGATATTAGGTGAGCACGGTTGATTTGCTATACGCAAAACGTAGTAAGTTGATTGAACCGTGCATAACGTGATTATATTAATCACATACATTAGTGGATTTGAATTAGTCTGTCAGTGCCTAGGTTTCATTAGCAATAATCTCTAGAATTTTGTGCTTGAAATAAGCCTAAAATTGACCGTTATTGGTAATTATATCATGTAATAATGCAGTTCAATTTAGCATTAGAGGTACAAAATGTATACAAATACATACTCACCTCATTTATGTTATTGGTTATGCTAAACTTACCTTCATTCCGATACGATATCGTGTCGTATCATGTCGTGTCGTGTCGTGTTCGTGTCATGATGGGTAATACCGGCGAGTCTCTCCCATTGTTAAGTGCGCAAAATATGAAAGTAGAAATAATATATACCAAAGGAAAACTTCCAAATATTTCGCTTTAGACCACCGCCAATCCCCAGATATGATATTTTGCATTAAAATTTAATAAAACCTTTATTTAATTCGTATTTATCTGTATCACCGTAAAACTTTACTGGTCTAAGAGGCAGTTTATACCCCGAAAAGTTCCAATGGCCCTTTAACTGACGGAAGTTATGTAATGATATTCTTTTATAATATTTAAACCGCTTCTTTTCCGGATTCAAACGATTTTGTTAGCTAACAGCGCACTCTAAAAAATTAGCTGAAAAATCTATGTATTGGAATTGGATTAAACATTCACATTGGTATATTGCAATGGTTTTTATATAGATTTATTAAACACGCAATTAACTGCTGCTCGCGACAAGACATAATATATTAAATACTGTGAGTTAGTCGACCCCTCTTGGATGGGTGGCCGATAGTAGCATTTCTATCTGAGCGCTACCGTGCTTCGGAGGGCATGTTAAATTGTCGGTCCTGGTTATTTTAATCGTTAGACCATGTCGGAGGCCTTAAGGCGGTCTAAAAACTCCAACACCAGGGTTCGCTTCTACCTACTCGAACTTCCTTTAGTACTACATTTTTAAATTTCCCTTCAAGTAACAAGTCTATGTTTATTAAAGTGAATGACATTTTTAGGGCTCTGTCACACAAGCCAACAGTTACAACAGCCAATACAGGCTGCAATTGATTCTATTTAGTATGGTTACGTCCTACAGGAATAAAATCCTAACTAAAATTATAAATGCGAAAGTAACTCTGTCTGTTTGTTACGCTTTTACGCCAAAACTACTGAACCGATTTGAAAGAAATTTGGTACACAGTTAGTCCAGAGCCTGAGAAGGATATAGGATACTTTTTATCGCAAAATTCCTGCGGGAACGAGTACAACGCGGGTTAAACCGCGGGGCGCTGCTAGTACAAAAATAAATAAAAGTCAATGACTGCAATCACAGAATTTTGCGTCGTCACTGGTAACGTTGTGGCTGCGGTGTGGTCAGTATCTCTCAGGTGGTCGATAATGACGACCAGATGTGAATTCATTTTAAATTAAAAAATATATGAACCCGCCGCCGACGTGGTGTGTATGTGTGGCTATCCTATCCTAGTGCACTCGCCTGCCAAGACTGAGGTCCCGGGTTCAATACCCGAGTCGAGCGTAAATATATTGGAGTTTAATATCAAGAAATAAAGTGGAGAAAAAGTGAATAACTTTTATTAAAAAACAAATATCTATTAATTATTTAACAATAATTCGTGTAAGCAAGATGACACCCATTCCAAACAATTATAAAAAACATATTTTTCATTTTTTCCAGAGATTTTCAAATTTCAAAATACATGATTTTTATGTCCTGAAGATAACTTCGGTTATCCATGATTATCTATGTTCCATTATAGACAACTCTGGTTATCTATGGAACATGATATTTATTAGATCCTAATAACTATGGCATTCATCGTCCATGCCATCTAGAGATTGGTTTAACCTATTCTGTACTGATTCCACCAACTCCCGCGATGGCTCTCTCAAGTCATAAGCCCATCCAATTTTCGCGAATAACCTGATGAGTTTTGCAGATAAATTGAAGGGATCGTTCACATCTGCAGCTTTGTAATCATATGGAAAGACGTGATGGTAGTTGTGCCAGCCTTCCCCACCACTCAAAACTGCGACTAGTATATTTTGAGCCGAAGCTATGTGTCTGAAAAAAAGAAAACAATCTTAAATGTCTTAGGGTGCGTCCATGGAAGCGAGGCTGAGCTGTGCGGAGCTCAAGTGACCAATCATTACAATGCATTACGAAATGATTTGGATAACGTCTATACATTGTTTGACAATTCAGGGTGATGCATGTTCCTCCGGTATTGACTTCTTCTTCTTCATCGAGTGGATGTCAACCTGACCAATCCTGGTGTCAGAATTATTGAGCCGCCAAAGGCCGCTGACATGGCTCATGTAACGACTACTATCCGTCGAAAGTAACCGGGACCGAACGGCTTAACGTGCTCTCCGAAGCACGGAATCATCCTACTTTTCGGGCAATCAGATGATTCAGCCTGGAATGCCCTAATCAAACTGAGGACAGTCTCACAAAGAGAATTTTGTGAGATATTGTCCCCACCGGGAATCGAACCCAGAATCTCCGGATCGTGAGCCGGGCCCTCAAACCACAAGACCACGGAGGCTGTTGACTATTGACTGACAAAGTTAAAGAAAGAAATGCCTCAGATCAACCACTGGCAGAAATCGACAATTAAGGTATGTCCGTCATCAGAGTTGCCAGTTAGTTCAAAAGTTGTTACTTACTTGTTATAAGGCTTATAACCGAACGCATGAGCCAGGCTATTGACAGTCATCTCTGTATGTAACACCCATAGCACTCGGATGAAGCATTGCCAGGCTACGGCGCATGCCAACGTCTCGCCCCATAAGGTCATACAAGCTAATGTTGGTAATATAAAGCAGAAAAGCATGCTCAGAATAGTGGAATGCCTGGAAAATAAAGAGATAATTATAACCTAACTTATTAACATTTAACGTAGGTATTAAAAAGTCGCCAAAAGCTGTCTGTCTGTACGTAATTGATTTTCTCAGAACTACTGAACGGATTTTCATGTGGTTTACACCGAAATACAGAGTGATTAAAGAGAAAGATTTGAGACTCTGTCGAAACTATCAAGGTCTGCATGCATCACGTCCAAGTCCAGTATGCTTTTCATACCTTTGATGTCAAGTATGTCATTTCAAGTGAGAGTTTTGATATTCTAACTATACCGACCTGTGTTCAAACATAAGCAGCTTATCAGATTCAATATCGCTCATGTCAATCTTTCTTCCCTTCTCCTGTACAGCTTTATTCTTCTTCATCATAAGCCACCCAATGTGAGAGAAGAACAGACCTCTGGTAGAGTTGTGGGGATCAGCTTCAGTGTCACTGAATTTGTGATGAAGACGGTGATCTCGCACCCATTCGTAAATGGAATTCTGAATTTGAAATAATTATGAATTAGTGTGCTAACATCGAAAACATGACTCGGGTTCCGTAACTCTCCGTAACTCGTAACTCGTAGGGCTAAGATCGTAGGCTAAAGTTCTTGGTAAGATAAAGGTTTTCTCATAGCGTTCCTCCTCAAGAGATAAAGAGAGAACGAGAGACAGAGAACTTCGTTCTTTCTCTATCTCTTTACGTATAAATAGAAGAGATAAAAGATAGAAAATATATTAAATTTCATTTACCTGACCCGCACTTGAAAAGCCAATAGCTAAAATTAGTTTGAGTGGAAACTTTGCTTTGAAAGTTCGATGCGTCCACAATCTATGTGCGCCACTAATGATACCACTGCCTCCTAAGATGAACATGAAAATTACTGAAAAAATACACAAAATAAATTAAGCTTGTTATCATTTGTAATGATGACAAAATCTATATTAATATTATAAAGCTGAATTGTTTGTATTTTTGTTGGTTTGGACGTGCTAATCTCAGAGACTAGCTATCCGATTCTTTTATTATATCACAAACTACCTAGCGGTTTCATCCGCGTCGTGGCTGTTCACTTTGGAATTTCAGAATACTATCCATTGAATGTGACTATCCATTACAAAAATAATTTTCAATTTAATTATTCAAATCGGATTGATAGTTTCTGAAATAAGCACACTCACACAAACAAAAGTCGTTTTATAGCTTTATTATATGAGTATAGATAAGGGCCTTCACCCACTATAGTTACAATAGTGGACTAAAGTAAATAAGTACGAGCAGTGGTTAACCCTGATGTCGAAGTTTTTAGACCGCCTAAAGGCCTTCGACATGGTCTATCGTCAGTAAGTTATATATTTTCAAAAGAATACAAAACGTCGTTTTTTTTGAGTTTTAGTTAACTGTTCACAAAAATACTTGCCAGATATAACAGTTTGCCATTTCACAGGAAATGCATAATTTGCTGCAAAATATACGGCAGCGATATGGAAAGTCGGAATAAGTATCACATTCCGCCATTTCAGTTCACTTTTGAACCCGAGGGTTTTCTCGAAATTGCATAGAATTTCACTAAAACCTATGCTTTTTTGTTTCATTTTGCAGCTACTGCTTGTTACCCAATACCGTAAGAGAAGGTACAGTATTTTACAAAAAGCGGAAACTGGGAAAACAAAATATTTTAAGGACGTGTTAGTTTAAGTTCGCGATTTTACAAGCTGCGTTAATTCGCCTTATGTTGAGCTGGTTACGTCACACAACGTGTCAAATAAACTTTTTAAAGTAGAATAATTCGGTTCCTTCTTATATTCTTTACTATATAACACATTTTTTTATAATTTTAAAAAAGGTCATGACTTTGCGTGAATTGTAATTTTTTGACTTATTTATATTAACATAATAACAAAGGAATATTTCACACCAAAACACAGACACAAATATGATATTTTTAATTTTAATCTATCTATCTATAGAAAGATTAAAAATATTTTTAATCATAGTTTTTGTTATTTAATTTAATTTAAACACGCCTTATTGGTCTAGTGGTATGTGCACTTGCCTGCCAAGCCGAATGTCTCAGGTTCAATTCCCGGGCGAGGGAAAACACATGTTTCCTACGTTTCAAAAATCCCTACCCGCATTAGACAAGCGTGGTAACGCCTTATCTTCCTCACTGTACTAATCTTCAGTGAGATGAGAGGAATTTGCCCTGCAGTGAAATATTAAGGCTTTTACTTTATAATTTTAATTTTTAATTAAAAATAATATGCTTTTGAAAATATATTTATGTATAATAATGGCCCGCAGATCAGATACCTCTCCCGTGTTTTTTATCAAAGACGAGAAAGATCTAAAGAAGATTGTGTAGTGATTCACTTAATTTACCTTAATTCCTATGTTTATCATAACTCACAAATATTATCAATGTTTACATGTTTAAATAATTTATTTTGTACCATCAAAAGTTTGAGAAGCGCATTCAACTCCAAAGTCTTTTGTTCTCCTTATCGCGAAACCAGTGGTAGCGGCCGCCGCATACGCAGGCGACTCGAGCCGGTAAGTCTGTTTACTCTCACGCAGTTAACGCACTTTTTTGCTCTGTACACTTTTATGACAAAGCTCATTTTTGTGTGCGATTTCCCTAGTTGTCACCTATATTCGCATGTCGGTTATATGGTAAAATTCCACAGTTTGACTCACTACGCTCACTTCTATGTTAAAATTAAATTTAATGATTGCTTGAGAATACTGTATCTATCAATAACGGTCACACAATGCATTATCTTATCAATAATTTTTTTATGGAGCGATCTTTTGTTTACTTTACTTAATTGTTATTCTCAAATTCTTGAAGATTGTCTTGATAACAATTCACATGCGATTATTTTTAATAATGCTATTTTATTTGTCTGCAATTTAAACTTATTCTTATATTATTATTTTATACAATATTATTATAATTATGAATTTGTTATACACTGTTGTAGTAAAGTATTCTTTATACGATATCTATTACAAGAATTCTTAACCTACCTCCAAAAGTGGCCGATCATTATTGTTTACAATTTGCCAAAATACTTAACATATTTATATTTTTTGTTTGTTATTTAGTTGTCTACAACTGCAGATTAATCAACTTACATTGGTATAATGAACGTACTAATTTATGTAATGTATGTACTCAATATTAATTATAATATTATATTCAGATGGCTACATCTAATTTAAAAATATATTACCAGAACACGAGGGGACTTCGAACTAAGACAAATACTTTTAAGCGGAACCTATCTTTGAACAGTTACGATATTGTCATAATTACAGAGACTTGGTTGTTGGATAGTATAGGAGACAGTGAACTATTTGACGAGCGCTATATTGTCTGGAGGCGAGATAGGAATTATACTGCGACTAGAGAGTTATATGGAGGAGGTGTATTAATCGCGGTCCGCCGCGAGCTACCCACTGTTGCGCGGCCGGAGTGGCATTCCTCAGCAGAAGACCTGTGGGTCTCGGTCATCATTAAACACAGAGGGAGTATTGTCAATATACATTTTTGTGTCCTGTACCTATGTAATGAGAATTTTGGTTTCAATTTTAATTCCCAACTTATAAACTTTACCGACAAACTATCTCATGTATCAAATAGTAGATCTAACGATTATTTTGTTATTGTAGGGGATTTTAATATGAAAGATATTAGTTGGTCATCGGTCACCGATGACCAGCCTGAACCGACAGGTATTAGCGGTGAGGCTCAAATATACTTTTTTGATACATTATTAGAAGCAGGCTTACATCAATATAACTATTGTTATAATATCAATAACCGTGTGCTAGATTGGGTTTTATGTAACAATGACGTCTCGATAACAGCATGTGACGACTCTCTTGTACCGGAAGATGCTCATCATAAATCGCTCTGCATAGTGATGAATTCGATTAATACTGCTTATCTGAAGGCGAGCCCGAGATCCAAATATATATATCGGTTAGGCGACTATATTAATATCAATTCCTCACTTGCAGAAATTAACTGGGAAGAGTGTTTGTTTGCTGGTAGCTTGGAGGAGGCTGTAAATGCTTTTTATACTCATTTATACAAATTAATTGATAAATATGTACCTAAAAAATATATCAATTCTAGAACTTTTCCTGCATGGTACACATCACCTTTAAAAAAAATTCTTAAGGAAAAGTTCAAATATTTAAATAAATTTCACACATACGGTAACACAGGTGATTATTCTTCCTTTTCCACTCTACGGTCGAGAGCTAAACATGTTGAGGATCAATGCTTCAAGAATTATATTAAAACTATAGAGGATTCGATCACTGTTAACCCAAAGTACTTTTGGACATATGTTAAGTCCAACAAAAAAGAATGTTGTTTGTTGCCACCCACGCTTTCATACGAAGGGCGGGTTGCAGAAACTGGCAATAGTGTGTGTGACCTCTTTTCTGAATATTTTCAAGGTAACTTTCTCTCTTCTTCATCGCAGCATCACCACATTTCTCGAGGGTCCATTCCCAAACAACCGGATAATATCACTATTAGCCATATTGAGATTACTGGTTCAATGGTAGAAAATCTTCTGAAATCAGTTGACCTAACAAAAGGTCCAGGGCCTGATCGTATTGATCCTTTGTTTATTAAGTTGTGTTATAAAACCCTGAGCGTCCCGTTAACCATACTTTATAATCGATCCATGCAAGAAGGAATTGTGCCTAAAATATGGAAGTCGGCCTTTATCACCCCGGTACACAAAAGTGGCAGTAAAAATGAAGTAAAAAATTACAGACCAATTTCCAAACTTTGTATATTTGCTAAAATTCTCGAGCGTATTGTCTATGAACAGGTTTATAATGCTCTTAAATCGACATTTATTACAGAACAACATGGTTTCCTTCCAAATCGATCGACTGCCACAAACCTTCTATCTTTTATTAATTATGTTACTGATGGTATGGATGGGGGTGGTCAAGTGGACGCTATTTTTACTGATTTCTGTAAGGCATTTGATCGTATAGATCATCGAATACTGCTAAAGAAACTTCTCGCTGCAGGAATACACGGAAATTTGTACAGGTGGTTTTCCTCTTATATTGAAAATAGGTCGCAAATGGTGGTTTCAAATGGATACGCCTCTTCCTGGATTACTGTTCCCTCTGGAGTACCTCAAGGCTCTTTGCTTGGTCCATTATTATTTAACATCTTTATAAACGATGTGGGTAGTTGCTTTAGATTTGCTAAGTTTTTGCTTTACGCTGACGATATGAAAATATTTCTTAAAATCAAGACTCTTGCAGATTGTCAGCTTCTGCAAGCAGATCTTTGCAGATTTGTAACATACTGTCAAGTAAACAAGCTGGATCTCAATATCTTGAAATGCTACTCCATAAAATTTACCCGTAAATTCAACGTTATTCAATATGATTATCAGCTGATGGGCATCAATCTTGACACTGTTAATGAAATTAGGGATCTTGGTATCACACATGACTGTAAACTTACATATGAAAAGCATATAGATAACATGGTGAAAAAAGCCAGAAAATCATTGGGGTTCATTAAAAGACAATGTTCGCAGTTCAATAGCATCAAGTTGATTAAAATCTTATATTGTTCTTACGTTCGAAGTAACCTTGAATACTGTTCTCAGGTATGGAATCCTTTGTACGAAGTATATACCAATAGGTTAGAGAAAATCCAAGCAAACTTTCTTAAATATGTACAGTTTAAATGTAAAGTGTATGATGAAGACTACAATAGTAACTGCAGTAAACATCATATACTTCCATTAAAAGTGAGACGTCTCATTGCGGATGCAGTATTTCTCTCGAAATTATTAAATTTTAGGGTTGACTCCCCTCAATTACTGGGTGAAATAGGCGTTAAAGCTCCGATTAGTACCAGGAGAAAGTGCACACTGCTGGTTCCTCACTGCGCAACCAATTTTAGGCAGAATTCATTTTTTGTAAGATGTCCTCAAGAGATGAATCGAGTGATGGTAGATCTACCTGACTTCGATCTATTCGTTACGTCACCGGAAGCATTGAGAAACATGTTGACGAGGCGTTGGATGCGTTTCAATAATAGTGAGTCGTGAATTATTATTTTTTTGTTTTTTGTTCTTTCTTTATATTTTTTTTTTCTTTTATGTATTTTTTTTTTAGGATTTCTTAGGTTTCTTTTTTTTTAGGATAGTTACAAGTTTCTTTTAGTTTTTATATGCGAAAACATAATTAATGGTGTTTTAGATTTATTCTTTGTTTTTTCCTAAGTTTAAGTTACACTGTTTGTTTTCCGAATAAAATAAAATAAAATAAAATAAATAAAATAAAAATATTGAAATGTGGTACAGGTATTTCTTGAGCACTAAGAAATAATTTTGACAAAATTCAACCCCAGCAACGGGCCGCTAGCAACTTATTTATGTCTCGGTGGTGTAGTGGCATACGCTCTCGTCTGCAAAGGTCCTGGGTTCAATTTCTGGGACATGGAAAGTCTGTCTTGATTAGGCGATTTTATGAGCTGCGTACCACCAAGATCAATAAAACGAAATAAAATTAAAAATGAAATTTAATATAAAGCTTAATTTTGAATATTCACAAAACTTATATATAATACTAGCAGCGCCCCGCGGTTTCACCCGCGTTGTGCCCATTCCTGTGGGAATTTCGGGGTGAAAAATAGCCTATGTCACTCAGGGATAGTGTAGCTTTCGAATGGTGAAAGAATTTTTTAATTCGGTGCAGTAGTTTCAGAGCCTATTCGAGACAAACAAACAAAAAATCAAACCTTTCCTCTTTATAATATTAGTATAGACATAGTATAAAACAAAGTCACTATTTTTGTCTGTTTGTTTGTCTGTTTGTCTGTATGCTTAAATCTTTAAAATTACGCAACGGATTTTGATGCGGTTTTTTGTAATAGGTAGAGTGATTCAAGAGGAAGGTTTTTATGTATAAAAATTCCCGATATTCCCATGGGAACGGGCACAACGCGGGTAAAACCGCGGTGCGCTGCTAGTATATAATATTCACTAAATTAGGCCATAATACTTTCACGTTTGTACCACCCTATATAGTTGGTATTATGTAATTTGACAATACGAAAAGTAGGTTAAAGAATGTAATTAATTTAAATATAATTAAACTAGCGAAGCTTCGCGGGTTCACTCGTGTTATAATGTTTTTTTATGTATACTTACTCGTAGTGAAACCCCGGGACATTGCAAGCTATGACAAAGTCAACAATAGCATTCGGATTTAATAATCTAGTGTCCATTGACTGTCTTCTTCATTCTTCTTCATCGAGTGGATGGTCAACCTGACCAATCCTGGTGTCAGAGGTATAGAGCCGCCAAAGGCCTCTGACATGGCTCATGTAACGACAACTATCCGTAGAAAGTAACCGGGACCGACGGCTTAACGTGCCCTCCGAAGCACGGAAGAGGAAGAATTCTGTCTGAGCTACTTGTAGCGATTTAACTGTACCGTTCGAACTGTACAGTCTGATCGTAGCGATTTCTCGTAGCGTATATGACCACCTTAAGGATATGCCACACGAACCACATGCACACCACAACTAAAACCACACCACGTCGGCGGCATATTTTAAATTGAAAAGAACCTACTGATATTAATTAACAGCCTTATTTCAAACTAGAAGCGCCCCGCATTGTGCCCGTTCCCGTGGGAATTTCGGTATTTTTTAAACATATAAACGTTCCTCTTGAATCACTCTACCTATTTAAAAAACCGCATCAAAATGCGTTGCATAGTTTTAAAGATGCATACATAAGGACAGATAGCGGAAAGTAGCTTTATTTTATATACTACTAGCTGCGCCCCGCGGTTTTACCCCGTTACCGTGGGAATTTAAGAACCGCTCAACCGATTTTGTGCAAACTTCACATAACCATCTACTAAATAGTCCGAACAAAGCCTTAACATTCGGTTTGGATTGGTGAGCCGGCTCTTGAGTTATAAAATTACAACGAAAAGTGGCATTGATTTTTATATATAGAGACTAGTTGTGCCCCGCGGTTTCACCCGCTTTGTACCCGTTCCCGTAGGAATTTCGGGATGAAAAATAGATTTTTTCCGATTCTCAGGCCTACCCGATATGTGCACAAAATTTCATGAGAATCGGTCGAGCCGTTTCCGAGATTAGCACATTCAGACAAATAAAGATTATTTCCGATTGATCTAATGATAAAATGTATTCAACGGAACAAACCAAAGGACCTTGTCTCCTAATTGCTTGACCTAGTAGACCATGCGTTGTGTCATACGACATACAAGCCGTGTGCATCACCAATTTAACTAGACCCTTTATCTTCATTTCCTTATATCTTATTCAATCAAGATAAGGTTTACAATGGCCTGATTTTTTAAACGTGTGAAGGCATTGAATATTGGGTTCTGATGTCGACCGTAGCTGTGTTAAAGTTGTGTGCAGTAAGACAAAATTAACTTGGTTTGGCGAAGTTTGTATGCGATTTGTGAATTTGTGTAGTAAGTATTTATTTATATGTAGTTGTTGCAGCTTGTTAGTTTTGTAGTTTAAGTAAATGCTGTACGCCATTTTTATTTTTATTCAACCCGTACATAGAAATGTTGGTTCCAGTTTCTTGATCGTTAAACGATGGCGGAGGACTGAAGGCGGTCTATAAACTTCATAAACTCTGCCACCACGGTTGACCACTAACCTAAGTACACCACCTTACTTACTTATACTGAGGCCACACTACCGTGATATGCCAATAATTATTGCCATAACTTAAACAATACCTAGGTGTAACCACGATTTATGGCCATAATTTTACAATGCCAATCAATATGGCAAATGGTGGTAGACAATAGCTCCGGCGGCGGTTTTTTCGCACATCAAAGAAGATTACCGCAGTAATTAATGCGTTTGTGGCCACACTACCGTTTGTCCAGTGTGTAATATGAGCTCACCGGCGACGCACGTATCGACCGACATGGAGTGGTCAAATGAAAAAGCGCTCGAGTTTTTGGAATTATTCCAATCCGAACCGTCTCTTTGGGATACCCGACAGAAGAACCATAAAAATCGTAGTGTACAAAATGATGCCTGGCGTTCGGATCAAACAAAATTTATCATTTCCAAGTACGATATATGATTTGAAAAAGAAAAAAGAATCCTTGATGAATTATTACCGAAACCATCTAAATAAATATAAAAAATCATTATAGTCCGGAGCGGGAACAAGTGAACCTCCATCTTGAAAAAGGGATATTTTTACCGCCTAATTTATTGACATATCTAGGTAAACTCTAGTGTAACCACACCAGTTCATGCAGTAATTTAAACGGTAATTTAATGTCATAATTATTGCGGTAACAGCCCGGTAGACGGTAAGGTGGTGTGGCCTCAGCATTACTATCTAATGTTTAAAATAAGAATCGCAGTCAAATTCTTAACTCATTATGTCAACCTTAAGATACCATCATTCGCCACCGATATTCAAACCCTTTATAAACGCTCTGTAACTAAAACACTTATAAAATGTTTTGTCTCTTTTGCTCTTCGGAAAATTCCATATGTCAGAAAGTGACAAACCATTTGATAGCTAAAATGTTCTTAATACACGTTTATTAAATGGCCCCTTAGGGTGCCCGTCCATTGCAGCGGAGCTGGGGATCGGAGAAACGGAAAAATATTAACCAATAGGATTGCATTAAATATCTGACCGGAGATTTTATGCAATCCTATTGGTTAATATGGCACCCTTACGCCTTACTTTCAAAAACAAAACACTTACGACATTAGTTTGAAACACAAGCTTAAAACACTACACAAAATTGGGTTCTGCACCATTCATGTAATGTAATCCTATTATTACGTCACTAATCTACGGAACACAGGGTTCTACCAGCGCTCATTATCATCAAGAATCTATTAGAGTGGTTTCAAATGAAGGCTTTACATTGTCGGATATATAGCAGGGAGGGATTCAGGGCGCGTTAATAGGGGGTTTGATTGGCAGATAAAAAGGGGATAGTTAAGGTTTTATAAGCAGGTATTTTGTGAATATTAAGTGCATATATGTACGGTAAAATATTAAAATTTATTTTTTAAATTAATTTACAGCGAATTGGACTATGTCTGTTGTTTGGAATTGAAACTACGTTTACGGATACATCATCGTTAAACTTAGAAACTAAGCTTTTGTGACGGAAACTGATGCAGGCTTTAACGTTTGTTTCTAATATAAGCATGTTCCTTTACATCTCTAAACTTGAAACTTGAAACCTTTTGTTCATAGTTGCGTTTCACTAACTATTCCTACGGGAGAGTCCATTCTTCCAAGTTCATTCTACAAGTTTGCCTTGAAAACGCCCTCCCAGCTAACAAAGTTACACGCCAAGACAAAGCTATGGTCTTCATCTGTCTCTTCTCTAACAACTTCGTTCTCTTTCTATCTCTATATGAAGAGAAGAGATGGAAGATAGCACAGAGTCTTCCTTAATAAGACAAAGCAATGTTCTTCGTTTGTCTCTTTTCTAACGACTTCTTTCTCTTTCTATCTCTATATGAAGAGAAGAGAAGGAAGATAGAACATAGTCTCCCTTACAAAGACAAAGCAATGATCTTCGTTCGTCTCTTCTCTATTGACATCTTTCTCTTTCTTTTTCTATGTGAAGAGCAGAGACAAAAGATATCGTAATTTTCATGCATCTTCGCCCTGCTGAGTGCATCCCTGTATAGTCTTTGGTACGGTAACGACTTGACTTGTGTGTGAATTGTGCAGTCATGGTATTGTGTGAATGTGGCTTTAACGATATCGTCATTATTCGTATATAAAACTATCTATTCCTATACAATGAATGGATTTATGTAAAGCCCACTCCAGTGGCCGTTGGAATAAAATATGGATTGTTCAAAAATAAGTCGTATCTACTTAGTATCAAAACTGATATTTGAAAATAACACTAGTTCTTTTCAACTGTTTATTGTTTTGAATTGAAACTACGTGTACGGATACAGGGCAGTGTAGTGCAGTTTATGAAACTAGTATGTATTATGTCTGTCAAAGTAAATAACCCTATTATGTATTCAATTTGTAAATAATTTTTAATTTAAACTGCATTTACGGATAGACTTCGATATAATTTTACATTTTTATTTGAATTGAAAATTAATTACCCGAGGTTGTAAATATTGATCTAGTCCAAACCATGCATTTCAGCGGCGTGAAAACGGGAAAGGCATCACAACTCAAATTTGCATATATAGTATACCACCCACACATCCAATTAGTAAAACCCACACAAATAAAACTTCATATTAACGAATCCCAACAAATTACATTTAAAATCATAATCCCACTTTTAAATCCCAGTTACGTTCCCATCAAAACAACTGAAAAAGATTACTTAAATACATAAAATTCGTTAAATTAAGCTGACCCACTTTTTTACCGTTTTTAATCCAATTAAGGTTATCATAACCACTTGAAAAATTCACACCATCTATGAAATCTGTGCGTCCCATATGGCTGATATAATATTTATAGCTCGGGGCGGTGAAGTAGTAAATTCCACGAAGTAAGTATTACAAGAAGAAAATTACTACGTGAGAGAGGTATATGTGTGGGAGACCTTTAAAGTTGCCGCTTGTGATTTCTTGGAGAAGTTATTGTGTGAATATGACAAAATGGTTCTGTGTGTGAATGTTCCATTGACCAATAA
The DNA here is from genome assembly GCA_951394245.1 of Cyclophora punctaria. NCBI lineage: Eukaryota > Metazoa > Arthropoda > Insecta > Lepidoptera > Geometridae > Cyclophora > Cyclophora punctaria. Next base: position 2,602,033 of record OX596191.1, on the reverse strand, counting down.
CTCAAGGCTCTTTATTGATACAGAAGCCTGGAATAAGTTTACTGACTCTAGTTTACATAGATAATAACCCTTTGCCACATTTAAATTCTATTACATCTTTATTTCGTTTCAAATTTCGCGGAAAGTGCTGTTGCGATACGACGCTAGAATGCTAGAGTTCTTTAATGAAGTCATATTTATTATATAGTGTAAGGGCTGATGTTCTTTTTTACAATGATTTTCATCATTGTACCATCAGGTTAATTTTATTGTGTAAGAGCTAATGTTGTTTATTGAAAAACGATGTTTGTACTTATTGCTTCGTCAGAGGTTGCACTTACGCACAATTAAGACTTTATCCTAAAGAAATTTGCTATGTATCTGACGCCCGATCTCAGAAACGTCAAATGCTTCCTCAGTAGATATATAAAGAGTGATTTTGCAATGTAATGTGTGAAAAGTTATGTCAAATAATTAAGAATGCTTAAATGATCGTGGTGATGCCTAATCCTCCTCACTGAACTGATATCTTCAGTGAGATGAGAGGCCTTTGCCCAGCAGTGGGACATTACAGGCTAATACTTTTTTAAATGAATTCTCTAAGTACGGCAGTTAATCAAGCAAATGATAAAAATATAAACTTTTATATGAAATAATATCTTGACTATCATAAAACTGTAGTCACCAAAAGTGTATCACATAAAAAATATCACAGCTGCCGTGTGTAACAAGTTTAACACGATAAAAAGGGTCCCTTTTAAAAATTCAACTCCCGGAATAAAATCAACGGTAGATGACTTCGCGGAGATAGAAAATTACACGAAGGAAGGAGGCAAATGAAGCGAGAACCCGATTATTCCTTGAACCTAGAGAAAAATTTATACACGAAATATTTTTCTTTTATTTAACGACAGGGTTGACTGTTTGTGTAATGTTACTGAGGATGTACGGTATCTAGTAAAAGTTCTAGTGCCTGGCTTTTGTTATGTAATGTTTACGACTGACAGTTCTAGCCGTTTTGTAGATTTGCGGACGTTTTGGAGGTAAAATTTATTTTAGGTAAGGGATGGGTTTCGACGAATGCGAGCAATGGAAGAACGAATGGCGATTAGCGATTTTTTTGAAAACGGAACCCTAAATATTTTCTATAATGGAAAACAAAGTCTCCATATGCCGTCTGTCTGTATGTAATTGATTTTATCAAAAACTACTAAACGGATTGTCATGCGGTTTCCACCAAAATATAGAATAATTCAAGAGATAGGTTTATTTCTACAAATACATGCCAAAGTTCCAATTAAAATGAGTCAAATACGGGCGAACCCGCGGGGCACTGCTAGTTAACAAATCTTTTAGAATAAAATATTAGTAGTCATCTCCACCGGGTACCTGCGTAAACCAGTAACACAATTTGAAATGCAAAGTGGTTTAACCTTTATAAAGTCAACCAACGTTTTTATTCTATTTAGTAGGATGCCAAATATCTTCCATACCTTATTCTTATATGCTATAGTAAATTCCAATAATAACTATTAGGCTCTTGCACTATAAATGTTTAAATTGTTACTATGAAATAAAAGTTAAGAATTTGTCAATGATTTGTAAGAATATTTCGTCCATAAACCTAAATAATATACAGTAATAAACACACGGGTTCGTATCGAAAGGACATTTAAGCAGAACGCCCTATTAGCAGATCGTCCTAAAAGCAAAACGGCATATTAGCATAACGTCCTACTAGCAACATGACCTAGTAGCAAAACGGCCTAATATCAAAATGACACCTTAACTGAATGGCCTAGTACAATTCAATACAAATTATATTTAAATACATATAAATTCATCACATACATACATACTGCTACTAATAGATGGCAACACACCTAACATAATCTTCAACCGCAAAAACTTTACAACATTTAAGCCCTAAATGCCTGAAAACCGAGCAATACAAACTCCTCTACATATTTCTTACACATTTACAATTATAAACACTGCAAAACTACGTAATCCCGTGACCTATTTCAGCAGAAAACTTTCCGCAAAACCATGTCTAACTAATGAGTTACAATGAAAGCACCGCTCCTCTCAACACAGAAAAACACCTTAGACAAATGCCAATTACCATATCTAAGATTCAAGCCTTACATTTGTTTATTCTCTGCATAATTTCCCACTTGCGCTAAAGCTCTCTATTCACTAGTCAATTTGACGCGGCAATGCGCGCGAGTTAAGTGTTTAGCGAAGTTGGACAAAGCAAACTCCAGTCCGCCACTTTAGTATGGCGAGCACAAAAGCATTGTTGCCACTCGGATATGCAACTTATTATTGACGTGCGGACAGTATAATAGGTATGTGTTTAGAAGGTTTTATAATATAGGTACTAGCGTCCGCATTGAAGTGAAAGTGCCACCCCTTGTTATGGGTTTTAGTGCGCACTTACTAACTATCACTATCAGGAAAGGAATTAAAGAAAAAATACCAAATTTCAAGTTTCTAGGTACAGTAGTTTCTGTTGGCTGTGCGTTGATGTAAGTTATGTAAGTCAGTAAGCCTTTTATTTATAACTAGCAGCGCCCCGCGGTTTTACCCCCGTTGTGCCCGTTCCCGTGGGAATTTCGGGAATTTTTTTACATAAAAACCTTCCTCTTGAATCACTCTACCTATTACAAAAAACCGCATAAAAATCCGTTGCGTAATTTTAAAGATTTAAGCATACAGACAAACAGACAAACGACAAACAGACGCGACTTTGTTTTATACTATGTAATGATGAAGATAAATATATGACAATGTTTCAAATAAGTCTGAATTAAACCAAGTAGTACCACTAGAGAACAATTGACTAGTCTAATATTGGTTTACTTATTGACTAAAATGTAAACTTACTCATTGCCAATTTGTTAAGGCAATAGTTGCGAAACATGTTGCTTTAATCACCACAAAGTATATCTGATCAAAAAGGAATCGTGAAAGTTAAAAAGTATAGAGCAAAGTTGTTAGTAAAACTAAGTAACATTGCTTAACAAAAGTACAGAATCGTCTTAAATGATTAAAATGTTGCGTAGATACCGCTACAGTATTGTTGCCACGTGAATAGGAAACTTTACATCTTTCTCATATTTACGAGTCACCCTAAATCAGTGTACAAATGTTTTACATTTTATATAATACCTTTGAATAATTCATTGGTTAATGAATTTGGTGATTAACTTGATGACAAATGTTTGTATTTTACATCTGTGTTGTTAAAGAATGATAATGAAACACGAATTATGAATGACGATGTTAAGTTGATGAGATGACAAAGTTTTGTATAAATGAACATAATTTAGTGTTTTGAAAGATCAAATATGATGGCAGTTTTATACTTTACTTAGATCGTTGTAACACACAAATAAATGAAGATTAAAAAATTGCTTTAATATTGAAAAAAAAAATCTTGATAATTTTGGCACAGATTTTTTTTTCAATTTAAAAATAATGATAAGATCTTCAGTTTATTTTTCTCTGCCCTCTTCTAGGTCATAGACGATGAGATTTTTCTTGCTAAATTCTGCGCCAAATTCAACTATACATGGTCTTAACAGAGGTACCATTAATAATATAAATTAATGGACAAAATCACACACAGCTCATTAAACCCAAAAAAAGATAAGCTTGATATGGAATATAATTATTATGAATATTATTGACACTCAGACATTCGTCGCCAAGAACTACGACTATCTGCTCATATTGTTAACTCCGTTCGAACCCGCAGCCCCCAACACAGTGCTTTCTCTGTCTATCGTGTCTAGGGAAGCGAAAATCTCAGCAGAAAAGACACGGCTTCCATATAAAGTATACTACACAAGACGTGGCGAACATTCCAACGCACGAATCTCGCATAAAGCAACCCAAATCTCATTACCGTCTAAATCTGAACTTTCCTCCACGAATTGCTCCAAATAAACTTAAAAACGGTCCCATCGTTTAAACGTCACTTGAAGATTGACGTAATACTTCATACGTCGACTTTTTCGCCCTCTTTTCTTAGACTTAATAAAAGCAAGATAACCCACCAACTGGTGGCTTTAAATTGATGGCTTCAAGCAGAATGGAATGGCGGTAGGCCTTTGATGCCCACTAATGGTAGGATAAGGCTCACAGTAACAGGAATACACCGTCAAAAATAGAAAGAAGCGGGTCGTAATTAAACTACTTAGGATATGTCATAAAGCATAGTGAGATTATAAGAGGTGTAATTTAATTCATTATAACAGCACCCCGTGGTTTGCCTATACCTTGCTTATTGAAGGGCACGTAAAATTATCGCTCCCGGTAGTTTCAATCGATAGAGTCAGCCTTTAGGCGGTCTAAAAACTCTGATACTAGGGATGACCACTAACTTACTAAAACTTACTTACTTACCTAGGGTGTACTTATGATGAAAAGGAACCCAAAATTTTCTTCGCGAATTTCTTTATCGGTAAAACCTCTATGCAAATTCACTGTGTACTTAGTTTGTGTTTATCGCTTACAGATAAACTAACAGTCATGGCAGAGGTTTTTAATTTATAATCGACAAGGATATCCCTTTGACAGTGTAAGTACAAAACACAGGGTGTAATTCTGCTTCACAACATTTCACAGCGTTCGCACTTCACATTTTATTTGGTCTAATCCCACTTTTATGATGCCATCTGCAAATGTCATATACAATATGACATACGTCTACATTATGGTGTATCTAGATGATATTATATCTACGTCACGGTTTTACGTGATGTGTTAACATGACGCCAGTGCAACGGATGTGAAGGAAATGGAATAGAAATATACTAAGTGAGCGTAAAAATGTTATTTTTATTAGAGTTTTTTATTTGTAGCTTTGAAGCTTACAGAAATACATTAATATTTCTGTAAGCTTCACATCAAGATTAATCTAGTCTAGAGAGTAATAATATATGTAGGCTACACGGGCTTAGAACAAATCAAGATTATTTCAGAGACCAGAAACAAAATTTGGAATTCTATCAGTGAATGTACTAATCCTAGCTAATATTATAAATGCGAAAGTAACTCTATCTGTCTGTCTGTCTGTCACGCTTTCACGCCAAAACTACGGAACCGATTTGGATGAAATTTGGTACACAGTTAGTCCAGAGCCTGAGAAAGGACAAAGGCTACTTTTTATCGCGAAATCCTTGCGGGAACGGGTACAACGCGGGTGAAACCGCGGGGCACTGCTAGTATTTAAATACAATTAACGTTAAAACTTGATCACCTGATCTGGCAACGTTTATTACGGCTGACTCTATTAATAGGTCTCAAACACAAAATCGGAGCCTGATCAGTGTGTCCGTTCAAAACTCGGGCCCGGCAGCCGACAAGCGAAAATGGACTGTAAGTTTATCAACAGAAGCCATGAAATCATGAGTCCAGTAATATCTAAAGTAATTAATACATAATGTACTGGATATGTCAAATATTTGGGCAAAGCTTTTAACACAAAACTTTTGTCATAAAAGCAAAACAGCTCTTTAAATATGTGTGTGAAGTAGGAAGTTATGTCTGTTTGTTTACGAGATGGCGTATATCATTTGTTTTCTTAATTTGTTGGCTACAGTCATTTACTAAGCCTTTTTTTCTAACCTTTTACTTATATGACAAGCCCGTTGGCACAGCGGCATGTGAGAGCGCTTAGGCCTATAACGCACTAGCGGCCTGCCGCGATGCGGTATGCCGATGCGGCAGGCCGCAGTATATACGGTCAGCCGTAACGGCACGCCGTATTCCGGCTAACCGTATGGTCTTGGCTCACTGCGGTCTGCCGCAATGGTCAGTGCTTCTAGAAATATTGCACATGATGGACGTTGAGGAAGTTGCGGCAGTCATTTATTTATATCATCGTAGAAAATATCGTCAAAAAAATAAACATAGATTTTGGATACATCCTCTATTGGTGACACGACATGACGGCAAAGAGTTTAATATTTTTATTTCAAACCTAAAGAAATTTGAAGATAAGTTCTTTGGATACACTAGGATGTCAGTAAAATCGTATGAAGAATTATTAACAAAACTATATTTAAATATTCGTCTTCTTCTTATCGAGTGGATGGTCAACTTGACCAATCCTGGTGTCAGAGTTATAGAGCCGCCAAAGGCCTCTGACATGGCTCATGTAACGACTACTATCCGTAGAAAGTAACCGGGACCGACGGCTTAACGTGCCCTCCGAAGCACGGAATCATCTTACTTTTCGGGCAATCAGGTGATTCAGCCTGCAATGCCCTAACCAAACTGAGGACAGTCTCACAAAGTGATTTTTGTGAGATATCCCCACCGGGAATCGAACCCGGAACCTCCGGATCGTGAGCCGAGCGCTCAAACCACTAGACCACGGAGGCTGTTGTTGTTAAATATTCGTGGCCAGGATACACGATTTCGGATGTCTATATCCCCGGAAGAAAAGCTCATTATAACCATCAGGTAAGAAAACAATATATTAAGTTGAATCACATTTATTTAAGGCACATAGAAATAGAATCACATTAACAAAATATCTACGGTGAATTAAACAATTCAGACATCAACGAAGCGTCGTCTTGGCTAGCAGATTCCTGAGTTGCCTCTTCAGTTGTATCCATTGAGTGCGTGGATGTACCTGGTAGATTTTGACGGTGTTGGTAACCTGTAGTTGTGGGTTCTCTATTATTGAGTCTACTCTCATACCCTCGGTCAGTGTAGTCACTATCAAGTGTTTGATATCCTCTTCCAGCATATTCACTTTCATACATATGGTTTCGATACCCTCGATCAAATTGCGTATTAGGATAACTATAATGAAATGATGGTTGTTGAGCATTTCTAATAGCTCTTATGATTTCACATCTCGCTTCCAATTTTTTGGATTCTGGAATTTTTTTGAACTCCCTTAAAAGGGATAACAAAAACAACTTGTCTTCGTCATTTTCCATTTCTTTTTTATACTCCAAGTTTTTGTTCAATACTGATACCAATTGTTGTCCAATAACGTCTTCATTATTACTTTTTTTCTTTTTTTTCTGATTAGCTACATTCTGTGATGTTTCATATGGGCCATCATGGTCTTGGGAAAGATTGTTGGCAATGTCTGACTCTGTCTCATTTACCATAGTAGAGTCCTTTAAGAATAATAAAATATTATAATAGGTATATGGGCTTTTATGTTTGGCACCTGAACCGCTTTTCATGTTTTTCATATTTTTCGAAGCTTTTACAAAACTATCTTTAATATTCCGCCATTTTTTCATAAGTACTTTACCTGTAACAATAACCATTTAAATTAATAATAAATAATTATGTTTTTAGATATTTGGCAACCGGATGTACATTCGCTGAACTACATTACACATTTCGAATTGGTGCGAGTACAATAGCTGAATTTGTTCGTGAAGTATGTTCGGCAATATGGTTACTGTTAAAAGAATCTTGTTTACCGAAGCCATCTCAACAAGGATGGCTAGATATTGCAAAGGGTTTCTCTACAAGAGCTAATTTTCCGAATTGCATTGGGGCTATAGATGGGAAACACATACGGGTAATAAAGCCGTGCCATAGTGGATCCATGTACTACAATTATAAGCAGTTCTTTTCCATTATACTGATGGCTATATGCGACAGCAACTACAAATTCATAACAATAGATGTCGGTGCTTGTGGCAAATTTGGAGACTCAGCAGTTTATCAACACTCTAACTTTTACAAAAAAATGATAGCAGGAGAACTTGAGATACCAGAATCAACACCCATATCACAAGTAAATACTATTCCAATGCCATATGTTTTAGTAGGCGATGAAGCCTTTCCCTTATCCACGAACTTAATGCGACCTTATGCAAAACCAAAAAATACTAATTTAAACACTACTAAGAGAATATATAATTATCGGCATTGTAGAGCACGGCGATATGTCGAATGTTCGTTTGGAATACTGAGCAATAAGTGGCGTATATTCCATAGACCTTTAAATGTGGATATTAGTTTGGCTACTGATATCATCAAAGCATGTTGCATTTTGCATAACTACGTTCGAGACAGAGACGGTTATAACTATGAAGATACTTTAACATGTTACATGCCGCCTGATGTACCAGAAACTCAGAGAACATATAATCGAATAGGTAATAATATCGCTGAAAGAATTCGTGACTCTTTCGCTCAGTATTTTGAACATGAAGGTAAATTGGAATGGCAAGATAAATATATATAAGTAAATATAATGGCATTAATCCGCAAAATCGCAGGAAATTGGGAATAAAAAGTAGGTATGATGATTGTAACATTGTAACCATGATTAATAAATAACGTAACTTACCGAGTTCTTTCTTTTCTTCCGATGTATCATCTTCCTTTGCATATATATTAATCATTTCCTCCCAACATTTTAACTTTTTATTTCTGTCTGCATAATCAGCGCATTTGCTATCCCATATTGCGGGGCGTTCTTTTATTTCTAAAATGAACTTTTCTGTATCAAAATCCATGACGCGCACGAGTAGTGTCTAGCGCGTGAAACAAGCGACGACGGACTGGCGGGCGGGACGCGGCGTTTGCGACTACCGCGCCGAGTGCGTGGTGGGGATGCGGCGCGCCGCATCATTCAACCGGCGCGGCTCGTCGCAGCTCCGGAACAACCGGAGCGGTTGACGGCTGGCCGCAAATCAGTGCGTCGTTATCGTGCGGTTTCATGTACTAATCGATGTGCGGCCTACCGCAACGGCACGCCGCATGGCGGCCAACCGCTAGTGCGTTATAGGCCTAATAGACCACGAGCGAAATATTGCAAGTTCACTGTCGTTCTATTGAATATGCTGATTTGTTAACATGCCCAAAGTAAATGAGTGTAATGTAATGTGAAAATGACGAAAGGCGACGAACCCATTGGAAGGTAAAAGTATAAAAAGGCAGAGGTAAATATTTTTTGAATTTTGTACCGTTTCCAACGATGGAATCCAACACTGAATTGCTACTGGAATACCAGTATTTTTATCATCAAAAAATATCTCTCCCTCTCCTTAAAAATTATTTACCTGTAATGTCTCACTGCGGGCCAAACTCTCATCTCACTAAAGATATCAGCACAGTGAGGAGGTAGCATTCAAAATAGTAATCGATTCAGTAATTTGATTAATGTGAGTTTGGCATTATTTTAGCACAGTAAGTAATATTTTGAACTAGCACAAGAATGTTCACATACGTCCGTGAAACGTCCATTCTGATCACAAGATTACTATTCCTTTTGCAGCATTCATCGTTTGACTAAGCATGTCCAGAATCCTACTTCACTACATAGTATAAAACAAAGTCGCTATTTTTGTCTGTTTGTTTGTCTGTATGCTTAAATCCTTTAAAATTACGCAACGGTTTTTGATGCGGTTTTTTGTAATAGGTAGAGTGATTCAAGAGGTAGGTTTTTATGTAAAAAAAATCCCGAAATTCCCACGGGAACGGGCACAACGCGGGTGAAACCGCGGGGCGCTGCTAGTATCATTATAAATGCGAAAGTTTGTGAGGATGTTTGTTACCCTTCCATGCAAAAATTGCTCAACGGATTTGAATGAAACTTTACAGTAATATACAGGTTGTACATTAGAATAACACATGGGATACATTTTATCCCGAAAATACCGCGGGAATAGGTACAATGCGGTTGCCGGTTTGCGGCTAGTGCGATATAGGTATACAAATGAGTGCTATATAGATAAAATAGATAGGATATTAAAAAAATAGTATATTCTTTAATCAGTTTATTAACAAACTTTTGTAAATATTCTCAAGGTATAAAAAACGTAACAAAACTCTAAACCCCAATTTCACCTTAACATCTTAACTCGACCAGTCAACTTAATCCTAGTTCATAAACTAAACTGAGATCAAAGCTTCGAAATTGATGCACTAAAACCAAGTTCAGTTGACTGTGGTTCGAGATAGAAACGGTAAATTTGGACTTTAAACTTATCATATTTCAATCACAGTAAAAAACTACAATTTGACTAATTATCCTAACAATTTAATTTGTCTTTAACTTTGAACTCTGCAACATATTTTGCTTTACAAATCTTAGTAACAAAGTCACTACATAGCCTAAAACTGAGATGCAGGTGAAAGCAATAAGAGCTAATACTAGCAGGAGTTCCACGTCCAGGTACTCCGGCCAGGACATGTTGGCGGCGGGCGCGCGGAGGTGCGCGGCGCCGCCGTGCCGCAGCACGTGCTCCGTCCACCACACCGCGCGCTCCAGGGGGCTCTGCGGCTGGTCGGCCATCACAGCTCGCAGACGAACCATGTTCTTGCGGTAGCTGGTAAATCATAAAATATATTCTCTAAATGAACTCAAAAACCCGTATTATACAAAGTGCTATTAACTTTAAATCCGAGCCGTAATCCATGATAATTATAACTACTAAGGTATGTTTAAGCTGAGGTTTGTATAATATGTTAAACCAGTCCAAAAATGAAGTCACGCACAAAAGAAGTAGCTCTACCAGTAATTTTTTGCGCTTATTATTTTTTTTAACAAAACGTCTACTCAAACGACCTTGAATACCATTACTATTTAAAGGCAATGGACATATTAAAAAACCATGAAATAGAGATGCGGTAAGTATTTTGCTCTTCCCTGCAACTTACAACATTTCTTTCACAATTCGATCCAAATGTCTAATCTATTCCTGTCATAAATCCATACTAATATTTTAAAGCTGCAGAGTTTGTTTGTTTGAACGCGCTAATCTCAGGAACTATTGGTCCGATTTGAAAAAATATTTTTGTAATGGATAGCCACATTTAACAGAAAGGTTACAGGCTACGTTTTATGCCGAAATTCCCACGGGAACGGGTACTGCGCGGGTAAAACCGCGGGGCGCTGCTAGTTATGAATATAATAAGAACTCAAATTAATTACTCAGGCTGTTAAGTAATACTGAGCTCCCTGCTAGCTTCTGATAAACAGTTTTAGTGTTTCATTTTACTCGTATTTTCCCAATTATCTTAGGCACGATTTAATATAACTTACCTTTCATCATTAATGAGAGTGTTAATATTCTCCGTAAACATTTCTTCTGTTGCTGTGTCCATATCAATTCCCAAGCCTATTTTGAAGTAATCATAATGCTCCACGTTGAACCACTGGTCTCCGAGCATGGGCACCCCGAGTAGCGGGACGCCGGCTGTTATAGCTTCGTCTGTCGACTGCAAGCCGCCTTGAGTTATGAACAACTTCACCTTCGGATGCTCTGAAAAAATCAAAATATTGTGGTTGAAAATTTTTTCCAATTAAATGGTTTCAGAAGTCAACAGTAGTGTCGTTCAGTTGACTTACTCAGCAAGTCGGACTGCGGCAGCCACTTGGAGATCCTGATGTTGGCGGTCCGTCCCGGCAGCACGTCTCGGTCCCACTTCCAGAGCACGTCGTATGGCAGTCTGGAGAACACCTTCACCAACATCTGGATCTTCTCTGGAGGGAGTTGCGAAGGACTCACGTTTGTTCCGAAGCTGATGTATATCACTCCGTTCTTTGAAGAGTCCAAGTACGACTTTAGTTCCTGTGGAAATAAACACACATAATGATGTCAATGAATGTCAATGATGAATGTGGCGTCAATGATATGAAGTTATTGTCCGTAACGTCTTTAGATTCTATCTCTTTAATAAGCTCATTGCTTATTCTCTTCAGCAGAACCTTAAAAAATAACAAGTGACATTATAAAAATTTAATTTTCAAAGTAAATACTTACTTTTGGAAGCTCTTTCACAGGTTTCTGATGAATTCCTCCCATATAAACAACTCCCGGAGGTACAGGCCTATTGAACTCCCACATAGGATGAACATTCAAGAACAACATGCCTACATTATTGGCCAATTCTTTCAAAGTAGGCGTGTTAGGACCAAAGAGATTTCTAAACACAACATCACCATCCAGCTCAAATTTTTCAATTTCTTTTACAGACTGGTAATCATTGTATAGTTCAACGAGTTTTTCTACTATGGTCAAATTGAATAGTTTTTGTCTGAACGGTGTAGGGTAAAGCAAGACTGGCCTCGAAGGTGCGCCAACAATATTCAAAGCGTTGCCAATTTCACCGAAGGAACTGACCAGAATCACTGGTATGCCTTTGAAAATGTTGCTCATGATTAAAGCAGGTCGCACGCAAGATTCAACTAGCAATAAGTCGAAACTCTGAGTCTTGTTATTTATTATATTCTGGACAGCTTCACTCTGAAGTTGTTCTTTCACTATCTGGGTAAGCACTGGTAAGAACTGAGTCATTTGCTTCACAATATCATCTTTTTTCCCACTGGCAAAATTTTTAACTAATATTTTTTCTCGCCATAGCTTGTATGACATGTGAAGGTCGATTTCAGTTAGATTTTCCGGAGCTTGTCCTGGGGGAAAGGCTGGATCTGGAGTGATGACGACGACTTTATGACCTCGCTTCGCCAACTCTTGAGTCAGTGGTCTGAAAGCCACTTGATGGCTGATCGACGGTACTGGAAAATATGCTAAGATTCTCGCTGAATGCACTAATGCACACACACTTAAAATTAAACCTATATAAACTAATTGAGCCATATTTCAACTATAAATTCAATTAACACGTTCACAGTTCTGCACCATACGAATAAAAACAAGACACAGTTTGTCCAACTTTAATAGCTTCCTTATATATTCGTATTGAACTTGAGATATATTAACAAAAAATATTTATATTTATTACCGGTTACACGAATGGTTCTGCATATTATTCTATTTGTTTTTTATTTACTTTAGCGTGTAATCAAACTCACTGTACTGATATTTGCGATTAAAAAAGAGGCCCCAGTAGTAGCTCCAGCGGTTTGCCCAGCGGTGGGGTATTACAAGCTAATACTTAGTAACTTACTTATACCTACTATTTAGCAATATACGTGTATGTCTTATAAGCAAGATGTAATATACTGTTAAAACGACGAAGCTAATTTTGAACTTGTAAATCTTACAAATCTCATAAAGAGGCATAATTTGTAAGTTTGTTTGTATGTTCGAGTTAATCTCGGGCATTATCTGTCCGATTTGAATAATTCTTTTTGTAATAGATAGCCACATTCAACGAGAAGGTTAAAGGCTATTTTTCATCCCGTAATTGCCATGGTAACGGGCACAACGTGGGTATAACCGCGGGGCAATACTAGTAGATTATATCTTGTACATCAAAGCTCTATTCAATAGTTACCATTAGTTTCAAAGCAATTAACTTCCATATTGATCAATATGCGGATCTCCACATCTAACAAGGTATCAATGTGTGTGTGACAGTGACTAGACTAAATAAATGATGCTTTAGTATAATTATCTGTAAAGAGACCACTTTGATGGAGCGTGATACTCGTACTCTTTATCTGTGGAAATGTATGATGACAGGCAGTTTCTTAAGTGCGATCTACAAATGGTCTCATGGAAATAAGGTTTGTCACATTGGGAATCGAAAATGTGCAGTGAAGATGGAGAAATGGTTTGATTATATCAAAATACTGCGTTAAGCGTACGCACGCCGCGGTTCCATACAAAAGTGAACCGACGCGTGCGGCCGTCGCGTGCGGTGTCATAAAAAAGAGAACCGCCGCTTGCGCACGTGGCGGGTGCACGCGACGTGCGCACGCTTAATGCAGTTTTGACCCTTAATCAATATTAGCTTTAACCGATAACTGGGCATACTAATATAATAATACATTTTTTTACGTAACCTCGCTGTCCTACTGCTGGTCGAAGGTCCTAACTCTTTCCATAGTCAGTTTCGAGTTTATAACACCGACACGACGGTTGGCCAATTCGATCTTACTTACTCGGTGAAAGAGTTGCATGAGAGAAAATATTGATTTGGTGGTCTTTTTCTGGAAGAATTGTCTGTTCTAAGGTGTGAAACCTTGGGGTTAGATTTACAAAACAAAAGATCAAGCATGACATAGTCTTTATTAACCGATTGCGATAGTTTTTCGAGTTTTTGAGCCCAAAAGGCTAAACGGTTTTTTACATATGAGGTGTCGTTGGATGTGTCTCAATTGTAGTAGTGATATAGGCTAAAAAATTCCCGAAATTCCCACAGGAACGGGCACAACGCGGGTAAAACCACGGGGCGCTGCTAGTAATAATATAGTACTATACTGTACTGGTTTAAAATTTTGTACTTTGTATATAGATTACTGTTTCAAAGTATTGTACTTTGGTATGATGACATAACGGTTAACGTAGTAGAGACCACAGAACGAATGCACACGACAGACAGTCGTGGTCAGTAGCCACTTTTGATTGCCGAATACGCCACAAACATTGTTCACATTCATGACTGTTGCGTCAACTTTGTGGGCGGGAACGTGCACAATCATTTATAGTAAACCTACACAAAAAAAGTGAAGTGTTTGTTTGTTTCAATTGGTTTTAAAGACTGGTAAAAAACAGGTATTTAAATTTTATTAAGATTTAAACATTTATGAATCATGATAGCTATATTTAAGACTAGCGGTGCGTCGCGGGTTTACCCACGTTGTGCCCGTTCCAGTGGGAAATTCGGGATAAAAAAATTGGCCGAATAACCTTCTCATTAAATGTGGCTATCCATTATAATAACAATTATTTAAATTGGATCAGAGGTTCTGGAGATAAGCGCGTTTATATATAAAAAAATACAACATTTATACGCTTTGATCGAGGTTAGATAATTATTTTAGTGTGTTTAATTCACGTGGAATATAATGCAAGTAAAACCGTGAGGTTGTGCATATAATTAAGAAACATAAAAAGAAGAAAAAGAACAGAAGAATAATACAAAATATTATTTTTAATGACGGAAATCTAAAAAAAACTAATTCAAGACAAGTAAAACCACGAAACGTTGCTAGTAAACAATAAATAATTCTAAATTAACATCATTGACAAACAATGACTTGCTTTATCAATAGTTCAAACCGGTTATGAGTATCAAATAAATTGTACTATTAAAACGTACGGATGAATAATAATTATTAAACTCGTCACCAAGGGCAACTACTATTTTATAAAAGTAAACAAAATTATAAGAATTTAGTAGTATATAGTATTTTTTATGCAAAATAAAATTAAAAATCTGTTCAAAGTTATTAATAGTACTTCTTCGAGTATTTTATTATGAGTATGTCACATGATGTAAAGGCTTGATAAAATGCAAGACACTCATAGTGCGACTGCGGGACGGGTGCGAGTCCGGGTGCGAGTTTGGATAGTATTTGTATGAAATTTTTTACATTGGATTCGCCTTGCGCGTAAGAAACCCACGATTAGTTTTCAAATTTATTTGTTTACCAAATCTATGGACTAACATCTAAATAACTATGCCGAATCTGAACTTTTACTCTCTTTAAAACTAAAGAGTTAGAATCGGAAAATAGTTTTGATGTTATAACGTGTTTTAAAATGGACTAAAGCCTACCTACAGGTTCAGTAGGGTAAAAAATAAAAAAGGGTTAGTCTTTAACAATTTAATAAAAAAAGGAATTTACAGTTAACACGTTACTAGAATGAAATATGAATGAAAAAAGAAGGAACTCAGGGTCGTGAACAAAAGGCACAGGCAGTCTCCCGGGAAATAAAGGGGGAGACTTAGCTTTTTAGGTTATTTAAAAAACGTGGTGTGGTGGCTCGCTGGCGATCCGCCGTCGCTGCGCCCAGCAGTGGGAGTCCGGCTTGGGCCAACAAGGTTAACCGCACATGCGGTTATACCGATGACCCCAAACAGGAACTCCACTAGCGCAGCCCGTCGGATGAACAATGTGCAACCCGCTGGCGGTCCGTCGTGGCTGCGCCGGGCAATGTGAGGCCGACTTGGGTCAACAAGGCTAACCGCACATGCGGTTAATACCGATGACCCCAAGCGGAACGCTCACTTGGCGCAGCCCGCCGGAGGAAGCCCGCCGGTGGAAACCCACCGGTGGAACCCTGGAATGAGATTAAGCCAAGCTAAATGGGTTGCGAAATAAAAGGCATGGGGTAAAAATGGAGACGTGATCACCTAAACGAGAACACCAAAAAGACACGAGGCTATAAAAATATAAAAAATGCAAATAATTAGGTTTAATGCAAGGGCTTAGGTTTAGTGCATTGTGCAAAGGCTAGCAGGTGATGGATGAAGTGAGTATAAAAGGCCTAAGCGTCCTGTAAAGGAACCACGATTCGCACACGCGGCACACACACATGTGGTTACCCGGCGTGGTCCCGCAATTCACCTCACATCCAGAATAAGCACATAATGGATTGATAAAATGGCACTGAAACACTAGTCTAGTAAAATAGTTAACACTGATTAGTTTTAAATGGAATCTAAAGGGGGCAAAGACGACAACTCTTACCAGTACAGGCTGGGTTCCAAAAAAGAGAGAAATCTGAGCTTTAGAGCTCCTATTTATAGTCTTTGCTTCAACCAACTTCAATCCAATTACAATCAACCAACTTCATTAACAATCAATATCAAACTGACATTACAACTGTCAAGTAACTTTGACGTTTTTATAACTGAAACAGATTGTGTTAATATCTACTAAATAATTATCGATTGATCGATCAATGACTGACAAACTAAGAAGGAAACGTCAAAGTCATAATTATATTACTTGTCAGTTGTCAACAAGTTTACAAGTTTTACAAATTTGTAACATACAACATAGGTACATTATTGTATGTTTTGAAATACAATTTATAAAGAATTTCACTGAAATATGGTGTTTGTGAGCCAAGGAAGATATGCCAGCAATGAAATTGCTACAATGTCGTCTAAGCATTTTAGTGGCCTAAGGCAACTTGCACAAACCACCGCAAGGAAACTGGCCGCAAGGAAACTTGCAAAGGAAAAAACCACATCGTAAGATACGGCACAGACACACACACACACACACATACACACACATATACGTTCATCGTACAAACTTACAACACGCAGTTATGATTTTTTTTGTTTCACTTTTATTAACTGATTATAAAAACCTAGGCGATTTTAAAATCCGAAACGACTGACTATATTCAAGTGTTTTTTTGGATAGAATTTATAATGGTGAAATTACTGTTAAATAATATCAAATCAGATCGCTCATATTTTTACTACCCAATATCTGCGCCAATCGTGAACAGATTTTGATGATTCTTTTATTATTCAATCAATTGGACTTTTGAGAGCGGTCCTTTGAAATTGAATCTTAAAATTTTATTTGAAATTATTATTGTTCATAAAATTGTGTACGAGGGGTGTACGTGGAAAATAGTTGATGTTGTATTTGTGAATTCTAATTTATTGATAGGGGTGCCAGCGACAGACGAGTGACAGCGACTAGCAAACTTATTGAATAATTCTTTGATTAAATTCACCCGGATTTAATTTTTGCACTCCGTTGATTCCGAGCGAGAATCGAACCCGCAGCCCCCAACACAGTAAGCGTTCTGACATGCCGCTGTGCCTCACCGAGAGAACTACACTGAGCTACGTTTGATACTTAAAACTCATTTTATGTCGTCGTTGCTTGTACCTTGAAGCTTGTTTGTACCCGAACTCGTTCAAAACAATAATTTATTAAATAGTCTTACGTATAAAACTTTAAAAGGAAAACTTGCAAAACAAAGATCTAAAATTTGACCTTCGTTGTTTATAGGATTTAATGTCCATTCGTAAGGTACCATATTATATGCATAGTGTTATCTCCAATACCTTTAACAAATGTATGTTACTGTCACTGTTACCCTGTATCATTTCACTGTTGCAAAAGCCCCCATTCCCGCCATTCTTCTCAATTCAAAGCCACCAGTTGCCAGTCCTTCTTTTAGGCATCCAGTTAGTCCCGCCACCGCATGCGCTTTCTGCCGCGAATGTACGAGTATATCATTTAAATTCAATACTTATACGAGGTGTTTTTTTCAATCGGCCAGAATGGGTCAAGTTTGAAACTACAAGCGTGATAATTATTTTTTATTGAAACGAAGAAAAAAAGCATACATAGTTCTGAAATGTTGCCCATAAAAATTAATATAGTTTTTATTATCGTTAAAACTCATGACATGGCTCCTAAAAAAAGATATTCGTATCTGTTGAAGTTCTGAGTTGCTATAATGACCGTTTTAAAAGCCACCCTGTATACTAAACCCAAACAAAGTCGCACGTAACAGCTCCTAAAAACATATGTTCGAAAATAGCAGAGCATCAAATTTTCCCTCCACAGTAATTTCACATTTTTATACCTACTTTTTTCGGGCAAGTCTCTCGTAAATATGTAGATAAAAGAACATAATATATTTCGATCTTTATGGGAATTCAGTTTTATGTATAGATACAGCGTATGTGTGTCCCTTACCATCGGTTTCCGTCCGTGCTTCGGAGGGCACGTTAAGCCGTCGGTCCCGGTTACTTTCTACGGATAGTAGTCGTTACATGAGCCATGTCAGAGGCCTTTGGCGGCTCAATATATCTGACACCAGGATTGGTCAGGTTGACCATCCACTCGATGAAGAAGAACCATCAGGTTTAGAACGGATTGCACAATAACTCTTTATTCTATTTTGTACCTAAATATGTTTAAGAAACAAAAGCTGTTTGTTCAATATATAATTTTATATTGCACGAAATAGACGAAATGTCTATTTGAAAAGAATGTTATTTAATTTTGTTTTTTTAACACATTTAGGCGCTATACAATGCTTGTGTAATTCGCCCTTGGAACTTAGATTCTAAAATAGAGTAAAAGAGAGAGAGAGAGAGAAAATAGACTAACAGCCTGTTTCTCCTCGTACAATATTGGGCAACACATTTTTTAACCAGCACATAACACGTTACCTAGACTCGGATCATATAATAAGTCAGTACCGATAAGAATAAACAGAGCGTCGAGCGATGTCCGACTAGGACATTAAGTAAAAACTAAAGTATTACCCTGTAATAGCCCACAGCTGGGCAAAGACCTCTCATCTCACTGAAGATGTCAGTACAGTGACGAGGATTAGGCGTAATCACCACACTTGCCTAATGAATGCAGGTTGGTGATCTCAACACGAACCACGATTAGGACATAAGCAAATTGAAATAAAGAACAAACCTTGGAGTACTAATTCTTTACTTCCATATTTAAAAGTAAGATATACTCGTACAGTGCCACCAACTTAACTGTTCAGGTGGGCAAAATGGGAACTACAGCCGCGTCATATTGAATCTATAGGTACTATGTTAGTTAGGCTTTATATGATTGATATTGTAGTTTCTTAAATTTTAATGATATCTATAGACTGACTTGCAAGATATGTTTTAATTACCTTTGTTTCTTGGTGAATTTCTTATATTATGTATACCAAATTCTCCACTAGCGACGCTGTCAACTGAACAGATAAGATGGTGGGACTGTACTCGTATACATATTTTTTGTTCTATTTTCGATCGAAAACTTGTAGTATAATCCAAACTATAAATAGTGTAGGATTTCAAAGATAAACTGGATCGTACGCTGATACGGATTTCGTCATTGATTATCGAGAATGCATTATCGAACACGTAACTTACTTTATTTGAAACTAACAGCACCCCGCGGTTTTACCCGCGTTATGATCATTCCCGTGGGAATTTCGGGATGAAAAATAGCCTATGTTACTCATGGATAATGTAGCTTTCGAATGGTGAAAGAATTTTTAAAAACGGTCTAGTAGTTTTTGAGCCTATTTATTACAACCAAACAAACAAAGTTTTCCTCTGTATAATATTAGTGTAGACTAACAGCACCCCGCGGTTTTACCGGCGTTATGATCATTCCCGTGGGAATTTTGGGATGATAGATAGTCTATAATCTTTCTGTTGAATGTGGCTATCCATTCCAAAAAGAATTATTTAAATCGCGTGATCAGACCGAACATACATACAAACTTTAAAAAATTACTTCTTTATAATATATTGATTACTTATCATTATCACTTAAGGTCTGTAGATAGGAAGTTATAAATAGAGTGCTACTGTACTAAAGGTTTATCTATCTTTATAGTAATTGCTTTTGATATTAGAAATAAATAAATAAACAAAATATGAGTATTTGTAAGTATTTTTATTAACACGTGTGTATACGGACACGTTTTATCAGAGGCGAAGGGGAGAATAATTAATCCAATTGACGGTCCCGGTGATTTCAATCGTCAGACCAAGTCGAAGGTCTTTAGGCGGTCTAAAAATTCCGACAGTAAGGTAGACGACTAACCTACTCAAACCGATCGCCGATCGCGGATGCTAAAAGTAGCATGTGTGGTATCGCCCTAACGCGTTCGATTCCTTTAAGCCGGCTCCTACTAGTGTGAATGAGGCCCTAGGGGTTAAGTATAAACTCCCAGGCGAAGAGTTTCACCAGATTTCTGAAATACTTTAAAGCCTTCGCTAAATCGTTTAGAACTTATTTATGAAATAACTTGAGACACAGCCATTAATCTAAGTTGTATAATAAAGAAGTTTCGTCTCACGGATGCTAACATTTCAAATTGGTTTGTAAAGTTTATTAGAATCGGTGAGGATTATGTCATTTTGATCAGAGTCGTTTATACAAATAATTTACATTCAAATAGATATACTTCACGATTAAGTTATATCTCTTTTTCTAAAAATAAGCTATGTAAAATTCTCTTGAACCTAAACATTTTCGTGTTTGTACGAGTAGTTAAACCTCCGAAACGGCTAGACCGATTTTCATGAATTTTTTTATGCATATCGGGTAGATCTGAGAATCGGACATCTATTTTTCATCCCCTTAAATGTTAAGGGTAGTCCACCCCTTAATTTTTTATGGCAAAACAACGTTTGTCGGGTCAGCTGGTAACAAGGGAGCGCTACTTCTCCAGACAAGACATACTTTTTAAAGACAAACAAGACAAAATGTTCAAAAAAACTTTTTAAAAACATTCTAGAGTTTACATTGCTCAGCTTACACAGTAAGTGCTTCACTCTTCCCTGAGTTAAACTATGGTATCAACGAGTACGTACTGCTATGCAACTAGGTAGTATGAACTAAGACTCAACTAAGTCATATTCACTGAAAATGGTCGCTGAAAACTATACTCAATTAATTCCAGGATCAAGATTGGAGAAATCGTGTTTTACTACTTTCGGTAAAGCCAGCAAAATAGTATTTAATGTACAGTCATTTATTTTTCATCATTTTAAAAGGCTAATATTTACCATTGGGGAATAAATTCTCGGTGTATTTATTGTCGCAATAACTACGGTGATATTTTCGGATAAAGTTTATTTCTGTAATAATAAATAAATCTAGTTTCAATCAAAGTATATTAATTAAAACTTTTCCGAGAAATTCTACCGATATTCTACTATTTTAAAACAACGATTTTGGTACCAAATTCCGTAAAATAATAAATTTCGTTATTTTTGTTAGTAATTAAACTGCTTTTACAAAAACGATGATTCTTAAATTGAAAAACCAAAGGAATGTCCCAAAATATAATGTGTATAAAAAAATTAAATATAATCTATACTAATATTATAAAGAGATATTTGTAAGATTATTAGTTTATTCGAGCTAATCTCGGGAATTACCATTCCGATTTGGAAAATTATTAAGCTATTGCATAGCTTCTATCGCGGGCCTTGAGCGCGGGGACCGAATCCAGAAATTCCGTAACGAAAAAACCTCACGCTCCCCACTAACGCCATCTAATGATACAAAAAATAACTATGCAATAGCTTTACCGCGGCAGTCCCCGAGTGCCACACGTCTTTTTTTTTTGTTATAGATAGCCACATTCGACGGGAAGGACATAGGCTATTATTCATCCCGAAATTCCTACGGGAACGGGCACAACACGGGTAAAACTGCGGAGCGCTATTAGTCTATTATAAGATAGATATTACGAGTATTAGTCATAGATCTCTACTATTGACTTATTTGCAATCAGTACCGATACTTGCATTGTCCTATAAATTGCATACAATATGGAGTATCTACAGCACAAGCTATTAATTTCAACTACCATTAATCTTGAGCACAATCAAGAGAGTCTTAACCAAATATTGTTGCTTTATATAAGTTAAGATTAAGTAACAAGATGTTATATATATAGTTCAAGTCTCAGGTAGTAACTATTAAGTAATCTGTGTCTCAGGTTCAAGTCATATTGGCGTATTTATGTGTGTGTATGTTTGTTAATATACAACTTATATTTGTGTTAAAAGTTTAATGAATTGGCGTTTTTGATTGGTTGAATAAATCTATCACCAACCTCGTTGTGTCCGTTCCCGAGGGTATCCCGGGATAAAATAACCTTTCTTTTCAATCTTCTTCTACTTCATCGAGTGGATGGCCAACCTGACCAATCCTGGTGTCAGAGTTATTGAACCGCCAAAGGCCTCTGACATGGCTCAAGTAACGACTGCTATCCGTAGAAAGTAACCGGGACCGACGGCTTAACGTGCCCTCCGAAGCACGGAATCATCTTACTTTTCGAGCAATCAGGTGATTCAGCCTGCAATGCCCTAACCAAACTGAGGAAAGTCTCACAAAGTGATTTTTGTGAGATATCTCAACCGGGAATCGAACCTGTCTATTACAAAAAATAATTCCAATCAGACTGGTAGTTCTCGAGATAAGATCTAAAATACAACAAAATTACAAATACCTGTTTATAGTATATCAAGCAGCGCTTCACGGTTTTACCTGCGTTGTGCCCATTCCTATAAGAATTTCAGGATGAAAATAGCCTATAACCTTCCCGTTGAATGTGGATATCTATTACAAACAAATATATTCAAATTGGATTGGCAATTCCAGATATAAGCTCGAACATACAAACAAACTTACAAAACCTCTTTATAATATTAGTATAGATGAAAAAAAGGAAGGAGACATCGTCATCATCCATATTTGTTCAAAAACGGCTTCATAGGCTTTATTAGTCAAACAAATATCCTAACAAAATTAATGAAAGCGACTAATTTGTAGGTGCTATGTTAAAGTAAATTACTTTAAAGTTTACGTAGGCACCTCAAACCTTAAGTTACGTACTTCAAACCGTAACTTTAAGTTAGGTATGCCAAGTTATCTTGTCTTTAGGGTCAAACAGTTTGTGGTCCGTAAAACTTAAGGCAAACTTTCGCGTTTATAGCCCATGACTATGATACGGACTCTAAGTTATAAGTAAACAAAGTCTTAAGTTGGTTTAGCCTTGATGTTCAGTCGAGTTTTATTAGTAGCGCAGTTTGAGCGATGCAACAGGAATTTTAAAATGCTCATGGTTACTTGGGCATACTAGTGGCATTTTAGCGTTAAAACTCATCGCGATTGTAAAACAATGTGCAAATTGGCCTCTACTTGGATAGGTGGCCGATATTGGCGTTACTTTATGATATAGTCCAACGCTCATAGTTACAGCACTAGTGGCATTTTAGCGCTCGTGGCGTAGTTTTACTAAGCGTTAAAACTCATCGCCATTGTAATGTACAGCTTGGCCTCTACTTGGATAGGTGGCCGATAGTGGCATATCTCCATGCTAGAGGCCTTAAAGTGGTCTCAAAACAGATGGGTTGTCTTAGCTACTAAGTTTAGATATACTTGAACATACTTATAAGCACTTTCGCGCTTCGAAGGGCATTGTAATCGGATGCTGGTCAAGCTTGTTGAAGGAGCTCAGGCGATCTAAATATTCAAACTAGCGACACGATTTGAATTTCAATTTGGAGAGCCTGATAGTACTATGGTCAAGACTGTCTTAGACAGTCTTCAGCTGGTCAGACAAAGGATTTTGTTGTGGAAGTTCTTTGAAGACATCTCTCTCTCGCTCTCTCTTACCAATATTTATGAAGAAAAGCGTGCTTTTTAGCCCTTCTTTTATTAAAACACTACCACCGCTGCGTGGGTTTATTCGCGTTGACCCGTTCCTGTGGGAATTTCGGGTTGAAAAAAGCCTATCTTCTGGTTTCTTAAGTTAAAAGAATACTTGAATAAAACGAATAGTTGAAAGTATAGTCTGCAATGATTGGTTACTTTAATAAGATTTATAGAGATTTATGCTCAATAAAGTTCTATATTGATTATTATGATATAAATATTCCACTAAGATATTTAACTAATTGAAACATCCAAAAGTAAATTAATATAATAATAAAAGCCAGTTTAATTATCTGAATATTAGAATATTAATATTAAAACAGAGTCTCGTGAAGTGTTTCAATAAAAGCAACTCAAATTGGATTTTGTATAAGCATGTTATGTCAAGTTGGGCTATAGAATTGGCGAATTGAATAATTTTATAGTATTCAACCACGGGCACGTTAAATTGTCGGCTCCGTTGGTTCAATCGTTAGACCATGTGAGGTTGTCTTAAGAGGGCCCTTCCCGGGCCGTCTATCTCCAACGCGAACATTATTGAAAAGCTTGTTGTTTCAACTAGCGCAATGTCAGAAAAAGAGGCACTGCGAAAAGAGAGAGAAAGCGTCTGAGCGCTCGTTTGGCATTCGATAACTTTCGTCGCTCACTCGGGGCGGACGGCCGTTGACGATACGTACGATGAGATTCATGATAATATCACAGTATAGTAATACCAGTAATGTAACTCGGCTCTGTTCTTCAGTTAGATACCTACACACGCGCTGAACGCACAGATGCGATAGGGCTGCCCGCCTAGACTATTTTAATTGCATCTTGATATTTTTTTACACCTACTTGATATTTTCTTCTAGTTTTTGATTGTGAGTATTTTTTATCAAATAAAATTAATTTTAAATGAAACATTAAGTGTATAATAAATATGCATGCTGTTTTTTTCATAAGTAGATTTAATTATTCCCGGTAATTTATAAAATTTTATCTCTGAATGAGTTAATGAACAACTCAAACAACCAAAAACAGCACAATATAATCGATTAATGCAAAAAACGCTGCTTCAAAAATCATATATAAATTCAAATTCAAATTTATTAATTTAATACCTACTGGAAACTAATTTAAACTGTGATATGGTCTAGTACACGCGCCTCACTACCTCGCTACTACCGATACTCGCTACTCGCTTCACGCACATTGCTATTATTCTAATATTATAAAGATGTAAAGTTTGTAACTTTGTTTGTATAGTTGTTTGTTTGTTTGAATTCTTTCACCTATTGGTAAAGTACTCGTACACTTTAGGTACGGACATAGGCGAGGTATTTTTTTTTTAAAAAGGGATCCGTATTCAAATTGGAATAATGTTACCCAAAAGGTATGAAAAACATGCCCACAAAAATTGGTTATTGGTGTGCGCTGCTAAATCTATTGATGATATATAAAAACATTGTTCGACATAATCAAAGTACTCATTATTACGTACAAATAAGTTCGAGAGAACATACGTGTGGGATATTATGGAAATAGGTATACAAAAATCAATGCCACTTTTCGTTGTAATTTTATAACTCGTGAACGGGCTGACCTATCCAAACTAAATATTTAGGCTTTGTTCGGACTATTAAGTAGATGGTTTATGTGAAGTTTGCAGAAAATCGGTCGAGTGGTTCTTAAATTTCCCCGGGAACGGGCACAACGCGGGTAAAACCGCGGGGCGCAGCTAGTAAATATATCGTAGGCACAATACAATAATACAAAGAACGAAGAACGTTATATACAAAGCGAGCGAGCGACCGAACTAGCGAGCTAGCGAGCGAGTGCGCCATTCATAGATAGACTCGTCCCCCGCATACCTCTTTCCGTCACTTGTCAACCAGCAAGAGAGACCGCGATAACGTTGAACAAAATATAGTGTGCGGAATCTTCATAAAACATGTTCCAGGATATACGTGTTTATTAATAAACCTTGCATGTTTGTAAAATAAATGATTGTTATTTAAAATCTCCATTATATTTACGATGTTTCTATCATAATATTTTCTTTAATTTTACAATTTATAAGTACAATATGACCGCCCAAAGTTCAGGTAAAATTTGTGCAAAAAAGCCGGTTTTCGGAGGCTTATACTGAATTTGTTTCTAAATATTTTGATTTTCTTTTATGATAGAAACCTAGATATAGTGCATAAGATACTTATTAGCTAAAAAATTTCAAAGAAAGATCTATAACAACGCCGTAATCACGTAACAGCGTTTGTATGAAAAGTAAGACGGGTTGGCCGCTCTTAAAACTCCGACACCAGGGTTTGCTTATTAGAATATTACCCTCGATGTATGTTTGTTACTCTTTCACGTAAAACTACTGGATGGATTTGGATGAAACTTAACAGTAATATAGGTTGTACATTAGAATAACACATGGGATACTTTTATCCCGAAATTCTCGCGGAAACGATACAATTTGGGTAACACCGCAGGGCGGCTAGTGTGTATATATATGTTCATATGTTTGTAGAAATAAATGGTTTATATGGAGAGCATTCCCAATAGTTATTATATTTAAGACTAGCAGCGCCCCGCGGTTTTACCCGCGTTGTGTCCATTCCTGTGGGAATTTCGGGATGAAAAATAGCCTATGTTACTCGTGGATATTGTAGCTTTCGAATGGTGAAAGAATTTTTAAAAACGGTCCAGTAGTTTTTGAGAAAAACAAACAAACAAAGTTTTCCTCTTTATAATATTAGTATAGAAAAAACGCTCTTTTCATGGGCTTGCGTAACATCGTACTCGGTTCACATATTAGCCATGTTTGTCCTCGACAGCAATCTACATTTTCAGTCCTTTTATTATCCTTTACGCAAAGATTCCTTCGATTCACGAAACGAATTTAACATTTTCAACTCACACTTTGATTTTGCTTCTGAAAAACAATTTCTTTGAACTTCTTTCTCTTTATTTTTAATCATGGCTCTGAAGAACGAAATTTTATGACTTCTGATGTTTTGTTTGGTTTGAGCAAGTTATCTGTGGGCTGGCGAGGTCAATAGAAAGTGTTACACAATTTGCCTTGTAGCTAGTGTAGTTGGTCAGTAGTATAGTTGCTCAATGTCAAAGCATTTTATTATTATTTGTTCAAACGGGAACTTACGTACGAAGGAGGTTACTACGTCTCTCCCCGCATTGTGCTAGTGCGGGGAGAGCCGCCCTCGCGAGCGCTTCACCCACCTCCTGATGATGGTCACCGGACGTGACCGAAACGTGTTGAGGGACAACTCAACAGTAACCTCCGCGTACGTAAGTTCCCGTTTGAACAAATAATAATGACATTAACGTACGTTTCAATTATATTAATTGAACATCTTATTATTCTTCTTCATCGAGTGGATGGTCAACCTGACCAATCCTGATGTCAGAGTTATTGAGCCGCCAAAGGCCTCTGACATGGCTCATGTAACGACTACTATCCGTAGAACGTAACCGGGACCGACGGCTTAACGTGCCCTCCGAAGCACGGAATCATCTTACTTTTCGGGCAATCAGGTGATTCAGCCTGCAATGCCCTAACCAAACTGAGGACAGTCTCACAAAGTGATTTTTGTGAGATATCCCCACCGGGAATCGAACCCGGAACCTCCGGATCGTGAGCCGAGCGCTCAAACCACTAGACCACGGAGGCTGTTAATCTTATTATTATTTGTTTTTTATTGTGTCCCACTGTTGGGCAAAGGTTTAAAAACAACAAATCCAACTGACATTTCCAGAAATGTTTATGTATTTGTTATATTTCGAAAAACGTGTTTCATATTTAATGTTTTGAATATTAACACGTTCATATTATTACTGTTTGTAAACTATAGACGTTCATCGGTATCTCTGTACTAGAGAAACTTTAAACGGATTGATTACATATACCTAGCTCTGAAGTCTTAAAACCAATCCGTCTGAAAACTATATAGAAAAGTCATTTCGAACATATTTCTATATATTATATGTTTAGCACGGTGTTATATATTTTGTGTTCGCACTTTTGAACGAAGAAATTAACTCTTTTTGCAATTAACTTTTGTATTGTATTAAAAAGTATAGTAGACATAATTTTTGGCCCAAATTAAGCAAAATCCATTGGAATTATTCACCGCACAGTGCTTCCGTGGATTAGAATCTGCATAGTGCAGTAATCTAACTTAGTATTCATACTGTATCCGGAGCGAAGCTGAAATTATGCTAAGTACCAGGATGTTGTTGAAGAAATTTAATAACAATTATTTTAATCTATTTCCTACGTTTCTGTATTTAAGTAATATTGCTTTCGTAATCTTTATGAGTGCAATTCAGCTGAAGAGTTGGTTTGAAAGCGCTAATTTATCATTTGACTAGTCGGATTTAAATACTGAAGATAAATACTAAATTAATACATAAACTATTATTAACACCATTTCTCAGTATTTTCGAATAGATACTTGTAAAATTTTATTTTGAAAATAAATATGTAATATATAAAATTCTCGTGTCACGGGGTTCGTAATTGAACTCCTCTGAAAGGGCTCGACCGATTTTCATGAAATTTTGTGTACTTATCGGGTAGGCCTGAGAATCGGATAACATCTATTTTTCATCCCGAAATTCCCGCGGGAAAGGGTACAAAGCGGGTGAAACCGCGGGGCGCACCTATTTTTTTTATAATAATATTTTATTATTTTCAGTTAAAAAGCGTATATTAATAAGGCGATATTGATAAATGCGAAAGTTTGTGAGGATGGATGTTGTGTATGTTTGTTACTCTTTCTCGAAAAATTACTGGACGAATTTGAATGTTTACAGCAATATAAAATAGGCCGCATCAGAATAACACATGGGATACATTTTATCCCGAAATTCCCGCGGGAACGGGTACAACGCGGGTAACACCGCAGGGAACTGCTAGTAATACTTAAAGTCCAAAAACAGAACAAAGAAGTCCAAATAGGTAGTAATTTTAGATTCATTAAAATGATGGAACGTGTTAAGTTTACCGTAAATTCGTTGGTTTGCCAAAAATATTTTCTCACTAGACTTGACTTCATTATGGCACAAAGTTCTAAAGACTTCATTATTTCAGAGCTCTATGCAATTTATATGAATAAAATATTCTAGTGTACTAAGTACTGCATCAAAAGTAGCGGTAACTTGCCTTTTCGTGGAAGCTACAACAATTTTACTAGCTCTTGCATATTTTATTTCAAAAACCGTCCACTAAATCACTTTAACGACCCCTTAAGCCATAGTGCATGAAATAGTTTCCTTTCCCAGAAAATAGAATCTTCTTTGTCAAACAAAATGGTACCTTAGATATTGTCTATGACAAAAAGCAACTTCTCTATGCAAATGTCAACAAAAATCAATTATGATGTAATATTTTTTTTGAAATTCAGTTACACTTTTTTAGTTCATGTTGATTGGTATTTTCTTCGGATATTAAAGTTGTAATATGATAAAAGTTTTGAAAGATATAAAATTTGATCTTTGTGCGGAGGGTGAAACGTAAAATTTTATTGTTATGAATGTTATGGGGCAATATGATAAAGCTGATAATACTCATGTTGGTAATATATTGCGAAGTTTTATGTGCGATCTGTGAGTATTCAAATCTTCTTTACGTGTCACTGGCACTAAATTGAACCAGCCCAGAACTTGTCCAGGGTGACTGCATCATCTGTAGCCCTGTTAAGGTTGGACGTAGTACATCTAAAGGCCCCTCTACACGTCTACAGATACGTCCGCAGACGCTGGCAGATGCATCCGCAGATGGATCTCCTCGAGTCGTCCACACGTCTGTTGCTTGATCAGTATAAGTTCATTCTCGACAGAGACACAACGTTTAAATATGGATATTGAGATCATAGCTGCCGCAGCTATTTATTTATTTAGTACTTTTAACTACTACGTACCTAAATGTGCATCGCAATAGAGTTATTAAAAATAAATGGAAAAGATTATTAAAATTATAATAATAGTTTAGGTACCTACAACATTTTTATTTTTGTGGTATTTATTTTTAGGGTTCCATAAACAGTTTTCAGCTTGATATAGCTCAATGAACTTAAAAGTTTCCTCAGTGCTCATATTGTTAGCCATTTCATAAGTTTTCACGAATGCTGCGCAAAGTAAATTAAAGCACAAGTACGCGTGCACATTCAATCGCAACTCCGAGCAAACTGATGCGTCGGCAGACGTGTGGACAGGACGCCGGACGTTCGCGCCAAAACCCTTTGATCCGTGCCACAAAAACCGACAACAAACGGATAAGTGGCAGACGCATCTGCGGACGTTAAATACCTACAACAGACGCGCAAATTACCCCGTCTACACGTCGGCGGACGCATCGGCAGATGACGTCTGCAGATGCGTCCGCCGACGTGTAGAGGGGCCTTTACAAGGCATAGAGAGCAGGTCAGCAAATGCGCCATCCATTGGGATGGTTCTTCACAGTGTTCAAATATAGAATTACCATCTGCACTCAATTTTTTTTAACGCGAGTTAAAGTGTGGACTAATGTGGTTGATTTTCCAGAGGATGATAGCTCTTGAAAAGGAAAAAGGTTTAATGACTTCATTCCATTCTTAACTCTTCAATTAACCCTTTTCCTCAATGGAAGATGTTATGTTTGTTTGAAAATAAGTTTTGATAGTTTGAATTCGTTTTTCATTAAATAGTTTAACTCTCGTAAGAAAATACACAAAGACATGTAACTTTTATACTTACAAACATACAGTCGTCGCTCTTTATGTCGTAAAAAATATCAATACTAATATTAAAAAGCTGCAGAGGTTGTTTGTTTGTTTGAACGTGTTAATCTCAGAAACTACGGGTCCGATTTGAAAAATATTTTTTGTAATGGGTAGCCATATTCAACGGGAAGGTTATAGGCTATTTTTCATCCCGGAATTCTTACGGAATCGGGCACAACGTGGGTAAAACCGCGGGACGCTGCTATGTTCTATAAGAGCATAGGAAGGGACTCTTAACAAAGTGACTGTACAACGTGGTAATTACGTAATTAATGTACATTGAGGAACGTAATTAATGCTCCTCAATGTACATTGAGGAACATAAATTTTTACTGTACTAGTTACTACCTTGTATAAAGACTTTTGTACTAATATATTGTGGCCTTTGGCGGCTCATTAACTCTGACATCAGGATTGGTCAGGTTGACCATCCACTCGATGAAGAAGAAGAAGACTAATATATTCTAACTCTTTGCGTAAAAAAACCTATACATCTAAAAGGACAAACCTAACTGAATCACGTGACTTAATAAACAACTGCAACCAGAAACTTTAAATTGGATGCAGGAGTTCCTTTAATGATGCGAGTGAGCACTAAGAAATTCATTTTTTTCGTCGTAATCATTTTTTTCGTCGTAATCAGTACTAGAGAGCGGACGTGTGTAGCGCCGTGCTTGAAAGTTATATTTTGTTTTAAATTATTTGAATTGTGAATTTCTCGGACCCTCCTGTTTACTCTTGGGGACTTGACCATCGACCTCGGCGGCCATCTTGAATAGTGTCGGACCTCTCTCTCAACTGTTCGGGACTCTGGCGATCTTGTGCGAGGTGTTCCGGAGGCCTGCTGCGTGTCTGGTGATCTTACGAAGAAATAAACGAGACAAGGCAGCTGGGATTTGAACCAGGTATTGCGTGGTCGGCGGCCGACCGTTGGATCCACTCGGCCAAATTGGCAGTGACGTTCGCGTTCGAATTTATTGTACTGCTTACCCGAACGGTACTATGAAGTGCATTGCTTGTTTAAGTACGATCAAAGATGATCATGCATTACAATGTTCGAGCTGCCGTGCTACCTATCACTATGAGTGTTGTGGCTTATCTCACAAAATGTATGAGGAGAACTACATAACTAAGCGCTTGCCCTGGCACTGTCATAGTTGCTGCAATGTTACAACACGTATAAAGAACGATAATACGCCAGTACGTAAAAGTCAATTTAACCCCAACGCAACTGTAGAGCAGCCTCTCTCTGAAGTCTCAAGCAATCTTGAGATGTCTTTCGTGCAGGAATGCTCCTCATCGCCTGGTGCGAGCCAGACTGTAAGCCAGACCCGCAGTCACAGTGTAGATCCAGACATGAGTGTTACCATTGGATTAAATAAGCTAGAGGAACTCCTGGACAAGAAATTTTACTCAATGAAATTATCTATTATGGACGACATGAACAGTTTATTTAAGAAGGAAATTAACTTAGCCATTTCGAGAATTGAAACTGAGTTTACGAATACTACAGACTTTTTGAAAGGCGAGCAAGATGATTTGAAGTCCTCATTAAAGGCTGCTGATGAACGCATTAAAGCTTTAGAAAGTGATAGGAACAATCTTCGATCTGAGATCTCAAACTTGAATAGGAAAGTCTCCACCATGGAAGGTTTGTCCCGCAGCCGCAACTTAGAACTACAAAACATACCGGAGAAACGCGGTGAAAATATTCATAGCCTGGTCTCGAAGTTACTCGAAGTTATAAACCAACCGAATATAGAGCTCTTATCAGTACGTAGGGTTGCTAAAATAAATCCGGAGTCTAAACGTCCCCGCAACATCCTAGTAACCCTTAAATCCGAACGGACTCGCGATGAAATACTATCAGCTGTTCGCCGCTTCAATAAAAAATCTGCAAGCCCCTTGTCGTCTTCGCATCTGGGAATTGACAATGAGTCTTCACTGATATATGCTGCTGAACATCTCTCGCCAGAGGCGAAAGAGGTACATGCTGCTGCACGTCTTTTCAAAAGGAAGAACTCCTATCAGTACCTATGGATTCGAAATGGACGCATATACTTAAGAAAAAATGATAACTCTTCTGCTGTTCATGTAAAAGATATTAGCACGCTAAACAAGTTGGGCCAAATTTAGTAATTAATTTTTGTTTAGTATTATTTGTAATTTAAAATCCATTTGCCATACTCCTTATTATTTTTGTTTCTCGATGTTATTGATTTACTACCAAAATGTTAATCGATATAGAAGTAAGGTATGTGAATTGTATTTAAGTTTTTTGAAGTTTAATTATGATATAATCTGTCTCACCGAAACAAATTTCAATGAGAGTGTATACGACTCAGAGATAGTTGATGATAGATATAATGTATTCCGAAGAGATAGAAATAGCGCTTATTCTACTAAGATTGATGGAGGCGGGGTCTTGATAGCTGTTAAAAAACAATATAGCGTTGTAAGGAGGTATTCCTGGCAAAGTAGATTCGAAGATATATGGATTAGCATATTACCGCCTAACAATTACTCTGGTTTAAGCATTAATCTATGCGTCTGTTATCTTCCCCCCGACATGGACATACACCTCATTAATGAATTTTATGATAACACTTATAAGACGATCTTAGGCTATGATCCAAATGATCAAACAGTGCTAATTGGCGATTTTAATACACGTCGACTCACTTGGACTAGTACTCCTGACAGCTGCATAAGTCCGTCTGATTCGACAGACCCCAAAGCCAAAAGTTTTGTTGAGTTTATGTCCCTTTGTAACTTAAAGCAATTTAACAACCAACGTAATATCAATGACCGATTACTCGATCTAGTTATTTCTGGTTCTAAATGCATCAAAGTTAATGATACTGATCCTGTTGTACGTATAGATTCTCATCATCCGCCTTTATCCATCGAATTAACCACTTCTGACACCTACGCTAATTTGAAAAAATGCCACACCAAAACTTTGAACTATCATAAGGCCAATTTTGCTAACATAAAATCAGCATTAGCTAAGATTGACTGGGAAGGTTTGCTCCTTGGGAATGACGTTGATACTATGCTTGATATATTCTATAGGACTTTAAATAATATTATCTGTGAGCATACGCCACTGTCTTTGAAAAAGTCCTGTGATTATCCCTTCTGGTTCTCGCGTGCTCTTATCCGATGTATTAAAGAGAAGATTAAGTATCACAAAAAGCACAAGATGTATCTAAATCCCCGTGACTACGATACTTACGGTATACTAAGGGCCAGAGTTAAGAACCTTTTGGATTATTGTTATGATTCATTTATTTCTACCACCGAACGGGCACTCCCTGGCAATGTTAATGTATTTTGGTCCTTTGTAAAAAACAAGAAACGGTCTCAGTCCATCCCTCAGACAATGCAATTTGCTAATAAATCAAGTTCCGATGGGCATGGTATCTGCGAACTTTTCTCGGAATACTTTGCCTCGGTGTATGAAGCCAAATCGTCCGAGTGTCAATCGTCGAATAGTGACCCATATACTAGTTCAAATACTCTGTCGCAAATCACTCTCAATTACAAAGAAGTATTACTTAAAATGTGCCAATTGGACAGTAGTAAAGGTAGTGGACCTGATGGGATTCCGCCTATAGTTATAAAAACATGTGCTAAAGAATTAACTCCTCCTCTCTTAATAATATTTAACAAATCTTTAAGTTCAGGTATATTCCCTTTGTTATGGAAATCTGCTTTTATAATACCTATTTTTAAAACAGGTGATCCCTCCCGTTGCGAAAACTATAGACCCATCAGTATTCTCTCATGTTTAGCCAAAGTCTTTGAGGCAGTGGTCTATGAACATATTTATTTCCATATTAAATCTCTTATCTCCGTCTGTCAACATGGATTTTTCCGTGGTAGAAGTACTATTAGCAACCTACTTGTATTTAAAAACCACTTATGTAATAGCTTTGCAAGGAGTGGCCAAATTGATGCTATATACACTGATTTTCTGAAAGCATTCGATAAGGTAAACCATTCGATTTTAATTAAAAAACTTGCAAAATATGGTATTCATGGAAATCTCTTAAGGTGGATCAAATCGTATCTAGAAAATCGTAGCCAACTTGTTGCTTTAAAGGGTTACACATCTAAATCAATCAGTATTACTTCTGGCGTGCCGCAGGGCTCTCATTTAGGTCCTCTTTTTTTCATTATTTTTATAGACGACCTCATTAAACATATATCTAGTCCCTGTCTTTTGTATGCCGATGATCTCAAAATATTTAGGCATATCAGGAATCGACAGGATTGTGAAGATTTGCAAGTAGACCTCAACAGCATAGTAGATTGGTGTAATGTTAATAAAATGTATTTGAATATTAAGAAATGTTACGTCATATCATTCACTAAAAAACTTAACAAAATTACTTATAATTACTCAATTAGTGACCAAAACCTGGAACGTAAAAATGTTATCAAAGACTTAGGTATTTTGTTTGATTCTCAACTTAGTTTTAGACAGCATTATGATTATATATCTAACCGTAGCTGTCAACTACTAGGCTTCGTTACTAGAAACACCAGGCATTTTAAAAAACCAAATACATTCCTTACATTATTCTACAGCTTAGTCAGGAGTATCCTTGAGTATGGGTCCGTTATTTGGTCGCCATGTTATGCTGTTCATAACCTCACCATAGAAAGGGTTCAGAAAAGGTGCCTTAAGATTATGACATACAAGTTTCATTATGGTCGTAAACTTGCATCTTATACTGATCGCTTAAAAATGTTCAACGTGACACCCCTTGAAGTAAGACGCAAACGTCAGGACTTATTTTACTTACACAAAATTATTCATGCCAGACTTGATACTCCACCTTTGCTTGAATCTTTGAACTTAAACACTTATTACCGTTTCCGCCTGAATAAACCATTTCAGCTAAACGTTTATCGAAACAATACCTCTTACTACAATCCTATAGTTCGAATGTGCAGGCTCTATAATGAATTGAGCGCCGGGGATACTTCCTCTAACGAATTTTCACTTGATGTTTACTCATCTTACGCCGTGTTTAGGCGGCAAGTTCAAAACTTGATTAAATAAATGTCAAACCACTATTAAAATTACCTCTTTCTCTAAAGTATTGATTTTTACCCTAGTTTGCTATCAAGTAACAGCCATCCATCGCTTACGTCAGCTGTTAATATTTCAATCTTCGATAGATTCTCTGTCTATGTTATACATACTTCCCTTACTGATTATTCTCTCCTTTAATTTCAAATTGTTATTTCTTTAATTAATTAAACACCTCTGTTACTCTTTCCGATCTTAAAGCATGCAGTGTGTACACGTTTAAGAATTACAGTCCAGAATGTAAACCTAGTATAAGTATCCATAGTATGTGAACGATTGTAATTTGTTGTGTCACCTAATAAATAAAATAAAATAAAATAAAATAAAATGAAATGATTTTGCGGAACTCTACCCCTACCTGGGGGTGGCCCTTTCACCCGAAGTGAAGCGAGGGTGGCCGCTAGAGTATCATAAGATTTCGTAGTGCAAGGCAAAGGCATTTCATTTATTGAACCATAAAACAAACAAAGAGTTTGTTTATGCAAAAAAAATATTTAGAAAGCTTTATAATTTCTTCGAAGGCAATTAAGCGAATCAAGTAATAACTACTCTTTATTTAAGCCATTTAAGTTTAAAAATGTTAATTTAGTATAAAAATTTAAAAACTATGTATTTTGAACTGATAATTAATCTAAAAAAAATATGAAACATGAATACTTAACTTTTAAGCTTGAAGTCTTTTCAAACTAAGTTTGGGTTAAAAAATAATGTTAAAAAATAATTATTCAAATCGAATTGGTAGTAGCGTTAACACAAACAAAACAAAACGGTTAGATTAAAATAATCTAATAGGATCAGTAACAGAAACTCTAAATTAACGGCTCCTTCACATTAGCCGTTTTCAGACGTCCTGTCACGTTTTGTATGAAAAACAAAAAAAACATCCAAGCGCGCGGGCAACTGAGCGCTACTACGTCCCGTAGCCGTAGAACTAAAAGCCGCCGTATGCTTAAATTGAAATAGGCCTATTAGGCTGTACTTTATTTGCATTTCAATATCACATTGAAGATATCTCTCTCTGCCGAAAATGAGGCGTAATCATCACGCTCGCTTACTGCGGGTTGGTGATCTGAGACTCCCTTTACTCTTGGAATGCCGTCATTATTTTCTGATAGTCATCAGCCGCCATACATTGAAGAATGAACGCACGAGGCGTGTTCATAGTACGGCGTTAAGTATTTATATGACCACGCGAGGCGTGTTCGGTATTAAACGAGTTAAACAATCTATTTTAATTTGTCCTTTTCAAGATCTCTACGACGATGATGATACAACAGTTAAACCAAAGTTTGGAATGAACGAAGATCTTGAATTTGAACCTGCCGTACCAAAACGGATGAAAGAAAAAGAAACACCACCTACCAAAAACTTGAGTTGCGATGACTTTCACAGTTACGCTGATAACTGTACGATGCAAGCTGCAATGATATACAACTCGTCACAGAAATCACCGCCGATGCCGGCTAAGATTTTGGACTGGTGTAGGTTAGTGAGAAGTAGATAGAAATAATCTCTATATATAAAAATCAATGCCACTTTTCGTTGTAATTTTATAACTCAAGAACGGGCTCACCTATCCAAACCAAATGTTTAGGCTTTGTTCGGACAATTTAGTAGATGGCTTATGTGAAGTTTGCACAAAATCGATCGCAAAAACGCGGGTGAAACCGTGGGGCGCAGCTAGTATAATATATAACATAATATACCCGGACAAATTCACAGACGGTTAATTAAACCCAAAGTAAGCTCTTAGCTTGTATTATGGAATCTAACTCACTGACTACATATACATATACAAATACTTTATAAGAATATATAATTGACACCCAGACGTCGTCTCCAACAACTATGTCATCACATATTGTTGACTCCGTTGAATCGAATCCACAACTCGCGATATAGTAAGCGCTCTCACTGCCACTGTGCCAACGGGCTTGTCATAGATAAAAGAAGCAATCTTAGGTTTGAGCGTAACTTATTTTGAATTGAAGTTACATCTACGGATACACTTCGCTGGCTCCTTTGAACCAGGACCGTGGTCACAAAAGACTTTTCGTGGTCATCGTGGCCTTTTGTGACCACGGTTGATGTCAAGAAGCCGACAAGTCAGATAAAAATGTAAAATAAAAACTGAGTGGATCTGTAAACGTAGTCTCAATTCGAACTTGATTTAACGATTATTGAGAAGGGTATTTTTCAAATGTCATTAGAGAGTTTCTACTGGGGAATTGAGCGGAGCCGAGTTCAACTGAGTAATCGTGTATTGACCCTTATGTATTGAAGAGGTTTGGAACTTTAGAATACAATGCAATGACGTTGTTCAATTCGGCTCCGCTGAGCTGCACCCCTTATTCGAAAATCGAATTTGAATAAACGAATTGGGTTTTTTTTAAGCTATTGCATAGCTTCTATCGCGGGCCTTGAGCGCGGGGACCGAATCCAGAAATTCCGTAATGAAAAAACCTCACGCTCCCCACTAACGCCATCTAGTGATACAAAAAATAACTATGCAATAGCTTTACCGCGGCAGTCCCCGAGTGCCACACGTCTTTTTTCGAGTAGGAAGTTTATAAAACAAGTAATTACTTACTTATTATTTCCGGGTTTAGTATCAGTTTGTTAGATTCCATAATTTGAGTACTAAAACTTAAAGCTTAGTTTGGGCTAATTAACCGTGTGTCAATTTTGCCGACTGTCTTTATATTTATATTTTTAATACGAAGCAAAATCGCAATTACTCCTAAACTAAAGATGTTAGAGTTTGGAAATAAAAAGGAATTTGTAGACAATTTCAATAGCTTTATTTTAATCTATCGTTTGTTATACCTGGAATTTATTACTCAACAAAAAATCATTTAAACAAAAGTCTTGCTAATTAACATATAGCTTTCTTCATACAATGTTTTTAAGTTTAACTGACCGATAATTTACTTAACAGGGCGATTCGTCATCTAACAAATTGTGCTATAGACTGGAACAGTGAGTGTAAAGATGTCACCGACACACACTTCAACGAAGAGAGCATAAAGGGTCATATGCACGTTGTGAACAACGTCTGTGACGACGAGTGGTACCTGTCACGTGAGTGGAACAAATAAAGATGTGTACAGACGGAGCGATAGGTAATGGGCTAAATTGCTCGCGCAACAAATTGCAGAGCAGCAAGCAATACTGAACCGACCGGTCATAAGATTTGGATACATTTTCGTGCGAGATTCGAATACAGCTAAGTTTAGATAAACGAATGCTAAGAATGAATAGAAGAACGTTAAGTTTATATGGGGCAAGAGATTTAGGTTGCAGCAAGCATGGTGGTTCTTTAGTAATTCATCCATTTTTTTTCTCTGCGACTAGGACTGGTCTTATAGTAGTTCCTGGGAAATCTCTAAAGATCTTGTAACTCTATTTTCTTATAATATGAATGTAAAAAAGTCTTACCGAATTAATTTATTTCCTTACTAGCAGCGCATTACCCGTATTGTTCCCGTTCCCGTAGCAATTTCAGGATGAAAAGTAGCCTATAACCTTCCCGTTGAATGTGGCTATCCATTACAAAAAATATTTTTCAAATCGGACCAGTAGTTCCTGGGATTAGCGCGTTCAAACAAGCAAACAAACAAACTCTGCAGCTTTATAATATTAGTATAGATTTTATTGCTCTTTATTTCGGATGCAATTTATATAGTCAATATTTTAACGAAGAAGTCTTAACATTAACTATTGGAAGTATTATTTTAAATTATTAAAATATTTCGCTCCTCCGACAAAATTGCTGGGCGTATCGTCCTCAAAATCGCTCCTAACTCGCTCCGTCTAAACAACCCTTTATCGCAACAAAGAATATTTTCCAAACGGCGAAACGTTTTCAAAAAAACACACACAAATAGTAGAAGAGTGAGAATATAACGCCAGTGTTCATTATGAATATGTGTTTATACGTTTCTCTGCTGAAAATGTGAAATGAATTTCGTTGGCGTACCTTTTTTGGGTAACGTAATATTTTTCACGGATAACTGACGTCTGGTCGTAGCGATAGTGATATGTTATTATTATAAAGGACTAGTTTCCGTGATTTCTAGCGGTTTTACTCTACAAATAGGTGATCATGTTTAATAGATGGGGTAAATAATTAAATTACCGTGTATGGCTTCACATTATACCTGCCTTAACACATTTACCAAAGAACGAAAGTGTATGAACGTGTGTTTTTATCAATTAAATCGATTGATGAATTTTGAAAATAATAGATTAAGACTTGGAGGCTAACATGGCGTTTCTCCTGAGATTAAACTAGCGGGTATAGCTAGTATTTAATTGTTTTTTTATCCTATCCTACTATATAATAAATGCGAAAGTTTGTGAGGATGTATGTATATTTGTTACTCTTTCACGAAAAATCTACTTCACGAATTTAGATGAAACTTTACAGTAATATAGGTTATACATCAGAATAATACATGGGAAACATTTCAT
This sequence comes from Cyclophora punctaria, assembly GCA_951394245.1. Taxonomy (NCBI): domain Eukaryota; kingdom Metazoa; phylum Arthropoda; class Insecta; order Lepidoptera; family Geometridae; genus Cyclophora; species Cyclophora punctaria. Next base: position 2,561,832 of record OX596191.1, on the reverse strand, counting down.
CCCAAAATTCACACGGTAAAGGGTGCACCGCGGAAAAAACCGCGGGGCGCAGCTAGTTTATCAAATTATTGTGATTGTTCCTTAATTTTCGTCTTTTCATCATTTTAAAACACACAAAAAACTAACGTTTTCGCGTTGGTAACAAACAGTTAATACAATTTTCATACGTTCATTCGCTTTTCAGGCTATGATGAATTACCTATGTGCCTGGACAGAGTGGCAAATGCGTGGGAAAATTGCTACGTCACGTTTAAAAAGGCAGTTGATCTCATGAAGAACTCATCCCAGGAGTGGACGCACTACGAAACACATTTTCATTTATGTTGGTAAGTATATTTTATACTATCTCTTTTACTGCGCGTGGCTCGATCCTGAGGTTCTGGGTTCGATTCCCCGCAAAATCTCTTTGTGAGACTGCCCTCAGTTTAGTTAGGGCATTGCAGGCCGTATCACCTGATTTCCCGAAAAGTAAGATGATTCCGTACTTCGGAGGGCACTTTCAGCCGTTCGGTCTCGGTTGCTTTCTACGGATAGTAGTCCTTACATGAGCCATGTCAAAGGCCTTTGGCTGCTCAATAACTCTGACAACCGAATACCAGAATTGGCCAGGTTGACCACCCACTCGATGAAGAAGAAGACTGCTAGTGGCGTAGTTTGACTAATCTCAGAAACTACCAATTCGATTTTAGATATATTTTTTGTAATAGACCGCCATATTCAACGGGAAGGTTATAGTCTATTTTTCATCCCGAATTTTCTACGGGGACGGGCACAACCAGGGTCAAACCAAGTGCGCTACCAGGCAACACTAATAATATTATAAAGAGGAAAACTTTGTTTGTAATGAATAGGCTCAAAAATTACTGGACCGTTTTTAAAAATTCTTTCACCATTCGAAAGCTACATTATCCACGAGTAACATAAGCTATTTTTCATCCTGAAATTCTCACAGGAATGGACACAACGCGGGTAAAACCGCGGGGCGCTACCAGTGTAAAATAAAAGCGTATCCGTAAATAAATTCAATTCAAAAACACAAATACGAATTTCAAACGTGTTAAGGTTTTGTTGAGTGTTTGAATCTTAGCTTGTTATTTTATATCTTTATCGTAATGTTTCAGTGCTCGAACACATTTCCGCCGGTGCACTCTTGAAGTGACGTTTGATAACGACTACACGAACTGCGTGAAGGAACAGGCGTTGACTTTGCAGAAGTTTTCAGTCATAGTGTCTGAAGGAGACGTGTTTCAGGTAAATAGAAGAATTTTACTTCCATCTGCCATTTGCCATCTTTCATCTATTCTAAAGTACTAAAGTACCGCGGAAGATCATGATATCATCCACATAAATATTGGAGGTCAGCGTGGACTGGTCATCGCTCTATCCGCCTTCATAGCTTTGATTGACATACTTTTCTGTTCTTCTTCTTCATCGAGTGGATGGTCAACCTGATTAATCCTGGTGTCAGAGTTATTGAGCCGCCAAAGGCCTCTGACATGGCTCATGTAACGACTACTATCCGTAGAAAGTAACCGGGACTGCAACTTAACGTGCCCTCCGAAGCACGGAATCATCTTACTTTTCGGGCAATCAGGTGATTCTGCCTGCAATGCCCTAACCAAACTGAGGAAAGTCTTACAAAGAGATTTTTGTGAGATATCCTCACCGGGAATCTAACCCGGAACCTCCGGATCGTGAGCTGAACGCTCAAACCACAAGACCACGGAGGCTGTTAACTAAGGTCTTTTTAAGGTCTTTTAAGGTATTTTTTGTAAGGTCACTTTTCTGTTGCTAAGGCTCTTTCATTAATTTGAAAGCGATTGCTTTACAACACGGTGTAACGATGAAACAATTGAAACCGAATACCATTATCATTTTGTTTTTTCTTCCAGAATTGTGATACAAATATACTTTATAAGAACTGCCCTGGAGGAGATCCCAGGCCTTCCGGGGACGTTTTGGCAAGACTCATGAACGGTGACGAGTCTAAACTGAACCCAGACAAGACTGTAGGGAATAAAATGGTACTTAATGATCAAAAATCTGAACAGAATAGTTCGATCAGAAAACATGCTTGTTGTTTAAATGTTTATATTATAATTTGGGTAATTTTATTAAATTGTTTTCATTGAAATGATTTTATTTTGTTATTTTTAGTATAGTTTAGACGCTTATTGGTATGTGCATTCATCTGACAAGACTTGAGTTAAGACACTAAACAATTCTGATGCCTGATAAGGCAAAAGGCATTTTTCCTTTAGCAGGTATTTTCATTTCTTTAACAGGTCCAACTTTGAAATGCTTTAATCAATTCAGCGTTCTGCTCCGCTCGTCTCAGTGGAGACATGCCTTGAAATTTTTCCTTAATGTAAGTTTCACAGCGAGCCTTTTCCTAGCCTAACAAATATTCTCTCAAAATTGTAAGACCTTCATTATAGACAAGACTAGACCTAAAGCCTAATGACACTATAATATTGTTCCTAATCATATCGAACCCGCTGCCTCAGTTAAGCCGATCTGTTAAACTATTAAACTGTCATTAGTTTCGTAAACACAAACCACAAACCCTCTTGTCTGATGGTGGGAACCCTCGTGTCAGTTTTAGCCCACAAAAAGGCTTCAGACATTGTTCACTGATTGGACTAACAGGGTTCGACGGTTCAATAGAAATGCCAGTAACATCCACCCTTCTATGTATTTTGTAGTGTTTGTGACGTATTTGTCTTGGCATTGGTTTGGTGAATTACCATCACTACATAGTATAAAACAAAGTCGCTATTTTTGTCTGTATGCTTAAATCTTTAAAATTACGCAACGGATTTTGATGCGGTTTTTTGTAATAGGTAGAGTGATTCAAGAGGAAGTTTTTTATGTAAAAAAAATTCCGAAATTCCCACGGGAACGGGCACAACGCGGGTAAAACTGCGGGGCGCTGCTAGTTCACTATAATATTAGCAATGGACTGCTTGGTAACGCTTGGATGGGTGGGGGATTTTGGCGCTATTTCAAGGTTACCGTGTCTGGAAGGGATGTGAAATTGAAACCCCTATTCGAGTTAATCGTAATCATAATTATTTATTTCGTTAATGTGTGGGTGTACAGTCACGTGCAATGAAATGTATACACGGGCAGATTTGCAAATAAATGTCCACTTTGAAAATTTCAAAAACATATTCATACTATATAATCACCATTTCATTGCACGTGACTGTACATGCATAGTGTTGTTAGGTTAGCTCTAATGACGTTAAATCCAAAATCAAATGTTCGAAAAACTAATGTTTTCGAGACAAAGAACTAAAGGAGGTTCTCAATTCATCTGTTTGATTGTTTGTTTGTTTGTAAGCTAATTTTTCCGTCCTTTGTTCCTCATTTTAAAAAAAAGTAGCGCTTGTGGTGTAGTTTGACTACGCGATGTTAGGTCATTGCGATTGTTAAGCAACGTGCAGCTCGACCCCTACTTTAATGGGTGGTCGATACTGGGAATTATATCTAAGCGCTACCGAGCTTCGGAGGGCACGTTAAATTGTCGGTCTCGGTTGTTTCAATCGTTAGACCATGTCGGAGGCCTTTAGGCGGTCTAAAAACTCCGACACCAGGGTTGGCCACTAACCTACTGGCACTTACTTTTTAGTAAAAAAGTAGGTCTCCTAAAATCTGATTTGAAGTCAGTATTTCGCTTGAAAAAGTTATTATTAAAAATAGATTTTCCATTTTGCGAGCTGCGCAAGTTCTGTGTTGGAGTTTTATCTAAAACGTTGGAGAATATTCTACCAATAGGAGAATGAAAAAAGTAGGAATTGTGAAAAATGTCGGACTCATTCGATGGAAAGCCGAAAAACTGACGGAAGTCGGGTTCAGGCAGCTTATACATATTGAGGACATACGGGAGTTAAAAACGGGCTTTACTGCGACGGTCAAAATAGCGAGTTTACCATAAGATAAAATTGTATCATAAAAAACTTTATATATATACTACTACTTTAAATATACTGTATGTTTTCACTAATTGACCTCCAAAAAAATGTTCCTCCATCGGAACGAATTTACATCAAAATTAAGATACCATCAAATCGCCGTCAACGTTTTAAAATCGTTATACATTAGAATAACACATGGAATACATTTTACCCCGAAATTCCCGCGGGAACGGGTACAATACGGGTATTACCGCGGGGCGCGGCTAGTATATTATAATACGTACAAAGATTTAGTTGGTGGCTAACCTTAGTGTCAATTGTTAGATATTCAAAGATTCAACATGGCCTGACCGTTGTGATAACCTACGAGTGCTAATTATTGAATTAATTAAACGTTATCTTTTAAAGAGATAAGGAAGTTTACTTCAAACCAGTGTTCCGTTCATTCCTGATGCCACCCACTCTGATACACTCTCAACAGCAAAATAGGGTTAAGATAGTTAGCAACTATTTTCTCTAGCTGTTCCTATCACAAATCTGTGAAAGTACGAGTATTAATATAATGTGTATATAAAGTATTTAAATAGCTCTCGTGAAATAATTCGTAGCAGAAAATTTTTACAATAGCTACTTGCCTAAGGGCAGGTCAGTCCGTAATTCAAGTCTGTATATTTCCAAACAGTGCTCGAACCACCAAAGCTATTTCCACTTCGTAAACGATAGGGTGTAAAACGTTTCACCTACCAATGGACTATCGAATTTAGATTTTCCAACCTATCTGTTGCGGTCGATAAAGTCGCAATGATTCCGTAATTTGTGTTCGAATTAAGTGTTTGCTTAAACGTTTATTTATATTGAACAGTTGAACTATTGACACAGTTGCATTGTTGTTTGGCGTTTAGATTAGAGTCAATATAAATATTTTGTTTAAGATCTTTTTGGTTTAAAGTAAAGTAAAAAGTAAAGTCACGGGATGAGACATCCCGTGACAACGAGCGGTGTAATCCGCTCGAAAAGTCGGGTACGTATTTTAATAAATACGTTATATATTCTAACGCGATACAGACCCGTTCTATTTAGTATAATGAAAGCAAATCGTGTGAGGAGAAAGATATCAAGGAAATTAAGTCCTAGAAATATGAAAAACAAAACGAACTATTTAATGACCCCTAACTACAAATTACTTATCAACGTTAACTGTTCTACTACATCTAAAGTTATCATAACATATCACTACATAGTATAAAACAAAGTCGCTATTTTTGTCTGTTTGTTTGTCTGTATGCTTAAATCTTTAAAATTACGCAACGGATTTTGATGCGGTTTTTTGTAATAGGTAGAGTGATTCAAGAGGAAGGTTTTTATGTAAAAAAAATCCCAAAATTCCCACGGGAACGGGCACAATGCGGGTAAAACCGCGGGGCGCTGCTAGTAAATCATAAAGCAATTCCCTACTCCAAATCTACAGAGACCAATCTAGTAATTAAACAAAACGTTACTTGAACATAAAACTATTTAGTCATAAAGTTGATCTTGTGCAAAACCAACAAAGAACTTATGAATTAACTGGCTCAACAGGGAAAACTATTGCGTCTGGTACAAGTCCAAATTACATTAGTATTCATATTCACTCATAACTTTCGCGAAGACGGATTTGATTAAAAAGTACTTCTGAGTGATGAACCAGTTTGTACCTTTTTTAATCTATAACTAGCTGACCCGGCGAACTTCGTACCGCCTTAGCGTAGCAATGATGCACTACTTTCCGAACAAACAATGCTCTTTCAATATAGTCTATGGCTGTGAATGACATTGACATTCGTTACGCGTGTTTTTTTAAATATGCAAAATTAAATGTATATTTTTCAATATTTCTGAGAGATTTTCTTAATATTTTTTTCCGTAAGAACCTTCTCCTAATAATAACAAATACAACAAAAAAAGAATTAGTGAAATCGGTCCAGCCATTCACGCGTGATGCCACGACAATAAAAAACGGGTTTCATTTTTATATATATAGATTATTGAAAGACTTTTACTCCAGCAAGGCATGCAATTCCCATCACTTTAAAAACAAACAAAAAATCATATATACGGTCGAAATGAGAAACCTCCTCCTTTTCTCAAGTCGGTTAATAAAAATACATAACCACAAACGTAAACAACTAACTTAAAACTATTAATAAAATTTGTTCAAAAACCTTTACCACGTCAGAAAGCGACTTACAAATAAAATAAGTTTTTTCGTTTAAAATAGAAACCACTTTTCGCGTTGAGGTTTAAAATAGTAAAAATTTAGTTTAAATACAAGTAAAAGTTTATGAAACCATTTGTAGTTAATGGAGTGTTGAGTTCTGTTAAACTTTGAATAGGTAGACTATTTAAGTAGCGAGCTTAGTTTTATTTTCAATCATTGTGTTGTATAGTTTTTAGGGTTCCGTACCCAAAGGGTAAAAACGGACCCTATTACTGAGATTTCGCTATCCGTCCTTCCGTTAGTCCGTCCGTCTGTCACTAGGCTCAAGAACGCTGATGTACCCAATACATACTTATAATTAACCATAACCAATAACCAATAACACATTAGGGTTTATATTCAAACGGGTTTATATTCAAACCAAACAAACGTTAGGGTTTATATTCAAACGGAGCGAAGCTGTGCGGAACTCGATTCAACAATCACAGCGTATTGACATTGTCAAACAACGCATTGACATTGTCAAAATAACGTAAGTTCCCGTTTGAACCTTCGATCAACAATACACAACTAGATATCGGGTCACGTACAAAATCAAACCTAAATAATGTCCGCGTGGATGACGTGTGACAGCTTATTTTGTTTACTACCGAAATGAAACAAAAGTTTTAAAACAGTTCGAAGCTCAACCTAATTACAACCTGTCACATAGCAATAAAGTAGCAAAATATCTTTTATTCACCGAGACGTATTTTTTGCGCCGACCCGACATCTAGTTATGTATTGTTGATCGAAGGTTTGAACAAAATAATAATGACATCAACGTACGTTTCAATTAATAGTAAAATTTTCAAAGTATTTTCGTAATGCATTGTGATTGGTCAGTTGAGCTCCGCACAGCTTCAAAGGAAACTCACCCTTATCATCATTTAAAACAACCTATTTCCGTCCCCATTACTCTGTATTTACTCAAATAAAAACACAGAAAGCAATTGGATTCAATCAACTGCACATAAAAAGGGAGAAACGATCCATTTTGGAATGTTTTCGCGTTCATACATCGAGGAACCAATTCTGTTCAGTGATACTTATTACGTTACAACGCCGTTACAATTGTTCTATGTATCAAATGATCTGCTCTCGCTTGTAAACATTGAGTTATAATAGTAGTATTCTTTACTATTCTAACTTAATGCTTCTAAGCGTAATTCATTCATTTCGAGTACGTTAGTAGTCAACCCTGGTATCGGAGTTTTTACACCGCCTGAAGGCGTCCGACATGGTCTGACGATTGAAACAACCGGGACCGACTGCTTAACGTGCCCTCTGAAACACGGTAGCGCTCAGATAGAAATGCCATTATAGATCACCCATCCAAGTAGGGGTCGAGCTGCACGTTGATTAACAATCACAATGAGCTAACAACTTGTGCTACAGAATAGTAGTAATAATCATACAACATATGACTGGTCCTTTTAATAGGTAGTGCTCGTGGCGTAGTTTAACTAAGCGATGATAGTTCACTGCGATGTGCAGCTCGACCCCTACTTGGATGGGTGGCCGTTACTAGCATTTCTATCTGAGCGCTACCCTGCTTCGGAGAGCACGTTAATCAGTCGGTACCAGTTGTTTCAATCGTCAGACCATATCGGAGGCCTTTAGGCGGTCTAAAAACTAACCGCCTTATTCATAACCGATATTTAACTTCATCAGTGTTTTGTCTCTTTCGCTCTTCTCGCAAATAGCGTATGTCGGAAAGGGACAAACGATTTGATAGTTAAATTGCTGTTAATAAGCGTTTATGAAGAAGGCTCTAAGACACCAGAGTTGGCCACTAACCGACTTGACAAGAAGAAGACTAATAAGGGCTCCCACACAAAACTGCGATGCGATGCGATGCGAACTGAAGTAGTTATATCTATCGCCATTACTACAGTACAAAGAAAAGAGATGAATATATTAAATGGAATTCGCATCGCATCGCATCGCAGTTTTGTGTGGGAGCCCTAATAGCATACGGTTATTCCTACAACATCCAAAACTTCTAAACATCTAACCAATTTCACCAAACTTAAACAACACGCCACATCATTACATGCTTACATCGACCGAAGCCAATAAACGGATACACTGCATTGCTTCACAAATGCTCCCGTGCAGTCGTTTGGAATGGATAGTGTTGCCAATTTATGAGTAGGTTAACTTTACAAACATAGCGGGTTGTATATAGAGGTCGCTTCATTATTGAGTAGGTTAGGTTGTGTTGTTGCTATTCATTCATTCATTCATTCATTCATTTGACAAGCCCGTTGGCACAGTGGCAGTGAGTGCGCTTACTGTGTCAGGGGTTGCGGGTTCGATTCCCGCCTGGAGTCAACAATATGTGCAGACATAGTGGTTGGCGACGACGTCTGGGTGTCAATTATATATCCTTATAAAGTATTTGTGTATGTAATGTAGTAGTATCAGTTAACTAGATTACATAACACAAGCTTAGAGCTTACTTTGGGTCTAATTAACCGTGAGTGAATTTGTCCAGGTATATTTATTTATTTATTATTTATTATTATTCATGTCGAGTAGGTTAGTAGTTTTTAGACCGCCCAAAGGCCTCCGACTTAGTCTGATTGGAACAACCGGGACCGAATGCTTAACATACCTTACGAAGCAGTAGAAGTGAATAATCAGTGACTTTTATAAAACGGTCAGTATGGACAAGAATAAAACTATAAGAGATACGAAGATCTTTTCTCAGAAATCTCATAAATTTTAGCGACTATAAAAACTGCACGATAAAATCTCTTGTAGTTTCAGATTTGCCCATACTGATCGTTTTAATAAATTTATTTGCTATATGAATTTTACCCGTTTTACCCGTTCTCATGGGAATTTCGGCATGAAAAATAGCCTATAACCTTCCCGGTGAATGTTCTATTACAAAAAGAATTATTTAAATCGGACTGATAATTCCTGAGATTAGCTCGAACATACAAACAACCAAACAAAAAACTTACAAATTTTAACTCTTTATAATATTAGTATAGAAGTATAGACCACGGAATAGATAAAGATAAGGTATTGACAAAGATGAAGTTTTTTTTAAAAATTTCATACTTATTAATAGTATTAGTTGGTTAGATCCTACAATACCAGCTTAGATCTTAGTTTGGGTCTAATTAACCGTGACTGAATTTGTCCGGGACATATTCACTTATTTATTATTGAATTAACAAAACGTTATTATATTCGTAATGCCAATTCAGCATATTAGGCAGGCATAGCAACACATTGAAGTGATAATGTCATATAGATTAGATGTCCAGAGACCGCAGGCAAAATTACACGCAACCGCAGACACGAACACGTGAAACAGCATCTATAGTATACACACACACAAGTAGATTAGTAGCCAATTGTGAATGCAGATAGCGTTTGTGTCTGCTGATGCCAAATTTTGGAATCATTCATTCATTTCGAATAGGCTAGTGGGAAAGCCTGGAATATGGTGTACCGATACATAAGTAGAGGCTTATATCCCGTTAAGTTATCGGCTATCGGGACTTTTGTAAACGGGCTTAATTGGATTTATTGTGAAGTTGAACTTGCACTCTGATTTTGTGTCACACATATGAAGTTACAGAGGGGCCGTGGCGTAGTTTGATTAAGCGATTGATTGATTAAGCTCATTGCGATTATTAAGCAACGTGTGGGTTGGCCCCTATTTGGATGGGTGGCCGATAGTGTCATTTCTATCTGAGCGCTACCGTGCTTCGGAGAGAACTGCAAAATTCCCGAATCGGTCATTTTCAAAAGTAGTTTTTTAGATGGCCACTATCAATGATTCTACATACAAAATTACAAACCCTACTCCTATGAGAATTATACTTTGATAAGGTACTAAAATGTGGTTGATTCAATCGATAGGTCTAGTCCAAGAGGCCTTTATGCGGTTTAACAACTCCGACACCAGGTTTACCCACATACACAAACTTACTTACCTAAAATATATTAGTTAAATACATAACTCCTATCTAAAATTCTAACTGAAGTTATAGATACTAAGTCTAGTTAGTTTTATCAACCCAAAGGCGAATTACTTACATTAATTAAAACGGGTTTGAAGTTTATGGAACCATATAAAGTTAGAATCTAGATTTACTTCTGTTGCCACTAGTACCACATCTAATCTTAACTGAAAATCATTTTTAATTGAAACTACATTTACGGAGTAGTGTTCGCTTTAACCTAAGAAACCAGTAATGAAAATCAAATAATTAATCTCATGTATTCTCTGTCTCGTGTCAGGAATAGCTATAAAACGGGAAAGAGCAAAATACATTAAATTCTAATCTGTAAATTAAATGAGTTTTCACAATAAGTCGTCCGCTGCGAATTGTGATGACCGCTGCAGTGTAAAGAGTACGGTAGTCGACCGCATTCGGCGAACGACTGCAGCTGTCAAATAATTCGGCGGACAACCTAGTGTGAAGGTGAATTTAGGCGACCGACGTAGATGGAAACAAGATCGGCGATCGGATTGGGCAAAAGAAACAGTGTATAGGGCAGAAGAATTAATCTAAATAAACGTTTAGTCCTATACAAACGAAAGACAATTACCATTCATGCCTTGCTTTCGCTGGAATAAAATCTACAGAAAAGACAGCATTAGAAAAAAAACTATAATTGTATTGAAAATTGTTTCAATATTTATAACTTCTTCATCATCTTATTCGATCCTAACAAAATTATGACTTTTCAAGCCCATTATTATCAAGAATACAATTTCCGCCAAAGAATCTTGAACCTTATGACCTTTAGAAAAAGTAAGTAAGTCGATTGTGTCAATATAGAAAAAAGCAGAATATATTCTTTGGAGGGACAAAGGAATGGATGTATTGAAAGCTTTTTGTGTGTGGATATTGTTAAGAAAAATTTATGTGATGTGAAGGAAAATCATTAACCAAAATTCATTACTGTATTACGTAGACCGTTTGTGTTTCGTTACAGCACTGGGGTAGTCATTACTTTGATTGTTACTTAAGTGATAATAGAAACTAAGGGGAGAAATAAACAACCCCTAAGATTCCATGGGAGGATAACGTTCGCTAGTTCGTTGATTTAACCAGGTAAAAATAGACTAAAGGTGGGATTAATTGGTGGGTTATCGTAACATACTTTCGTTAAAAAGTTCACGACGTTTTACGCTGTTAAATGTCTGTTAATACAAACCGTTGTTTCATTACTTAAATGACAGTCTGTTAAAGTTATTCGGTGTCCAGTTGAAAGTCAAGATTTTCAATTTCTTACGTCTGTTGAGACGGCCATTTTGTTTCAACGTTAACTGACAGGTGAACGTTAACTGAAGCAAGTAACCTGTATAAAACAATTATAGAATCTTGTTATATCTAATTGCAGAGTAACTACCAGTAAAACTGTAGATACCAATAAAAGGAAGAGATATACTTGTTGCTTAAGTTTCAGCGAACACTACAATTGAAACTACATTTACGGATACACTTCGCATTAATTTTACATTTTTATCTGACGTTTCAGCCCCTTTACAGGAAGACTTCCCATGTAAGATTGAAGTCTCTGTGATCACGGTACAGTGTAAAATAAAAGCGAAGTGTATCCGTAAACGTAGTTTCAATTCAAAGGGAAGATATTTTAATTGAACTTTCTCAGGGGTTACATTGAAATCCACGGCTTTATTTGCATACATTCTGTTTGCGTGCCTTTTTTATTTATTCGTTCGCTTTCCTGGCCTCCAATATCATAATTACATAAACAATATTACAGATCAAAGATCTATAAACCATTTTCCTTTAATACTTGGTAATGGCAGATTTTACGGACACGCCTCGGCCATTTGGCCCAAGTCAAAAGAATTTTGGAAATATTGTAAGCTTGTAATTTGTTTATCACTTTGTTTGAAAAGTTTTTAATAGGTCTATGAAGTTAAAAAGGTAAAAATAACAAGATTTTTTTTATTAAATTGTAACTTGACTTGGTACATAGATTTGGTTCTTTTGGAGGTAAGTTAAGTATATTTATAAATATTTTTTCAATACTTAGTAACGAAAGAAAAGTTTATATTTCAAAGTTAATTAAAAGAATAAAGTTTTAAGCTCATGAGGTAATTTGACCGAGCGATGCAACTCGGCCCCTACTTGGATGGGTGACCGATAGTGGCATTTCTATCTGAGCGCTACCGTGCTTCGGAGGGCACGATACATTATCGTTCCCGGTTGTTTCAATCGTTAGACCATGTCGAAGGCCTTTAGGCGGTCTAAAAACTCTGACACCAAAGTTGGCAACTAACCTATTCGAAATTAATGAACGATCCGTCATAGTAATTTTGACGGTTCAAACAATCTCAGCAGGCTCTGCTATAAAACATATACTTAGTTGCTTACTTACTTTATCAGTATACTAGCGGCGCCCCGCGGTTTTACCCGCGCTGTGCCCGTTCCCGTGGGAATTTCGGGATAAAAAATAGCCTATAACCTTCCCGTTGAATGTAGTTATCCATTACAAAAAGAATTATTCAAATCGGTTCAGTAGTTTCTGAGATTAGCGCGTTTAAACAAACAAACAAACAAACAAACAAACAAACAAACAAACAAACAAACAAAACAAACTCTTCAGCTTTATAATATTAGTATAGATTACTTGTACCACCGGCAAAGAGCAATAAGTCAATGTCAACAGCAACTTGGGCCAATATTTTGAACAATTCCAGTTTTCTAAGGAGCATCAATCGTACTTTGTATTCGTATATTTGTTTATTTGTTTGAGGTGTATCTTTGAAACAAACGACCCGAGTGACCGGGCGGGGATTGAAATTAATTTTGGCATTTGAACGTTTGGGATTATCAATCATTTTTAAAGGTTTGTTTCCGGTAGCGACTGCAGCAGTATGCCGTTGCTGTCTGCCGCAAACAGCACTACTAGCACGGTAATATTACCGTGCTACTAGTCTCTACTATATCTACCTGCAGTCGCGGCGTGCCACGTGCGGTCATGGCGAGCTGCCTGCGGTCGTGGCGTGCTGCCTGCAGTCACAACGAGCTGTCGCGGCATGATTTATAGAAGCCAGCAGTGCTGTTTGCAGTTGGCAGTTGCTGCACCAGTCGCTACCGAAAACAGACCTCGAAGTTTCTTAACTCTAAAGGAAAAAGAGAACACTTATAAGATTCCGTTTCAATTAATTGTCCGTCTGTCACAACTTTTATTCAATACAAATGAGTTTGTTCCGTTAGTACAGTGGTTAGTGAGAGCGCTTATTGTGTCAGAGGTTCCGGGTTTGATAGTAGGGTTTCGTAAAGTAAAAAAAAACACTAAACCTTTTTTCATGATGAGCTAGTTAATCCCACTGGTTTGTGAGAACACTTATTAACAATGTCTACTGATACATTTTATTTCAAAATTCTCTCGGGAACGGGTACAACGCAGATGAAACTACAGGCTAGTTTTGAGTATTATGAAGTAATCTTCCATACAAAAGTTGACTGAAATAGTTGCCGATTCTCAGACTTCTCAGAATATGCATATAACATTTCATAAAAATCGATCAACCTGTTTCGGAGGAGTATGGTAACCAACATTGTGTCACGATAATTGTATACACGAGTATACGATCTATAAATGTAATAACTATACCTAGAAGATTCCGTGCTTCGGGCCGTCGGTCCCGGTTACTTTCTACGGATAGTAATCGTTACATGAGCCATGTCAGAGGCCTTTGGCGGCTCAATAACTCTGACACCAGGATTGGTCAGGTTGGCCATCCACTCGATGAAGAAGAAGAATTTAATAACTATAACAATGTAATTAAGTGTGTTTTTCATCGCTCGCGTCCAAAGTCTCTTGACTTTTGTTCTATAAAAACCAATGAGAAGTAATAAAGACATCCTCTTCTCAAGTGTGAGCACCTTTATAGCTTTTCAAACATAACGTGAATGACTTTTGTTATATGAAAACTAAATTATGGCTGTATTTATTATGACTATGTTGTCTTCGTCTATGTATATATAGCCTTATGTATAGTAATAATATAACGAAATTAAAGAGTTTGTTTTTTGAATTGGATATGTACACTTCGCTTTTATTTTACATTTTTATTTGACGTTTCGGCTTCTTTACGGGAACCGCGGTCACAGAAGACTGAAACGTCAGATAAAAATGTAAAATAAAAAGTGTATCCGTTAATGTAGTTTCAAAATGAGTAGCGCTAAAACTTAAGAAACCAGTTTGTTTTTTGTTTGTTTGAACGCGCTAATCTCAGAAACTACTAATCCGATTTCAATAATTCTTTTTGTAATAGATAGCCAAATTCAACGAGAAGGTTATAAGTTATTTTTCATCCAGAAATTCCAACACAAACGGGTATTATACGGGTAAAACCGCGGGACGCCGCTAGTGTGTATTATATTACTTGATCCGAGTTAAATTACGTTAATATGGGAGTTGACACGGATTGATGTTGGCAAATAAAATAAAGCTCATTATACACGACGCGACGTTAACCGCATCATAATGCTTTACGTAGAGATTTACTGTTGATGGAAGTAATCTTTATTGTATGTACTGGAAAAAGGTATAATAAATTATTGTACTTCATTTTATGCACTTACACTAGTATTACACTTACTATTTTATGCACTTACTTGGTTTTTATTATAAACTATATAAATATACAGCAGTGTCCTGCGATTTTGCCCGCGTTGTGCCCGTGCGCGTGGGAATTTTGGGATAAAAAATAGCCTATAGTTTTTCCCTTAAGCTATTCAATATAAAAAGAATAACTGGGATTGGACTGCTAGTTCCTAAGATTAGCACGTGTAAGAAAAACAAAAATATCAAACTATTCAGGTTCGGGGCAAAACTTAATATAATATTTGACTTTGAAATAATTGATGTATACATTGATGATGATGATGGTTCATTTACATTGTCACATTATTTACCTAGTATTGTACAACTATTTATTGAACTTCAATCGCACAAAGTAATCGCGTCGTGAATATCAACCTTTACATGTCAAACCCAGCCCACATTACCAACGTCACTAGATATTATAAACTTAATTAATTATGAATTTGTTTGAGTAAGATATTTAGAAAGGTTTATTCATATTCTTTTAAGATTTGGCTTTTATGTTTCAGGTAACACTTGAACAATGAAAGTATAATGAAATATTGCAAAATCATGTGCAATAAAGGATCTTGGGTTACTATGAAGCCTGGCTCAATACTCAACGGTGACAAGACCAAGTTGGCCATCGATTTCGATATTACCGTCAAAGGGTGACTTGTACAAGCCTTCAAGAGCTTTTAAATGTCTTGTCACTGTTGAGCATTGGGCCAAAATTTCCCAAGGTCCTTTATATAATTATTTTCTTTAAGACCAACAATGACACCAAATTCGCTCATTTTAAATAGAGTATATTTTGAAAGCCTTTAAATGGTCTAAAAGCTCCAACACCACCTACTCCGATTGGCCACCGATCTTACTTAACTAACTTAACCACGGTATTACCGTTGCTTAACGTAAAACATGTTGACTTAATTAATAACTTTTAAAACAATCAAAATAGGAACCATCACATTCGGAAATATTCTACCAATCAGAACACGTTATTTCAATATAATAATAGCTTAGTTTGACAGTTGATAAACGGTGGCATTCGATTGGTTGTTACAAAAACGGTCTGATAAGACCTTTGCCCTGCAGTAAAGTGTTACAATCCCATTACTATCTATCTCGAAATCTAAAAGCGATAGGTCAAGTTGGATCATTGATTGTTTTACAGTCTGAGGACGGGTTTTTTTAGCTTACGCTTACAAACCAGTTAACGTTAACTTAAAATGTCAGTTTCAACAAACGTAAGATAGTGAAAAATTGTTGATTTCTACTACAAGCCCGAATAACTTTAATACTACTGTAATGCAATGTTCGATACAACGCTTGAAGTCCCATTGCACTGCATTATCAATGCTTTTTTGTTTCAACGCGATAATATTAAAAACATCGACATAATATTATGATGTTACTTATCAACCTAAAATTTATACAGAAACGTGTTTAACCACGGCAAACTATAAGTAGTTTCGTAATCTAAACTAGACTCAAGATAAATAAACAAATTTTATAATAATACCCCGAATACAGTACAACGTTCGGTTAATCCGAACTTTCGTTCAACCCCAAACGTCATTGGGTTGTGTACGAACCTCAAACGTCATTAGGTCCTCCGACTTGCACCTAAATATTTGACTATTGCAGTAGTTAGCCGAATTCTGTATAATTTTGTACTGCATTTGTGTTTTATCCTTAATCTGTTTTTAAATTATATAAGCATTTTTATAAAATACTAGCCACGCCCCGCGGTTCTAGCCGCGTTGTACCCGTTCCCGCGGGAATTTTGGGATAAAACGTATCCCATGTGTTATTCTGATGTGTAACCTATACCTACTGTAAAGTTTCATCCAAATCCGTTCTGTAGTTTTTAAGTGTAAGAGCAACAAACATACATCCATCCTCACAAACTTGCGCATTTATAATATCTATACTAATATTATAAAGCTGAAGAGTTTGTTTTGTTTGTTTGTTTGTTTGTTTGTTTGTTTAAACGCGCTAATCTCAGAAACTACTGAACCGATTTGAATAATTCTTTCACTGTTAGATAGTCTATTTATCGAGGAAGGCTATAGGCTACATTTTATCCCGAAATTCCCACGGGAACGGGCACAACGCGGGTAAAACCGCGGGGCGCTGCTAGTTAGTTATAAAATAAGCAATTTTGAGTAGGTAGGTATGTGGCCTTCCCTGGTGTTGAAGTTTTTAGACCGCTTAAAGGCCTCCGACATGATCTATTGATTGAAACAACCGGGATCAAAAATTTTACGTGCCCTTCGATGCACGGTAGCGCTCAGATAGAAATGACACTATCAGTGTCCGAGTTGCACGTTGTTTAACAATTGCAATGAACTAAAATCACTTAGTCAAACGCAACGAGCACTACAAGCATTTTATAATTATTCAATTACTTTACACTGTAGGTGTCTTGGCCTGTGCGTGTTGCGAACGGCTTACTATAATCGTACCTTTATTAATCACACACCTTATTTAAAGGGCTTTGACTTACATTATTTGCTACTCATTAACTAAGCAAATATTGACAGAAGTTTATATTCTAAAGAGTAATTTACTAGCAAATATTGTAATTAATAAATGTATTTATTTATATTTCGGTACTGTATTTATTTAATAGTACCAGCGCCCTGTGGTTTTACTCGCATTTATCTAATGTCTGTGGGATATTCCGTGACGTCAAATGACGGTGATGACAGATGACAGTAGAGCTATAGGTAGATGACGGTAACATGATGGCGTCAGGTGATACTGAGATTAGATGACGGTGGTTAAGGAATAAAGATAAGAATGATCTACCTATACATCATAGCAAGCAAATATCAAGCCGAAAAGATCTCAGAAAAAGTTTCAGAAACTACCTATCCGATTGGAAGAATTATATTTGTAATGGATAGCCCCGTTCAACGAGAAAATAATAGGAAATTTTTATCCCAAAATTCCCGCAGGAATGTGCTCAAGGCGGGAAAACTGTGATCCGCTGCTATTATTAAATACTAGCTGTGGCCCGCGGTTTCACCCGCAGCGCCCCCGTTCCCGTGGGAATTTTGAGATTTTTATTCCTTATTTTTTGGTGCAGTCGTTCTGAAGTTATGCGCTTAGCAACAGATTCAGCGATTCATTTTTATATAATAGATTCGTAAAAAGTTACAATGGTCCAGGTTAAAACCAAAGATTCGAAACTAACTAGATAAGGCTAACTTTTGAGAACCTTTTAAAATGTAAATGAATGAAGCATAACACTTCAATAAGAAAACTTTCTGAACTTTCAATATTTTGCTATGCAAAGTCACATCTAGCGACGGTTTGTGGTCATTGGTAAAGCGATTTAAGCTTTTTATAAAACCTTTTGAAACATTCGTTTTCTCGTTATAAGTTTTAATCTGCTGATAAAATATTTTCGTAGAATAACTTGGTAATTCGTTAGAAATTATATAAAACTGAAATATGTAGTACTTACTTAAAGTTTTTAATAGAAAAAAGTAGGTACTCTAGATAGCAAAAATAGAACATTATTTATATACCTATTCAAAAGGAATCTTAGTATTCGTTTTTTTATTATAAACTTCCCAATATTATTATGAAC
Source organism: Cyclophora punctaria (assembly GCA_951394245.1). Lineage (NCBI taxonomy): Eukaryota > Metazoa > Arthropoda > Insecta > Lepidoptera > Geometridae > Cyclophora > Cyclophora punctaria. The sequence continues at coordinate 2,543,474 of OX596191.1, read as the reverse complement.
AGAGTACCCAGTTTAAAAAAGAATATTTTGTATATTATATAAAACTAACCGCACGGTTTTACTCACGCTGTGCCCGTTTCCGTGGGAATTTCAGGTTTGAATACCTTTGCTTAAAACGTAGATATCAATTACAAAAAGAACCATTCGAATCGGAGGAGTAGTTATAAAGAATACTGTATTCAAACAAACAAACAAACAAATACCAAAAAAACATTCATATATTTTTTAGGTTTAATTTTGAATTTTTAAAGTTTTATTTTCGCTGACTTTAAAAGGACTTCTCAATTCAGTCGGTTTCATCATTAATATTGATAAAGTTTTTAATGTAGATAGATATCAAAATCATCTCCCATTTCCAGTCCATAACAAAACATAGTCAAAACACATAAAAATAAATTCATTTAAATCGGAATATCGGATAACCAAAACATACGAGCACTAAATTGAAATTTATCTTACGAGTTCACATAGAAAAGTAAAATCGAGATTTACATGCAATGTATCCTCATAATGGGGTATAAAGAATTTAGGTAATCTTATCTTTATGGAAAACTCTGTACCTTACTGTAATGGTTTACATAACGAAACAGAAGTATACCTACTCAAGTGGAGAAAAGTACAGGTACCATGGACGAGTATTAGAAGGGTCTTTTACCAGAAGTATACCTAACCTACTCAAGTGAAGAAAAGTACAGGTACCATGGACGAGTATTAGAAGGGTCTTTTACCAGAAGTATACCTAACCTACTCAAGTGAAGAAAAGTACAGGTACCATGGACGAGTATAACAAGGGTCTTCGAAATAAATGAATGAGTTACACTAAGAGGGTCCATCTAGACCCCCAAAAGACCCTTGTTTCCCCGAAAAAGACTTTTGGGGGTGTAGATGGACCCCCTTAGTGTAATACATTCATTTATTTCGAGTAGGCTAGCGGCCAACCCTGATGTCGGAGTTGTAAATCGTCTAAAGATCTCCAACATGGTCTGACGATTGAAGCAACTGGGACCGACTGCTTAACGTGCCCTCCGAAGCACGGTAGCGCTCAGACAGAAATGGCTCTATCGACCCATCCATGTAGGGGCGAGCTGCACGTTGCTTAACAATCGCATTGGTCTAACATCGCTTAGTCAAACTACGCCACGAGCACTACAATGAATAATGAACCTAGCGTAATCTTCTTCATCGAGTGGATGGTCAACCTGACCAATCCTGGTGTCAGAGTTGTTGAGCCGCCAAAGGCCTCTGACATGACTCGTGTAACGACTACTATCCGTAGAAAGTAACCGGGATCGACTTAGCGTAATGAGCCCCCTTTAAATAAGTTGAACGGTATTAGCTGCAAGCCGAGTTGAATAGAAAAAAGTGTCACACATTGTTTAACAAAGTTTCTGATTATTTGTCGCTTGTTGCTTGGAAACGGGTTTAATGTAAGAAATTGAATACCTACATGATAATTTTCATTTCGAGCAGTGGCCAACCATAGTGCCAGAGTTTTACACCGACATGGCTATCACATGGCTATCACGCTTTGCTTTTGTGCAATTACATACCAATTATACAATCACTTAAGTTTAAAAAGATTATCATATTTTTTGTCAAACAAACTGTTTTTAATGATTTGACAGTAATTTGTCTGGAGTCACGGACTTCAAGATAACGCATTATTAAATTAATGTTGTGTCTATCTTCAAGGTCGGTAGTGATGTCTTAACAATATTGTATTGTACAGATGAGTAAAAAGATTAGCATGTTAGAGTGATTCACAAGGAAGGTTTATATGTATAAATATTCCCGAAATTACCACGAGAACGGGCACAACGCGGGTAAAACCGTGGGGTGCAGCTAGTATTCAATAAAACTTTGTCCATTAAAATCGCAAATTAAAATCAACAATACCTCTCTTGTAAAAATATCTGAAGATATTTTCTCACCATGACAACTAACAATCATTTAGTAATATGCTCTTTAGAAAATGAGGTTTATGGACTTCATAAGGAATTTCCCTGAAATGTTTACGGAAAATTCTGAAATTGCGTACTTTTATATATTTTAAATTGCTATATTCATGTTTTTGTTGCTGACCACAATAAAAATTATAATACTCATCAGTTTTCTAAACTTACATATTTACATTAATCAAAAAAGTATCAATAAAAAGATCAGTTTAAAATTACATCATCGAAGCCAGACACAATCACGTGACCATGTCACTAAGGATAAATATACTCTAACTACAATCAACGTAATAGGTACGTATGGCCAGATATCTAATTATAACATTCAGAGTAGTAAATCATTCAGTCACTGTATCTCATGTCTATTAGACGGAGACAAACGGTTCATAATGTATTTCAAAAGTGTTCTACTCGTTACATTATTGTGCCTAAACGAAGTTTTACCTGGAAAAATTTTGGTAGTAGTACCAACACCGTCTGTGAGCCATCAAGTGGTTTTTAGACCTTTAACTCAAGAGCTAGCAAAGCGAGGACATGAAGTAGTGTACATTACTACTGATCCAGTGTTTACTAAAGATAATGTACCAGAAAACTTGACTGAGATCGATGTACGTGATATATCTTACAATGAATGGAAAAAGTTTGTTCTAAACTCTGATACTACGAGTGGTACAAGTAGAGATTTGATGAATCAAATTGTTAACGTGTTCACCACACTGATAGACGTTTTCGAAAAACAAATCAAGAGTGATGGTGTTCAAAAACTTTTGAAAAGCAATACCAAGTTTGATCTTATTATTATTGAAGCTTTTGCAAAACCTGCACTTGTTTTTTCGCATGCATTTAAAGCGCCGGTGATTTTAATGAGTTCATTTGGGTCTATTAGAAATGTTTTCGATATTGTTGGAGCACCGGTATACCCAAAGCTATTGTACCCCGTTTGTATAAATCAAAAAGTATACAACCTCACTCTTTGGGACAAAGTGAAAACTCTCTACGATTTGTACTTGATGGAAAATTATTTGCATAATTTGGAGGAAAGGGAATATGGGTCAATCAAAAAAATGTTCGGAGAAGACACTCCAAATTTTAGGGAATTGGAGAAAAATGTGGCGATGCTGTTTTTGAACATTTATCCTTTGTGGGAGTTGAATCGACCGGTGCCTCCCAGCGTAGTTCATATTGGAGGAATACATCAAAACCCGCTGAAGGGAATTCCTCAGGTACGATTAATATATTTTATTTTATTAATTTTAGGAAAACTTACAGCTAAGTTACATTACGATGATAAGCAGACTCACCAGACAGTCTCTATTAGACAATATTTTTCACGTTATCTTTAACACTCGTACTGCACGAGTAATTTTTTTTATCGGACGATAAATTAAAGATATAATTAGACTTTATGTAGCTTTGTGTGTATGTTTTATACTATTTTAGGCTTCTTTTATTTTTGAAAGTTTTTTGTGGTCATTGTTATCTTGCTCAGTGGTATGAGCATTCGCGCACGCGGCGGTTCAATTTTGTATGGATCCGCGGCGTGCGCACGCTTAACGCAGTGTCGGCCCTTATATTAATAATGTTTACTAAGACACTCTTGGTTTACCTAAATATTTTTTTCACAGGAACTGAAATCGTATCTGGACACGTCCAAAAATGGCGTCGTCTACGTCAGTTTTGGTACCAATGTGAATCCTTCCCAACTTTCGAAAGAAAAAATATCAATTCTAGTGAAAGTGTTCTCACAACTGCCTTACGATGTATTGTGGAAGTGCGATATCAACTTTACTGAATTACCGAAGAATCTCAAAATTATGAAATGGGTTCCGCAACCTGACTTACTCAGTAAGTACTTGTATGTTCTTGAATCACTTTATAGTGTTATTTCGCTCTTTATTGCTATTTATAAGACACTAGCAGAGCCCTGCAGTTTTACTCGCATTGTGCTCGTTCCCGTAGGAATTTCGGGAATTTATATACTTCATTGATTCATGAGGAAGATTTGTATCTTCCTGTTGAATCAATGATTAAAATATACATACAAAATATGATTTACTATCTGAGATAGCTATTTCAGATAATAACCTATCTTAGATACTCGTACATTAGAATCGGCTGTTAAACTCTCATAGCTATACAAAGATATCTTATCACCATCTTCCGGCAATAAGTAATAATAGCAGTGATAACTTATTTTTACTGCGTTTTGATTCGCTTTTTCCTTCATAAATCAATGTTGTTTTATTACAAGATTATTTCACGTTTCCTTTTATTGTTTGGGTAGATTACCATGAATTATATGAAGATTAGATAATCATGCTTCAACACGCCTTGTACGCTTTTTCGTAGAAATTAAAATTATATATACACCGTTATCCTAATTTAAATGATATAAATTTTCGTATAATTATTTTGTATTAAAGCGAGCGCAGACTTTGGGCACAATATGAAACTATTGCATGTTATTGCAAACTTGTGCATGGACGAGTTTTGAGCAACCAATAAACGTGCTTAATCGAGTTAATTTGCGGTAAAAAGTCTTTTAGTATATTAGCCTGTAATATCCCACTACTAGACAAAGGCCTCTCATCTCACTAAAAATATGAGAACAGTGAGAAGGATAACATAATAATCACCACGTTTGCCAAATGCGAGTTGGTGATCTCAAACCCGAGCCATAAAAGTTAAGAAATCAAGTAAATTACTTTTTAAGTCCCGACGTTTCGAGTGGATTGCACTACTGGATGTAATCTATGTTTCTTTGTCTTCTTTCAGGGCATCCAAACATCAAGCTCTTTATAACCCAAGGTGGTCTCCAATCAACTGACGAAGCTATCACAGCAGGCGTGCCAGTAGTTGGTGTTCCTATGTTAGGGGACCAGTGGTTTAATGTAGAACAGTACGTGAGGCATGGAATAGGGGTAGGAGTACAGATGGAAACTTTGGAAGAAGGAGTATTGAAGAAGGCTATTGAAACTGTTATTAATGATGGAAGGTACTTTTATATTTATATATGACTAGCAACGCCCCGCGGTTTTACCCGCGTTGTGCTCGTTCCCGTGGGAATTTTGAGATTTTTTATACATATAAACCTTCCTCTTGAATCACTCTATCTATTAAAAAAACCGCATCAAAATTCGTTGCATAATTTTAAAGATCTAAGCATATATAGGGACTGACATACAGACAGCGGAAAGCGACTTTGTTTTGATACTATGTAGTGATGTACTTATTAGCATTAAAAAAGTAAGGACTTTGTCAGCCTTCAAAGGTCTCCGACATTGTCTAAAAACCGGGATTGATAATTTAATTCCCCTCCGAAGTATGGCACATATAAGTGCCAGCTAATTGCCAGGTAATCAAATAATTAATGACTGAGATGCGTGTTGCTTGAAAGTCGCAATTGGTTATTAATGCTCAGTCAATGTAGGCTTTGAGCGGTACAATTATACAAGTGATAAAATAAGAAACTAGCTAAGATAACATACTGCAAGCGAAGGCGGTTCCAGTATGAAGAACAGCTGATTTTAACCCTGAGTTTTAAGAAGGCATAGTCATTATAATTTATTAATGATGAATTCTTTCCAGCTATCGTCAAAACGTGGCGCATCTTCGAAATCTTTTATACGACCAGCCGCAGAGCCCGCTGGAGCGCGCGGTGTGGTGGACGGAGCACGTGCTGCGGCACGGCGGCGCCGCGCACCTCCGCGCGCCCGCCGCCAACATGTCCTGGTCGGAGTACCTGGACGTGGAACTACTGCTAGTATTAAGTTTGATTCCTCTTTCTTTAATAATTAGTCTTATTTATTTAACAGTAGTTGTAATTTCTAAATTTCGAAAGGTTGAACGGAAGTCACAGTTTAAGAAAGATAAAGTATTGTAACGTTAATATAAGAATTTAATGGTGATACTGATAACTTACGTAGTGTTCTATAACTATTTTTAACAGGTTTTACTGTACTGTAGTTTTACCCACCAGGAAGAGCAGTGAATAGCCTTCCTTCTCACTGTACTGTTATCTTCAGTGAGATGACAGGCCTTTGCATAGCAATGGAAAATTAGAGGCTAATGCTTTGCTTCTTACATATCTGAAGCTACACTCTTTAAAAAAGAGTGAATTATTAATGTAAAATGAAACTAAATATACTTGCAAATTAAATTGCTGTAAAAAAACTCGATAAACAGATACGCCAAGATTTTTATTTTATTTGAAATTTCCTACCTTGTAGTCAATAGCTCATTTATTATTTAATGTTTCTCAAAATATGATAAGCATGTGAAACTGTATTTTCTAGTAAAAATAATAATCAAGTTTTTCGAGGCTTCCAGGTATAACGAGTTAACTCCTTGACTAACGCGATTTTTGAAATTAAGGCGTATATTCGTCAATACAATCTTTGCATATAATTTACAAATCGATGGAGCGACTGATATACGCGCGTCCATGTTTGAGTTTTTATCTTTACCGCGAATAACAATCAAATTACTTTCTTCCTGTTATTCAAACCTATGGTAGGTATAAACGGAACTGTCGTTACTTCAAAGACAATGTTTACAGGATTTTAATGAGGACCATGATGCAAGCTAAGAAAATGTGTATATACTTTTACGAACACAAGCATGGCTCAAAGCCACTCGTGAAATAAAACTACAGTATACTCGCCAGCACGCCGCTAGTAAGCTCACTCAATCTTACCAAACGCCGATTAAGACAAACATAATTCAGTTACTGACCAATTAAAATTTCGCTGATTCCTGCAACCTGGTCTTTTGGCACGAATTCCTCCCGAATCTTGTTTTTATTGCGTGACCTTTTAACCGACCGATAAGAAAGGGATGTTCTAAAAATAATGACCCCAAACTCTGAGGGATTGGACTTTTCATGAGCCAAGCGAAATTTTGATCCTCACTTTATGTCAGATTCTTACAAGTTCCGGGGAATATTTTGGAGAATTTGCTTTATTGCTAGAAGGAAGTATGCGTTTAAGGTCAGCGGATGCTTGGCTTCAGATATCTATATTTATGTAATAAAGCAGAAAATTTTATAGTTAAACTAGCTAAATCTTTCGGAACACCAGTCGGATTTGGAAAGCCAACACTTAGATGTATCATGAATAAAGATGACACTTTTTCGATGAGACGAATCGCCCAACCCAAACACTATTTTAAATTAAAAATATAGTATTAACCAATAATCTCCTACTGCTTAACAAAGTATATATATACTCACTGAAGACATCACCCCATTGACGAGAAACAACAATAAACATACCTAAAACCAACCTTATTTATGTGTTGCCAACATATGAGCCACGTATTTTGAGCATAAATCCATAGAAACCAATTTGAGCTTCACCAGAAGTATTGACACAAATATTTCGTTATCTATGGGAGACTATAAATTTTCATCGGGTGAGCTAAATGGAGTTGTGAGTCCCTTGAAGAGTTTGGTTATGGTTTAGAAACATGGAACCAAAAGGAGAAGTGGGTTTACAAAAGCATAACTGTTATAAGTTAGTTCATGTATTTGTTTGTAAGTTTTACCTGTTACCAGTAATTATTGTTATTAAAATGTTATATTCTGTTGTTATTTTTTAATTGTGATTTCTGATTTGATGCTTTTAGTTTGTAAGTTTTTCAATTGATGTACCTAAGGGCCAACACTGCGTTAAGCGTGCGCCCGCGGCGGTTCACTTTTGTATAGCACCGCACGCAGCGGGCGACGCGACGTTTCACGTCTTTTGAATGAAACCGCGGCTTGCGCACGCTTAAAGGTTTCTACCCATTACACCGTACCTTACCATGACCGTGCTATGAACGTTTCAGCACCGGCAAAATATTAGGTGAGAATAGTCGACGTTGTTGGTTGGTGACGGAACGGTCTAGTGAGCATAGTCTCATACTTTTCAATACAAAGAATACTTTTTTGCCTGACACGTTCATAGCACGGTCATGGTATGATACGGTGTGTAATGGGTGGAGGCCTTAATGCAGTTTCGGCCCTAATTGAGTCCCCGTTTTAATTGAAATACCTAAATAGCAATCTATCTATACGCTAATGTCCATCGTAATACAAACTGCCCGACGCAACTCCTTTACAAGCCAGTACAAGAGAAAGTAAACGCATTAAATGACAAATAACGTACAAAACTTTTTAATCTCTTCGTTAAACTCTATGCCAGAACATTGATTCCCGATTCTATCGAACTTTTAACGACCCAAAAAAGCTTACCAAACGCAATTTCCATCCACCTTTTACATTTCGACTTACAATTTTTCAAAGAACTTTGTAAAGTTGCTTAGACTAAGTATTTTCTTGTGATTGAAGTTTTTCACATGTCCTTTATATAGATTTAATAATTGGAATGTTTCATGTTTGGCGTTTGATCTAGTTATTTTGAGATTTTATACCGACAACGCAAAAGAGTAAGAGCCTGTTCCTTGTGCATACAATATTTTAAAAAGTATATTAATTACTAGCCGCACCCCGCGTTGTATCGGTTCCCGCGGGAATTTCGGGATAAAATGTATCCCATGTGTTATTCTGATGTATAACCTATATTACTGTAAAGTTTCATTCAAATCCGTCTAGTAGTTTTTTCGTGAAAGAGCAACAAACATACATCCATACATCCATTCATACATCCATCCTCACAAACTTTCGCATTTATAATATTATACAGTAACAGTTACAGCTAGTACGCACTTAGCGGCTGCCCGCAATGCGGCTGGCCGTCCGGCTGACCGGTAGCTCAAAATTGTATGTAACCGTATCATCTATACGCATTAAATTGCGGCTGCCGTCTAACCGCTCCGGTCGCTCGCAGCGCTGCGGCCCCTCGGGCGGGCAGCCGGACGGTCGCTGTACGCATTATGCGTTTTCACTGCGGTTGCCAGTTTGCGGCCGATAGGCATCGAAAGCGCTACAAAATGTTACACTGACCCGCAGCGGGCCCGCACCCGTACTCCTTGCGTTTTCCGCTTAAACAGCACATTGTATAATTAACAACGGTTCGCAAAACTCAACCGAACGTTGACAGGAAAGTTGAAACGGTATTAATAAGCAAAACATTTTTACCATTACAAATTAATGTGTCCCACAGGAGACACTCAACTTTAAAGGGTTAATGAATGACAATGTGGTCAGTTGTGACAAATATTATGTCATCAGGGTGTTTCAGGGTGTCAACAGCCTCCGTGGTCTAGTGGTTTGGGCGCTCGGCTCACGATCCGGAGGTTCCGGGTTCGATTCCCGGTGGGGATATCTCACAAAAATCACTTTGTGAGACTGTCCTCAGTTTGGTTAGGGCATTGCAGGCTGAATCACCTGATTACCCGAAAAGTAAGATGATTCCGTGCTTCGGAGGGCACGTTAAGCCGTCGGTCCCGGTTACTTTCTACGGATGGTAGTCGATACATGAGCCATGTCAGAGGCCTTCGGCGGCTCAATAACTCTGACACCAGGATTGGTCAGGTTGACCATCCACTTGATAAGAAAGAAAGAAAGAAAGAAAGGGTGTTACGTTATCAGATACTTTTGAGAGACAAGGAGAGTTGGAACCGTTTGGGGAGACTTTCGCTCAGCAGTGAGACGATACAGGTGGCGAGAGCTTTGCCCAGCAGTGGGACGATACTGTTTGAGAAAAGAAAATAGCAATGAGCATAATATGGTCATTGCTCGATATGAACGGTGATAGTATTTCTATTGACACTATAATAACAAATACTAAAAATAAAATAAAACAAATATTCAAAGGGGCATACAACAAATGTGATTTTTTGGCGTTTTTTAAAGCATGAAACCCTCCGTACGCGAGTCCGACTCGCACTTGGCCGGTTTTATTAATTTATTTCAAAAAATTTCTTCCACTTGCCAGTGTATCGAACATTACTTTACTTAAACATTACAGATACTTTGAGTACTAGTCGTTTATAACAAGCGAATGATACGTGAGTGATTGATCGATTTCCATACTTGAATATTCAAATAATCGAATCAACTTGTAATCGATTACTTGTTTCTACATTGTTTGTTTTTTAGCTAAGCGGAGTTTTATTTAGGTCATCTCTATGTGAACAGTAAGCGAAGGGCGGAAGGAAGGGGTTAGTACTTTGTTACTATGAATAAATAAAAGTAGTAAGTAAGTTCCACTTAGCCTGTATTGTTCCACTCTTGGGCAAAGGCCTCTCATCTCACCGAAGATATCAGTACAGTGAGGAGGATTAGGCATAATCACCACGCTTGCCAAATGTGAGTTGGTAATCTCAAGCCCTAGCCATGTTTGAAAATTAGGAAACATGTTTTCGGTCGACCCGGGAAATGAACCCGGGACCTCAGTCTTGGCAGGCGAGTGCATATGCGACTAGACCACCGAGGCGTCTCTATAAAATTATATAATTTCTTATGGACGTGACAGTTCATGGAGAAGTTTGAATATGATAAGGTTCTAAGGATATTAGTATGCTAGTTAAAAATAAATAAATAACCATATTGACTCGATAAGAAGAAGAAGTATGCTAGTTATTATTTTATGCATAAAACTTTTATAATGCTTATCTTTTGAAACGGTTGTTTAATATTTTTGGTCAGTTGTTTTTTTACACAACATACTTAATTATAGAAAATAGTTTTATAACTAATTAACTGTAAAAAGTAATAAAAGTAGATATAAATAAGTAATACTGTTACACAAAGACACGTCCATTAAATCGACAGTTAACTAATTAACGTATAATTGCATACAATACCATGTCAAAATCACTCATTAAGTCTCTACTAAGGAAGCATTTTACGTGTCTGAGGCGTTTAAATATATACCATATAAATTGTTCTATAAATAATTTAACTACACTTCTACAAATAAAAACATGATCACTTAAAAAGTTTACCCAAAACTATTTTAAAAACTTGAACACACGACCAGACTTAAAATTTGATTTAATATTGTAACATTCACTTTACAAAAAATAAAAAAATCTATCTTAATATAGTTCAATAGTTATTAATACTTTTTGCAACTTGTTCAATAAATCTCGAAGAAAATAATATCGTTTTCAAAACCTACGCCAGGGGGCGTAACTGGAGTCGGCTACGCATCAGTTGTAGCAGCCGTGTCGTAGCAAACTCACGCTACGGCGCTACGGACTACGGAATATTTTGGTGGTCGAATAAAATTTTATCGCTGTCATCTTTAACTGTTAAACTAACTCTCCGTTAAAAGTAAGTTAAAAATATTAGTGAATTATTTGGTGGAGTTAAAAGTGATTGAAAAACTTTGACGTGATTGTGTTTTGTGATTTAAAAAGTTGTGTTCAGTTTAGTTTTTGAAGCTGCTTTTGGTTCGAATAGTTGAGCGGTGAGTGGTTAGGTGATTAATTAATTAATTAGTTAGTTAGGCTTTTGATAGGTGATTAAATCGTTTTAATAAATAAGCTCATTGATACTTTCACAATTAGGGTTTATGTAATTAGTTAATATTTGGTTCTTACTTGACGTGTTACGTAAATAATTTTTACGGCATATGACGTCGGGTTTAATTATTTTGTCTTCAAATATTTTTTTATAAGTTTCAATGTTACTTTATTCATTGTCTTTATTAAGTGATAGGTGAAGCTATATTCTTTTATTTGAAATAATAAAATTAAAAGCAAAATTAAATCATAAATTCAATTACCAACCGCTGCAATTACACTTTTTATCCTTATTAAGAAAACCGTACATTATTTTCAGTCCTCGTTGTTTAATTAATAGGTAAGGTGATATTTACGCATCCTTACTCACAACACTAATAATATCTCCAGTTCATTAAAAATTCAAGATATAATAAGTTCTTTAACATTTTTGTTGATTTAGAAACAAAATATGTTCGCCAAAATTGTGTTTTATTTTGTACCAAATAGAACACAATTTAAAACGACGGCGATTTCTTTTCTAAACATAATTTATTGGTAATCTTTTATCCCAAAATGCCCACAGTAACGGACACAACATGGATAAAACCGTGTGGATCTGCTAGTATTAACTATCTTATTAAACAAGACATAGTATTTCTCAATCAAAATGTTATCAGCAATAAGTATTATATTTTTATTCAGAAAATGTAACACAATCACTATTACAAAGAAATTCTAATTCAGATTTCCAAGAAATGTGTATTTATCTGAAAAGTGATCTTTGGTACTGCAAAGGGCGACATGATTATGTCTTGCTTGTCAATCACTAGTTATTATAGGTGCGTTCTAATACTTAGCTCAAGTATATAAATAAATAAATATACCCGGACAAATTCACACACGGTTAATTAGACCCAAAGTAAGCTCTAAGCTTGTGTTATGGAATCTAATTCACTGATACTATTACTTATACATACACAAATACTTTATAAGAATATATAATTGACACCCAGACGTCGTCGCCAACAACTATGTCTGCACATATTGTTGACTCCGGGCGGGAATCGAACCCGCAACCCCCGACACAGTAAGCGCTCTCACTGCCACTGTGCCAACGGGCTTGTCAAAAATATATATATGCTTGGCTATTATTATTTATTTAAACGGGAACTTACGTACGAAGGAGCGCACGGACGTGCTTGGCTATTGTCAATGGACCAGTCTTGATAACGTATCTGAGATAGGTATTTAATCCGTCAATGTGGCGGCCTGATCAAATTATCAGTTTTTATAATTTAATCTAGTATCTGACAATGCTATCTTTTGCTTAGACATCTTAGCTTTTGATCTATACTAATCTATAAAGAGGTAAAGTTTATAAGATTGTATGTTCCAGTTAATCTCGGGAATTACTAGTCCGATTTGAATAATTATTTTTGTTCTAGATAACCAGAGTTAACGGAAAGGTTATAGGCTAATTTTCATCCTAAAATAAAGCTGAAGAGTTTGACCTATTGTTTGATTTAATGTGCTTATCTCAGGAATTATCTATTATATCATCTTATTTAAACAACTATTTTTATATCATATAGCCACATAAAACAAAAAGATTATTTTTCATCTCCAAATTCTCACGGTAACAGGCACAACACGGGTAAAACCGCAGGGCACTGCTAGTGTAAGAAATAAATCGTACTGTAGCGTCCATGCAACGTCGTATCTCACAATTTGGTAAATTGCCTCACATCGTTACGCAAAGGAATAGCGAGCTGCAAAGAAAGTGCTAGATAGTACCGTATTGCTAGTTAGATTTTCACGGTGCAATTTCCTTCTTTGTTACGCAAAATTTCGCAGTACTACACTCAAAAAATCATTATTACGTTAATGAATGAACCCGTAAAAACTGAATAAACACTTCTCCCGAATAAAATTATCTTCACAATTTAACAAAAATCAACGTAAAAATAATATTCTTAACAAGAATAGCTATCCAAGTTACAAACAACAGTTTAATAGGAGAAAAGAAAGAATGCTTTGAAAAGAATTAATGAGAAAAAACTCTTATTAAATGAGTGTTAGTGTCGAGAATTGTTTGGCTGCTGTTCTGTTTTTTTTGGTAATGACTTGCTTAAAGCTTGGTGTAGACTGGACTTCAAATGACTATGAGTTTTTCTTCGTTTTTGATGGTTAGGAGTTTGAATGAGATCTTAATTCTGTATACCAAATGTAATTTGTGATTAAATTGGGAAAAAATACTGATGTACTGTGAGCCTTTTGATATCTTCGTCAAGTGCGAGGTTTTTGCCCAGCTGTGAGATATTACATTGTAATAATTTAATTTTAGGGCGATTGTGCAAGGATTCTCAATTTGGTATATACAAGGGCCTAAATATGTTTAAAAATGAAATGATGTTCGTTTTAAATTGTGTTCTCTTTGGTGCTAGATAAAATGCAATTTGGAACGAACAGCTTTTGTTTCTTGAACATAATTAAATCTATAAAGGTACTGACAGACGTGCTCAAAAAAAGCATGCTAATAAGCTTGCTTAAAATTAGCATGCTCTGCAAACTGTTCACATTTGCCAGAAATAAGCATGCTCGGATCACGCCCCCCCCTACCCGCGCCTCAGGTAGCATGCTCGAAAATCAAACGTTGTTTGATTTTTGAGCATGCTCTAAATAAGCATGCTCATTACATTACACACGTGCTACTAATGAGCACTTGCTCAATAAAAGCATGCTTATGTGCTAGTAATGAGCACGTCTGGCAGTACCTTAATATAAAAATGAATCGCTGAATCTGTTGCTAGTAGGTGGCCGATAGTAACATTTTTATCTGAGCGCTACAATACTTCGGAGGGTTCGTTAAATTGTCGGTCCCGGTTGTTTAAAAAAAACTCGGCGGTCTTAAAACTCCGACACCAGGATCGGCCACCTACTCGAACTTATTTCTTTTTACTCAACCTTCTTCTATTTCTATTAGTAAGCAAACTTTTGGCCACATAATAATAGGTCCAACGCAAATACAGACTATTTGTATGTGTTAGTAACTTATGTAACTTATGTTGAGTGTTTGTTTGTCTGTGTGTGTAATTGAGTTGTACTATTTACACGTTCAGGTGTGCAGTTGGTTAAACTACTAAGTTTGTTAATCCTTTGGTTAGGTAATGACCGAAGTTCAATACACTTAAACAGGGTATATTAACCCTCTGGCCACGTGGTCCTACTGCCTTTGTCCTACCGATCGGACCACATGAACTTTTTTTTCCGGTTGGTTCGATTAACTAATCGGACTATTGAATCTATCATTTTCGTAGACCCCGTGGTCCTACCAATCGAACCACGTGAACTTTGAATTTCCTGTTGGTTCGATTAACTAATCGGACTATAGAAACTTGCGTTTTCTTAGACCACATGGTCCTACTAATCGGACCACGCTATTAAATTACTCTTTTGAAGTTCCAGTTTGTGCCATAATAGTGTCGACGGAGCTCCGCTGCGCGGAGCTCCTATTTCCGCCTTATTTTGGCCCTTCGGGCCTGATATAAACTTAACCTAACCTAACCTACGGTTGTCGATTGTTACATTAATGTCCATATGGGCTGAGTTGACCATGAAGACATATTGTCTTATGTAACATCTCATACTAATAAAGGATCCAATATCTGTACAATTGAAATATCTGTTAGTTAATTTATATCTTAAGAAAAAGAGTTCATGTGGTCCGATCGGTAGGACGAAGCGGAATTACAATTCCTTGTAATCCGATTAATCGAACTAATTGGAAAAAAAAATTCATGTAGTCCGATCGGTAGGACGAAGCGGAATTACAAATCCTTGTAATCCGATTAATCGAACCAACCGGAAAAAAAAGTTCATGTGGTCCGATCGGTAGGATAAAGGCAGTAGGACCACGTGGCCAGAGCTTATATTAACTAATAGTATTGCCCTGCGGTTTCACCTGCATTTATTGTCACTGTTTACCGTTTAAACCTTCCCTGGACTATGACAAATATTCAGCTAAATCGGCCCAGCCGTTTTCGAGTTTTAGCGAGACTAACGAACTACGATATATTTTTATATATTATAGATAGATTTGTGTATGTATATGTAGTAGTATCAGCGACTTAGTTTCTATAATACAACTACCTGTGCCCCGCGGTTGTACCCGCGTTGTGCCCGTTCCCGTGGGAATTTAAGAACCGCTCGACCGATTTTGTGTTTTGTGCAAATTTCACATAAACCATCTACTAAATAGTCCGAACAAAGCCTAGACATTTGGTTTGGATAGGTGAGCCCGTTCTTGAGTTATAAAATTACAACGAAAAGTTATATTGATTTTTATATACAGGGTGTAATCGTTAAGTGTGCACAGGCGATTATTCCGTAACTATTGCAGATATCAAAAAACTTTAAACTGATATCGAAAGTACTTTACCTAATGAGTAAAATGACATTAATAACTTTTTAAAAATAAAACGACAAATATCCAAAACAAATACATTAATCACTCCCATACATTTTATTTCTTAGTAAGTACAAAATTTTGTATTCAAAGCATATGTTTGAAGTGACGTCCTCCTTGTGCAATACAATGACGAGCTCTAATGGCTTAATAGCCAATAATAGTGCAACCCCTTGGCCTGCCAGATCCCCGGATCTCACGCCTTGTGATTTCTTCCTATGGGGATTTGTCAAAGACCACGTGTACGCTGAGAGAGTACATAGCCTAGAAGAGTTACAGAATCGTGTACGTCGTGCAATTGCTTTAATTACTCCGCAAATGTTAAGGAAAGTTCATTTAGAAACTGTAAATAGAGCTCGTCATTGTATTGCACAAGGAGGACGTCACTTCGAACATATGCTTTGAATACAAAATTTTGTACTTACTAAGAAATAAAATGTATGGGAGTGATTAATGTATTTTTTTTTTATATTTCTCGTTTTATTTTTAAAAAGTTATTAATGTCATTTTACTCATTAGGTAAAGTACTTTCGATATAAGTTTAAAGTTTTTTGATATCTGCAATAGTTACGGAATAATCGCCTGTGCACACTTAACGATTACACCCTGTATAGAGGTAGGGTCTAAATAACCGTGTGTAAATTTGAACGGGTACAGTATTATCTATTTTATAAAGCTATCTAACAGTTAAACTAATGTTATAACAATAAAATTATTAAAAATAATTTTAATTTTAATTAATTTGATAACAGTGAGGAGGATTAGGCATAATCACCACGCTTGTCAAATGCGGGTTGGTGGTGGTGGTCCTCCTCACTGTACTGATATCTTCAATGAGATGAGAGGCCTTTGCCCAGCATTGGGACATTACTGGCTTATACTTACTTACTTTTAATTTTATAACAATAATAATTAACAATTAATTTTATAACAATTAAATTATAATTTTATAACAATAAAAATATTTAATTTAATCGACAGTAAAGTCTCCCCGCTCGCTCTTTATAACCAAATCGCTTCAAATTGAATTGTCATTGTAATCCATATTACATTAGATTCCGATTTTTCCTTACAAATTGTTACGCATTTCAATTTCGTTTTTTATTCGTACTTGTATAAGTGTTTCTTTTAGGCCGATTGAGAGAGCCGTCTTGGATTTTATAAATTACTTTGCTTTTCACTGTGGTTCTTTCGAAAATGAACGTTCGGTAATCTTGAACGATTTGGGATGAAACAGGAAAATTGTGGTTTATTCACACATCAATACAACTGATAAAACTGACTTGAGGATAATTAAAAATTTCGATTTTGGTTTACGATTGTCTGAACGAGTTTCTAAATTGTGAAAATATTTTTTTTTTACGTTTATTTATTCATTTATACTAATAATATAAAGAGGGAAAATGTCTTCCTGACCAACAAAATGGACTCCACTTTATCTGAAAAAATAATAATAAAAATAAAATAAACTCAAATCACCATTCTGTCGCTACTTCAAAGTAAATTATGCCAGGATTTTGACGCGGATCATGATGCACTCTAACGCCTGTACTCAAAGACGTCAAATACTTCCTTGATTGAGATTGAATGACTGATAAGAGATCATGGATTTAATATATACTAAATATAAAATCCATGTTTGAGATATAATGTTTGAATAATTATGTCATATGATTGCGCCTGAAACCTCCTCACTGTACTGATATCTTCAGTGAGACGAGAGGCCTTTGCCCAACAGTGGGACATTACAGGCTAATACTTTACTTTTTTTTATTATTAAGTGGCCATTTGATAAACGTCACTGAGTGTGGTGTTCTGGTAGAATTACACAAGCATGGCTCAACATTGCTCCTGAGATATAATATACGAGGAATTTCAATTAGCTTAGTCAAACTACACCAAGACTCATCCTCAAATTTCTCCACACTTACGTGGTTTGCCAAATCGTTTTTCAACGTTAGAATATAGAGTGATTTCACACAAAACCGTAAAACCGAACACGGTGGAAAACCGATACGTTAATTACTTCCATGACCAAAAACCAAGCTTGGTTAAATTAGTGCTTTCGACTCAGCACTATAAAGTACAAAACTCTGCTTTAAGTAACTTTAAGTCGTACAGCCTCCGTGGTCTTGTGGTTTGAGCGCTCGGCTCACAATGCGGAGGTTCCGGTTTCGATTCCCGGTGGGGTCAATATCTAACAAAAATCTCTTTGTGAGACTGTCCTCAGTTTGGTTAGGGCATTGCAGGCTGTTCACCTGATTGCGTGAAAAGTAAGATGATTCCGTGCTTCGGAGGGCACGTTAAGCCGGTCCCGGTTACTTTCTACGGATAGTAGTCGTTACATGCGCCATGTCAGAGGCCTTTACCGGCTCAATAACTCTGACACCAGGATTGGTCAGGTTGACCATCCACTCGATGAAGAAGAAGTCGTATAGCAAAACTACTCCTAAACCTCATACATGTGAACACATACAGCTTTTGACTCTGCATTAAACCGAATCGCTATTCTGATTTGAAGAAACGAATCGATCAAAACATACGGTTTCATTCTACTTAAAAGGCTCATTCAATTTAAGCGTTTTTAGTCGTCCGTACGTGGTACAGTAGCGTGCACGGATGTTCTTTTGTTTTTCATACAAAACGCACGTAGCAGAACGTCTGGAAACGCTTTATTCGAAGGAGCCTTAACCGAATCTTAAACCCGATTCGGTAAAACATACCACACAAGTGTGGAAAGCCCTCAAGCCTCCAAAATAAGGTTATCAGAGCAACAGTTTCACTTACAAACTAATCCAACTTAAGTAGTCTCTGACACCTTTCAAAATATATTAAATCCATGACAGTTGATGACAAAATTAGTTTCGATTTCGTTTCCCGTAGTGGCGTGAATAATCAAATTCAAATCAGTTTAATTTTGACCTTGAGAATCTAGGTGGATACGAAAGTGTCAAACTTCTCTCTCTGAATCACCGTTGAGGTATAAGAGGCGATGAAATGTTTCATGAAACTTTCAGTCCCACTTCAATCGTATATACTTATTTTAATTTAATAATAATCTATATATATATAAAATTCAAAGTCCTGACTGACTGATAATCAACGCACAGCCTCAACCGCTACACCTAGAAACATGAAATTTGGCAGGAAGGTTCTTCAAGTGACGTAAGTGCACATGAAGAAAGGATTTTCGAAAATTCCTACGAGAACGGGCTCAACGCGGGCAAAGCCGCGGGGCGCTGCTAGTAATCTATACTAATATTATAAAGAGGTCAAATTTGTAAGTTTGTTTGTATGTTCGAGCGAATCTCGGGAATTACCAGTGCGATCTGATTTTTTTGTAATAGATAGCCACATTCAACGGGAAGGTTATATGCTATTTTTCATCGAAAAGTTCCCATGGGAACGGGAAGGGTTAATGCGTCAAAACTACTCAGTATTATAATATACTAATAGCGGCCCGCGGTTTTACTCACGTTGTGCCTGTGGGAATTTCGGGATAAAAAATTGCCTAAAACTTTTCCGTTGGATGTGGCTCTATCTATTACAAAAAGAATTATTAAAATCGGACTGGCAATTCCAGAGATTAGCTTGAACATACAAACAAAGAAACTGCAAATTTTACCTCTTTATAATATTAGTATTATTATAGATTGGAATTGAAAAAAGTAAAGTATTAGCCTGTAATGTCCCACTGTTGGGCAAAGGCCTCTCGTCTCACTGAAGATATCAGTACAATGAGGAGGTTTCAGGCGTAATCACCACGCTTGCCTAATGCGGGTTGGTGATCTCAAACCCGAGCCATGTTTGAAAAGTAGGAAACATGTTTTCGCTCGACCTGGGAATTGAACCCGGGACCTCAGTCTTGGCAGGCGAGTGCACATACCACGAGACCACCGAGGCGAGATTAGAAATAAAAAAGGATATATACCTACGATCTTGAGAAACCTCCTCCATTTTGAAGTCGGTCAATAAAGAACAAACGTTCATTTATTCAAACATTCAACTTATACAGCCATTCCGAGCATCAATCAAATGAAACTATTTCATTACTGCAGAGTTGTGTAACTGAACGTTCTACCCAAGTTCATTATCATACATTTACATTATAACAATTAGAACAAGTTGTTTGCTTAGTTTCATTAATGGACTGCGATCTGTCTGGACAGATGGAGTTGAACCATGATCAAACTGTGGCAAGTAAAACCACGCTTCTATTGGCGTAGATATTTTTTTTTACGTAACCTCGCTGTCCCACTGCTGGGCAAAGGTCTCCCACAATTAGTGTAGATAGATTAGCACACAATATTTTGAAGTCGCGTATATTATAATACTAAGTAGAATAGTTTGAGCTCAATTTCTTTAGATTTATAAACAAATCGATGGCTCCTACGTAAATAATCGTATCTAACATTTTGACGATTTTCATGTTTTAAGGGATTTGAAACGAAATAATTAGTCGCTATCGATTCCAAAATTCAGAAATTAAAAATCTTAAAAAATAAGGTTTTTTTTGCACGTATAAAATAGTAAGTAATAATTGCATGCCGCGTAAATGATCGTATCGACACTGGCGGGAGTATACGCGGGCAGGTCGCGCGCGTCCACTCATTTAGGCAAAGTTTGATTTTGTTCGTATTTTTAGCAGAAGTGGCACGTTTTCAATAATGAGTTATTATAACAGAAAAAAACTACTCCAGATAACACTCACGAGCACAAAAAAATTGTGAAATGGCATGTGGTTCGACACAGAAAGAAGTCGATGTTTATGAATTTTTATCCTCAAAAGAAAACCTGTGTGTTCCAAATGAAAATGATATTGAAAACAGATTGATAAGTATGTAATATGTATGTTGTACAATATTTTTAATATAATTGATATTATAGACTTTGTTTTTTTCTACAAAGTTACATTAGACTATGGTATGTGGTAGGTACGATTGTGTACGTTGTTAATTGTACTTAAAAAATATCGTATGTACCAAATACGATGTTTTACTTCGTTTAGTGAATTTTATACATAATCGTTTGTACCACATACGATTAATTACACTGTCGAATACATGGTGTCTAATATCGGATTTGACACATAGAATTGTTTACTTTGCGAAACGTTCTATTGTAACTACAAATAAGATAGTATACGTTGCAGTAATGGGAAAAAGTGAAATCTTATGTTTTTTTTCAGTATCTCCACTACCACCTGGGGCCGATTTAGTAGAAATTTCAGCGCTTTCGGAACTTTTAGGGAACAGTTTTTCCGAAACACCACCAACATTATCGACTTCTCATAACGGTAAATTTTATTTTTAACTGTTGCTGTTACTGTTAGCCTGTATCATCCCGCTGTTGGGCAAAGGCCTCCCCCCATTTCTGCCACTCTTCTCGATTTGAAGCCACCAGTTACCAGTCCCTCTTGTAGGCGTCCATTTCGTCCCGCCACCGCCTGCGTGGTCTGCCGCGACTCCGTCTCGCTGTCTCCGGGCGCCACACAGTGGAAATTTTGGCCCACAGCGTGTCCGGCATGCGGCAGACGTGACCAGCCCAATCCCATTTGAGCTTAGCGGCCTTTTCTCCTATATCGGCGAATTTAGTTCGGGAGCGCAGTATTGTATTACGAATGCGGTCGGTTCGCTTGACTCCAAGAATCCTGCGCTCCATCGCCCTCTGGCAAACCTTGATTTTGGACTTCTGGATGTTTGTCAAAGACCAAGTCTGTGAGCCATAGGTGAGAACGGGAAGGATGCACATGTCCATGAGTTTGCGCTTAAGCGCTATCGGAAGGTTGCCCTTCATCAGCTTCTGCATCGACCAATAGCTTCTCCAGGCGCTCTCAGTGCGTCTCGCGACTTCTTTGTCTTGTCTGCCTGCCTGGAGGGAAACTAATTGGCCGAGATAGATGTATTCATGGACATAGTGAATCACTTCGCCGTTTACCGTGATACGTTAGGCTGAGCTGTTTGTCATGACTTTGGTCTTTGACATGTTCATCTGTAGTCCAACCTCAAGGATTGCGTTGCTCAGTTCTTTGAGCATGGTCTGTAGTTCTTAGGCTGTATTGGCAAAGAGGACAATGTCGTCGGCGAAGCGTAGGTTTGTCAGCCTCACTCCGCCGACACCAATGCCTCTGTTTTGCCAGCCCGCCGCTAGCTTTCTGAACACCTCCTCTAGTGTAGCTGTGAAAAGTTTGGGAGATAGATGGTCACCTTGTTTGACCCCCTTTTCTATTTGGAAATGTTTACCGGAGGACTGTAATTTTATGGATGCTGTACTATTTAGGTAGATAAGTTTGAGAAGGTCGATGTAAGTTGGGTGGATATTTTGTTTTAGAAGAGCTTGAAAGATTTATGTATGATATATGCTATCGAAAGCCCTACGGAAGTCCACAAATGCCATGTACAGAGGTATATTACATTCTTGGTGCTTCTCTAACAGTTGGTTTATGGTGTGGAGGTGGTCTGTGGTGGAGAGGCCGGAGCGGAATCCTGCCTGTTCAGGAGGTTGTTCGGAATCAAGTTGGCGCGTAATCCGTGTTTCGATTACTTTAATGAAAGCCTTGTACACGTGGGATACAAGACTTATGGGCCTATAATTATTAATGTCGAATTTGTCGCCTTTTTTATGGAGAAGAATAATATTAGAGTGACAAAACTGTTTTGGAAATTTCCCTGAATCTAAGATACTATTAAAGAGCTTAGTTAAATGAGGAAGATTGTGGGTGCGCCTAGTTTTAAAGCCTCCGTACTAATACCGTCATCTCCTGGTGTTCTACTATACTTCATTTTACGAAGTGCACATTGAATTTCTTGGCCAGTTATTGGAGGAATATCGTCAGTACGGTGGAAATTGGGAGTTGTATCGGTTTTACCTGGGTCGGAGTACAGTAGGCTGTAGAAGTCGGTGCAAATTTCGAGAATTTTCTTGCGGCTCTGGTGCTTTTTTCCGGTGTTGTCTTTAAGACTTGTTATCCAGGATTTCTCGTGAGAAATTCCATTCTTAATTATTGTATAAGTATATGGTTAGTTTTTTCTTTCAATTACGTTCATTAAAATAATAAAAATATGTTTTTGTAGTTTTATTTGCTACCTACGTTAATATTATAATAAAAATTTAGTATATTATTATTAATTTGGTCAAGTTTCATGAAATTGGATAAAAAAAAGATAAAAGTACTTTGTAAGAAAAAATATTTCAACGATTTCTTTTACAAACATAATTTATAATAAGTTATATTTATTAACTAACTGTAACATACAATATGAATTATTTTTTATATACATAGTTAAACATGGTATATGCCACTTGCGTGTAAATGCATTTACAGAGTATCAACGTAAAAAATCGTATGCGACACTTACGATATTTTCAGAAATTTTAATTCAACGTAAACTGTCGTTAGTACCACTTAAGATTTTTTACATAATTAACTACCGATGTAAATAAATGTAACTACAATATTTCAAAAACTAAACAAATTTCAGCATTTCTTCCAGAACCATACTAAGGCACCATCTAATATGTAGATATTACAAAAATTTCAAAGCTAAAGCTTTAATATTAAAGAAATTATTAATGAAAATGTCTTTAAATCGCTCTGGTGTAAAATTGGCTTTTTGCAAATACGATTATTTACGTAGGAGCCATCGAAATAATAATTTCATATAGAATCCATATTTTTGACCACTTAACCACCTTGAACATGTTATTGAGTAAACTGAGATTAGATAATTATATATAAAATGCATAGGTTCCAGCTACATTGTAACTAAGTTGGTACGTACACGGCAAAATAATTTAAAAATTCTGGTATTATCTACAAGTGATAATCAATATAATTTATAAAACATAGTCCCTAAAATCTGTCTGTATGTAATTGATTTTCTCAAGAACCAACGAACGTATTTTTATACGGTTTTCACCACCATTCAAGAGGGAGGTTCGTGACTTTTCTTGGCACAATTTTTACTGGAACGGATACAACTGAAGGGTACTGCTAGTTATAAACTAAATATAAACCTGGCGCATGTTTCTCTGTCTGTCTCTCTCTGGCGTGCGCATGTTTCTCTGTCTGTCTCTCTCTGACGTAAAAAGTGTCGTTACATTTTTTCCCTATAGCCCCTTTCGCAACGCGCGATAAGAAACTTCGTTCCAATATCTTGTTACCTATGTTAGTATAATATCTTGTGTCTTAAACGAACGATCAATTTAGTGTGTCAACTGCATCCTTGCTCAAAGCAATCTGTAACATATTACCATAACAAGCGCTCGAAGCGTAGTTTGACTGACCGACGTTAGCTTATTGCAATTGTTAAGCAACGTGCAGCTCGACTCCTACTTGGATGGGTGGCATTTTAGTAGCATTTTTAGCTGAGCGCTACCGTGCTTCGGAGGGTACATAAAATTGTCGGTCCCGGTTGTTCCAAATGACTGATCATGCGAAAGGCCTTTAGGCGGTCTAAAAGCCGCCTACAATGGCCGCTAACTTATACGAACTTACTTTGTTTACCCTAACACGCTTATCTATAGATTTTGCTTCCTATCATCTACGGTTTTCTCATTTATATAATTCAGTTCAAATTTAGTTATCGAACATTGATTATATTCATCGCTAAGGGTGCTTTCAGATTATGCGTTTCGTGTCGGACCGCTGCGGTGCCGAAGCCGTGCGTTTGTCGTATTGTGAACGTACGATCGTGTGTTTTCATACAAATCGAGCAGTGCGGCAATAGTGCGTACTAAAATTATTTCGCGGTACCGACGCCGCACTGTTGCCGCACTGCTCGATTTGTATGAAAACACACGATCGTACGTTCACAATACGACAAACGCACGGCTTCGGCACCGCAGCGGTCCGACACGAAACGCATAATTTGAAAGCACCCTTAGTTAGGTCTAGGCGTTAGTTATTGGAGATAGTGTTCAAAGTTGTCATCTAGCGTAGAGATAGATTTATCTCTTCAAGACTACGGATTAGTTTGATAACTTCTTTGCTGGTTCGACTATCATATTCCTTGATTGAATAATGGCTTGCGCTAGGGACTTTAGTTTGTGAAGGATGATTAATATGATGAAGAGGTATTCGACATCTGATATGTATTGAGATGATGTGTTATAATGAAGGGGTTTTAACATCTGATACCTTTGTATTGAATTCAAAGGGTCATGATAAGAATCATTTAGTTTTGTTTCTCTTGAAAAATAAGGAAAGGTTCTTTGAACAAATTGTCCATCTTCAGTATTTAGAGTGCGTTTCCAGTAGAGCGCAGTGGTGCAGAGTTCGATTTACCAATGAGAGCGCATTAGGTTTTTCAATCAACGCATTGGCGTTTTCCAAATATTTTCGTTATGCATTGTGATTGGTCAGTTGAGCTCCGCACAGCCTAGCTCTCACTTAGGGTTATTTATTTCTTTCAATTGGCATTATTTTAACTCACCCTTTATAAATAGAGAGAGCGTTGTATTATTTAAGCGTTCACTTCCAATATAAAAAATAATTAATACACAGTCCTTAAAAACTTCTCATTTAATAAAAAGTGTCGCCATAAATGTTCAATTCATTTATTACTGACGTTCGGTCACGTACCGTCAGTCGCGTAGCACGCTGGCCAATCAAATAACAGTCCGTAGCACGATTCGTAGCGTTTTTACTACGGATTTTACTACGGTGACGCGTAGTCACCTATGTCAACAGCGCGTAGTAGGTATACGTGAATGTAAGGTGGATTAGTTTTGTGTTAGTAAGTGTAAAGGTGTGTGTGTATAATTGTCTTGGTCGCCTCTTTTTGAAACCAAATTCGAAATATTATGTGCAATGAATATACCCTACCAATGCCTTTTCCTAAAGTAGGACACTATCAATATTTGTTTATTAAGCAGAAGAACACTGATGAGTCATAAATAAATAAATGTTTGTAGAGACCAATTTCCCAAAGCAAATATCACAGCAATAAACAAAATAGAAAAAACATTCAATTAAAAGGGATACGTCCAGAAAGGTCAAGCAAAAATGCTCCTAATGACGTTCCAAGCAATTTCACAATCGGTCTATTGTTTTAAATATACCCAAACTTTTTCAGCCTAGTTGGTACTTAATGATTCATGAAATTTGTATACATAAGTATATTTAGGTGCGTAAATATGTTCGGGATAATGTTGAGCTGTTTAAGCCCTGTTATAGGACTTAGTACTTACGTATTTTGGAGCTCTAGATTACTGTTGTTGTTAGAACTTACATATTTTAAGTACTAGATTATTGTTATTATTGACTATGTTACTTACGTATTTTAGAGGGCTAGACTGCTGTTGTTTTTAGTACTTATTTTGAGTACTAGATTTTTGTTATTGTTCTATTTTACCTAGCAATTTGGAGTAAAATTCTAGGTACCAAAGTAACTTTGTATATTACTAAATAACTATGATTTGGTTACTTTTTACCCCAAATCCAAACATTAGAAGTGTTGAGTTATTGAAAATTGTTAAACACTTTTATAGTTGACTAGCTACGCCCCGCGGTATTACCCGCGTTGTACCCGTTCCCGCGGGTATTTCGGAATGAAATGTATCCCTTGAATACATTAGTATAATAATTCTATTCATATAATAAAAATCCTATTATTGTGTAAAGTTTCATCCAAATCTGTCCTGTAGTTTTTTCGTGAAAGAGTAACAAACATACATACATCCTCACAAATTTTCGCATTTATAATGTTAGTAGGATTTATTTCATGATCAACCCTGAGTCATATTTGTAGTTGTAATGAGTATAGACACGCGTCTGTGTGCGTAACTATCAGCACCGTCAGCAAGATCATTGTTTATAATATTCATTAGACAATCCTAACTGTGAATATCCAACCCATGACTTGCTGTCGCTACTTCAAAGACAATTTTGATTGGAGTGTAGTGGACCATGATGCATGCTAAGATAATGCGCATGTAGGTACAATAGGGCGCTTGTGAGATAACACTACTATACACGTAACAATTATTGTATTCTCTAAACTCGAATTCTGAAGCAACAATTTGACAGCTGTCACTGTCATAAAACTTGACATGAATGCAAATCTGACATTTGTCAGATAATAAAAAAATTCGCCTCGTCACGGCTTTTAGACTCTTAATCTAACCTCAACACGACCTCAACCAAAACAAATGATAACCTCTAAACCTTGAAACTCAAACTGGGAGAATGTTATCTTGTAAGTGAAAATTCCTGTAACACTCAGGAATCCGTTTCAAGATTTCCCTCTGAATTCTTGGACTATATAATATTTAAGACGATCTTTAACAAGCGAGAACTTTGTATACTATTACGTTATAGAGTAAATAGATAATGCGGTAGATATACACACATAGAAGTAAAATAGTTCACACATACATAGTCCAATCATAGTTCTTGGTTTTATGTGTGCATACGTGTGTAATTATACAACTTTCATTTGTTCGTTCGTAACTTGAATTTGAAGTCCTTGATAACAACACACGTGTAGTGGTAGCTATACATAGCAAAGCTTACCCACACATAGAACCGCGCCTAAAGATGAGTTAAGCTAACTTTATACACATAATTACATTATTAAAGAGACTAGGAAATGAATATCAGTCACTCATCCTAGTAGCGGTTAGACTGTAAGTTGGTTTATAATTTCAAAAATAAATAAAGATTCTTTAACCTAACATCACTTATGCCCGTACTTATATAATGAGAAATTTTGACGTGGAATAAATAAAAAGATACGTGTAATCCTTCTCACTGTACTGTTACTGTTATCTTCAGTCGGATGAGAGGCCTTTGCCCAGCAGTGGGACATTAAAGGCTACTTTAACTTTTTTAACTAAAAAAAATTCAAATGTTAATTCTAATAAGTATGTTTGAGTTAGTGTTTTAGACCGCTTTAAGACTTTCGACATGGTCTGAAGATTGATACAACCGGGACTGACAATTTAATTTAACGTGCCTACGTAGCACGGTAGCGCTCAGATAAAAATACCACTATCGGCCACCCATCTGAGTAGGGACCGAGCTGCACGTTGCTTAACAATCGCAATGAGTTAACACTGCTCAGTCAAACTACGCCACGAGTGCTATACATTCTGATAATAAAAAAACATTTATGAACACCAAAACCGATCAATATTACTCGTAAAGTCAAGTCTGACTGAAATAAACTTTATTCGTATTAAATCTTAACTAGGAAAGAATAAAACTATAAAAGTGATATCTGTAACTCGTAAACAAGTTAAAAATAAAATTGTCAGTAGCAGTCAGACGAACGGAAACAGCTGAGTTAGGTCACAGTATAAATAAATACGATTATCGAAACTCGTATGTATTTAATGTAAAGTAAAGTAATCGTTTATTTGCATCAAATAGTTATAATACGAGTACGAATAAGGGTCTAGACAGACGGACTGCAATTCAACTGCAATCCGACTGCCAAATGGCAGTTCAGATGCAGTTTGAATGCAGTTGGCTCGACTGCAATCAAACTGCACGTCGACGGGCAGTTGGCGTGCAGTTGGATTGCAGTCTGATTGATTGCAGTCGTTGTAACTGCACTCAGACTGCAATCCAACTGCACGCCAACTGCCCGTCGACGTGCAGTTTGATTGCAGTCGAGCCAACTGCATTCAAACTGCATCTGAACTGCCATTTGGCAGTCGGATTGCAGTTGAATTGCAGTCCGTCTGTCTAGACCCTAAAACTAAAAAACAACTACTAAATCGTATACAAAGATAAATTATCTGCAAATGACTGTATTAAAATAACATGTATAAAAAATATTACCCGGACAAATTCGCACACGGTTAATTGGACCCAAACTAAGCTCTAGGCTATTTATCTGTAACTAGCAGCACTTGGTGGATTTACCCGCGTTGTGTCACTTCCCGTGAAATGTGGCTATCAATTACAAAAATTATTCACACTGGACCTTTTTGAGATTAGAACGTTCAAACAAACAAAAAAACAGACTCTTTAGCTTTATTATACTAGTATAAAGATATTTGTATATTACGTCAGAAGCCATACCTTAAACTTACCATAAAAATCTGTAACACAACCTACTGTTTAACTCACACTGTGTCCAACTAGACAGGCCCTTATATAGTTTACGAGCGAACCTCCGCAGTTTACGAGTCAATAACTAACCAACTATGGGCTTATAACTTATTCTTTAGTCACTATTCTGCACTAGGTTTTATCTCGAACCGATAGAATAAGTAAAACTGTTGTGGCAATTTCTTTATGTAACGGAATATGTAGCTGTTGATTGCGCCTATACTAAATATATACATATGTAAATATCTATGTTTAAAGATTATTTATTTCTCAAAAAATACAATACAGTCACATGAGAAATTATAACTAACTAGCAGCGCCCCGCGGTTTTACCCGCGTTGTGCCCGTTCCCGTGGGAATTTCGGGAATTTTTTTACATAAAACCCTTCCTCTTGAATCACTCTACCTATTAAGTACAAAAAACCGCATTAAAATCCGTTGCGTAATTTTAAAGATTTAAGCATACCGACAAACAGACACGAAACAGAGACGACTTTATTTTATACTATGTAGTGATGATTAGTATTTCACAAGGTTGACAGTCGTAGTAGTGTGATACAATTCACACGCACAATGTTTCATCCGAATATGGCCATAATAATGTAAAACTTAATAAACAACAATATATCTTCCTCACTATACTAAATATCTTCAGTGAGGTTACCGGCCTTTGTTCAGCAGTGCGACATTACTGGCTAATACTTTTTACATATTTTTACTGCCTTATTAATAAACGCGGTGTATTGGCTTACGGGTGGAATAATCAGTAATTAAATACCACTATATTACAATAATCAATGATATTAATACTAATAATTACATAAACTCATGTTTGCTAAATTGAATCAACTAAATAATCCCTGTAATGCATTTTGTTGTTTATAAAATCCTTGAATTATCGGACTATATTCAAAACTAGCTGCGCCCCGCGATTTTACCCGCGTTGTGCCCGTTCTCATAGGAATTTTGGGATGATAAATAGTATATAACCTTCCCGTTGAATGTGGCTATCTATTACAAAAATAATTATTCAAATCGGATTGATAATTCCCGAGATTAGCTCGAACATACAAACAAACAAACTTACAAATTTTACCTCTTTATAATATTAGTATAGATTGTACGATTTCTGTGGTGAACTGATTTCATTTAAAAGCTACCAATTAGGCATTTACACAGTTTCATTACTAGAATCACTCCGCGGTTTTATCAGTGTTGTGTTATTGGTAGTGCTCCAGGCGTAGTTAGGCTAAGCGATGTTTACTCATTGCGTTTGTTAAGCAACGTGCACCTCGACATCTACTTGGTTGGGTGGCAGATAGTGGCATTTCTATCTGAGCGCTACCGTGCTTTGGAAGGCATGTTAAGCAGGCGGTCCCAGTTGGTTAGACCATGACGTAGGCCTTTATGCGGTCTTAAATCTCCGACACCAGGGTTGGCCTCTATCCTACTCGGCATGAATGGACGAATGAATCTGTTTTGTGCCTGAACTTAAATCTACCAAAACATTTTATTTCTGTTCCATGTAAAAAAAAAATAATACCTTTTTAATTAGTTCCAGAGGTAGGTCATAAAAAATCAAACACTATGGTTTACATTTTGAGTATTAAAGAGCACTTTCAGACTTTTTGTGTACTAAAGTCCACTCTATAGTTCGTTAGTAATGCTTAGAGTATAAACTACCAGAGCAGGTTGTGACGCTGAATACTTTTTTTACATAACCTCGCTGTCTCACTGGTGGGCAAAGGTCTCCCATTATCCCTTCCATGTATCTCTTTCCAGTGCCATCTCCGTTCAATCCTTATCAAAATCGTCCAGCTCTTTTCGTAACTTACTACTTACTATAAGCTATCAAACATAATTAAGGTTTGTAAATGACATTTATGGTTACAATCTTTCCGGCTCGGTATAGACTGATATGAATGGTACTCTATTTCGGGGAAAGGACCCTTAGACAAATGAGGTTCTGATTAATCATAATTAAGCTAGTTTGCGTACCGCGGTGACGGTTTACTCAGAATTGAAGCTTCGATAACATTCAAATTTGAAATGCGAATACTAAAACAGGAAACGATACTAGCGCATCGAGCTGGTGGTTTGAATTTGAACTTAATGTAGAGCGTTTTAGGGTCGTGTTTGTATTAGTTGATTAAATGATTAAATACGAGTAAGAATCCATTTGATTTACCCAATAAATGAAGTACTGTATCATATCAGGTATTACTTATACCCGGACACACATTAGGTCTGAGAATCGGCAACTATTTATTTTTCATACCCCTAAGTGAAAGGGGTTGTCTACCCTTAGAATTTGTATATGCCAAAACAACGTTTGCGGGGTCAGCTAGTATTAGTAAAAATAAGAAAAAATGGCCCATGGTATCCCATATAAAGTGAGAACGAGACAGTAACAGAACCAACTGCAACTATCTCTTTTTAGTTTCAATGCTTTATTAAGAGCTGCGGAGAGCAACCCAACAATAATTTCAAATGTTCAGTTCGGAGCAGTGTAATAGTAATTAAAGTCCCATTTGGCACAAAGCATTGACTCTTGTGTTTCAAATTCCACCGACATTCCGTTGTGGAGCGATACGCTTAAATATTTCCAACCCTGATTTACAATACAACTTACGTTACTACTTTTTACATTTATGTGTTTGTGAAATAGTTTTTGATTTCTTCTGTATTGATGTTGTTATTCCCTCAAACGGATGGCCCGATATTTTTCATTTAAACGTCAATTTTCTTGCGGTAGGTCCTAGCTATGGTAGAAAAAAATTGGTTAAGCCGTTTTAATTTCATTTTATATCGCTAGACTGCACCGACTGCATTACACTAAATCTAGTAACAACTGCAGCCACTCGTCGAATGCAGCCAACTACCGTATTATTGAATTGTCCGGTTATACTTTGCATGATGCATACAGCAAACGGTTTAGTGCAGTAGTGCCAACGTCCAGGTTTGTTATATAATATTTCCGACCTAATTAGCTATATTGTGTTGTCTTGGCTTTGTTTACTAAACTAGTTAACTGGAGTACCCAAACATGCCGTTGTTGGTCTTAAAATTTTGATTAGACTAGTCGACGGTAAGCCGTGTACATATAACTCGTCTTGAGCTAACTTACTTGAGTGTATTAAGCAAATGTCAGTTTGTCTTAAAAAAGAAAAGTGTTACTGCCAGTAGGTCTACTCTAATTCAACGAAAAACGAAATATCGATCGAAACTTCGCTTGTTTCCTACTACAATTCGTTTTCGTTCCGAAGTTTCGTTCGAACGAAAATGTTTGACGTTTAAAATCTCTAAACCTACTCTAATTGATAAATGTTGCGAACGAAAATTTGAATTTGACAGATGATTGTTCGGAATTTTATCCTCAATTCGACGAAACCAAAAGTGTTATCTTTTGATTTTCGTTAGTCGTTCGTTGGAATTGTTTGTGTGCATTTTGTCAGGAAATTTGTTTGAAATGGTCACAAGAATACTTTTAATAGAGGCTGCTCTACGTGAAGAGCGTTTAGAGCGTAGAAGAAGACGGCGCCGTCTGCGCAACCAACTCAATATCAGCCAAATTCCCGACTTAGAGTTTATAGGAAATTATAGACTCAGTCGGCAAGAGCTGCATTAGTGCAACTGTTAGAAAGGAATAGGTAGGATTAACAACTTTATCTATACTAATATTATAAAGCTGAAGAGTTTGTTTTGTTTGTTTGTTTGTTTGTTTGTTTGTTTGTTTGTTTGTTTGTTTGTTTGTTTGTTTAAACGCACTAATCTCAGAAACTACTCAACCGATTTGAATAATTATTTTTGTAATGGATAACTACATTCAACGGGAAGGTTATAGGCTATTTTTTATCCCGAAATTCCCACGGGAACGGGCCCAACGCGGGTAAAACCGCGGGGCGCCGCTAGTCATACATATTTCTAACTGTTGCACTAATGCCTATGTTAGTGACATTTATGAAATATTTTTTGTAGTAAGGAATGCAAATAAAAGCTTATTTTTTTTAACTTATAATAATGTTTTATTTACTTAACTCTACCTAGAAACAAAATATTAAAAAGAAAGGCAACAATAATAGTAATAATCAAAAATAACAAAATAATCTTAATTTCTATGGGTTAAATATTCCCTAACAAGGCCACAAAGCTCTAACAGGGCAGCCCTGATGCCTGCAAGCTCAGTGTTCCTGACTGTTTCTATCTCTATACGCCCCTCTTCATATTGAAACAATCTGCTTCTGACATTGCCAGAAATCAAATCATGACCTCCGAAAATCAGCAACAGCTTTCTTGGCTAAATGCTTTCTATCAGCCCAAACCTGCAAATCATAAAATCATGAGATTTTTATGCCACTACATTATTATGTTATTAATTACATTATATAAAACTAAATACCTTTTGCCACTGCTGAATGGTCTTTGTGCACTGACCTGTAGTATACATACTGTATATGGACTGGCTGCACCATACAAATGACAGCTAATATGTGTGGCAATTTGAAGCGCCCCTATGAGTTTCCCGAGAACTAATTTTGACGTACATTGCAAGCAAATGGCCCCCGTATGAGATGGTAACAGCGGCGACGGCGAGTTTTTTGTGTAATATAATTTTATTTCGTGGTATTTAAGTGAGATTTCATATTTAATTGTGAAAGTTGAGCTAAATAAACATGATAAAATGTGTGTTTTGTAAAGCTCGCTACAGAAAAGGGAGTAAAACGTCATTTCACAGGTACGTGTATTTTATTGTTGTTTTTATGCAAATTTGTCTTGAAATTGTGTTTATAGCAATGATTACTATCTGAAAATTGTTTGCAATGATATCTTAACAAAATAATGATGATATAATGATGAATTTCGTGAGAATTGATGTAAAAATTAGTTTTGTTTATGCACTAGGGATTGACAAATTCTTATCGATAAAATATCGATATTCAATACTAAAAGTTGACATACTTAATATAAGCTCAGGCTAATTGGAATTAATTGTTATACACCCGTATATCGGCATTGTGCAAAATTAAAAAAAAAGCCTGGATCAGCCTCACACGCTATGCGAGGTCGGTTCGACGACTGAAATTCGAGTCTTATAATACGTATGCAGAAAAATAGTCGTGGTTTTAGTAATAAATCTTTTGGTGTGTCTCATTACTCAGCATGTACATAATTGTACATCTTATTTATGTTATGTATAAGTTATCTATACTAATATTATAATCAATTATATTTTTGCAGATTTCCTTCCAAGTTGACGCTAAGAAACGTGTGGTTACAAAATATGAATGCCTTAAACTGGACCCCGAAGGAAACAGATTATTTCTGTTCCAAACATTTTGATATATTTTATATAATAAATATTTTTTACAATAAAAATGTGAAAGTATTTTTGTTTTTTATTTTGTCTCAGCTACCCAGTTATTATTGTGTTGGTCTAGTTCGTCCCGCCAACATAACTGGCCTACAATAGCTCAGGATAGAGATCAGTGGAAGGAGGGTAGGGAGGCCTTTGCCCTGCAGTGGGACATTTATGGCTAATTAATAATATTAATAGACATAGCAGTTTGCAATACACATAACCTCCAAACCACACATACAGAAAAAATAGCGAAATATGTAGACCTAGCGATAGAAATAAAAACACAATGGCAGGTAAATCAAGTCCGCACCATCCCTATTGTTATCTCCAGCACAGGCGTCATACCCAAGACCTTACACAGCAGCCTAGAAACACTCAATATGAACCCCAATGTATATAAACTATTACAAAAAGCCGTCATCCTCAGTACTTGCAGACTTGTCCGCAAGTTTCTCAATTAATAATTATGGCACTTGGCTTCGGCCCGTGCTCTCTACATAACCTCCCTTGGGGGAGATATACATTGTATAAAAATAACATAATAATAATAAGCTACCCCGTTTTGACAAAACAGTTTTTTCTTTGGCAAATTTTTAGAGTTACGGTAGGTAGTGTTATTTATAATCATCGATATATTTGTCGACTTATGAACATCACTAATTTTAGTTCCATGGAAATTCGTATCTGCCTACAGCGCCAAAATGGCGACACTCAAATAGACATAACATTAATATGACTGCAGCCAGTCCATTTACTATAGGTCAGTGTCTTTGTGCAACCGCCCATTGAATTGAGCAAATTGCACAATTCTCCCCACAGCCTCTTTGCCTGGACATTTCCTTCGGCACTCCTCAACCTCCCGCGGGCTAGATCCCTATGCTCGTCCAAGAAATTGAGAAGAGTGTCTATTTGCTCGGAAGTAGCGGAACCCGTATGTGGAGCCATTTCAAACTGAAAAGATTTATAAAAGAATATTCAAAAGAGGTGATTTTAGTGAATAAATACATAATTATAATAAATTTAATATATTATTTACTTACAAAGTTTTCAAATCCAAACTTGCGAACTAAACTAAAATGAAGACTGCATCAAAAAAACTCAAGTTGACAATTGACATGTTGATGTTATGATGTTACTATGGTTACTATCACAGACCAAGACAATCACAGACAAGACATGCATTGTTGGGATGAAATAGTACTCTTCAAATAAGTCGGTTATTAGTCCCGTTCATTCCAATCGTTCACGAAAATTGTCTATGAATCCGAAAATCGTCTGCGCGTCCGAAAAAGAAATAGAGTAGGGTAGTGAACGAAACTTCGTTTAAATTTCGTTCGTTTGCGAAGTTTCGTTTGAGAGAAACAGAGTAGACCTCCATTTCAGAGATGTCTATTAAAACGACACTTAACTAATTGATATAATTTTTCGCTTTTTACTAAGTGCATTTGCATATACACACGATAGATATTTCAAAACCATTTTTTAAAAATTTTGTCTGTCTGTTTATTCCGGCTAATCTTTGAAATGGCTGGACCGATTTTGATGGGACTTTCACTGGCAGATAGCTGATGTAACAAGAAGTAACTACTTTTAAAATAAAATATTTATTTAAGGTCGCATAGATAACTTGGTCATCAGCGACCGACAACCAACATATTAAATGCATTGAGTTATATGTACTAACGTATGATTAAATGAGATGATATAAGTTGATGAGTTTAAGAAAATTTACAGTTATATTTGTATTGCTCAGACAGTCCTTTAGATTGTCAGGCAATCCAATATGACTACTTTTATTTCAGAAAAGAGAACGGGTAGAACGCGGTTATAATCGCGGGGTGGTGTTAGTAGCCAAAATAAGCGTAGCGTAATTCCCTATTCCATATAATTTCTAGAACTTGGAAACCCTACTTATCTATACGTCATGTTAGTCAAAGGTAAACAGAGTAGTCCGTTAGTTATACGTCTAAAATTTAGGATCCTAAAGTGAGTAAGGTTGTAAGCTATAAATCCGACATGCTTACGTCCATAAATAACATGAGTAAAACCACGGGTCGTAATATATTGTTTATAAGAATTGAATAGGCATTATCTTGGAGTCGAAATAAATGTTAACTTATGTCACTGAATATCTATATGTTGTACTTATGCCTTGAATATATTACTTGTGGCGTGGCGATCTTAGCTCATTTCAATCTTTAAGCGACGTGCAGCTAGACCCCTACTTGAATACTTGAAACTTAAGGATGGCCGATAGTGGTATTTCTATCTGAGCGCTATCGTGCTGAAGGGCACGTAAAATTGTCGGTCCCGGTTGTTTCTATCGTCAGACTATGTCGGAGGCCTTGAGGCGGTCTAAAAAACTCCGATACCAGAGTTGACCCCTAACCTACCGGAACTTACTTACGTCTGTCTAAGAGGGCGTTTAAATTGAAGCTAAACGATGCGTGGAGCCTGATTCACCTGATCATTCAGCCTGATGATACATTGGGATTGTCAAACAACGCATTGACGTTGTCAAAATATTTCCATATTGCGCTGTGATTGGTCAATTCACGGTCCGCACAGCTCCACTCCGCTTTAATAGAAACGCACCCTAATGCAGTCGCTGGTATTGTTTCAATATACTTCAGTTGCCGAACGACATTAACTAACTAGGTTACCCGTCGACTGATAACACCTAATTATTGACAGCTGCAGTTGTCCCTTGAATGCAGCTGACTTTCAAATTCACTGCTGTCACCGCATCTGCATATGTATTGCCAACTTCTTTAAGCATCGTTAAGATTCAACTCGCCAACTCGCTCAGTCCAAAGGAATGCTGACTCCAGATAATGATTAACGTTAGAGTTTTTGGACTGCGCCGCCGCGATATGCCTCCGACATGGTCTTACGAGTTAAATAACCTGGACCGACTGCTTAACGTGCCCTCCGAAGCACGGTAGCGCTCTATCATAGCAACTATCGGTCACCAATCCGACTCGTGCCCGAGCTAGACGTTGCTTAACAGAAAACGATTCTAAGCTGTTAGAGTGAATTTCCACTAAGATGAGACGAAGCGAAGCGGAATTGTATTGACCAATCCCAAAGCACTACAATTCTGAAATCTCTTTGGTATATATTGCAGTCGTCGGATGGACTCCACTCTGCTAAGCTTTACTTCAGTGAGGACGTGCCCTGTTACCATTCTACCTTTTCTATGGGAATACATTCTGTTTGTAGTAATCGAGAAATTTCTACGATATCTCTACTTTCTTATTCCTTTAATATTAGTATTTTTAAAATATAATATGTGTGTATATGAATGCTGTCTGGCTTTAACGCTTTCAGAATCACTGAATTTTATTGGATGAAATTTCGTATATTTGTGTGATAGATTGGACCTTTGGACCATTGGATTGGAAAGGATGTAATTTATGTTATCTCTTTAATTTCGTGCGTACGGGTATCGCTAGTCTATATGAAATTTTACCGAAATATTTAAAGTTCAAGTAGGTAAGTAACCAAAACTAGTATCACATTCTTTTAAAAGGCCTCTGAAACAAAATAGTCTTAAAGACCTTTCCTTAAGGTCCCAAGGTTGAATTTTATAATAAAAATCTCAGCATTTGATGAAAGATTCCATTCCGTGTGTTGTCGCCTTAAAATGCTCCACAAAATCTCTTTCGGGCTTTCATACATAATTAACAAACCTGAGGGCACGTTTAGTTAAGTTTGAGACGAAAAACTTTTTCTTTGAATTTTTAGTTTCACTTCGGGTGAAAATGTTTTCACGAGGACAATATTTTTTAATTTACTTTTTGTTTGAAAGTTACCAAGTTTAATCTGTTTCTTTAAAGTACGTAGTTTGGACAAAGGTTTTCAATAAAGTTTTCTTTCAGGAGTACGAAACAATATCGGGTTCCAAGAGGGTTTGTAAATTTAAAGGAACTTTCTAGATCTGTAATGGACTTTTTTTACATTGTCGTTTTCTAAGAGCGATGTAACAGTTAGTCACTATAACGCCCGTTATTTAGAGACGTCCAATGCTTCCTAGTAGAGATTTAATGAGTTATTTTGACATGTAATGTATGAAAAAATAATTCAAATAATAAGGTATCAATTTAATGTGATTATACTAAATGAAACGGGTCTGTATCGCGTTCGATAATTTAGCGTATTTTACTAAAATACGTACCCGACGTTTCGAGCGGATTACACCGCTCGTGGTCACGGGATAACACTTAATGTGATTAGTAAGAGAATAAAGTAGTCGGCTGCAGTCGACAAACGGCTGCAGCTGTCAAGTAATTGGGTGATAGCAGTCGGCGGACAACTTACAAAACAAGAATACTTATGAAGGATCGCACATTACAAGCAAAACACGTCAAGACTATTTTGTCTGTCTCAAACTGATGGAATTGACTGCGCTGAACTAGTCGGTTTAATGACTGTATAACTTTTCACTAACAGACTTGACTGTATCGAACAAAACAGTCTTACTTACAAACAGATTTAACTGCTTCCAATAAGAGTCTAAGGTTGTATAAAACACAGTATGCGATAGTGCTACGGAGGTGAATTACACAGAATACGAAGTAGTTTGTTGGCACCAGTTCAGTTTCTTGATTGCGTGATCATTAATGCACCAAGTGGCTCATCGATAGCCTATGGGAGGCATTTGGACGATCCAATACCTATGTTAACCGACTTCCAAAAAGATGAGACTGGGTCCTATCCTTTTTACCTAACGACTTTGTAAGTGGAAATATCGAAATATAGACTTACAATTTAGGGGTGAATGAAAAAGCAAATGACTTTCGTTTTTGTGTTCTATTTTGTGCATGTTAAGATTCTAATTTGTATTAACATTTATAAACTTACTTAGTTTTGTTATGAAGCCCAACCAACGACTTGAAAGAAAAAAAAGATAGTGTACATACATTCATTAATAACGCATCGGTCTGATGGTATATGCACTCGCCTACCAAGACTGATTTCCCGGATTCAATTCCCAGGTCGAGCGAAAACATGTTTCCTACTTTTCAAACTTGCCTCGGATTTACTCAACCCTTATTATGCAAACTTGGTAGTTATATCCTTCTCACTGTACTGATATCTTCAGTGCGACGAGAGGCCTTTGCCCAGCAGTGGAGATTACAGGCTAATGTTACAAACATACATTCATAGACTAAGCAAGCACAAAGCGTCCCACACGCCACCTATGTATGGCAAACATGTTTATCAACTCGAGATAGCTTCGTTCGAGCTTTCAAGCGATGTTAATTAATGTGTTGGAGATAATTGGAGCCGAAGAGACGAGTTTGAAACATGATTTTCAACAGTGACATGTCAATGCAGCGTAGAGTATGCGGCATGTAAAGGTATATGTTCGGCTAGCTGCGGTTTCAAGAGCTGTCTCTGTCACACGCGAACTGAAGTTTCGCAATGATTGAATAACTAGTAACTGGTTTTGTAGTGTTGTCTCTCTCACATAATAAGCGAAGTTTGTATCATTGATTAACTAACGATATTATATAAGTAGCAATCGGGTACGGATTATCCTTATTTTACCAAAATATAATTTAATCTAAGGTTATTTAAAAGATTTGACGCCGTTAAAGTACCCAAGCCTTGTTTCATCGATGACTTATTTGTCTTAAGTGACGTATAATTTCTGAAAAACTGAAACTATTTAACCATCTTTGGAGATTATTATGAGAGGGAGGGAATTTAGTAATAAAGACAGTAATTAGAGATTGTTTTAAATAGGAACATTAGAATTATAATGTAACAGCTAATGTCATAATAGGTATTCTTTTTTCAAAATAATTTTAAGTTGTCATCTTCAATAGTGGTACAAAAAATAAATGAAAACTGTTCTATTTTCAAAAAATCCTTAGTCATCTTATTTTTCCTCTCCTTTTCTTCAATAATTGTTCAAGAACTGAAAGTAAATGGTCTTTTTTCAAAAACCCTTTGTCACCTTTCCCGTTTCTACTTCATAGTATACCTCTTACTGCCGTATACTATACGACTAAAAGGGCACGGTTCAATTGAGTACCCTAGTATGGGTGGTCTCACATGTTCTTGTGCAAACTTTAGTTTTAGGTTTCAAGTACCTATCATTTAGGAACTAGGGAAGTAACTTAGTTATGTTCCGAGTGCACACATTATTGTCTTATACCAGAGTTACCTATGTGGACTAATTTGATCGATTGTCCAGCCGATTCCTTCTGAAGAGTAAAAGTAAAGTATTAGCCTGTAATGTCCCACTGCTGGGCAAAGGCCTCTCATCTCACTGAAGATATCAGTACAGTGGAGGATTGGTAATCACCGCGATTCTGAAGAGTAAAAAAGTTAAATTTCATTGCATTCATATCCTATCTTTTAACCCTTTTCCCCAATGTAAGAATTTGTCTTTGGTTGATCATGATAGGTTGAATAAAACATTTTATAGAACTACTTTGTTCTATGGCTTAGATGTACATTCTTCATTTTAATGTAAATTATACTAATATTATATTTTTATGAGTCTGTTTGTTTGTTTGTATATTCAACCTAATCTCGGAAATTACCAGTCCGATTTGAATATTTATTTTTGTACCAGATAGTCACATTCAACGGGAAGGTTTCGGGATGAAAAATAGCCTATATATTTTTCATCCCGAAATTCCCACAGAAACGGGCACAATGCGCGTGAAACCGTGGTACGCTGCTAGTGTAGTGTCATTTCAATGTCATTTTCTGTAAGATACCAAGTAGACAGACCAAATAAAGAACCATTTTGCCACCAAAAATTAAATTGAAACATTATCATGACCTAAACACGGTAGAACAAAATGATGTTGCAAAAATGTGTTTGCCTAGAGCGATCTCCAAAAGATATTTCCTCAGAACTCGTAAACAAAACACTAAAATAATAAATATTTAATAAGATATTAAAGTTATAAAGCATGAAAGATGGGAAAGCTTTTACGGTATCTTGTTAAACAGAGCTTGTAATAAGCTTATATTTGTTAAAGCTATCCGCTTTTCTAGGTAATGTAGGTCTCGCACTTTACCATGCATAATAAGTTGATGCTAAACATTACTTCTTCAAGAAATTTTCAGGCGAATTGGTAATGTTAATCAACAGCTTATGTTAAAAGTTTACAGTGCTTGTGGTGTAGTTTTACTTTGATGTTGTGTGAAGGTTAAGTGACGTGCAGCTTAGACAGTAATTGGATGGGTGGCCGATATTGGTCTTTAAAAGTAAAAAGTATTAGCCTGATTAGCAATCAAACAAACATACAGAAACTCAAACTCTTCAGTTCTATTGTATTTTTATATCTAGGTATATATAAAAGAAAGTCGTATTAGATACACTATTTATAACTCGAGAACGGCTGAACCGATCTGGCTGAAAACTGGTGGGGAGGTAGTTTTGAACCAGGAGACGGACATAGGATACTAATTATCCCGTATTTCCTACGGGAATGGGTGCGCTGTGGGTAAAACCGCGGGGCACAGCTAGTAGGTGATACGTAAATGTTATTGAACAGAAATTAATCTACATTCTGTATTTGATGGCATGAGTCATGAAATATGAATGAATATTCTATTTATATTTCCGGTATCTCTTTGTATCGCTGTCTCGCGATGACATTGACAAGATAGATACTTTATTTGACAGCCGAAGAGATATATCTGATAATAAACTAGCAGCGCCCCGCGGTTTTACCCGCGCTGTGCCCATTACCGTGGGAATTTCAGAATGAAAAATAGCCTATAACCTACCCGTTGAATGTGGCCATCTACTACAAAAAGAATTATACAAATCGGACTGATAATTTCCGTGATTAGCTCGAATATACAAACAAACAAACTTACAAATTTTACCTCTTTATAATATTGGTATAGATTTGTTACTTTGGCTCTGGTTACTACAGCTGTTTTATTATATGACAAGCCCATTGACATAGTGGCAGTGGGAGCACTCACTGTGTTGGGGGTTGTGGGTTCGATTCCCACCCGGAGTCAACATGTGAAGACATAGTTGTTGGCGACGTCGTCTGGGTGTCAATTATATATTCTTATAAAGTATCTATGTATGTATATGTAGTAGTATCAGTTAGTTAGATTCCATATTTCAAGCATAGAGCTTACTCTGGGTCTAATTAACCGGGAGTGAATTTGTCCGGGTATTATTTGATGATAAACTAGTAGAGACTCGCATTTGTCCTGGGTACATCTTAACGTTCGGTTTAAAAGAAGTGCTCGTTTTCAGATCGTTTTTTATGCTGAATCATCAAAATCGGTTCAGTCGTTCAGGGAGAAAAAATGGAAGTAACACTGAAATAAGTACAGATAGAATTACTTTCGCATTTTAGGGGTAGGAACTCTAGGTTAAATGTTTTTGTAAGAAAAACGTAGGTATTTTATTTCTTTTTACAAAGGAACAAAATAAAATCCTTACCGAAAGATACAATAAATATCCCTGAAACTACGCTTTGAAACTACACATTCTACATTTATCTAAGTGCAAATGCATCAAAGGAATTCAAGCAAACAACAATTTTATCACAAACGAATAGGGTTGTTTTTCATCCACCTCGCTCGAAGCACACCTTTACGCAGAATACGTAAGAGTTTCTATACAAACTACGTATTGTCAACAATTTTATTGTTTCCTACTGCATGGGATTCTCGACCTTATTTCAAAGATGTCTAGAAACTATTTTGTGAAGAATGTAGAGTGTATATGAACCAAAAAACTAGGCAAACATACTCTTTTATAACACTTTTAGTACAAACATACTAGATAATGGTAGATATAACCGGTATGAAGCGGTTTGACCTGGTTGAAACCGGTAAACAATAATATGAAATTGTACCTAAGAAAACATTGGTAAGGTGTATTTTAGCGCATCCTTTTGTATGAAATTTATTTTATTATTCTTTGAATTTTAGTTCAGTGGCAGATTTTATATTAAAATTCAAATATAATAAATTTGAAATTCGGTCTATAGACTTACTACCGCACAGAGAGACGGTCATTATATCGACATTTACGAACTATATATTACGAACATTTACTGACGAAATATCTATACTAATATTATAAAGAGGTGAATTTTCTAACTTTGTTTGTTTGTAAGGGCTGATCTCAGACACTGCCAATCCGATTTGAATAATCCTTTGTAAAGGATAGCCACATTCAACAGAAAGGTTTTTTTTACTCGAAATTCCTATGGGAACGGTCACAACGCGAGTAAAACCGCGGGGCACTGTTAGTTTTCTAAAAATAATCATTTAATCTTTACTAAGGAAGCATTAGACGTCTCTGAGTTTGTCTTTACCTTACTTTTTCACGCATCAATTACTAAAGTAGTGTTTCCACCCCGCCATGTTAAAGAAAGGGAGCAGCGCCAAAGTGTACACACTTCACTTGCGTCGATTTTACGCAGAAGCATTTCAGGCAATATTTGCAGCTTAAATATTTATGACTACCAGTGCTCCGCGGATTTACCCGCGCTGTGCTCGTTACCGTGGGAATTTCGGGATGAAAATTAGCCTATAACCTTCCCGTTGAAGGTGACTATCTATTACAAATCGAACTATTCAAATCGGACTGATAATTCCCGACATTAGCTCGAACATACAAATAAACCTACTTTTACCTTCATTAGTATAGATAGTGCTAGGAGCAAAGGGCAAGAGTGTAACCGCACCATACAAATAAACACTTGACGAATAATAATGATAAGAATATGGTAGTCAAATGTATTTGGCAAGTAACGGCCGGTTCACAAATGTCTCCGTTTTACTGTTCCGTTTTATCGTGTACGTTTTTTTTTCGTCGATGGCGTATGTAGTTGTATGAGCGACTTCACACATGGCACAGTATTCCGTATACAGTAAATAATATACAACTACATACACGATAAAACGGAACAGTAAAACGGAGACATGTGTGAACCGGCCGTAATTGACATTTTACCAATTCGCTCTATTTGACGAAAGTTCACAACTGTACGGTTTAGTATGAACAGATTAGATCTAAAGAAACATTATGCGGTAAGTAAATGGTTTGGATAGATGACAATCTGTCGACAGTTGTATTAAAGTACTAGTTGGATTAAAAACCAACGGTATTTACAATTACCGATGACTTGTTCTTCTTCATCGAGTGGATGGTCAACTTGACCAATCCTGGTGTCAGAGTTATTGAGCCGCCAAAGGCCAATTACCGATGACATTATACAAAGTCGTATGCAAAACTTTCTACATGAAATCTTTTATACTCGACCATTGTTTGTATATCGTATGCGAGTATCTTATTCTTTGTTTTGAGTAAGAATTCTATTAAAGAAACCACAGGAAATTGAGGGCAACTGTGTTCTTTATTTCCTTAAGACAAAGTAATCTTTTGATGGAAGAAAAAAGAAAATGTGTATTTATATAAATGCTCCTGAGCAGGGAACTGCGGTTACATTTGTATTAAACATGTTTTCAGAATTGTGGGATTAATAAGAGGTTTTTCATGCTTTTACGGATTACATTTACATTAA
This sequence comes from Cyclophora punctaria, assembly GCA_951394245.1. Taxonomy (NCBI): domain Eukaryota; kingdom Metazoa; phylum Arthropoda; class Insecta; order Lepidoptera; family Geometridae; genus Cyclophora; species Cyclophora punctaria. The sequence continues at coordinate 2,498,710 of OX596191.1, read as the reverse complement.
AAAAATTACTAAGTGGCAACAAAGAACAATAAAAACTGGACAAGAGCAAGACTGAGTCACGAATGAAGGTTTATAAGACTATACAGAAGCGCCTATAGCTCCTGCAAGATTTCTGTTTGTGGCATTTCTATGTGAACGCTACCGTGCTTCACAGAACACGTTAAACAGTCGGCCCCGGCTGTCTCAATCGTTGGACAATGCCGGTGGCTTTTAGGCGGTTTAAAACTCCGACACTAGGGTTGCCCACTAACCTACTCGAAATGAAGTTACGAACCTTCAGACTATACAAACAACAGTTATAAATCAGGATCCAACACCCAACAAGTCGGGACATCCTTTCATATAACGCCACACATACCTACTGTAATTCCACAAGTCATACAGTCAATTTATCTACACAGTGCACAGTTCAACTTCCGAAGCAAAATAGATGAGGCAGCAAAATCCACAAATCGTCCCAAACGTTTTCCAAAGACTTTCACTTATCTACTTATATGAAAAGATACAAATAGCCACTTTCGCTCCACTATTAACAAGGAAAATCAGAAAACACACCAAAGGCCTTACAAATGAATGGTGGCGAGCGGTAAATAAATAAAAGGGCTTTTTGTTCACTTTGTTTGGCCAAATCCTTCCCATCTGTAGGAATTGGCGGGTTAAAGTAAGCTAAACCGTGGAGAAATTCATTATATCAATATAATCATATATTTTATGAAAGTAAGTAGGATAATGGTCAAATCTGGTGACTGAGCAATAATGAAAAAACCGAGAGTCTTAGGGCCGACACTGCGTTAAGCGTGCGCACGCCGCGGTTCCATACAAAAGTGAAAAACTGCATTGTTGACCCTTAAGGTATGAAGCGAAGTGGATCTGTGTCAACATTATTTTTCGTAATGCGTTATAATCGGTCAATTACACTCTGAGGGTTTTGTATGGAATAGCACGCGACGGTTCACTTTTGTATGAAGCCACACGCGGCGTGCGCACGCCGCGGGCGCCCGCGACGGTTCACTTTTGTATGAAACCGCGGCGTGCGCACGCTTAACGCAGTGTTGGCTCTGAAAATAATCGCACCCTTATCTTCTATGGGTCCAGACTTTTAGTATTCCTAAGATAGGTTCCGTTGTTAAACGTTATACGGCAATGCTAATTAATGTGGATGTTTAATAAACTTAAGGAAGGCTTGTACAAGAATTCATTAACTTAACTTTACGTCACTGTCTAAGTATGCTTAAGAAACAAAAGCTGTTCATTCAAAATTGTATTTTAATAAGCACCGAATAAGAATAGATAATTGTTTATTTTAGATTGATGTGTTTTTAATCTACGAACAAATTGCTTAAGCTACAAAGTGTACAAAGTCGTAGTACAAAGCCGGTTTTGCAACTACGTGATGATGACATCTACAAATATTATAAATGCGAAACTTTGTGAAGATGGATGTATGGATGTAACATATTATATACAATTATGTTTGTTACTCTTTTACGAAAAAACTAGTAGACAGATTTGGATGAAACTTTACAGTAATATAGGTTATACATCAAAGTCACACATAGGATACGTTTTATCCCGAAATTCCAGCGGAAACGGGTACACCACGGGGCGCGGCTAGTCGAAAATATATTTAATAGAAAAATAATCAATTTACTCTAAAAGATTTTTTATATAGCTATTCGCCTCTGTTCGCTTTCACCGTGGTATATTGTCAGCTGCATTAAATATTACATCAACAGACAGTTGATTCAGTTGCTCATTTCAAATTGTAGCACTGTGAAAAGTTTTGAATCGAAAAATAATTTTATTCAGTTTATTTTTACAAACATTGTCTGCAACTATACAATGTTATTATTAACTTCAGTTCATATAAAAGTTTTGGAGTTTGCAGACCACCGAAATGGCACCGTATTTGGATCGTAACGGACTGTAGTGGGTTATACAATCCAGATTACAGACACTTGTGAAAAGATTGTGTCTTGTTGGAAGTTACTAACAATATTAAGACTTTGGTTAAGATTGAGCGAGCTTACTAGCCTGTATTTGGTATGTATAAGTTACTAGCAGCGCCCCGCGGTTTCACCCACGTTGTACCAGTTCCCGCAGGAATTTTGAAATAAAAAGTAGCCTATGTCCTTTCTCAGGCTCTGAACTAACTGTGTACCAAATTTCATTCAAATCGGTTCAGTAGTTTTGGCGTGAAAGCGTAACAAACAGACAGACTTTTGTATTTATAATATTAGTTAAGATTAAGTCATCGTGATGATTTCTTGATGAAAAATAGCCTATCACCTGACCCTTTAATGTAGCTTACAATTTTAGTGTCATTTACGTCAATTCTAAAGCACGGTAGCGCTCAGACAGAAATGGCAACTATTGATAATCCCGGTAACGACCGAGATGCACGTTGCTTATTGAATTCATGGTTAACTCCCTTTTTAGGGTTCCGTAGCCAAATGGCAAAAACGGAACCCTTATAGATTCGTCATGTCTGTCTGTCTGTCTGTCCGTCCGTCTGTCCGTCTGTCCGTCTGTCCGTCTGTCTGTCCGTATGTCACAGCCTTTTTTCTCCGAAACTATAAGAGCTATGTTGTTGAAACTTAGTGTGTAGATGTATTCTGTGAACCGCATTAATATTTTCACACTAAAATAGAAAAAAAATAAAATTTTAGGGGGGTCTCCCATACATAGAAATGAAAAAAATATTTTTTTTTTTCATCAAACCCATACGTGTGGGGTATCTATGGGTAGGTCTTCAAAAATGGTATTGAGGTTTCTAATATCATTTTTTTCTAAACTGAATAGTTTGCGCGAGAGACTCTTCCAAAGTGGTAAAATGTGTGTCCCCCCCCCTGTAACTTCTAAAATAAGAGAATGATAAAACTAAAAAAAATATATGATGTACATAACAATGTAATCTAACACCGAAAATTGGTTTGAACAAGGTCTAGTTAGTAGTTTTTTTTTTACGACATAAATCGTAAACCGCAAAAAAATACTGATTATTCATTCAATAACTCAAATGTAAATAAAAAAACATTTATTTCAAGAACTTCTTTATTATGTTACTCGCTGCTACGGAACCCTTCATGGGCGAGTCCGACTCGCACTTGGCCGCTTTTTTTTATTTGATTAAATCTTCACCTCATTCAAATATCTTCAAAAAACATAAAAACGTTCCTGTATAATGACTAGTATTTTCCTTTAAATCGTTTACAAGCCCATTACAACATTGCCTACCTAAATTTCGCCTCAATATTCATGCTAAATTGTTGGAAACTTACCAAATATCTTGTTTCCAAAAGCTTGTAATAAAACTCATATTTCAGCTGGGAACACGACAGCGACATCAGTATAACCTATTAAACATTGTGACAACTAGCCTTAAAATATTCTCGACAACATTTTCAACCAGTCTCAGTTATGACTTAATTTGAAATTGGAATGTAATAGTTTGTCTATTGGATTCATTCTTAATTTTAGACAAATGAGCATCATCAGTTTTTGTTATACAAACTTTAAAATTGGAACATGATGATTAATTATAATAAATCAAATGAGTTTGTATAACGACCTTATCTCTCAAACTATTAGTCGGATTACAAAACCAGAATATGAGGGCCTCACATAAGTGAAATGTTATATACTCGTATAGCAATGATTTATAATAATTATAGGTTAATTTTTGTCATAATTCCTCCGGGAACGGGTCAGGCTGGGTCAAACCACTGAATGAAACTAGTTTTAATATACTCATTAATTTAAGATACATTATCTCAAAGACAAGACTCGTATGTAACCCAAGACGTATTTGATCTCTTAATCAAAAGTTTCCCACAGAAATTCGGTACGAAAATCACTTTTATGTCAATAAAAATAGGGTTTTATATCAACTTGATATCTTATGATTTTTCCTCACAGATGATAGATATCAATAAATGTCATTTCCCGCTGACGTCACGTCGAATCCTTTCGTAGGCGTATTCTGATAGAAAATTCCCTTTATGTAATTCTATTTATTAATGGACGTGGGTCGTACGTAGAGCTATATTAATAAAGTTAGCATAAATAATCTTCAGAATAGGGTTCTTTGTATTATCTCTGTAAATCTGAAAACATTCAAGTTACTTATATACTAAGTAAACGCCACTATAAAATTCTATTATTAAGTTTCTAGCTTTGAATAGTTTAAGTTAGTAACTTAGATATTCTTAGTTATATTATTAAATATTTGATTCGAAACTTGTTTAGAGATTCATAGTTTAGAAGTTATTCTAGTACATTACTTTGTTAAGTTACGTTTAGTAATGACATTACTGGGATGGGTGGCCAAAAATGGCATTCCTTAGCTTTTTTGTAGTTTTCCTACCAAAACATAAAACATAGAGTGACGAGCTCGTTGGCACAGTGGCAGTAAGAGCGCTTACTGTGTCGGAGGTTGCGGGTTCGATTCAACGGAGTAACAATGTGTGAAGACATAGTTGTTGGCGACGACGTCTGGGTGTGAATTATATATTGTTATAAAGTATGTGTTTATGTATATGCAGTAGTTAGTTAGATTCCATAATACAAGCTTGGAGCATAGTTTGGGTCTAATTGACCTTGTGTAAATTGTAAACGCTTCTTATCAAGCAAAATAGACTAGAAAATTAAAACCTTGAAGAAATTGTAGGTACCAAATCAGAAACCCATTTTTTCCTTCATTCATTCATTCATTTCATTTTATTGCATTTGATTATTCTCTAACACAGTTCGTTCTTTGGTTATTTCACATCTTCATTGCATTTCTGAGTTATTTTTTTGTTCTTTTGAACTCTCTGGTTTTTCGATGAAATGAATAATGTATTAAGAAACCACTTGTCAATTTCAATTTTTATAAGAAGTGCAATACTGTTCAGTATTTTATATATGAGTTTGTTTTCAGTTTCATTCGATCTTAATAATATTGTGGACACACTATGAATTTCAGAACACGTTATTTTATGTTAAGTCAAAATCAATGGTTACTTTCTTTTGTAAGTTGAATAAGTAAATGTTACTTATATTTAGGTACTTATCTTTAAAAAATATTGGTATTTTTTGTAGCTTTGTCTGTTCTAAAGCCATAATTTTTTCGTATCATTTTTAGGGTTCCGTAGCCAAACGGCAAAAAACGGAACCCTTATAGATTCGTCATCTCTGTCTGTCTGTCCGTCTGTTTTTAAACATTGTCATAGAGAGTTTATTGGTATATTTTGATTTGAGTAACTTACCCTTTAGTCTAAGTTTTTAGAACAACTAAATGCTTTCAACAATGAAACAACTAAAACCGACAATTTAACGTACCCTCCGAAGCACACCAGTGCCCCAAAATAGTGGTTACCCATCCAAAAATTATCCGGTGCACGTAGCTTAACATTCATGACACATCACTACAGCATAAACTCCACAAGCGCAAAAAATGACATAAATTTAAGCTCTATACCCACTTCAGCACGATTGCACAAACACAATTGAATAAAAGTGACTACTCAAATAAAAACCAACTGAACATGCGAAATTAAACCTTAACTAATCGTAATAAGGACTAATAATACGCCCAAACCCACAACATTACGAATTGGTCACACAAAACTGAAATCTTTTACGCCCCAGTTATTTCCGTGAGTATAAATCTGATTGCTATCACAGTACACATATAAATAGTGTTATGTTAGGAGAAACTAATATTGGTAGGATTTCTTTCGTATTCTTTCATTTATGAACTAGAAATACTTACTTTTGGAGTTTGGATTTTTGAACTTATACACTACTAGCAGCGCCCCGCGGTTTAACCCGCGTTAAGTCCATTCCTGTGGGAATTTCGGGATGAAAAATAGCCTATGTTACTCGTGGATAATGTAGCTTTCGAATGGTGAAAGAATTTTTAAAAACGGTCCAGTAGTTTTTGAGCCTATTCATTACAACCAAACAAAGTTTTCCTCTTTATAATATTAGTGTAGATAGCTGTAGCGTAGTATATAATACTACTAATATAATTATAATACTAAGCAATGAACCGCAGTTGCACTTTTTCCTAAGGAAATTCGGGATAAAAATTAACCTTTATTTTAAACTAGCAGCGCCCCGCGGTTTTACCCGCGTTGTGCCCGTTCCCGTGGGAATTTCGGGAATTTTTTCACATAAAATCTTCCTCTTGAATCACTCTACCTATTATAAAAAACCGTAGACACACACAGAAATAAAGCCATTTGGAGTGTACAGACAATATTATTATTACGTTGCATATGCGAGTTTACTAGGGTTTTGTACCAGCAGTGGCCCGTGGTTTCACCCGCTTTGTACCCGTTCATGAAGGATTTTTTGAATGGAAAGCAATTACAAACTTTCCTCTTCAATCACTATGTATTCACTCAATAAAAACCGCATGGAAATCTATTTGAGTAGTTTTTTTGAAACTCAATGGGGACTTTGTTTTCTAATATGTCCAGATAGATAGAATGTAAGTTGTTTACTAACTTGCTATAGATAGAATATATACTCACATATAAATCAATATAAATGTTTCTAATTACACTTCTAAAGTAAAGCTGCCATCTTTCATACGTTAGTTTCTTTCGTGTCAACAAATACATAACAAAACATTTTATTTTCGAAAATAGATTTTTTTCAATTTAACCCGTATATCGTCAGCTAACTTTATAGCAGCGCATATGGTTTTTACTGTGTTACAGAAAAAATCGGGTCGGATTTACTCTGTACCATCATATGTTATGAATTTTATGCGCGGGTCTGTTTCTTCCTATAGCCCTATGTAGTTTTAGTAAAGTGTCTTTCGTTAACTTTGTGTTAGTGTAATACAATTAGCACCCACTTTATCCACACCAGTCTCCACAGTAATGAACAGAAATGTTAGGTATTCACAAATTATATCAAGCTTAACCCTAAAGCCCCAAAGGTACCCATTGTATCAAATGTAGCATAGGAACATAGTAAAGCAAACGTGGTGTATCATCGTAGCAACTTTGCGTAGCATCGTAGGAACGTAACATAGCTTACCTACTTAGACACGCTACGTAACGTAGTAACGTCATATAGAATCTTAGCGTAGCAATATTGCACAGCAACGTATCACAGTGACGTAAAATATTTACGTAGCAACGTGGAGTAGCGTAGCTCAACGTTTTATCCTACTAATATTATAAATGCGAAAGTTTGTGAGGATGGATGTATGTATGTTACTCTTTTACGAAAAAACGAAAAAACTACTGAACGGATTTGGATTCAACCTAACAGTAACATAGGTTATACATTGGAATAACATATGAAATACATTTTATCCCGAAATTCCCGCGGGAACGGGCAAAACGCGGGTGGAACCGTGGGGCGCGACTTGTCCTTGATAACAATGTGAAGGCATATTGCTAGCACGTGAAAATCATTGACCCGACATTATGTCATTTCTATTAGATAAAGGAGAAATATTTCTGGTCTAGACAAAGCCTGCTCATATTATATGACGTCACAGTGCCCCAGATCTCCGCTAGAGAGTAACAATTAACGATCAAGTTTCTAATATGTCGGTAGAATATACTTCTTTTATTGTGATTCATGGTATAATTTTAGTATGAGGGGAAGAACTTATTTGTTGGTGTTTTCATTAGTTTAGTCCTTTGGAAAATGTTAAAGAAAGAAAGAAAATCTCGATCTATTTGAGGATAAATTTATTTTTATGAATATGGAATAAAAACATTCACACTTATTTACCATCTAAATTCCTTTCTTTTTAAATATTGCATATATTTATTTCATGGAACATACTCTATAATGTACACTCTACAGGCCACCCATCCAAGTAGAGATCGTGGTGCACATTGCTTAACAATTACAAACATCGCTTAGTAAAACTACGCAACGAGCACTACAATATATAGGGAAGACCTACGACTAGCAGTGGACTTCCAAATGTCCAATGACTAAATAATAATAATCATAGACCTCTCATTCTAGGTATTCTGACATCAGCTATAAATAAAATAACTTTAAAGCTAAAACGGCCCAAATTCCATTTAAAAAGGTTATATATCCTCTTCCAACATAACATAATCATTAATTAATTCTAGAACGAATCAAAATAGAACATAATTAAATAGAACTGCGTACAAAGTTACATTTAACAATACCCAGTTTGCAGAACGTGGGACGGAGTGGGTGGGTTCACTAATCCGGGGCTTAGTGAAATAATCCTTTATGTATGGTATCATTTTATCTAGCGTTACGACTTCATATGAAGTATTATTAAATGTTCTGAGTGTTTGGTCCAAATGCAATGTGCTGTTGAAAGAATTTGCTTATTATAATATAGAGGCTCCTCTTCACTGTACTGATGTCTTCAGTGACATGAGAGTATTTTGCCCAGCATAAGAACATTACAGGATAATGCTTTACTGCACTTTTTTAGAATGGAGCGTTCGTGGCGTAGTTTGACTGCTTGATGTTAGCTCATTGTGATTTTTAAGCAACGTGCAGCAACGTGCAGCCTTACGTACTTAGCCTTAACTTAGGTAGACGAAAGTGGTATTTATATTTCAGCGCTACCCTCTATATACCGTCTATCTTCTTCTTCATCGAGTGGATGGTCACCCTGACCAATCCTGGTGTCAGATTTATTGAGCCGCCAAAGGCCTCTGACATGGCTCATGTAACGACTACTAAGTATCCGTAGAAAATAACCGGGACCGATGGCTTAACGTGCCCTCCGAAACACGGAATCGTCTTACTTTTCGGGCAATCAGGTGATTCAGCCTGCAATGCCCTAACCAAACTGAGGGCAGTCTCACAAAGAAAAAATTTGTAAGATATTGTCCCCACCGGGAATCTAACCTAGAACCTCCGGACCGTGAGCCGAGCGCTCAAACCACAAGACCACTGAGGCTGTTGACCCTCTATAAGTATTGTGTGTATGTATCGGTCATGTCGTATAAAGTCCTCTCAATATTGTCGCCTTCTCCAAGTTTAGGTAATCCATTAAAACCTATATAAAAGCCAAAGGCCTCTAAATCTCAACAATCTTATCTGATTGCACTAAAGTTTAGTTCTTAACTCAGTAACAAGTCTTCGAAACTGAATGGATGTAATAAACCTGGACTTGGAAGACCGAAGAGGCACAGCGTAGCGGCCAAATTGAGTTTTCAAACTTGATTCATAGTATCTTGTGAAGTTCCGTTATATTGCTATAGAAAGGATAGTGTGACTTGACAATTAAAAATGGTGATTTAAAGCCTAGTAGGGTGGTCTTACTTATATACTACCCGTTTTCATGGCAATTTCACTATTCAAAGTGTCTCATAATATTTTTCTTGAAAGTGGGTATCATATACATAACATTTTCCAACAGATGCACCCCTAGTGCATTAAATTAAAAAAAATCAATATTATTTTTATCTTTGCTTTTTATATATACACTAGCCACGCCTCGTGGTGTCTGCCGCATTGTATCCGTTCCCACGGGGATTTCGGGATAAAATGTATCCTATATTATCCGTTATTCTGATGTATAACCTATATTACTGTAAAGTTTCAACCAAATCCGTTCAGTAGTTTTTGCGTAAAAGAGTAATAAACATACATACATACATCCATCCATCCTCACAAACCTTCGCATTTATAATATTAGTAGGATACATCACTAAACTGATATATCAAACACTATATTGGTAGTGTCAGATAGTTTATATTGAGCAAATTTACCGGCTTCAGGTGGGAATCCAATCCGAAACAAGATCGAAGTACTCGCACATTAGTACTCGTATAGTCGAGCAAACTATATCATATCGAGGCAACTTCTCAGAAAACTAAAGCACTGCCTATAACATTGAAAATAATAATACCGCTTCAATAAGCTGCTTATGACTGAAATAAGTAGATTCGCTATGAGTTTGTAGTCAGTCATAGTGCAGACGGAATAAAAACTATAGAATGCCTGCGAATAATAGAGTGAAGCATGATCAAATTACACCCTATGTTTACACAGTCACTTAAAATAAAGTTAAAATGTCAAGAATAATAAAGACGCAGCATCCTCGGACTCAAACGAGTCGACCGAGTGCGCAACACCACGCTGCGTTCACTTACCGGCATCACCGATGTCGGTACCAAAACCGCCCGGCTGAAGTGGGAGTGGGCGGGGCACGTGTCGCGGATGGCCCCCGAAAGATGGGCCCACATCACCACCCAGTGGGTCCCTAGCGAAGCGCGGCGCCGCGGACGGCCTAGGAAACGCTGGCGGGATGACCTTGTCTCCTTCGACAGCGAGTGGTGGGAAACCGCAAAAGACAGGGAGGGTTGGAAGCGTTTGGGGGAGACCTTTGCCCAGCAGTGGGACAATACAGGTTAAAAAAAAAAAAAAAAAATGACATAATTAGACCTTATGAATATACAGGGTGTAATCGTTAAGTGTGCACAGGCGATTATTCCGTAACTATTGCAGATATCAAAAAACTTTAAACTGATATCGAAAGTACTTTACCTAATGAGTAAATTGACATTAATAACTTTTTAAAAATAAAACGAGAAATATAAAAAAAAAATACATTAATCACTCCCATACATTTTATTTCTAAGTAATTACAAAATGTTGTATTCAAAGCATATGTTCGAAGTGACGTCCTCCTTGTGCAATACAATGACGAGTTCTATTTACAGTTTCTAAATGAACTTTCCTTAACATTTGCGGAGTAATTAAAGCAATTGCACGACGTACACGATTCTGTAACTCTTCTAGGCTGTGTACTCTCTCAGCGTACACGTGGTCTTTGACAAATCCCCATAGGAAGAAATCACAAGGCGTGAGATCCGGGGATCTGGCAGGCCAAGGGGTTGCACTATTATTGGCTATTAAGCCATTATAATGGAGAAGGCCAACATTTTTTACTTTACACACCAAATAAATCTATACAAAATTACAAGAAAAACTGTGTTTTTACTTTTTCCATATCTCAATAAATGGCTAAGATATTAACGATCAAAGTGCGTATTTTCGGCCGTGGGATTTTAAAAACGCGGGCGGGCGCTCACTGGTCGATGACGTCACAACTCGACTCATTTGGCAGTCGCGCTCTCGTACGCACGCCGCTGCGCATTAAAAATCAAAATTTAACTGTTTTCTGCGGAAAAATGAGTGAAAAAATAGTGAGGAAATACTGTATTGTGCCTCAGTGCTTCAATTCGATAGTTAAAACACCAGATAAACTCTTTTTTAATGTGCCTGGGGACCCAAAAATGAGGAAGAAGTGGACGACTGCAGTAAAAAGGATGGATTCAATAAGCCCTACATACGTCTCCCTCTCTTTTTAACTGTATATACCCTATGACATCATCTCCGTAGCTCTCTCTTCCTGACCTAGAACCATAAAACACTACGAATTAAAAAAAAATACCTTCAAAACTTATGTTTTTAATGTACTTACTATTAGAAGGGTTTAACTGATTTTGACAAAACATGTCTATGAACCACTGTTAAAAAACAACATTGAAATAAATTATAAACGCATCGAAATCGGTTCACCTGCTTAAAAATATGCTACGTTACTACAGACAAACATACAGACACGCAGACAGACATAAGTAGACAGTCACATTAGCATTCAAACTTGCAACACCCCTATAAAAAAGTAAAAATTTGCGGCCCGCAAGTTGATCACCACTGATTTCTTAACTAAGTAGGTATTATTTATTTTTATTAAAAAAACAACTGTGAATGAACAAACTAAAGCGGACATTGGATAAAATTAAAAAAATATCTGGTTTATTATAAAACTATATTAATAGGCAGGTTACATATTTGTCTACTCAGAAAAGTAATAACTACGTAAATACCTACCTACTAAAACTTACATACATCTGTATATGGGTAAATAGTGACATTTTCTTATGTACTAATAAAACATAGAGGTAAAATAATCATCGAAAACCTCGTGATGTAGATTGGGAGTATCTGGTAGTATTTTTTATCGCCGTCCATAATAGGTAGGTACCTATTAAATGAAACACACACTTCCTAATAAATACCTACCGAGAGTAGGAAATGCTTACTCAGGATGTAAATACCTTTTCATCTATCAACTATCCACTCTTGGCAGATTGTCCGACTGACCTTTTAAAAAACCTTCTTCCATTCTACACACTTCACGTTTCACTTGAGTTAATGGGATTTAAAGGATAATTTACTTTATTTCTTTAAAATATAAGCACACTATAGGTATTATGAATACGAAGACAATCAAAACAATATGAAACGAGACGCCAAAACGCACCAAAGTTTACTGGAGTTCACCGGACCGACCGACCGCCGCCCCTTGTGTCGAGTTGTGACGTCATAGCGTAAGCGCGCCTAATCTCGGAAATTCAAAAAAGGGCTTGAACTTCTCGTCGTTATAACTTCGGAAATACTGCATGGATTGAAGTGAAATAAAAACTAGTGTAATATATATGACCTAAGCTCGGATTGTAGGTGCATTTGATAATAATATTTTGACCCTTTGGCCTTCTCTATTGTTTCGTAAGAAATTCATTACAACATTTGTATTATGTGCAGGTGCTCCATCTTGTTGAAAAATTATCGACCTTCTTTCATCGTCTGGAATTGGTTCTAAGAGACTTAGCATATCGTTTTGTACAAAGGAGAGAGAGTACACAGCCTAGAAGAGTTACAGAATCGTGTACGTCGTGCAATTGCTTTAATTACTCCGCTAATGTTAAGGAAAGTTCATTTAGAAACTGTAAAGAAGCACGGTAGCGCTCAGACAAAAATGCTACTATCGTCGGCAACTCATCCAAGTATAATCTATTTTTTTTGGATTGGCACAAAATGTGGTTAAATGTCGTAAATTTTCTTGCCTAATACGAGTTGGTGATATTAAACCTTTAAACCTATGTTTGAAAATTGGAAACATGCTTCGCTCGGCTCCGGATTGTCATTGTATTGCACAAGGAGGACGTCACTTCGAACATATGCTTTGAATACAAAATTTTGTACTTACTAAGAAATAAAATGTATGGGAGTGATTAATGTATTTTTTTTGGATATTTCTCGTTTTATTTTAAAAAAGTTATTAATGTCAATTTACTCATTAGGTAAAGTACTTTCGATATCAGTTTAAAGTTTTTTGATATCTGCAATAGTTACGGAATAATCGCCTGTGCACACTTAACGATTACACCCTGTATACGAGTATTACAACGTTCACACGTCACCAATCATATAATTAATTAAATAGTGCGATGGCCGTCAGGAAATCACGCTCTACACATGATTAAACAAAATCCTGGGCAAAAACGGCTGGACCATTTTTACTATGTAGCTAAGAGCCACCGCTAGAAAACGGGCTTTGAAATATATAAAAAATCGTATTAAAATCGGTTCATCCGTTCAAAAACTGCCACAGAAAGATACACACACATTGTGTCAAATACATAAAACCTCTCTATTGCGTCAGGGGTTAAAAACTAGCTTCACTGCACTTTGTCCCGAATCATTATTAAGTCTGAGGCTTGATAAAGTTGCAAGTAAATATTAAAATATACCGTCACTACAGAATCCTTTTATATTTCTATTTCGTGCTTCAGTTATTAGTATTATGAACTCTCAACTCTTTAGGGAGCTATAGTGGAGATTACAAGGAGAATAACCTTGTTCACTTACTACTTGCTTTATTAACTTTCTAACGCGAAAAACCCGTGTGAGTACGTTTACATAGACACATTGTTCATATCTTTAACCTTTCACGTAAAAAGAGTGTTTACTTTTTTTAGCCCCGTCAGAATTAAAATCTCTACCAACTATACATATATGAATGAACTAGCGACCCGCCCTCGCTTCGCTTCGGGTAATCAAGATTTCATGTAGGAAAATCGGGATAAAACATTGCGTGTCTCCCGCAGGAATATACACAATCAAAATTTCAAGTGGGAAATTGGGGATAAAATATTACATGTCTCGCGCGAGTATATATGTATACACAATCAAGATTTCATGTGAGGAAGAATTCGGGATAATACCTACATAGCACGTCTTCGTCGTTCGTAGTTCGTAGGTAGGTACCTATATCCCCGCGCGCTTTGACCGCACGAAACAGTAAGTAGCCATAAGAGACCCGCCATCGAGCATTACTATTTTGTAAGCAGCGCCCCGCGGTTTTACCCGTGTTGTGGCCGTTCCCGTGGGAATTTTGGGAATTTTTTTACATAAAAACCTTCCTCTTGAATCACTCTACCTATTACAAAAAAACCGCATCAAAATCCGTTGCGTAATTTTAAAGATTTAAACATACAGACAAACAGACACGAAACAGAGACGACTTTATTTTATACTATGTAGTGATATTTCTCATCATAACTCTGAAACTAACTGTCCGATTTTAATAATTTAAAAGGGTACACAAAGAAACATAATTAACCTTGATTGTAGAGCCATTTATTTTGATGTAGATTCATATCATCATATGAATATCATCAACTTAAAATTACTAATTAATTAACTAACTAATTAATTTTAACTTAAAACGGTTATTGTGTCTTAACTATAATAGTTAGACATATGCCCTCGCGAACTTATTTGTTCGCAATGATATGTACTTTGATTGTGTAGAACATTGTTTTTGTGTATCATCAATAGATTTAGTAGCGCACGCCAATAACCAATTTTTTTAGGCATGTTTTTCATACCTTGGGTTACATATACCCGCGTTGTGCCCGTTCCCGTGGGAATTTCGGGAATAAATATAGCCTATGTCACTCAGGGATAGTGTAGCTTTCGAATGGTGAAAGAATTTTTTAATTCGGTGCAGTAGTTTCAGAGCCTATTCGAAACAAACAAACAAACAAACAAAAAATCAAACCTTTCCTCTTTATAATATTAGTATAGAAGTATAGATTAGGATAGATAGCCTATGTGTTATTCTGATGTATAAGCTATAGCCTATGTGTTATTCTGATGTATAAGCTATATTGTGGTAAAGTTTCATTCAAATCCATTCAGTAGTTTTTACGTGAAAGAGTAACAAACATCCATACATCCATACATCCATACATCCATACATCCATACATCCATACATACAAACTTTCGCATTTATAATATTAGTAGGATTATTAATAATATTATTATTCTCGTGTCACGGGGTGCGTAATTGAACTCATCTGAAACGGCTCGACCGATTCTTATGAAATTTTGTGTACATATCGGTTAGGCCTGAGAATCGGCCAACATCTATTTTTATCCCGAAATTCCCGCGGGAACGGGTACAAAGCGGGTTAAACCGCGGGGCGCAGCTAGTATTATATAGTCTATAGCCGCGCCCCGCGGTGTTACCCGCTTTGTTCCCGTTCCCGCGGCAATTTCGGGATAAAATATATCCCATGTGTTATTCTGATGTATAACCTACATTACTGTAGAGTTTCATCCAAATCCGTTCAGTAGTTTTTGCGTGAAAGAGTAACAAACATCCATACATCCATACATCCATACATCCATACATCCATACATCCATACATCCATACATACAAACTTTCGCATTTATAATATTAGTAGGATCTAATATTATTCTCGTGTCACGGGGTGCGTAATTGAACTCATCTGAAACGGCTCGACCGATTCTTATGAAATTTTGTGTACATATCGGTTAGGCCTGAGAATCGGCCAACATCTATTTTTATCCCGAAATTCCCGCGGGAACGGGAACAAAGCGGGTAACACCGAGGGGCGCGGCTATAGACTGCGCCCCGCGGTTTAACCCGCTTTGTACCCGTTCCCGCGGGAATTTCGGGATAAAATATATCCCATGTGTTATTCTGATGTATAACCTACATTACTGTAGAGTTTCATCCAAATCCGTTCAGTAGTTTTTGCGTGAAAGAGTAACAAACATCCATACATCCATACATCCATACATCCATACATCCATACATACAAACTTTCGCATTTATAATATTAGTAGGAAATAGGAAATATCATCAACTTAAAATTATACTCCTTTTTTAACTAATTAATTTTAACTTAAAACGGTTATTGTGTCTTAACTATAATAGTTAGACATATGCCCTCGCGAACTTATTTGTTCGCAATGATATGTACTTTGATTGTGTAGAACATTGTTTTTGTGTATCATCAATAGATTTAGTAGCGCACGCCAATAACCAATTTTTTTAGGCATGTTTTTCATACCTTGGGTTACATATACCCGCGTTGTGCCCGTTCCCGTGGGAATTTCGGGAATAAATATAGCCTATGTCACTCAGGGATAGTGTAGCTTTCGAATGGTGAAAGATTTTTTTAATTCGGTGCAGTAGTTTCAGAGCCTATTCGAAACAAACAAACAAACAAACAAACAAACAAAAAATCAAACCTTTCCTCTTTATAATATTAGTATAGAAGTATAGATTAGGATAGATAGCCTATGTGTTATTCTGATGTATAAGCTATAGCCTATGTGTTATTCTGATGTATAAGCTATATTGTGGTAAAGTTTCATTCAAATCCATTCAGTAGTTTTTACGTGAAAGAGTAACAAACATCCATACATCCATACTTACAAACTTTCGCCTTTATAATAGTAGTAGGATCTAATATTATTCTCGTGTCACGGGGTGCGTAATTGAACTCATCTGAAACGGCTCGACCGATTCTTATGAAATTTTGTGTACATATCGGTTAGGCCTGAGAATCGGCCAACATCTATTTTTATCCGGAATTCCCGCGGGAACGGGAACAAAGCGGGTAACACCGAGGGGCGCGGCTATAGACTGCGCCCCGCGGTTTAACCCGCTTTGTACCCGTTCCCGCGGGAATTTCGGGATAAAATATATCCCATGTGTTATTCTGATGTATAACCTACATTACTGTAGAGTTTCATCTAAATCCGTTCAGTAGTTTTTGCGTGAAAGAGTAACAAACATCCATACATCCATACATCCATACATCCATACATCCATACATACAAACTTTCGCATTTATAATATTAGTAGGATATCAAACTTTGATATTGTCTTAGGGCCGACACTGCGCACGCCGCGGTTCCATACAAAAGTGAACAGTCACGGGCGCCCACGGCATACGCACGCCACGTGCGCCCGCCGCGTGTTGCTTCATACAAAAGTGACCCGTCGCATGCGGTTTCATACAAAAGTGAAACGACGTGTGCGCACGTGTCGTGCGCACGCTTAACGCAGTGTTGGCGTAGTGCGGGTGCGGGCCGGGTGCGGGTCGCGTGACGTTGTATTCCGTGTATTTGTGTGAAACGTGTCACACTGGCCCGTACCGGCCGCAACTGACCCGTACCTGCACTATATGCGTCTTGCGCTTTAGTTAGCACAATTTAAAAATACGGTTAAATTAAAAACTGCAATCTATGCACACCATAAGCAATGATAAAAAGATCTTAATTTTTTATAATTGGAAGCCTAAGTTACTGCTGTAACATCAGTTAAGTCCCGTCAAAATCGGTCCAGCCATTTTAAAGATTAGCCGGAACAAACAGTCTAACAGACAGACAGCATTTTTATTCACTTAGTAGGTAAAGAGGGTTATTTTAACATTACAAACAGACACTTCAATTTTATTTATTTGTACAATAGTTATAGATTTTCAAATAGAATTTTATTGTTAAAAACTCTGAAGACATTTTCTTTTAACTATATTACTTTAATCAAATCCAGACGTCGAGTCTAGATTTAATTTTGATAAAAAGAATAAGTTAGATGAGGTAATGTAACTCAGCAGTTTCAATTATTGCTGAATCCAGACAATTATTTGGATTGAAGGATAATTTGAATCATAGTCGTTAAGCTCTTGAAGGAGAATACCCATACCTTCTCAAAATTATAAGTTATACTAGCAACGCCCCGCGGTTTCACCTGATCCTGTGGGTATTTCACGCTGAAACATGGCATATATTTATAAGCCTTCCCGTTGAATGTGGCTAGTTAAGTTTTGGTCTAACAGATCGCGTGTGAGTAAAAACCTGTAGGTAGATACATAGTTATTACAGTATCTATACTAATACTAGCTGTGCCCCGCGGTTTCACCCGCAGCGCCCCCGTTCCCGTGGGAATTTTGAGATTTTTATTCCTTATTTTTCTTATATAAAAACCTTGTCCTGACAATAAGGAACACATTAAAAAAAGAATCATCATCACATGGTGCATTCGTTCTAAAGTTATGCGCTTACCAACACATTTTGGGATTCATTTTCATATTATCACTACATAGTATAAAACAAAGTCGCTATTTTTGTCTGTTTGTTTGTCTATATGCTTAAATCTTTAAAATTACGCAACGGATTTTGATGCGGTTTTTTGTAATAGGTAGAGTGATTCAAGAGGAAGGTTTTTATGTAAAAAAAATCCCGAAATTCCCACGGGAACGGGCACTACGCGGGTAAAACCGCGGGGCGCTGCTAGTAGATTATAAAGCTTGAAGTGTTTGATTTTTCTTAACTCAAAAACTACCAATCTGGTTTGAATAATGCTTTTTGTTATGGACACCCACATTCAACGGAAATGTTATAGGCTATTTCTCATCCCGAAATTTCCACGGGAAGGAGTACAACGCGTGTAAAACTACGGAATTCTTTTAGTATAGTATATAAAACAGTATTGATTAATCTAAACCAGTGTTCGCGTTAAACAATGCAAACCTCTACAATGTTATCTTGGATAAATGCCAGACTGAAGTTCTTTACGATCTGACCAAATGTCTGAAATAGCTGTTAGCTTGTCCAGAATTGTTGAAGGCTAGGAAGTTAGTCAGGAAACTGTGACCGGTTGGATCGTTCAGGCGTTTGCGCAAAACTGTGATCCAATTTGAGAGCAAAAGTTGGTCGTAAAGAATATTGAATTCTTTTAACTTGTGGCTACGGTTTCTTTTGCCTTGAAGATTTTTTGTTAGCATGTATATGTTGGCACGTGTTTAACAAAACACGTTTGCAAAAGAGTTGTTTAGTTTTAATATACTGGTTTCTAAATTGATGTCTTCTGTGACCACGGTGCCTGTAAAGGAGCCGAAACGTCAAATAAAAATGTAAAATTAAAGCGAAGTGTATCCGTAAACGTAGTTTCAATTCAAAATGAGTAATTTTAATATATTTTTAAGTTTAACTTATTTAAATAAATTTAATTTGATTTTTTACTTATTTGATTTTATTATGTGCTACGTTCAAATATCAAAAGTTGAAAGACTTAGGGCAACAACAATTTATCTATCAAATTGTTTGTCTCTTTCTGACATACGCTATTTTCCGAAGAACAAAAGAGACAAAACACTTTTAAAAAGTGTTTTAGTTATAGAGCGTTATGATATGAACGAGGGTAAGAGTTAAGATTCTCAAAATAAATCCAATCCAAAGCCTTCGCCACCCAAATATTTCCTTATTTTGATGTTTACTTCACATTTCAGTAGTTCCAAATAGCGGTCGAATGACTATACGATTCGCACGTTAAGCTCCCAACCTATAATTGAACTAAATATAATAAATCCTACTAATATTATAAATGCGAAAGATTGTGAAGATAGATGTATGTTTGTTACTCTTTCACGCAAAAACTACTGAACGGATTTGGATGAAACTTTACAGTATTATAGGTTATACATCAGAAAAACATATGGGATACATTTTATCCCGAAATTCCCACGGGGACGGGTACAACGCGGGTGAAACCGTGGGGCGCGTCTAGTAAGTAATAGATAGATACAATTTTTATGTTTTTGTTTGTTTGTACTGATATCTTCAGTGAGATGAGAGACCTTTGCCCAACAGTGGGATATTACTCAGCAGGCTAATACTTTACTTTTTGTTTAATGTTCTGGATATTATTGTACATTTTAATCTGAAGTTTCCTTCCTTTTTACAGGAACAGAGGACACAGAAGACTGTCGAGCAGATCGTGGCTTTACCAGCGACTAAAAATTGTAAGCATTTTGAGATATCAATATCGTGTTCTGTCTTAACCTAACCAGGTAAAAGCTGAGTTTTTTTACCAATTAGGCTAAGTTCAAAGGCCATGCAGACACATCAACGATACTACGGTTTGGCCCGCACGCGAGTCATGTGAATGCTCCTAACGCGCGTCTCCGCGCGGCCATCTGAACTTAGCCTTATCTTACACGACAAAATCGGATTCAGGAAACAAAGTCAAGAATGACAGCCATTTCATTAAAAACTGCTTGTTTGACATTAATTAAAGTTTAATTATAATTGTAATGACATTTTGGCTTAACGAGCGTGTTACACTATGTCTTATTACTGCTGTTCTCAGAGACTTCCATTAAATTGATACTTAACTAATTGTCATAATTTTTCATACATTATTTGTCTAAATTACTAATTAAACTTCTACTAAGGAAGCATTTGACGTCTCTAAGTACTAGTGTGATTCAAGAGGAAGGTTTTTATGTGAAAAAAATTAATTAAAAACGCGGGTAAAACCGCGGGGAGCTGCTAGTATAACATACGTTACACAACATGTAACATTATTCTGAATGCACCTTTATAAATCTTTATTAGTCCGATGAGCTACTAAGTATTGTATATTTCGTTTGATAGCCCATTAGGTTTATAGGGTAATAGAGACAGTGTGTTTATTGCTAGCCTTGTCTAGCATTTTTGTTTTGATTGCCTCGAGTCGTAACAAGCCTTGAATAAACAAATATGTTTACCACTCCGACCATTACTATGAGTTCTGAGTAATAGAAAAGGAGTCATTAAATCTTTTACAGGATCAAAACAGGAAGTTATAATCTATTTGAGTCAACTTGAGGTTATAACCTACTAACGGCCGGCCTCCGTGGTCTTGTGGTTAGAGCGCTCGGCTCACGATCCGAAGGTTCCGGGTTCGATTCCCGGTGGGGACAATATCTCTCAAAAATCTCTTTGTGAGACTGCCCTCAGTTTGGTTAGGGCATTGCAGGCTGAATCACCTGATCGCCCGAAAAGTAAGACGATTCCTTGCTTCGGAGGGCACGTTAAGCCGTCGGTCCCGGGTACTTTCTACGGATAGTAGTCGTTACACGAGCCATGTCAGAGGCCTTTGGCGGCTCAATAACTCTGACACCAGGATTGGTCAGGTTGACCGACCATCCACTCGATGAAGAAGAAGAGCCGGCCCTCGCTTCCCTTTTGGTGAAACGACCACCATCTGTTAGTGGTTGAATTTCGTAAAATCCCGTCTTAGGGAGCAACTACGTCCTAAAAGGTACCCCCATGCAAAATTGAAAGTGTGAAAAATTATCGGTCCCGGTTGTTTCTATCGTTTGACCATTTTGGAGGCCTTTAGGCGGTCTAAAAACTCTGACACCAGGGTTGCCCACTAACCTACTAAATTACTATTAATAGTTCTGTTTCATTTTCTCTCTAAATTAACTGATCTTCTAAGCGTATACAGTCTGTATTGTATATTAATAGAATTAATAGAATACAATATCTTTAAATACCAAAGGAGATATCAAATAAGATTCTTATCACATTGTTCCATTTTTGTTATTAACACGTAAGTCCCATAAGATAAGGAGGAGTTAACAAAATATATTTATCAAAGTCTCGCTGGCCTTCGTCTCGTGAATAATGGCCTCTGACGACAGATGATGAGATATGTGAGTCTGGGCGATTGTATTGGGTTCTGTATAAAACTATTCATCTATACTAATATTATAAAGCTGAAGAGTTTGTTTTGTTTGTTTGTTTGTTTAAACGCGCTAATCTCAGAAACTACTGAACCGATTTGAATAATTCTTTTTGTAATAGATAGCCACATTCAACGGGAATGTTATAGGCTATTTTTCATCCCGAAATTCCTACGGGAACGGGTACAACGCGGGTAAAACCGCGGGGCGCTGCTAGTTTTTATATATAGAGTAGAGGGCGTAGTTTGGCCAAGCGATGTCGGTTCATTGCGATTGTTAAGCAATGTACAGCTCGCTCCTACTTGTATGCTCAGGAAGAAGAACCAAGATGCACACTAAGGCAATGTGTATATATATTTACCAACACAAGTATGACTATGAGGTGCTCGTGGGATAAAACATCTGTAGCATGTTTATGTTACCTGTAACTTTACTTCGCGATGAATATATAGCGCTTCCTTTTTAAACCCTGACGCAAGAGAGGGAGTTATAAGTTTGACGTCGATGTGTATGGATGTGTGTATGTGTGTGTGTGTGTATGTGTGCGGGTGTGGGACCATAGCTCTCAAACGGAATGACCAATTCGATGAGATTTTTTTATGCCAGTTTCGGTGGTTATGGTAAACCGAAACATCCGTTTTTTGCGTACAATAAAATGCACATTTAAAAAGGTTAAAGTTACTTTACATTATTTTATTATTATAAGTTTTTAAATAAAAGTTAAATTATTCTGATTTCTTCATGTAGGTCAGTTAAATGAGTATTAATTTACTATCAGGCGTAACTGACCATTACAATCAATGAACCGCTCTTTATTTTAATATTACCAATTAAGCCGAACGTTGAACAAATTAATTGATATTAATGGCGCAGATGTAAGTTAAACTGCCTCTTTGTGGGAAGTAAAAAGGTAAAATAAATATATTTAAAAAGTATTA
The DNA here is from genome assembly GCA_951394245.1 of Cyclophora punctaria. NCBI lineage: Eukaryota > Metazoa > Arthropoda > Insecta > Lepidoptera > Geometridae > Cyclophora > Cyclophora punctaria. The sequence continues at coordinate 2,476,125 of OX596191.1, read as the reverse complement.
GCCTGTAATGTCCCAATAGCTGGACAAAGGCCTCTCATCTCACTGAAGATATAAGTACAGGAGAATTAGGCGCCACGCTTGCCAATGCGGGCTGGTGATCTCAAAACCGAGCCATGTTTGAAAAGTAGAAAACATGTTTTCACTCGACCCGGGATTTGAATTCAGGACCTCAGTCTTGGCAGGCGAGTGCACATACCACTAGACCACGTTAAATAAATAAATGTGATGCGATAAATGTCATTGTAAGTTTGACCTAGTTGAGACTTAGTTAGACTGTTTTATGAGAACACAGGAACGAGCTCATCCTAGGAACAAGACGTATAACAGACTAGCAGCGCTCCGCGGCTTTGCCCGCGTTGAGCCCGTTCCTGTGGGAATTTTCGAAAATCCTTTCTTAGTGTGCATTCACGTCACTTGAAGAACCTTCCTGCCAAATGTTTCATGTTTCTAGGTGTAGCAGTTGAGGCTGTGCGTTGATTATCAGTCAGTCAGTCAGTCAGTCAGTCAGTCAGTCAGTCAGTCAGTCAGTCAGTCAGTCAGTCAGTCAGTCAGTCAGTCAGTCAGTCAGTCAGTCAGTCAGTCAGTCAGTCAGTCAGTCAGTCAGTCAGTCAGTCAGTCAGTCAGTCAGTCAGTCAGTCAGTCAGTCAGTCAGTCAGTCAGGACTTTGAATTTTATATATATAGCTAGATGTGTGATATACGTACACGTGGTGTCAGTGGTATCGCAGCTTTCAAACGGTCAGACCGATTTCGCTACTGTTTTTATTTGTATAGTATAGTATAGTATAGAAAGTCACCCTTCTGACGTCTCAGGGTTTTCACATTAACAATGGAACCCTAAATTCGGCGGGCGGATCTTAAACGTTTTTTTTTCTCAACGCAGTCAACATTGTGATAAAATCGGCGGCGTTCCGGAAATGAATGAATTTGCCCTCGGACGGCGATATTAGATAATAATAGGTATATTTTTATTTTCACCATTTGTTTTCAAGTGTCTCCTTTAAGATGGTATCTTGTTTTTCTGAAAGAGATTTATTTAGTTGAATAAAATATACTCCGTTTTCTTTTTACAAGTCTTATTTAGCCGATTTTTCAAAAAGTATAGTATTAGCCTGTTATGTCCCACTGCTGGGCAAACGCCTCTCATCCCACTGAAGATATCAGTACAGTGAGGTTGATTAGGCGTAATCACCACGCTTGCCTAATGCGGGTCGGTGATCTCAAACTCGAGCCATGTTTGAAAAGTAAGAAACATGTCCGCCCGGGAATTGAACCCGAAACCTCAGTCTTTTCAAGCAAGGACAATTAAAAATGGTTAAATGACAGAGTAAGAATTTATTAAAATAATCTCCATAAAAATTAAGGCAAGTAAAATTGGCGGTCCCGGTTCATTCAATTGATAGACCATGCCGGAGGCCTTTAGGCGGTCTAAAAACTCCGACACAAGGGTTGGCTACTAACCTACTCGATGTACAGACGAACCTATTTATTTACTAAATATTCATTAAAAAGAGATTATTTTGTTTCAATTAAACAGTTTAAAAGCTATCTCTATAGTCAAAAGTTCAAATGAATGAATAACTTTTAGCTATTTACTTTGTACTCACTGAAATTGATATTTCAATATCGTTTAGTTTGACTCATTCATTGATAACAAAAACCTTTAAAAAGTTCTAGCTTATTTTTTCGTTCCAAATTCAAAATTTTGCATGTCGATAGATAAATTCCGACGTGGGTAAAACCGCGGGGCGTTGCTGGTTTATTTCTAATGCCCGGGCCACACATACGAGAAATGCCATAAATTATATAGATAATGGACGTATACCGTAGGTGTAGCCACGACTATACGTGATAATTTGACAATGGCATTAACCGTATGGCGTAGGCGATAGCTCGAGTGGCGGTACATACATCAAAGAGAGAAAGAGACAGTTAAAGTGTAGCCACCCACTTTAATGCATTAAAAATTATAGCATTAATTATTGAGATAATGGGCATTGACATTAAGCGTATGTGTGGCCCCAGCATAAGTGTATAACATTTCCATTGCCAATGATCGATCTTTCCATAACCACTCGAAGAATATCAAGATCTTAACAATAAAAGGATAAATTTTTAATAACAGTCCTCCGCACAATAAAATCCGAGATCAACGTCCGGGTAAAATCCTTGTAACGCATGCATAAGATATTAAATTCCTTTTTTAAAAGTAAGTGAATTTTTCAAAGGCGGTGTCACAATGCAAGTCGGCAATTGCATTCAAGGGGCTTGGTGACATCGATACGGTCTTTTATACCGACCAGCCTTTTCAATAGAATCGATACCCTTCTTCAATTCTTCGAATCAGCATTTTATATAGAATACCGCTTTTGTGCGGCGGTTAATTTTTCCTTTTGAAAACGTTTGAATGACGCTTCAAGATTTCGCTTAATGGGAATGAGGCTTTACAATTAGTACAATTCGAATTGAGTGGAACTTTCCGTTTGAATTATAAATGTATTTACGAAGATAGATCGATGTATTTTCGTACTGCCTTTATCTTTCGTTTCGGTTTATTTATTTACTAGCCGCGCCCGCGGTGTTACCCGCGTTGTATCCGTTTCCGCAGGAATTTAAGGATAAAATGTATCCCATGTGTTATTCTAATGTATAACCTATATTACTGTAAAGTTTCATCCAAATCCGTTCAGTAGTTTCTGCGTGAAAGAGCAACAAACATACATCCATACATCCATCCATACATAAATCCATCCTCACAAACTTATTTATAATATTAGTAGGATTGTCCCATTGTTGGGGGCCTCCCCCCAGTTCTTTCATTTATTACTTAAAACAACTTATTAAAGTTCATAGAGTTTCCAACTGATATTAGAAAGACAAGAAAATTTTATGATTGTATTATTTTAAATCATTTTTTATTCAAAGAATTGCCTTAAGGTAATTCACAAAAGCAAAAGTTTAACGGTGAAGCTAATTGAAATGTAATTTGACAAGGTTCTGGCCAATCAAATAGTAATTAGGGAATTTCTTTCTTTTATTTCTAAACTTTTTTGATTTCGTGGCGGACGCGGAAAACTTTTATGCTCGTATATTGTGAATTAACAGCGGTTTCCGGTTTTACTCGCATTGAATGAAGCTGTATGAGTAGAGTAAAATAAGAGGACAAGTTGAATGTCCTACTGCTGTGCAAAAGCCTCATATGTCACTGAAGATATCAGTACAGTTAGGGGATGACTAACAATTTTCAAATTAAAAGTATATAAAATGACCAACACATACATATTTTTTAACCATCAAAACCAAAGCAAGATTTAAAATTTTACGTGCCCTCCCAAGCACGGTAGCGCTCAGATATAAATGCCACTACCAACCAATCAAGCAACGACAGAGCTGCACGTTGCTCAAAAACTACGGTGACTTTATATAGATAGTAACTACATTGCAAAACATTATTTCATCAAAGAAAAGATAGTATTTTAAAAGGAACTTTAAAAAAGTTCTGTTTTAAGTTAGAAAATGTACCAACTTCGTTTACTGAACTTCGTAACTAAGTACTCTGGAACTTCTGCGGGTGATATTTTTGCAACTGAACTTCTACCATACCTTTTTAGAAAACAAAACAAGGATAAATCTACTCGTTTTAAAATTCGAATTATTTGTCGTTTTTGGCTTCTTCAGAAGACAATCGATTTTCATTCATCACTACATAGTATAAAACAAAGTCCCCGGCCGCGTCTGTCTGTCTGTCGGACTGTCAGTTCGCGATAAACTCAAATACTACTGCACGGATTTTCACGCGGTTTTAACCAATCGATAGAATGATTCTTCAGGGAGGATTTGATGTATAAACATTCTCAAAATTCTCACGGAAACAGGCACAACGCGGTTAAAACCGCGGGGTGTGCTAGTTTCAAATAATTTGAATTAGGAATTCTTTGATTGTTCGGCGATCGTAAACAAATAAACAAATGACAATCATACGTCTGTGTGTGTGTGTGTGTGTGTGTGTGTGTGTGTGTGTAGTATGACATAGTATAAAAAAGCTCAACAATGTACATATAGAAATGTGTACAAGTGTCACGTAATGATAGACTGGCCTTTAGGCGGTCTTGAAACTCGGACACCAAGGTCGGTCATTAACCTACTTGAACCATTTCTCACCATCAATATCCATTTAACTGTCACTTAGACTAACAGCTATTGTAAGTAAGCATTAAGGAACAATTTTACTATTTGATTTCAAACAATGACTTCACGCATAAGACCCATTTGCCAACAGTGTCACAGTGTCATAGTTAGAACTCGCTAGCAGTGCCCGCAGTTGTACCCGCGTTGTGCCCGTACCCGTAAGAATATCGGGATGAAAAATAGCCTATAACCTTCCTGTTGAATGTGGCTATCCATTACAAAAAGAATTATTCGAATCGGTTTGGTAGTTTCTGAGATTAGCGCGTTCAAACAAACAAACTCTTCAGCTTAATTATATTCGTATAGATTGGTATTTTTAAGCATTATCAATTTTTGCGATTAGTGTGAAAAGGATGATTGATATACATTCCATATTAAAATAAAATACCTACATCACTACATAATATAAAACAAAATCGCTTTCCGCTGTCTGTCTGTCCCTATGCATGCTTAGATCTTTAAAGTACAAATTTTGACGCGGTTTTTAAAAAAGATAGAGTGATTCAAGAGGAATGTTTATAAGTTTAAAAAATCCCACGGGAACGGGCACAACGCGGGTAAAACCGCGGGGCACTGCCAGTGTAATATAAAATAATATTAACTACTTTATGTTCATTTTCCGACAGTAAATTCAATCTTTATAAATATATCATTATATGTATATTTAGGTATGCTGTGACAACGTTTAGAATTTAATTTAAGCGCTAGGTCTGAGCTAGGTCACATCAATATGAAAATTGATTACAAAAATTGTCACGCACGAAAAGTTTGAAAGCTACAATCCATATCCATACAAATAAAATTGGAATGTTTTACCGTCTGAATAACAGCTTTTAGCTAAATGCTTTGAAAAATGTATTGACTAGTGTTACCTAAAATTGTTTATTTGTTTATTTCGTCCGTGTAGCTACTAATAAAACGAACTCGGCTGACTTTACAACTTGACAAAAGGCTTGACTTGACAAAGGAAATATAAGAAATAGGTCATCTCAATCATCACCAACCCGCTGTAATCAAGTATGGTGATAGCACCTAATCCTCACTTTACTGATATTTTCAGTGACATGAGAGGCCCAGCAGTAAGATACTACAGGCTTTTCCGCCTATTCCGTTCGGAGGTCTTTGGGCGGTCTAATAAACTCTGATAACAAGGTTGGCCACTAACCTACTCGAAATTACTTACTTATACATTCCACGAGCAGCGCCCCGCGGTTTTACCCGCGTTGTGCCCGTTCCCGTGGGAATTTCGGGATAAAATGTAGCCTATAGCCTTCCTCGATAAATAGACTATCTAACACTGAAAGAATTATTCAAATCGGTTCAGTAGTTTCTGAGATTAGCGCGTTTAAACAAACAAACAAACAAAACAAACTCTTCAGCTTTATAATATTAGTATAGATTCGGCGGAATTCAAATATTGACACTGTTCAAAGCGGGTGACACCGGCAGCTGCAGCTAGTCACGTAATAAATTCTTATCTCTGTAGGGACTCTATTCATTCGGTGACCTAGTGGCCTCTAACTAGCCAATACAGTGACCTAGAAAGCTACATCAAAGATATTGTTGTGAAGCGAACACTAACAGTTTTATCTACAGTGTTCACACTGATAACGGATACTTTCTACGGATAGTAGTCGTTACCTGAGCCATGTCAGAGGCCTTTGGCGGCTCAATAACTCTGACACCAGGATTGGTCTGGTTGGCCATCCACTCGATGAAGAAGAAGACACTGATAACCACATTTAAGGTAAAGGTTAATTTTTATCCTGAATTTACTTAGGAAAAAGTGCAACTGCGGTTCTTTGCTTAGTATTTTATACTAGTATTATTACTACGCTACTGGTATCTACACTAATATTATAAAGAGGAAAACTTTGTTTTTTTTGGTTGTAATGAATAGGCTCAAAAACTACTGGACCGTTTTTAAAAATTCTTTCACCATTTGAAAGCTACATTATCCACGAGTAACATAGACTATTTTTCATTCCGAAATTGCCATAGGAATGGACACAACGCGGGTAAAAGCGCGGGGCGCTGCTTGTATTATATAAAGCAGTAGATTTGGCATTTGTTTCGGTTGAATGCACTTAGCGGAGCGGTGCGAAGCTCAACCGACCAATGACAACTCATTGAAATAGTCAACATTTCTGCGTAACGAATTGTGATTGGTTAATTGAGCTCCTCACCGCTCCACTCCACTTTTATGGAAACGCTCTCTTATTTCTGGAACAATAGCAGTGTGGAGCTCGATTGTCCAATCAAAACGCATTGAAATTAACAAAATTTCTTCGTAATGTATTGTAATTAATCAATTGAGCTTCGCACTGGTTCTATAGAAACGCATGCTTTTTGTGGATTTACAAGTCGGGTGAAAAGAAAAGTATATAGTCTCATAATAGGAAAAGGAAAATAGGGAAATTTTGATCCCTAAATTCTCATTGGAACGTGTGTAATCTATAATATAAAAATGAATCGCAAAATGTGTTGCTAAGCGCATAACTTCAGAACGACTGCACCAAATTGGAGATTATTTTTGTAATGTGTTCCTTATTGTCAGGACAAGGTTTTTATATAAGAAAAATAAGGAATAAAAATCTCAAAATTCCCACGGGAACGGGGGCGCTGCGGGTGAAACCGTGGGGCACAGCTAGTGCAGAATAAAGTTTCCTCTTTATCCCGAAAGTCTCAGGTACGCTTCCAAACCGAACCGTATTTAAAACCTTGAGAAAAACCTAGCATACAAATAAAGCAACAATTTAGGTTAAGATCGTATTTTGAAACTAGCAATTCTTAATTACGTTGAAAGACTACGGAATTGAAACGGTACAAATTGAGAATTATATTATTTCACTCTTTCATAAAGCTCTTTTGAAAATATTTCCCTTTATAATTATTTCTTTGAAGTATTAACATTTTGTACGGGTTTAACAACTACTAAACTGCTCTTATTATTTCAATTTTCAGGTATTTAAAAAAGTTTTTTTACCACAAAACAAATATATCTGGAGCCATACCATGACCTCTTAGCGCGATACAAATGCGGACCTAAACTGATTCGCTGTCAGTTTTCGTACCATGACATCAATGCGTGACAGAATTCTAGTTGCTTTGCAGATTACCTAAACTGATTCGTTATTTGTCATACCAAAGATGTTTTCGTTCATTCATTTGGTACCATGAGCGTCTATTGCGGCTTTGGTAAAGCGTCTCAGCTGTCAAAATTAGCAATTCAATTAAAGATACATTTTTCTAACATAAATTGAACCATTGTTGATATTTTTAACAACAATAAGTATGTACTTTAGTTAATTATTAATGTTTAATTGTTCCTTACTATAAACAATGCATTTTTGCAAATAACTTAATGATATTCAACTGAAAGAATTGATTAAAATGAGCGATTTTACACTTTAAAAATTAAATTAATCATACTGGGTTTTAGTACTGTATAGTGTGGGTAGAGCGCAGGGATGTACGAGTACCAACTCGTACATACCTGGCGCTCAACCTACCTAGGTATTTATGAGGGTAAACATGACTATCAATATAAATATGTAGGATATGCTTTGTTTTATCCCGAATTTCCCCAATGAAGCGAGAGCGACAAGGCACAAGGCTCTAGAATTCTGAGACTTAACTTATATTCCTGGTAAATCCATAATAGAAATAAATCTTTAACAATCGCAATGTAAATCAAACGAGCTTGAAGGTAATAATTTAAATGCTCAAAAAATATACCTATTATAATATATTTAATCTATGTCTGTATTATAAATTATAATCTATGTCTATTTTTTAATCTATGTCTATTTTATATTCTATGAATTTTATGATCTTTGCCAGTGACATTCCGAACACTTAAATCGTAATTTTATTTTGGATGTCTGTTTAAAATTAAAAATAATATTGGTTTCTGGAGCAACAAATACTTTATAGTTCCAACATTTTATGATTACAAATTAGATAAAAATAATTATCGTGTGTCTATACAAACCAATGTTTGTTTTGAATAATACTTATCATTTTTAAGAGGGTCGCTTAAAAACCGTAACTTTCCGTCATTTTAATTATTGAGGTTTTCGAACGCTCCTTAATCACTTCTCTAGGAGAGAGGAAGTGACGAGAGAGGAAGTCTCTAACAGGAAGTGACGCAATTAGCCAATCAGCAAAATGGTTTGTTCATTCATTCAAAGTGATGGCGATTCAAGTGCGATATTGTTTAAATAATGTCACGGTACGAATTGAAACGCAAACCTAAACTGATCTGCTTGGATCTTGAGACGCTATCTAAGAGGTCATGGTATGGCAGCTGTTAATATATATAAATTTTGTTTATTGTTTGTTTCAACGCGCTACTTAGAAATGGTGGTATATCCATTTTGAATAACTATTTTAATAGATAGTCATATTCAACAGAAAAGTTAACAAAGGGTATTTTTATACCGAAATTCCCACGGGAACGGACCCAACGTGGGTAAAACCTCGAGACGCTGATAGTCGAACGTAGTACGAGTTCTACAATCTGCAGTTAAGGCTGTGTGTTGATCTATTAGTCATTCAGGACAAAGCATTTTATATGCATGTATAAAAGATATATTCAAGAAAGTAGACTTAAGGCACGTTCGAACGGAAAAGACCTGAGTTCCAGCTAAAATTTAAGCTACTTCTTCAAGAGGCACATTACTATATTTTTTTACAGAATGTACCTTCAGATCTTTAACTAATTCTTTATTAAGATGAAAACATGATGTCATTATTTTTTCCCGATGAAAAGTTTATTTTAAATCATGCTTTACGAATGTTTTAAATGCCTGTAACTTTAAAACTATAATGACTAGCACTTTCGCTCTTTCTTTTCAAGATAGTCATTGCAGTAATCTGGTTCCATATTAAGATATTTTTTGAAACAATGGAGATTTTCATTCATAATTTTTCGTTTATCGATATTCAATACAATATTGCGGTAGCGCGGGCGCGTTACAATACAACGCGCCACAACACGGCTTATGAGAACGCCTTAAGGTGTGTTTTCTATAGGCCGTTGCTGTCTGCTGTGGTCGCTACCGAAAACACACCTTCAAGCCCAAGACTTTGATTGGTTTACAACTACAAACACATCAACAATCACAAGCATCACATAAAAAATCATTCAACAACATTACGCCATTTGATTACGTAAATATTTTATACAATTTAATTCAACCACCAAAATCTGAATGTCCATAAATGATTTATATTATTTAAAACAACGGCCGCCCATGAATAATTAATAAGTTAAGTACAATTTATTATGAATTTTTGACATAATCTCGATATTAAATTAAACGTTTTATTGCATTAATTATTGTTAATAATGGCGTTTTCTTTGTGTTTAATTCAGTCGCAGTAATGTTTTATATCTTCCGTGAGAGATAACCATTTCCCATAAAATGTGAGTAGGACGATACTTTACATTGTAACAAAAGCATTTTTCATTGTATTGTGATTTTACTTTTAGTTCAAAACGAGACACGATTTACGAAATAAATTTTATTTTCATCACGCAAATTCACACTATTAAACCAAACGCGTATCCAATATCTTATGAAGATACTAGCTGCGCCCCGCGGTTTCACCTGCATTGTACCCGTTCCCGCGGGAATTTCGGGACGAAAAATAGACGTTGGCCGATTCTCAGACCTACTCAATATGCTCACAAAATTTCATGAGAATCGGTCGAGCCGTTTCAGAGGAGTACGCGAACGAACACTGTGACACGAGAATTTTATATATAAGATGTCAAATGCTTGTCAAATGTATATAAACAATGATGTCCCTGAACGCCACTGACAGTAACGCCTGCAAAGACACAATATGTCCTTACAATTGCGGCTCAGTGTGGCTAAGGAGCAGTCGTGAAATAAAACAAATATACAATTACTTTTGATTTCTCCCTAACAGATCACTGTTAAGGACTTTTTCATCTCGAGATATCAATCTTATAGCCTCTTTTTCTCCGAATAATCTGTTGCCAGAACCATTTCGTAATTCTGTGACAAAATTAATTGCGTTTTATTGTTCAAAGCCTCCGTAATAGAAGTCTAGAATACTTCAAGTAATTACTTTGATTGTGCCGTAATTGGAGGGATCACATAAACCACAAGTCACAGAGTTGGGAAATTATTGCTTCTGAAAATTAGCTGTGGTTAATATATAGTGGTTTCAAGAGTAGATTTCATTAAGATATTATGGTGGCACTACCGGGTTGCGCCACCAATAAAATGTGCCAACAATTTTTTGATCGCTCACTTTATCTAATTAAGCGCTACCGTGCTCATATAGATACTAGCTGCGCCCCCCGGTTTCACCCGCGTTGTACCCGTTCCCGCAGGAATTTCGGGATGAAAAATAAATGTTGTCCGATTCTCAGACCACTCGATATGCACACAAAATTTCATGAGAATCGGTCGAGCCGTTTCAGAGGAGTTCAACCACGCAACCCGTGACACGAGAATTTTATATATTAGATATTGGTATGTTAAACTATCGGTCCCAGCCTTCCTCAAAATTACAATTATTAGACTTTGTTAGAAGCTTATTGATGCTCTTAAAACTCCGACACCAGAGTTGCCAACTAACCTGGAACTTACCAAATCACTTAGTGGTGGCGCAACAAACTGAAACGCTAGTAAACCCCTTAGAAAAAGGTCACATAGTTTTATAGCTTAAGTTATACATCCTATAAGTACAAATCTAATGAAAAAGGGCCCTTATCTCTTCATTAAAGCTAAGCTTTGGTTTTGTGAGCAACAAATGTGGATCAACTAACGAGATGAGCAACTTAGTCTTTTCCTTTTGAGATATTCAAGTAAAAGTGTGAATTACTTAAAACATCTCATTTATTTGAGAGCTCTTACCAACTTTCCTAACAAAACTTTTCTTTGATCAAACTCAGCGACTTAAAAAAGAACGAAAAAGAATGGAAAAAATACTAAGGAATAATCAACTAAATTGGTCACTGACCACTTTTACTTTTACCTTCTAAGTTTTTTGGTTTTAACCAACACTTTTTTAATGGGACTAGCTTTTACGCGGTGGTGCTACCCGCGATCCAGTAGATGTGCTCGTGTGAATTTTGAAGATCGCTTTTACGTTATTTTCCTAGATTTAGTGGGGTTGCGCCTATATATTTTGTTGACTAGAAATAAAAGTCTGCTCTTTATAAAATAGTATAGATAAGCTACAAACCTATAAGTAAAAGTATAGAAATTCGTTCTGTTAAAGAAAGCTTAACGTTAACCTCCGTTTGTAAGTCCCCGTTTTAATATTACTTCAATTGTTTTACAGTTCAACTCAAAGCGAAAAGAAAACAATTACATACCAAGTTTTTTATCAGGTATCCCACATCTACACCGAGATATACCATTTTTAAAATTTTGAACTTTGACCTGCAAATAACTTTGAAAACGATCGTCGACATACAGTTTTTTACTAGTCATTAAAAAGACTGAGCTCTTACTCCTAAAATTGTGAAACTTATAAATATGTATATATTTTTACCTTTTGGGGGAGACCTTTGTCCGGCTGTGGAACGATACAGCACGGGTAGCATGACAAGTAGACATAAAATATGTCTACCATCTATGGCGCAAGTATGACGTCATCGCGATTTTGTCTACAGTAGCTACCACGAGCATCGCGCGACATAGGTAGATTTGTCTTGTCTCGTACGTCATTTGTATACAAATGTCTACGCCCTTGAGCATGACGACCATATTATGTCTACGTCAGAGACTAATTTGACATTTCAAAGTATACAAATATGTATGCTACCCTCCAAGGTACATACAAAGCTTGTCTTCGGCTATTGGTGCTCTTGATTTAGTGATTTCGAAGCCGAAAAAATGTCCCGGGCGTATAGAAATTATTTATTGAGCATTTGAATTTGAATCCGTAAACGTAGTTTCAATTCACAATGAGAAGTGTTCGCTTAAACATAAGAAACCAGTAAAATTTTTATTATAGAATTAAATAAAAATATATTTTTTAACATGTGTGAATAAAACAATTGTTAAAATTAAAAATCAGTCTTCTTATTGTTTTTTTCTTATTACACATTATTATTACACATTAATATTACAAAATACAATATTTTTGAAACAAAAACGAAAACATATGAAGTTTGGTGGAGTAGATTCATCGGCCATCTCAGAGAGATCGTTTTCCGACATTGGGCGTTTTTCGATTACCCGGCCCGGCACCGGCGCCGGCACCGGCACCGGCGCCGTGCCGGTGCCGGGGAAGCAAAAATGTATGAAAATGTATAGCTCGCTTTTTGACTTACCGGTGCCGGCTCCGTCGCCGGCGCCGGGGTAGCAAGTTTCCCACCGGTGCCGGCGACGGAGCCGGCACCGGTAAGTCAAAAAGTAGTAGTAAGTCAAGTACTACTTGACACTAGATGGCGACACATTTGGGAAGAAAATACATAAGTTTACGTATAATTTTGCAGTATTATATTGTAATAATAATACGTAAATACTAAAAACTGTTATACACTTAGTCCTAAATACCTTTTAGTAGCTGAAACAGTACTTTTATAGTTTTTATTATTATATTATTAACTGGCCGCCATCTATCGTCAACTAGAATAACTATTTTAAACTTCAGAAATATCCAGGGCCGTACTCAGATTTTCTTTTAAATTTTACCAACTAATTAAATTTTTTTGAAGCTGAGTTTTGAGTTCTGAGTACGTCCCATCACATTAAGACTTTTGACACCTAGTGTGAAGTAGCTGAACTACGTAGTAACATCAACATCAACCTAAACTAGTAGTTTTGCTATTAGCCGATAGATGGAATATTGAGAAGTGGGCGGAGCTTAACACCACCTCAGTGCAAAAAATAGAAACGAATATACAACATTTAGTGTGAAATCAACCTTAACGACCTACAAATAAAGTATTTTATCAAAGGTGTCAGTACTGTACCAGTCACCGGGCGTAAACTGGCATCGACACCGGCGCAGTGGAAAAACGAAACCCCGGCGCCGGTGCCGGTGCCGGTGCCGGCGCCAGTGCCGGTGCCGGTGCCGGTGCCGGTGCCGGGTAATCGAAAAACGCCCATTGACTTGTTTAAATTGCTCATTATTATTGTTAAGTCGCCACCTGAGTTCAAATCTTCGCGCCAGTCTTATGTTGTGCGAGATAGCAATTATGGCAACCGTCTCGTTCTGGCTCCGCTGATTGCGTTCGCGAACGTAGCAAGCGATGCGGGAAAGAGACAGGTAGTCACTTCGTCACAAATTTACACTAGCGGGGGAGGATTTTAAGTAAAGATTATACGATTATGAACCTTATAGCTGGTCGAACGCACACACCGCGCCATAACCCGTAGACAAGACAAAAGTTTAAACCCTATAGAGATATATGACTACCAAGAGATATATGTCTACCAGTGTTCATGCTACCCGTGCAGGTTGAAGAAAAGATACTTTTTATATACCTAAGATGTTCCGATGTATGTTTCTCTATCACCAAACTCTTCTTATCACAATATCTGAAAAAAACTTGGCACATGGATAAATTAGAGTATGTAATACAAAATCTACTACTTCATATCCCGAAATTCCAATAAGAACGAGAGCAACGCATATGAGACCGCGGGCTGCTGTTAGTTTTATATGCGACGATGATTCCCAAGTTCGAGGAAGGCCGTAGTGATATCAACCGCAGTTACAGCCCAATGGTTCCATTTAATGTGCCCATGCTGAGGCTCAAGCCTGCAACGTTCCAATAAAACTGTTCAACCGGATGATTTTCAATAAAATTTAAATATAAATTCAAAATGCATCATTTTATAGCTTTTTTGTAGCTTTCTTTACTTCTGCTTACTGTTACCACCTTATTAATAAACTCTGTGTAAATAAAACACTCTTTTTAAACTCACACGATTTGCACTCATTATACTAAATGAAACGGGTCTGTATCGCGTTAGATAATTTAACGTATTCTACTAAAATACGTACCCGACGTTTCAAGCTAATTACACCGTTCGTGGTCACGGGATGACCGTGACCACGTGTCATCCCGTGACAACGCTTTTAAGTCAATACTGATATAATGTGCTTTTTCTGTCTTGCTCTTCAAAAAATTACGTATGTCAGAAATTGACAAACCATTTGATAGCTAAAATAAGGCTAAAATATTCTTATGGCCCTTAAAGTTTAGTACTGTAGTGGGTGCCCCATCATTTTGTTTTGACTACATAATAATATTTCACGTTGGTACTAAAATACTGATTTGTTGTTTGTTTGAACACGCTTATCTCGAGAACGACTTATCCGATTTGAATAATTCTTTTTGTAATGGATAGTCAAATTCAACGGGATTTCCATCCCAACGGGTACGGGCACAACGCAAGTAAAACCGCGGCGCGTTGCTAGTACAATATATTTTCACATCATAACTATGTTACATCGAATGCTTCACTAATATACTCTCTAACTACAGCCTAGCCTTTACCTGTCCACTGCTCTCACCTGAAACTCTTTGTAAATATAAAACTCCTGTCCTTTTAACTTCTCTACACAAAAATGCAAAGACTTTAGCAAACGAGGTCCCGTTATCCAAATACTCAAGTAATCCAACGGCTTTACGGAATAGCGACAAGATTCAACCTTTTTACTGGATTTAGAGATGTCCTGATAAGTTCTGGCAGTTTTATCGATGGAATTGCGGTTTTGTTGTGTCGTACGGAAATGGAGAATCATTCTTGAGGCTTGAAGGGTATTAAGTGCTCTTGAATATCAGGAATTAGAAGGAAACTATTGCCTGTTTATTTGAGGATGTGTAAGTTTATTTCTTTAAGGTTAACTGTAGGTAAAATGGGAGTGTTCAAGCATCTCGCCATGATTATTAAAGGATACAGTTATTAAATTTGCGTAATATAGCGACGATTAATCGTTGAGTTCTAACGTTTAATAAATATTACTTTATTGAAAAACTAGCAGCGCCCCGAGGAGGGTACCCCTAAGAATTATAGGGTGAAAAATAATCTATAAACTTCTCATTGAAATTTGCTACCCAATAAAACATAATTAATTACTAATTAATTAACAACTTTACCAACCGCTTCAGCATAAGTCGTTGTTCAAAATGTTGAAAACGACGATACTCTGAAAATGAAAACAACTTTAAAGAATCAACTCCACTTTTCCCAACACTATAACGAATTCACACCTTTTTGCAAACAGGAACAAAATACGTCAGTGAGTTGATACGAAGGTAGCTTTAACTTGAAAAAACAAACAAGAGAGCATCAAGTATCATCCCATTTGGTAATGGTAAAGGTAATTTGCAGTTAGTGGTCGAACTTAAAAGGCTGAGACGCAATCTAAAGATAAGTATTAGCCTGTAATGTCCCACTTGGTGGGCAAATGCCTCTCGTCTCACTGAAGATATCAGTACAGTAAGGAGGTTTCAGGCATAATCACCACGTTTCTAAAGATAAGATAGTTTTAACTTTTATCTCATCTTTTCATATCCTATGCATGCCTTTAAGTACTACTGATATCGGAGTTATAGACCTTCTAAAGGTCTCTAACATAATCTATACATTACACTATTTAAACTATTACGATATGAACACATTGTTAACACTTATCTAGACGGGACTTAATTAATAAAACATTAATTGCATATTTAAAGCAACACGTATGCATTAAATGTTTTATTCGCGATTAAGTCCCGTCTAGGTTGGTGTTTACATAGGCTATACATGTCACCAATATCACCAATAAATAACATCGCTATGTAAAAACACCTTTAATTCCATTAAAATAGAGTATTTAATTAAATAAACTTACCTTATACGGAACGAAATAGAAACGAAAACAAGTGAAGCGAAATTGATTCAATATGTGTGCACTGTGCAGAGTGCACCATACCTTATTGACGTTTATAGACGAACGAGTCAGTAAGGTGTAATTTGATTGGTTTGTACGTGTATTTAGAAGGCACAGAGTGCTTCACTGCGTTGTTGGCAGCGTTTGCGCTAAGCCTTTTTATTAGGTTTGAGTCCTTTCGTTACGTTTTGACTTCAATTTTTTACGACAGTTTTGGGTTGACGCGAGAGTGTTTTGTTTACGAGAGGTATTTGTTTTGTCCTACATTGTATGATATGGTGTTTTTATAATACTTTTGGATTAGCACAGAATTTTGTTTGCATACTGAAAAGCATATATGTATATACGGTCTAATTGAGAAACCTCCTCCTTTTTTGAAAACGGTTAATAAGATAGATGAGAAGCATTATTAAAATTATTTTAGTTTATTGTTTGAATTTGAATATATTATAAAAACTTTTAACATATATTGCAGCCAACTATTTTTTATTAACAGGCCGATAATCGTAGATTAAGGTGCATTTTCAAGATAAGCTGTAGACTGCAACGCAGCAATTACTGCTTCTTGCCGCGCGTCACGACTGTAGGCTGCATTGGCACGATTAGAATCATTTTCAAATATTAATAAAAATGTAATGTCACCTGCACAGCAGTTCACAGCTGCAATTTGCAGATTGCTGTCTGTCTTGAATTAGTACCTTAAGAATTAACTTAGTACTATTTGAAAAATCAGTTGTTATAATTTGAATTTTAACTAAATACAAATTAAAATATAATATTGAGTTTGTAAAGATATCCAACGACTAATTCAGTACAAAAATACATTGTATAATAAGGTACATAAGGTTTAATTTTAATCGCTAACCGTATCATACGCTTGAAACCATATTTGAAAGGGTAGTTTACGTTTTACGGGCTTCTTAGCTCTTAGCTTGTAATCGGATCGACATTTCAGCTCTATTAAATAAACAGCTGAATGCATTCGAGTACTGAAAGTCGGCAGCAGCTTCTGATATTAAACGAGAGTTCAGAAAGAGTTCTCAGTTCGAATTTTTAGTTTTAGTCGACTTTAAAAAAGGTTTCGAATTGAGGTGGCTTTTGATTGAACTCGAAATTCGACATATAGTCCATCGAAAAGTTACATTTGGGGTTGCGTTTTTTAGAGGACAAGGGTGGCGACCCCACAAACTTGTTTTTAGCTTTACACTGACCCCCCCTACACATCAAAAAAATTAAATTGCGTCCTCTAAAAAACGCAAGGTTAGGCCTAAAAAATGTAACATTTCGATGGACTAATATTTTTGCCTCGTTTTATCTATACAAATAAATAAAATTGAAGTGTCTGTTTGTAATATTATAATAACCGCTTACTAAGTGCAATTATATACCAAAATATATATTTATTAAATTTTTGTCTGTCGGTTTGTTCCGGCTAATCTTTGAAACGCCTGAATCGATTTTGACGGGACTTTCACTGGTAGATAATTGATGTAACAAGGAGTAACTTAGGCTACTTTTTTCCCGAAATTCCCGTGGAAATAGCTACAATGCGGGTAACACCGTGCGGCGCGGCTAGTTGAAAATAAGATTGACAGTTCGATTGCTTTATTTTAAACTAGCAGCGCCCCGCGGTATTACCCGCGTTGTACCCGTTCCCGTAGGAATTTCGGGATGAAAAATAGCCTATAACCTTCCCGTTGAATGTGGCTATCCATTACAAAAAGAATTTTTCAAATCGGTTCAGTAGTTTCTGAGATTAGCGCGTTTAAACAAACAAACAAACAAAACAAACTCTTCAGCTTTATAATATTAGTATAGACTAGCAGCGCCCCGCGGTTTTACCCGCGTTGTACCCGTTCCCGTAGGAATTTCGGGATGAAAAATAGCCTATAACCTTCCCGTTGAATGTGGCTATCTATTACAAAAAGAATTTTTCAAATCGGACCAGTAGTTTCTGAGATTAGCGCGTTTAAACAAACAAACAAACAAACAAACAAACAAACAAACAAAACAAACTCTTCAGCTTTATAATATTAGTATAGATTTGGAACAAGAATGAAGTTTTAAAATTGAATTATTCAACTTCATATTAAGAATGATTTCTTCTGAAATTCGAATGGCTACTTATTCGTCTACTATAATAACACAATAATTAAGGTCTCTACCTATTACACCGTATCATACCATGACCGTGCTATGAACGTGTCAGCACCGGCAAAATATTAGGTGAGAATAGTCGACGTTGTTGGTTGGTGACGGAACGGTCTAGTGAGCATAGTCTCATACTTTTCAATACAAAGAATACTTTTTTGCCTGACACGTTCATAGCACGGTCATGGTATAATACGGTGTAATAGGTGGAGGCCTTTATTCTTGTCTTAAAAGGTTTATTTGAAATTCGAACTTCAAATGGCATCATTCCTAATAAGAAGTTGAATATAAGTAGCCATTTTATATTCATTATACCAATGTCATAACCGATTCTACAAAAGAAGTTATAAAATAGGCCACTGTCCGTCTGTCCTTCAGTCTGTCACCAACCTGTATCTCATGAACCGTGATAGCTACACAGTTGAATATTTCGCATATGAAAAAATACTACTAAAACAGAATAAAATCAATATTAAAGTAGAGCTCTCATACTACAAACTTGTTTTGTTGCCGTTTTTTTAGAAATGGTATGGAACCCCTTAACGCGAGTTCGACTCGCACTTGGCCGATTTTTTTATATTATTCATTGACACTCTAAGACTATTGATACATATATACTATACTTATATTTTAAGAAGTAACATTTGATAATTTTGTTTGATTGTATGTTAGTCATTACCAGTCCGACTCAAATAATTATTTTTGTAAATGATAGCCACATTTAACGGTGAGGGGACCTGGCACTTGGTCTTTTGAGCACAGGATACTGTCAGTGTTGTGTGTCAGTCTAATGTGAACGCACCTTTAAACTCTAATATTGACCATGTGAGGGTACTTCCAACACTTGGAACGTCTACCCTCCCATCACAGCGGTAACTCCAATGTCTTCAGTTCACCCGCGACCACGAGAGGTGCAATCCCCTCGAAACGTCGGGAAATAAAAAGTAAGTTATTACTTGCTTTATTAAGTTTTCTAACACGAAAAAACCCGTGTGAGTACGTTAAAACTATGTGTTCAAATCGTGTAAGTTTAAAAAAGAATATTTCATTTGAAAATCACTCATTAAATCTCTACTAAGGAAGCATTTGACGTTTCTAAGTACGGACGTAAGCTGAAAAGTTTATTTCCATGTTCAATGGCCATTTATCTCTTATCTCAGTCACTTGTACATCTATACTAATATTATAAAGCTGAAGAGTTTGTTTTGTTTGTTTGTTTGTTTGTTTGTTTGTTTGTTTGTTTGTTTGTTTGTTTGTTTGTTTGTTTGTTTGTTTGTTTAAACGCGCTAATCTCAGAAACTACTGAACCGATTTGAATAATTCTTTCACTGTTAGATAGTCTATTTATCGAGGAAGGCTATAGGCTACATTTTATCCCGAAATTCCCACGGGAACGGGCACAACGCGGGTTAAACCGCGGGGCGCTGCTAGTAATGTTATAGATTACAACCGATTAGAGA
This sequence comes from Cyclophora punctaria, assembly GCA_951394245.1. NCBI lineage: Eukaryota > Metazoa > Arthropoda > Insecta > Lepidoptera > Geometridae > Cyclophora > Cyclophora punctaria. The sequence continues at coordinate 2,456,444 of OX596191.1, read as the reverse complement.
ATCAGCATAACAAGCTTTGATTAATTAATGTATCCATTATAACTGATAATTGCTCTGATCTCTAACCGTTCCATGATTAATCATCACAAATACTCAGATAGGTATTATTGTATTGTAATTATAATTTATCTATTCGTTAATCATAAACTGCAGAGTTTATTTGTTTGTTTGAACGCGCTAATCTCAAGAACAACTGGTTCGATTTGAAAAAATCTTTTTGTAATAGATAGCCACATTCAACGGAAAGGTTATAGGCTACTTTCATTCTAAAATTACCGAAGGAACGGGCACTACGCGGGGAAAACCGCGGGTGCAGCAAGTATTATATAAAACTAACTATCATTATCTTCTGAAGCTCTTTAAAATGAAACCATTACCGAATTTTACTGTGCGGCTATCGTATAATCACTGGGGAAAATCATTATTAATTATCAGCTTACGTTATTAATATATTATATACATGGTACTAAGGAAATAACATTTTTCCCTAAGCGGAAGGCTATAAGTAATTAAGTTGAATCACCTTTGCTTACCGCTGGTTAACTGTTTTTAGGCTTTCTATTATCTTAATTAACATTTCGTATCTTTTGAACTCTACGTAAGATAATCTGTTTAATTAAGTAATTAAGTAGCGGATATTACTTTTTAATAATGTTTATGGAAGAGAATCTTTGGTCGGTACCCTACATGCTTAATCCCGATCTGAATAACTTTCTTAATTAAGGAACTGAATTTCAGGACCTTTGCTTAACACATGATAGAAAGATCAGATTAAACGATTGATAGAATCAATCTTAATGTGGCCATATACGCTACGAGAAATCGCTACGATCAGACTGCACAGTTCGAACGGTACCGATAAATCTATACTAATATTATAAAGCTGAAGAGTTTGTTTGTTTGTTTTGTTTGTTTGTTTGTTTGTTTGTTTGTTTGTTTGTTTGTTTGTTTGTTTATTTGTTTGTTTGTTTGTTTGTTTGTTTGTTTGTTGTTTAAACGCGCTAATCTCAGAAACTACTGAACCGATTTGAATAATTATTTCACTGTTAGATAGTCTATTTATCGAGGAAGGCTATAGGCTACATTTTATCCCGAAATTCCCACGGGAACGGGCACAACGCGGGTAAAACCGCGGGGCGCTGCTAGTCGCTACATAAAATGGTGGCCATATACGCTATGAGAAATCGCAACGATCAGACTGTACAGTTTGAACGGTACAGTTTATCGTACATGGAATACAAGCAAAAATCAGACGAAACTGTACAGTTATATAAAATACATGTAGCGATTTATCGGTACCGTTCGAACTGTACACTCTGATCGTAGCGTATATGGCCACCTTTATATTATAAAACTGTACAATTTCGTCCGATTTTTGCTTTTATGCGATGTACGATGTACCGTTTGAATTGTACAGTCTGATCGTGGCGTCTTATTGTAGCGTATATGGCCCTCATTACAGATCTTTCTAGAAAATTCCTAAACGGAAAAATCTGAATGATGCCTTATTGTACATTACGCTTAACAAGTGACAGTTGGTTCTCATTCTTTTTGATTATCTACTATCAAAGTTGTTGTAAAGTCATGATAGTCCCATGCATCACGTGACTATTTTTTCATGTTAGACAAATCTTATCATTCTTATCTTATCAAAATTGTATTTTGATAAAAAAAATATAAGTGTTCTTAATAAGAATTTGCTAGTGATATTTTTCATTTTGGGTGTAATAATTTATTATAACACTAAGTAATTATTTACAGTACACAATTCTAGGTACTAGAAAACGCATATCCCATCTTTTTCATAGAAAACCCCAATTCATTATACGAATTCACTTTGTAATGACCACAAAAAATCTCAATCCTGTAATGAATAACTGGGGTGTAACAACCAAACAAAGCAACAACAATTCACACGGCATTCAGAGACAAAGTTTGTTTGAAAAATACACGAAATACTCGCGTCAAACAAAAGTGCGGTAACGGTAGGAGAAAAATCTGCGGAATAATGTAAAAACATTTTTTTTACATTAGATATATTACAGTTAGATATTTTTAATGGCTCAAGTCGTCTTTTCCTTTAAAAGAGTACTTTTTTATGTTTTTGTTGAATGATTGACCTTTTTAGCTGATTATCTGAGCCATGTCAGAGGCCTTTGGCGGCTCTATAACTCTGACACCAGGATTGGTCAGGTTGACCATCCACTCGATGAAGAAGAAAAAGCTGATTATCTAATGTAGGCTCGGGTGTCGAGCTGCCTCGCCTTGAGGCCACGCAAGTAGAGGCACTGCTTCACTCTGAGGCCTCCGAGACACGATGTATATTTTATATTTATTGAAGGCAGCTCGACCCGAGATTGCTACTAGTGGATAAATAGGTAAACAGTAAGTAAGTCCGTGTGAGTTAGCAGCCAACACTGGTGTGTGAGTTTTTAGACCGACTTAGGCTTCTGACATTGCCTGGTTTGGCATGATATGGTTTAACGTGCCCTCCGAAGCACGATAGCGGACAGATAGTAATACCACTATCGGCCACCTATCCAAGTAGAGGCCAAGCTGCACGTAGCTTATCCATCGCAATAAGCTAACATTGCTTAGCCAAACTACACACGAGCACTGCATACACTGTAGATAGATATCGGTTGTATAAAGTCAGCAGAAATATGACAAGACAGAGACAGAGACATACGTCAGCCTTCTCTTTCCTACAACTCATCTTTTAACTTCACCAGTAGCGTGTAATAAAGACAATACAATATCTCCTATTATTGATAGAAGTGATATATTGCGCAGTAAAAATGGTTTTACGATCGTAACTACGGTTCATATGATTGATCTATTCACGTACGTTACCCAAATAAAGCTGATAGATATGATATTACTGACAGCCTGTGACTTTTGAATACCTTTACTTTGATATACCTTCGTTATAGTATAACAGTAGTAATAGGGGCATCCCCTTAAATTGAGCCAGTTTTAAAAGCGAGCTAGCTAGTTCAACAGAACATGAGCAAGAATTTATTTGACATACGTCTATTCTTCTTCTTCTTCATCAAGCGGATGGTCAACCTGACCAATCCTGGTGTCAGAGTTATTGAGCCGCCAAAGGCCTCTGACATGGCTCATGTAACGACTACTATCCGTAGAAAGTAACCGGGACCGACGGCTTAACGTGCCCTCCGAAACACGGAATCATCTTACTTTTCGAGCAATCAGGTGATTCAGCCTGCAATGCCCTAACCAAACTGAGGACAGTCTCACAAAGAGATTTTTGTGAGCTATTGTCCCCACCGGGAATCGAACCCGGAACCTCCGGATCGTGAGCCGAGCGCTCAAACCACAAGACCACGGAGGCTGTTGTACGTCTATTATACAGCCATCTTGCAGATTTTAAACTAGCTCTATTTAACGAACGCCTTATCTTTAAAAATACCTTTGGCGTCACTGCAAACGTAGCGTTTGTCGCAAACCGTAAGGCGTAGCAATGTTCGTAGGCATTTATCGCGTAGCAGTTTTCGTAGTAATACTGTGTAGTCTGTCGTACCATATTGTGCTACGAAATGTTATTTGGTGTTTGAGTAATAATAGTTATAAAAAACCTTAATAAAAAAATACAAAGTTTTACGTTAAATTTAATGATGTGTAATAAATTTATTTATTTTAATAGTTTTCTAATATTAGAGGAACATGCTCGTAGCTTTACTTTTATTTTTGGTAGTTATTTAATACGCCTGCAATTGCAGATCTAAATGTTATAAAAAATATGATCCATGATATCTTTGTTTCAAAGTTTGGATTTTAGTTTTAAAACAAACAACACTCAAATTAATATATTAACAATTATTTTAAAACAACTACATAACACAAAAATGTTCTACATTCTGAAATACTACAACAAATTCAAAAAACAACAATTACCTCGCAATTAAACACTGCAACAATAAGCTCAACACATGATGTTGACTTAAACAACAATGTTACACTCACACTCATTCTTACAACAAAACAATAGAAAACCAAAAACATTTATTTACAACAACGTACAGTAACCACGTCCACCGGTTAAGGTTGGTATGCATTAATGAATTCCATGGGAGTTCTAAGGCTTATACACACTGGCATTGTTATCTTATTAAACCTTTTTATTCAAATTTAAATTTAAATCTTCGCGGTATTATATCGGTTAAATTGTTTTTGATATTAATAAAGAGGTGTTTAAATTTTGTTTGTTTTGGGAATAAGCAACTTATTCGCCTGTAGGCGAGAGGCCTTACTGTCTAATCTTCCATGTTGTTATGTTTTTTAGTGAGATGAGAGGCATTTGAGGATAGTGGGCCATGACGAGCAGATTCTTTACTTTTTTATGAAATAAATATTTTGTAATTGATTTTTTTTTTTCAAAAAATCATGCACAATTCGGTCCTGCCTCAAAACATAACAAAACTACTGTGATCAAATTATTTAAACAACCTGCTAGCACTCAGTTTTATTATCACAAATCCGCTATATGAGTATTACGTTATGTGTATTCATTACGAAGGTATTAAATGTTAAAAAATGGGTGGGGGTTATCGGCATTCAAAGTCATTTAGTACAAAGTATTTTTCTTCATTTCAATAACGACCTTTTCCAACATGCAAACCAATAAATTCCTTTCATCCCAAAAAGAATATTGGCGAGCTCTTGTTTGCAAATAAAGAACAAAATTTAAATATCTTGCCATTCATTGGCTAGATTTTGTGGTTTTATCAACGCTTTGTCCAAAGGTCAACGTACAACCAAAAAAGCCTCTAGAAAATCTGGAATATTGGCTTCAAACTGTCAGGCGACCTAGAAATAAATAAAACATGAAATACAGAATATATTTACACTATAGAGGTGTTTTTGGCCAGTGTGACTTGGCCTTAACCCTACCCGATTCCCAAACGACAAATCAGGGAAGGCAAATACTCATGAATAATTTCAGCGTTACAAGAAATCTTTAGTTTTTCAAGTGCTATATTGTTCTGCGCGAAACGAAACGCTTTTATAGTACAAGAGCGAACAAATAACTTTATTTTATGAAAAGAAAAAGGACCTGTGTTTTATGACGCTTGGAAAAATGTTTCTCCAGTTTAAAGTTTAAGTCCCCACAATGGGATCGTGAAACGTGAAACTTTCTATTTGCATTATAAGCATTTGTCTTTATGCATAAAATTTAGACAACATATCGTTGGAATTTTGCCAAAATACTTTAAAAAAGTAGAATAAAATACGATAGACAATTTCTTATTCCTCTTTTTGTCTATGCGAGTGCGTTCCGTTTTACGTTACATATGTTTTGAGATAGCGGTGCGTATAAAATGAATTGCCTACAAAAGGGGCGCGAAATCGTCGAACGAAACGTAAGTAATGTGATGAAACGTAATGGGGTAATACTCAGAGGCAGTTGTATGTATTAGATTATATTGTTCCTCATACCAGCTTATGTGATGTAATATTTTTATCCGACTGACACAGAATGATACTGCGTTTTCCTCGTGAATTGTTACGATATTAAATGTTCCTTTTCGTCCTTAAAATAACTAAGAAATAAGGCTTATATTGTAAACTAGCAGCGCCCCGCGGTTTTACCCGCGTTGTGTCCATTCCTGTGGGAATTTCGGGATGAAAAATAGAGCGTATGTTACTCGTGGATAATGTAGCTTTCGAATGGTGAAAGAATTTTTAAAAGTAGTTTTTGAGCCTATTCATTACAACCAAACAAACAAAGTTTTCCTCTTTATAATATTAGTGTAGATATTAAGTTAATTTTATAAGTAGCGCTCGAGGCGTAGTTTTGCTAAGTGCTGTTGGCTTATTGTGATTGCTTAGAAGTATTAGTTTATTGTTAGTTTGACTGAGCGCTGTTAGCTAATTGTGATTGTTAAGGAACGTGCAGCTCGGCTCCTACTTGGATGGGTGGATGATAGTGGCATTTCTATCTGAGCGCTACCGTGCTTTGAAAGGTGCGCAAATTGTCGGAGCCCTTAAGAAGTTTAAAAACTCCGACACCAGGGTTGACTATTAACCTACACGAACTTAATCACTTCAAGTTTATTAGGTTACCCCCGTTGTAGCCGTTCCCATGGGTTTCGGGATGAAATTTATCCCATTTGGTATCTGAAGTATAACCTATATTACTGTAAAGTTTTATCAAAATCCGTGCAGTAGTTATTTCGTAAAAGAGTAACAAACATACATCCTCACAAACTTTCGCATTTATAATATTAGTAGGATATTTTAACATGAATCGCTAGCTATCAACACTTCAATACAACTTACTCTTATTTGTTTACGCCAACGTAAAAAATAAGTATTTGATTCGCATAAGACTACTTGGAATCTATTGGAATGAAATAAGTTACGCAGCTAACAAAACGCTTCACAATATTTCCAGTTTCTGTTAAAGTCTGTAAGCTTCGGAATTCCTTTTGTGAAAACATTTTTGCCTCCAAAATCAATTTCTCAATTTACGGAAACTACAAAAAATGTATACATCATTTTTTCTTAGCTTCATAAAACTAACATAAAATTTTGTAAAGGAAAAGGAAGGCTTGCTTATAAATTCTTTATATTGCATTATTGGAAGCGAAAACTGTGTTTTTCCTGTTGGCTTGTTGAGATGAGAAAATATTGTAGCAGTTTGAATTATTTTATTCAACCGAAAGTGATACTTGAGTATCAATTTATTTATTGTTAAATGAATTATATCCTTTTCGCTTTCCATTCGTTTCCAGCTTTTTCAAATAAAATCAAATTACTTTCCACACTTTGACATATTCTTTTTTTTATGCAACGTACACACAATAATATTTTTGGCCTAGTTACGCCTAACAATATACCGAAAATATTACATATTACTTCGGCTATTTGATACTTGGGTGAATCGGGTTCGGTAAAGTGAGCTTCGGTCAAACGTATTGCGGTGATGAGAGTGGCCTTAGTCACATTTGTTTTCTAAGATGTCGAGGTACGCGTTGTTGGAAAGCGTTATTTTGGTTGCGGCACGAAGTCTCTGATTGGCTACAGCCTGCCAACACACAGTTCTGACTGCAGATTGACAGAACTTCTCCATAAAAAACTATTATTGGTCAATTCAAATGCAAAAGTTTGTGAGGATGTATGTATGTTTACTCTTTCACGCAAAAACTACAGAACGGGTTTGGATGAAACTTTACAGTAATATATGTTATACATCAGAATATCACATGGTATACATTTCATCCCGAAATTCCCGCGGGAAGGGGTACAAAGCGGGTAAAACCGCGGAGCACGGCTAGTATGTTATACATCAGTATATCACATGGTATACCTTTCATCCCGAAATTCCCGCGGGAACGGGTACAAAGCGGGTAAAACCGCGGGGTGTGGCTAGTCTTTCATACAACATCACACGACCCGCATCCGCACTATATGTGTCTTGCGCATTAATATATCTACGCCACGAACACTATAAGAATGTTATCAATCGAATGAAATTCGATACACGTTCGGTTAGATGACATTGCTATCTCAAAGAGAGAGGCACTTATCTCAGTCGTTCATTAATATGGAAGCGACGATCCAAGTGGTACAGACAGACAATTCAGTTATAGTTACAAGGTATCCACTTTATTGATTAGGTAAAGTTTTTTTACTGTTCTTGTGTATTTTTTACGTAGTTGTAATTATTAAGTTTAGTGGAGTCACTAACGTCTGTACTCAGAGTGTCAAATGATCTCTTAGTATAGATTTAATGAATGATTTAGACGTAAATATAATGTATGAAAAATTACATCAATTAGTTAAGTGTCGATTTAATGGACGTTGGAATCTGAGTGCGGCGGTTTGAGCTTAGTTTGGGTGTTATCGTACAATGCTATCTAATTGATGTTAATGTTAAAGCACTTCATGTATCTACTCTTTTGTATAAATAAAGATTTATTATTTATTTATCGACTGCGTGTGAATGTGTCTTAAATTTTTTTATTTATTTATTCATATTTTATTTATTAGATAGTTCCCGCATCGCACATACCAAGTTCGTTCATAATGCATATTATGTACCCCGCACTAACGAACATATAAACATATAAATATTTACCTTGCAGCCCCTCCGACATATAAATATAAATCTCTTACGTTAGACAATAATTTATCTTATTTATTACGTTCCAACCTCGGCCCAAGTTGCTTACGTCAACTAAAACATGCTCAAACGATGTGGGAATACAACATATCTATAAATACTATTTGTTGAGAAATATTTGTTTGTATATAGATATCGAATAAAGTAATCCAAGATGTTTTTGGGTGTGACCGTTGTATGAGAATATAGGGGTGCCAGAGAACAAGTGGCAGCGACAGCTTAATGCCATTTTTTTTAAAATAACTCTAATCTTTAGTGTATGAGGTTATACTTTGCTCTTTTTCAAAATATTTAAAAAAATGTGCAGACATAGTTGTAGGCAACGACGTCTGGGTGTCAATTATATTATATTCACATAATATTATTAAATATTTGTGCATGTATACCTAAGGCGACGATTACACGTAAAGTATTTACTGTGATCCGTCAATACAGTATTTATTGATGGATTACAGTATTTACTGATGGATTAATACACCAGCCTACACGTACTGTATTTATTAATAGAACAATATAACACTTCTGACAATAGTATAGTAACACCTTTTAAAATCATAATCTGACGGATCATCATTACAGAATCAAGAAATCTAGAAATCCATCAATAAATACTGTCATCCATCAATACATAAGGTTACACGTTCAGTAAATACCACGATACGTGATATTTACTGTCGGATCACAGTAAATACTTTACGTGTAATCGTCGCCTAATAGTATAGTTAATGAGATTCCATAATACAAGCTAACGCCCGTACTCAAACACGTCTAATGCTTCCTTAGCAGAGATTTAATGAGTGGTGTTGACATGTAATGTATGACAAACGACAGTCAGTTAAGTGTCGGCTTAAATAACATTTCTGAGGGTAGCAGTTAGAATTGTTCAAAGCTAGTTAACTCGCCCAATATCAACGTAGCTTCAGGCACAAATCCCAATATGTATCAAACGCTTTCATACTATGATTCTCATATCCAATCGCTTCACAGTGGCCGACTGAAAACTGAAAACCTGAAATAAAAAGTAAAAAACCGAAGTGTAACCGCAAAGGCAGTGATTCAATACCGATAAGTCTTTTCTACTAAAATAACAAGGTTTCGTCGTGATACTGCCAACTGAAATCAAGTTTTCATCGTGTGACCTACCAAAAACTAACAATCTCAATTTTCACGGCATTAAACGTTTGGATTGCTTGAATTAGTATGTTCAAGGTAGAATAAGTTATTTCTTAGATAGGTAGCGTATTAAAGTTCTTTTTAATTATCAAAAGAATGTCTTGTCTCTAGTGTGTATTCTTTCTCATGTTTTCATAGACTAGAACAGCCTCCGTGGTCTAGTGGTTTGAGCGCTCGGCTCACGATACGGAGGTTCTGGGTTCGATTCCCGGTGGGGACAATTTCTTACAAAAATGTCTTTGTGAGACTGCCCTCAGTTTGGTAAGGGCATTGCAGGCTGAATCACCTGATTGCCCGAAAAGTAAGATGATTCCGTGCTTCGGAGGGCACGTTAAGCCGTCGGTCCCGGTTACTTTCTACGGATAGTAGTCGTTACATGAGCCATGTCAGAGGCCTTTGGCGGCTCAATAACTCTGACACCAGGATTGGTCAGGTTGGCCATCCACTCGATGAAGAAGAAGAAGATAGACTAGAAGTCTATCTTAATACAGTCTGATCTAAGCCTAAGTCTGTACATTAAAAAAATCAAACTCGTCAGTTTTATTACACTTAAGATTCACCCAATCGTACACTCATTCATTCATTTCGAGTAGGTTAGTGGCCAACTCTGGTCTTTAGACCGCCCAAAGACCGACATAGTCTAACGATTGAATCAACCAGTACCGACAATTAACATGCTCCTCCAACACTGTAAATGGTTTTTAAATATAAAAAAATCAACGCCAGTTAAGAACTATTAGGGTGCTTTCAAATTATGCGTTTCGTGTCGGACCGCTGCGGTGCCGAAGCGGTGCGTTTGTCGTGTTGTGAACGTACGATCGTGTGTTTTCATACAAAACGAGCCGTGCGGCAACAGTGCGGCGTCGGTACCGCGAAATAATTTTAGTACGCACTGTTGCCGCACGGCTCGTTATGTATGAAAACACACGATCGTACGTTCACAACACGACAAACGCACCGCTTCGGCACCGCAGCGGTCCGACAGGAAACGCATAATTTGAAAGCACCCTTAATCTGGCAATCCTCAAAACATGGCTTTTGTAGTCAAGCGGTTATTTTGGCGCGTAGCCAACTGGATCCGATGACAAACTGGTAGATTTGTCAGACGTAACTGCTGATAGGATAATACTATGGGATACTCGTTGTTATGTATTGATTTACATATGTATAAGACTTAATTAAGATTGTATATGGGTGGGTTAAGATATATCAAAATAGGTAAGTGTATTATGGCGTCTTATGACATGCATTTGTACCGATATCTTCAGTGACTTGCCTTTGCCCAGCTGTGGGACATCAAAGGCTAAAACTTGTTATATTGTTTGTTATGTTTGAGAACCGGGAATATCTTATGGTCTTGACACGTTATTACTTAGGATACCATTCTTCTTCTTCTCGAGTCGAGATGATTATTTGAATTAAATTAAATAAGTTTAGACCAAAATTTGTCATTTGCCCTCCAAACATCCTCCACAGTGCAGGACACGGAGATACCATCAAAATGAATAAGTAAAAATTCAGGTAATTAGTTTCGCTTATGTTATGTTTTAAAGCGCAACACACATAGTCACACTGGCTCTCAGGAGGACTGCGACGTGCCAGTGTGCCACCTTCATCCTTTTATACACATACTAGCAGCGCCCCGCGGTTTTACCCGCGTTTTGCCCGTTCCCATGGGAATTTCGGGAATTTTTTTACATAAAAACCTTCCTCTTGAATCACTCTACCTATTACAAAAACCGCATCAAAATCCGTTGCGTAATTTTAAAGATTTAAGCATACAGACAAACAGACACGAAACAGAGACGACTTTATTTTGTACTATGTAGTGACAACGCGGCCTGCACCGCTCCCAGTCGCACTATATGTACCTTGCGCTTTAATTAAGTAAAACAGTAAAAAAACACTCGGTTTACTGTACCTTGTCCTGCCATACAAATTAATTCCATTTAATCGTGAGAGTTTAAAATAAATTGATCTTTTAAAACCCCGTTAAAAGGTGACACATTCATTTATGCTCAAGCCTTCCAATTATTTTCAATACGATTTCAATATAAAATATCAAAACCAAGAAAAATATAATGACCATTCATATAGATTTCAATGAAAAATATACAAATTATTTTCCGAAAGTGCTAACGATAACTGTATCAAATTATCTCTTGTTTCACAACACATTCCAAAACCGACTTTAAAAACTATGTAATACAGTATAAATTAAATATTCAGTATTAATGTGCCTCTAATATTACGGCATTAAAACTCCAAATATTTGTTGAAGTCTCTAACAACACTTAAGAGACTTCGTCAAGCTATTTTAGTTCTAATGAAAGTTGGGACAGGGTATAATTTTGCTAATTCCGGTTAATGGCAAATATTAAGGCCTTTCTATACAAGTAATTGGGCAAGATTGGCCGTAACTCTTTTGTGTAAATTAGTAATTAAGTCGTTAAAAGTTGGAACAAACCTTTTGACATCGGCCTAATTTGATGGTTGTAAAAATTTAAGTTATTACATTGAACTATAAAAGTTTTAAGTGGAGTGTTTCGTTTTAAGTGCACAGTAAAAGGTTTTTCTTTCCTAAGCTTTGTTACTCCTTTTTATACTTAGTTAATTCAGGTGAAAAACTTATTTAAAGTAAAATAATTTCGAGTATTCTTACCCCTACGTCTCTAAGTAAGTCCGTTCTTCTTGACGTCTCTACGTCAAATGCTTCCTCTGTAGAGATTTAATGAGTGATTGTGACATGTAATGTGTGAAAAATTATGTCAATTAGTTAAGTGTCGATTTAATGGACTTCTCTGAGTGGGACAGTTAAAAAGAGTTGATATAAAACACTAACTGAGAATTCTTTACTCATTGTAGGCTCTGTTTACGATTTTAACCGAAGCTATACACCGTCCTTCACCATTGTCTCCGTCGTCGTGCTCGTGGCGTAGCGATGGTAACACATCGCGATTGTTAAGTAACGTGCAGCTCGACCACTACTTGAATGGGTGGCCGATAGTAGCATTTCTATCTGATCGCTACAATGCTACGATAAACACGTTAAATAATCAGTCCCGGTTGTTTCAATCGTCGGACTATGTCCAAGGCCTTTAGGCTATCCAAAAACTCCGACACGAGGGTTGGCCGCTAACTCGAACTTACTTTTGCCGTTGTTATGTTTGCACCGTGGCAACCCGTATAAACAACATAAAAATACTAACAAAACACCTACATAACAATCCTAAAACAACCGAAGCCCGAGCCCCGAAACGCCCATCAATTTTTTCATCAAACAGCTTCACGAAAAAAACGGTCTAAAAACCTTGTGGAATCCCCTTAATCCCAATTAGCGCTCCGCCCTCTCAATTACTTTTCACTTCTATACTACTATAGAACGTTAGATTTCTTGGACAATGGCGTCCCAAGCAATTGGGCACAGACAGTTAATCAAAAACAAAGCTCCGAGTTGATTGTGCCCAAATTTACGAGACTTGTGTATTTGTACGTTGAATTATTTGGAGTCATTTTACGATGTTATGGTGTTAGGGTGGGGGTATACTGGACAGTAGTACAATACACTTCAACCCGGTTGTAATTAGCCTTGTTTGCCGGCAGAACTGAAGCGAACAAGTCTAGTTTCTTCGGGTCGGCTCAGCTTAGAAAATTAGCAGACTGTGCCATTTCGAATATGTGTGTAATAACCCTAATTGTAACCTATATATTATGATAGGCCTTACACGAATCTACTTATTGAGTTAATAAATTAGAATGTATGATGTCATTGTAGGCATTTTTTGTTCCCGACTTAGACATTGTTGAATCAAATATTGGTTTTACGAAATTGATTGAGAATGATTTTCTTTTAATAGTGTTTGATTAGAAATTACATTGGCATCATATTAAAAACTTTTTTGAATGAAAAGATAATATTTTATAAAATTCTACCTGTGCCCTGCGGTTTCACCCGCATTTATTCAGTCAATGCTTACCGTTTAAACCTTCCCTGGACTTTCATGAATATTTCAAGACCAAAATTACCCAAATCGTTTCAGCCGTTCTCGAGTTTTAAGCAGACTAACGAACAGCAATTCATTTTTATTTATATAGATTTTTAAAATAAAATATTCAAAGATAAATTTTATTTTAAACATGCGTAATTTATCCGGCAACATTTTATCGTTCCACCAAATTAGATAAGAACAAAGCTGAAACTTCTACCGAAACTTGTTATGGAAACCCTCGGCGTGTACAGCCTGCCTTATTGTACCTAATTACGGGTAAATAGAGTCCATATCTTTTGTTGTTATGAGTGCAAATGTATTGTGAAGCTGGGAATATGCCCTGTTTACTTCAAGACTTGGCAAACAAGTCTTTGTCTTCTGGTTTAATATTAAAGCTGTATAGTGACTACTTAGTAAACTGTGGCTAATATGGGCATTGATTGTAGTAGTAGATGTTGTGTAAGCTGTGACATAATGAGCTAGTCGATTGTGGGGTAGTTGTGATGTAATCTGTGTTTTTTTTTGGTTGTGTGTGTGTGGTAGTAGTACTTGTGGTGTAATGTGTGTGTGTAGTGATTGAAAAGTGTGTTACTGTGCTTCGAAAGGTATGTTGAGTTATTGGTCCCGGTTGATGCAAACATTAGACCATATCGGAGGGCTTCAGGTGGTCTAAAAACTAATACACAAAAGTTGTTCAATAATCTACTCGGATTTAGATATTGAACATTGAAAAATGAAACCTAACATCTTGTAGGCTACTAGTAAACTCTTAGATATTAGATGTCCTAGAAATTATTGGCCTTAGAAAAAAAAAACAAAAAGTTTAGTCCGTTTTTGTCTAGAGTCTAGACAGACAAAAACGTTGGATTTGTTATATAATTTTCGGAGTACAAGAACTTTTACTACTACAACCTACAACGATCAGATTGAAATTTCTTTCACAAAATAGCCACATGTATTTCTGCTAATCGTGATTTATACTGAGCGAGTTGACGGGTTGTCGAGTATATTAGAACACCAGCGAAAGAAGAAAATAATTCGATATGTGCGAGTAACGCTCGTAATTTAATTAATCGCTTAACATACATAGAGTCTTATTAATAATTGCTTATTAACAGCATTTTAGCATATTGTCCTTTTACAATAACTCACTGATACTACTACATATACTCGTACATACACAAATCGAATCTAATATATAAAATTCTCGTGTCACAGTTTTCGTTGCCATACTCCTCCGAAACGGCTTGACCGATTCTCATGAAATTTTGTCAGCATATTGAGTAGGTCTGAGAATCGGCCAACATCTATTTTTCATCCCCAAATTCCCGCGGGAACGGGTACAACGCGGGTGAAACCGCGGGGCGCAGCTAGTAGGTATATAAAATTCTCGTGTCGCGGGGTGCGTGGTTGAACTCCTCTGAAACGGCTCGACCGATTCTCATGAAATTTTGTGTGAATATCGGGTAGGTCTGAGAATCGGATAACATCTATTTTTCATCCCGAAATTCCCGCGGGAACGGGTACAACGCGGGGCGCAGCTAGTACTTTATAATAACATTAACCCTCTGTATAATATTTAATCTTCTTCTGTAAATAACATTATAGCTTCTTTCCGTCACTATATCCAATTCTGTCAAGATTATTTACACTCAAACTGGAGTTGAACCCGAGTTGCCAAGTCGAACGTTGTGGCGTGAAATATATTGATTTCCGTGGGTCTATTGAATAGTCTCAATTTACCGGCCATCGGTCACCCCTTCTTACGAGTCATCAAATTACCTTACTTATGTAACAGCTGATGCAAAGGGTCGAAATATTAGTTTGTAATTTAATATTAGTTGAAGAATGTTATAAGGAATTTGGGATTATATAGTTTGGTAAAGCTTGATCGAATAAATACTTATGATTATTAATTTTTGAAAGTTTTTAATCTATACATAATGATCAGATCATCTCGGTGGTCTAGTGGTATGCGCACTTGCCTGCCAAGACTGGGGTCCTGGGTTCGATTCTTGAGTCGACCGAAAATATGTTGCTACTTTTCAAACATGGCTCGGGTTTGACATCACCAACCCGCATTAGGCAAGCGTGGTAATTACACCTAATGCTCCTCATTGTACTGATATCGCCGTTCAGTTGAGATGCCTTTGCCCAACAGTGGGACATTACAGGCTAATACTTTATACGAGTATCACCGTTATATAATATACGTCCTTAGTTTACAACGTGACTAGCGAGATTGTACTTAAGCTGTCAATATATTGTGAACTATACAGCGCTATCCCTTTGAAAGTCACGCAAGAAAAGTCAGGGGGCGTTGATTACCTCACGTTACTATGACTCTACCTGCAAATAGCTCCCATGTTCCAATCCTTATCAAACTCATAATATAATTTATCAAAAAACACAATTATTTTAGACGTTGATGTATATTCCGAAAGTCTAGACATAACACATTAAATTAATTCCTAGAGCATAACTAAGCACTAGAGTACTAAAATCACCTTGAATGTAAGTTACATTCAAAACTATTAGCTTCGTATGGTGAATAATAATATTGTATAATTTTAATATTAATATACTTAATTTATGCAAAACAATAGAAGTGTATTATTTTGAAATTAAATGGAATAACTATGACTTTCAAGAAGTTAGAATTACCTTAAAATAATTTTAAAATTATTTAGTTAATAACCATAGCGTTAATATTAATATTCGGTTTACAGCTATAATAATTAGAATTACAAACAAACTAAAAATAACATAATAAAAATACACAAAACATAATTATCCCAATTGAAAACATTCTTGTTCGAATTCAGATCAAAATTTGTGTTTATCGACAACGCCTCGGTAGTCTAGTGGTATATGCACTCGCCTACCAAGACTGAGGTCCCGGGTTGAATTTCCGGGTCAAGCGAAAACATGTTTCCTACTTTTCAAATATGGCTCAGGTTTGATATCACCAACACGCATTTAGCAAGCGTGGTTTATGCCTAATCCTCCTCACTGTACTGATATCTTCAGTGAGAGGCCTTTACCCAGGTGGGACATTACAGACTAATACTTACTTACTTATCTAAATCGACTATGTACTTGCAAGTCTACATCTGATAATTGAGCACTACACATCGTCAATAAAATACATTCATTTTACAACACCTCTAAATTTTTCAGAACTTTTAGGGCCAACACTGCGCACGCGGTGGTTAACTTTTGTATAAAATCGCACGTGACGGGCGCACGCTACAGTTCACTTTTGTATGAAGCCACACGCGGCGTGCGCGCGCGACGGTTCACTTTTGTATGAAACCGCGGCGCGCGCACACTTAACGTAGTGTCGGCCTTTACCCCAAAAATCGCAATAAATACATTTTAAATGAGTACATCGATTCAATGTGAATTGAATAGTCACATACACATAGTCGCTGTCACTTCACAAAGTGTAAAGTCTCGCTATATAAAGTGAATGCCTCCATTACACCCGCCCAATTTCAGTGTCCACACACCGAAATTAAACTTCAAGTACCGATTAAAAGTAAAACAAGTAATTAAAACTTTGATCTTAAATATAAAATAGTTTCCAAGCTCTAGTGTATTAATTAGACGAGTTAATAAAAGACTGAAACCGCAGCTCTCAACTAGCGTTAAGCTGTTTCAATAATTTTACCGCGGCATCGCTTGATGAAATATTTTATGGTGTTCAATTCTCTTCTCGTATGAATATGTTCGTAAAACTTTAACATTTTACTAATATGACAGTGAATATAGCACCCTGCGGTTTTTCGAGTGGTCAAACCTGGTGTCGGATTTTTAGACCGCCTAAAGACCTCCGACATAGTCTAACGATTGAAACAACCGGGACTGCTTACCGTGCCCTCCGAAGCTTGGTAGCAAACAAAATAGGAAAACCATTTAACGTAAACGTAAAGAAACATTGTTTCGCCACTTCAGAACGTAACCATCATAATTTAAAAGCCGATAGGTTCACACGTTTACTGTAACGAAATATAAAGCTCTCAAGGGGCCGATAACGAATAATATATTTTGTAGAGTTTTAGCGATGCCACCAAATTGTATACGCATTGCGGCTTTATGTAGAGTCGCGTGGTCTTTGATAAAACACGATATAACTACGGGTTTTTGACACAGTAAGAATTATTATTCATCGAGTGGATGGTCAACCTGAGCTATCATAGTATAAACTATCATATTATTATCACGTATCTAGTTGCACACTATACAGTAGACATTAACTCTAACTGCCTTTATCTATAAGTTACTTACAATGTAAGTCTGTTATTGGCTGTAAGATTAGCATAAGAAAATTTAATTAATTTTAAGAGAGTTGTAGACTTTGTTTTTTTCAATAAATAAATAAACAACTTATCTATTAACTTATTAGAATATATATAAAGAACTTATATATTAACTTACTTATATAATTGACACCGAGACGTCCGTATCAACAACTATGTATTTACATATTATTGACTCCGGACGGGAATCGAACCCATTATTATTTAATTATATTAAGACAGTTCGGTTGCTTACTCAACACAGGAATCATAGCTCAAGTTCTTAAACAAAAAAGTATCATAAACTTTTTCGACTGTGTGTTTTTGTTTCGTTCAATCTGATAGCGAACGTTGAAAAGAAAATTATATGAACGTTAATTTTCCTTTATATTGTTTTTTGGAACGAACACTACATATAAAAATCAATCTACTTTTTTAGAGTTCCGTACCCAAAGAGTAAAAACGGGACCCTATTACTGAGATTTCGCTGTCCGTCCGTCCATCTGTCTGGTCACCAGGCTGTATCTCAAGAACGGTGATAGCTAGACAGTTGAAATTTTCACAGATGATGTATTTCTATTGCCGTTATAATAACAAATATAAATAAATAAAAATAAAATAAAACATATATTCAAGGGGGGCTCCCATACAACAAACGTGATTTTTTGCCGTTATTTAAAGTACGGAACCCTCCGTGCGCGAGTCCGTGTTTTGTTATTCAGTTAGCTTTAAATGTGATTTTCTTCGAACAGTGAGACTGAAAGAAACGGAAATTAGAGCAAATTATTTTCATATTGTTTTGCTTCGGACACGTTAAGCAGTCGGTCCCGGTTGTTTCAATCGTCAGACCCTGACAGAAGCCTTGAGGAGGTCTAAAAACTCCGACTCCTGGGTTAGCTCGAAATTAATGAATGACGTCTTCTTCTTTCGAGTCAATGGCGCAAAATCATTTTGTACTAAAATGAGGACTAAAGAGGACTTACTGAACGTATCAAACGCTGCCCTTTTGCTTGAGAATGACTGGTCCGGGAAAATATAAATACAAATGAATGACTGTAACTCTGCTACACAGTCTCTAAAGAAACCTAGTGCGTGGGACAGACTGTTGATCCTACTAATATTATAAATGCGAAAGTTTGTGAGGATGTATGGATGTATGTTTGTTGCTCTTTCACGCAAAAACTACTGAACGGATTTGGATGAAACTTTACAGTAATATAGGTTATACATCAAATTAACATTTGCGGGAACGGGTACAGCGCGGGTAACACCGCGGGGCGCAGCTAGTACTCCATATATTGTAATTTTCGTTATTTACATTCTACAAGCTTAGAGCTTAGTTTGGATCTAATTAACTGTGTGCGAATACCTGTAAATATTTAGTCATTTAATCAATTGATGGATCGTGTGATGGTGTTGAATTAAAATACCAGTTTTGGAGCAATGTTGATCCAATTTCAATGTTCGATCCGTACGTAAACCCAGGTTTTTATATATTGTAAGTGGTTTCATAGCGCTTTTACTATTCTAAAGCTTCAAACTATTTTTATTGGCAACGTTTTATGGTCTACCATTTGAAATATTCATGTTAGTTATTATTTGTTATTCCTATGTTTGAATACTCTGTGTAAACTGTAACAACCTGTTATGAAAGGCTAACGAAAACATTTTTTGCTTTTAAAAAATATACTGGGGTTTATTTTTTGAATGTTCATTTGATCCACGAATAGACAATTATTTTGTAAGGTTTTCTACTGCTTATTTGCTTAAGGTTTACTACTGCAGGAAATATTTTTAATTAATTGATACTGGTTTAATTAAAATAAATAAATTGTACTGTAAATATTTTCATTTAAAGTATTTTAAAATGAAATTCCCATGCTTTAAGGGTGGATTAGAACGCTTTATGAAGCGCCTCAAAATATTTAATTAGCAAATGACGTTTGTTTTAAATAGTGTTCAATTTTGTGCAACATAAAATATAATTTTGAGCGAACAGCTTATGTTTCTTAAACATATTTAAGTCCTAAAGGTCTTATTCATAAACGATATGCCCAGTGGCCGATAGTGGCATTTCTATCTGAGCGCTACCCTGCTTCGACAGGCACGTTAAATTGTCAGTCCCGGTTGCTTCAATCGTTAGACTAAGTCGGAGGCCTTTAGGCGGTCTAAAATCTAAAAACAGAAAAACTTTTAACTTTTAAAAACATCCAAACACCAGGGTGGGCCAGTAACCTACTCGAATTCACTCACTAATCCCAAAATACTGACGGAAAACCTAATTCGCGAGTGAAGCCACGGGCTGTTATTAGTCTCTAATCAAAACACGATCCACTTAACCACTGAAATCCAATTGCTTTGTCGGCACTTAACCTATCCAATGAGAGTTAGGCAAGTAGAGCATTGTAACTATTGAATAAGCGCTGCGTCCACTTTTCATTGTAATTGAAATCCACTAAATCGTAATTAGGACCTTTAGTTAAAAGGGGGGTAAGCTTAGTTTTTGATGGTTATTTTTGACAAGCCCGTTGGCACAGTGGCAGTGAGAGCGTTTACTGTGTCGGGGTTCGCGGGTTCGATTCCCGCCCAGAGTCAATATGTGAAGACATAGTTGTTGGCGACGACGTCAACGTGACAATTATAAATTCATATAAAATATTTGTGTATGTATATGAAGTAGTATCAGTGAGTTAGATTACATAATACAAGCTTAGAGCTTACTTTGGGTCTAATTAACCGTGCGTGAATTTGTCCGGGTATATTATATTATATTTGATAGGTTAATAGCCGCGCCCCGCTTTGTAACCCGCGTAATACCCGTTCCCGCGGGAATTTCGGGATAAAATGTTGCTTTTTCAAATTCAACTCTGAGATTAGAATGTTCAAACACTGATTAAGTAAGTAAGTTTGCGAAGTTTAGTGGCTTACACTGGTGACGTAAGTAAGGACTTTAGTAGTCTATACTGGTGTCGGAGTTTTTAGGCCGCCTAAAGGCCGCATATAACTAGTACAGAAAACTATCCAATTTATCATATTAGTACAAACAACATCGTCACTATGTACAGATAGTGCAATCCACGAAGGCGCGCCCCACTATTCCTCCTAACCGTTTACAGTATATGTGTGCAAGCTTCTGTCAATGTTTGAGTGTTATCGGTGCACACTAATTACCTATGTGTGCACATGCACACTACAATGAATAGACTAATCAGGAGAGAGCGTCATAGACCCCGCAATCCCCTCAACCAAAAATTGGTGGGGCACGTCTTCGTGGATTGCACTACCTGTACATATTATAAAACAAAGTCCCCGGCCGCAACGGGCACAACGCGGGTAAAACCGCGGGGCACTGCTAGTTTTAATATAAATAATTCCTCCTCACTGTATTGATAATTTTGGTGAGATAAGAGGCCTTTCCGAACAGTGGAACACTATTCTATACTACATTTATTTATGTAACCAACAAATTAACCAACATCACAACATTGTCAACCCATGTGTGTGCGGCTTAATCTATTTGCAATTGCATCTTAGCTCTAGATTAGTGTTCAATAAACGTTGTAACCGACATTAGACAGATTGCCTCCGAATGATGTATAGCCACAATTGTAGGCAGCTTATCATGTCCATTAGGAATTTGCAGTTGAATAAAGCTAGTGTATTAATCGCCTAAGTACTAGCAGCGCCCCGCGATTTTACCCGCGTTGTGTCCATTCCTGTGGGAATTTCGGGATGAAAAATAGCCTATGTTACTCGTGGATAATGTAGCTTTCGACTGGTGGAAGAATTTTTAAAAACGGTCCCGTAGTTTTTGAGCCTATTCGTTACAACGAAACAAACAAAGTTTTCCTCTTAATAATATTATTGTAGACTTATCTTTCAAAAATTGCGTATGTCGGAAATGGACAAACCATTTGATTGCTAAAATGCTGTTATTAAGCACTAGCGGCGCCCCGCGGTTTTACCCGCGCTGTGCCCGTTCCCGTGGGAATTTCAGGATAAAAAAATAGCCTATAACCTTCCCGTTGAATGTAGTTATCCATTACAAAAAGAATTATTCAAATCGGTTCAGTAGTTTCTGAGATTAGCGCGTTTAAACAAACAAACAAACAAACAAACAAACAAAACAAACTCTTCAGCTTTATAATATTAGTATAGATTTATGAATAAGGCTCTTAGTGTATTAGCCTGTAATGTCCTATTGCTGGGCAAAGGCCTCTCATCTCACTGAAGATATCAGTACAGTGAGGAGGATTAGGCGTAATCACCACGCTTGCCAAATACGGGTTGGTGATCTCCTTCCTATATTTGATAAGTCTTCATCTTCTTCATCGAGTGAATGTTCAACCTGATCAATCCTGGTGTCAGAGTTATTGAGCCGCCAAAGGCCTCTGACATAAGTAGGAACATGTTTTTCCTCGACCCAGGAATTGAATCCGAGGACCTCAGTCTTGGCGAGTGCACATACCACTAGACCATCGAGGCGTTATAAAACCTTATTCACCACTACTGGAACGTCACATATATAATCGTGTTTTCGATAATACCAATTGTTATCACGAGATGAATTGATCGTCCATTGAGATATTATCGTAGGCGGTCTGAAAAGGGTTGCCCTATACAATAACCTATATCATCTAGAATAAAAAGGTTTTAACATGAAACGGCGTATAATATTAGACTCTGATAAATATATAATTTTACTGTATACTACAACATATTGAAATTTCACTTATGAACAAAAAAACAGTAAGTTAAGACCTTTACAGTCATATTACGGCTAGAATAGAGATTATTATGTTACCTAATACTACACCATGTTTAATAATATTGTTAGCAATGTAAACATGAGTATATTTGTTGTTTTAGTTTTGTATCAAATATATTCCCTCGGTTATCTTGTTTGATATGATTAAATGATTTGTTATTCATGTTTTGTTTTCGGTAAACTTGTAGTATATGGATGTAGGTTGTCATAAATCTACAACGTTTCGAAGTGACTTTGTATGGTTCATAGGTATATTTTGATTATGATTATTATTATAGTGTTTCTCTTTAGGGCTGACACTGCGTTAAGCGGGTGCGCGGTTTCATACAAAAGTGAACCGTCGCGTGCGCCCGTCGCGTGCGTCCGTCACGTGCGCCCGTCGCGTGCGCCCGTCGCGTGCGCCCGTCGCGTGCGCCCGTCGCGTGCGCCCGTCGCGTGCGCCCGTCGCGTGCGCCCGTCGCGTGCGCCCGTCGCGTGCGCCCGTCGCGTGCGCCCGTCACGTGCGCCCGCTTAACGCAGTTTCGGCCCTTAGAGTCATGGGACAAGCCAGGTCTTTTTAAGACGCATGCTAGGGGTTACAGTTCTAACTCGTAGAGGCTTTTTGGAGATGTTTAATGTAATGGTCCACAACTGATTATGATTTTTAGTATAAGTTTTAGTTTTTTATTTAATTTAATATCTTCACGGTCTCACTAACTAATTAAACGTGTGACAACTTGTTTCAACGGTTGGTATAATTGCAACATTATTTTCGTTAAAAAGTTCACAATTTTGACGCTTTTAAAATGTCCATTAAATACACATATTCGTTTCATAACTTAAATGTCAGTCTGTTAAAGTTATTCAGGTGACTAGTAGAAAGCCACTATTTTACATTTTCTTACGTCGATTGAGACTGCAATTTTGTGTTAACGGTTACTAGTGCGTGAGTGTAAACTGAAGCCACTGTTGACATCATACAGTCAATTCGTGGCAGAAAAAACGTAATTTTTCTATTTCTTTTTAATGTTACGTTGTCTGTCCTAAATATCAACACAGTTGGGACGTCAACCAAAATTGAGTCAAACAATTCCTGTGACTCCATACTGAAAGGTAAGCAAAGAGCCTGACAATTCAACATTGGATGAAAGTAGGCATTCCCCAAATGGTACTGTCAGAGTAAAAACAGTTAAAACACTTTTGACTTATTATCTAGAAGATGAAATGAACGTTTAATTCTTTAAAAAATTTGTTGCCTGTTCAAACGTTTGTAAACATTATTGGACATTTTTGATTTTGGACAAGACCTGCCGCGAATATACAACGTGTGTTTACATAACTTTGTCTTTATAGAAATCTAATTCAATGTTTTAAAATAATAATGTTACTTAATAACTTAAAAACTGAATTATTGAACAGACTGAATAATATTGTTTAGTTTAAAAACTCCTTATCACACAAAAGATTCTCTTTGAAAGTCAACTTGATGCATGCTTTATTCAATTCCACATTGTTCTTTTATTCATAAACTAAGTTATCAACATATTTCTACATTTGTCCCTGACTGTACAACATAGAGAAACTCACATTAGACTTGATTGTTTTGGGAATATTTGTTCTAAGAAACTTTGTTTTCGCATACGCAAGATGGTTTGATAGTAGGCAAACTATTTCATTCTATTTGTTCTATCTTTATTGGTTACAGGTGTACTTGTATAAGAAAACAGTCTGTCGTTTTAAACATTAAACAAATTAACTTGCGTAAATGTAGGATTCAGTTTTTAATTTAATCTTGTCCCCTTTTTGAAGGACAGTTCTAGGAAGACAAAAGTCCCTAGAAATATGTATTTCTGAAAACCATTACGTGCAATTGAACAAATTTGCTCGAAATGTTTTTCAGAATTTTTTGTACTCATTCAGACAGCCTCTTTGACGTCGCGAGCCAGAAAATGTCCTCAAATTAAAGACCCCCAACATGGTCCAACGATTGAAGCAACAGAAACGGACAGTTAAGCCTTCTCACAAACAGCCTATTAAACTTAACACCTGCGATGTAGCATAGTACGAGACTTAAGACATAGCCTGTCCCTGATATAGTAGCTGCGAGCTCGGCGGTCCGTTTGACAATTAGTAATCTGAGGATCAAATGCAGATGTTGTGCAGATAATTGTATGATGGAGGAGGCAATTGTATTGATAAGACTAAATGGAGTAGATTTGATTTTGCGATCGTATGCTACGTTTGATTAGCAACTACTGCACTTGGAGACGCCATTTAAATGGACAAGTAACTAATTGATGTAATTTTCAATACATTATACTCATTGAATTTTTACTAAGGAAGCCTTTGACGTTTGAGTATGGCAGTAAATGCAGAAGATCTGATTGTAATTTGCAATCGCGTGTATGTTTATTTGAAGCGGTCCATGGCCAATAGTCAATGGGCAATGGCAAATCTTATGTTATCCAGAACAAATGTGCATGAAAACTTACGGTACCGGGAAGTGTATGAAATTTAACTTGCAAAATTGGATAACAGGCAAACACCGTCACAGATGAAACTGTGTATATAACAGCATGTAAAAATCGCATATGACATTGTAATTACAATCTTATTCCCCTCTTTTTTTGTATTATATAGCCACATATAACCATGAGACTGGGCACAACGTGGGTAAACCAGGAGGCACTGCTAGTCACTACATAGTATAAAACAAAGTCGCTTTCCGCTGTCTGTCCCTAATATGCTTAGATCTTTAAAACTGCGCATCAGATTTTGACGCGGTTTTTGTAAATATATAGAGTGATTCAAGAGGAAGGTTTGTATGTATAAAAATTCCCAAAATTCTTACGGGAACGGGCACAACGCGGGTAAACCGTGAGGCTAGTTAGTGATAAACACTTTTTGCTTCCAAGAGGCTACACATCACCCTTCCGTTTTACCCTCTACGCCGCCTAAAAGTCACCCCTATACACGTTTGTTAAATAAACATCAACATTATAATTAAAATGAAACCTTTTTTAATATCTTACAAAAGAAAAGGGATATGGTAAAGTTCGTTTACATTTTAATAATGTAACAAATACATGAGTCTCTAAAACAATGTAGGATCATACTGTTGGTATCTGCGTATAAAATTATATTTTCGCCCCCAGCTGTGGAAGGGTTGGTTTTACTTATAGAGGGTTGAAGCGTGTGAGCAATGCCCTGTGGTTTCACCCGCGTTCTACCCGTTTTTTCAGAAATTGTACGGTGTTAAGTACCCAGCAAGTAGGAGAAAGAAGATGATAGGACATCTCATACGACATGACAGATACATTAATAATATCATGGAAGGTAAAGTCGAAGAAAAGCGAGGTTGGGAAGGCGTAGAATCGGTTACATGAGTCAGATTAAAGAAAAAGTGTCTGTCATGTCGTATAGAGATGTGAAGGAACTTGCACTGAATAGGAATAGATGAAGAAGTCTGCATCAGACTCACCGACAAGAGCCTTGCTCTTAAATTTATGATGATGATGAAGTAGCCTGTTTTCTTATGAATGAAGCTATTATTATACTGAATGAATTTTTCAATCTCGATATTATTTATATTCTAGATATTAGCGCGATCAAAAAACAAAATAAGAAATCATAAGCTTCATTATAATTCTAATATAGACTTATTATGTTAACAAAAGAAATTCAATCAAGATAATGATTAAAGTCTTATAAAGATAAAATGCTAAGTGAATAAATTAACTTTGACTTAAATAGAGAGTGGATAGATGGAAGAGAGAAGTACTTACGTGATATATAGTTACTAGCAGTGCCCCGCGGTTTAACCTGCGTTGTGCACGTTCCCGTGGGAATTTCGGGAATTTTTATACATACAAAACTTCCTCTTGAATCACTCTATCTACTTAAAAAAACCGCGTCAAAATCCGTTGCGTAGTTTTAAAGATCTAAGCATACTTAGGGACAGACAGCGGAAAGCGACTTTGTTTTTTACTATTTAGTGATTATCAAAACATTTTTGACTGACTTCTTTACTTATTAACCGACTAATAACAATAATAAATGAACTGAAATTCCTCTAATTACGCAAATAAAGAAGAAAGCTCAAAATATTTGACTATAGTTATAGCTTATTTACGACTAACCTGCCTGGTTTAACCTGCGTTGTGCCCGTTGCTGGGAAAATTTCGGGATAAAATGTATCCCATGTGTTATTCTGATGTATATACCTATATTACTGTAAAGTTTCATCCAAATC
Source organism: Cyclophora punctaria (assembly GCA_951394245.1). Classification (NCBI taxonomy): domain Eukaryota; kingdom Metazoa; phylum Arthropoda; class Insecta; order Lepidoptera; family Geometridae; genus Cyclophora; species Cyclophora punctaria. The sequence continues at coordinate 2,429,833 of OX596191.1, read as the reverse complement.
CGATCACCAGTTTTTACATGAAAGAGTAACAAACATACATCCATACAAACTTCGCATTTATAATATTAGTAGGACACCTCGCTCAAATAATCTACATAAAATCGCCAACACACATGACAAACCTTTATCCTTTACTTCCACATATTCCGGAAATTGTCCAAATATAAGTGAATGTCGAGGAAAATGTGTGCAAAGCTAATGAGGTCCAGGCGTTTAATTTATGTGCTTTTACACCAGAATATAAATTCATATTTCAACATGTTTATAATTAACATAATGTGTGAAATATGACTACTTTCTAGTTTGGGTGCAGGATTTCGACTTTAGGTTAGCTAGTGAGGTGCTATAAGTATGTTGATAGTCACATTAAAATGATAAATAAATAAATATACCCGGACAAGTTCACACAGGGTTAATTGGACCCAAAGTAAGTTCTAAGCTTGTATTATGGAATCTAACTAACTGATACTAACACATATACATACACAAATACTTTATAAGAATACATAATTGACACACAACTTCATTACCAACAACTGCGTCTTCGCGTGTTGTTGACTCCGGGCGGGAATCGAACCCGCATCCCCTGACACAGTAAGCGCTCTCGTTTTATCCGCATTGCACTTGTTTCCATGGAAATACCCCTTTTGAGTTAGCACATTTCTTTTTTAACTGTTTCTGTTGGAATTTCAGGATGTGAAGTAGTTTTTTCCGACATCTAATTAATATCTATGCGAAATAAAAGTGTTTAAGAATCACTTCATTATCCTGAAATAAGATTTTGCTTTCCTTTTATATTTTAACCTTCACTAATATTATAATGCTGCAGATTTTGTTTGTTTGTTTGAACGCGCAAATCTCAGGAACTACTGTTCGGATTTGAAAAATTCTTTCAGTGTTGGATAGTCCACTTATCGAGGAAGGCTATAGGCTATTTTTTTATCCCGAAATTCTCACGGAAACGGAGTAAAACCGCGATTAAAACCGCGGGGAACTGCTAGTATTCTATATTATCTTGTATAGTCCCAATGCTGGGCAAAGGGCTCTCGTCTCATTGAAGATATCAGTATAGTGAGTAGGATAAGACGTAATCGTAAAAAGTTAGAAACATGTTTTCGCTCGACCCGGGAATTGGGAACCCGAGACCTCAGTCTTGGCAGGCGAGTGTACATACCACTAGACCACCGAGGCCTTAGATATAATATGAGCCTTAGATATCCCTTTGGTGGGCAAAAACCTCGTCCTATTTTACAAAGTCTTCTAAAGGTCTTTGTTTTTGAATTTACTTCTTTAAAGTAAAGGATATACGACCTTTTTACGGGCATCTAATAAGCTTCGCCACAGGGGTCAATTATTGGATTTATCCCTTTTTTGAGACCTTTTTAGTTCCTAGAACTCTTTTTGTTACATCGTTTGAAGTAAAAAATATATAAAAACGAGTTATTAGAAAAAAGGTTTAAATATACCTACGTCCCGGTGTTTTTTCTGTGGAGAAAATGATTACACTGAAATTGTAAAACAGAAACAAGGCCGAATTTATTGGATAAATATCGTGATGAACACGTTGTTTTAGCACAGATAACAAACAAACATATTGTAAAGTTTCGCATTTATACTGTCCTTTGAGTTGAGTAAATCTAGTATTAAATTGTAATATGCCGCGCGCTCAGGACCGCCACGCTGCAGATCAACCTCACCACCGGGAATGAGTGCTTGGCACGTACAATGCGATTAAAATAAGAATAGGACCGGCCTAGCGCCATGTTGTGACGTCACAACGGGAACTTGGTATAGTGTGCAAAAAAAGCAATGTTAAAAAATATTGGCTTGTTTTATATTGTAATAGCACGTACTTTTTTTGCACACTATACCAAGTTCCCGTTGTGACGTCACAACATGGCGCTAGGCCGGTCCTATTCTTATTTTAATCGCATTGTACATATACATACAATACTTCAAGTGCTTCTATAAAATATAAGTTGTGGTTATTAAAATAAAGAAAACTAATAGGAATGTATCATGGTATAAAATATAGCGTATAACCAAAATAATCTTATCCTACTAATATTATAAATGCGAAAGTTTGTGAGGATGGATGTATGTATGTTTGTAACTCTTTCACGAAAAAACTACTGGACGGATTTGGGTGAAACTTTACAGTAATATAGGTTATACTTCAGAATAATACATGGGATATATTTTATCCCGAAATTCCCGTAGGAACGGTTAAAATGCGAGTAACACCGCGGGGCGCGGCTAGTACGCCATAAAAGTTAATTCTCTTGAATAAAAGGGTAGTCGGTCACCTATGACGTCACAGGGAAGCTCTTCCAGGAAATCTGATCCTTTGTATGTTTAACTGATTTAATTAGAATCATTTTCCTTTAGTAGGTTCTAGGAATGGACGGATTAGGATTGAGTTTTTTTGTTTGAAAGTTGCTTTAATTGGGTTCTTTGTTGTCATTGTATTTTTAAAAATTGGCGTAGAGTGAAAGTTCAAACTATCACGATTGATGGTTCAATCGTGATAGTTTGATGTTTCATGGAAGGAATTGAGGGAGATCCAGCGGTGAGACAACGAGGTTACGTTAAATCAATAATTCATCCATTCATTGCGAGTGGGTTAGTGGCTAACCCTAGTAACATCATTCTTACCCCATCACGTTAAGCAGTCGGTTCCGGTTGTTTCAATCGTTAGACCATGTCGGAGGTCTTTGTGCGGTCTAAAAACTCTGACACAGGTTGGCGACTAACCTATACAAACTTACTTACAAGGGATATTTTAATAATACTACGGATAGTTTGATATTCCGAATTAGTTTTAATTGTAAAAGATTTAAAGTTCACTTTACTTTGTTCCAGATGCCAAACCCTCTAGCCAGATGATTCTGGCTCAGAGCTGAAGATGACTCCGGCCGGACTGCTGGTCTTCTGCTCAGTACTAACCAGGACATTATGTGTCATCGCACCGCAGATACCAGGTAAATAAATACTTGTTCAATCTATACTCATTTTATAAAGAAGAAGAGTTTTCCTGCTCAACGAAATGTATTGGCTAAACCCAATAAATCTGGGTAAATAGCGTCTTCTTCTTCTTCTTTTTCTTCTTCGTCGAGTCAATGAGTCTTCATTCATTTGTCTAAATATGGTTGGCCAAAAACGAGGCCAATGGAATTATCCTTCGGCATGCAAGTCCAAAAAATTAGAGAGACAAAAGTAGTGTAGTTGAGGCATATGAGTCTGCAGAAACTTTAGCACAGACATATTCAAAACCGCTCTATCAAATTAATCCAATATTGTAATTAATAGAAAACCGAGCACCAAAGTGTACACGTATTACTACTCGGATTTAATAGAGATGATTTGAAAACAAAATTGATTTTACGGCCACTAGGATCAGTGATAATAACGCATCATAAATAGAATATGTAGGTCAGACTCGCTATAGTTCAGTGGACAGGCCTACCTGTGTATACACGTGGTACGTTTAAAGGGCTTCTTAGGGCTAATCTGTACTAAAATATTAAAGCTGAAAGAGAGAGTTGGAATTTTTGTTTCTTTGATAATGACTTAATAACTCTGACACCAAGATTGGTCAGGTTGACCATCCACTCGATGAAGAAGCTAAATACTGGACAGGAAAAGTTTAAAAACCATTGACACGATAAGTAGAAGAAGGAAAAATATTTGTATTGCAGTTTGAAGCTTGTCCATAGTGACTAAAAAAACCACCGGAATAAAATTTACTGTACTAGAATTTACGATGAATTCGATCTTTCTTTCTTATCGAGTGGATGGTCAACGTGACCAATCCTGGTGTCAGAGTTATTGAGCCGCCAAAGGCCTCTGACATGGCTTATGTAACGACTACTATCCGTAGAAAGTAAGCGGGACCGACGGCTTTACGTGCCCTCCGAAGCACGGAATCATCTTACCTTTCGGGCAATCAGGTGATTTAGCCTGCAATGCCCTAACCAAACTGAGGACAGTCTCACAAAGTGATTTTTGTGAGATATCCCCACCGGGAATCGAACCCGAAACCTCCGAATCGTGAGCCGAGCGCTCAAACCACTAGAGCACAAAGGCAGTTAAATTCAGATGGCAGATGAATTCGATGCAACAGCATTTTCAAATCCATTTGCTTTTGGCAGTAAAATTTTTCAATAGTCTGATAGGAATTGAAAAATATGAGCTGATAACTGCGCGGTTCGATATCACATATTTAAATTCATCTCTGGGGTGAAGTATTTCGAACAAAATACTGGATTGATATCGGTTTTGAATACCACTGAAAGACTTAATTGATCATGTGCGTTTAAAATGAGATATTTATTAGTGAAATACCGTTGCTTACTTTTACGTTGGGTTGTAAAGTAGTTTCATCTATATATACTAACACAAGCAGCGCCCCGCGGTTTTACCCGCGTTGTGTCCATTCCTGTGAGAATTTCGGGATGAAAAATAGCCTATGATACTCGTGGATAATGTAGCTTTCGAATGGTGAAAGAATTTTTTAAAACGGTTCAGTAGTTTTTGAGCCTATTAATATAACCTTATAAACTAATATAATAAACCTGGAGAGTTTTATTTTCTGAACGCGCTTATCACAAAAAAACAAATCCAATTTGAATAATTATTTTTGCAACAGAAAACCACATTCAACAGAAAGGTTATAAGTTATTTTTCATCCCGAAATTCCCACAGGAAATACGGAAAATAAAAGCATATCCAACTGAATATTCCATTCAAACAAAAAGTCTTCAGCGGTCAGATAATTAGGTAAAAGCGAAGTACTTCTATTTGTGGCGTTCAGTGATACGATTTCTGCTTTTCATACAAAGTGGTCTAAGCGGCAACAACCTTGCTGAGGGTACCAATATCCTCTTAAGCTTAGGACAAGACAGAGACCACAAGCCGAATAGGTTTCGCTCTGCCATCCAAGTGAACGTTTGAAATTGTATCTTAAACACGATCGAGAGTCTTGTATGATCTGAAATTCGTAGTAAATTGCAATGGATGTGGTGTCTATTTGAAGATTCTAGAATGGTCTGCTTAGCAATGTAATGTATTTATGTACACTGATATAATAATGCTGAAAATTTGATTTTTGTTTGTTTGAACGCGCTAACGTTTTGATTTGAATAATTTATAACCAAAATTCTCATCGGCACGGGCGAAACGTGGGTAAAACTGCGGGACAATGCTAGTTGGAAGATACATTTTTTAAGAAAAGTAAGTCACCACCATGCTTGCTTTTTTCTGTTGATATACATTTGACACACCTCACTGTTAATAACCATTGAATATCTTTTCACCGTTTGCTCAAACCCTGCTGTAGCTGTCGCTACTTCAAAGACAGGACAAGATTTTGACACGTACCATGATGCACACTAAGACAATGTGTTTGTACAATTACCTACACAAGCATGACTCAAGAGGGTGAGATAACATATCTATAAACCTACTGGTTTCTTAAGTTTAAGTGAACACAAGGATACATTACATTTTTATTTCACATTTTTTGAAGGCTTCTGTGACTATGGTTCGTCTACGGGCCGAAACGTCAGATAAAAATGTAAAAGCGAAGTGTATCGTAAACGTAGTTTGTATCTATACATCTATTTCAGTTATGACAACATAAACGCTTATTAACAAAAGCATTGTCCTCACAACTGTACAATACTAATATATTAGAAATTAACTACGCTAATAATTAATATTTACCTCCTTGTCGCACCGTACAATCACTCACGACTAATGAATATGTTATTTGTTTTACGTATACAAATACGTGTAGATCTTGGTATCAAATTAACTGAATGATGAACATTTGTCGTATCGCTAGTGTAAAGGTGAAGATTCATTGAATTACTGACGGATATTGTCGATAATAGAATCTATTATCGTGTATACTGACAAAATCTTATATATAAAAATGAATTGCTGTTCGTTAGTCTGCTTAAAACTCGAGAACGGCTGAACCGATTTGGCTAATTTTGGTCTTGAAATATTCATGAAGGTCCAGGGAAGGTTTAAACGGGTAAATAAATGCGGGTGAAACCGCAAGGCACAGCTAGTCTTTAATAATAATAAACCAAGTGTTTGTTATGTATTTGTTTACCACAGAAATATAATGGGATTTGAAAAAGGTACTGTTTTAAATTGAAACTACGTTTACGGATACACTTCGCTTTTATTTTACATTTTTATCTGACGTTTCGGCCCCTTTACAGGTACCGTGCCGGGGTCACAGAAGACTCAAGTAGTTTCAATTCAAAATGAGTAGTGTTCGGTTAAACTTAAGAAACCAGTAAGGAGTTACAGGTTACTTTATCCCAAAATTTCCACGAGAACGGGTAAAGCACGGGTAAAAGCTCGAGCGCTGCTAGTAATAATATAAGACTTCAACATCATCATCTATCTTTGAAAGATAGATTTAAATATTAAGAACGTTTACTACCGATGTGTAATTAAAAATACTAACACCGCTATCGGAACTGAAATACTGACATAAACCAATTCAATGAAGACGCACCTTAATCCTAATACTCTACCTTCATCATTATCAGTGATTATCTTAATGCCCAATTAGTGTAAAGACTCTAAAGGATAAGAGACTTCATCCTTGCCTCTTGAGAACGTTGGCACTGTTCAGCTATTACGGAACTAATTAACCCAATTAATAATTAAGGAGTCGATTCAATGTATGCCTCTAGACTCTGGGGTAATTATTGGTACTGCAATACTTTTATATTCTCAACGCGTCTGAGCCCGGGACTCGTTATTTTTGGTCAGTTAATCAAAGAGATAATGGATTATTTATTAGTAGCTGTGACCGCGACTTTGTCTGTGTGGAATTTAAGGAAAAAGTTAGTTAGTTTATGTTGATGATTTTTTCTAAAATAAAAGTAAATTAATCGTCTTAGTAGCTCGTTGTTAGACCAGTTATCTGCTAGTAAAAGTCCCGTCAAAATCGGTCCAGCCATTTCAGAGATTAGCCGGAACAAACAGACAGACAGGCAGATAAATTAAAAAAATATATGTTAATTTGGTATATGTGACGTATATATATTCATACAAGCTGTCCCCGCGACTTCGCCCGCGTGGAATTTTGTTTTTTTCTTAAACAAAAGTAGCCTAAGTTACATCAGCTACCTGCCAGTAAAAGTCCTATCAAAATCGACCCAGCCATTTCAAAGATTAGCCGGAACAAACAAACAAACAAAATTTGGTGTGTGTACCGTATACGAGTATACATCGTACATTAATACGAATGAACTAAAAATTAGCTATTTTAATTTTACAAACAGACACCCAATTTTTTTTATATGTATAGAGATTATTTATTATGTACGGCATGGTTGTTGGGAATTTGATGGGTTGTCTGGTCTATGGGGGTGTAATCAAGCGTGGTCCGATTAGTTTGGGTCGCGCAGTTGGGTCGTGTGTTTTGTTTGTGGAAATTAATCCTGTAAAATAGTAAAGAACGGTAATAGGATGTTGAAGCTCATCTTTAGTTTTAAAGGGTTTGTTGAAAATACATTTAGGAAGATACACTTAAAGGCCACACAGTATATACACACGTATAGGATAGAGAACGAACCTGAGTATTTACAGCCTCCGTGTTCTTGCGGTTTGAGCGCTCGCCTCACGATCCGGAGGTTCCGGGTTCGATTCCCGGTGGGGATAATATCTCACAAAAATCTCTTTGTGAGACTGCCTTCAGTTTGGTTAGGGCATTGCACGCTGAATTACCTGATAGCCCGAAAAGTAAGATTCCGTGCTTCGGAGGGCACGTTAAGCCGTCGGTCCCGGTTACTTTCTACGGATAGTAGTCGTTACATGAGCCATGTCAGAGGCCTTTGGCGGCTCAATAACTCTGACACCAGGATTGGTCAGGTTGACCATCCACTCGATGAGCGAAGAAGTATTTAATAGTCAGGTCTGGAACTGAAAATTTCTAAACATTTATTTGAAGGGTTCCAAAGCATGGAAGTGGCCATACCACTCACCCAAGATGTTCGGCTACATTTTGGGTGGTTTAAGGTTAGTAGCCAACCCTGCTGTCGGAGTTTTTAGACCACCTAAAGGCCTCCGACTTGATATATCGATTGAAACAACTGGACCGAGAATTTTATATAGAAATGCCATTACGGGCGGGCTGCACATTGCACACCGGAATGAGCTAACATCGCTAATACGCCACTAGTGATAGTCTCACATCAAGCGCACGGAAGAACAAAGTGCGTAAGCTATTTCGTGGACAAGAGCTTCGACTAGTGTGACAACTATTTAATTTTGTTACAGATTTCAAAACAGGTGACAAGAAAATCATCAACGGGCCGTTCTGGCACGAAGTATTCACGGAGACGTATGAAGAAGACCCTGAGGATGAAGGGTCTACCACCACCTCGGAACCGCTGCCGTTCTTCGAGGATGATGCGTCTACTAACAACGTGACGGCACAGCTCGGCAGTCGGGTCCATTTGCACTGCAGAGTTCATGATTTGGGAGAAAAGACGGTGAGACTCTAGGGGCCATAATAATAAACCCGTATTAGGAACATTTTAGCTAACAAATTATTTGTCACTTTCTAACATACTCAATTTTCCGAAGAGCAAAAGAGACAAAACACAGTAACACAATGTTTTAGTTACACCGCGTTTATTAATAAGACGGTATTAATATTGTAAAGCCTGAAACATCCAACTGCTGGTCAAAGGCCTCTCATCATCTCACCGAAGATATCAGTACAGTGAGGAGGATTAGGCGTAATCGTCAGGTTAACCTAATGTGGGTTGGTGATATCAAACCCGAGTCATGTTTGAAAGTAGGAAACATTTGCTCGACCTGGGAATTGAACCCTTGACCTTAGTCTTGGCAGGCTAGTGCTCACCGAGAAGTTCTGTGTGGGGTAGCATAATAAAATATTTAAACTACAACGATAACTGATTAAGGTTCAGCTTACACTACCTGAATAGTCCGATCTGAAATTCAGGTCAGCAAAATAAATATATCCTATCGATTTCATATTAATTTGAACTTTGCAAGGCTTTTAGCCAATATAAGTTTTAGGTCACTTCTATTTTAATATTTTTCTGATTAGGTTCCATCACTAATCCAAGGTTCCTTCACACACGTTTCGAATATTTCTATTAGAATTTGGGGATAAAATTAACCCTGATGCTAAAATTTACTATTTGTTTGTAGATTAGGTGTTTACATTCTTCCTCACTGTACATTATCTCTAAAGAGATAAGAGGCCTTTGCTCTGCAGTGGGACATTACAGGCTCTTCAGTGAAAGGCTTTTGCCCTTAATAACATCTTTATATATAATATGTATAATTCTACTGAACGTACTAAATGAAACGGGTCTGTAACTCACGGGGATTATCCCGTGACCATGAGCGGTGTAATTCGCTCGAAACGTCGGGAACGTATTTTAGTAAAATACGTTAAATTATCTAACGCGATACAGTTTCATTTAATATAACGAGTGCAAATCGTGTGAGTTTAAAAAGTATGTCTACTGTACGTGTCACTGAAGTCCTCGTAAACGGCTGGACTGATTTGAATGATTGTTTTTGTATGAGTTTGGGTGGCACCCTGGATGGTTTAGAATTTTAGATGATTACATTAGATATCTATTGGGTCGCGGGTGGAACTACCGCGCGGGGCAACTAGTGCTAATATATAGATACATACAATAATATCCATAACCTTAACTGTTTTTATCAGATATCCTGGGTAAGAAGAAAAGGTGAGGAACTCCACCTCCTATCCTTCGGCAGACATACATACTCCGCGGATTCAAGATACTCTCTGGCCTTCGAGCATCCAAATGATTGGCGACTGCTCATTCAGTACGTGAGCGAAAGAGACGAAGGATATTATGAGTGCCAAATATCTACCCATCCTCCTCTAGTGAGAAGAGTTCATTTGGCTGTAGTTGGTAAGTTGCGTAACAAATTATCTCTTAGTTAATAATTTAAGTTGTATAAGGCTTCGGTGGTATAGTGGTATGTGTACTCGCCTGCCAAGATTGAGTTCCCGGGTTCAATTCCCAGGTTGAGTTTACCCATGGTTCCTAGTTTTTATATTAATATGGTGTGTTTCCATATAAGCAATGCGGAGTTATACAGAATAACCACAATGCATTGAATTGGCCAAAATCTCTTTGTAATGCGATGTGATTGGTCAATTGATCCACTCCGCTTTTCCGCTTTCTGGACGCTTACTCTTATTCTAACGTGCTCAAGTAAACTCCGATTACCACGAAATGCTCCTATTCTATAACTTCGATCCTGTTCTATAACTTTTATCTTTATACTATAACTTTTACCTTTTATCTTTACAATTCGCCAATTCTCTGTTACTTGTAATTCTTTCAATGTCAACAACACATACAATACAATTCTATAAGTTCAACAAACAATAACACATAAATAATAGTATGAAGCTAAAAATATAATTTCTTAGGATATTGAACGTAAACAACAAGGTAGATGAATAAATTTCATATTGGAATTCGTAATATTAAATTGAAAGTGTTAAGTACAGTTCTCCTGAAGAGGAAAAAGGTTAAGAGATAGGGGAAGAATGAAATAAAATCACCGAACCTTTTTCCTCTTCAGGAGCAATCGTCTTCGGCTGGAAAATTGACGACATTGGTATGGACCAATGTCGTCAATTTTCCAGCCGAAGACGATCTATTTTTTTCTAGTATACAAAAATATCGTTTCGGCACTAATAATGATCGTTATGCATAACATCTATGGGACTTAGTTAGTGGTAAATTATACATATTTTTACGTATCTATTTTAAAAAACCGGCCAAGTGCGAGTCGGACTCGCGAAAAACGGCAAAAATTACGTTTGTTGTATGGGAGCCCTCCTTGAATATTTGTTTTATTTTATTTGTTTTTTAACGGCCATAGAAATACGTCATCTGTGAAAATTACAACTGTCTAGCTATCACCGTTCTTGAGATACAGCCTGTTGACAGATGGACGGACGGACGGACGGACTAACGGACGCACGGACGGACGGACAGCGAAGTTTCAGTAATAGGGTCCCGTTTTTACCCTTTAGGTACGGAACCCAAAAAATTGCCTCACCTTTATACTTTTGTGTGAAACCTAAATGTTAAACCAATTATTACTCAGTATATCTACCTATCCATCATTATTTTATATCAAAAATACGATAAAGCCAACGTTATCTAAAAATACCGAACCATTTATTTCAATTAGACTGATGTGAAATAATGTTATTTGTAGTCAAAGAGGAATACCTATCAATCCAACGAAATGTGAAGGCTGTAAATAACTTCACTCTATAATATTACAATTTGTTTGATTTATCGTTTACCTTCGGTTTTTTTGGATGTTTGATGTTATCTAATTCTTTGGCGTTGGGAAACTTTTTATGAGCAAAAACGAGTAATAAATATCAGTTATTTTGATACAAGTAATGTCAAAATAGGATAAAAACAAGAGCTCAAGCTAATATACAAAAGAAAACTAATGAAATATTTTTTCAAAGCAACAAAATAAATCATACTCAACTTAAGAAACTAGTGCCATCTTTTGGTTCATAGGTGAAACCACCGCACGTGAATTAGCTAGTATACATTATAGACAGTACTAAAGACCAATTAGGCACTTGGCAAATGCCAGGGGTCTTGTATATCTTAATCCAGCTTTGACCATAAGATCAAATTAAGGTAATTTCCAATTAAATCTCTCCAATTAAATCACTTAGGGTCGACACCGCGTTAAGCGTGCACACGCCGCGGTTCCATACAAAAGTGAACCGCCGCGGGCGCCCGCAGCGTGCGCACGCCGCGTGCGCCCGTCGCGTGTGGCTTCATACAACAGTGAACCGTAGCGTGCGCCCGTCGCATGCGGTGTCTTACAAAAGTGAACCGACGCACGCGCCCGCCACGTGCTTGACGCAGTGTTGACCCTTAAAGAAACCCCGCAGGCTTACTAACTCATGGAAATATTTACATCCCAATAGTTGAAACTAATTCTGAACATTCCTAGAAATTGGTCTTTCAATCATGATTGAATCCGTTAGTAGACGTATATGAAAGTTCATGGCCCCAATTAATGGAAAGAAAATAATATTAAAATCTATAAAACTGTACTCTTTGACGTAAATCATGTTCATTGTCATCTTAGGACACTAATTCCATAGGGAATGCTTTGTTTCACCATATCTGTTATTTATTTTCTGATTTTCTTAACATAATGATCAATTTATCAAACATGGTATTTCAGTGGTTTCACGGTAATATAAAAAACATTATTTCTGTCTATATTATTTTATTTCTCGGTGGTTTAGTGGTATGTGCACTTGCCTGCCAAGCTAGAGGTCCTGGGTTCAATTCCAAGGTCGAGCAAAACATGTTATTTCTTTTCAAACGTGGCTCTGGTTTGAGATCACCAACCCGCATTCGGCAAGCTTAGTTATTAAGCCTAATCCGACCGACAATTTAACGTGCCCTCCGAAGCACGGTAGCGCTTAGATACTCATAAAAATGCCATTATCGGCCGCCCATCCAAGAAGAGGTCGAGCTGCACGTTGCTTAACAATCGCAATGGACTAACTGCGCTTAGTCAAACTACGCTATGAGCACTACAACATAACATCAACAAGAACGAAGTCAACCAGTACCTGGGAAGTAGAAATTTTTGCACAATGAATTGAATTCATGAATTTCATACACAAAGGTAAACAAAAGAAATAATTCCGAATTCAATATCCGTTCCTATCGGAAACAGTTATTAGAAATATATTTTAAAACAATATCGAAAGATAAGAACATTGTCTTTTACTTTGAAAATTGTTTCTCAAAGGCTTTGTTTCAATTGGTCCTGAAGATGACAATCGGTAATTAAAGTATTGGTTTACAAAATAATTGATTGGTTTCGCTCTTTTGTAGAATTAATTTTTGACAACATGAAATTTTCTTTTCTTTATAAGTCCTTTATTGGTTGTAATACCTTTTTGTTGATTTTGTTAAGATAATAGCCGATTTACCTTTTTGATATTGTTTGGTTTCTTAATCGCATTGAATCCCTGAATAGGCTGTCAATCAAACTCTTGCACCTTCTATCAAATAAAATTCTCTTGTCGCGGTGTTTGGTGCCAAACCCCTCGAAATAGCTCGACTGATTTTCATGATATTGTGTGCATATCGGGTGTTTGAGAATCGGTCAACATCTTTTTTTCATACTCCTTAATTTTAAGGTCACCCCTTATATTTTTTAATTATTTATATGGCAGAACAACGTTTGCCGGGTCAGCTATGTAATAAGTATCTTTTGTTATACAATACACCACACAACAATTTGAACGATAATAGCCGCGTACCCACCTAGCGCACAGGCTCGCGAGCCATGGCTCGCGAGCCAGCCTCAGTAGTTTTGTTCAATTTACACGAGGCCGCCTCGCGAGGCAGTCTGAGCCATCATAAGTCGTGTATATTCAGCTGCAGCTATTTTCCTAGCTTCGCGCGCGAGCCAAAACATAACCGTACCCACCTAGCGCACAGGCTCGCGAGCCATGGCTCGCGAGCCAAATGCTCGGCTGGTGTGGACGTGCCTCGGGCTGCCTCGGGCGCGCGTTTGCTCGGCTGAGCACGGCTCGGCCCCAAGCCATCTGTTGTCGGTAAACTTGACGCGCTCAAAGGTGCCTCGGTGAGCGCTGTGTGTTAGGTGGGTACGGTTATGTTTTGGCTCGCGCGCGAAGCTAGGAAAATAGCTGCAGCTGAATATACACGACTTATGATGGCAGGCTCGCGAGCCATGGCTCGCGAGCCAGTGCGCTAGGTGGGTACGCGGCTATTTATGATGGCTGGCTCGTGAGCCATGGCTCGCGAGCCCGTGCGCTAGGTGGGTACGCGGCTAATTCCATTAAGCCATTATAACATATGTCAATCCCATACAAATTTTAAAAGTATTCGCTAAGGTTTTTTCGCGGTAGAAAGTCTAAAAAGCAAGTCATTTACTCGTTAACCTGTCGGTCCCGTTTGTTTCAATTGGAACCATTTCGGAGGCCTTTAGGCGGTCTAAAAACTCTGCTACCAGGGATGGCCACTAACCTATTCGAAATCCTACTATAAAATTATAAATGCGAATGTTTGTGAGGATGGATGTATGTATCGATGTTTGTTTGTTACTCTTTCACGAAAAAACTACTGAACAGATTTGGATGAAACTTTACAGTGATATAGGTTATACATCAGAATAACATTTACATTTTATCCCCAAATTCCCGCGGGACCGGGCACAACGCGGGTAATACCGCGGGGCGCGGCTAGTGAATATATGTATAAATCTCCAACAAGATAACGTCAACGTATGAAGTACATTAATAATGTCAATATTTGTAAAGGATATTGACAAACTCTTTTTTCTATTCATGAGCGTACTTTGTTAGATTCATATATTACTTCCTATACGAGGCAGATACGAAATCTTATTTTGTTTTTAAGCATTTTCAGCGAAGCAGTGACGTATTAAGGAAAGTTTTAGAAATGGATCGCACGTGTATGTGGGTTACTTACGTGTATCCAATCGACAAGCCTGTCGCACAGTGGCAGTGAGAGTGGTTACTGTGATGGGGGTCGCGGGCTCGATTCCCGCCCGGAGTCAACAATATGTAAAGACATAGTTGTTAGCGACGTCTGGGTGTCAATTCATCATCAATTCATCAATCAATATAGTCTTATAAAGTATGCGTATATATATGTAGTACATAGTATCAGTTAGTTAGATTCCATAACACAAGCTAAGAAGTTACTCTGGGTCTGATTAACCGTGTGTGAAATTGTACGTGTATTCATTTATTTACTGTAGATGAATAAAAAAATTCGAAGTAAAAACTGAAGCAAAGCTAGACTTTGTCTAAACGGTCTCACCAACCCAAAGATTCCGTCGTAAAATCGTGCTTCAGTGACTCTCAACTGTATCCTCACTGTCTCTGTGTTCCTCGCTCCATAAGAAAAGCGAATATTTAAACATAACTCTGAATCCTGCCCTGACAAGACCTTGGATGTTTTGTAAAGGGAATACTAATTTCGTCTATCGAATTTGTTACTAGCATGTGATTGAAATTGGAAACGAGATACACGAAAAGAAATATTCTGAAGGATTGTCAGGGGCAATCTTCACGAGCGCGAGAATCGCGGCGGTTTTATCGGTGAGCCCCGTACTTTGTCCTAACAGGGCCCCGCGGTTTTACCCGCATTGTACCCATTCCCGTTGGATTTTTTGGATATATATTAATAGCTTATTACTTTCTCCTTGAATGTAGCTACACAATACAAAAAGAGTTATCCTGACTGGACTGCGCGTTCTCACAAATAAATATCAAAGAAGTAATATTCTTCAACTTTATATATTTAAGTAAGTAATGTGAGTAGGTTAGTTAGTCTACCCTAAGATCAGAGTTTTAAGACCGCGCGACTGACAATTTAACATGCACTCGCTTAACGCAGCGTTGACCCTTATACTTTCTTTCTTTATTTATTTCATGTCTCCACAAAGCGATTCTCGTAACGACTACGTTATAGAAGCGCGAGTTCATCGCGATTTTCTCGCTCGGGAAGAAAACCCCTTTAGTCTGTATTGTTTAAAATGTTTACAGGCACCTGAGACATGCCTTTGTGGTGGTGAAGCCGAAGGGAATTTAAAAGAAAATTGTTAACGACGAATTTTATTGATACTAGCTTGTCTGAGCTAAGTGACTAGGAAAGAGAACAATATATTTTTAACCTATTTATTTTATAGTCCTTCGGAAGCATAATAGCGCTCAGAATATACATTGTCTGGCAAAAACTCAAGTATGGGTGGGCTTCTTCGGTTGCTTTACAATCGCAATGAACTAACATCGCTTAGTCAATCTACGCCACAAGCTCTACGTGTCTAGTTTATGTCGCACTATATTCAAATACTAACCACGCTCTGCGGGGATACCCGCGGTGTACCCGTTCCCGAGGGAATTTGGGGATAAAAGTAGCTGAAGTTACTCCTTGTTAAATCAGTTATCTGCCAGTAGAAGTCCCGTCAAAATCGGTCCAGCCATTTCAAGGATTAGCCGGAACAAACAGACAGGCATAATATTTAAAGAAATTGTTTTGTTATACTATCAGAGGCCTTTGGCGGCTAAATAACTCTGACACCAGGATTGGTCAGGTTGACCATCCACTCGATGAAGAAGAAGATCGTGTGTATATCTATAAGCGCTTAGTAAAAAAACGGTTATTTTAATATTACAAACAGACACTTCAATTTTATTTATTTGTATAGGTATATATTTATCCTACTTCCTACATCCTACATCCTACATAATATCATAAATGCGAAAGTTTGTGAGGATGGATGTATGTTTGTTGCGCTTTAAAGCAAAAACTATTGAACAGATTTGAATGAAACTTTACAGTAAGAAAGGTTATACATCAAAATAACACATAGGATACCACGTGGGTGAAACCGCGGGGCGCGGCTAGTATTGTATAGTCGTATCTGAACTAATTATAGTAAGGTTAGTTCACCTCAATACATATTTGTATGAACTATTATACCTAAATAATCGAATAAACAGCCTCCTATTCAGAGTCTATCAACATCGTCAGAGCTGAATTTCTAGTTAAAGGTCTTTGTTGAAGCGTAACAACCCCACTTAAACTTTCAACAACAATTTACAACAACACTGTCAGTACCTATAGAAAAATAAACAATATTATTTTGAAATATTTCAGCGAAATTAAATTGTTTGAAGAACAACTTGTGTAAGATCTAGGCCGTGTTTCAGAATCGACATTTAACATTATAAACTTTGTAAAATTTGTAGTGTCGTACAAAGAATTGAAACTTAGCTCAAAGCCTGAAACTGCGTTAGGCGTCTACCTACAGTAACTAGGTAACACGGCCCAACGACGCGACGGTGACAGTAACTAGCGAATGTTAAAACAACATGGTGGTTTTGTTCATTATTTTTTACAAAAAAATCCGAAGCACCAATGTAAAGATTTAAAATACACATTCGGTATGTTTTTGAAGCAGTCCAGGTATTCTTCTAACGGACGAAATTTTGGTTTTAACATAAAGTTTTAGGGACACCCTGTATACCGCAAATGTAAATTGGAATTTCTAAAATTCACAGCGCTTGCTCTACTTAGGTTTTGGTTGAATAACTATAGACGAATAATATTGAAACAATTTTACTTTTGGTGAAGGTCACTCTAGATTTCAACCCTAACGAAACTCTAAGTAAACTGAGAACTCGAAAATAACAATAAGTAATTCCTTTCTATTAAAGTTATTTCAAGAAGAAATGCCAACATTGGTGTTGGAGTGTTTAGACCGCCTAAAGGCCTAAACTTGGCCTATAGATTGAAACAACCGTGATACTGCAAAGGTAACTAACCAATAAGATTGCATAAAATCTCCGGTCAGATATTTTATGCATTCCTATTGGTTAATATTTGTCCGTTTCTCCGCTCCGCAGCCTCGCTCCGCATCAATAGACAGGCACTTCAGTCTTGCGTCTGCCTAAGCCATTTATTTGTAATTCATTTTTAATAGAGAAGTGTAAGTACTTCGCTTTTCCATGATCAAAGCCTACCGATAGGTGTGAAATTTAAAATATAATAATAATTTTACTGTACATTTGTAAGGATTCCTTCAAAAGCTTGATTTTCAATAAAAGATTAAATTTTCTGTACAAGAGATACATTTTAATGAAATATATATACTTAGTTAATTTCCAGTGGAATTTTATTATTATTCAACAAAATGTTTGGTGCGTTGATTTTTAAAAGCATTTTAGTGTTCAATTGATTCGGTATCACGGTACATTTAAAAAAATATTTAACAACTTATTTACAGCAAGCGGGGCTGTGCGGAGCTCAACTGACCAATCACAACGCATTACGTAAATTATTTGACCATGTCAATGCGTTGTTTGACAATCCCAATGCGCTGTGATTGGTGAATCGGGCTCCGCACCGCTCCTCTCCGCTTCAATGGAGACGCACACTCACACACTAGCACAAACTCGTGGTCACAGGAGCACAAAGTTAATAAGTGTTTGTTTTGTTTAAAAAGTACTTTTTATTGTGCTATTCTAATCTACGTTCGCTACAGGTATGATTACTATGGAAGATTGGAAGTCTAACTGACTAGCCAGTTTTTTAAAATATTATTTTGCCGTACATTACGTAATACCGTATCATTATGGTTTCGTTTAGTACCTCACTACCGTTCTCAGAGACGTCAAATAAATTGACAACTAAGTATGTGACGTAGGTTAAAAATCAGTTATGTCAATAATATCTCTAACAAACCCGTTGGCACAGTGGCAGTGAGAGCGCTTACTGTGTCGGGGGTTGCGGGTTCAATTCCCGCCCGGAGTCATCAATATGTGCAGACATAATTGTTGGTGACGACGTTTGGGTGACAATTATATACTCTTATAAAGTATTTGTATATGTAGTAGTATCAGTTAGTTAGATTCCATATTACAACCTTAGAGCTTAGTTTGGTTCTAATTAATCGTGTGAATAAAAAAAAAACATTAATTTGTATTAAGGAATTATTAGCTAGTCTGACGGGAGGGTTGTATATAAACTTGAAGAACCCTTAAAATATAAGCAAATTCCATTTATAATTCACTAGCCCAAAATCTAAATAACTGGTCAAGCGAGCAATTTAAATAACCAATCTTGGTCCCGAAATAGAATATTCAAACAGTTTCAGAGAAATTATTACAAAATCACGGGAAAGGGTTAAAAAACGTACTGAGACGCGTTTTATTGAGTCGAAAGGGCCTTTGAGTCCGGGTCACTGGTTCTCCTTCAAGTACTTTGATAAAATTTCCAAACGTAGGTAAGGGTTAATTTCGTTATATTTGCTTTCCCAACTTCTGATACGAAAAGAAATATTATTACAATATTATTATTAAAAAACTGATTTATTTTTATACTTTTTACTATTTTTTCATCACTTTGGACTTTGTTTTATAGTTCAATAGGTTAGTGGCCAACCCTGGCTTCGGTAATTTTTAGACCGCCTAGTCCTCTGACATGGTCTAACGATTGAAACCACCGGGACCGACTGTTTAACGTGCCTTCTGAAGAGCGGCAGCGCTCAGATAGAAATGCCACTATCGGCCACCCATCCAAACACGGGTTTAGCTGCACGTTGCTTAACAATCGGAATGAACTAACATCGCTTAGTAAAACTAAGAAGACCACTAATTGTTTTCAGTTCCTTATTCACGGTTAACATACACATACACAACGCGTTACATGGACTAATGCATAAGTACATATTTTTCGTCGCAAATCTCTGATTTAGGATGACTCCTATGAAAATTCGTGTATGTATGTATGTGTGTGTGCGTTAAAGCTTTGTTGATGGTAGCGTTTTGGGTGTTTATATTTTGTGACTCGAAGTTGAATAACAATCTTTACTTAGTCCAGTTATGTAATTTACGATTTACACAATGGTATTTCAATTCACACGTTGATTGCGTTATTATTTCATCACTACATAGTATAAAACAAAGTTGCTTTCCGCTGTCTGTCTGTCCCTATGCTTAGATCTCTAAAACTACTCAACGGATTTTGACTCGGTTTTTTAAATAGATAGAATAATATAATAATACAATTAATAACCTTAACCTTTTCATTCAACAGTTCCAAAAGTCGAAATAATCGACGAAAGAGGCCGTCCACTGCAGGATAAGTTCTACAAAGAAGGTTCTATCATAGAGTTGCGGTGTGTCGTGAGTGAGGTGCCGCAGCCGACGAGACAAGTCAACTGGAAGCACGGCACTAGGCTCTTGAACTATGACACTAAGAGAGGAGGGGTTAGGTAAGTTGTGTTTTGTTTTATTTACATTAATATCCTTTTGGAACGAAGTTCCTTATCACGCGTTTCGAAAGGGGGCTACACGGAAAAAAAGGTAACGACACTTTTTAGGCCAGAGAGGGATAGACAGAGAAACTTGCACACGCCAGTAGCAAGCTAGATATTTTCGTTTCGTCTTTCTATTTCGCATTGAACAGTGTGGTGTCGCGACGATTATTTTTGTTGATAATAAATAAACTTCGTTCCATCCGGGTGTCCCTTGACACCTCTCAAGTTTTTTTAGGAGTGCGTTTCCATTCAAATGGAGCAGAGCTGTGCAATAACGCATTGACATTTCAAAATCTTTTCATATTGCGTTGTGATTGGTTAATTGAGCTAGCTCCGCACATCTCCACTCCGCTTAAATAAAAACGCTCTCATAAGCGACATCTCGGCTTCAAAGTAGTCTTTATGGGACTTCCATTTTTCCAGTTCTGTTGGGACCGACAATTTAACATGCCCTCCGAAGCATGGTAGCGCTTAGATAGAAATGCCACTCTAACAATCGCAATTAACAAAAATCGTTTAGTCAAACTACGCCATGAGCGCTATAAAAAAAGGGTAATAGTTCCTAAGACCCATATTAAAGTCACTGACACCATACATCACTTTGAAACAGTGAAGAGGGTAAAAAATAAACATACATTTTGAATTGATACTACGTTTATAGATACTCTTCGCTTTTATTTTACACTAGCAGCGCCCCGCGGTTTTACCTGCGTTGTTACCATTTCCGTTTGAATTTCGGGATTAAAAATAGCGTATAACCTTCTTTTTGAATGTGGCTATCCATTACAAAAAGAATTGTTCAAATCGGATTGGTAGTTTAAGAGATTAGCGCGTTTCATCCCGAAATTCCTACGGGAACGGGTACAACGCGGGTAAAACCGCGGGGCGCTGCTAGTATTATATAAATGCGAAAGTTTGCGAGGATAGATGATCTCGTATGTTTGTTACTCTTTCACAAAAAAACTACTAGTCGGATTTGGATCAAACTTTACAGTAACATAGGTTATACATCAGAATAACACATGGGATACATTTTATCCCGAAATTCCCGCGGGAACGGGTACAATGCGGGTAAGACCGCGGGGTGCTAGTTTGAATAACTTTGTAGCAATCTGGTACATAAATAAACAAGTTAATTACATCCGAGTGCACTTGAACGCCTTTGATACAACTTTTGCCAGCGAAAGCCGACTTACTAGGTTTTTTAAAGCCTTTTTGGAGTTCAGTCAAAATGGATATTCAACAAATATTCCAGTCTGTGTTGAGCGATGTTAGTTCATTGCGATTGTTAAGCAACGTGCAGCTCGGACCCTACTTGAATGGGTGACCGAAAGCGGCATTTCTATCTGAGCGCTACTGTGCACGGGGGGCACTTTAGGCAGTCGGTCCCGGTTGTTCCAATCGTAAGACCATGTCGGAGGCATTTAGGCGATCTGAAAACTCCAACACCAAGGTTGGTCCCTAACCTACTCGAAACAAATGAACGAAAAGGAGTCTGTGTGCGCTTGGGTATCGTGTTTACATGTCAATTGAACGCCGCTCCCCTTAGCAGTGTAAACGCACCTTAAGCCTGAAATAGGGCGTCAAGCTTCAGGTAAAATCCTTGAAACAGAATCGAAATCTATCTAAAAAGAGGTTTTTACCAAACATCACTTAAATTTTACTAAGAAATTGGAACATAAATTAGGATTTAGTGACCGTTCACTAAATTAATTTCGCAATATAAACACAGTTTAATTGATTCTGCGTAATTAATTAATCGGAGAAAACCTTTAAATTACCGTTTGTTTTGATAGGAACGGTTTTCTCGTTCAGTGACTCGGCAGTAATTAATGGTCAGACAGATTTAGATATAATATAGGACTAGGCATGCCCCACGGAGTACCCGCGTTCCACTTATTCCTGCGGGAATTTCGGGATAAAATGTATCCCATGTGCTATTCTGATGTATAACCTATATTACTGTAAAGTTTCAGCCACATCGGCCCTGTAGTTTTTTCGTGAAAGAGTAACAAACATACGATCCTCACAAACTTTCGCATTTATAATATTCGCAAGATTAATTAGAAAATTAATCCTTCCCGTAATTTAATACGTATATAACACCCAATTATACAAAACACCAGTTCAACTTATTTAATTAAAATATAGGTACCTAACCTTAAAGTGCCTCTTTCAATCGCGTCGGTACATTAAATTATATAATTATAAGGTTGGGTATTCTTAAAATAAATCTTGACTGTATCATTAACAATAGCTCAGCTTTTATTTGCAGAGGTGTTCTCAACAATTTATTGGGGAAAGCTCAATTTCTTAGAAGGTCAGAGGCCTGTGATTCTGTAATGAATCGGGCTGTTAAATTATTAATTGTTGCTAAGTCATCGCGATGGCTTGAATTTGAAAAGGCCTGGCTTGGAGAGAGCATTATTTGATCGTGATTAAATAAGTTTGGGTTATTGAAATAAGGGTGATTGATTAGAACTCTTATTGGGTTTTGTAAGAAAGTTAAGGAGCATTTTTGTATGTTCAGATAATGTGTAAGTAATGGTAATGGAATAATAATTTAATGATTTAAGTGATATATTTATCTTCGACGGAGTCTTTTGTATGTTTATGGGATAGCTTAGGATAGGCAAAAAAAACTTTGAATATAAATATATATTTTCTTTGCTTAAATACTGGATCTACAGAGCTTAGTGGCTTTCCCAGAAGTTTAGCACAAGTAATATAGCAAAACAAACAATGGTACAACAAGATAAGTTGCCTGTGACACGCATGCACTAATCGCTTATCAGAGAAAATTCGACAAAAATAAGTTTGGTGGTCTTGTAACATGCATGCACCAATGGCTGCCATCTTTGTTTCAATAACATGCCGCATGCTTCTTGTCTATGTAAGCGAAGAGCGAAGCACTTACTGCGTAACACTTCTCTACTTTGTGTGAACTCACCAAAGAAAGTCCAACGTTCTAAGTAACTGATTGTATTAGAGCTTTGTGAGCAAAGGAGGTCTATTAAATTACAATTTAAAATGAACTCTGTTAACTGCTTTGTAATTAACTTCTAAGGTGCTACCGGGGGCGTTGATTGCGCTGTATCAATTAAACAAGGTCCTGTCTGTTAACTCGGACAGTTTTATCAAAATGTTTGAAATGTTAGAGCCACTGTTAGTTTTTTCTTCAGATTTTTCAATTATTTTATTTGATGTTCTGTTTTACTCTTTGCACCGATTTGAAGATAATAATAAACGAAAATTTTATTTTTTATTTATATGGTGTTGTGGCACTTTAATCACAACGGTCTTTTGACTTATTGAACGCGTTTTGTCAGTTTAATATACAATTTAAAATATATCGAAACCTGTAATCGAAATATATCGAAATCTGATCAACGTAAGGCGCAATTCACGTCATTAAAAGTACAAGTAAAGTAATCGCCTGCAATGTCCCTTAAAAATCAATCTTAATACAAAATGACTTTAAAAACCGCTTAAAATTATTTTAAAAAACCTATGTATTAAACAATTCGCTTCACTCTTAAAGTTGTGTTCACTATTTCAATTATATTACGTTCCTACGCACGCGGCACGACCCTTCTTATCATAACATTTCAAATCCGATATATTGGAGACAATCGATGGGTTTTAATAACTTACCAAATAGTTAGTTAACAGCCTCCGTGGTCTAGCGGTTTGAGCGCTCGGCTCACGATCCGGAGGTTCCGGGTTCGATTCCCGGTGGGGATATCTCACAAAAATCACTTTGTGAGACTGACCTCAGTTTGGTTAGGGCATTGCAGGCTGAATCACCTGATTGCCCGAAAAGTAAGATGATTCCGTGCTTCGGAGGGCACGTTAAGCCGTCGGTCCCGGTTACTTTCTACGGATAGTAGTCGTTACATGAGCCATGTCAGAGGCCTTTGGCGGCTCTATAACTCTGACACCAGGATTGGTCAAGTTGACCATCCACTCGATAAGAAGAAGTTCCTAATGTTTCACGGGTTTACAGTTTTTGTCATAATTAACTGGGAAGATAACTTTGGGTCCGCATAAAGTTAGAAATTGGGGATATTTGACCCCAATATTAGTAATTTTGGCGGCAAAGGGTCAAGTATTTATTGTTAAACGAAACAATGTTTTGATTACCCTTTGGGGTATTTGTGTAAAGGGTATTATTTATTATTTTCCCCTAATATTTTGTTCTTATAATGTTGTTATTTAAAACATTGTTTTTGGTTTCCATGTTTAGACACAACTTTCAATTATGTGTATAGTAAAGTTGACCGCGGCTTCGGGTTAGGTACATTTTATTATTCATTAAATTGCATTTGAATTTATTATTTTTCCGAAATATTTTGTTCTATTATTGTAAAGAAAAAGTAAAAATATCGCAGCTACCGCCAAATACATTTGGAACGATTTACACAAAAAGAGCTAACAGTGTCTTGAAATCTTGCAGTGTTGGGACTTGTGGCTTCAGCTTGTTGATAATGGGATCCCTAAGCAAATAGTTTCAATTCAATACGAAACCTAGTCGATCTCACTTACGCACAAAACCTACTTGAACTTGCTGCAGTGCTACATATATCACGCAATCATACTTATATCTATGAATAGTCTAACTAAACGACTCGAGTAAATTGCTTGCGGTTTTCATAGACACATGTCCTAAGAATAGAGGGTCGAATGAACGTGATATCGCTGTAATTACTACTTCCATGTCAGATAGGAATTTTCAATAGAAGTTTGTTTTGTCTTTAAGGATAGGAGATTGGTTGAGTAAAAAAAAAGATTGTAGGTACTGGTTTCTTAAGTTTAAGCGAAACCTACTTATTTTGAATTGAAACTACCTGCTTGGGATCCCTTTAACAACAAGCTGAAACCACAAGTCCCAACACTGCAAGATGCCAAGACACTGTTAGCTCTTTTTGCGTAAAACGTAACGTTGCTTAACTATCAAAATGTATCTGGCGGTAGCTGCGATATTTTTTATTTTTTCTTGTGTAGACGCATAACGCCTTAGGCTCGGTTGCATCAACATACTTTAACAATTACAAACTTGTTAAAGTACCGGTTAGCCAAAAAATGAGTTGCATCATTTAACATTTGTTAAATTACGTCATAACTTAACCGTTAATCTTAACCGCTCGCTGTTCGGCAGTTAGTGTTATTGTTAGCGTAATTATCTGTCAAACCTGTAATTGTTTGTAGGTTTACTATCAAATTGTTCTCCATTTTTTCTATTTTCTGTTGCACGTGAAATATATGAAATTAATTTATTTTGTGAATTTTATGAGATTTGTGAAATAACCACGAAAGTTCAAACTTGGTTCAAAGATTTCAAACTAAACGAAAATGAACATGAAACCAGCAGTATTCACAGTTTTGACATAAAATTATGTCATTACCATGGAATTAGTAAGTGTACTTACTAATTCCATTTAGTAAGTGTACTTACTAATTCCATGGTCATTACACTGACTAACAGTGACACTGACGGCAAAAGTTGACAATTCATAGATTTTTTTCAGGTATTGCCATGTTAAAATATATTCCCATACTCAGATCTCGGGATAATAAGATCTCATTTGACTTGCAATTCTGTTAACTTTAACAAGGCGCCGTAATACGCTGATGCAACGCACCATCCCGTCTCTGCTAAAGTTAACGTTATTGTATTTGTCAAATTAGACAGTAACCTTTACTTTAACAACTGATTTGATGCAACCGAGCCTTAGTCTTCTGTGACCACGGTTCCTATAAAGGAGCCGAAACGTCAGATTAAAATTGTAAAATAAAAGCGAAACGTAAGTAAGATCCATTTTGTTAAAGCAGGTTTGAGTTTGAAATTATTAGTCAACTTTGGTATTGAAGTTTTTAAACAGTCTAAGGACCTGAGAACGACCGCATCCCGCGAAACACGGTAACGCTTCGACAGAAATGTCATTAACGCCCATTCAATTAATCAAATTTACTTACTGGCCCGTCAGAACTACCTATCTCTCTGCAGATTGGTCACATTTATTTACATACAAACAATATTAAAACTTGTTCTTATATCTGGAATTGCTGGTAGAGATATTTTATTGAAATTGGCTGTAACTGAGAGATAGAGATGACAGAGATAACGCTCTACAAACAAAAAACTGACTATCTCCCTCAAAAGGCCGACAAGCAAGACATATAGTCACCTTCTACTGTATATATGAAATGGAATTAAAAATTAAAACAAGTTCAAACTAACGAACGCCATTCTTCTCATTACACTTTTCGCAAATGGTATAACTTTCATTTTAATTAGCGAAAGTAAGTACTAAAAGGTTGAAGTTAAAAAGCTATAGAAGTTTCTACTTGGGTTGAAAAATCAGCTGTTACACTCAATGACGTTATTATAACTTTGTTCCACTCACGTTGTATTTGCCCGTCGGAATTGCGGTATAATATTATCTAGCAATTTCTTATTTAAATGTCAGAGGCCTTTGGCGGCTCAATAACTCTGACACCAGGATTGGTCAGGTTGACCATCCACTCGATGAAGAAGAAGAAGATGATTTAATTGTTTAGCTATTAGATAGGGTTTAAGCGATAAACGGTCAATATGGTGGAACACTTACACTTACGAAGACATTTACTCTTCGATAAGAAACATGACATATATACATAAATCCTCACAAACTTTCTCATTTATAATGTTTCTCCTCGGAGTCACGGGACAAGCCCGGTCTTTTTGAGAGGCATGCGAGGGGATACAGATCCAACTCGAAGAGGCCCTTTGGCCCTTCATTTATTAGTAGGATTACTATTAATGTGTTGTTTGTCCACAGCGTGAAAACGGAAGCTACATCTAATGGCGCTCTGTCCAGGCTGTACATAGCCAACGCCAATAGGAACGATTCCGGAAACTACACTTGTTCGCTGGCAGATGTGGCGATATCAGCCGTGTCAGTGCATGTGTTACGAGGTGAGGGTTACTGAAAATTAATCGTATGTTAGTTGTACTAGCGGTGCCCACGGTTTTACCCTCGTTGTCCCCGTTCCCGTGGGAGTTTCGGGAATTTTTATACATATAAACCTTCCTCTTGAATCACTCTATCTTTTTAAAAAAACCGCGTCAAAATCCGTGTAGTAGTATTTGAGTTTATCGTGAAAAGGCAGACTAACGTGGCCGGGGACTTCGTTTTATAATATGTAGTGATGAACTAGCAGTAGGTACTCCGCCGGTTTACCTGCATTGTACCTGTTCTTGTATGAATTTTGACAAATTTTAGTTTAAACTACAACAGTGCCCCGCTGATTTACCTGAATTGTACCAGTTTCTGTGTGAATTTTGTCATAAAAATTAGTTAAAAACCTCCCTCTTCAATTACTCAGTATGTTGATGAAAACTGTATGAACATCCGTTTAGTAGTTTTTGAGAAAAACGATTACGTACAGACAGACTATTGAGGTCTTTGTTTTTGTGGCAATGGATAATTGATAGCGTGGCAGATACTGCTATTAGCCAATTCTTTTGATTACCGTATTCATCTTAGTATTAGTCCGAGTATACGCATGTTTCAGCTGGCTAACAACGAATACAAAGATCAACAGTCCTTGACTTCATTATATATACAGAAAATAATTAGGTACATAGGTACGGACTTTTGTCCATACAACAAAAAGCCCATAGGACAAAAGTCCGTACCAACCAGAGATAAAACTTTCATAATGGAAACATCGCTTATCAATTCTATTCATAGACACCAGTATCCATTAGGAACAAAGCAAGCATACATTCGAAATTTAAATATTCCGACGCATTTTCCAAACTACTTCCTCCAACAGAAAAATAACAAAAAAAAACGTCCAAAGCAGGAATTGATTGTCCGTGAATAATATTTAATACAATCACATGAATAATTCATAGTAACTGCCTAAACAGAGGTATTTTATGGGATCATAAATTTTGTAACGTTTTGACGACGTCCTCGAAATGCGATAGGCCGATACTTTGTTCCTTCAAAAGCATTTTGAGGGTAAAATCTTTCGATAATTTTTTGAGGGAAAAAGGTAAAGTAAATATGCTTTGGATAGGGTGCCTCTTCAATGTGATACAGATCTGGGGATAGATATTAACCGATAATTTAATATCTTTATTTTTTCATTGTGATCATTTATTTGTTTAAATTAAACTTTTGGTGTTATGTGTAACCGCTGCATAATTATGAATTACTAGCCATGTCCCGTGATTCCACCCGCGTTGTACTCGTTCCCGCGGGAATTTAGGGATAAAATGTATCTCATATGTTATTCTGATGTATAACTTTAAAGTTTCATCTTAATCCGTTCAGTAGATTTTGCGTGAAAGAGTAACATCAATCCGAGCCATGTTTGAAAAGTAGGAAAAATATTTTCGCTCGACCCGGGAATCGAACCTGAGACCTCAGTTTTGGCAGACAAGTGCACATACCACTAGACCACCGAGAAAGACTAATAAACAACGCAATTTCCAACTGCACCAAGATGTTCCGTAAGTTCCTTCCAAGATGTTCCGTTCGGCAAACTTTGGAGACAAGTGGATTCTTGCTCGTTTCCATTCATTTTGTTGAAAGTTATATAAGAAGTAAGCAGTGCAAATACCATCTTGGATTGTTTATCAAAGAAATTTAAAACAGTTTGCAGAGTCCATTCTGAACTTACATAGCAATTTGAATAGTTATGATTATGATAATTATAGGTATAATGAGATGCTGTGCAAGCAATCATATCATACGATCAACACATCAATAATACATAATCTAATACATTATATGTTCAGTGAGCTGAGTTGATCGGATATCTTGTGTGATGAGTGGTCTTCGCTAAGCTATGGCACATTAATACTACTATTAAGTACTACCCGCGATGCTACCCGCCTTGTACCCGAGCGACGCTGTCGCGAGCGCTTCACCCACCTCCTGATGAAGGTCAACGGATGTGACCGAAACGTGTTGTGGAACACTCAACAGTAACCTCCGTCGTTCTTTCCCGTTTTTACAAATAATAATACTGTTTAGTTCATTTTTTTCAATTATTTAAAATTGCTGCTCGATAAATGGGTCCTGTGATACCCCTTGTTAGTTTAAATTGGGATATTATGTACATAGTTCAATTTTACATTCGTTGTTTATTGAGCGGTTTTTTTATTTGAGTACTAGCAGCGCCCCGCGGTTTTAGCCGCGTTGTGCCCGTTCCCGTGGGAATTTCGGGAATTTTTATACTAGCGAACAATGACACACGTTCTTTTTCATATATGATTAGCTAGGCTTTAGGAGCCAAGCAAGCAAACTGCCTGCCATTCGTACCCTTATGACAATCATTTTTCGTCCATTGTCGAGTCTGATTCACCAATCATAGCACATTTATATTTTCAAAATACGCATAACGCATTGCGATTGGACAATTGAGCTTCGCTCCGCATCAATAGTAACATGTACGTACAAACTATTTCTCAGAATTCGCTATCTTCTCTTCAGAATCTAATCTAACGCTGTATGACTAACTTCCAAGCCTACTTGATTATTTAGTCCGAATGTGGTCTCGTTTTTTATTTGTAAAGCAAACCTTAATTTAGTACCTTCTTAATTGTAAACGTGCTATATATTTAACCTTCGTTAACATTCAAAGCGTTGGGGAAAAAGTAGGGTAACCTAAAATTACTTTAGCGGCCTAGGTTTTACATAAATTAAGGGACATTTTTATAATTATACCGGTTAGTTCATTTAGATGGTCCGTAACAAGTTTAAATACAGGGTGCGTTATTTAAATCGGTCAGTATGGGTAATTTTGAAACTACAAAAGATCTTTTTCTTCTTCATGGAGTGGATAATCAACCTGAACAATCCTGGTGTCAGAGTCATTGAGCCACCAAAGGCCTCTGACACGGCTCATGTAACGACTACTATCTGTAGAAAGTAACCGGGACCGGTGGCTTAACGTGCCCTCCGAAGCACGGAATGATCTTACTTTTCGGGATTCAGCCTGCAATGCCCTAACCAAACTGAGGGCAGTCTCACAAAGAGAATTTTGTAAGATATTTTGCCAACCGGGAATCGAACCCAGAACCTCCGGATCGTGAGCCGGGCGCTCCGACCACGGAGACTGTTACTACAAAAGATACAAGTAGGTTAAGCCTTGTCACACTGATCGGTTTAATTTTCTCACCCTGTACTTGAAACTTGGTACCGACCTCAATTTGACGTTTGGGTTGGCCACAAACCTACTGGGATTTACTTAGTTTGACGCACGCTATTACACGCTACGTATGATACACCAATAGCACACATCTTCTATATAATTATATAAAATTCAAAGTCCTGACTGACTGACTGACTGATAATCAACGCACAGCCTCAACCGCTACACCTAGAAACATGAAATTTGTCAGGAAGGTTCTTCAAGTGACGTAAGTGCACACTAAGAAAGGATTTTCGAAAATTCCAACGGGAACGGGCTCAACGCGGGCAAAGCCGCGGGGCGCTGCTATTGTTTTATAAGTAAGTTCGTGTATGCCAGTGGTCAACCTTTGGTGTCGGAGTTTTTAGAACGCCTGAAGGCTTTCGACATGGTTAATCGATTGAAACAACCGCGTTGTGCCTGTAACCATGGGAATTTCGGTACAAAAATAGCCTATAACATTCCCGTTGACTGTGGTATTCGTTACAAGTTCAGACAAACAAACTCTTCAGCTTTATTATATTTGTATAAATTAATGTAACAAAGCCCTTTGAATGTTCAATTTAATTAAGCAGTCCAATGTTAATTTTATATCCAACCTACTTTAATTAAAATAAGTTTAGGTATCTATATCCTACTAATATTATAAATGCGAAAGTTTGTATGTATGGATGTATGGATGTATGGATGTATGGATGTATGGATGTTTGTTACTCTTTCACGCAAAAACTACTGATCGGATTTGGATGAAACTCTACAGTAATGTAGGTTATACATCAGAATAACACATGGGATATATTTTATCCCGAAATTCCCGAGGGAACGGGAACAAAGCGGGTAACACCGCGGGGCGCGGCTATAGACTATATAATACTAGCTGCGCCCCGCGGTTTAACCCGCTTTGTACCCGTTCCCGCGGGAATTTCGGGATAAAAATAGATGTTGGCCGATTCTCAGGCCTAACCGATATGTACACAAAATTTCATAAGAATCGGTCGAGCCGTTTCAGATGAGTTCAATTACGCACCCCGTGAC
Organism: Cyclophora punctaria; assembly: GCA_951394245.1. Taxonomy (NCBI): domain Eukaryota; kingdom Metazoa; phylum Arthropoda; class Insecta; order Lepidoptera; family Geometridae; genus Cyclophora; species Cyclophora punctaria. The sequence goes on along the minus strand of OX596191.1, from coordinate 2,398,672 downwards.
ACGAGAATAATATCCTACTAATATTATAAATGCGAAAGTTTGTATGTATGGATGTATGGATGTAAGGATGTTTGTTACTCTTTCACGCAAAAACTACTGAACGGATTTGGATGAAACTCTACAGTAATGTAGGTTATACATCAGAATAACACATAGGCTATAGCTTATACATCAGAATAACACATAGGCTATCTATACTAATATTATAAAGAGGAAAGGTTTGATTTTTTTTTTGTTTGTTTGTTTGTTTGTTTGTTTGTTTGTTTGTTTCGAATAGGCTCTGAAACTACTGCACCGAATTAAAAAATTCTTTCACCATTCGAAAGCTACACTATCCCTGAGTGACATAAGCTATATTTATTTCCGAAATTCCCACGGGAACGGGCACAACGCGGGTATATGTAACCCAAGGTATGAAAAACATGCCTAAAAAAATTGGTTATTGGCGTGCGCTACTAAATCTATTGATGATACACAAAAACAATGTTGTACACAATCAAAGTACATATCATTGCGAACAAATAAGTTCGCGAGGGCATATGTCTAACTATTATAGTTAAGACACAATAACCGTTTAAGTTAAAATTAATTAGTTAAAAAAGGAGTGTAATTTTAAGTTGATGATATTCATATGATGATATAAAATCGGACAGTTAGTTTCAGAGTTATGATGAGAAATATCACTACATAGTATAAAATAAAGTCGTCTCTGTTTCGTGTCTGTTTGTCTGTATGCTTAAATCTTTAAAATTACGCAACGGATTTTGATGCGGTTTTTTTGTAATAGGTAGAGTGATTCAAGAGGAAGGTTTTTATGTAAAAAAAATCCCAAAATTCCCACGGGAACGGCCACAACGCGGGTAAAACCGCGGGGCGCTGCTTACAAAATAGTAATGCTCGATGGCGGGTCTCTTATGGCTACTTACTGTTTCGTACGGTCAAAGCGCGCGGGGATATAGGTACCTACCTACTAACTACGAACGACGAAGACGTGCTATGTAGGTATTATCCCGAATTCTTCCTCACATGAAACCTTGATTGTGTATACATATATACTCGCGGGAGACATGTAATATTTTATCCCCAATTTCCCACTTGAAATTTTGATTGTGTATATTCCTGCGGGAGACACGCAATGTTTTATCCCGATTTTCCTACATGAAATCTTGATTACCCGAAGCGAAGCGAGGGCGGGTCGCTAGTATTATATATTAGCCTGTGTATTAGCCTATGTAATGTCTCACTGCTCGGCGAAGGCCTCTCATATAACTGAAAATATCAGTTCAAGGAGGTGGAAAAGGTGTAAAAGAACGTACGTACTATACGTTCACTATACGAAAATTTTCAAACATTATTTTGTTAATGTTTGTGATCAAGTAATTAAATTGTGACGTAATGGTGTTTACTATAACGGTTATAATTTAACGGTTGTGTATGTTGATATGATAATTTATGTGAACAGTCAAGCCCAGACTCGTGTGTTAAATTAATTGCTTCACATGCTTATATTACCGGGGTATTAAATAATAAAAGTGCGTTACAAAAATGGCTCTAGATTGTTTGGTAAAAAAATATTAATAATAAATCTTAAACTATACGAAAGCTATTCTAAAAACCGATTTGAATAATTATTTTTGTACTAGATAGCCACATTAAACGGAAAGGTTATTTAGGCAATTTTTCATTCCGAAATCCTTCCCCTCAGGAACAGATATAACTCGGGCAAAACCGCATATATACGACAAGTTTCCTTACACCGTCAAGTTTACTGGTCGCCGCATCAAGTCCACTACAAACTTGATGGTGCACTTGATCGTGTATGGCCCGCATTAGACCAAAATGAAGTCCCGAAATTAGGTATCCCATTATTCCATGACATTTTTTAAATAAACGACACGAAATTCAAATGTAACTAAGCCGAATACACATTATAAAAGGTACTTACCATAAAATATGCTCAAGAAAAGCTACTTAACTTCAGCCGGTTCATAAGTACCGATCTTTGTCGGCATAAAGACAAATTCACATGTAATCCTATTGTTAAGACATGAAGCATAGAAAAGTATGGTTTCAGAGTTAATAAATTGTAAGCACGGTAGCACTCAGAGAGACACTATCGGATGGGTATCCGAGAATTAGAGTCAATTGAGTGGATGGTTTGATATTTTAATAAATTTTCTCATTTTAGGTTGAATTACACGTATTTATAAAGTAACTAACCGCGCTCCGCGGTGTTACCCACGCTGTACCAGTTCCCGCGGGAATTTTGCGATAAAATGTATCCCATGTGTTATTCTGATGTATAACCTATATTACTGTTAAGTTTCATCCAAATCCGTTCTGTAGTTTTTGCGTGAAAGAGCAACAAACATACATCCATACATCCATCCTCACAACTTTCGCATTTATAATATTAGTAGGACTATGATAATACCTGATAACTTGTTTTCCTACTTCTTATGGCAGGCAGGTGCCGCTTTCTTCGCTATAACCTATCTCCAGTCCATCCCGTTGTCATTGCCACAGTCCAGTCTTCTATTCCTTTCCTGCCCAATAGCTCCTTCTTTGTTGCACATTTGCAGACATGATGTACTGATGTGGTCGGGAGTGTGTCCCTGCAGGTGTAATCCATTACATTAAACAACTCCAAAGGACCTCTACAAGTTGGATCTGAATCGAATGCTTCTCTAAAAGGCCGGGCTTGTCTCTTTACTCCAAAGATACTAATTTTCTGATGATATCGAAGACGATTTTCTATAGACAACTAAAAGTATAGTTTTCACGTCCGTGCGAAAGTCATAAACACACCAGCGAAAAATAAATCCATCTTTCTCAGCACACAATGTTATTACACCGCTAGGCGATAATCGTTTACCAATGAAAAATGATCCGCTTGCCCTCGTCTGTCCGAGTCCTTAGGCACCAGATGGGAATAAGCACCCATAACCACTTACTTCCAAGGGTGTTTGCTTTACTCTTGACGTAAAAATCCATTATTTTATATTATATGCTTTGGATAGATTGTACAGATAATGATTGTATAGGATGTGCGAAATGAGAGCTGTAATGTATATAATGGGTTTGTTTTTGATAATTAGATATGGTTTTATTTATTTGGTGGAGAATTTTCACTTAGTGCTTTGAACATTTCAAAACACTTGCTAGCTCCCTTTTTAACTGAATGAAAGAGCGAGCAAGCAATATGTTTAGATCTATTAGTGAAAATGCGATTAAGCTGAATGAAAGAGCGAGCAAGCAATATGTTTAGATCTATTAGTGAAAATGCGATTTAGTCTGGAGGTACATGTCAATACGCGTAGTAACAATTTCGTTACGGAACTCCTTGCTACGCCGTAGTTTCGTAGTAAATGCTACGCCGTAATGGGGCGTAGTCGACGTAGCCCTATAAGTACGACGCTTATTAATTTTAGGTGAAGTTCAAATTTTTTTGAACTTTAAACATTTAAAAAACGAAGAATGGCGAAGAATGGCATTGCATTGTAATAAAATGAACTAAGAGCTTAAAAGAACTAAACCCATTTGTTTCTAAAAACCTTAAACAATGTTTGTAGATCAACCAGTACCATTAACTTTCCCATACACTTCACTTCATATTACTAATACAACGTTTTTTTTACAGGTGAAAATCCACTAGCGATGCAAAGAGGGGACGCATCGCGATGTTCGAATCCGTTGCTCGCTGTGTTCATCGCATTTGTTAGCTGACGCATAACTGGCGCGCAATGGACGCGTCTGTGAACATTGACTGTTAAGTGCTAAAATACTAGTGTAATTAATGGTGTATATGAGAGTTTTAAAATGTTTCTTTAATAAGACGTAAAGACGAAGGTTTTGAATCAATCTGTAGGTATTTTGTAAATTGAAGCTTTTTTTCATAGTATTAAATATTACTTTTCTAATTCACTGAATTCAGCAATGTTTACCGAATCATAAAAAGTGAACATTTTGCTAAAAATACAACGAACATTTTAATTTAATATCTATCATTTTCAATGAATCCAGTCTGTTACAAATCTGGGTAAAACAATTCTGTAAAAATATTAGAATTACCCAATTTTACGTGGGCAATTCTGCGTAAAAATCTAGATGGGTGATTCCACTAGTAGATATAGCAATATTTTACACTTCATTGATTTTAAAGCCTTTCCAACGCAGTGAGTTCGTATTATGTCAGTAACCCAATGTCTAGACTATAACTAGGCCAATTTGTGACGTAATTACCTACACTCTGTAGAGTTTCATGAGTGTTATTTATATCTTTGTCAGAGATGCTATTTTAAATACTTATTTTGAGTAATACTTTTTGCTCCTCACTGTACTAAAATAAAAAAAGTAATTGCGAGTACGGTCGTGGCTAACCCTGGGGTCAAAACTTTTAGACCGTCTAAAGGCCACCGACTTGATCAATTGATTGAAAAAAATGGGACCGACAATTTAACGTGCCCTCCGAAGCACGGTAGCGATCAAGTAGAAATGCTAGTATCGGTCATCCATCCAAGTAGGGGTCGAGCTGCACGTTGCTGAACAATCGCAATGAGCTAACATCAGTCAAACTACGCCACAAGCGATATTCTCGCAACGCCTGATCAAGATCAGTACGTAATGAGATCAGTGAGTGATTGACGTTCGAAGCTAAAGTGAAATAAACAATGAAGTTTATCTATCAACGTCTAGTCTCATTATCTTAATCTGTATCTAAGATAAGATAGAACTATTCGTCTTTGGTTTTAAAAAAGCGTCTAGACAACTATGAAAATAGAGAGTAACTGAAATATTATAGAAAAAGACGAAAATATTCTTTTGATACGAGGTTGAAAACGAGGTTGAAAATTGTTTATTTTTGAGTTTCATTATAAGCATTTTTCCTAATGAATTGAAAGTTAAATAAAGTAATTAGCCTGTAATGTCCCACTATTGGGCAAAGGCCTCTCATATCACCGAAAATATCAGTACAGTGAGGAGGATTAAAAAACACAAACAAAATTTTCAATTATTTCCAAACACAATACCTACAGTTTCCACCAAATTTATCAGAAAAGCATCCATAAACAGTCTTGCAATGTAACATTCTTAACAGTCCATGATAAGTGTGAACGATCGAGACCCGTTGCTCGTAAAAATGTCGTAAAAACGGTAGAACGGTGTCAGCTTATAAAATATTTTACTTGAGCGATTCTGTGTTATTGGTGTTAAGTGTTTTCGAGTTGCTTTCGAAGGTGTATCGGTTAGAATGTGGTGAGCTATTAAGGGCATATGAGATATATTAAATGGGTATTAGATTTACATATTATGTATGTAATGTCACTTATTGGCATATTATGGGCATATGGGGCATACATTCATATATGCCAATAATGTCAAATAAGGGCATATGGGTTAACCTGACCAATCTTGGTGTCAGAGTTATTGAGCCGCCAATAGCCACTGACATGGCTCATGTAACGACTACTATCCGTAGAAAGTAACCGGGACCGACGGCTTAACGTGCCCTCCGAAGCACGGAATCGTCTTACTTTTCAGGCCATCAGGTGATTCAGCCTGCAATGCCCTAACCAAACTGAGGACAGTCTCACAAAGAATTTTGTGAGATATTGTCCCCAACGGGAATCAAACCCGGAACCTCCGGATCGTGAGCCGAGCGCTCAAACTACAAGACTACGGAGGCTGTTAAAGGCGTTGAAGAATAGTGATAGAATGAAAATAGTTATCTGTCGATCTCATCTCGCCTTTTCGCCAATAAGGCAACGTTATTGAGATACATTGTAGTCCTTTAGATTGCTACTAGTTTTCACGTTTCATTTCTCATTTTTTTGTAAACACTCCCAATTGCTTCCAATTGGCGTGAAATTGGTACAATCTCGTCTCCGGACGTTTGGAGAAAATAAAGTCTGATTGTGTTCCAATTTCAATATCAAAGGTTTAAAATCAAAGCTTGAATGAACCGTAAAATTGTCGGCTCCGGTTTTTTCAATCGAAAGACCATGTCGGAGGCCTATAGGTGGTCAAATAACTCCGACACCAGGGTTGACCACGAACCCACACGAACTAACAATAAATAAGGTATTTAATTGGAAATTATGTTAATAGCGATGAAAACGACGCTCACCCTGAAAAACAAATTATGTGATACACTTCTTAAAAGGTAAAAATCCATATTAATGACACGAATGCTATACCATATTATAATCATTTCTGACACTTATATGCACATTACAATTTAGTCCATCATTTAGGCTCTTGTTTAACATATTTGTACATATGTATATTATTTTATAAATTACATGAATTCATCCAGTGCCATTACAATTCAATTATTAAAACACCGGGAATCCACAATTCGACTGAAACAGAATCATAACGCAAGTAAGTCGCATTTTAACATTATGGATAATTAAGTGTGACATTATAATTAACTTCGAATGACAAAATTGTACTCTGGGGTCGATTTTGTTAAATGAATTATAATCTTAATTACTTCTCGATTGAAATTGAAATGATACATATCTATACTTATAGATTAAAGCCGAAGGATTTGATTCCTATTTTTGGTTCGTTTGAGCGTCCCATAGTTTAACCTACGTCGTTCCCGTTTTCGAGGAAATTTCGGGATAAAAAAAATAGCCTGAAATCTTCCCCTAGAATATAGCTATCCATTAGAAAGAGTAATATTCAAATCCGACTAGTAGTTCCTGAGATTAGCGCGGTCAAATAAACAACAAAAAAAGAAATAATAAAACCAACTCTTCAACTTCTCTCTCTCTCTCAACTTCAACTCTTCAACTCTTTCCCTGAATTCATTTTTTTAATTCATTTTTCTAATCCTGTTACGCCCTCGTCATATCATTATCATACACACACACACGAAACACACACACACACACACACACACACACACACACACACACACACACACACACACACACACACACACACACACACACACACACACACACACACACGCGCGCGCGCGCGGTTGGTGGAGATAAAATATTACTTATTTCATAATTTTATTTTTATTTCATTTTGCGAGACGATGTGAACTTTTGCTAAGTCTACTAGAGCGGGGGGCGTCTGAAAACCAGCGCTGTACCGAGACTTCGGCCTCGGTACAGCATTCGCTGAGACGCCTCCATTTGCTACATTTTTTATATTTTTATTTTTATTTTGTTCTTTAGTTGTCTTTTTGTATTCTTGTAGCAATAAACGACTATTTTATTTTATTTATTTTTTATTTTATTTATTAACTTTAGTAAATTAGTATAGAAGTAGATATATTTGTATGCAGACGCGTGAGTCAAACTGTCGTACTCAGAAACGTCACTTAAATCGATACTTAACTAATTGACAGTTTTCGTTCATTACATGTCAAAAATCATTATTAACTCTAGCTCTGACGCCCGTACTCAGAAACGTCAAATGATTCCTTAGTAGAAATTTGTACTAAATGTATGGAAAATAACGTGAATTACTTAACTGAGTGCGTCAGTGAGTGCGTCAAAAACAGTCAGAATACCATTCCGTTCCTAAAAATCCAATAAATATAAAAATGTGAGAGATATCCAATCAAGCGGGAGTAATCTATGACATATCTCATTCACACCCACTGCTGTACTTTCATTCAATTCGATAGTGCAAAGAAATGGCAGCGTTGCTAGCCAAAATACTAATCCACTCAAACAACGAGAGAGCTATCCATTACCGGCTCTTATTTATGTTTCGTTACCGCATTCTAAGTCGACCGGCAATGTATAGCGAACAAACGAACATTGTAAATCTTCGCTTGTTACAGTGGTGGACTCAGGTTTTAAAGATAGGTGATTGTGGTGAGACATAGTAGATTAGGGCCACAGTTGAAAAGAATGGCATTTAAGGCACTTTTAAAAAACGTTGATATATAATTTGTTCCTTATATGACTTGTGACTTGTAACGTTGCATTTTGAACTTTGAGCGTTGGTAATAACGCTCACAAGCGTTAAAAAGCGCATTAAATAAACGCAAACGACATACATACGGAATACTAAACGAATACCACGTTATAAAGGTAAACGAACACTTATACTCGTATTATAGCGCAATAGTTTAAAAGCTATGAACAAACTTTAATTATTGCCTATTTTTAGGAACTCTATATTAGTATCTATTAGCAGTGCCCCGCGGTTTTACCCGCGTTGTGCCCGTTCCCGTAGTAATTTCGGGAATTTTTATACATAATATAAACCTTCCTCCTGAATCACTCTATCTATTTAAAAAAACTACATTAAAATCCGTTGCGAAGTTTTAAAGATCTAAGCATACATAGGGACAGACAGCGGAAAGCGACTTTGTTTTATAATATGTAGTGATAAAGTATTCTTGATGGGTTGAGTAACTTTCTCGTTATTTTCGTTACCGTCGTTAATCGTTATTTTAATAGTATGTTATTAACTCGTCCATTACCATCCTGTATTTACAGTGCTTATTACCAAGACTATTATCGAGTCATTAAAAGACTTTGATAAATATCTATAAACGGTTTCGTAGTCTATTTATAATTTTCAGTGTAATTAAGGCAATTTCGTTGTTTGATTTGAAAGTAAAAGTGTGGTATGATTAATTTACTTTTTATTTCGTTACTAACTAGATAGTGGACAACTTTTTTTATAAAAATTGTTAACAATAAAAAACGTTGTTATAATGTTATATTAAACATAACAAAAACACTGTTATATACCTTTAGATTCAATATTATTATTATCACCCTCATTGTACTGATATCTTCAGTGAAATAAGAGGCCTTTGCCCAGCAGTGGGACATTTCAGGCTAATACTTTACTTTTTTTAAGTATCATATAAGTAACGTCTTAGACCAAAGTGAAAATTAAACTTTTTATATATATTTTTTTTCGTTATAGTAAAGTTTCCTTGTTTAATATTGTGTCATAAAATGAGTTACAACATTGTTCGATAGTATTTCTTCCATGGTTACAACTTATCATCGCACAAAATGTTTTCAGCAAGACAAGGCAAAACTTTGTATAATTTATCAAAATTATCAACATTTTAAAACTCTTTTGTGCACCAAACTTTACGTAAGTATAACTCGTGTAAGATAAAACTAATTTAAGCTCTACCCTCTAGCATATAAAACTGTTTTTGCAAACTTCGTTCTTGTTACAAGTTCTTAAGAAACTAAGAAAAAAATGTTAAGTTTTTTTGCGAATTTGATTTATGTACAGTTGCCGACACCAGTGTTTGCTGGAATTTATTATTATGGTTCCTTCCGGCTGTTGAGTTTAAATTTTAATAAAATTTTATTATACTTTACTGGTAAGTATTTGCTGGAAAATGTTTTTATTACTGATATGATAATAAGCAGAGAATGTAACGAGTTTGGAATTTTAATAAGTGTTTTAATATTAGTTTTATATTGAGATTGAGTAACATTTTTCATATTTATTCCTTGTAAACTCGTAGCCAATTAGTCGTTCGCCGTTCGTGTGTAATCAGCTGAAAACGTACACGCTGACCGCAATAAAGTACGTAAAAAATACGACATTCGGCTGCATTCGGCTAGCGACACCAACTGTCATTATATCTATCACTTTTGGCGTTTGGCGTTCGGTGACCGAAGAAAATTGGAACAAACTCGGTTGCCGCATGAAGTGCTCGACATAAAGTAAAGTTTTAAAAAAATGTATGCTAAGCAAAAGACAGTTGTTAATAGAATTTATAAAATCAGTTCAGTGATTTTGAAAATAGCCTTTCATAGGAAACGGTAAGGTAGAAATATGTCTTTTCTCCTTAATTTTTAAACATACTTCTCCCAAAATATGTCTAAAAATAAATGCTAAGTCAAAACTTTTCAATTTTAAACCTCTTTCTCTAAACTCCAGGAAAAGAAAATAAACTTAGTTTCTTAAACAACAAGGTTTATATTAGGTTACATGGAAGCTTAGACGTTGACAGAGAAATGGGTTTAAAACTTTTTAGTTGTTTGTTAGCTTTCGTACATTAGTGAGCCATGTGACGTCACATTTTGCAACAATGTACCTTAGTAGTAGAGCGCTCGTGACGTAGTTTGACTAAGCGATGTTATAGTAGTTTTATCTCAGCTCGCCTGAGTCATACTTGTGTAGGTGATTGTACATGCAAATAGTCTTTATGTGCGTAATAGTCCGAGTCAAAGTCCTGTCAAGTTTGTCTTTGAAGCAGTGACCGGCGTGGCAGATTTGAGTAAATGGAGAAAAGTTATTCGATGGTAATTCACAGTAAGATATTATCTCAAATATAAACAGTAATCTTGTCGACAGTACTGATAGTAACGCACACATATATACACATGTTTATTATTACAGCTACAATTATGACGAACGTGCGCTTGTGAAATAAAATAACTATAAATTATCTCAATTAGTGTTGTTCCCCGACTGCAAACACCAAATTATTTGACAGCTGCAGTCGTTCGCCGAATGCGGCCAATCGCCGTTATCTTTAAGGTCTGTTTTTAAGCGACCACAGCAACAGGCTGGAACTGCCGACCGCAAGCAACAGTGTCTTCGCGCTGGAAATTTCATAGAGATTCATAGAAACCTATAGTGGTGTCAGCAGACGGCAGCTGTCTGCTGATGCGGTCGCTACCGAAACACAACTTTAACTGTAGCTGTCGTCTTATGTTGCATGCAGCAAAAGCCTGTTGTAATTGCGCTGTTAAGTTACCTTTTACCTCGGTGTGCTTAGTGGGAGTTTTCCAAATAACTTTACAGTCGCGTAAGCGAAAAAACTCTGTGAGTCTGTTGTTTTTAAGTTGCCATGGTTATTTTTACGCGTTCACAGCGTCAACATTAAGGCCGACGCCGACGATGAACGAGAAACGAGTAGAACTAGAAACTATGTATAAACGAGTTGGCGATCAACAGGAAGTCAGTGTGTAGTTTCGATAGTATTGTAGCTGAATTATATAAAAGAGAGTGCGCAAGTGCGACGAGGGATTACTCGCGCAACTCGTCCGCAGTTGCTCAATCCTGTGCAAACCTACTTCTATCTACTTTCATTGTCGCACTGTAAAGAAATGATAATTCGAGCTAGCATCGTTGAACGAGTATCGCTGAGCGAGTTTATTTTTGAAGCTCCTCGCTCAGCGACAAAACTAAGTAGTAAAACGAGTCGATGCCGGCAGTGTGAACAGTCAGCGAAAAACTTTTAATATCTGCACCTCTTTCGTTTATACGGAATATGCATTTATTGTGCGTTTCTTGAGAGAGAAAATCGCCGAGAGTTACTCGTTTTCTCGCCGGCTGTGGGACCACTGCCTAACTCAGAAATATATGTAGCTAAAAAGCGCCCCTAGTGGTCACAATGCGAACTAAAATCTGCCATCGACTTAGTAAGCGCGTAAATGTACATTTCGCGAGTGTGAGTTGCAAGTTGACAGTTACGCTCACTGTGCGTAAAGTAAAGTTCTCACTTTGAATTTATTGGTGAGAGACGGGCGAACGGACGTAAAATGTAATTGTTTGTTTGTAACTATAGTGATTTATCAATACGTAGTATAAATCAAAGTCGCTTTCCGCTGTTTGTCTGTCTGTCTGTCTGTCTCTATGTTTGCTTAGATCTTTAAAACAACGCAACGGATTTTGACGCTGTTTTTTTAAATAGATAGAGTGATTTAAGAGGAAGGTTTATATGTATAATGATTCCCGAAATTTCCACAGAAACGGGCACAACGCGGGTAAATAAACCTCGGGGTGCTTCTAGTAGTGTTATAAACAAACGATGTCATGGTCAGCATATTATTTTTTCGCTTGGAAGATGTTTACGACCGCAAGAGCTCAAGATGATCTTTGTTATAATGTCCAGTGTTCGTTCTACTGCTCGAGTTCCTAGTGAACCTCTGACGGAATTGACGGAAAACGATTTTTAAAAAAGATATCGCTTTACCAAAAATTCATAATATACGGTTGAATTGAGAAACCTCCTCCTTCTTTGAAGTCGGTTAAAAATGTCATAAGTAAGGAGCTATGGCAACCTACAAACAACAAACAATGTCAGTCAAGTGCGCGATGTCGATGTCATGGAATTAGTATGTACTACGTACAACTAGAAGGTAATTTTTTTAGACATCGACCATGGAATTAGTATGTACTACGTACAACTAGTACATACTAATTCCATGGTCGATGTCTAATAAAATAACCCGCATAAATGTTATATGTACTTTATACCTTATGAAAACACAGTCGATATGGTATATTCAATTTTGCCGGTTTATTGTTTGGACGCCACAGAGCTACCAACTTAGAAATAAAAATACTCACGGTTTACGGTGAAAAAACGTAATAAATGAGTATACTCGTACTCACAGTTATTCGATGCTCACTACGTACAGAGTTAAGAATGGGTTCCCAACCTTTTTTAGACCGGAGACCACTTTTTAATTATTGTTGTCATCAAGGACCTCCAGTCAATTTTTTTTCATTAATTAGCGATTTAATTTATTTGTATTTCACATTGAATGTGCGCGAGTCCGACTTGAGCATTAATTATTATTATCTTGGACCTCAAAGAAAATGTATTTTCGACTTCATTCAATCAAACATTTGAGCGAGCGCGGAACGCGATCGAAGTTTGTGCATGTTTTACTTGGCCCTTAAAGCCATTTTAAATCCGACTTTACCTTTTTATACTTACAGAATGATAATTGAGTGACCAAATAATATTTTTTTTCTTAGAAATAAGAATAGAAAAGTTTTCTATTCGATCGAATTTGTGAAATATTATTTCGTTCAGTATTTTATCAACGACTTTCCTTAAATTTTCATAAATTAATTTGATAATGTTCGCGAATTATATTTCGACTTTTGGTGCGTCTGTGGACCACATTTTGTCTTCCGCGGACCATCAGTGGTTCACGGACCACCAGTGGTTCACGGACCACTGGTTGGGAACCCATTTAAACGCAAACGTGAAGTTAAAGTAAAATAATTGGAAAACTCGCACTAAGCACACGGCTTTAATTATCAGCTGTCAATAATGAAATCAACAATAGGCAATATCTGTATTTAAAAGCACGTAGAAATAGAATTATAATTTAACAAAACCACTCACTGTGATTACCATAACGACACGAAATAGCTTTCAATAAAATTCTCCATTGAAATATCAATTGAATAAAATAAATCACTCCACTTATTATCGTCGACAGATGTTTTGTTCTGTTCAATTAATTGGTTTTGATGTACTGGATTTGGTTAGGAGTGTTCTATTGATATTACAATGCATATAGTGAACAACTTTGTTTAGGCTTTTTTTCCGTCATGTGATGTTTTTAAATGCGGGGTACAACGGTACAACAAAAGGAGACAGGCATTTTTTGAAAAAATAACACTAAATTATAAAAAGTTTAAACTTAATAATGTTCTTTTTTCTAAAAACTCTATTCGCCGACGGCGCTGCTGCATTGCAGCACTCTCGACACACATAATGTTGTTGCGGGCCAGGTACGGGCCAGGTGCGGACCGGGTGCGGGCCGCGTGACGTAGTATTCCTTGTATTTGTATGAAAAGTGACACATTGGCCCGCTGCACCCACCCCGCACTATGTGTATCTTTTGCTCAACTTATCCCCTGTCCTTTTTAAAGCTTGGAGTACCTAGGTTTCCTTTTAGTTATAAAAAATAGTTTACATGAACAATACGATCCTCACAAAAGAAACACTTCAATATAAAATGTATTACGTTTAAAGCTCCTATAATTTAGTCCGAATTCAAAGTTTATTTTATTTGTGAAAATGAATTTTTGCTATTCGATTTCAAACGTATTTCTGAGATACGTGTAAATACCAAGAAATCATTACTTAAACATTAACTTCTCGCAAATTGTAACATCAAAGGCTTATATTTTATCTTTTTAACATTTCGAACGCTTGAAGCCGTAATATGGTAAGTATAAATGTAATTATTTTTGAGGCACATGTCTGAGAAATATGATAACGTTGTATATAAATATTTTTATTTGGAAAAGAAAATTATTTGATGTGACGCAAACAAATAAGTAATGAATATACAAAATCCATTATAATGAATTACAAGAAAGTATGTAATTTAATGACACTTCTGCGTATGCGGTCCCCGAACTCATTTGCCGAATTCGATTGCAACCAACTGTTTATTACAGTGTTCTAGTCACCACACTTTGGACACAGATCGACTTACCGTAGTGTAACGAGAGAGTTACCATAATGTAAAGGCAACAATCACTAGCCATTTTTTGAAAAAAGAAGACATTTTGTAGATTTATTTTTCGAACTATCTTTTTAAGAACAAAATTCCTTCTTTATTGAAAAAATTATAGGTTGTATCATCGTCGCGGCAACGTAGCACAATCTATAATTACGCCTTAATAGTAGTAATATATTACTTTCCAATACAAACGTTTGTTACCAGTCCTGTGGTATCTATAGGAATATTGTAGAGTGTAACTTGTACTACAATTCTAAGGTTCAATATTCTCTAACTACTATAGCTTAGTTTGAGAAATTGAATGGAACAAAACTTTATGTTTAGCGTGAGTCTTACAATCATATTGAAACAAGTTCGCACTTACATGTACTTATGTTAGATTACAATTATAAGCTATGAATACAAGCAGTGCCTTACGGTTTTACCCGTATTATTCATATTCTGTAAGAATGTCGGCTTTCTATACGTATAGTTTAAACGCTTACCTCTACACCCGACCCAATAAAAAACTTTCTATACTTAAAAATCACAGTCAAGAGGAAAGCTTATCACTCATTATATTCTACTTAGTATCCCTAAATTCCCTCAGGAATGGAAACACCACGGGTAAAACTGAAAAGGCTAATAATGAAAAATAATCATAAACCAAGGATCATTCCAAAACTACGACAAAACATACGAAATACGACATACGAAATTCCAAACTCGCCCATTCTATGTAAAACTACAATGATTCTGTTATATATGTACATTAAACTCCTTAGATAAGGTCATGATAAACGATTTGTTATTTGTAAGTAGATAAAGTAATATTAGATAGGAACATTGTACTGATATCGGTATTGTTTACTTTGGGGTTGTGGCAGTTTGCTTCGGAACGGGCGATGGGTATTGTGGAGTAAATTATTTTGGTGAATCGCTTTTTATGTGATTCGTGACTGGTTTAATCTGAATACCTTAATATTATAATCTAGCCATCTTGGCAAAAATAATATAAGAATAAATATGTACCGGGCTAATTCACATACGGTTAGATATAAAATAAGCTTTGAGCTAGGAATATGGAATCTAAATAATGATACGGGATGTCTTCTGTAAATTGATCAGTATGGCAAGTCTGACACTACAAAAGATACAAAGATTTTTTTCTTAGATCCTTGTCATAGATTTTAGACATAAGAATTATTGCATAACTTTTTTTGCCGAAAAATTCAGAAAATTTTTATGTAATTAAAAATATTGACATGAATTTTCAATAAAACATTAGTCGTGATATTAACCACGATACTTTCTGTTAGTTCCATTCATTTTCGAACAAACCAAATAACTATTACATAAATGGAATGCCACTTAAATCTTACGAAGTATCTATAAAATTACAATACAACATAATTTAATTACTTATTATCAATTGTAAAGTGATACAACATCATACAACTAAATACAAATAGATATAGAAATAAATACAAATAACAAACTCATTATACCTAATTAGAATTACCTTATTATTAACACAGAACTTGGAATAACATTAATTGAACAAAACACTACGCAACGTGTTCGAATTAAAGCGCGTATTATTACAAACATGCCGCGGCTAGTCGCCATCACTCGGTTTGCATACACGATTTCAGCAGATTTTGGGGTGTGCTTTTAGAATAAGCGAGAGCGAAACATGAGCAAAGTGGTCCGCTTAAAAAATTAAGGATCTAATTCATAACAGCTTATTAACAGCATTTTAGCTATCAAAAAGATTTGGCTAAGTTTGTCCCTTTCCGACACACGCAATTTTCCGAAGAGCAAAAGAGACAAAACACTTTTAACAGTGTTCTAGTTATAGAGCGTTTACGAATAAGGCGGTAAGGCTAAATAGTATTTTAATACTATCTTTTTGTACGTAAGTACTTGCATTTTTAAGTACTGCTACGGATCCTTTTGTGGTGAAATGTTTACAAACTAGTAAATAGTTTACCAACCACTTACATTTTTCTGACGTTTCGAAGGGATTGCATTACTCGTGGTTACGGTCAGACGCTAAGGTCAATAGCAAAGGACTGACATTAAGGTCAATAAGATCAATCGTAGACCATAATAATATTTGACCGATTTGTACCACGCAGTTGACTCAAATCTACTCGGTACCATTAGTCAATCAGACAAAAATGTCTGAAACAGTCAAATACATTTTCTGAGATTTTGACTGTTGCTCTTCCTTTACTGCTACAGCCAAAGTATGTTTTTCGTTACCGCTCTCTTAAAATCACACCCTAACATCCGTTTAGTAATAATTTAGAAATTATTCAGCCGAAATCGAGTGTAAAATTGCGTTACTAACTAATATTGTTGTTACATTTACTGATATTAGTTAATTAGTTTTGTTGTTCTTGTTATTTTAGTTAGAGGTACTCGTTTCCAAGTTTCTGTTGTGGAACAATATTGAATATTAATGAACTCCTGTTCTGGAAATTACTTTTGTTTCTTATATTTTTAGTGTTAATGTTCTTTTAATTATTTTAACTGTCTTTTAGAGCCGAGTTTATCTATTTGGAAGGTTTTAATTAAGTATTCGTTTGGCCTGTAATTTTTCTTGAATTACAAAATCTATACTAATTTTATAAAGAGAAAAAATTTATTATCCCTACTTAACAAAACACTCATTATTCCAGTCACTTATTCACTTATATTAAAACCCGTATTAAGAACAGTTTAGCTATCAAATGGTTTGTCACTTTCTGACATACGCAATTTTTCGAAGAGCAAAAGTGACAAAACACAGTGTGAAAGCGCTTTAGTTACACCGCGTTTATTAATAAGGCCCTTAGGGCCAACAATACGTTAAGCGTGCGCCCGTCGCGTGCGCCCGCCGCGTACGCACGCGTCGCACCGACCAGCCGCACGCAACGGTTCACTTTTGTATGAAGCCACACGCGGTGGGTGCACGCGACGGTGTACTTTTGTATGAAACCACACGTGACGGGCACACGTGACATTTCACTTTTGTATGAAACCGCACGTGACGGGCGCACGCGGCGGTTCACTTTTGTATGAAACCGCGGTATGCGCACGCTTAACGCAGTGTCGGCCCTTAATGTTGTTTAGTTAAAACCAGTCTTCAAATGAATCAGTCACGAAAACACTCAATGCTTTAAAAGCTCAATTATTCTCACTAAAATCATATTCCACAATTACCTACCCATTGTAACTTTAAAATAACAGGTTTTATTCACAATTGTGTTGTTAAATGTGTGATACGATCAGCAAACATTGTTCGTTGGGGTGATAATTAAGTTTATTTTAGGTAAAGGTGCTGACAGACTATGCGTTTTGTTATTTAGCAAACTATGTTATAATTTAACGTTATGTAAAAATATTATTAAAAATTTTGGCAATATTTCTTTAGCTGCGTTATGAGCGAAGTGGAGCTGTGCGGAGCTCAAACGACCAATCAGAACACCTTATCATTGTTCAAATCTTTTCGTAATGCACTGTGATTGGTCGATTGAGCTCAGCTCCGCTTCAATGGAAACGCACTCGTATGTATCATTTAGCGAGTGTATTAGCTACTAGCCAACAGATTTACCATACAAGTACCCCTAGAAAACACTTTAGCCGGCAAGCAATGATTATACTCAATTCGCCTTATTAATAAATGCTCTGTAACTAAAACACTGTTATAAAGTGTTTTGTCTCTTTTGCTCTTCGGAAAATTGCGTACGTCAGAAAGTGACAAACCATTTGATAGCTAAAATGTTCTAAATATGGTCCCATAAGTTAGTCCGCTAGTCGCTAATATACTCGCCCGAAAAATGAATGTATCTAAAGAAAAAAGCTAATACGTCAAAATGTTCTAAATTGTATATAGTATAGTAAAGAATCATTGTAAATGGAGGCGCTAGTGTGTTTTCCTTCACTTGTTATTAAGTTGGTTTGACTAATCTATTAGTTCCAATTTTCACCACAAGCGTTCTCTATTCAAAGTTTCTATTGTTAGGCCACACCACTAGGTAGACCTAAGTTGCTACACCACTACACATGGCTGTGTGGGAGTTTGAATATTGTACTAGAATAATCGCTTAGATAAACTGTCTGTACATTAAAAGGAAAGCGAGGTGGCATAGCAGTGAATGGAGTAAATATCCATCATAGTATTAATACCATACCTCCTTTAATCTTCTTTTTGCTTTAATGAATCCTAATTCAAACATGGCTCGGGTTTGAGATCACCAACCCGCAGTAGGCAAGCGTGGTGATTACGCCTAATCCTCTTCACTGTACTGACATGGGTGACATTACAGGCTAATTCTTATATTGTAATTTTCTTGTATCCAATCCTATTGGTAGATATCACATCACTCACAGCTATGCACCGCTTACCTTCACCTCAGGCAGTCTATCGGCATTTTCCAATAACAACTCTACTAGCAATCTGAACTTAATGACATTTTTAGACATTACCTGCCTTATTCATAAACGTACTTTAACTAAAACTCTGTTAAATAGTGTTTTGTCACTTTTGCTCTTCGGAAAATAGCGTATGTCAGAAAGGGACAAACCATTTGATAGCTAAAATGCTGTTAATAAGTCTTTATGGATAAGGCCCCAGCTGACAATTCATAAATTTTTTGCCGTCAAAATTTTTCATTTATTATATCCAAAGGAGAGGTTTGAGATCACCAACCCGCATTTGGCAAGCGTGGTGATTACGCCTGAAACCTCCTCACTGTACTGATATCTTCAGTGAGACGAGAGGCCTTTGCCCAACAGTGGGACATTACAGGCTAATACTTTACTTTACTTTACTTTATATCCAAAGGATATCAAAGTTTGATTTTGCTATATGAGATTGTTGGTAAAGTGTGGGAAAATCTGCCACATATCCACCGGGTAATATTGTTGTGTAAATCTTCGTGTAACATCCTTAACAATAACAAACACTCTATTATAATTAAATTCAAAACTTGTACAGCTCTATCTTAATTGTAAATTGACCCGACTTCACACGTGTATCGACATTGTTAATATTAAATTAATGTAACATAAACTTTAGGGATACACCGATGTTGTTTACAAATAAATTGATTATAAGCGTTTTAACGTATTTTTTGGTTTTATTATAGTTCCCTTGACAAACCTCCTCACCGTACTGATATCTTCAGTGAGACGAGAGGCCTTTGCCCAATAGTGGGACATTACAGGCTAATACTTTTTACTATAGTTCCCTTGACAAACTACGGTGACATGGTAAACGACAGAGACAGCAGCTGACGATATTTTTTAAAGAATAATGAACATTATCTCTTCACTACTTAATATAAAAACCAAGTCGCTTTCCGCTGTCTGTCCCTATGTATGCTAAGATCTTTAAAACTACGCAACGGATTTTGATGCAGTTTTTTCTACACTAATATTATAAAGAGGAAAACTTTGTTTGTTTGGTTGTAATGAATAGGCTCAAAAACTACTGGACCGTTTTTAAAAATTCTTTCACCATTCGAAAGCTACTTTATCCACGAGCAACATAGGCTATTTTTCATCCCGAAATTCCCACAGGAATAGACACAACGGGGGTAAAACCGCGGGGCGCTGCTAGTAGTAGATAGAGTGATTCAAGAGGAAGGTTTATGAGTATAAAAATCCCGAAACGGGCACAACGCGGGTAAAACCGTGGGGCTCTGCTAGTACATTATAATTGAGTATGTTTTTCAAACGGCTGTCCACCCTCGCTGTCGCTGCACCGTGTTACCGTCCAAACGGTATAACAACACTACTTCATATCTTAAATTATATTACTTTGAATTTCTAATAACTTCATCGACAAAAACCCAGCTCTTCATTCTATAGAACTTTGAAAGCTAAATCCGGAAGATAAAGCTAATATCAGAACAATATAACCTAAGGCTTCAGATATAACAGAAACAAAGGGGCCGTCCTAAACTTTATTCTTTCCATGTAATATTAAACACGTGCCGTCGCAACTTCGAATAAACAGACTTCCTAAATTTCCCACAGGATAATAATACGTAAACGAAACAATATTACAGTATTTTTTGCGTTGAAATATTTTCAATGTTATGCTGGGTTCAGACTTGCGAATTGATAGTCTTTGTGTTAGAGATTAGCGGTTGGTTTTTCTACACTATAATATTATAAAGAGGAAAACTTTGTTTGTTTGTAATGAATAGGCTCAAAAACTACTGGACCGTTTTAAAAAATTCTTTCACCATTCGAAAGCTACATTATCCACGAGTAACATAGGCTATTTTTCATCCCGAAATTCCCACAGGAATGGACACAACGCGGGTAAAACCGCGGGGCGCTGCTAGTATTAAATGTATTACACACGATTCTTAGATCTAAGCTAAGCTTTACGATTGATTTTGTGAGAGTCACGAAGTTATATGAGTAAATAAAGATATACCCGAACATATTTACAAATATTTTTAGGCTCAAACTAAGCTCTGAGATGTAAAAAGGATTAAGGAATCTAAGAACTGGAAAAAGGTAAGTAACGTTCCAGTATTTTTCATTGGTAAGTACACTAGCATATATATTGAAACATTATTTTATCTGACAACCAACGAACGAAAAAGGTTTTATTTTATAGCTTTGATGTGTTTTTCTGGCTCTGACATGGATATTTTTAACCTTTAACTGTGGACGCGCGGTCTCACAGACCGCTAACGGATTTTAATTTTCGAATTTACCCCCTTCCCCTTACTCCCCGCGTCTGTGACGCTCAGTAGCTTCAGTTTTAGTGACAAAACGAGTGTTGAAGTGTTAGGTTGTGTCGCCAGCTCCAAATTGGGTGAGTTATTTTACTTTAAACTTTAACTGCGGTCTGTGAGACCGCGTGTCCATGTTTTTCATACATATAATAATTTTTGGCGTTTTGTTTTTTTTAGGATTTTTTGCTTCAAAATGTCGATAAATAACATCGAGAGCGCCAGTACTTCAAAACGAATATCAAGGTCACCGGTGCAACAGCGTGCTAACAAAATATTACGTGTCGAAAGCCCATCTTTGAAAACGAGGTGTCTGAAGCACTTTTAGCGTCCGATCATTCTGATATCGAAGAAACTGTTGAGGAATGCTTGGTGTCAGAGGCTGATTTTATAAGAAATCATTTAAATGACGACGAAGATAATGAAGAAGATACTGAGTGTTTAGATTTATATAGATTTATATTTATATAGGTCATACTTATGCCTTCAGTGTTCGAAACCTCTCTGCAAGGAATGCCAATAATTTCACCCATATTGACCTACTGTCAGAATTTTTATATTTTATGTTTATAAGTTTTCTAGTTGATTTTTATTTAGTACATATATTAGATTTATAGATAAGAAAGTTAATTTTTCTAAAAAGTTTAGTTGATTATAAGTTTTAGTCCTAAGACTGATCTCAAGTTAATTAAGACTAAAAAGTGCCTTTAATTGTTTTGAAACTTTAAATATGTAAGAAAAGAAATAAATATTTTTATTAAACTTATAAAATATTTTAATTTAATATATATATATAAAAATAAAAATGATAGGATATCAATAACTTAATTTTTTTAATTTATTTTACATTGAAACTCATTGCGGTCTGTCAGACCGCTTGTCCATAGTAGTGTTACAAAAAAATAGTGTCCATAGTTAAAGGTTAATATCATTGCATTTTTATACTTATATTGTACTAGCTGTGCCCTGCGGTTTCACCCGCAGCGCCCCCGTTCCCGTGGGAGTTTTGAGATTTTTATTCCCTATAAACCTCACGGAGCCCGAGACCTTTCCAATGAATGCAAAACCGTGAAAATCGGTCCAGCCATTCACGCGTGATGCCTTGACCAAGGAAAACGGGTTTCATTTTTATATATATCAGGTCTGGCAAAAAAAATATTTTTGTTTCTCATTCATATTTCTAATGGAAATACTGTGTATTTTATTATTATTCATAT
Source organism: Cyclophora punctaria (assembly GCA_951394245.1). NCBI lineage: Eukaryota > Metazoa > Arthropoda > Insecta > Lepidoptera > Geometridae > Cyclophora > Cyclophora punctaria. The sequence continues at coordinate 2,376,496 of OX596191.1, read as the reverse complement.
AAAACTGAGTGAGTTTACTGTGACGAGATAAAAGTAGCAACTTTAACACTGAGTCATATTTGAAAGCAATCTCGACGCTCGTGTGTACCTAGCATTAAATGGGACGAAGATAAAATATTTGTAATTCGCTTAATTTGTACGCTTGTTATTCAACCATTAATAATTTTTAAAGTATATTGTTTTGTCGTTTTTGATGTTATATTTGAAATACACCAAATATTTTGCCATAAAATTTTCTGGGAATAGCTAAAACCTCAATTATATTAATTGAATTAAACTTAATAAAAACTTGTCCCTTACTAGTGATGTTTAGGGGAGACCTTTGACCAGCAGTGGGACAGTATAGGTTTGAAAACTCAGTCTTACTAAGGTACAGTCGGCCAAGAAAGTGGTCTACCACTTTTGACAAAAGTTTCTGCGAGATGTAACGATCGCTAAGGTTGACTTTTCTATGCACAATTATGTTATGACGTTTTGTCTGTTATCTGAGATGCCTGACATTTGACATCATTGGGTGACTTAGTTGGACCTCTATTATTAAATGAAAATTGACCTTGTTGTTTCATGACGTTCAAATGAATCTCAACCGTAGGGTGGTAGACCACATTTTTGGCTGACTGTACCTGCCACCAATACCAACTTTGTCTAACGAGAGAGTGTATTTGCAAACTAGTCTTTAACCTGTTATATCCCACTGCTCTGCAAAGGATGCTCATAGCACTGAAGATCAGTGTAGTGAGCAGGTTTTCACCACGCTTGAGTACCTACTATTATACCTTCCTTTTTACCGAACTGCGGCGAAGCCTAAAAGGAGGGTTATGTATTTTAAAGTGAGATTAGGAATAAGAAATTGTTTGATGTTAAAATACAATATCTCGTTAGTAACTCAGGTACAACGCCATTAACGAAAATAACTATAATTATTTCGTTGCTTAATGAAAGATGACACACTATTCGGCCCTGTCCAGCACGGCAGAATGTTAGCAACCTATAGGTTGTATGTATGTAAGCTTCTATGAAGTCTTGCGATACCAAATTATCCTGAAACTATATACAAAATTTGGTGTATTATTATTATTATACGGGTAAAGGTTCGAGGGGCAGGTCAGAACGGTTGTAATCATTGTTGTAATCATGCCGAGCGGGGCGCGGTAAGTGTGGCAATAGCCATTGCGTGTACATAATCTCGAATCAAAGCTTTGTTTGATTAACTCCAATTTTATGAATCGTCGCGAAAGCTTACAAATCGTATTAACACATATTTATAGGGTAAATAAAAATACCCGCTTTTCAAGTTTAAAAGTTTGAAGTTATTTGAATACTATGAAGTAATTTTAATGAATAAGGGCTTTCCATTCAAACGAAGCGCAGCAGTGTGGAGTTCAATTGAGCAATCATAAAGCGTAACGCAGATATTTTAACAATTTTAATTCGCTGTGATTGGTCAATTACTCCGCACCGCTCCACTCCGCTTAAATGGAAACGCACGCTTAGCGTTGACATTGAGCGAGTTTACAGCCTGCAAGCTGAAGAATCCAATGGAAACCGTCCGTCAGCAGAAGGCAACCAAAATGATTAGTAAGTTAGTCTCTGTTTTGTGACCTTTTAGTATTCGCCGATTCACAAGTTGTAAACTCGAATAAATGTCAACAACGTAAAAGAATTAAAGTAGATAAGTACCTAAGTTCTGCCTAGATTTTTCCGCTTAGCAATAAAAATCCACATTTTGGTCAGTAGCCAACTCTGAAGTCCGAGTAAAAACTCGTGGACTTAAAACTTATGAGGACTTTTTCCACATAAGTTATTTGTAAAACTAAGGTACGAGAATTTTACTTTACTACGATTTACGTGAAGCTTCTATGGAATATTTGTTCACCAGAGTTATGTATACAAGCTCAGCTATGAGGCCGTATCCACTAATGCTATAACTCTGTAGCTGTGTGAGGAAGATGCGCTACGAAGATGCCGCTACCTTGGTGGTACGATGCTAAGCTACGACGTAGCTCTGCGTAGAAGATGCGTAACCGCATAGTACGGCACAAGGGATGCACTAAATTGTTCATAGCTACTAGTAACGACCGTCCATAGCATGCATTCATGCGTTCGTAGTATGCATCTGTAGCATGTTATCGTAGCATGTTTTTGTAGCATATTTTCGTAGCACACATCTGTAACACGCATATCTAGCATGCATTAATACCACACACATGTAGACTTCCTTTCCTGTACAGCTATTTCTATTCATGGCTACAATATTATGCTTGATTTGATATGATTGGTGAATATTAATTGTAACATAGCTCAGCTCAAACAGAACTGCACCCTATGGTGATAGATTTAAAGGCCATCAATCGTAGCACAGCGTTGTAGTGAATAAACACACTATGTGGGTACGTATCTATATCTTCCTTTTACACGCAAACAAGGTCCCACTAATCTAATTCAAAAAATCAGGTGTTATAAACATTTTGTGTTTATCTTCCTTCTGACCCATTATATTTTATGGGCAATTTCCTCAATAGTTCGATGGTACACGTTGTGTATCAAGTTGATAACCGACATGGGATACATTGGCCTCAGCAATTCTTCCTTAGAGATATATTTGTGTTTATGGTGTTACTGATAAACGTTGTTCTTTTTTGTTGCTGAATTCTGAATCTTATGAAAAATGTTTGCAATATCTAAGAGAAAATTAAAAAAAGAACAGATAAAGATGGTAAAGACAGTTAGTTCGAGTAGGTTAGTTAGTGGCCAAACCTGTGTGCTTAGTGCGAGTTTTCCAATTATTTTACTTTAACTTCACGTTTGCGTTTAAATGGGTTCCCAACCAGTGGTCCGTGAACCACTGGTGGTCCGTGAACCACTGATGGTCCGCGGAAGACAAAATGTGGTCCACAGACGCACCAAAAGTCGAAATATAATTCGCGAACATTATCAAATTAATTTATGAAAATTTAAGGAAAGTCGTTGATAAAATACTGAACGAAATAATATTTCACAAATTCGATCGAATAGAAAACTTTTCTATTCTTATTTCTAAGAAAAAAAATATTATTTGGTCACTCAATTATCATTCTGTAAGTATAAAAAGGTAAAGTCGGATTTAAAATGGCTTTAAGGGCCAAGTAAAACATGCACAAACTTCGATCGCGTTCCGCGCTCGCTCAAATGTTTGATTGAATGAAGTCGAAAATACATTTTCTTTGAGGTCCAAGATAATAATAATTAATGCTCAAGTCGGACTCGCGCACATTCAATGTGAAATACAAATAAATTAAATCGCTAATTAATGAAAAAAAATTGACTGGAGGTCCTTGATGACAACAATAATTAAAAAGTGGTCTCCGGTCTAAAAAAGGTTGGGAACCCATTCTTAACTCTGTACGTAGTGAGCATCGAATAACTGTGAGTACGAGTATACTCATTTATTACGTTTTTTCACCGTAAACCGTGAGTATTTTTATTTCTAAGTTGGTAGCTCTGTGGCGTCCAAACAATAAACCGGCAAAATTGAATATACCATATCGACTGTGTTTTCATAAGGTATAAAGTACATATAACATTTATGCGGGTTATATTATTAGACATCGACCATGGAATTAGTATGTACTAGTTGTACGTAGTACATACTAATTCCATGGTCGATGTCTAAAAAAATTACCTTCTAGTTGTACGTAGTACATACTAATTCCATGACATCGACATCGCGCACTTGACTGACATTGTTTGTTGTTTGTAGGTTGCCATAGCTCCTTACTTATGACATTTTTAACCGACTTCAAAGAAGGAGGAGGTTTCTCAATTCAACCGTATATTATGAATTTTTGGTAAAGCGATATCTTTTTTAAAAATCGTTTTCCGTCAATTCCGTCAGAGGTTCACTAGGAACTCGAGCAGTAGAACGAACACTGGACATTATAACAAAGATCATCTTGAGCTCTTGCGGTCGTAAACATCTTCCAAGCGAAAAAATAATATGCTGACCATGACATCGTTTGTTTATAACACTACTAGAAGCACCCCGAGGTTTATTTACCCGCGTTGTGCCCGTTTCTGTGGAAATTTCGGGAATCATTATACATATAAACCTTCCTCTTAAATCACTCTATCTATTTAAAAAAACAGCGTCAAAATCCGTTGCGTTGTTTTAAAGATCCAAGCAAACATAGAGACAGACAGACAGACAGACAGACAGCGGAAAGCGACTTTGATTTATACTACGTATTGATAAATCACTATAGTTACAAACAAACAATTACATTTTACGTCCGTTCGCCCGTCTCTCACCAATAATTTCAAAGTGAGAACTTTACTTTACGCACAGTGAGCGTAACTGTCAACTTGCAACTCACACTCGCGAAATGTACATTTACGCGCTTACTAAGTCGATGGCAGATTTTAGTTCGCATTGTGACCACTAGGGGCGCTTTTTAGCTACATATATTTCTGAGTTAGGCAGTGGTCCCACAGCCGGCGAGAAAACGAGTAACTCTCGGCGATTTTCTCTCTCAAGAAACGCACAATAAATGCATATTCCGTATAAACGAAAGAGGTGCAGATATTAAAAGTTTCTCGCTGACTGTTCACACTGCCGGCATCGACTCGTTTTACTACTTAGTTTTGTCGCTGAGCGAGGAGCTTCAAAAATAAACTCGCTCAGCGATACTCGTTCAACGATGCTAGCTCGAATTATCATTTCTTTACAGTGCGACAATGAAAGTAGATAGAAGTAGGTTTGCACAGGATTGAGCAACTGCGGACGAGTTGCGCGAGTAATCGCTCGTCGCACTTGCGCACTCTCTTTTATATAATTCAGCTACAATACTATCGAAACTACACACTGACTTCCTGTTGATCGCCAACTCGTTTATACATAGTTTCTAGTTCTACTCGTTTCTCGTTCATCGTCGGCGTCGGCCTTAATGTTGACGCTGTGAACGCGTAAAAATAACCATGGCAACTTAAAAACAACAGACTCACAGAGTTTTTTCGCTTACGCGACTGTAAAGTTATTTGGAAAACTCCCACTAAGCACACTGGAGCCTACATGAATCCAAAATGGTGTAATGATTGATAGAACCGGGTCCGACTATTTAAAATGTCTTTCAAAATACGAGATGAAGAGCGATGATAAAAAAAGGGATGAGACACTTAGTCAAACTAGTATACATAAAGAGCGAATTGAAGAAGGTTTTTTATTTAATAAAATTCTTTAGGTACTTTTATCTAGCCAGCCAGCCCTATCATGCCACAAACCCTAAAAAGGAATAACAGTTTACTTAACATTTATAAACATTTGTATCAAAAACTTTACCGCGGCAGAACAAGGAAGTAAAGAATGGTAATCGTTTCACGTTCAAAAATCGAACACAAGACTGGACCGTATAAAAGTGATAAGACCGCAATTTAAAATCAAAGTTCTCGAATCAAACTAAAGTTTAAAAGTATGTCCTTACAGAATTCATCGCAAGAAGTCACATATTTAGGCGACCGGATCTAAAACCCCTACTTTAATATCTCGACGACGTTTTTCAATCGATTTTTTCCGGGTTTGGTAAAAACTTTGTGAAATTCCAACGAAAACGTGAGGAGGTTACGGATTAAAATATTATATTGGATTCTGATGCCGTTTGATTCTTTTGGAATCGATTGTGATTTCCATTAATTAATACTCGGTTATAACGCCTCGGTGGTCTAGTCGTATGTGCACTCGCCTGCCAAGACTGAGGTCCCGGGTTCAATTCGTAGGTCGAGCGAAAACATGATTCCTACTTTTCAAACATGGCTCGGGTTTGAGATTACCAACCCGCATTAGGCAAGCGTGGTGATTACGCCTGAAACCTCCTTACTGTACTGATATCTTCAGTGAGACGAGAGGCCTTTGCCCAACAGTGGGACATTACAAGCTAATACTTTTATTTACTTTATAAAGATTGGTATTTATGGTGAAGAGTGTTTGTATGTAAGCTTTCTAATCTCTGGAGACACCTTGTAACTACAAACTACCTTTAGCTTATATAATCGTACGCCAGTAGCGCCCCGCGTTTTTACCCGCATTGAGCTCGTTTCCGTAAGAATTGGAATGAAAAATATCCAATAACATTTCTGTTCAATGTGGCTATCTATTACAAAAATAATTGCTCAAATCGAATTAGTTATTTCTGCATTTAGCGAGTTTAAAATAAGAAAAAATAAACTCTGTAGTTTTATTATTTTACTATATGTGACTTACATAAACGAAAAATATAGTTTTACCACCAGCGCCCCGCGTTTTTACTCGCGTTGTTCCCGTTCCCGTGGTAATTTTGGGATAAGATCTATCCCATGTGTTATTCTGATGTATAACCTATTTTACTGTAAAGTTTCATCCAAATCCGTCGAGTAGTTTTTTTGCGAGAGAGTGACATACATACATCCTCACAAACTTGCGCATTTATAATGTTATTAATATGTTCGTTCTAGTGCATACTGTGTCCAAACCAAAGAACAACACTAGTATAGATATCGTTAACACAAGCGTAAAATCCACAATCTTAATCTGAAAAAATAACAACGCCGTCATAAACTCATGAAAACGTTTCTAATAAATATAAGACACCTTATGTTTTTCCTGCAAAAAGCGAACAAGATACACCAAAAAGGGTCACAATTTAGGACGGACCACATTTTTCTGACAAAAACGCAACTTATTTCGTACAACAGTTTGCTCGTAACATCTCGAGTTTAGATTGAAGTAAATTATGACTGAGGAAGATCTTAATTAGGTTTGTTGCTTGCTGCAATGGGAGATGCCACAGTCGCTCGCTGGCACAGCCCGTCATGATACGTCACGGTATCGACCTCAGGTATGTATTGAGAACGCGTACAAGCTTGTATGTGGGTGTGTGATGTCAAATTAACATGAGAATGTAGTGAGTGATATAGTCAAATAATCATTAGTGATGTGATGGTAAAGATAGGCAAAACATCCAAAGATGATGGAATGTATAGTTCAAGTTAGTAATTTAATTTTAGGATTACTTTTCAAACAGTTTAAGTCAAGTCAATTTCAGAAAAAAGAACAACTTTATCTTAATTTCATGGAATTGCTTTCCATTGCTATCTACGAGTATGTATTAATACATTCTATATTCGTAGCAACAAGACATATTGTGCCAGTACCGTAAAGTGTAGAAACGAATTATTGGTTGCCGTGCTGTAACCGTCAAGTGTGGCACCTCATTAGCTACGTTACTTAGTGCAATGTATGCTTGGTTTCACTACTTAGAGCTGTAATTACAGTTGTAACTGCTACTGTAATCTGAGTAGTATGATTGTAGTTTTGGACATTACACGCTTGTATAGTGTAAATCGGTTCGGTACAGCACGGCCTTATGATACATATGTGCTGCTAAAATTTATATCAACTTCAAATACCGAAACAATTACACAAAATTTATGGAACATAAAATTATGTTTCCGTCGTTAGGTCTCAAAAGCTATTATTATAAAGGGTTACATTTGACTGTGGCCTATGTCGGGGGATGAGGGTTAAGTGTTAGTGATCCAGGGGATGAGGTTAGCATAAATTTAATGATCGTATGTCTACAGTTAATGTCCATTTCGGGGGCAAAATTGCTCCAAACATGAGACAAAGATATGGTGCGAAACATTACCAGGATAATTGTAGTTGATTTATATTAAGGAGTTGGTAATACCTAAAAAGCTCTATTCTATCTATGTTCACTTACCATTGGAAGACATTGGACAGCAATAGATTGTTCTTCTTTAAAACCGGCTTCGAAAACCTGAAAAGTATGTTGTATCACTGATATCTTCAGTGAGGTGAGAGGGGGGACATAGCAGGCTTATACTTTTTTATGTTTCGAGTGGATCACACCACCCGTGGGAAACAAAAACTGTGGCAGATATAGTGGGCTCAAGAATACAACCATTTACGTCTGCCAACCCAAGCCACATTTTAGTCTAATTTTCCGGAACGAAATTACCAACATTCCTATGTCACAAAGAACCACATTACATTTTTGTTCCACGAAATTATACAAAGAAACAGAAGCATCTCATAAAAGCAACTGTGTCTTATATTGTAGATACTTGAACAGAAAGGAGTCCATTTTAAAATGTTAAGATATTCTCGGCTTATTTTTGTAATTGCTTGTTGTGACTTAATGAAGCTTAACTTTAAGTTGAGTTAAAAATAATGCGCAGGATACACATAGTGCTGGTGCGGGCCGGGTGAGGTCCGGGTGCGGGCCAGGTGCGGCCAGGTGCGGGCCGGCTGCGGGCTGGGTGCGGGTCGCGTGACGTTGTATTCCTTGTATGAGAGGTGTTAAACTGACCCGCAGCGGGCCGCACCCACATGTGTGTCTTACGCTTACGTGATGTTAACTCATCGCGATCGTTAAGCAATGTACAGCTCGGCCACTACTTTTATTTGTGACCGATAGTAGCATTTCTTCCTCAGCGCTACTATGCTGCAGAGGGCACGTAAAACTGTCGGTCTTGGTTGTTTAAATAGTTGGAGGCCTATAGGCGGTCTAAAGCTTCCGACAGCAGGCTTGGCAGTAACTAGTTCGAGTTTACTTTGACCGTAGAATAACTTTTTGTAATAAGGTGACTGCAATTGGCAGACAGTCTGGTGTCAAGATAAATATCGTCGATAACCATCGTATATTTAAAACAAGTATGGCGACCGTATGAGATGCAGCAATATAAAAGTTCCCATAGAAAATCGAATCTTAAACATAGTGAGGTACTTCAAATAATAAAATATCAAAATTATATATCATTCTGAGAAAACACCGTTTTGCCAAACCCTAATCTTCAATAACATAACCCACTCTATTCCGCGACACAGAGAGTATATTTTCCCTTATCACATGATGTCAGGTTTCTCCAAATCGAAAATAAACATTTGCATACATCTTTTGCTCAGAGCAAATAAAAAATTAAGACAGAGCGCTGCGGACAATAAAGTGCACTTGCCGATACTTATTGGCCACACTCACATATAGTTTTTACCGCAATTATTAGGTAAAGTTAACATTGTAATTTTTTTCTAATTTAAGTAAAATATTTTCAACGAGAGTAGTTGGACAAAAGAAATGACAGCTAATTAGAAAAAAACTTTATATATTACATTTAACTCTCATTAAAATTTAAAATTGATAGTTCTACCATAAAATACACAAACACCACCATCATATTATTATCTTGTGGTTTTATTAAAGAAGGTGTCCGAATCATGGTGCATAAAAGTTATCAAAATCTCTTCTTAACCGGCTTTGTCTTGCAATTTTATATACTCTAAGCATCTCTTGTAAAAAATCCGAGAAGGGAATCGATTTCACTCAGTTTTCTTAACAAAAGCAATCGCCAGTCTCCTTACAAGTTTAAAAGAACCTTTGTTTTATAAGTTTTGAATTTAAAAACAAGTTCAGTGTTTTTCCTTCGCGTTTGAAAGGAAGTTTCAGTGTGAATTGGAATAGCTTAATGTTCTTTTCAGTAGTTCTAATTTAACTTTACCTGTAATGAAGCAAGATTATGATCAAACCGATGATAAGTAAGTTATTGTTGTTTGAGTTTTAGCATCACAACATGCAAGTGTAACTGCTGCACTCAGAAACGTCACTGAACTAATTGACGTAATTTTTCATGCATGACATGTCAAAGTCACTCATTATAGGCCTACTAGCAGCATTTTAGCTATGAAATGGTTTGTCCCTTTCTGACATACGCTATTTTCCAAAGAGCAAAAGAGACAAAACACTCACTATCAATGTTTTAGTTAGAGAGCGTTTATGAATAAGGCAGTATATCTCTACTAAGAAACATTTGACGTCTCTGAGTATGGGGTTAGTCTCAGAAGGACTAGATCACGATATGTCTAATCTATGTCTTGATTCTAACTACATAGCAAGGTGACTAGATTATATGCGGTCACCGCAACAGTGTAATGAAGGCTTCGTTAGTCTAATGAAGTCATCTAACTAGTTCCAGTCTATTTCGGTCAGCGAACATCATTATTAACTGGACTATACACTGAAAACAATCGATTGAACTAATTCGGAGACACTGTATGCAACAATACTAAACTAATTATTTAGATGATAGGTATGTTCGCTCACCGAATACCGTATTCTTAACACTGTTGCGGTCACCGAATTGATCGAATTTATTGTCATTTTTCCTCTAGAAACCCACGGAAGAGCGAAGCACTGTTACTGTTCTTTATTTCGTATAGAAAACCAAGAATTTACTATGATTTTACACGCTATTATAAGTAAGTAAGTTCGGAAGGTCGCTATTATTATAAACTACGATTATAATAGCTCATAATTACTTTACCCAACAAGCCGTGTCAAATTTTCTAATATCTATCAAATAGAGAAGGGAAAATTGCCCAACCAGAGTATCGGAGGTTTTCGATCTAATGATAATTTCTTAAAGTTGCCCTGAAAGGCCGGGGATGACTCAACGATTTTCAACCACATATTTCCAGTACAATCAGCAGAAAAACTAACCTGAAGATTTAATCTTGAATCTTACGTTATCTGATGCTTTGTCGTATCCGTTTAGTTGTAAGGTGATTCTGTTCTTGAATTGTTTAACCTAGTTACGAAACTTATTGGAAGTTAAAAAGTAAGTAGGTTATTGGCCAACCCTGGTGTCGGAGTTTTTAGACCGCCTTAAGGCGACATGGTCTGACGGTTGAAACAACCGGGACCGATAATTTAACGTGTCCTACAAAGCATAGTAGCACTCAAATAGAAATGCCACTATCGGTCTCTCATTTTTTCGACATGTTTTTAAATCTAATGCGTAATTATCAAAGGAGCATGTATGTATTTAGGACAGCCAGTATAAGTTACACTATACAAATACTATATACTACACATAACACAAAATTAAAATATAAATGCACTTTTTTTAAGCGCCACAGCGTGCTTACCTTATTAAATATACTTTTAAACTAAAACATTAACTTATAATTAAAGTAAGAGTAAAAAGAGACAAAAAAACAAGTACACATCTTTGACAACAAACTTTAATGCTGAGGACACACGGCGACACTGACATTCATCACAAATGTCGACACTAGTGTAGATTGCGTCCCCATGGTAAGCAATTTTTTGTGTCGACATCGGTGTAAACATTTTAATGTCCCGGTTATGTGTGGTTAGCTGTCTACACGGAGACACTGCAATTCAGTGTGGTACATTTCCTCGCCATGAACAACGGAGCGGTTATTGGTCTAGCTAAAAAATTCGCGCTAGTTCGAAATTCGCGACACTTGTGTCGGACACCGCGCACGACCTGTCTCCACGGCTGCAACACAGACACCGACCGACATTGCCACAACAACTGCAACTAAGTGTCGCGGCAGTGGACACACACAGACATTCGATGTATACATTGAGTGTCTAATGTCAAGTGTCGCCGTGTGTCCTCAGCATTAGGGTTTAATATAGAGTGCACTATAATTATTTACTCGACACAATTTAAAAAATGCCTAATTTTCAAACGCTACCCATAAACCGGGTGTTAGATTAAAATCGACTGCCTCGATCCAATTTATAGGGTCTTCTCTAAATATTTCTCTAAACTTATTTCCATTCCAAATAGTCTCGGCTCCGCAGCCGAATTTAAAATATGACGTTATTTTACGAAGTGTGAATCTACAAGTACGTGTGAAGGTGAAAGGACCTTGTTATGAATAATGAGATTATTCAACTTCTTTAAAGACTGTTAAAACAAATAGGGTAGGTAATCTTTATTAGTAAAATTCCGTGCTTCGGAGGGCACGTTACGCCGTCGGTCCCGGTTACTTTCTACGGATAGTAGTCGTTACACGAGCCATGTCAGAGGCCTTTGGCGGCTCAATAACTCTGACACCAGGATTGGTCGGGTTGACCATCTACTCGATGAAGAAGATTAGTAAAATCAAACTATGATGGCATTTAAAAGGACACTACCGAACGAGGGGAACCGTTTCGAGGGGATTGCACCTCTCGTGGTCGCGGGTGAACTGAAGACATTGGAGTTACCGCTGTGATGGGAGGGTAGACGTTCCAAGTGTTGGAAGTACCCTCACATGGTCAATATTAGAGTTTAAAGGTGCGTTCACATTAGACTGACACACAACACTGACAGTATCCTGGCACTTGGTCTTTTGAGCACGTCTCGAACACTTATAAGTTATTACCGGATTCCAAGCCGCAGAGAGTTTAAAACCGTCTTCACGATTGAAATTCGGATATTTCCTTATTTCAATCGCTTCCCGAATGATCCTCTTGTAGTAGTGCGGCTCGTTTGCAATAACTTTAGGGTCATGTAACTCGATCCAGTGATTGAGACCCGAGTCAACTAAATGTTCGGCTATAGCAGACTTGTTTATTTGACGGTTCTTCACAGCCGCTATGTGCTCCTTAACGCGTTCGGCGATCGTCCTCTTGGTCTGACCTATATATGAATGACCACAGCTACAGTCAACTTTGTAAACACCCGGCATCTGTAAGGGTATTACATCCTTCGGTGTTCGCAGCTGTTTGGCCATTCTCGTGAGCGGGGTGTAAATCGATTTTATTGAAAGACGTCTGAGTAGGTTTCCAATTTTATCCGTCACTCCTTTCACATAAGGTAAAAACGCCGGTTGTCGAGTCGCCTCAGCGTGTTTCAGCCTAGTGCGTTTCGTCTGCGGTCTGCCAGTCCTGTAGCCATTACGTTTCAGTACCTCCTGAACATGCTGTAGTTCGCTCTGTAAATGTTCAGGGTCACAGAGGTCATGGGCTCTGCGCGTCAGTGTGGTGACTGTGAATGTTCCTAGACCAACTTGACAGATAGAAATGCTTCTTGAATGTTTAACTGGGTTCAGTACAATTTCGATATTGGACTCTACAAGTATATCTCTCTAACAATAGGTTCACATAAATCGAATAAATGGAATGGTTCATTAATTCCGTATTTAATGTGATAGAGTGCCAAAATGAATAATATAATATACAAAACATGCGGCCCGCCCAAAAGGAGATAAGGTAATATTAATAATAATTACATTAAACATCTCCTCGTGGCCTCTACGAGTTGGATCTGTATCCCCTCGCCTGCCTCTCAAAAAGACCGGGCTTGTCCCGTGACTGCAAGGAGAAACACTATAATAATAATTTATTTCATAATAATAATATATTATATTTTTTTCCTTCATTTCCATAGCCCAGTCTTTTTCTTTCATTTTTACTTACAATAGTCCCTACTTCTGCAGGTACACATTCCCGGACATGAGTACTGATGTGGTCGGGAGTATGTCCTTTAGCTGTAATCCATTACATTAAACTTCTCCAAAGGGCCTCTACGAGTTGGATCTGTATCCTCTCGCATGCCCCTAAAACCGAGCTTATCCCGTGACTCCGAGGAGAAACAATATAATAATAAGAAAAGGTAATATTCAATGTTCTTTTTTCAAAAAATTATAAATGCCATTGCCGACACAAAATTGAAATTGTCAAACAACGCATAGACATTGTCAAAAGTTAGTTGTAGGTTAATACTTAAGTTATAATAAGAGCCTTATTCAAATAGATATAAAAGGAAACCCGAATCAGTTCATCGCAAAGTTAATTTACCGTATCCACACAACAATCAACAAACATTATCGCATAATTGAACTACCAGACACTTGTTTACCCAAAAAATTATACAATATTGTCATATAGCCGGTCTCAGCAACGTCCAGACAAAGTTGACCTCTCGCTAATAAATTGTGACCTTCAATAACCCTTTGGCGGTAATCCGCAGAGAGGTCAGAGTATGATGGTCAAATTTCACCAACCATACCCTCGTTTGGTATGAAATTACAAATAGTTTGAACAGTAATGTATCTTGGAAAGTTAGTTTTGCGTTTTTGATACTTCTTTTAGGTAGTTTAAAAGTTGTTTCATAAAGTGTTGGTGAGTATGAGTATCTATATGAGAAAATTGTTTTAAGTTTGTTTGTGTGCAATAAATGTTTCGCTTCTAGTAAGTGATAACTTTTCATAGGTATCAAAGTAGAAACTGGTTAACAATACAACTTTTCTGGATGTATGTATCTACTAGCAGTTATCCACGGTTTTACCCGCGTTGTGCCCTTTTCCGTTCGAATTTCGGGATGAAAAATATCTTATAACCTTCCCGTTGAATGTGGCTATCTATTACAAAAAGAATTATTCGAATCGGATTGGTAGTTTCTGAGATTAGCGCGCTCAAACAAACAAACAAACTCTTCAGCTTTATTATATTCAACAATTCAATGTTTGTTATTGGCTGCATTACAGCGAGTGACAGCAGCTGTCACCTAATTAGGTGTTTGTAACAGTATAGGTGACGTTCAGAGACCGAAAAGTACTTAATACCGAAATAAGATTGACTACCGCATTTGGCTCCATTTAAATTTAATTACGCCATTACAATAATTTAGTGTATAATTATTTAACAGGGGTACAGCGTGGTGATTAAGTTTAATCCTTAGTGTACGTAATATCTTCAGACATGAGACGTTTTTGCCCAGCAGTGGGAGATTACATGCTCATAAATCTTTACTATGTTCTAGCTAATTATTTTTTAATTGATAGCCACATTCAACAGAAAGGTTATAACCTATTTTTCATCCCGAAATTCCGATGGGAAAGCGCACAGCGTGGGCAAAACCGCGGGGCGCTACTATTAAATATATATGCACAAAACAAAGAACTCATTATTCTTATCAGTAATAGCCATATTTCTTTAAGATGTTGCGAGTCAAACCACGAGGCAACACTATCATTACATAGTATAAAACAAAGTCGCGTCTGTTTGTCGTTTGTCTGTTTGTCTGTATGCTTAAATCTTTAAATTTACGCAACGGGTTTTGATGCGGTTTTTTGTAATAGGTAGAGTGATTCAAGAGGAAGGTTTTTATGTAAAAAAATTCCCGAAATTCCCACTGGAATGGGCACAACGCGGGTAAAACCGCGGGGCGCTGCTAGTAGGCAATAAAAATGTTAAGTTGTGCGTGTAAGGATTTATAGATATTAGTTTTAGTTGCCAGTTAGTTTGTAATGGCTTCAATTGGATAAATTATGGTGGAGTTTTGTGGAAAATAAATAGGGCGACTAAATGTTAGATAGTACAGGAACATAGTGACATATCCTTAGTCGGGTTATACCGGAAACTTTTGTATCGTCAACTCACCTAGGTGATTTCACCTGGGTGAATAAAATCCGATGAGAACTAAATTCTACCACTCGTGTCAAACTTTAAACACTTATGGCTTGTAAAATATCTCTAATCTATTTTAATTTTTAAGAAACAGAAGCCGTTCATTCAAAATTGTATTCTATACTGCGCGAAATAAAACACTATTTAAAACGAACGTCATTTGTTTATTAAACATATTTACGAACTAAATAAAATTAGGAATGTTTAAGAATAGTTTAGCTATCAAATAGTTTGTCACTTTCTGACATACGCAATTTTCCGAAGAGCAAAAGAGACAAAACATAGTTTAACAGTGTTTTAGTTACACCGCGTTTATTAATAAGGCCTCTTAGGTTTTATCCGCATTGTGTCTGTTACCGTAAGAATTTCGAGATGAAAAATAGCCTATAACCTTTCCGTTGAATGTTGCTATCCACTAAAAAAAGAATTATTCAAATCGGATTAGTAGTTTATGAGATTAGCGTGTTCAAATAAAGATACGCTTTATTATATATAGATTTAAAACAAACAGTGAATACATTCTCAGTATACATCATTAATAATATCGTCAGTAATATCTTTTCCCGAAACAAATTTCAATACACCCAAATAAAATAAGACCCTCATTTTGGAAGTCGTTAAATTGGGCATAAAAAATATTCCAATAATTGGACCAAATTCCACGAAAAGTCAAATGGCTGTTTAATTTGTTGAAAACGTTACGTCATCGCCGAATTCAGTTCATTTATAATAGCTCAGAGCAATTTGAAATTAATTTAACAAGACAAAGAAACATCCAAATGTTCTTCTTCCTTAACTTTACAACCATCACTGCCCGCCATTTAAACTTTGAAATATGAAAAATAAACTATATCTAAGTTAGAATAGAGTTTAAAATTGCGTAACAATGTATTGTGGTTATCATTAAATATTGTTACGAATTCATTTCGAAAGCTTTTGAATTAATACGCTTATTAAAAATACATCAACAGTTTTCTGGGAAATTTAAAAAAGAACATTTGGGTAAACCTCTTTCGGACTTGAAAGTACTTAAAATACAGGCCTTGAATACTTTTAATAAGTAAATTCGAGTAGGTAATTGACAAACCCTGGTGTCCCTGTTTATCATTTTATGTCATAAACTAGCAGCGCCCCGCGGTTTTACCCGCGTTGTACCCGTTCCCGTAGGAATTTCGGGATGAAAAATAGCCTATAACCTTCCCGTTGAATGTGGCTATCTATTACACTAAGAATTATTCAAATCGGTTCAGTAGTTTCTGAGATTAGCGCGTTTAAACAAACAAACAAACAAACAAACAAAACAAACTCTTCAGCTTTATAATATTAGTATAGATGTCATAAATAAGTTCATGTTGAGTTTAGTCAAGCACGCTGTGGCGCCTAAAAAAGTGCACTTATATTTTAATTTTGTGTTATGTGTAGTAGATAATATTTGTATAGAGATAATCTAAAGATTTTTAATGAAACCTTACAATAATATAGCTTAGATCACTTCATATTATAAAACAAAGTCCGCGTCTGTCTTTCTGTCTGTTCACGATAACTTCAAATTTACAGCACGGATTTCGACGCGGTTTTTTTTTAAATAGATAGAGTGATTCAAGAGGCAGGTTTATATGTATAAAAATCCAAATTCCCCTAGGAACGGGTACAACACGGGTAAAGCCGCGAGTTGCTGCTAGAATCAGAATAACAGTGTACTATTTCTCTCGAAATTCCAACGGTTACGGAAGAAAATACGGGTGGTACCGCAGGGCGGAGCTATTCTACACTAATATTATAAAGAGGAAAACTTTGTTTGGTTGTAATGAATAGGCTCAAAAACTACTGGACCGTTTTTAAAAATTCTTTTACCATTCGAAAGCTACATTATCCACGAGTAACATGGGCTATTTTTCATCCCGATATTCCCACAGGAATGGACACAACGCGGGTAAAACCGCGGGGCGCTGCTAGTAGGTAATATAGAAGAACTTAAAACTCAAATACCATACAATTAAAAGTTATAGCACTGCAGTGGGTCCTTAATTAGGGAAAAAATGAAACAGCTGAGGGTTCCCGCCCAATATGCTCGCCAAAAGTTTAAAACTGTGATTGTAGCTATTCATAGTAATGTATTGAATTGTTTAATATTTACATTTTATTTCTTTAACGCGTCCGCGACGAAATCTTGTCAAAATTGTCTTTGTAGTAGCAACAGCATGGTAGGTTCGAGTAAACGGAGAAGTCATTCGGTGGTAATTCGCAGTGATGTGAATATACTGATAACTTCAGTCATATGAGAGGCAGATGAGAGTAAACTTCACTTCAGTCAGATGAGAGGCTTTTGCCCAGCAGTGGGACATAACAGGCTAATAAAGTATTAGCCTGTAATCATTAAACATTGCTACTAATGTCCGCAAACCGCCTGCGGTTGCGGCCTACTACTTTGGTTAACGTAACATACGTTCAATTCTTTTTACGTTGTTAAATGTCTGTAGAATACAAAGAGTTGTTTCATAACATAAAGTTACTGTTAAAGTTATTCGGGCGGCCGGAAAGCAACGGTTTTCAATTTTTTTACGTCTGTTAAAATTGACGTTTTGTGTTAACGTTAATTGGGGTGTGAGCGTAAGCTGAAGTTATCTTAAGTCTGCAATTCAATTGATATACTCACACAAAGTTTAGTTCAGTCGTTACACCTGCCGAAAATATGTAATCTCAATTACACCGTCCACTAAAACTATTCTAAAAATGCAATCCGAACTTTTTAATTACAAACTTTGTATACAGAACGAAACGTTTCAACATCATCACTACATAGTATAAAACAAAGTCGCGTCTGTTTGTCTTCTGTTTGTCTGTCTGTATGCTTAAATCTTTAAAATTACGCAACGGATTTTGATGCGGTTTTTTGTAATAGGTAGTTTGTAATAGGTATTCAAGAGGAAGGTTTTTATGTAAAAAAAAACCGAAATTCCCACGGGAACAGGCACAACGCGGGTAAAACCGCGGGGCGCTGCTAGTATTGTATAAAACATATTCTCAGTTACAAAACTAGTTTCAGTCTGAAAACTCATTTAGTACAATTTGGAAACGTTCAAATTCTGCTCGAGTATGATTTCAATGAACTAGGCTATGAAAGGCGTCCAAATTCTCAGCGGCTTGTGGTGTAAAATTAATTCACTAGGAATAAGTTTCGGAATTATTTTAAGGTTGATTGGCTTTTGTCTTCTGTCTTCAACTAGCTGGTTATTTGATGTTTTGACCAGGGCGTAATCGTTTCCGTTAAATATATCAACCTCTAGAAGTAATTAAGTTCGAGTAGGTTAGTGGCCAACCCTGTTGTATGACTTTTAGACCGCCTAAAGGCCTCCGACATGGTCTTACGATTGAAACAACCAGGACCTCCAATTAAACGTGCCTTCTATAGAAAAGTAGAACCGAATAGTTTATTTCGATTTTCGGTGGATGATTTTTTTTGACACTGCATGTATATACGAGTATATAGAGAAAAATGTCTAAAAGTAAAGATAAAAAGAGATGAAAAAGAAAACCTTTGTCTTCACTTGAATGCTTGCCCGCTGGCCGTATATTGGTTGCTCCTATACAAATATAATAAATACTTTGATTTTCATTTGTTCAAACATGGTAATCACAAGAGCTTCCAATCAGAATAATAAATTATGCAGCTAGTACAATCAAATGCATGAAACCGTGAATGCTAAAAAACATTGAAAAATTATAAATAATCAAAAGTTCTAAAAAAGCTGTTTAAAAAGAACAAGTTCAAAGTATCAAACTCATAAAAACGAAACGCAGAGCTGAGCCATAAATTATTTTCTACTCCGCTACAGTAAACTTTGGTAGTGTTAAATTGCTATGAAGCCGTGAATACACGCGCAGTAAATCCAACATGGTTTGAACTATCTATCACTGGGCTAGTGTGGTTACAACATTCTAGAACCGACAGTTCGACATGTTTATCTGTTCATAGTGATGGGAAAAACATTGAGTGCAATTGGAATATTATTGGTAATCAATAAGCAAGTTCGTGAAGGTTAGTGCTTAGTTTTAGACCGCCTAAAGGCTTCCATCGTGGTCTTCTTCATCGAGTGGACGGTCAACCTGACCAATCCTGGTGTCAGAGTTATTGAGCCGCCAAAGGCCCTTGACATGGCTCGAGTAACGACTACTATCCGTAGAAAGTAACCGTTCCAGCGTGGTCTATCGATTGAACGACAAGTCTACGTACCCTCCGAGGCACATCAACGGTCAGATAGAAAAGCCACTATCGGCCACTAAGTACCACCCAGCTGCATGTTTCTTAGTAATGACAATGAGCTGACGCTTAGTCAAACTATGCTATGAGCAATACAACTTTGAGTTTATAGAATAGGATAGATAGATGAACGTTTGTTACTTTTTCATGCAATCATTGCTGAACAGATTTTAATGATATTTGGTACTCAGCTTATATAGGATATGGCTGAGTGCAAGATTTCCGATGACGACGTCGACGAAAGAGCGAAGTGGAGGAGAAAAATAAGGAAGGCTGACCCCACCACCATGTGGGACACATAGCCAGCAAGAGAGAGAGAGAGAGAAAGTACTCAGCTAGATTGCTGCTTTTAGCAATCGCTCATAGATTACTTTTTATCTTAATTTTTTTATGTAAATAGGTAAAGCCGCGGGAATTTAGATCTCTATGGACAGAACATATTTTTTTAAATCCAATAAGTTGTACTCCATATTGTGCAATAAAATGGCCGATATTTATTTACTTCTTTATTGCTCGTTTATCGGAGTTTTAGGGATCTGTATTGGTTTAAATAGCGTTTTTGAAAGTATTGGAAGTAATATAACACAAATACTGCACAGTCCAACTCGTGTTAAGTTTATTTTTATTTTTTCGGAATAAAACATGTGTTGTGATTTAAATATGACAAGGTTGCTCAAGTAAACGTTGCCATTTAAATGATGAGCATTGTAAGAACCTTACCATATTCAAACTTCTCCTTCAGCAACTCACAATGTCAATTAGAATTTTCAATACACTTCGTTTTTACTTTACATTTTCATCTGACGTTTCGTCTTCTATACAGGAATCATGTAAAGGAGGGGGGAGACTGCCGAAGCGTCAGATAAAAATGGGAAAATAAAATTTAAATGTAAACGTAGTTTAAATTCAAAATATCACTACTACATTTTGAATTTAAACTCGCTTCAAATTAACTTTAGCATTTTAAATAAACTTCGCTAAATCTTTAGCATTTTCAAATTTATAATCTGACAGATAACTAAATTGCTGACTTGCCGACTTACTTAACTTTTAATCCTACTAGTATATACTTCATTACATTCTCTTTAACTGACACCCACACTAACAAAACCCATGCTCAACCACACGAAGGCATTCTAGAAAAACCTCATCATTAAGCTCTTGTGAGTGGAAATTCTTTTAAGTCCTCAGTAATGACCAATGCAGTCGGAATCTGGGGCCCGCATCGAGGTCGCCGCTGGCGTACAATTGTCCGTGATGCAGCCAGCTTCCTATTGTTTCCTAGCCATTTCATAAGGAAATCGGTTGCGAGAGCGAAGCAGACTATTAAAAAAATATTTCTTTTTTCTCGGTGAAATAACGTGCGGGAATATGGTAAAAAATATGTATTATTAAAATAATTATATTAATATAGCACTTATATTAGTAAATAAATAAATAAATAAAACGAAAAAATATACAAAAATTCTTCTAAAAGAAATAAAAATTTAAACATACGTAACATCAAAATATATAACCTAAAATCTGTAACGAAACTACTAAAGTATGTGCATGTCAAGACTGTATGTAGAACGAATGGAGCGCAAAAGAAATGGAACGCAGTCAACCGCTAAGGGACACCACTTGTCTGTCTCACACATCGATACGACGGTTACGCACGAGTACCATTGTTTTCCTCAAGGTCATTGTTGAGTAAATAGCAATGACCCGTGGTTTCAGCTACTTTGTTAGCGCTACAAGATACTCGAAAGATGGTTGTTATCTACAACATACTTTTTAATTTGAGAAGAAGAAGAAGTAGATTAAGTTTTGATACGTCACGGTGGTCTAGTGGTATATGTATTCGCCTGATAAGGCGGTATAAGAATATATCATTGGCACCCAGATGTCGCGAATAACTATGTCTTCACATATTGATGACTCCATTGAATTAAACCGCAGCCCCCGACACAGTAAGAGCTTTCACTGCCGCTGTGCCAACGGGCTTGCCTCTCTACACATCTACACAGTAACCAAAAATTATTGTTCCTGTTACAATTCGCTTCCTTAAATTCAATAAAGATATCAATGAAATACATCACAGATCGCAGAATAGTTTTAATTAAAAACTCTGGTATAAGGAACTTTAATGAAACACAAGCAAACAGTCAAAAGAAACTGAGGTCTTTCTACTTGCTAATTATAAAGTTCCGTTGGCAGAATCAAAGCGGATTCTTTTGATAATAAATAAACAGGACTTTAGTACTATTTTAATGGAGTAGCGCGGCCTGCACGGGGCGTACGCTGGCCGAAAGCGAGGTGGTTGCGGGGAGTGCGCAAAGCGTGCGCGGGCGAATACGGGTCGGGCGCGAGGTGTATTAGGGGAATGCGTGAGGGAATTTCGGGATAAAATGTATCACATGTATTATTCTGATGTATAACCTATTTCACTTTAAAGTTTCATCCAAATCCGTCCAGTAGATTGTTCGTGAAAAATAAATCTATCCTCATCTATAAAATTAGTTGTAAGAAATATGCTTAGACTCGTTCATTTTAAGAAATGCCTCATATAACACTTAAATTGTAATTTTATTTGTATGATTCCATCTCGTACAACACTCCAATAGGCCGGAATGAACACAAGATGGCGATACGCAGACAGCACACGTTCTTAATGGCGAAGTGCCAAAACTGAAATGCACACCCTTTCACACTAATTTCACACCTGGCTGTACCCGACTGGGTACCAATAGAGCTGAGTTTGGGTACTTATACCTAAATCACTGTATCATCACATAAATAGCAGTACAATATAATTACTTGATAGACTAGTCAAAGTGAATAGTGTTCGCGTTCGCTTAAACTTAAGAAACCAGTATGTATTCTAATACGGACTGGGAAAGGCAACTTGTATAGACGCATAAAACCTCATTCTTCTGTGACCACGGTTCCTGTAAAGGGGCCGAAACGTCAGATAATAATGTAAAATAAAAGCGAAGTGTCTCCGTAAACGTAGTTTCAATTCAAAATGAGTACTGTTCGCTTAAACTTAATAAACCAGTTTACTTGGTAGAGACTTATTTGAAGATATATTTATTACTTGTGGACTGGCCAAAGATCCAGGATGGGGATGTTTTGAAGATGTCAGTTGTCTGATGTTTTATGATGAAGGTCTGAGCCCAGAAGTGGGGCAGTATATAGGTTGATTCAATAAAATACATTTGTCCCCCCACGGTTTTACTCGTATTGTTCTCGTTCTTGTAGGAATTTTGGCATGAAAAGTAGCCACAATGACGCATGAAAATCAGTTCGGTAGTTTTTGCGAAAATCAACAACATTCAGACAGACAGCTTTAGGGCCCTTGTTTTGTAACAAGTAGACAGATTTTTGATTAATGTAAATAATTTAATCAAAGGAATAGCATACTCATATATTTCATAGAGATGACAGCTGTTTCAATGATGACACAATTATTTTAAGCCGATTGAACTCAACAATTAATTTGAAATACTATTATTTTAACGAAACCAGAAATAATGCTTTCAAAAACATACCAATGGTTATATAAACAACTAGCTGTGCTCTGCGGTTTCATCCGCATTTATTCAGTGACTGCTTACCGTTTAAAACTTGCCTGAACTACGACAAACATTTCAAAACCAAAATCAGCTGAATCGGCCCAGCCGTTCTCGAGTTTTAAGCAGACTAACGAACAGCAATTCATTTTTATTTATATAGATAGATAGATGTTGGTTAAATAGCAAAAAATAACAAAAAAATTTAAAGATGAAAGAAAATATTATTTTTATTGTGAACAAGGCGTTGTCATGAACACATGGATATTCATGGGATCATTTCCTATAGCAAAATTGTTTCCACAACAGTTATATAATATTCGGGGTTTGGTGCTATTGGCAGCGATTCATTATTCATCCATCTTAGAATAACGCTCGTACGCAGACATGTCAAATGCTTCCTTAGTAGAGATTTAATGAGTGATTTTGACATGTAAGGGTGCTTTCAAATTATGCGTTTCGTGTCGGACCGCTGCGGTGCCGAAGCGGTGCGTTTGTCGTATTGTGAACGTACGATCGTGTGTTTTCATACAAATCGAGCAGTGCGGCAACAGTGCGTACTAAAATTATTTCGCGGTACCGACGCCGCGTTTTTTGGCGTAATCAACAGATTACGCCTAATCCTCACTGGACTGTTTTCTTCGGTGAGATGAGAGGCCTTTGCCTAGCAGTAAGACATTACAGGCTAATACTTTATACTAACTTTTGTAACTTTTAGCGAGATGCTAGTCTGTAAATGTGACCACACCCTATATTGGATGCGACCGGTTTCCGTGATCCAATTTCTTTGAGGGCAGTATTGTGAAATATAATATGTTATACACAATGTTTAACAACATATTTAAATATTTTTATATGAAAACTTTTTTTATACACCATATAGGGCCTTGGCTTGTTCCTGTTCTTCTGTAATAAGAAAATAACAGTGTACTTCTTCTTCTTATCGAGTGAATGGTCAACCTGACCAATCCTGGTGTCAGAGTTATTGAGCGGCCAAAGGCCTCTGACATGGCTCATGTAACGACTACTAACCGTAGAAAGTAACCGGGACCGGCTTAACGTGCCCTCCGAAGCACGGAATCATCTTACTTTTCGAGAAATCAGGTGATTTAGCCCGCAATGCCCTAACCTAACTAAGGACAGTCTCGCAAAGTGATTTTTGTGAGATATCCCCACGCGGAATCGAACCCGGAACCTCCGGATCGTGAGCAGAGCACTCAAACCACTAGACCACGGAGGCTGTGTACTGAATACTAATCTTATCTTAATGCATGTATTGATCTAGTTCAGAATTACGCTTATTTGAATCAATTGGATATTCTGTAACATTCAGTTTCTTAAACTTTCTTTGTGTCACACGGTAGCGCAAAATACGCTCATTGCATCGACTTTTATTTCGTCTTTTGAAACTAAATTCCGCTACCTATTTTGCGCGACTCACAGTTCGAATAACGCTCGTTTGGACTTACCCTTAACATTGCACATCTTAGAGAAAAACGCTGCGTATTGTAGGTAGCGTAACGTTAAACAAACACATAATTACATAATACAACGTTTAACCTTTCAACCTGTGACAACTTTTCTTTTGTACGTCGACTATAGCAACTTGACTCGCAACACATTTTCCGTCACGTCTGTACCGAGCCTTAATTAATCACGCGTAATAAAAACTTTTTGAACTTGGAATAACAAAATGCTAATAATAAATCCTCTTTGGCCCATCGGATATTTTGTAAGGAATGTGAGTTGGCGTCAGCACGGTTGTGTAATAGTGTGTGTAAATGTGTATGTATGTGTGCGATAGAGACGATTATTCAAATGGAATGCCCTAGGAATTGCGGAATGAGGATTTAGTTTTGGGCATAACGTAGGTACCTATACAAAGTTTGAAGGCAAAACTGTGGAATAGTATAAATTACCAGTAAAATTGGTATAAATTACTAGTTATCCCTAGTTTTTCCACTTAAGCATCTACGTTGATATTGTAGAAGTTTGTTCTTATGTATAAACAGGGTATTTTCGTGGAAAGAACTATGTTTACAATATACACCACAGCGTACTCACAATTTCAAGTAGTGCAATCCACTGAAAGGTGCAAAAATACAAAATTGAGTGATTTACATGTCCGCAGATAGAATGTGTAGTACAAATCGTGAAGGTAATAACCCCAGTTTGACTTCATTCACTTGATGCAGCCCCCAATCTTGTTTAATCTACTTCTATTAACAACGTCTTCGCCCGAGGTTGCTGCTGGCCACACCTGTTTATTGACGGCTGCAGTTGCTTATTGACAGCTGCAGTCGCTTATTGACAGCTGCAGTTGCTTATTGACTGCACCGACTTATGTATTTGTACACTGTTGCGGTTACGTTACCCCATGTTCCATGCAGTGAACTACTTTCTGTAATTGTGTCTTTATAACCCGATAGCTTCTAGCGTTCTTTAAACATTTTTAGACATTCTATAAGTTGTGACAAAGTCTCACAAGATTCCGTGTCTGGCACGCGAAAGGTCAAATGTCTTAAAAAAACAGTTTTCTTGACATATCTCGATTCCTTTGCCTTCAATCGTTTTGGTAGAGTACAAAAATATCTTAGCCCATACAAAAAATATATTTTAGAATCTCAAAAATATAAACTCATTAAAACAAGTCAGTATAGAGGTTCCATCACATAATACAGGATGTGTTATTATACAGCATGTTTAATAAATCTGTGTCATCATTGAGGGTGTATATTTTGGGCGCGCCTGCTCTGTCACATCGGAGCACGATGTGATGTTATTTAATATAAAGGTTAAGTTAAACACTTGTAGCGGTGAAAATAGTCTCAAGCACAAGTTGTTGTTTTGTTTTAGTAGTGGTCCCTGATGTCGTAGTCTTTAGACCGCCTAAAGGCTTCGGACATGGTCTGACGATTGAAACAACCGGGACCGACAAGTTTACGTGCCCTCCGAAGCACGGTAGCGCTCCGACAGGGAAATAGGTAACATTATCTTTTATAGAAAATTCCTTTGTATTTACTTCTTGATGGCCCGAAAGATCTGGGAGTAGTACATAGTACAGCATTAGGTAAGCGTAGTGATTAACCTAGTTCTCCTCACTGTACTGATATCTTCGGTGGGATGAGAGGCCTTTGCCCATCAGTGGGATATTACAGGCTAATACTCATTTCATCTTCTTCTTCACCGAGTGGATGGTCAACCTGACCAGTCCTCGTGTTAGAGTTATTGAGCCGCCAAAGGCCTCTGACATGGCTCATGTAACGATTACTATTCGTAGAAAGTAACCGGGACCGACGGCTTAACGTGCACTCCGAAGCACGGAATCATCTTACTTTTCGGGAAATCAGATGATTCAGCCTGCCATGCCCTAACCAAACTGAGGGCAGTCCTCACAAAGAGATTTTTGTGAGACATTGTCCCCACCGGGAATCCAACCCGGAACCTCCGGGTCGTGAGCCGAGCGCTAAAACCGCAAGACCACGTAGGCTGTTAATACTTAATACATACGTAAATTAAACGTCTACAAAATATTTTTTTTATATCTTGTAACTTACACCACCACCCATATCCGTTGGCAAGATTTGACCAAAAAATATCTGCCCACATAATGTGAGGGGCAGATTCTTAGCTTCTATTCGAAATTAGAACCCAGGGGCGGTTCGACGTATTCTTTTCACGACATCCTACTAACTTACTTATGGAGCAACTTAGTTTTTGTAGTAACTTAAGGCTTTTCTTTAGAACTACTATATAAAATACATTGCCATGCTATGCTTGGTATCTTACATATTATGAAATGTATAACTTACTATCCGCGCCCCGCGGTGTTATTCGCATTGTATCCGTTCCGGCGGGAATTTCGGGATAAAATGTATTCTATGTGTTATTCTGATGTATCTATACTAATATTATAAAGCTGAAGAGTTTGTTTTGTTTGTTTGTTTGTTTGTTTGTTTGTTTGTTTGTTTGTTTAAACGCGCTAATCTCAGAAACTACTGAACCGATTTGAATAATTCTTTTTGTAATGGATAGCCACATTCAACGGGAAGGTTATAGGCTATATTATTTTCATCCCGGAATTCCCACGGGAACGGGCACAATGCGGGTAAAACCGCGGGGCGCTGCTAGTAACCTATATTACTGTAAAGTTTCATCCCAATCCGTTGTGTAGTTTTTTCGTCAAAGAGCAACAAACATCCATCATCACAGACTTTCGCATTTATAATATTAGTAGGAATTAGGACTAGTAGGATAGGATATAAGTAGGATAGTAGAATTTGGAGAGACACATTCGAATATTAAAGGACCTTGGAAAATTTTGGGCGAATTCACAACAGTGACATGACATAATTATGTTTTAAAAGCGCCTGAAGAGTCGTACAAGTCACTTTTTCACAGATATATCAAAATCGACGGCCAACTCGGTGTAGTAAGTAGATTACTCTTCCGTGTCGCACCCCAAACTCCAGAGACTTAAATTATATTGTTTCTTAAATATGTTATACTATGTTGCGCTGTGATCGTCATCAAGTCCTCAATATACTATACTAGCAGCGCCCCGCGGTTTTACCCGCGTTGTGCCCGTTCCGGTGGGACTTTCGGGAATGTTTATACATATAAACCTTCCTCTTGAATCATTTTATCTATTAGAAAAACCGCATCAAAATCCGTTGCGCGTTTTAAAGATTAGGGACAGACAGACAACGGAAAGCGACTTTGTTTTATACTATGTTGTGATTACAATTGACCATTTACTTTGAATTCCAACATTAATCGTCGTGTGAACTAAAAATTCATAGCACTGAATGAAATATTAAGTATTGTTTTCTTAATTATTGTCGTTAATATAAAGAAAAACTATTAAATTAAAGCTATTTTTCATACATATTTTAATTAATGTTCGGGAACCTTCTAACAATCGTCATCACTACATAGTATAAAACAAAGTCGCCTTCCGCCGTCTGTTCCTATAGATCTTTAAAACTACGCAACCGATTTTGATGCGCTTTTTTTAAATAGATAGAGTGATTCTAGAGGAAGGTTTATATGTATAAAAATTTCTGGAATTCGCACGGGAACGGGCACAACGCGGGTAAAACCGCGGTCAAAGTCAGAATGGTAGGAATTACTGAAGGAAAAATGATGGATGCTATTCATACTGTAATTAAAGATGAAATGTAAGTACACAATCAAAACGTCTTCGCTAATATTATTAAAGGTACAGATATTAAGCGTGATGGTCTTAATGCGGTCTAAAAACTTTGACCAACCCTTCGGGCTGTTCAACTGCTTATAGGCCTCCGACATGGTCTGACTGGTGAAATACCTGGTTCCGACAATTTAACGTGTTATATGCAGCACCATCCAGTTATTTCCAAGCTAAAAGTTGAGTTAACATTGCTTAATGCCGCACTTAGAGACGTTCATTAATGCGACATTTAACAAATAGACGTAATTTTACAATATTCCTTTGACCTCCTCCCAATCGACTTTGTTTTATATTATGTATGTATGATGACATACAAAAAGTGTAACTTTGTTTATTTTTAAATTCTTTTAATTTAACTTGGACAATAGATTTGATAAAGCGTAAATTTCGCACGAATATAATAAAAACATGTGGGGAAGTTTAATTAAATCTGCTCTCAGATCATTTATATTTAAACAATTGAAAGGATTATAAAGCAGTCATTACAACTATCGAAATCATTGTGTTTCTTAAAATTAGCGATAAAATGTTGCTTCAAATAATTGCAATTGTAATAAGCAGTGGTCTCTACGGTAGTGATGCAGGGAGAATTTTAGTAGTCGTGCCAACACCTTCAGTAAGCCATCAAATACCTTTCCGGCCTCTAACTCAAGAGTTAGCCAAAAGAGGTCATGAAGTTACAGTACTCACTACTGATCCCGTCTTTTCTAAAGGTAAACCACCAGGAAATCTAACAGAAATTGACTTGCAAGCGCCATCTTATGCGACGAAACAGTTGAGCTATGCAGAGACTGTCAAAGGTAGTGCCAATGACATTTTTGGACAAATGAAAGTGTTTTTTCAATTAATACGTAAAGTATTTAAAGTTCAACTGGAGAATAGTGAAGTGAAAAGACTTATTGGTAATAAGAAGTTTGATTTAGTGATAGTTGAGGCGTGTGTCAGACCAGCATATGTTTTGTCGCATATCTTCAAAGCACCAATGATATTGCTCAGTACAGTAGGAACCTTTGATATGATAAATGAGATGGTCGGCTCACCCATGCACCCATTGCTATACCCAACAATATTTCATCAAAAACACTACAATTTGAACATTCAAGAAAAATATGAAGAATTGTACAAGCATTATTATTTGGAAAAAGAAATCAAAGAGCAAGAAGTAGATGATGATGCAATGCTTCAAACAGTTTTTGGTAAAAATGTTCCTTCGATAAAGGAGTTGAAGAAAAATTTGGATTTATTGTTTGTTAATGTTCATCCGTTATGGGAAAACAATCGACCCGTGCCTCCGAATGTGGTTTATATTGGCGGGATTCATACTTCGGGAGCCAAAAAAGATTTGCCGAAGGCACGTATAATGTTAACGATTTCATTAACCCCTGGATGGTAAAGTAAATTAATTGGGAATAACCTCTAGACATTGCTTAAAGTTCTTTCTTGCTGTATTAATAACTATGACAGCAGAGTAATTTCTTCTTGCAGTGGAAAATAAGAGCTTTCTATGTTTCATCAGTACTGAACAATTGGGCCAAAGTTCCCAGCTTCTTTTATTTCACTTAATTTATTTGATTTTAATGAGTATTCTTTTTGTGTGTAGTTTCTGTGAAGTTTTTAGGTATCTTTTATAAATAGTTACGTGTGCATATAATATAATGTATATGCAAGGTAATATAAAACGTGGTATAGAAGGATGCGTAAAAAAATAAGACCTTTGATTACAGGATATAAAAAACTACTTAGACGCATCAAAACATGGCGTCATCTACATGAGTTTGGGCACAAACGTAGTGCCTTCAATGGTTCCAAATGAGACAACACAAATCTTTTGCAACGTATTCTCCAAACTTTCTTATGATGTGCTGATGAAGTGGGATAAGACACATCTTGACGGATGCCCAGAAAACGTGAAGGTTTTTGATTGGTTACCGCAAATTGATTTGTTAAGTAAGTTGAATTATATTATTTTATGGTGAATTGTGTAGAAGTCTGAGTTCAACCGCAGCAGCGTGTGACAAACTCGGAACATATTTTTGTTTACTGCCCCATTCGTAAACGTTAACGCCTGCGATTGCGGTCTGTGGTCAAATGCGAAAAATGCGTTGCCTTTATTTTTATCTTCGTCAGGGGGGGGCGCAGACTCGAGCAAGTATAAGACTGAGGGATTTTTAAAAAATAACACTAAAATCAAGTAGAATGTCATAATGCTTTCTCTAGCCGCCGTTTCAAAGTTACTAACATCTATCATATCCCATCATTTGTAAACTGTTTAATTACTATTCCTCATTACTTAACCTAAACATTCATTACAAAGCCTTATAATTACACCATTACCAACTATCGCAATATAAACACATTTTAATGATGTAACAACACCAAGAGACATCGTTACTGATAAAATTAAGTAAATATTTGGTTCAACATGGTACAATCGCGAGCAAAAGTGTAGTGTAGTGCAAAAATGTAGTTAACATGGTTAGCGTAATACATAGCGAAAAAATTTTAAGAAGTAAAACATAAGGACCTTGGGATATTTTTACCCAACAGTGACATATCTCAACAGTGACATGACATAATATATATGTCATGTAGTATAGGGCCAGGCTCCATAGTAACCCGCCCAAGGCTGTACCTACGTGAATATATTGAATGTGACTTTCGTGTATATTTTTGCGTTTTATGGCTTAATACTTACGAAGATCTTAATAATGTTTTGGAATAAATCTTTCTTTTACAAATCCATTAAAAATGGTAGGTATGTTGTTGTAGTTCCCCTTCATAATACGACGCTCAAGTTCCCGTGGTATCGCTGGCAGCCCTGTCGTCTGCTGGCAGCCCAAGGCTCCATAGTAACCATTTTTACACTTATGGGTTTACGAGTTGGACTACTCATTGAGTGAGTGAGTTCGAGTAGGTCAGTGGCACCTTGGTGTCAGAGTTTTATCTTATGACCTTACGATTGAAACAACCGGGACAGACAAGTGCTTAAGCACGGTAGCGCTCAGACAGAAATTCCATTTTTTACTCTCAGGACATGAAAAAGTAAAACTCTTCATAACCCAAGGCGGTTTACAATCAAGTCACGAATCAATTGAAGCTGGAGTGCCTCTGATTGGTCTACCCATGGCAGCTGATCAATGGTACAACGTAGAGAAGTACGAGAGGCATCACATTGGAGTCAGACTTGACATGGAAACTTTGACCGAAGACAAACTAATGAACGCTGTTGTGAAAATCATTGGGGATGATAAGTGAGTGAGATTTGATTCTAGCTGTGACATGCCGATTTGGTCGCATTAAATTCTTTACGGTAAGACATATAAACCTTAACGAAATTCCAGGATTAGCTATCACAATTGATTTGCAGATACCGGCCGTTATCGAACTGAAAGTATTTTTTCTCTCTAGTCTAACCGCACTCAGAGATAGCATTTGACATCTCTGAGTACGGGAGTAAGACCTATATTATTGTAATAGTTTTCAACATAATTATAGGTATACCTACTTAAACTGCATAGAGAAAGGCGTTCTTCTCCGAGCTGGTATATCAACGCTAACCAGCGCCAAGTCTATTTGTACAATTGCCGAACCAGCACCGACAAATCACTCGCTGATCTATCAGCATTTATTGACGTGGATAAGCGTTGGTGACAAACGCAAGCTACCTACTAAGCCTTAATATTACACGCGGTCGTACGATAAACTGCTTTATTTGTTACCAGCTACCGCAAAAATGTAGCCCGTCTGCGAGCTATGATGGCCGACCAGCCGCAGAGCCCGCTGGAGCGCGCGGTGTGGTGGACGGAGCACGTGCTGCGGCACGGCGGCGCCGCGCACCTCCGCGCGCCCGCCGCCAACCTGTCCTGGCCGGAGTACCTACAACTAGAGCTCATAATGATACTTCTATCCATTTTACTGATAACTGTACTAACTGTTATTAGTTCTTTTGTTTATTTAAAGAGGATGAATCTTTTTAAAATAAATTAGTTAAAAGACATATGATTTCATTACTGCGTATTATTTTATTTTATCTATAATGTTAATATGGGTCTTTTACCTGGAATAAACGACGATTCAAGCTTTAATAGCGTTTGCTTAAAGTTTTAATTATTTTGCTAACTATTAATGAGAGGGTGAATGTAGTAATATTCCCTGATAGTTGTTTAAATAAAATAAACACTGACTTTAATTAAGTACCTACTCGTTTTAGTAAAATTACTTTTAGTCAGAAATTGCAAATCTACTTATAAAAGTCTGTAGTAGGAGTTACTGTCACAGTAACTTATAACTATACTAATATTAAAAAGTGGTATTTGTAATTTTGTTTGTTTGTATGACCGGGCGGACCTCGGGAACTGCTAGTCCGTTTCGAATTATTTTTGTATTTAATAGATACATTTAAAAGGAAGGTTTATACGCTATTTTTTAAAATTCAGACGGCTCTTAATTCAGTGCGTTAAAGTTATCAGTACATTGAGGAGGATTAGGCATAATCACCACGCTTGCCAAATGCGGGTTGGTGATCTCAAACTCTAGCGATGTTTGAAAAGGAAACATGTTTTCGCTCGACCCGAGAATTGAACCCGGGACCTCAGTCTTGGCAGGCGAGAGCACATAACACTAGACCACCGAGGCGTTAGTTAAACTAAAGACGCAATAAAAGTTCCTGCTAGTAAAACCATCTACTTTCAGTTCACCCAAGATATAGGACAGATTGTTATTCCTAACACTGATACGCTATCTTTATAATGGCTTTCCTGTGTTTCCTCCGTAAGTGGAAAGAGTGCAGTCATTAAAATGTCGCCTACTCACGTTACGTCTTAGCTTTAACCAATAAAATGCCGAAGGATCTATTTGCTTTAGACTTGCGTTTGAATTTTTAGCTTCTAAGGATTTGATGAGATATTTTAGGTAAAGGAATAGAAAAGTGGTTTTTAATTTGATGTATTTAGGGTGTTTCAAACGGCTGCAAAATTTATATTACGATATTAATATTATTTCGTTAAAACGATAGTAATATACGTTCATTAAAAAGTTCGCAATCTTATCGCTGTCAAATGTTTTTAAGTACCAAGCATAATACACAAGTTATTCGGATGGCCAGTAGAAAGTCATAATTCTTCATTCTCTTATGGCTGTGGAGTCTGACTGATTTTATGTTAACCTTCACTGGTGTGTGTTCGTAAGTTGAGGCACCTTAATGTGTATACACTTGCACTCATTATAGACAAGCTGTAGACAATCTGTAGACTGACCAATTGAAGACGGACAAACCTGTCTTATCAGAAGACCGTCTAACTTTAGTCTGCACTATAGTGTGTTCAAGTTCTAAGATAACCTAAAGCCAAAGATGCCACGGTGCTATGGCGATAGTGACTATACATAAACGTAAAAATACGAGCATTGTTATTATTAGTTTTACCTTTAGACAACCTTTTGTTTCCACCCCTAGTTTTAATTTTCACTACGTATACAATTTTAAACCTCAATTTATTCAGTAAAACTTAGATTAATAGATAAGAATATTTTAATAAGTATTCTATAGATAATCATTTACATTTCAATCTTTAGCCGTTTAGGAAATTCGACGGCTCTTCGAGTGAAATTATAAAAGTTTTGCACATTAATCTGTAGGCAAGTTCGAGTAATTTCCTGTCTCGGATCTGCATATTTTTTGTTATTTTTGGTGAGTTCGATATTGTTACTTTTAAGGGAAAATGTATTATGTAATGTTAGAACGGGAAGTAACAGGTGAAAGTACTCAAACGTTCCTTGAAATGGGACTCACTTACTTTCTTACATTTTTCACGACTCATTGTCAAAATGGCATCGATGGAGGGCTGCTTAAATCTGAGTTGTGTTTGTGTTTGACGTTACTACACAACACTACGTTAAGTTACTCCTTATTGCTCAAAGAAGAAGAAAAAGAAGAAGTACTAATAAAATATTTTGAGAAATTCAACCCCTAATAGGAGCGAGGGCGGCCACTAGTCACTACATAGTATAAAACAAAGTCGTTTTCCGTTGTCTGTTTGTCCCTATGTATGCTTAGATCTTTAAAACTACGCAACGGATTTTAACGCGGTTTTTTAAAGTAGATAGAGTACTTCAAGAGGAAGGTTTACATGTACAAACATTTCCGAAATTCCCACGGGAAGTGGCACAACGCGGGTAAAACCGCGGGGCGCAGCTAGTAACTTATAAAAACTACTTTTGTGTGCTACTGCTAACTATATAGGCAGTATAATCGTTCACTACACCTCCCAAAACATTTTTCGCGACCCAAATCATCGATGTTACAGTTCAAGTGGAGAGCGGATTAATTTCCTTATTGTCTAAGTGTACCCTCGTCACGTTAAATACCCGATCCAGGAGCGAATGTCACTGACAGTAGTCTTTAATAAAAGCTTCGAGGTGTTTGTTGATTTAGGTTTCCTTTTTAAGTGACAATTAGTTAGTATGCCCTCTCCGCTGCCTAAGAGACTGCCTATTCTTTGAAGCTTATTTGTCAGTGAGTAATGTTCCAAATTAACTTTGAAATTGTATTTCGTAATTGTGTTTATATTCGAGAGCTTGTTAACTTATTCAAATGAATTAAGCTAAAGTAATATTTTGCAACAGTATCTCTGTTGAGTTTCCTTTTGTTTCATAGAAACGTAAAGCTGTTTACTATTGCTTATTTTAGTTCGTATGAATAACTAGCTGTGCCGCGCGATTTTATCCGCGTTGTGTTTGTTCTTTCAGTTATTTCGGGATCTTCTTCATCGAGTGGATGGTCAACCTGACCAATCCTGGTGTCAGAGTTATTGAGCCGCCAAAAGCCTCTAACGTGGCTCATGTAACGACTACTATCCGTAGAAAGTAACCGGGACCGACGGCTTAACGTCCAAAGCACGGAATCATCTTAATTTTCGGGCAATCAGGTGATTCAGCCTGCAATGCCCTAACCAAACTGAGGGCAGTCTCACAAAGGCTTTTTGTGAGATATTGTCCCCACCGGGAATCAAACCCGGAACCTCCGGATCGTGAGCCGAGCGCTCAAACCACAAGACCACGGAGGCTGTTAGTTTCGGGATGAACAATAACCTTGCTAGCTATCCAGTACAAAAATAATTATTCAAATCGGATTGGTAGTTTCTGAGATAAGCGCGGTCAAACAAACGAACTCTTCAGCTGTATATTATAATAAGTTTAGATAACAAAACAATAACATCGCTTAGATTTAAGCAAGTTTAGAATCTGCAAGCAAGTTCAATAGATCGTAAGCGTCAATAGAATAATTAGTCGCTCAACATAATTGTCGCCACACATTATACCTACCTAGATATCCTAGGTATTCTACAAACTGATATTTGCCAATGGTTTTAAGCCTACTATCATTTCCATACAATGCTTTGCATAGTATAACCGTAGTGGAAAATAACTGCCTCTCCAATAGTCGTATGAAACTCAATAGGGTATCGGATACTGGTTTCCGATTCCAAACGCATTGAAATACCAATGAAAGACCTGTTTGAGTGTGCCTAGAATAAGGTAAAACGATTTGGGTAACCTAGGGTTTTGATATGATACCTATCCTTTTTTAAGGTTCCATACCCAAAGGGTAAAAACGGGACCCTATTACTGAGACTTTCCTGCCCGTCCGTCTGTCACCAAGCTGTATCTCAAGAACGGTAAAAGCTTGACAGTTGATTTTCACAGGTGATGTATTTCTATTGCCGCTATAACAACAAATATATAAAAATAAAATAAAAGAAATATTCAAGGTTCCATAGAATAAACGTAATTTTTTTTACTGTTTCTTGCTCGATACTAGTAATTTTTAATAGATAATGGTACGCAACCCTTCGTCTGCGAGTCCGACTCGCAATTGGACGGTGTTTTTTCCTTATACCCAAAGCTGGTTACATAGTTTTTAGATTTGTTTGCATAGAAACAGTTGTGATCTACTATTTCCTACTTATACATGGCTCGAGTTTGAGATCACCAATAGCCATTAAGCAAGCGTGATGATACCGTATTGGGAGGCTGATAGTGGCATTGCTATCTGAGCTAGAAAAGTTAAGCAGTCGGTCCCGGTTGTTTCAATCGTTAGATCATGACGAAGGCCTTTAGGCGGTCTAAAAACTCCTACACCAGGGCCACTAGCCTACTGAAGAGGAAGATATACTACAAATAGCACCTTTACACAATACTCGTAGTCTTTCTTCCAAATCCTCTTAAAACCAGAAAAAACATTATTTTTATAAATCATAACGAAGTTTTTATACATGTGCTGTAAATTTTATCGCCCACCTCTCGTAAACCCCCACTGACAAACTTACCTTTAACAACATAATTATGTTAAAAGGACTAGCATTACTCTCGCAATCAGAAACAAAAGTTGCTAACGGAGTTAGGGGTCGAGGGTTGATGTAAATATGGTAGAAGGAGCGAGTTTCATTTTCAAAATGGCGGCTTCTAACGGATTGCAAAAAGACTTTCTCATTTGGATGTCAAGAAAGATAGTTTTGTAATAATGTCCGTGCCATAATCACACCGTCATCTATGATCTGATTTTGACAAAAAACTTCCATATTTTCATGGCTCTGGTTTGAGATCACCATCCCGCAGTAGGCAAGCGTGGTGATTACGACATCCTCCTCACTGTACTGATATCTTCGGTGATGACAGGCCAATGCTCAGCTGTAAAATATTACAGGCTCATACTGTTTTTTCCCTGAAGTTGGTTGATGGGTTTCTAAGTATATATACCTTTTTGTATAATTACAATAATTATTTTTGCAATCATAACTCCCTATAGCGAGTAATCAAAGATAATTATTATAGTTATTGTTACCTTACATGCTTTGAGTTTGGTACTAGATACATACGAGTACTTTTTTCGTTTAAGGCTAACTATGGTGGTTTCGATGTTTTAAGTAGGATATTTTAAGCAAATTATTATTAACTAGCAGTGCCCGCGGTTTTACCCGCGTTGTGCCAGTTCCCGTGGGAATTTAGGGAACTTTTATATACATAAACCTTCCTCTTGAATCACTCTATCTATTTAAAAAACACCGTGTGAAAAGCCTTGCAGTAGTATTTGAGTTTATCGTGAACAGACAGACGGACGCGGCCAAGGACTTTGTTTTATAATAAGTAGTGATAAAAACAAAATCCCGAAAGGTCAATATTCTGTCTACTCTTCCCAAAATAAATCACTTCCTTACCCTCACATTTCGTCAAAGCAGATGAAAACAAACACATGTTTAGCAAAGTGATAAAACTGTCGTGTGACAAATAAACAGAAGTTATTTCATTACAGCCCGGATTGCATGCAGCCGGTCGGGCGTTTCGGTAAATGACTGATTTCAGTCATGTGACTACAACATATTGTGTAAAGGTTTGGAATTAATGTCGTGTTTTCAGAGATTATCGGATTTGTTACTTATCAGCATTGTTTTAAATGTTGAAATGTTTGTTCGGGTATTTTATTGTCATATAATTATTTGATTGGGAATTAAGCTGTTATAACTGACTTCAAAAAAAATAATTTCTCAATTTGTTTTTCTTTATATTACTTTTTTATATTTTATATTCATTATGTTTGGGGGGTGGTTATTATAGATTTTTGCCTTATGAAAAGAAATAAAAAATAAAAATTGTCGTTTATTCATTTATCCATTATTTGTGAACCAATTTTGAAACTTTTTTCGGTATTTAAAAAGACTAGCAGTGCTCCACCGTTACGCCCGTTCTTGTGGGAATTTCGA
Organism: Cyclophora punctaria; assembly: GCA_951394245.1. Lineage (NCBI taxonomy): Eukaryota > Metazoa > Arthropoda > Insecta > Lepidoptera > Geometridae > Cyclophora > Cyclophora punctaria. The sequence continues at coordinate 2,338,481 of OX596191.1, read as the reverse complement.
GATGAAAAATGGACCTTCCTTTTGAATCTTCTTCTTCTTCATCGAGTGGATGGTCAACCTGACCAATCCTGGTGTCAGAGTTATTGAGCCGCCAAAGGCCTATGACATAGCTCCAGTAACGACTACTATCCGTAGAAAGTATCCGGGACCGACGGCTTAACGTGCCCTCCGAAGCACGGAATCATATTTCCTTTTGAATGTGTTCCCTTTATACTATCACTCGCGTATTCTCAGGAGCGGAATAGCCAAAATACTTTTGTTACTTTACTCGCTCGCTCGCATGCACACGAATACTGTTTAATGCGAGATAGAGTGACTAAAGGAGTTCAAAGGCACAGATCCACCCTAGCGAATTTTACCAGCGTGGATTCATTTGTTTGACAATATAGGTCCACGTTTCCACAGCAGTACATATTATACACGAAATAGCCGCGCCCCGTGGTGCAACCCGCGTTGTACCCGTTCCCGCGGGAATTTCGGTATAAAATGTATTTCATGTGTTATTCTGATGTATAACCTATATTAGTGTAAAGTTTCATCCGAATCCGTTCAGTAGTTTTTGCGTGAAGGAGTAACAAACAAATATCCATCCTCACAAACTTTCGCATTTATAATATTAGTAGAATAGGATACGATTAGTAGGATAGGATATTTACTCACTATAATGTTAAAGTGAAGCTTGTAGATACGCTATGTGTCAGCATGCGGTCAGCGTGACTAAAACCAGCCTTAATATCAACCACGCTTTAGACATTCACCAGACACTTGAGCATGCCCCAAAGTGATGACTTCAATGATGTAAACTCAAGATAAGCATTTTACCCCGTCACTATGACAGTAAAACGTAAACTAACTACCACGTAATATGTGACCAAGAATTAGGACTTCGCAATAATTCAAAAGTTATTTCAAAATAAAAATTAATTTATTATAATTAAACCGAAGACACTCCGACAACTCCCGAACAAACCCGAGCGCGTGTGACGTCATAATCTTAGTCAATGTAAATGAAAAGAGGTTCGGTTACATCGCAAACTTTTTATATGTTTATGAAAAGAGGTTCGGTTACATCGCAAACTTTTGGAGGGAAAGAGAATAAAAGGGCGGGAATCTTGATTGTAAACGCTGTACGTACTTATGGTTAAATAGCTATAACATTATGACGTCACAACTACGGTGACCAATCTTGGCGCGTTTATAGTCACGTGATTTTTATTTAAATTTCATCAATTTTTAATCGTTTATAATTAATTGAAAAAATATTTGTTTAAGTTTTTTGCATTAAATATCAATATTATTAATGATAAAGTTTTAAAATACATAAAAAAAATCAATATTTTTTTTTTCAAAAGCCCAATTCCTCTTCTCCAAGTACGCCACGACATCAGTGACCTTCCTGGTGTTATGCAGTTGAGACACGCAGATGTATGTTGTCGGCACAGCAGGAGGCAGGAGATGGTTTGGTCACGTGGGTCCGTAGGTGGTACTGGTTGCGGCAAGGAAGCTTCTCTTTCACTCCGCTTCGGTGAAGCTATCCTTGGGTAGCTGGGCTTTTCTAGCCACAGGTAACAAACTACTAATGGTAAAGGTTTGTTCATAACCAAACGGTCACAAAAATATCACGACCGTGATAGTCGCGTGATATTTTTTTTAAGATGTTTATATGTAGTACTAGTATATTACGCAATAATGATTCAGCTAATTTGTGCTTAAACGTTTTTGTCATAACGTAACAGGTTTTTACGATTCTAAAGGTACGAGTTGGATCAGCGACTGCTGCAGTCGACTGCAGACAGCAGGCAACAGGGTGACTGTCAACCGCAGCAGAAGTGTCACCGTGCGCTCGAAATTTCATAGAAACTAGTAGTGAAGCTGTGTCTGCTGTCTGCAGTCGACTGCAGCAGTCGCTGATCCAACTCGTACCTTTATGCTTGAACCTTTCAAGTTTGTGTTGACAAAAAACACGTGCGGTAGATAAGGGATAAGTATAAACTTTTTAAAAACGATGGATGACCTGATGCCCGGAAAAATAAAAAAAGAAGAGGATGAAAATTGCAAATTAACCGGTACTAAGTATAATAGTATACAAAATTGATACCAAACTAAAAACAAGAGAGACAAAACAAACATCTACTTTAATGACCCACTTAAATACAATTGATAGTAATAACGCACTTATTATCTAGTGATCCACAGTGCAACAAGTAAAGCCAATCTGTGATGGTAGAGTGAGATAGATAATGTAATGAGCCAATCACGTAGTTAGAAATAAAAACCAACCTTTTTAGCAATGATGTAATTGGCTGTAAAATACAACACAATATTCTACGGAACCATCCAAGCTACATATATTAAAATAATGGAGTTTTATCTACATCTCAAGTTCATTACGATTATATAAGATCGATCACTGTCTACTATTATAAAGTTGTGTCTTGTTGCCCGCCTAATGGTGCGGCAGCTGTACAATATGGCAAAATTTATTTGTTTATTGTTAGCTTTAAGTGTTTGTGCTGTAACAGTGCAGTCAGCAAGGATTCTAGCTTATTTCCCGGTTCCATCGATCAGCCATCAAGTGGTGTTCAGACCGCTGACTCAGGAGCTGGCGAGGCGAGGTCATGAAGTGGTCGTCATCACTCCGGACCCGGCCTTCCCTCCGGGACACACTCCTGACAACCTCACGGAGATCGACATTCATGATATATCGTATAACATTTGGAGAGAAAAGGTATTGAGCAAAGAAATGACTACTGGTAGCAGCAAAGATATTGTAGCGCAATTGACAAGTATGATGAAAATTCTTAATAGGGTATTTGAAGCACAAGTCCAGACAACAGGAGTTCAGAAGATACTAAGCAATAAAACGGAGACCTTTGACATGTTACTGATAGAGGCTTGTGCAAGACCTGTTGTGGGTCTCACTCATGTATTTAAAGTGCCGACTATAGCAATCAGTTCCTTATCTGGATACGGAAATTTCTATGACATTATGGGAGCACCGTCGAGACCAGCCCTGCTGTACCCAACCTCCCTAAGGCAAAAAATAATAAACTTGAGCTTATGGGATAAACTGTCCGAACTATACAACCACTACTATTTTGAATACCATTTGTATGGCGCTATTGAGGATGACAGCAATATGGTAGCCCAAAAAGCGTTTGGTCCTGATATGCCGAAGTTAGAGGAATTGGATAATAACATCGATATGTTGTTCTTGGATGTGCATCCTATTTGGGAGTTCAATAGACCGGTTCCACCTGGTATAGTTTATATGGGAGGAGTGCATCAGAAGCCTTCAAAGGAATTACCCAAGGTAACTTAAGAATTATTACCGTTGCCTTACACTGTTTACGTAGTGATTGACAAATATTTTAATTAATTTATTTTTACTCCTAAGGAGCTCAAGTCTTATTTGGACTCTTCAAAGAATGGAGTGATATACATCAGCTTCGGAACAAACGTGAGTCCTTCGCAACTTCCTCCAGAGAAGATACAGATGTTGGTGAAGGTGTTCTCCAGACTGCCATACGACGTGCTCTGGAAGTGGGACCGAGACGTGCTGCCGGGACGGACCGCCAACATCAGGATCTCCAAGTGGCTGCCACAGTCAGACTTGCTGAGTAAGTGAACGCAATCTTAAAAATGTCTCTACATACATCTGTTTTTGGAGTGATTGTTTTGACAAGGTAATCCTTTTGCAGAGCATCCAAATGTGAAATTGTTCATAACTCAAGGAGGGTTACAGTCAACTGGAGAGGCTATAACGGCCGGCATTCCTCTTCTCGGAGTTCCAATGCTCGGAGACCAGTGGTTCAATGTGGAGCATTATGTGAAGTTCAACATAGGATTGAGGATGGATATGGAATCAGCTACGGAGCAAATATTTGAAGAGAAAATTAAAACACTTATCACAGATGAAAGGTAAATATTGATAGCTAGCTAGCAGCGGCCCGCGGTTTCACCCGCGTTGTGCCCGTTCCCGTTGGAAATTCGGGATAAAAAATAGCCTATAACATTTCCGTTGAATATGGCTATCCATTACAATAAGAATTATTCTTATTGGATTGGTAGTATCTAAGATTGGTCCTTACAAACATACAAACAAAGCTAGAAACTGAACCTCTTTATAATATTAGTATAGATTAGGCAACAGTTTTAAGCAACAGTTTGATTACCAGCAATGTGACTCTTAGTTAATTCAATCCTTTAAATCAAGGACATATATCGGTGTTTTTCCGAGTGTCGTAGAGCGCATTATACATAAAAACTTAAGGAAAAACTAGTTTTGGACCTGTATGATGTAAGGCACTGGTAACTATTAAACTTGTTTTTACTTTTTCAGTTATCGCAAGAACATGGTTCGTCTGCGTGCTGTGATGGCCGACCAGCCGCAGAGCCCGCTGGAGCGCGCGGTGTGGTGGACGGAGCACGTGCTGCGGCACGGCGGCGCCGCGCACCTCCGCGCGCCCGCCGCCAACATGTCCTGGTCGGAGTACCTGGACCTGGAACTCCTGCTATTATTGGTCTTCATAGCCTTCAGTATAATAGCAGTATTAAGTCTCGCAGTAACTTTGCTATTAAGATTTGTTAAGCGGAACATTTTGACGAGTGTAAAGTTAAAATCAAATTAATAACATCTTTCGCCAACTTAGAAACAAATTCAATTATAACTGTGATTTATTCTTAGATATTAATAAAATGTATTGATAATTCAATTGAGAGACGATTATTGTAACGATATTGTTGAGAAAAGGTTTCAATTCTTTTGCCCAACTTTGCCTATTAGGAAAAACTTTGGACAGACTTTTAGCAGGCGTTCAACGTGAAAATACTTGCTTTAGTTTGAATTTTAAGTAGTTTAATATAGTCCCAACCAGGGCTATGCTATGCACTGCTAATATATGTAGATAACCGCCTTATTAACAAACGAGGTGTAAATAAAACACTGTGTTTTGTCTCTTTTGCTCTTCGGAAAATTGCGTATGTCAGAAAGTGACAAACCATTTGACAGCTAAAATGTTCTTACCTATGATTGAAAAATAATTTAGACAGATGTTGGAGTTTTTTGAGATGTGTACATTACAAATATACAAAAACACAAATATTTTCTTATTGTTTGTAAAATTACAACAGTTTATTAAAAGTAAATTTAATAGATATCTGTAAGTGCGGCAGATAGACTAGTAAAACTAAAAATATAAAAGAATATGATGACATGATTAATAAATAGAGATCCCTGACTTTCGCAAAATAGTAATTTCAAATTCTATATTGTAGCATCACAGCTGTAGACTCGATACTATGCACAATAGAGAGAACGAATTGTATGCGTCTCTTTCACACTGTTACGTTATTGGCTTCTTGGCCCTAGTAACGTTTACTCGCGAAGTGTCGTCATCTAAACTAACTAAATATAAAGCACCATCCACAATGTCATGGTCATGTTCTAAACGCTAATATTATAAATGCGAAAGATTGTGAGGATGGATGTATGTATGGATGTATGTTTGTTACCTTTTCACGCAAAAACTACTGAACAGATTTGGATGAAACTTTACAGTAATATGTGTAACCTACACATCAGAATAACACATAAGATACATTTTATTGCGAAATTCCTGCGGAAACGCGGGTGAAACCGTGGGGTACGGCTAGTCGTGTTATATAATTTCATTATTTATGTCCGGGAAGATCATAGTGCTTCAATGCTAGACGGTCTTTTTTACGGTGTTAGTACACGCTTGACCTTGTCATGACTCTGTCATGACATAATATGTGTACACCTGTTTTGTGCCACGATGTGTGTACATCTTTATTGTACTACAATGTTTATAAATACATTTAGGGAAACACCTAATGACGTTCCGAAAATAAACTGGTTTCATAATATCCAAAGTCCAAATTGTAGATCGGACTTTTACCAGTCTGTGTGTCATTGCCAGTCGATTCGTACGGTTCAGAACGACGGTTCAGAATTTGTTAAATACAATATGGCAGCTAAATCTGCTTACCTAGTCTTAGTTTTAAGTGTGTGTGCTGTAACAGTGCAATCAGCAAGGATTTTAGCATATTTCCCGGTTCCATCGATCAGCCACCAAGTGGTGTTCAGACCGCTGACTCAGGAGCTGGCGAGGCGAGGTCATGAAGTCATCGTCATCACTCCGGACCCGGCCTTCCCTCCGGGACACACTCCTGACAACCTCACGGAGATCGATCTTCATGACATGTCCTACACTATATGGAGGGAAAAAATAATTAACAAAGATGTAACCCGAGGTAATTCAGACAATATTATAACGCAAATATTCAAAATATTACAAGTAACGAATGAAGTGTTTGAAAAACAATTTATGTCGAAAGAAGTTCAGAAGATAATTAGTAACAAAACGGAAAAGTTTGATTTGTTGCTCTTGGAAAGTTTTGTGAGAGCAGCGATTGGTCTCACGCATACATTTAAAATCCCAACAATAAGTGTGAGTTCTCTTTCTGCCGTCGGCAATACGTATGAAGACTTCGGTGTACCTTCTTATCCAATATTGCTTTACCCAACACCGCTACGACAAAAGCTATTCAATCTGACAATATGGGACAAAATAAATGAACTTGTCAATCACTACTTAGTCGAATATTATATTGCCAGACCTATGGAAGAAGAAAACAATGCTTTAGCTAAAAAACTCTTCGGTCCTGATACACCGAATCTCAGAGATTTAGATAAAAACATTGATATGACGTTCTTGAACGTTCATCCTATGTGGGAGTTCAATAGACCAGTTCCACCAGGAATTGTGTTTATGGGCGGAATACATCAAAAACCTACGAAGGAGCTACCACAGGCATGTATCACAAGTTGAAATCGTTAAATACGTATTAAGAAAAACTGAAACCATAGATATTAATTTCATTATATTTTAAAGGATCTGACATCTTACTTAGATTCTTCAAAGCACGGAGTGATATACATCAGCTTCGGAACAAACGTGAGTCCTTCGCAACTTCCTCCAGAGAAGATACAGATGTTGTTGAAGGTGTTCTCCAGACTGCCATACGACGTGCTCTGGAAGTGGGACCGAGACGTGCTGCCGGGACGGACCGCCAACATCAGGATCTCCAAGTGGCTGCCGCAGTCCGACTTGCTGAGTAAGTCAACTGAACGACACTACTGTTGACTTCTGAAACTATTGAATTGAAAATTGTTTTTCAACCTCAATATATTTTTCAGAGCATCCAAAGGTGAAGTTGTTCATAACTCAAGGCGGCTTGCAGTCGACAGACGAAGCTATAACAGCCGGCGTCCCGCTACTCGGGGTGCCCATGCTCGGAGACCAGTGGTTCAACGTGGAGCACTATCTATATTTTAAAGTAGGACTGAGAATGGATATGGACTCAGCCACTGAAGACATATTCGAGGAAAAGATTATATCTTTAATTGGAGACGAAAGGTAAAATCGCTAAATTATTAGCGCCTTATTCATAAACGATATTTAACTTAAACAGTGTTTTAAACTATTTTGTCTCTTTCGCTCTTTGGCAAATAGCGTATGTCGGAAAGGGACAAACCATTTGATAGCTAAAGTGCTGTTATTAAGCGTTTATTTAACAGGCCCTTACTGTTTTCTTTCAAATTAGCAGTGGATAGCAGTTTTACCCGCGTTGTGTCGTACTTAATAGTTTTAACAGCTGCTGTCTTATATTGCAGCTATCGTAAGAACATGGTTCGTCTGCGTGCTGTGATGGCCGACCAGCCGCAGAGCCCGCTGGAGCGCGCGGTGTGGTGGACGGAGCACGTGCTGCGGCACGGCGGCGCCGCGCACCTCCGCGCGCCCGCCGCCAACATGTCCTGGTCGGAGTACCTGGACGTGGAACTGCTGCTAGTATTAGCTCTTATAGTCTTCAGTATTATTGCTGTGTTAAGTTTTTCGATAAGGTTGTTGTTGAGATGTATATGCCAAAGTATTTTTAGGAGTAGTGATGTGAAAACGAAAAAACATTGATTTTACTGTGATGGAAATAACTTTCAATGGATAAGTACTTTAATATGATTGAAAAATACAGGTTTAAATACATATTTCTGTTAATTATCCAAACCACCTAAAAACCTCAATTTTCAGGAGATCAAGTCGATATGGCATCATCAAAGTCTATTGAATTAGGATCGTTTTGGATTCGTAAATCGAGACCATCATTATGATCCTACTAGTAAAAGTAATAAAGCAAGTAATAACTTACTTTTTATTTCCCGAAGCTATTACTTGCTGTATTTACTTTCTAAAGCGAAAAAATACGTGTATCGTGTAAGTTTAAAAAAGACTAACATCCTGCAAATATTATAAATGCGAAAGTATGTGACGATGTATGTTTATGTTTGTTACTCATTCACGCAAAAATATAGTTACAACAGTAATATAGTTAATACATCAGAATAACACATGGGATACATTTTATCCCGAAATTCCCGCGCGAACGGGAATAACGCTGGTAAGACCGCGGGGCGCGGCAACCTTCGTATACCATTTACTTGTCAGCAAATTATCATTTCCTAACCAACGGATACCACCCCCTTGGTTACTTTTATCCTTATTAATCCCCTCTAGCTTCTGTTAACAAAAGGCAGATTTATCACCCGTCTATCACACTATTCACTTATTGTATCTATACCAGCCATCTATAGTTGCGGACATCAGAGGTCCCAACACGTACTCTGTTCATTCGCTACAAAATATTGCCTTTCTGATTTATAGGGTTAGTGTTATTTATTTTCTGCTGAAATTTTCGACAGAATTGACCGTGAGTGCTTTAAGTATATTTTAAAATAACAGTGCACCGTGGTCATACCTGCATTGTGCCTGTTTTCGTGAGAATTTCGGCATGAAAAATAGTCTGTAATCTTTCCGTTGAATGTGGCTATCCATTACAAAAAGTATTATTCAAATCGGATTGGTAGTTTCTGAGATTAGCGCATACAAACACATTAAAAAAACTTAAAATGAAACCCTTTGGCTTTATTATAAAAGTATTTTTTCAATAGGATCTTACTGCAGGGAAGACCTCTCGATCACTGAAGACATCACTACAGTGAGGAGGAATAGATAATATAAATATTTTTCACCACACTTAACCTACTGCGGGTTAAGCTATGTACCCGTAATTATATTAAAGAAAAATTGTCTAAGAAAATTGCCAACATGTTTTGTTTGACCCAGCAGTAAGGGTGAGTTTCCGTCGAAGCAGAGCAGAGCTTATTATAACGCATTGAAATTGTCAAACAAGGCATTGAAATTGTCAAACAAGGCATTGAAATTGTCAAACAAGGCAATGAAATTGTCAAACAACGCATTGACATTGTCAAACAAGGCATTGAAATTGTCAAACAAGGCATTGAAATTGTCAAACAAGGCAATGAAATTGTCAAACAACGCATTGACCTTGTCAAACAAGGCATTGAAATTGTCAAACAAGGCATTGAAATTGTCAAACAAGGCATTGAAATTGTCAAACAACGCATTGAAATTGTCAAACAAGGCAATGAAATTGTCAAACAACGCATTGACATTGTCAAACAAGGCATTGAAATTGTCAAACAAGGCATTGAAATTGTCAAACAAGGCAATGAAATTGTCAAACAACGCATTGACATTGTCAAACAAGGCATTGAAATTGTCAAACAAGGCATTGAAATTGTCAAACAAGGCATTGAAATTGTCAAACAAGGCATTGAAATTGTCAAACAAGGCATTGAAATTGTCAAACAAGGCATTGAAATTGTCAAACAAGGCAATGAAATTGTCAAACAACGCATTGACATTGTCAAACAAGCCATTGAAATTGTCAAACAAGGCATTGAAATTGTCAAACAAGGCATTGAAATTGTCAAACAAGGCATTGAAATTGTCAAACAAGGCATTGAAATTGTCAAACAAGGCATTGAAATTGACAAAATCTTTTCGTCATGCGTTGTGATTAGTCGATTCAGCTCACAGCTCCGATCTGCTTTAATGGATCGCCTCTTAACTTGTGATTTCATACTTGAGAAGAGTGCGCATGCCACTACAGTACCGAGGTGAAATAGACTGAAAATTTCAGCACAAAAATTCAACAAAATGATTTTAACCCAATCCCCACACTTTAAATTCGTCATCACATTCAAACAAGTCCAATAACCACATTTTCAGCACCATCGCTTTTTCGTTCAAAAAAGATTTTCTCTTTAAACTGATAATAGCTATTTGTAATAACTCTATATTGCTGTTTTATAGCATGTTAATTGAAATAATCCCCATATTAATAACAGTTAAGCCCCCCAGTGTTAAAGCCAACGGCTTTTGGCATTAAGTATAACATACTGTGTTTATACCCTCTACGTAACATAGTTGGTACCTAAAACAGTTTCTGTTGAACTCACAAAACCCTGTTAGTAGTCGTAAACCTTAGATATTGCCACTTCAGAGTTAATATAACGACGTATAATAAGTTTTAAGATCATTACCATAATGATAATAACTTGGAGTGTTCAGTGCTTGAGTGTTTGAACTTCGGAATGGATGTAAAAGCATAGCGTTGGTGTCGTAATAATGGTAGCTATATGGTTATAGATGGGCAAAATAGAACAGCTTACAATCCGTTTTTCCTTACGGCGTTTAAAATGTGTACTAATGTGGTAGATTTCCAGCTGAAGACGATTTCTTCTAAAGTGGAAATATTTTTTGTAATTTCATTTTATTCTAACCCCATCACTGTAGCCTCTCCTCCCAAAAAAAGCTGTCTTTGATAAAAAAATCAGTCATAATTATATAATAAACTAGCAGCGCCCCGCGGTTTTACCCGCGTTGTGCCCGTTCCCGTGGGAATTTCGGGATAAAATGTAGCCTATAGCCTTCCTCGATAAATAGACTATCTAACAGTGAAAGAATTATTCAAATCGGTTCAGTAGTTTCTGAGATTAGCGCGTTTAAACAAACAAATAAACAAACAAACAAACAAACAAACAAACAAACAAACAAACAAACAAACAAACAAACAAACAAACAAACAAACAAACAAACAAACAAACAAACAAAACAAACTCTTCAGCTTTATAATATTAGTGGGTTTTATAAACATAGTGCTTACATACTTCATAGAACAAGCCCGTTGGCACAGTGGCTTTTGAGACCGCTTACTGTGTTGGGGGTTGCGGGTTCGATTCCCGCCCGATATGTGCAGACATAGTTGTTGCGTCTGGGTGTAGATTCATAGAAAATATTTGTGTATGTATAATATTAATATCAGTTATCTAAATTCCATAATACAGGCTTAGAGGTTAGTTTGGGACTAACTAGCCATGTGATTTTTTTCTCTTAATTTAATGAAAATGGTGTAATTAAGTTGCGAATATGGAAATTGTGACCACAAGTCCATATGCAAGTCTTTTTAAAACTTTACCCATTTCAATACATACTATAAGTATTACATGTCATGTAAACGAAAGGAACGTAGTGTAATTTTGTGTGCTTCACTATAATTTCTTAGTTCTCTGTCTTAATTATTTGGTCTACGGGAAAATGTACATAAAAAATGTTATTCCTACAATATTATATTAATAATCGGCAAACAAATGTGTACATTCACCTTTGTACGGAGGATAACAAATAAATCTGTTCAAGATCATTGGTCATAGAGCTTGGCAATGATTTGTCAATATGTTTCTTTGTTGGACGAATGCCAATAGGAACGATGAGGTAGTGGATCGGTTAGCAAAATATGGGGTGTTACCGACATTGGGGTAGTCTGGGCGAGGCTGTTGTTAGCCAAGACCAGTTCATAAAATAAGTTTGAATAAGTTAATAGTTGAGTCATCCCGTGACCACGAGCGGTGTAATTCGCTCGTACGTATTTTGACACAAATACGTAATATTATCTAACGCGATACAGACCCGTTTCATTTAGTATAATAAGTTAATACAAGCTGGAGTTTTAAAGGATCTATAGTTAAAGGTTAACGATGTGTCTAACGTTAGACTATTTAGATAGGGAAGATTTTTTTGCGACTACGATTCCTGTAAAGAAGCCGAAGTGTTAGATAAGAATTACTACATATTATAAAACAAAGTCCCCAGCCGCGTCTGTCTTTCTATCTGTTCGCGATAACCTCAAATATGTACGGATATTGACGCGGTTTAAATAGGGGAAAGTTTTCGGGGAATAATCACTACATATTATTATTAAATAAAGTCGCTTTCCGCTGTCTGTCCCTATGTATGATTAGATCTTTAAAACTACGCAACGGATTTCGATGCGGTTTTTTTAAATAGATAGAGTGATTCAAGAGGAAGGTTTATATGTATAAAAATTCCCGAAATTCCAACGGGAACGGGCACAACTCGGGTAAAACCGCAGAGCGCTGCTAGTGTAATATGATGTATCGGTAAACGTAGTTTGTTTCAATTCAAAAAGTATTGTTCGCTTTAACCTTCGTTTTGTTTTAACCCCTGCCGCAAAAGGGTATTATAAGTTTGACATCGATGTCTCTATATGTATGTGTTAAATTGAAAAACGAATGATGCCTTGTGAAATACTGCAGCGCCATAGAAATACCACTACAAGCCATCTATTCAAATACTGCTGTCTGCTAACCGCTTCAAATTCGCATGTATCGAACACAGGCAATCTAGGATGTGAGAGCCACGATCTGATATCAAACGCCAAAGATCCACTACCGCAGTACAAATTGGTTAGTCTGTATATGAATTTATTCCTTTTTAACCAACTTCAAAAAAGGGGAGGTTTGTCAATACGACACTATAATTACATGTTTTTTTAGTTTATTGTTATGTGTGTTTGCGAATTAGTTCGTTGTTTATTAACCGATTTTGATGTTACTTTTTTGTTAAGAAGGATCCATATCCAACTTTATTAGTCAGGGAGTCGATATTATTTCTAGTACTAGATTTGAAGTAAACTCCATTTTGTTACGAGTGTTAACATAATCATATCGCATTAGATTTTCCAGACGAAGACAAATCCTCCTGAAAATCGAAAAGGTTATTTCATTCCATTATTGTTACATGAAAAGAAAAATTACAAAATAACGGTATAATAAATTTACTAAAATACAAGAAGTGTCCATTCTCACGCAATTGATTTCACTTCAATACTTTCGTCTCCTTCTTCCTTGTCTTGAGTGGCGTAAAGCAAAAATGGCGAATTATTCATCATAAACAATATCCTTGCTTCTATTACAGCAGACAGTGATACATTTCCATTTAATCCTGTCTTATTATCTACATGTAATGAAACCATCTGTTCGGACCGTGTCGGGTAAATTACAAGACATAACGTTTATAATAATACAGGAAATGTAACCTTAATAATTCTTTTGCATACAAGACAAGTTGGCAAAAATAGAAATGGCGAAACAGTTGAAGTTGTTGAGAGTTTTGAAGGATTATAAAATGTATTACAAATACATTTTATTTTACTGTATAAAATGATTACAAATGTATGAAAAATACATATTTTGGTTACATAACCTGTCCATCTGACATAGGTATAAAATCTAATACAATAGTATAGCTATTGATAGTGATAGTATACACATCAAGATCAAGATTTGACATTGTTTGTATCTATACTAATATCTCACTAAAACTATAAATGCGAAAGTTGGATGAATGTATGTTTGTTACTCTTTCACGAAAAAACTCCTGGACGGATTTGGACGAAACTTTACAGTAATATAGGTTATACATCAGAATAACACATGGGATACTTTTTAACCCGAAATTTCCGCGGGAACAACGCGGGTAACACCGCGGGGCGCGGCTAGTAATACCAGTCCGATTTGAATAATAATTTTTCGTCCTGAAACTCCCACGGGAACGGGCACAACATTGATGGAACGCTGGCCACCAAAGTACGTAAATAAATATCAAATGACGGCTAAAATAATGAATTAAACCAAACAATTAATCTCATTTTTATGAAACCAAAACAGGGCAAGTTATTACTTAAAAACGTTACGCTATAAAACGAATAGCCCAAGAAATTTAGTGTGTAATTTAAGCTCACTTTGCTCTGACCCTAAAGAGAACATTTTCTAGTAATTAAGATATTAAAGCTGTGAGTGCTTAAAGCTTTCTAGCACTCGTTTGAAAGCGTAAAAGCCTAGAATTTCAACGTTAAACATGAAAGGTGAATTTTGTATGATAAATACGAGCTTTTTATTTTGAATAGAGTTTTAGCTTTGATTCTTGTGCTTTTTTCCTTTCAATGTGTTTTAGTTTTGTTAAGCTGTAGTTAAAAGGTTGAAAATAATAAGTTTATAGTTCGAGTAGGTTAGTGTCCAAGCCTTGAGTCGGAGTTTTAGACCGCCTAAAGTCCTCCGACATGGTCTAACGATTGAAACATCCGGGACCGACGGCTTAACGTGCCCTCCAAAGCACGGAATCGTCCTACTTTTCGGGCAATCAGGTGATTCAGCCTGCAATGCCCTAACCAAACTGAGGGCAATCTCACAAAGTTATTCTTGTGAGATATTGTCCCCACCGGGAATCTAACCTGGTACTTCCGGATCGAAAGCCGAGCGCTCAAACCACAAGACCACGGAACTGGAATCACAATCTAAATATTTTAAATAAGATTAAATTACCTATCTACACTAATATTATAAAGAGGAAAACTTTGTTTGTTTGGTTGTAATTAATAGGCTCAAAAACTAAAGGAACGTTTTTAAAAATTCTTTCACCATTGGAAAGCTACATTATCCACGAGTAACATAGGCTATTTTTCATCCCGAAATTCCCACAGGAATGGACACAACGCGGGTAAAACTGCGGGGCGCTGCTAGTATTACATAAAATACCACAATCAATACGGCTCATGATTCCCTCGGGATCCTTATAGGATTATACCGATCAATCACATTGCGTTTCACAGATTTATCCCTAGGGATACGATAATACAAAGAGACTGGTTTAATGGGAAAACCATGGGAACTCGATTTATCATATTTATTATAGGAAGCTCGTGGTTGTACACGATCCTGTGGGAATTTTAACGGATGGACTGTTTATGATATTTTGAACCAAGTGACAAGGTTGTTGGCATAGTGGTTTGGTGAGCGCTTACTGTGTCGGGGGTTGCGGGGTCGATTCTCACCCGGAGTCAGCAATATGCGCAGTAATAGGTTAGTTTTGAAAACAAATTAAATAGCGACGCGAAAATTATTTCTCTTACATTTGCTGTTAAAAGCTGGGCTCTTATTGATGGAGTTCGAAACACTTTCCCTGAGCTCTGTCCTAGAGAATTCTAAAAATAAACGAATAAATTATGACGTAAACATTTTTATTAAAATAACGATTCTCGGAACGAAATGAATCAATCACTCGGCTTCGACAACCCGAGGTGTCAAATCACTGCAGCGAATCATTTGTTGATTTATAACGTAGTTTAAAATTGTCATTATTAATATGATAGTAGGTGTGATTTTATTGTAAATGTGATTCCATGTAAAAACTACTGCCCCCTAGCCCCCAACACATGATATGATAAACTAGCAGCGCCCCGCGGTATTACCCGCGTTGTTCCCGTTCCCGTGGGAATTTCGGAATGAAAAGTAGCCTATAACCTTCCCGTTGAATGTGGCTATCCATTACAAAAATAATTTTTCAAATCGGTTCAGTAGTTTCTGAGATTAGCGCGTTTAAACAAACAAACAAACAAACAAACAAAATAAACTCTTCAGCTTTATAATATTAGTATAGATACTGGGTGCTGATTCAATTCAATTCAATTCAAGCCACGTTTCACCATGAAGGTATATGAACTTTTAAGGGTTGATGATTGGTGGAATATTCAAAATTCCAGTTTTCCACCACAATGTCACTAATCAACTCACTTATCATATTATATCTTGTCACGTTCGGTCACGTTCGTTATGCTAGACAAGCTGGAAAGGAAAATAACCCATAACCTTCCCGTTAAATGTGACTATCAATTACAAAAAAATACAAATCGGATTGATAATTTTTGAGTCCTTATAAACAACAAAACAAAGAAACTTTACTTCTTTATAATATACTAGCAGCGCCCCGCGGTTTTACCCGCTTTGTGTCCATTCCTGTGGGAATTTCGGGATGAATAATAGCCTATGTTACTCGTGGATAATGTAGCTTTCGAATGGTGAAAGAATTTTTAAAAACGGTCCAGTAGTTTTTGAGCCTATTCATTACAACCAAACAAATAAATTTTTCCTCTTTATAATATTAGTGTAGAAGTATACGCTGTTCTGCGGGATGGTTACCGCGACACAACAGATGGCGCTAGTGTTTAAAAAAATAGACCGCGCTTACGTTATTTTCCCAGATTTAGTGGGGTCGATCTCATAAATTTTGTTGAAAAGGAAAAATCTTCTTTATAAAATTAGTACAGATAGGCCCCTAAATAAAATACCCTAGGCCCTTACAGAATCCTCCCATTCGCTTTACACCCAAAAACGAAAAATGTAACATTTTTTCTAATAAAATAGATTGAAGATAAAACTCGCGCCATCAATAAACATTTGAGTCGAGACGTTTTGTACTTTACTAACAATACCTCATTTCTCAAAGTCAGCAAACTTTAGTCTCCAAGGAAATAAGAATCAAAGAATAAAAGATATTTTTCACTAAGACCTTAGTTGAATGTGTGTGTCAAATTTGAGAATGTTTTTGAAACTTTATGAAAAATATTTTGTACTAGCATAAGGGCGCTTTCAAATTATGCGTTTCGTGTCGGACCGCTGCGATGCCGAAGCGATGCGTTTGTCGTATTGTGTACGTACGATCGTGTGTTTTCATACAAATCGAGCAGCTCGGCAACAGTGGCGGCGTCGGTACCGTGAAATAATTTTATTACGTTCTGTTGCCGAGCTGCTCGATTTGTATGAAAACACACGATCGTACGTACACAATACGACAAACGCACCGCTTCGGCACCGCAGCGGTCCGACACGAAACGCATAATTTGAAAGCGCCCTAAGGTGGCGCAATAGCTGGGAGCAAGAATACAGCTTTTGTTATTTTTTATTATTGAATGATGAATGAAATATTATACTCGTAATTAAAACTAAGTATCAGTAAAAGTAAGTAAGTTGGAGTTAGGTTAGTGGCCAACGGACCCTGGTGTCGAAGTTTTTAGACATAGTATATCGATTGAGAAAACCGAGTCTGAAGTTTTTCTCTACAAAACTATAGCTACAAGCTGGTTTCTTAAGTTTAAGCGAACACTACTTATTTTGATTTGAAACTACATTGACGGATACACTTCGCTTATATTTTACACTAGCAGCGCCCCGCGGTTTTACCCGCGTTCCCGTGGGAATTACGGAATAAAAAATAGCCTATAACCTTTCCGTTGAATGTGGCTATCTATTACAAAAATAATTATTCAAATTGGACTGATAATTCCTGAGATTACCTCGAACATACAAACAAACAAACAAACAAACTTACAAATGTTACCTCCTTATAATATTAGTATAGATTTTATCTGACGTTTTGGCCCCTTTACAGGGACCGTGGTCACATAAGACAGCCCTCTGTAACCACGATTCACCACGGACCATGCAAAATGTATAGCTACAAGTTTAACAAGTGATAAATTGAACCCTATTGCCTCTCTATTAACAACCTATCACATTTCAATTGATTCAACCAACACTAATGAAACGGTGCTCACTTTAATCGACTGCAAACTAAACACGATCACTTGATTTGTTTATAAACATTAGATAGTAATCAATTTTAATATAATGGTAGTGATCAATCATTCGAAAGACACGTTTGTACAATGAATGGTGCCTCGTTGAAATGGGACAATTACTTGACTTGAACTGCCATCGCTTAGTCAAACTACGGAATGAGCTCTACAGAGCCTAATTAGAACTATCTTCTTCTTCATCGAGTGGATAGTCAACCTGACCAATCCTGGTGTAAGAGTTATTGAGCCGCCATAGGCCTCTGACATGGCTCATGTAACGACTACTATCCGTAGAAAGTAACCGGGACCGACGGCTTAATGTGCCCTCCGAAGCACGGAATCATCTTACTTTTCGGACAATCAGGCGATTCAGCCTGCAATGCCCTAACTAAACTGAGGGCAGTCTCACAAAGAGATTTTGTGAGATATTGTCCCCAACGGGAATCGAACCCGGAACGTGAGCTGAGCACTCAAACCACAAGACCACGGAGGCTGTTAGTATATAAACTGCATTAATTTGTAACCTTGTAGAATTCAGTTGGAGTGCAGGAAATCTTTAATGAACCTGGAGCTTAAACATGTTAAATTCTTTATTGAAAACTAGGGCAGAATTTAATTAAGACGCCAACGATGATGTGTATAACTCGATTGCTTGTAACTGGAGCAATGTTGACAGTTCACTTTGCATGTGTTGCAATGCCAATAAATAAGAGAATAGTTGTTTTGTCATGGGTGTTGTCTAATTTTGTCGTGTCAGAATTGTCAATGTGTTAGACCAATGTTAAGATAGTTAGGACATCAATCTACACTAATATTATAAAGCTGCAGAGTTTGTTTGTTTGAACGCGCTAATCTCAGCAACTACTGGTCCGATTTGAAAAAATATTTTTGTAATGGATAGCCACATTCAACGGGAAGGTTATAGGCAACTTTTTATCATAAAATTTCCGCGGGAACGGGTACAACGCGGGTAAAACCGCAGGGCGCTGTTAGTATTGTATGTATATTTGAGACTGAGCGAAATTACAAACTGCAAGCTAGCGAATCCAGAAGACTAACGGCATTTCCATCGAAGCATAGCGGAGCTGTTCGGAGCTCAAATGTTTATGATTATTTTACCTTTACTAAGGGAAGTGTGATATCAGTCAATATTTAATGGAGCCCTTTGCCCAGCAGTGCAAAATATATCGTGTAGATAACTCATACTTACTTACTTTTTTAAAGGAACACAATAATGATACTCCATTTTGACACCATTTATACAGAAGCAACTGTCAAGAACGCGCCATCTTCGGATAATCAACCTATACCTCCACCGTTCTTGAATTGGTAATGAGTAAAGGATCTATGATTAAACGTGTGCCGAAGTAATTTTGTCACAACTTCTTGAAACAGATTTTCAAGTTTCAACCTCTTATAGGAGTTTTGTTAACTAAAGTGTGGTGTGGAGATAAGTTTCAGGAGCATGAGGACACTTCGTATGGAAGTTTTTTGTGTAAAGAGAATAATGGAGGCTTAATTTCGAAGACTCATAGACTGACATAGATTATGCACTTTGGCTAAGATCCTTATAACACATCTTTTAACTAAAGTAAACGCTTGTGAACAGCACTATAGCTCACAAATGATTTGTCCCTTTCCCTCATACGCTATTTGCCAAAGAGTAAAAGAGACAAAACACTTTAAAGCAGTGTTTTAGTTATGGAGTGCTTAAAAATTAAGCTGTTATTCTTTAATTGAAAATTGGCTATAATATCATTCGTTCCCAGTGCCTGGTACTCAATTTAACCCGTATTTAAGCTCGGAACCATGCAATTAAGCCCATACTAAGATAGCTGGCCAATAGTGGCATTTCTAACTGAGCGCTACCGTGCTTCGGAAGGCACGTAAAAATGTCGGTACCGGTTGTTTCAAGTGATAGACCATATCGGAGGTCTTTAGGCGGTCTAAAAACTCCGACACCAGGGTTGGCCACTAACCTACACGAACTTACTTACCTTGACGATACTCGTAGTAAACCGCAGGGCACCGCTAGTTTTTCTTAAACTACTTTATTAAATTCCTTTACGTAGTTTAAACGGAGCTCAACGGACCGAGCCTTTTAAAGAAAGACTCCTAATGTACCGGAACATCCATGCTAAGATTGATAGCAATACAAACTCTCTCTACAAGAGGGCAGTGCACTTTGTAAGAACCCACATGAGTTTAGAACCTGTGGCAATAGAGGTGACAAGTTTGACAGGTTACATACTTCTATTTTCAAATTGAGAAGCATAATGAGTATGACAGACGTAAATACTGGGATTTGATTGGTGCCATAATGGTAGAATTCGAAATTTAAATATTCCACCAATGAACATTATCTTATCGCCGATTCTTAATTTAAATAGCACGACGTATGTGACAGAATGCGACAAGGTATGATATTATTATGGCAAATACTGTGTTTACAAATCACCAATCAACACATAGTATCATGTCATTCTTGCGCTTTATAAGTTCGATGTGTCAATGTGTCTCTCTGTGACATTTTAAAGTAAAGTATTAGCCCGGAAGTTCCAATACTGGACAAAGACCTCTCATTTCCTAACCTGAACAAATAAACAGAGTATGGTGCTTTTTTGTTTGAGAGGTGATTTAGTAACTTTCAGTTTTTCAGACACTTGTTACTTCTTATCTACTTCTTCCAGTCACATAATTTAGAGATTATGTCACGAAATTATCACTTAGTAAAACGTTAAGTCTAGTTTATAAACAGAGCCTTGAGCTTCACTTTATTTATTCCCCTCTTAAACGGATTTTGTTGTATTTATTATAAACTAGCAGCGCCCCGCGGTTTTACCCACGTTGTCCCCTTCCCGTAGTAATTTCGTGAATTCCTATACGTATAAACCTTCCTCTTGAATCACTCTATTAATTTTTTAAAAACCGCATCGAAATCCGTTGCGTAGTTTTAAAGATCTAAGCGTACAAAGGGTCAGACAGTGGAAATCGACTTTGATTTCTGCTATGTATTGATTTTGATTGAGCTATTCATTGCTTCTTAACATTAGTACTTCGAATGCTCTAAAGTTGAGTTGACACCATACATATGATAAACCATTTTATTAAAAAAATATTGTATAAGGGTGCGTATAGATCAAACAACATATTGTGAACTGTTGTTACTTATCTTCTCATTATTAAAACATATTATTAACTTTTATAAACTCACTGTCCAGTCAAAAATTCTCAAAGACTTTCTTTGGACCCACCCTTACATTATACAATATTCAAGTACAACTATTTCTATAACATTTTTTGTTGTCAGTTTGAACTCTCCCTAATGTCAAGTTATTCACCATCTGTATTCACCTCGAAACTTTTTCTTCAAAGACTAATTTGTCAAAGAACTATTGAGATTGGAATGAGGCTCTCAAAGAAATCATGATAAACGTATTGGGGAGGTTGATTAATGGACTGGCTGGATAAAAACGCGTTTTCCAACTTCTACTTGATAAAATCAATTTAAGCCAAATAGAACAATTTAACTGTTGGAACTAAACTGGTACGGCATATCCTCCTCACTGTACTGAAATTTTTAGTAAGATAATATGCCTTTGCCAGCAGTGGGACATTATAATACTTTAACATTTACTTTAACATTTACTTTGATTCTGACTCTGACTCTGACTCTGACTCTGACTCTGACTCTGACTCTGACTCTGACTCTGACTCTGACTCTGACTATGACTCTGACTCTGACTTTGACTTTGACTTTGCCTTTGACGTAGACCTTGACTTTGACTTTAACTTTTACATACTGTCTTTACTTTGATCAACTTGCTCAAAAAGTCTTAAATCTCTTAAATCTAAATATGCTTAAGGAACAAAAGCTAATAATTTCACCGGCGTCTTCATCACTCAGTGACAGAAAAACACCAAGTCAAATCCATTTGGGTAATAAAATAAATATTTTACAAACATACTGATAAAAATGTTATTGATTCATATTTGCAAAAGTTTGTGAACGTGCGAGACCATTGCTCCAAATATCTTTGACCATTTCCAGGCTTAGATTGAGAGCAAAGATACACCGAGAGCAAAGATTATTATTTATTTTTCGTCTTCACTACTATAAAACAAAGCCGCTTTCCGCTGTCTGTCCCTATGTATGCTTCGATCTATAAAACTACGCAACGGATTTTGATGCGGTTTTTTAAACAGATAGAGTGATTTAGGACGAAGGTTTCTATGGATAAATATTCCCGAAATTCCCACGGGAACGAACACAATGAGAACGAGAACGAGCACATCATATTATGCTATTTTTATTCCAAAATCCCCGAGAAACGGAGTACGGGTGAACCCGTGTTAAAAAGCAAGTCTTTAACAAGTTCCTTCCTCTCATTACACCTCATTCCTACAACGTAATTCCGCGTTAAGATTGTTATCAAGCGCTCGTTACAACTTCGCAGTGGCTTGGCCTTATCTGGAAACTTTTATTAAGTTACATAACAGTAATTAGGGCGGGGCGATTAGATAGCCTTCTGCTTCTAAAGATCCGCCATTTTATTGTGATTGTTTCTCTGAAGCTCTGTTATCACCTTGTTTAGTTTAATTGCTTTGACGTCCTGTTTTAAAAGCCGAAGTTTGGAGTTTGTTAATTTATTTATTCTTTTTGTTTAAGAGTTTTTGGTAATTGTGTTCGATTAAAGGGTGGAGATGGATTGTTTGTCTGGTATTTTCAGGGTTAATTTGCACTTAGATTAAGTTTGTTTAGTTTTTAATTATGCGCTTGAATGTCTGGGTGGGAAGTGGGGGTTACATTTTTAGGTGTGGAGCATGTAGTAGAAATATCATATAGACTTTTACACTATACTAAAGAGTGACTTTAGAAACTTTTGCTATTTAATAAACTATATATTTCTGGAAACAAAAGAAGAATTCATATAAAATATTTACCCATTAATTTATAGTCCGCAGTTTTCAAAATACATCTCCATTTGATCCAGTGTTAGTTAATCCGTACTATAAGGTCAAAAAAAGGAAAACACAGTTCAGACAAAAATAGTTTGATGCAGTTTTTGACGCTTCGAACACATGTGACTTCAAAGCCAAACGCGAATATTTAACCACAACAAAACACAGCATCATCTATTTGGCGATGGTTAACATGATAACCACGATTTCTTTGAAAAATTCAGTGTTAAAATCCCGGAGTTCTAACCGCATACATATTCATATAGCGTTCTCTACATGAAGGCAAATGTTATAAGTTTGTGAATATTCTCACTAGTCAGGTGTAGATTAGGGTAAAGTTGTAGACGGATTCAATATCCGAATCCGAAGCCTTAAAGAGTAGTTTGAGAAGATCGTCGAACATCGTTTAAGTATACTAAATGAAACGGGTCTGTATCGCGTTAGATTATTTAGCGTATTTTACTAACGCTAACGCGATACAGACCCGTTTCATTTAGTAAAATGAGTGCAAATCGTGTGAGTTTAAAAAGTATGTTAGCAAACCGATACGGGCCGGAAATTTGCTAACGCGATACAGACCCGTTTCATTTAGTAAAATGAGTGCAAATCGTGTGAGTTTAAAAAGTATGTTAGCAAACCGATACGGGCCGGAAATTTGCTAACGCGATACAGACCCGTTTCATTTAGTATAATGAGTGCAAATCGTGTGAGTTTAAAAAGTAATGTTTAAGTAAATGTTAAGGTTAAAGCTTAAAGTTCAACCTAAAGTGAACCAAATCGAAATTGGTTCTTCACTGACATCTTCAGTATCTTCAGTAAGATGACAAGCTTTTTCCCAGCTGTGGGATCTTCTTTTTCTTCTTATCTAGTGGATGGTCAACCTGACCAATTCTCGTGTCAGAGTTATTGAGCCGCCAAAGGCCTCTGACATGGCTCATGTAACGACTAATATCCGTAGAAAGTAACCGGGACCGACGGCTTAACGTGCCCTCCGAAGCACGGAATCATCTTACTTTTCGGGCAATCAGGTGATTCAGCTTGCAATGCCCTAACCAAATTGAGGACAGGCCCACAAAGTGATTTTTGTGAGATATTCCCACCGGGTATCGAACCCGGAACCTCCGGATCGTGAGCCGAGCGCTCAAACCACTAGACCATGGAGGCTATATAAGCTTATCCTAATTTGATTGTTTAAATAATTTGTATATTGTTATGATGAAAAAATATTATAGTTACTTTTACTATTACATACTCGTACTTTGACAACGGAAATGCTCTGTCTGTTCTTTTCCAAAGCCTACCATTTAAGTCTTCTATCTATATTGTTGTCACGCGACGGATAGATAACCCCTTTATAATTTTTGTTCGGTTTTCAAGTTATTCCGTCGGTAATGATAGCGATTTATCGTTGTTATTGATGTGTTACCAGCTTAGAACTTTTATTGTTAGCTTATGGGCGGAAAACGTATTACCGAGCTCTTTTTTTGGCAGTACGTAAAGCGAAAGAAATGACATGTTTTATCTAAATAGGTATTAAGACTATAAATTATAATTTTATATTTTTAACAGTGCTTCGGAGGGCACGTTAAATTGCCTGTCTCGATTTTTTCAATCGTCAGACCATGTAAGAGGGCTTTGCGCGGTCTAAAACACCAGGGGAGACCACAAATCTTCTCTAATTTACCTACTTCTTCTTCTTCATCGAGTGGTTGGTCAACCTGACTAATCCTCGTGTCAGAGTTATTGAACCGCCAAAGGCCTCTGACATGGCTTATGTAACGACTACTATCCGTAGAAAGTAACCGGTTTAATTTACCTACTTAATTTTTATCCAAAAGGTAAATGTTATTTGGATTTAGAATTGGCCTTATTTTGCGCACAGTTCATTTATATCATGGAGTAACAAGAGTCTACTGAGAATGGATACTGCCTTGTTTTCCATTTTTTATTTAAGTTCTAATGTCTTACAGCTGGGCAAAGGCTTCTCATCTGAGTACAGTGAGGAAGATTTTGCGTGATCAACGCTTTTACTTAATGCGGGTTGATGATCTAAAGCGTATGCAATATTCGAAAAGTAAATTGGAATCATGCTTCGCTCGACCCGGAAATTGAACCCGGGATCCAAGTCCTGGCAGGTGGATGCACATACCACTAAACCACCATTCAGGTTACTAGGTATTGAAACAAGTTTACAAAAATAGTATATAAATTATCAATTTAAAGTTTTTCAATAAGAGTAAGGTACATCACTTAAATACCTCAAAGCAAGATTAAGCGTTTACTCTCAAGAAGGGCTTCAAACAAACTGAGTGAAAACGGCTAATTGATTCTTCCGGTCCAATAAACATGAGGGTTCTATATGATTTCACCAATTATAGGACTAACATGGGCTTAGTTCGGCTTGGGAACGATCATTTGGGCCAACAGTTTCTCAATAAATGATTGATTTAGAGATGGAACACACTGTAGCGTGTCTACAGTGTGTTCTGGCCGAAATACTGTTAGGGTGCTTTCAAATTATGCGTTTCGTGTCGAACCGCTGCGGTGCTGAAGCCGTGCGTTTGTCGTATTGTGACCGTACGATCGTGTGTTTTCATACAAATCGAGCAGTGCGGCAACAGTGCGGCGTCGGTACCGCGAAATAATTTTAGTACGCACTGTTGCCGCACTGCTCGATTTGTATGAAAACACACGATCGTACGTTCACAATACGACAAACGCACGGCTTCGGCACCGCAGCGGTCCGACACGAAACGCATAATTTGAAAGCACCCTTACAGTACTATAAATATTGTTTTGGTACTGTTTACAATACAAGCTGCGCCCGCAGACAAAGAAATACACAATTTTAGGTTCACGTGTATGAAGAATAAAGGCTGCAAATGTATCTTATATTTCTGTACAAATATACCGTTCAAAATGTGAAGACTACGTTTTGAAATAACAAGCGTAAAATGGAGTGATATTTGCTATGACATTGTATGAGAATACTGGGACTAGGTAATTTATTATTTATTTTACTGCGTGTCTCGTGACAGTGTGTAATGTAAAGAGTTTTTAGCTGAGAGTGAAAAGTTACGGTCTCATAATCTCAAGCGCTTTTTACCGCTTTAATTTTTATTTTTATTAGCCTGTAATGTCCCACTTAACAGCCTCCGTGGTCTTGTAGTTTGAGCACTCGGCTCACGATCCGGAGGTTCCGGGTTCGATTCCCGGGGGGGATACTCACAAAAATCTCTTTGTGAGACTGTCCTCAGTTTGGTTAGGGCATTACAGGCTGAATCACCTGATTGCTCGAAAAGTAAGATGATTCCGTGCTTCGGAGGGCACGTTAAGCCGTCGGTCCCGGTTACTTTCTACGGATAGTAGTAGTTACATGAGCCACGTCAGAGGCCTTTGGCGGCTCAATAACTCTAACACCAGAATCGGTCAGGTTGGCCATCCACTCGATGAAAAAAAAAAGCTTTTAATATAAGCTAGTCTAACTGTTGCACTCAGATATGTCTATTAAATCAACTTCACTAATTTACGTAATTTTTCATACACTATATCAAAATCACTCTTTAAATCTCTACTGAGGAAGCTCGTCTCTGAGTACGTGCGTAAATCCTACCCATCTTCTACCTCGATCCCACTTGGATGTAATTAACAAAGAAACGTATATCACCTTAATTATTCCAATCAGAACGCCATTAAAACTAACTTAGCCTAATCCCTTGATTCAATTGTTCCAAAATGTTAATTCTACATCAATAACAATTCATTTGGCGAGTGAATTCGACATTTCTCGTTATAGAACCGAAAGTGGCTGCGAAAGTATGGAAGTTGGGAACGACCGTTTAAGCCTTAGTCAATAGGTAGTTTCAGTAAGGACCTGTTAAAAGTTTTCCAATTCTGTAACACTCCAAGTAGCATCTATTGCGACGTTTGCGTGGGACGGTTTTTAACATTAATTTTGTTTTAAGTGACATTCACAGTTGCGGTCATAGATTTTTTTGTGTGATTTTTACTAGCGACGCATTTAACGCACTTAGCGTCTTATTTATAACCGTTCTGTAATTAAAACACATTGTTATATATGTTTTGTCTCTTTTGCTCTTCGGAAAATTGCGGCCAGTAAAAGCCCATAATTTTTCATTTAGTTACATTGTGCTAATGCTTACTGGTAAGTAAGCGTAAGATGATGCAAACCCGCCTATTTATAAGTTGTTCTGATTTCGATTTGTTTTAATATCGATAACTAAGCTTAAAGTATCTCTATCAGCCCACCATTAAAATCCAAGATGTCATAATTTGGTAACTCACAATTAAACAAAATAACAGTATGAAAAATATCACAATTTTTCTTTCCTTAATACTTTCAACGCTATGTTATATCCGAAAAGATCTCGTTTGAACCGGTTCGTACCAGTCTGTTTCTGAATTAAATATGGTGTGCGGATATGATATGTCAACGGAGCTTTGAGCTTTATATTGGGACTAGCATCGCCCCGCGGTTTTACCCGCGTTATATCCATTCCTGTCAGAATTTCGGGATGAAAAATAGCCTATGTTACTCGTGGATAATGTAGCTTTCGAATGGTGTAATAATTTTTAAAAACGGTCCAGTAGTTTTTGAGCCTATTCATTACAAACAAACAAAGTTTTCCTCGTTATAATATTAGTGTAGATATAGTGTAGACTAGCTTTGTCCCGTGATCTTACCCGCACGGTACCCGTTTTTGTGAATTTTGGGTTAAAAAGTAGCCTGTCCGTTTTCAAGGCCTAATCTATATCTGTTCCATTACAAAATCCGTTTTAGAACCGTATAAAAACGGACAGACAAAATTATAATTGCTTTCAGATCTATAAATATATTTTGACAAGATCGCTTACTGTGTCGGTGGCGGGTTCGATTCCCAGACGAAATGAACGATATGTAGAGCACCTTTCAACGATGCCACGGATTTTTGGGAAAAGAATACAAGAGAGAATATGAATAAAAAAACAGCCCTTGAAAAATCCACCATAATGGTTCAAAGAACTAAATATTGTATTACATAAAGGATATGTATTTTTTTGGGATCTTAGTACCGCACTATCGAATTTGGATCGTTTTGCATTCGTAAATCAGGATTTAAACCGAATCGTGTATGGATAGTAGCCCTATTAAAAGTCTAAGAGCCTTGTTAGTAAATGCTTATAAATAGCAATTTAGCTATCAAATGGTTCGTCCCTTTCTGACATACGCTATTTTCCAAAGAGCAAAAGAGACAAAACACTTTATGAACAGTGTTTTGGTTAAAGAGCATTATTAAAAAGGCACTATTCCATTAAATGAAATAATTAATCAATTACAACATAAATTTCTCAAGAGTTTTATTGCAAAATCATTTTAAAGCGACCATTTCGAATTGGATCGCCATGTCTTAGTAAATTTCGTTTGATAGATCAATTCAATCCTTAATTGCTATAAATTTAAGTGATTGATATAGAATTAAAATTGACTAAAGCTGTGCTTCCATTGAATCTGAGTCGTACACAATTTGGCCCTTATAAGAAACGCGGTGTAAATAAAACACTGAAGTGTTTGGTCTCTTTTGCTCTTCGGAAAATTGCATATGTCAGAAAGTGACAAACCTTTGATAGCTAAAATAAACTATGTTAACACTTCGTTTGGGTTTAGGCCCATCTCGTAGCCAGATTTGGTAGCTAGCTTCCAAATGGGAGAAATAATCCCGATTCGAAGCTGGCTACGAAATAGGAATTCGAAAGTCCAAGATTTAGGAAAAAGAACTAGTAAAAAAAATTACCCTAACCTACCGAATAGATCGTTCCCATTTAGTAGCTAGCTACAAGATGGGAAAACACTTTTCTCATTTCGTAGCTAGCTACCAAATCTGGCTACGAGATGGGCCTAAAGTTTCGTTTGTTTGTTAAATATTTTTATCTGACTTTTTGCTGGCCCCTTTGTGACAGAAATTCTATGAATATCTATTATTAAAATGCTTTTACAGGATTGAAAATGTTCTCTAACTTTGCATTTCTAATATTTATAAATGTCACTCAACGTCAGAATTGTTTATGTTGCAGTAATGGATTTTATATACAAACTCGTTGGTTGCAGTTAAGAGTTCTAAATTGAAACGTCAGAATAAGGTAGGAAGCTATTATTTTCTTAATACAAATGTAACAGATTATTTTCGACCTGTGTATCTATATACACACACTTTCCTATTACCTAAAACTTCGCTGTCCGTCTGTCTGTCGCCAAGATCCAGACCGTATCTCAAGAATGGTGATAGCTAAACAATTGAACATCACATACATCACAGATGATGTATTTCTATTGCCACTACAACAAATACAAAAAATAGACAAAAAAAAATATTCAAGGGCTCCCATACAACAAACATATTTTTTTTACCTTTTCTTGCTCGATACTAATAACGGCGACAGGTAGACGCTTTAACTATTTCCAGAATAATTAGTTTTCAGTTCTCTTTAAATATTATTAATTAAAAGAAAATAAAAGATACGGAACCCTTCGTGCGCGAGTCCCACTGGCACTTGGCCGCTTTTTTCTAACTCTATACGTTGTGAGGACTCACTTGAAGAATACTCAAGAGTTACAAATCAATGGCCATTTTGGTTGAAATAATGGAGATGACACTTATTGCCTATCGGACATTTGATAAGAGACATGTTTTTGGGCTCAGTTTTTGATATAAGTAAGTTCGTGTATTAGATAACCCTAGTGTCGGAGTTTTTAGACCGCCTAAAGGCCTCCAATGTGGACTAACGATTGAAACAACCGGGACCGACAACTTAACGTGCTCTCCGAAGCATGTTAAATTGTTCATTCATCACGTGGTCCTAAGCTATATATGGTGAGAATCGGTAAAACCGTTTTTGCTATTACTTAATAATAATATATGCAAATATATTTTATGTTATTCGACTAAATAAACAGTTATAATCTCTTTGCCTTTCCAGAACTATGCTATGCTATGCTATTACGCTGCTATGCTAATCATATGATCAAATCGAACCAACCGTAGCGTAGCATAGCCTTTATGTGTCGTCACTCATACAGCCCTCAGTATTTCGCGACCCATTGTTACAGATTGAAATTGACTGCCATAAACCCACACTTATTTCGCCATAAATAGCTGCCAACGACGTTTCTTATAGCCTGTCCCTTCCGATGACCTTTTAAAGGGTGTCTCCAACCCTCATGACATGATGATACTCAAGCTTGCAATTGGAATAGGAAATTATAACTCTACTTTGTCAAAGTTATGGCCTACAAGACTTAATGGCTGAGCAAAGACTTAACGCCTACTGAAGATAATCAGTACAGGTGAAAATAAAGGCTATGGCATTATATAATTCAGTTTAATTTTGAATCCTTTTTTTAAGAAATAAATAAGAATAAGTCATAATCTTTGTATATAAAAATTACGAGTCACATTGTTTGTCCGCGATGGACTCTTAAACTACTGAACCGATATTTTTAACTTGATTTGCACACCGTGTGCAATTTAATAAGTCCAAATATAGCGCCTGACAAAAATTACTAGCAAAGTCGCTATGAGACCTAACACTGCAATTAAATAATACTGAAGATAAATAAGAGCCATATAATATACCCGGACAAATTCACACACGGTTAATTAGACCCAAAGTAAGCTCTAAGCTTGTGTTATGGAATCTAACACACTACATAAACATACACAAATACTTTGTAAGAATATACGAGTATAATTGACACCCAGATGTCGTCGCCAGCAACTATGTCTGCACATATTGTTGACTCCGGTTGTCAGATTCAATCATTCATTCATTTGGAGTAAGTTAGTAGCTAACCCTAGTTTAGTAAGTAAGTTTAGTAAGTAGTAAGTTTTTAGACCGCCTAAAGGCCGCCGATACCATCAAATGTTAAAACATGCAACAGTTGAATAGAATTGATTTCAATTATAATATTCCTCCTCACTGCTATCTTCGGTGAGACTAGAGGCCTTTGCCCAGCAGTGGGACATTACAGGCTAATACTTTACTTTACCTTTTTACAATATTAATATCACTACATAGTATAAAACAAAGTCGCTATTTTTGTCTGTTTGTTTGTTTGTCTGTTTGTCTGTATGCTTAAATCTTTAAAATTACGCAACTGATTTTGATGCGGTTTTTTGTAATAGGTAGAGTGATTCAAGAGGAAGGTTTTTATGTAAAAAAATTCCCGAAATTCCCACGGGAACGGGCACAACGCGGGTAAAACCGCGGGGCGCTGCTAGTTGCGTAATAATGCGTACCTTCCGGTCACAAGATTAGTCTCAAGTTTATAGAAAAAGTGCTTTATCATTGAGTTTAGTATACTAAATGATACAGCACTTTATGGAAAACCCGGTATCATTCTGTTGTTTTCCATTATTATCAATAGTTCAGTTTAAAGTTACATCAAATTGTGCAATATCAAACTAATTTAAATCCTATTGTAGACGTTAATGTAGGTATATGACAATGTCATTCAATGTCAACTATCATAATAATGACATTGCAAAATGTAAGCGGTTATTCTACCTGCCTAAAATTATAGTCGCCCAAATGATTACTTAATTTTAGTCATCCAAAAAGGTTGGTCTAAATAATTGCTCGATTTAGTTAGTCAGAAAACATAGATGAAAATGCTCCTAATTGCTGACGCAACTGAATCATTTAGCATACCATTTCACATACTCTATTTTCAAAAACAGCATCGTAGTTAATGAGGGCCCAACCGGAGCATAATAAAATAGGTTGATCTACGACAAACATTTTTTAAACAGGTAATTTTTTCAGATCATTTTCGAAAGGTCCCGCTAAAAGAAAACACGTTTTGTAATATTCTTAATGTAATTGAGAAGTTCTTGAGGTAAAGATATACTAATACATTTAAGTTCTTAACTATGAAAATATTAATAATTTTTAATTTGACTTTAACTTCACATTCGTCCAAATATTTCGCCTAACAAATCTTAATAGCAAAGTTACTGCGAGAGTTAATACTGCTATTATACTGAAGGCTATTAAGACCAATACTAGCAGTAACTCCACATCCAAGTATTCAGCCCAGGTGATGTTGGCGGCGGGCGCGCGCAGGTGCGCGGCGCCGCCGTGCCGCAGCACGTGCTCCGTCCACCACACCGCGCGCTCCAGCGGGCTCTGCGGCTGGTCCGACATTATGGTACGAAGACGAACCATGTTCTTACGGTAGCTGCAATAAAAAGGAGCATAGTTATATATGATCATAAACAGTGTGCAACTAAGTAGAAACTCTTGCCTCAAATACGCCAAAAATAGTCAAAAAGACCTTGAATAAAACATGTTACTGAAAGTTCATTTGGGGTCCGAGAGTTGTGTATTGTCTACTCTCTGGACTTTCTCATCAAAAACTCTTTACCTTTCATCACCAATTAGTGTTCGAATCTTCTTCTCAAATGTTTCTTCGGTTGCAGAGTCCATATCCATCCTCATCCCTATTTTGAAGTAATCATAATGCTCCACGTTGAACCACTGGTCTCCGAGCATGGGCACCCCGAGTAGCGGGACGCCGGCTGTTATAGCTTCGTCTGTTGACTGTAAGCCGCCTTGAGTTATGAACAACTTCACCTTTGGATGCTCTGAAAAATATATTGAGGTTGAAAAACAATTTTCAATTAAATAATTTCAGAGGTCAACAGTAGTGTCGTTCAGTTGACTTACTCAGCAAGTCGGACTGCGGCAGCCACTTGGAGATCCTGATGTTGGCGGTCCGTCCCGGCAGCACGTCGCGGTCCCACTTCCAGAGCACGTCGTATGGCAGTCTAGAGAACACCTTCACCAACATCTGGATCTTCTCTGGCGGGAGTTGCGAAGGACTCACGTTTGTTCCGAAGCTGATGTATATCACTCCGTTCTTTGAAGAGTCCAAGTAAGACTTGAGCTCCTTGATAGAAATAAAGAAATAATTGTAGGAAACTAATTAATCAGACAAAAGCCATTTCACGTTTGTGACAATAAATAAATCGTTACCTTGGGTAGTTCTTTTGCAGGTTTCTGATGCATTCCTCCCATATAAATGATACCAGGTGGAACTGGTCTATTGAACTCCCAAATAGGATGAACGTTCAAGAATGCCATATCTATATTATTATCCAAAACCTCTAAGTTTGGAGTATCAGTACCGAAGGCATTTTTCACAATACGGTTGCTGTCGTCTTCTAAAGCTCCGAGCAAAAAATGTTCAAATGTATAATGATTATATAATTGAATCAGTTTCTCCCATATTGTTAGGTTGAACAGTCTTTGCCTTAGCGCTGATGAATAAAGAAGAACAGGCCTAGCTGGTGCTCCCATAACGTCATAGAAATTGCCATATCCAGAAAGTGAACTGATTGAAATAGTAGGCACTTTAAAGACGTGTGTCAGACCAACAACTGGTCTTACGCAAGATTCTATAAGTAACATGTCAAACTTTTCCGTTTTGTTGCTAAGAATCTTCTGAACTTGTTCTGTTTGAAGTTGCGCTTCAAATACCCTATTTACTTGAGGAAACATACTCAACATTTGGGACACAAAGTCATTAGTATTGCCACTGGTCACTTCTTTAGTCAATATCTTTTCTCTCCACATAGTGTAGGACATGTCATGAAGGTCGATCTCCGTGAGGTTGTCAGGAGTGTGTCCCGGAGGGAAGGCCGGGTCCGGAGTGATGACGACCACTTCATGACCTCGCCTCGCCAGCTCCTGAGTCAGCGGTCTGAACACCACTTGATGGCTGATCGATGGAACCGGGAAATATGCTAGAATCCTTGCTGACTGCACTGTTACAGCACACACACTTAAAACTAACACTAAATTAGTTAGTCCACCCATATTGAATAGCTACTGCTCCATTAGAAGGGAAATAAGTCACAACGGCACTGATGTAGATTGTGATGCATTTTATATACTAATAATTATTTGAACTTGGACAGAGATATGACTAGTTTATTTCAAGTTCAGTCTTGATGGTTCCGTAGAATATTCAAAATATGTTTGCAAGACACGTCGACAGCCAATCATGTGACAGCAAGAAAGAGAAGTTTAGGTGGTTTTCATTGTTACTTTTGTGGTTTGATGTTAACTCATGGCAATTGTTATGCAATATACAGCTCAAACCCTGTAGGTTAGTGAAATTTATATGTGTGACACCTTTTTCGGAAGGCACGCGGTTGTAAACCTTAATCCGGTCTCAAAACTCCGAAACCAGAGTTGGTCACTAATATACTCTTTACTGTTGCTTTCTCACTCTAGCCATGCGTATAATTATCGCATATTTAGACAGAGACGGAACTACTTTTCTTGTTTAATATGTCCCTAGTACTTCACTACAGATCTCTAGCAATAAATATCTATCGCGTAACTATCAATTTATCTTAAGTGTATCATTAATTCTTGTTTAAATACAGTTTTATCGTACAACACGTGACTAAATGATTGGCGTTTGTCGACATTAAAGTAAATTATAGATGATTTGCAATTTTCAAACGGAGTTGAATGAAGTCTGTGTACAGATCAACTATCAGTTGTTTTATTTACATTCTTGATTGACATCTGAATCACTCCTCTTATCATAAATGGAATGTCCATTAATGAGCCTTTAAGATAGTGAGTAGTTTGCACACTGTGAACGAACTTCAATAAAAGTATTCGGTTATCTTTGTACAAAATTATTTTTTTTGATATAAAAAAAATTTTCGCCAAATTGTTGTATGAGGAGTTTTTGAGGATTTATTTAATTTTTTTTTCGTTTTGTTCTTTCTGAGACATTTCTGAGATAAGCGCGTTTAAACAAACAAAAAACAAACTGATCAACTTTATTATATTGGTGTGGTAGGAACACTATGATTAAAGCGAAATTTCCGTTGGATAGTGAAATTGTCAAATAACGACATTGACATTTTCAAAATCATTTCATAACGTATTGCAATTGGTCATTTCGGCTCCGCACAACTCCGCTCTACTTCAAGGGAAACGTACCCTTAACAAGGTATTTAAATTCTAAAGTTCAAAGACCTTTCTTTCACAAAAGATACAGATAAAAAGATACGTGACGGAAAAACATATTTATTTTCAACGGTATTAAAGTTCCGCGAAACTTATAGGGAATATAGAAAAATAGTTAACCCAAGCTAAAAATGACATTATCATTCCATTTCCATATAGTGCTAAAGAACAATAAAATGATACTAGTAATAAATTGTAAAGGTGTATCTGCGCCAAACATTGTATACAGGGTGAGTAATGTTTCGTACCAAGTAAATAAAAGAGTACAAACCCCTTTAGGAAAGTAAGTTCGAGTAGTTTAGTGGCCAACCCTGGTGTCCGAGTTTTTAGACCGCCAGAAGTCCTCCGACATGGTCTATTGATTGAAACAACCAGAACCTCCGAAGCACGGTTGTGTTTAGATAAAAATGCCAATCCGATGCAAAAATAAGCACTTAAGTAGCATCGAGCAGGTTATAGACCGCTTTGGTGAGGGATAGTATAGTCCAACGATGATATGACATGATATTAGGTATATAATCAATTCTGTGTGTGGATTGGTGGAAAATTTAAAATTCGAGCTTTGTGTGTTTAATCTGTTCTCGTTAAGCATTCGTTTTGGGTTGTTTAAATCATTAGTCCATGTCTAAAACTACGACACCAGGGTGGGCACTAACCTACTCAAAATGAATGAGTATTCTCCAATCAACAGACATTATTTTATCACATCATGTCTATCGCCTTCTGTCAGATACGTTGTGCTAAGAAAGCAGTGGTTTTACGTGAAGTTCCGGTGCTAAGTTCACCCTGTATGTGATCCGGTGCAATAAAACCGGTGGCTCACGACAAGGGCATAAACACCTATTCGAATTCAAATATTTTTTTCCGACACGCATCCTTAGCTTTATTCTGTTAGGGCTTTCACGTTATTTCTGACCTCTAGTCAACTAGACAATTTTTCTTTTTGTTTCATTTCGATATCCGATCTTGACAAGCCCGTTGGCACAGTGGCAGTGAGAGCGCTTACTGTGTTGGGGGTTGCAGGTCGATTCCCGCCCGGAGTCAACAATATGTGCAGCCATAGTTGTTGGCGACGACCCGAAGTCTGGGGGTGTCAATTATTCTTATAAAGTATTTGTGTATGTATATGTAGTAGTATCAGTGAGTTCATACAAAGTTAACCGTCGCGTGCGCCCGTCGTGAGCGGTGTGAACCACCGCAGAGTTGACCCTAACACTGTTTATAAAAAATCTGACTCAAAACTTATTTTTCTACTAAATGCCACAAATTTCCCCTTACATTTTTATATGAATAGATTGAATGAAAACGCCCATGACATTCAATAAAACTTCATCCCACGTGATCCAACTAAGTAGTTCGTTGTTCACTGAGATGAAACCCGAATCAGTTGCCGGAAGCTTATTGAACTATTTTCTATTTAGATTAATACCCAAAATACTTATAAATAGAACTCTGTTTATAGATTTTCATATTTTGAATACATATTAAAGTTTGTCGGAACTAAACTTGTTTGTGGAAACTGATAAAACTTTAATATGGAACGTGAGCTACTTTTAGGAATCATAATTTAACACGTTTCCTTCGAAGCACGGTAGCGCTAAGATAGAAATGCTTCTATCATCTACCCATCTAAGAAGGGGCCGAGCTGTTGCTTAACAATCGCACTGAGATTTCTAGCTGCTTCAAATTGTAGACCAT
The DNA here is from genome assembly GCA_951394245.1 of Cyclophora punctaria. Taxonomy (NCBI): domain Eukaryota; kingdom Metazoa; phylum Arthropoda; class Insecta; order Lepidoptera; family Geometridae; genus Cyclophora; species Cyclophora punctaria. The sequence continues at coordinate 2,302,058 of OX596191.1, read as the reverse complement.
ACATTATTCGATTGAGTAACGAAGACTCACTATACTGATGTATGTTGGTAATAAGTAAGGCACTAATATCCCTGTTGAGCAAGCCTCTCTCATCTCACTAAGGATAGCAGAATTAAATCTGATGTATGTAATCCTACTAACATTATAAATGCGAAAGTTTGTAAGGATGGATGTATGTTTGTTACTCTTTCACGAAAAAAGCACTGGACGGATTTTGATGAAACTTTACAGTAATATAGGTTATACATCAGAATAACACATGGGATACATTTCATCCCGAAATTCTCATGGGAACAGGTACAATGCGGGTAACATTGGGGCTAGTCTCCCTATATAGCCGCGCGGTTTTACCCGCGTTGTACCCGTTCCCGCGAAAATTTCGAGATAAAAAGTAGCCTATGTCCCTTTTCAAGCTCTGGACTAACTGTGTACCAAATTTCATTCAAATCAGTTCAGTAGTGTTGGCGTGAAAGCGTAACAAACAAACTTTCATTCACATTTACGAGATAATATTAGTAGACATTGACAGTAAGTAAATAAGTAGTTAGTCCCACAATTAAGCAAATACCTCTCTCTTCTCACTAATCATAACAGAATGAAATCTGATGAAATCTCTCTACAGAAGTGTCGAGAGCCAACCCTGCGCATTTTCCAAGGTAAGGCAGAATACAAATAGTGGGATCGTGCAAAAGCGTCCTCTAAAAACTAAGGAGTCAATGAATTATTTATACTACACGAGCTTTGCCAGATAAAGCTGCTAACTTCCCTCACTTAATATACATTTGGCTAAGCTGTAGTTTGTTTTAAAGGAGACTGGACAGTAAGTGTCATCGTAAGATTTTAAACAGTGTTAAGTTACACTAAACTAGCTGCGCCCCGCGGTTTTACCCGCGTTGTGCGTTCCCGTGGGAATTTAATAACCGCACGACCGATTTTGTTCAAACTTCACATAAATCTACTAAATAGTACGAACAGAGCTTAAACATTTGGTTAGGATAGGTGAGCCCGTTCTTGAGTTATAAATTTACTACGAAAAGTGGCATTGATTTTTATGTATAGAGATTAAACGGGAATGAATATTTCACTCCGTGACCACATGATATAAATAAAAACCACTCAATTTGGTTACTTAAAAATAATAACATGGGTACATAATTAACGCCTCTTTGGTCTAGTGGCACTCGCCTGACAAGACTGAGGTCCCCGGGTTCAATTCCCGGGTGAATACAAGTTTTCTACTTTTTAAACATGACTCGGTATCGAGATCACAAAACCGCGTATGCACGCGTGATGATTTCGCCTAATCCTCCTCACTGTACTGATATCTTTAGGTAGACGAAAAGCCTTTGCCCAGCTTTGGGACAGGCTTAATAATAGCTAGGTACTACATAATTATGATAAACATATGAGCGATGGACCATTTATGAGTGAGCAGGCTCGTCTCATATGTTATTAGGAGCTACGTATTATCTGCAAGGAGGGTTGTAAACAAACATTTATATTATTTACTAGCAGCGCCCCGCGGTTTTACCCGCGTTGTGCCTGGTACCGTGGGAATTTCGGTAATTTGTATACATTATAAACCTTCCTCTTGAATCACTCTATCTATTTTAAAAAACCGCATCAAAATTCGTTGCGTAGTTTTAAAGATCTAATCATACATAGGGACAGACAACGGAAAGCGACTTTGTTTTATACTATGTAGTGATTAGATTATTCCCCGAAAACTTTCCCCTATTTAATAAACATTTATTCTATCTATGAAATTCGTATACAATTCCTAACTAATTTGACGGAGTGTTCGGCCTAAATTATATCTTTCTCTACTTAGTAATTCATCTCAACAAATAACTAAAACAAACAATCTAGACCCATTTATTCTCAATGTACTTATGTACTTCAAGGCTTGAGTAGACATGGGACTTTTAGTCCTCGGGTAAGACATTTTATTTAATTAACCTATGGTGTCCCACTCCTGGGCAAGTCTCCCTCAACACTTTCCAAGTAATATGTTAGGTATAATATGTAGTGATAGATTATATTAGTTTATCATTATATGGAGTAGAAGATATAAGATCAAAGATGAGTTCAGATTCATCTTTGATCTTCTGATCTTCACATAGAATTCCAAATTAATTTCCTAATTTCCATTTTCAAATAGAATTTCTAGGTATAGCGTTTGATAACTAATCATATAATGTACCTTCACTACAAACTTCCTAAGATTGGATTCGAGATGTACGTAATTAAATCCTAAATAATATTTGGCGTTCTCATCCTAGTAATATTATAAATGCGGAAGTTTGTGACGATGGATGTATGTTTGTTACTCTCTCACGAAAATACTACTGGACGGATTTGGGTAAAACTTTACAGTAATATAGGTTATACATCAGAATAACACATGGGATACATTTTATCCCGAAATTCCCACGAAAACGGGTACAACTTTAGATGTCTCCAAGTATATAATATCATAGAGTAGATATCTAGGATAATGTACCTACAGGCTCGTGCGTAGTATGACTAAGCGATGTTAGTTCATTGAAATTGTTAAGTAAAGTGCAGCTCGGTCCCTGAGAGATTAGCGCTGTCAAACAAACGCACGAAAAACTTTGCCATAATTATTTTACTAACACTCAGAAAATAACTATAGACTATCAAATTTATTATTCAAAGCGAAGACAGGAAAGCTACTAGTTTCAGAAATAAATTAGTCATCTGCTTAACAAATATGTCTTCAAAGATAATTTGAAAGCTACCTCAGTAGTACATTTAAATATTCTGTGGTTCTATGAATGAGATATTATTATGTTAATCAAGAACCAGAGGGGTTATCATCTACAGAACATTAGTAGCTATCGAGGCGTAGTTTGACTAAGCGATGATAACTTATTGCTATTGTGAAGCAACGTGCAACTCGACCTCTACTTGGATGGGTGGCCGATAGGGGCATTTATGGACGCTACCGTGCTTCGGTACGTTAACTTGTTGGTCCCGGTTGTTTCAACCGTTAGACCATGTCGAAGGCCTTAAAGCGGTCTAAATACTCCGACACCATGATTGGCCACTAACCTACTTGAACTTATTGACTCACCAATTTTCATCAAATTTTCATCGACTTTTCATCGACTTTTCATCGACTTTTCATCGACGAGCTGATAATTCCCGAGATTAGTTCGAACATATAAACAAACTTTGAAATTGTACCTCTTTATAATATTAGTATAGATTTGATTGCCTTTTTAGAGTTCCGTATCCAAAGGGTAAAAACGGGACCCTATTACTGTGACTTCGTTGTCCGTCCGTCCGTCTTTCAAGTTGTATCTCAAGAACGGTGATAGCTAGACAGTTGAAAATTTCACAGATGATGTATTTCTATTGCCGATATAACAACAAATACTAAAAATAAAATAAAACAAATATTCAAAGGGGCTCCCATACAACAAACGTGATTTTTTGCCGTTTTTGAATGAATGAATCCTCCGTGCGCGAGTCCGACTCGCACTTGGCCGGTTTTTTTTAAACAATCGAACAATCGTAGTTATATTATACTATGAACTTTTTCTCATACAAAACTTCACAAAAGGATTTACAAAGGCACTTTAAGTAGAGATAAACTCAAAGAATAAACAAACTATTATTGAACGATAAATTGTATTTAAAGCGGAAATGAAGTAGAACAATAACTGAAACTTTATGAAGTTAACATCAATACTCGGGACGCTGGTTGATTTAACTTTTATGCAATTGAATACCAACTTTATAGCGAGTTGAATTAAGGTTTATTTTTCATTGGTTACATTCAATTAGGCAGCAGGTAAGCGTGCTGATTAGGTTTAGGCCCATCTCGTAGCCAGATTTGGTAGCTAGCTTCCAAATGGGAGAAATAATCCCGATTCGAAGCTGGCTACGAAATAGGAATTCGAAAGTCCAAGATTTAGGATTTTAACTAGTAAAAAAAAACCCTAACCTACCGAATAGATCGTTCCCATTTAGTAGCTAGCTACAAGATGGGAAAACACTTTTCTCATTTCGTAGCTAGCTACCAAATCTGGCTACGAGATGGGCCTAAACTGCTGATTATACCTTATCCATTTATGTGTAATCATCCTCACTGTACTGATATCTTCAGTGAGATGAGAGACCTTTTTTAGCAGTGGGACATTACACGCTAATACTTTACTTTTTCAGTTCTGGTTAGTTGAGCTCCGCATAGCTCCGTTCCGTTTCAAACGACATGCACTTAGTCTAAGATAGTTTCCACAGAGCATAGAAGCACCGCGCGGTAGCGGCCGGCCCGGTGGTGCTTCTATGCTCTGTGGATAGTTTCACTATAACCACAAGCGATGTTTTGAGAGAAAAAACACTTATTATCAAAAATCGCTTGTTGTTTACAAAAACAACAGTAAAACAAAGCCTTTAGAACTTCAAAACGAGATATATCAACAGCTTTTTGTTCTGTTTACAACATGGATGACATTTATATCGATAACAAATAATCAAATATCGGGAACCGCGACTGATATGCAAATTTTTTTTTGTATTTTATTAACACGGTACAAAAGAGTCGTGTTAATCAAATCAAAGTGAATTATTTCGGTTTTATAAAAGTTTTTTATGGGTTTATTGTATATTTATTATTGTATTTATATATTTCTAAAAAAAACTATACAAAAAATAGAGTTCAAAGTAGTGATTGTATAGGATCTCCGATCTTTTTAAAAGTTAGTAATGAGAAAATTCTATAAAAGATCTGAGACGTTTTCCTTCTATTTTGAATGCTGGGTGAGCCTTAAAATACATGCTGTACGTATACTTGTACACGTTGTTAATTCCTTTATTATATTACAACGCTTAAAACGCTTAAAAAAAGCGTAAAAACGGTCGGATTGAGAAACCTCCTCCTCTTTTGAAAATGATTAAAAAGTGCCCGTATGTTGGGGCGTAATCAGTCAATGCTTTCTTCTAGTAGCCCCTATTCGTAGCAATCGCTACGCCGTAGCTGTGAGTTACGTCGTAGCAACACCACTGCTACAGTGTCGTAGAGCGGCGGGATTTCAACGCAGATGCGTTGGCTGCATTTTCATAAAAGCGGAGTGTAGCGGTGTGAAGTCCAATTGACCAATCACCGCGCGTCAAATTGACAAAATCTCTTCGTAATGCGTTGTGATTGGTACGACTATAATTTGTATTGTACAGTTATAGGAATTTTAAAAATGTGGCATTGCAGCATTAAATTAATAATATTTCAACGTCCTACTATTATAAATGCGATTGTTTGTGAGGATGTATGTATGTTTGTTACTCTTTCACGATAAAACTACTGGACGGATTTGGATGGTCTAACGATTTAAAGCACGGAAGGGCTCAGATAAAAATGGCACGCAATGATTTAACATAACTTAGTCAAAAAGGCCACTAACGCTACTACTACTATTAATTTACAATTAACTTATATAATACTTAAACGTGCAATAACTGTCATAAATCACTCATTTATATCTTCTATAATAATCATTTGACGTCTCTGAGTATGACAATAAATGCAGTAGTATAATACCTACTTAACGATAAAACTCACCACACCAGCATCGAATTACAACCAGCCAACTCGATTACTATTATCGATAATCGATTACACACATACATAACATCACTAAGTCAGTATTGCCAACACACTAATATCGTCAGGTTGGTAGCAACTCACCGAAACTGTTGATCGCGGCAAACCGTAAATTATTTCGGACGATAAACCCAACATACCGGTAGAACGGTTAATTCAATTAATGGTACGTAAATTACGTAATACACTCGAGTTTTGAGCGGGTTTGCAATTGTTTTGTACATTATTGTAACTGTTTTTGGTGCAGTCAGATAATGAAACGATGGTAAACGTACCGGTTTTTTGCAGTAAAATCGCAGTGGTGTAAACCGAAAAACGTTGGGAATTAAAAAGTTAGTAGATTACTTACTTTATAATATTCATACCGCGAAAAAACCCGTGTTATTATGAAGACTATTGTTAAAACGATTTTGTTTGTTGTACCCACTTGGAAGCCGTTGTCGAAAATAATTAAATTTATATTTAAAAGTAACTAATACCTTCCTATAATCCTAATATACGAAAGAAAGCATGGAATTAGTATAATTGAGGTAATAATTATTCTAATACATTATCTGTCAAAAATCATTTTTTGACATTACATGTCAAATGTCAGAAAAACATTTGACTTCTCTGAACATGTTACCAAATCATAGTGTTGTATATAAAAAACAACAATCGCTAGTCAAATCGATATTACATTAACAAACAAACATTAACCATTTCATTATTAATAGCCATATAGCTTTTAATGTAATGCAATCAATATCACATTTCGAGTTTCGTAATTTGGTACGTATAATGTTTACTGGTGTATGTTTCATTGCATCGTAATACGATTGTTTATTTACAGAACATATGCAGTCATTTGTTTTATATATGACCTCTGATTGAAACAAAAAGGGGTCTTGAGTGCGTCTCCATTTGAAGCTGAGCGGAGCTATGCGGAGCTCAACCGACCAATCACAACGCATTAAAATCACAGCCGACCAATCACAACGGATTAAAATTAACACACCCTAATAGCGTTTAAATATAGCCCTTGATGGATTAAATTGGAATGGAGTAGTCGGCTATTGTTTTAAAGTGGCTTAAGTAATTTTAAAAGTAACTTTGGATCGATTTTCAATAAAGAAAGTTATAATGTATCGTTTTATTTTTAAACTAGCTGTCACGAGAGCTTCGTACCGCCTTTTTTAAATTTTTTACTTCATACAAATCTTCTCCTGACAATAACGAACACATCAAAGAAAGATTTATCCAATTTGATGCAGTTTTTTTAGGTTATGTTTGTACGAACATTACTGTGATTCATTAGATTATTTATATAGATGATTGAAACAGTAGTTTGTTATTTATTATGCCAATAACACACAGAGAAACACACTTGTCAAAATAGTTCACTCAAACTAAAAGAAAAATATGCTTATATTGCACTTCGCACTAACACTTTCTATTAAAAAATTCAAGTATTAAAGCACAACTCTTGACATTTGACATAACGGCTGCAATCAAATAAACTACTTTTAAATTTAAATAAAGAATTCAAATACAAATTGACCACAAAGTAAGTAGAAGAAATAAAAACTCAAACGAAGCGTTAACTAAGTATTCGCCTGAACTAATTCACTCTTAGATACAATGTAGCAGGATTGTATTAGCTTTTAACTACGAAACACAACAACCATTGGTCATTGGTTTCAATCCATTTACCGAACCATTCATCTAAGATCCAGTTACAAGTACCGTACAGTGTAGACTTTTTAGATCTAATTTTAAAATGTACAGTGTTTCAGAATTATTAGGGAATAATAAAAAAATCTCCATTCAGAAAATAATCTTCATTATTTACTGTTATGTATCCCAAAGTTGTGGTACACCCTGTATTTATATAGTCGACTCTCGTTAATTCCAACCTGCGATAATTCGAACCTCTCTATAATTCAAAGTTATCACGAGTTCCCTATAAAATCTCTTGATATTTCGAACTAAATCAATACATTTTTATACACTTGGTAATTCGAACGAAAAAATCATTGCTATATAATAAAACGACGCGTTAATTCGAACTCATCGGTGTCCAACACTCGACAATTCGAAGTTGCAGAGAGAAAGAGCGACAAGTTCAAACTTGTATCAACAATTCAACATACACGAACCATTTGATATTTCAAACATTCGATAATTCGTAATATTTTAAGAGTCCCTCAAGTTTCGAATTGAGGAGAGTCGACTGTACCTAAATCAATACTAATCTAATTAATCTGAAGACTTTATTTTATCGTTTCTTTCAACGCGCCAATCTCAAACTACCAACCCGATTTGAATAATTCCTTGTTATGGATAGCCATATTCAACGGGAAGGTTATAGGCTATTTTCCATCCCGGAATTACAACTGGAATGGTCACAACACGGGTAAAACCGCAGGGCACTGCGGTTATTATAATTTAAACCATAACTGAATAATAAATATCAAAATATTCAAGCCTAAATATCACATATCATACCAATTAATACAATATCCTTTTAACTATGCAACACTCGGACAAGTAAAAGTAAATAAAATCGTTTAAAAACAAAACACTTTTATAAATGGAACATAGAAACTATGACAAACAAATGAAAACTCAGCCTTAAAGTTTAAATTAAAAATCGATATCTCGACTCGGCGTTCCTAATTCGATTGCATTGTCTACTCCCTTGGCGCTTTGTTGACACCTGTCTAAGATTAAACACTGACCAGCGAGATGAAAACTAAATGTCATTGTGACGTTTGACACTTTTGACAGTTGTGTAGTCAGGTATTTTGAAATGGAAATGGAAATAATTTAATTCGTTTGTTTATTTAAAGGATTCAAGCTATGAATTAAATAACACGATCGAATGAAAATAAATTGGAATCGGATCAACTTATAACTTGATCGAGTATTAGACTAATTGTTTTAATGTATGACAAAAAGGGTACCTATTTTAGAACCACTTGCGTAGATAAACTTTCTACTTGATATATTACTAGCAGCGTCCCGCGTTATTACCCGCGTTGTGCCCGTTCCGGTGGGAATTTCGGGAATTTTTATACATATACCTAAACCTTCCTCTTGAATCACTCTATCTATTTAATAAAACCGCGTCAAAATCCGTGCAGTAGTATTTGAGTTTATCGCGAACACACAGACAGACGCGGCGGAAGACTTTGTTTTATAATTATGTAGTGATTACGCTATGATTATATTTATCAGTGAGTATCATTTATTATTTAAGTCCCCTAAATATGTATTATGAAGTTTATTTCGAGTAAGGATGGTCTAATTATAAATCCATCTATTCTGTTAATCCATATTAATTGAAATAATAAACTACAGAGCTCTCAGACTCGCGTTGTGTAGTAATAACTTGGCGCATTTTTGCAGGGTTGTCACTCTACGGTTAATCTATAATATAAAAATGAATCGCAAAATGTTTTGGTAAGCGCATAACTTCAGAACGACTGCACCAAATTGGATGATTCTTTTTTTAATGTGTTCCTTATTGTCAGGACAAGGTTTTTATATAAGAAAAATAAGGAATAAAATCTCAAAATTCCCACGGGAACGGGGGCGCTGCGGGTGAAACCGCGGGGCACAACTAGTCTTATACATATATAACATTGTTGTATCACAATGTTAGTTACCATACTTATCCAAAAAGGGTCATTCAGTTAATCAGTAGGTTTGAGAATCGGTCAACATAAATTTTTCATACCCCTAATTGTTAAGGGTGGTCCACTCCTTGATTTTCATATGGCAATACGTTTGCCGGGTCCGCTACTAATATTTAGGCACTGAAGTAAGTACTTTAGGAGTCAGCATAAAAAAATAGTAATCATTCCTTTTTAACGTGTTAGAAAACGGCATTTTTTTTTTACAGTGACAACCCTACACAATAGTGACGTTCTAAACTGGAACTGTCTTTATGAAACGGTGACGTGTAAATGAGATAGCAATATATCTAACTACAGCTGCGTCTCTGTCTAGCGTTAAGTGCTAGAAGAACTATCATAACTTCAAGTTAAAGTAGTAATAAGTAACAAGTTATTGCGTTTCGCATTTTAAGCCTTTCCTGTCGTATTTACAGGATAAAGTAACTAAGTGAGTTCGAGTAGGTTTGTGGCCAACCCTGGTGTGGGAGTTTTTAGACCGCCTAAAGGCCTCCGGCATGGTCTCTTAATTGAAACAAACAGGACCGACCATATACCCTCCGAAGCACGGTAGCTCTCAGAGAGTAATGCCACTATTGGCCAGCCATCCAAGTAGGGGCTGAGTTGCACGTTGCTTCACTGCGCCATGAACGCTAATTTCAAAATAACATGCATAGTAAATAGAAAAACGTTTCTCTTCTTTTGAAAACGTCTGCTACAAACAGACACACAGAAACGTAACTCATAACATCCCTCCTTTTACATCGGGTATCTTTTCAAAATTTTTGAAAATGTCGTGTCCCGAATAACCTCAAAAAACTTTCCATAGGACATTTGGTAGCCACTAAACTCATAACCGTGTAAACTTTTTGTAGTCGAATAAACACGAAAGGGATTTGAATATAAAGAGAGAAACCTCAGTTCACGCTAACCATTTACCGGGGAGACACAGTGTAAGTGATGATGCGGTATTCGGTACCTTAACTTTACCATGACACAAGAGTAATGAGATAAAAATAACAAAAACAAATAATATGTACAGTATTGTACAGACTAGCCTTGCCCCGGGGGAATTTCGGGATAAAATGTGTCCCATGTGTTACTCTGATGTATAACCTATAAGCCCGGTTTCCACCGCAAGCGGAGCGGGCTCATTAATGACTCCGTTTAATTACCATTGCGTTACTTGTATGCTGCCAAACGGAGTCATTAATGAGCCCGCTCCGCTTGCGGTGGAAACCGGGCTATATTACTGTAAAGTTTCATCTAAATCTAATCAGTCAGTAGTTTTTTTCGTGACAGAGTAACAAACATACATACATCCTCACAAACTTTCGCATTTATTATATTAGTAGGATTCATTAAATAAAACTCAGTTAAGGTCGGTCTATTTTAAGATCTACCATGACAGATTGACACACAGAAATGTCAAACTGACACCCCTTTTTGTCGGGTTTTTTTATTAAAATAATTAATGAAGCAAATGGATTATTATGAATTATTAATAATGAATTAGGTATCCTTATCCGAGTCCATCCAGACGTTCTGCCATATTTCTTTATTCTATTTTCGGAAAATTTAGGGGCTCATTCGTGTCAAGTAGGTTGTCGAAGTTTTTAGACCTTTTTAACGGTTTTTTAAGTCCATCAACTTATAATACCTGCATAGGTACCAACTTTAATAAAAAAAATTAAGTAGATTTTAAATAAAACTGTTTTACACCATTCAAACTATCACGATACGAACACATTGTGAAAGTAATCTAAACGGGGCCTAATCGCATAATAAACATTTAGGCCCTTATTAATAATCGCGGTGTAACTAAAACACTGTTTTGTCTCTTTCGCTCTTCAGAAAATTGCGTATGTCAAAAAGTGACAAACCATTTGATAGCTAAGAAAACGCTTACTAACAGGATTTTAGCTATAAAGAGGTTCGTCCTTTTCTGACAACACAAAAGAGACAAAACAATTTATAACAGTGTTTTATTTCCATAGTGTTTATTAATAAGGCGGTTAATACCTACCTCTTTTACCACACTACAACAGCATCCTACTGCATCCTTCACTCTATGTCTCTAACCCAACAATAACCTTAAGATTTGTCCAACCGCGAAACAGGTAGATATAAGTACACAGGGACTCCTTGCCACTTCTCGGTTTACCCTATATTTGCATACGGCCCTCAAGCCCTTATAACCCTGTCTTTTTTACCCTAAAATAAAGCGTGTAGTTTCTCGGACTTATGGTAAATCGAGTTGTCAAAACGCCCTAACAATATGACAGAAAGTCATGCTAGTGATGTGCTAGTGTTTAAAATTAGACATTTGTAATGATTTCATTGAAGATAGTGTAATGGTATATTAAATCCTTGGTATTATAGTTCCTCATTGTACTGATATCTTCAGAGAGATGAGAGGCCTTTGCTCAGCAATGGGACATTAGAGGCTACTGTGTAGTTAAAGAGAAAATCCGTTGACGCTACTATGAGAGCATTAAACAAAACATGATGTCCCAAAATATTAGGACTAGCGGCGGCGCCCCGCGGTTTTACTCGCGTTGTGCTCGTTTACGTGGGAATTTTGGGATGAAAAAAGTTATGTTACTCGTGGATAATGTAGTAACTCAACTAAAGTAACTCTGTTTGTTACCTGTTGTAGTGCGCGTAGTTTGACTAACCGATGTTAGGTAATTGTGATTGTTAAGCAACGTATAGCTCAGAACCTACTTGGACGGGTGGCCGATAGTGGCATTTCTATCTGAGCACTACCATGTTTTGGAGGATATGTTAAATTGTCAGTCGCGGTTGTTTCAATCGTTAGACCATGTCGGAGGCCTTAAGGCGGTCTAAAACTCAGACAACAAGGTTAGCCACTAACCTACTCAAACTTACAAGACCACGGTGGAGGTATTTAGGCGGTCTTAAAACTCCGAAAATAGGCCAGATGCCACTAACCTACTATTAGAAAAAGAAAAAGAAAAATTAGCCAGTAATGTCCCACTGCTGGGCAAAGGCCTCTCATCTCACTGAAATTATCAGTACAGTGAGGAGGATTAGGCGTAATCACCACGCTTGCCTAATGCGGGTTGGTGATCTCAAACTCGAGCCATGTTTGAAAAGGAAACATGTTTTCGCTCGACCCAGGAATTGAACCCGGGACCTCAGTCTTGGCAGGCGAGCGCACATACCACTAGACCACCGAGGCGGTCCAAAAACTCAGACGCTAGGGTTGGCCACAATACTCATACTTACTTAAAGTAAGTAAATTAGTAAAGTAAGTTACTATAATCAGCCGATTAAATGGTCACAAACCTACTCCACTTACCTATTTAACGTTTACAACGCGGACAAAACCGCGAGACGCTTCTAGTAAATAATTATAGAAAACAATACCTTAGTATGAACGTAGCAAGTTCTTAGGGTTCACAGTTAGAGCGTTTGTCCACCGCCGCCGTCACCGTCACGTCACCAAGAACGAGATGACGGCGCCGAAGTAGCGGTACATACATTTAGAGCGTTTTACTTTAGCCGCGTGTCCACCGCACATCCGTCACGTCATATTAAACTCGGTCCGAAATAATCTAGTTCTCGGTGACGTGACGGTGACGGCGGCGGTGGACAAACGCTCTTAGGATCGCTTAATAAGAGAAGTTGAATAGTTTCCAATGCGCTCCAACTTCACTTCCGGCTGATAATGCCTTGTTTACACGAGACTAGCTGCTACTTGTCAAGAGAGTTGTGCACTCAATAACTGTATTGTTTAGTATGGGCTTTGTCTGGATAAGTTTATGAGGATGGATAGACAGAAGACTGAAGTTATATAATAATACTAGCTGTGCCCCGCGGTTTCACCCGCAGCGCCCCCGTTCCCGTGGAAATTTTGAGATTTTTATTCTTTATTTTTCTCATATTAAATGCTTTTCCTGACAATAAGGAACACATTAAAAAAAGAATCATCCAATTTGGTGCAGTCTTTCTGAAGAAGTTATGCGCTTAGCGCTTACCAACTCATTTTGCGATTCATTTTTATATTATATACCTATAGTTAGATAGATAGATACTAGCCGCGCCCCGCGGTGTTACCTGCGTTGTATCCACGCAAGAGCGAAGCACTTACTGCGTGTTGTATCGGTTTAATTTCACACACGGTTAATTAGACCCATAGTAAGCTCTTGGCTTGTATAATGAATCTAACTCACTGATACTACTACAGTCTTAAACATACACAAATACTAGAATAGAGATACTAAGAGAATACTAAAATAGAGAAACTTACATGGACATAGAAACTGCTTCACTTTGTTTAAAGCCTCTTTACTAGGCCAGGCTGAATAGAAAACGCTCTAGGAATTGTAAAACTAGCAGCGTCTCGCGGTTTTACCCGCGTTGTGCCCGTTGGCGTAATTTTTCCGGAAATTTTTATACATAGGTATAAACCTTCCTCTTGAATCACTCTATCTGCTATAAAAACCGCATCAAAATCCGTTGCGTAGTTTTAAAGATCTAAGCATACATAGACAGGCAGCGCAAAGCGAGTTTGTTTTATGTAAGTAAGTATAGTATGTAGTGATAAAGTGACAGTCGATTGATCAGCCAAGAGATTGTTCGTGCGATTAACCGTCTCGCTAAAATATGGGGAGTTCGCAACGGAAACTACAGCGTTTTGTCTCCAAGTTGCTTTTTGTATAAATAGGAAGACTTAAGTTGTGATGCGGAGTTTTGTTTTTTGAGAAAATGTTTGCGAATACACGGTGTTGTCACCCAAACAAATACAGAATTCGTTGAGTGATTGGCCGTTTGTGAACCTATGTCGGAATTCTCGGAGTTTTTAGGGGTCATGGGTCATTTATATCCATACTAATTCCTGGATCCAATCTAGGTATACTATATATAAAGAGGTACAATTTGTTAGTTTGTTTGTATGTTCGAACTAATCTCGGGAATTGCCTATCTGATTTTAATTATTATTTTTTGTAATAGATAGCCACATTCAACGGGAAGGTCATAGGCTATTATTCATCCCGAAATTCCCACGGAAACGGGCACGACGCGGGTAAACCGCGGGGCACTGCAGCTAGTGAAAGATATAAATGCTGCGGACTTAAATGAGGAAGGATAAGTCTTTTTAAACTTACACTATTGAAAACATGGTGAACAAACTCACATGGGTTTTCTCGCGGTAGCAAGTTTATAAAGCAAGTTACTTACTTTTTATTTCCCGACGTTTCGAATGGACTGCACTAATCGCGGGTGAACTCTACGTTTTGTCGTTTAATATGGGGATATATTGCCCAAGGTAACACGAACTATGATTGCTTGCTCCTTCGAATTCAAATACTTAATACTTACCTAGATATCTGAGTAGGCACTAGAACATAGTTAAATGTCAATTTGTAATCCCTTAGTCTACTAGAAGTTCCGCGCGCACTTCCTACCCGCGATCCAATAAATGACGCCTTTGTGAACAATTTCTAGATCGCGCTTAACTACGTTACATTCTCAGATTCGCCCATAACATATCGCGAGGAAGACATTTTTCCTGTTTATATAATTAGTATACTATAGAAACGATCGTAATTGTATTACTTGTGATCCTAGCGTACAATCATTGACAATATATAATAGATATTCCCTTCATATTTTATTCACAAAATACATAACATTGACCTAAGTAAATATTATCATGAGTTATCCTTCTTTAAAAAGCTGAGTGTCAATCATGTAACTACTTACATGACATCGTATATAAATATAACTCTTTTTAAAACAATATAATAATGAGTTATTATAAAACCTTTTATGACACAATACCTCATTTCGTTCCTATAAATATAAAGTTAATTTTATCAGATAAGCATTTTAAATTAATCACTTCTATATTAATTTTCCACTGGAAGAACGTATTAGTACTTATTACTAATGAATTTCAAATTTTATTGCGCTGTGTTAGTTTTATTAATCCCGAGAGTTATCTCTTATGATTTTAAACAAGGCGAGACTTTTATCGACCGAATGTCACACATAGAAGTGAAAAAACGTGGGATATTGTTTGTTACGAGAGAAAAAGACGTGAGCTTTGTGTATCCGGATAATATTAAAATAACTGGTATTTATTGTGCTGATCGTACAGCAACTAAAAAAGCTAAAGTAACTATAACTAGTGGTGGTGTCGGCGAACATTTTGTTAATTTACACTTCTCTAGTGCTAAACACAACGGCCTTCGGTATCGAGTGGAAATCTATGGTACTGCTATAACTAAATCTAGTGACCATAAAAGCAAGGCGTAAGCATCAGTCCAATGCATCCAAAGTAAAGTTTGGCGGGTTTTATTTTTACCCGGCAAGCGTGAGGTTGGCTTTGGTACACCCAGACCTAAAATAATGGATCAATATTTTACTAGCGAATTGTTATAACACTTCGCGCGCCTGAGTAGCTGCGCGGGAGGATATACGGAAGCGTTCGCCTGCCGTTGATTCGGACGCCGCCCGGCCGCCCCCCGAATGGTGTTGACGAGGTTGAAGCTGTCAGCGGGTGTGTGAGACCCACCTTACGCTCATCGTCATAAATTTAAGAGCAAGGCTCTTGTCACCTTACGCTACGTGTAACTTTGTACAAATAAATTTTATTTCTTTTAATTATTTTGCATTGTTTTATTGCTTTAATTTGAAGATAAAATCGTACGAAGCCAACCAAAACAGATTATTACGGCTTGTCAAAGAAGCTGAAGACAGTTCTGCTGACGAATCTAGTAGTGACCAAGATAATGTTAGTGAAAGAAGCTTTTTTTTATTAGTTGTATAATCCAGTATTATGTATTTTATTTTTATTTTTAGTGAAAAAATAGTTTGTGTTGTTTTCATTTAATATTTTGAAAAAAAAGTGATTAACCTGTACTAATAAATGTGAGTTAGGTATTTTTTTTATTTCATTAAAAAGCAATAGGTAATGAATATGTTTTTATTACACCCTTGAATTTTTTCATTCAAAATATTAGAAAATATTAGTTTAGTAGATCTAGATATTCAAAAAAATAAATATTAATAATACTTAATATGTAGTGTATGAAAACCACACTATCGAGGTGTACCACAACCACCTAGCGCTTTGTTTTACATATTATAATGTTGCGCTCGTCGGGTTAATAATTATGTATAAGGCACTGTATAAGGCCATACTTTTACTCAATGCCATATTTAACGGTGCCTGGAGTAATTCTATTGTCATGAGGGTAACCTCACCCACGGAATAAATATTGTTGAACTCTCTACATCGACCATAGAGGTAGATTTGTTGGGATTTCACTGACACAAGGATTTGACAGCTATTCTTACCGTCCGTCTGTACGGCCAAACTGTCAAAGTCAAATAATCGATCGATGCCTACTCGACTCGACTCCACAATCCAATCGGTCCGGTTCTATCGAAATTCTTGAAAAAATATTTGTTTTTTTTCAACTAAAATGTCGTAAAATGGGCACCAACATGCGGAAGAAAACTCAAGTATCTTTCGTGATTCGCGATGAGGAGGAGAGGCGGCATAAAAATGGTGTTAGTTCGCTGCAGCTGGACCCAGTGCAGGGGCGTTTGTATTCGGCCGGACGGGATGGAATTATCAGGGTCTGGAACACCGCTACGGGTCTCCAAGACAGGTACATACAGAGTATGGAGCACCACACAGACTGGGTTAATGATATAGTGCTCTGTTGCGGCGGGAAAAACCTTATAAGCGCGTCTTCGGACACGACCGTAAAAGTCTGGAATGCGCCGAAAGGATTTTGCATGTCCACCTTAAGAACGCACAAAGACTACGTTAGGACACTGGCTTACGCTAAAGATAAAGAACAAGTGGCCAGCGCGGGGTTAGACCGCGCTATTTTCCTTTGGGATGTCAATACTCTAACAGCTTTGACTGCTAGCAACAATACAGTAACTACGTCAAGTTTGGTCGGAAATAAGGAGTCTATATACAGTCTGGCGATGAACCCTCCCGGCACAGTACTAGTCAGTGGTTCCACAGAGAAAGTTCTCCGAGTTTGGGACCCTAGAAATTGCTCCAGACTTATGAAACTGAAGGGACACTCTGATAACGTCAAAGCGTTAGTTGTCAGTCGTGATGGCACTCAGTGTGTGTCTGGCAGCTCAGATGGAACTATTAAACTGTGGTCATTATCTCAGCAGAGATGTGTGTCAACCATAAGAGTGCACTCGGAAGCAGTCTGGGCCCTGTTGGCTACAGAAAACTTTACCCACATCATATCTGGAGGAAGAGATCGTCTAGTCATTATAACTGAACTCCGAAATCCTGAAAACTTTATGATCATATGCGAAGAAACTGCACCTGTACTGAAAATATGCTTCACCGCCGACCAACAGGGGATCTGGGTGTCCACATCGGAATCAGATATCCGTTGCTGGAAACTGCCTCCGTTAAATATCATGTACAACCATAACAACTATAACACAAATAATGTGTTTCAAACTCAACCTATTCACAACATTCCTGGCGGTCCTGCAATCAAACACTATTCCGTTCTTAACGATAAAAGACACATTCTAACAAAGGACACAGAGAACCATGTTGCACTGTATGATGTCCTGAAAGCCTGCAAAATTGAAGACTTAGGAGAAGTAGACTTTGACGAAGAGGTCAAGAAGAGATTCAAAATGGTCTTCGTTCCAAATTGGTTTAACGTAGACTTAAAAACGGGAATGTTAACGATTCATTTAGGGCAAGACGAAACGGATTGTTTGTCGGCGTGGGTTAGTGCTAAAGAGGCAGGATTGACCACAGAATCTGATCAGAAAGTTAACTTTGGTGCGTTGCTTCTCCAAGCGTTGTTGGAGCATTGGAATCACGCTAACAGAGTTAATGAATCGGGGCAGAAAGTGATTGGGAATAATTACTTCAGTGTTCCGTTGCATACTCCGTTAATTTTCAGCGAAGTTGGAGGCAGGACACTGTACAGATTACAGGTTTGTATTTTGACCTCTTTTATCTAATAAATACTCGTTACATCTCTATCTATCTATCTATCTATAAATATAAAAATCAATGCCACTTTTCGTTGTTATTTTATAACTCACTAGCAGCGCCCCGCGGTTTTACCCGCGTTGTGTCCATTCCTGTGGGAATTTCGGGATGAGAAATAGCCTATGTTACTCGTGGATAATGTAGCTTTCGAATGGTGAAAGAATTTTTAAAAACGGTCCAGTAGTTTTTGAGCCTATTCATTACAACCAAACAAACAAAGTTTTCCTCTTTATAATATTAGTGTACATGTAGAAGAACGGGCTCACCTGTCCAAACCAAATGTTTATTTTAATCTGTCCTTGTAAGATAGCACCATGTAGGTATCTTGTAAAAATATATGAAACTGCAACGCCCCGCGTTTTACCCGCGTTGTGCCCGTTCCCATGGGAATTTCCGAAAAAAAATAGCCTTCCCTATTATAACCTGCCTATTAAATTATGTGACTATCTATTATAAAAATAATTATTCAAATCGGACTGATAATTCCTGAGATTAGCTCAAACAAACAAACTAAAAATGTTTACCTCCTTATAATATTACAATAGTTTATTTGTTTATCCTAACTAATATTATAATTGCGAAAGTAACTGTCTGTCTGTTACGCTTTCACGCCAAAACTCATAAAATTCACCGATTTGAATGAAATTTGGTACACAGTTAGTCCAGAGCCTGAGAAAGGACATAGGCTTTTTATCGCGAAATTCCTGCGGGTACGGGTACAACGCGGGTGGAACCGCGGGGCGCTGCTAGTTTATTTATAGTGAAAAAATATATAGCAAACCTCAAACCCATGCCTAAAAACCATGCAATTTAAGCCATATAATTCCATAGACAAAACTACACTAACACTAACCAACCTTAAACCTCTTAACCTACCTCCTTTGTACTAACAACCGCATTAATAAATAAGCAGCTGGATTTCTACCTCCAGGTGGGAGATGCGGGCGGCGAAACCGAAGGCAACCTGTTAGTGGAGACCGTTCCTTCGTGGGTAGTAGACGTGGCCATAGAGATGGTGTCGCCTAAGCTGAATAAACTGCCGTTTTATCTACTGTCTCACTCTAGCTGTCAGAGTAAACAGGATCGGCAGAAGAAGGTAATTGTAAATTAGAAATATTAGATAGGTATTTGTCTATCCTACTTAATATTATAAATGCGAAAGTTTGTCAGGATGGATATATGTATGGATGCATGACAAGCCTGTTGGCATGGCAGTGAGAGCGATTACTGTGTCGGGGGTTGCGGGTTCGATTTCCGCCCGGAGTCAACAATATGTGAAGACATAGTTGTTGGCGACGACGTCTGGGTGTCAATTATATATTCTTATAACATTTTTGTGTGAGTTAGATTCCATAACAGGAGCTTAGAGCTTACTTTGTGTCTAATTAACCATGTATGAATTTGTCCGGGTATATTATTATTCAACATCCTAACTTGTAATTCAACCTTTCCAGGACCGTCTAGTCGCGAACGACTTTATCCAATGCCGCAAAGTCGCTGAACATGTCGTTGAAAAGATAGTGGGCGGGGGAGACACGAACGGAACTAGCGCCGGCAGCCAGAAGGGAAGCACCAATGAGGACAGTGGGAACGACGCTGAGGAGAAGGTGGAACTACTGTGCTGTGATCAGGTATGCTACAGTTTATCTCACGAGCCATTTGTGTGTGAATTTACTAACATTACATTGTCTTAGTATGCGTCACAGTCCGCGGCAAAATTGTCATTGAATTAGTGAAAGCATTGTAGGTTGGTAGGTAACGATGTTATAGTTATTACAATCATGAAATTGGTATTTATAAAGGGTATAGACCGGCTTAATATACATAAAAACCTTCAAATTAATATTAGTGATAGTTGTTGTAATAAAATAACCTTTATTAATTTCAGGTTTTAGACCCGAACATGGACTTACGAACAGTAAGACATTTCATATGGAAATCCAACGTAGAATTCACGCTACACTACCGGATATTGAAACAATGAAAATACCCGTACGTCCGGGCAACCAGGACGCATCTAAAGAAATACTGTAACTGCAGCTGTATATTTGAATAATAACTAGTAGAACAGGTATTGGTAGTACCTGGGTTTGTACCGAAAAGTACCCAAGTATGTACCGAATAGTACCCAGGTTTGTACAGAATGATAGTACCCCAATTTGAACCCAATGATAAGTGGATTTTAATGAAATAGATAACTTGTATATTTTTTTATTCTTTGATTAATATTCTCCTGTAAGTATTAAATATGTATACAGGTATCGTTAAAATGTATATTTTGGTATAATTTTCATGGAAAAATGTATAATTTTCGATTAAAAACCTTCATTTAAATATGTTTTCTTCTGTTATGTATAAATAGGCAATATTTCAGACCATCAAACCTGGCTTAATCAGATGACAAACTATATGTATAAAATGGGTACTAATAAGTTAATACCGTCGTCAAAAAGGGTACGTCTTGGTACAAACCCAAAAAGGTTATTATTTGAATATAATATGTACAGTAAGGGAATATTCCCTAGTACTGTTAGAGTAGACATTTCACAGAAAAGGAAAGTGTATATTATGAAGATGGTATTTGCATGATTACGGGACGGTATTTAGTGATAAATGGTATTGGAAAACGGCACAAGAATATGTGGTATCATACAGGAATAAAGATGACTAGAGCGGTACGAAATGGTACAAAACCGGTACTATTTGGTATACGAAACATACCAGTACAGATTAGAACGAGACTGTACATTTCCAGGTATTGAATTGAACCCAAGAGTATAGTAATTGTTCTCTATGATACGAAACGATATAGTACCGGTATTTTATTATACGAAAACTGTACCGGTATTTAACCAAACGGTACAGTCCTGAGTTGTAATACTCGACACATTACCGGCACTATATTATGGTACGGAGCGGTACAGTAACGGCATTGTATGGTACGAAACGGTACAATACCGGTATTTTGTGGTACGGAACTGTAATTATATCGGACATTGGACCATTATATAGAAGAGAGCTTACAGGAACGGTAACGAAACGAAAGGTATTCGGTTGAAGGTACTTTAAACAGTGTAAAAGAAGTGTTTATCCGGTGTTTAACTGTGTAGTTTTAGAAGCTATGTTACTATGAAATAGGTGTCTGGCCATTGAAATGTTAAGCGAATTAGAACCTTGTCATATTTTAAAATTTTGACATCTTAAGTATTGTCGAAGATTGAATAAGGAATGCTCTAGGTATGTATAACATTTTGTGTGCTATTGTACCTTTTACACTTACATTTACATTGCAAGTATAGAGCAAGTGATAAGTGAAAATGATGTGCTAGAATCACTCAACTTAATCAGTCATTAAGTCATTATACATAGATTTTTACTATTGGAATCACTTAGGGTGGATTGTACAAGTATTCTTAAATTTTAGTTATCAAATGGTTTGTCACTTTCTGACATACGCAATTTTCCGAAGAGCAAAAGAGACAAAACACTTTATAACACTGTTTTAGTTACACAGCGTTTATTAACAAGGCGGTAAATGTTTAAAAAACAAAAGTTGTTTGTTTAAAATTGTATTTTATGTCGTACGAAATAGAACACTGTTTAAAATGAACGTCGTTTGTTTATTTTAAATAATTTGGCGCTAAATTGAATTAAGAATGCTTGTATGATCCGTTGTTAAACTTGAATTTTTACTTTTTCTTGCAAAAGTAAAAAGGGGCAGTGTTAAACTGAATTAGAGTTTTGTTTGTCAGAACGCGCTAATCTATAGCCACGTTCGAGGGAAAAGTTATAGGCTACCTTTTATCCCGAAATTCCCACGGGAACGGGTAAAACCGCGGGGCACTGATAATATTAATATATTACGATATAAATTATAAATATTTACTTACATTACAAATAAGTTACTTGGTTGGTGTATTGTCGTCGAAAAAAACAGAAAAAGAAACAAAAATATGAATGTTTTCTACATGTTTACTGAACCAAATACATCTCTAATGTTATACAAATAAGGCTCAAAATAGATTGAATGTTAGACTATGTCTGTCACGCTTACTCTCAACTGCAATTTCTTCGTTATATTACCGACAGTGTGTTAGACTTTATTAACTATGGGATAAGTCTTAAAATTGAATAGCTAATTGTTGTGCAGTTATATTAAAACCTTGGACCAAATAAAAAGCCTATATAAAGTGCCGTCTTCAGGAAAGTGAAGCTCGTTGTGTAAAAATGTGTGCAACATGATATAATGACGTTCTAAGTCAAACCAATATGAGGTGTCATTTTGATGTATAGGTATATGAGAACGCGTGGCCGTATTACATGGGGTGGAATTTGGCATGCTTCAATACAATGAGGCAGCGCTCGGTCTTGTTATTTGGTCTAAGGTATAAGCTAAAGGAATATTCAGATGGATTGTAATATTAAGTCTTTTGTCTCTTTCTAATGAACCGTTTTAGATGAAGTGGGAAAGAGATAGACGTATGTTGATTGTATAAAGTAGTTTACGGCCTAATGTAATAGTAAAATAGATTAAAATACGATTTTCACTAATGAACTCTTTTACCGAACAAAATAGAGACTAAAATCGCATAAACGTATATCTGGTCCTATTGGTGTTTCGATTTCTCAACTGAGTTTTAAATTGTATATTACGAATTATTAATAGATGGTATGTTACCTTTCAAGGTAACTTAGCTATGAATTTGATAAAATATGGTAAAAATAGCATTTAATAACACATGGGTGTTTTTTATCCCGAAATTCCCACAGGAATGGATATAAAGCGCGTAAAACCGCGTTAGTTATGTGGCATTTGATAAATTTTTAAACCGACTTGAAAAAAAAGAATGTATATTATGTTGAGATTTTGAATTGAAAGATGTACTGCCAAAATTTTAATCGAATTTTTAAAAGTAATATCTTGTAAATATGATAATGCTGTTCGCTTTGTACAGATACTTAAACAATTTGATTTTTTAAGTACTTATTGATACATACTAATGTTATAAAGTATGTACAGTTGTTGGCAGTTTATTTGGCAGATGTGCTCAGCTCAATCTTTGGCATTTTTATATATATTACTACCTGAACCGGCAAACGTTGTTTTGCCATATAAAAATTTATGGGTGGTTAAATTACCACCCTAATCACTATAAATTGAGATGTAAGCTATCTTTCAAGTTGGATCAAATTGCACACGGTGTGCAAATCAAATTTAAAATCGGTTCAGTGGTTTAGGAGTCCATCGCGGACAAATAATGTGACGCATAATTTTTGTACATAAAGATGTATACGCATTTTTTTACTTTGATACCTATTTGATTCTTTATGTTTGTCTGTCATTGTCAAACAACCCACTGCTGTATTAAAGAATACAGATACAAAATAATATTAATTGAGAAACTAAAGTTAAACTAATCTTCATTTAATAAAATGCATTGTGATTGTGCATATCTTCTACTATATAAAAATAAGTCGGGTTTTCCTCCCTGACGCTATAATACCAGAACGCACGAACCGATTTCCACGGTTTTGCATTCGTTGGAAAGGTCTCGGGCTCCGTGAGGTTTATAGGGAATAAAAATCTCAAAATTCCCACGGGAACGGGGGCCCTGCGGGTGAAACCGCGGGGCACAGCTAGTTGTATATACATCTTATCCTTTACAAGCAATGCTAGGCTGAGATTATCCAATGTTCTAATGCATATAGTATGAGCTCATCTGCTAATTAAATTGCCGATTACTGTAAAAATGTTCACCATCTAATATGAAAGAAAGTCGTGTAGTTACACCATTTATAACTCGAGAACGGCTTGACCGATTTTAATGATTCTTCTTTTATTTATTTATCTTGGTCGGGAATAGGATAGTAAGTAATAATCTCGAAATTCCTACGGGAACGAGTACGCTGCGGGTGAAGCCGCGGGGCGCTGCTAGTTGTCTATATGATAAAGCCGTTCTTTTTATCACACTTACCGCTTACCGCATTTAAAAATGTGTATTATAGATACATTCATAAAGATAAAATCCGTTGCGCAGTTTTAAAGATCTAAGCATACATAGGGACAGACAGACAGACAGCGGAAAGCGACTTTGTTTTATACTATGTAGTGATTTCTACAGAAATCGAAGTGTATCCGTTAAAAAAAATTTGACTAATGTAATTCTTGCCGATAAAATAATTAATATTCATTGTAATATAATAATTAACACCATACTAAGAGTTAGTGTCAGATCATTTTATTAGTGTCCAAAAATAGGAACTAAAAATATAAACCTTTTTTTGTACTCCATGCTTTGAAAAGCACGTTAAATTATCGGTCCCGGTTGTATCAGTGATTTGACGTCGCGTCTGATGACTAGGGTACTTAATATTTAACAATCTCTCAAATATGAATATACATATAGAAAATACCTGATTCGATTTGCATTATATTGAAATTTATCACTATGATACCTAGAAATAACACGTATACAGAATAAGAAGTATTATAGAATTTAACTGGCCATATAAATTTAATTGAATCACTTTTAAAATTGGTGTCTATTTAGGGTCCTCGCATACTACGCTACAAAGACTGGTGATTAAAGTTGCGACGGATAGACGCTGCATCTATGCAGTTGAAAAGGCATCTGGATGCATTTTGGAGGCTTGAATAGTTGAGCGATCTGGCTGTAACTGTAGCGTAGTGTATGAAGTCCTTTATCTGTATGTATAATACTGTCTGTTTAATGCATAGTGTTATGTGTTTATAGCAAAACTACATTTTAATGTTGTTTATTAAATAGCAAGCTTAAGCCTCGTATTCATGGTAAACATTTGTTGAGCAACAGTTGATAAACATTGTTGATGAAACAGGGAGAATGCTGATTAAACTTTGTTTAAATCAATATACGTTGTCCACACGCCAAAATGTTGCCCGAGGAAAAATATAATTAATTGCATAATTTTATCCATGCCGCCATGTTTATAAACTGTTGCAAACTCGTCCACACGCGTCAACATTTGTTGCTAAACTGATGTTTACGCTCGTCGGGCGACAACTTGTCAACATGCCGTTGTCAACTCTGCAACACATGTTGACAGCAACTCTGCAACGCGTTGATTCAACTCTGTTGCTAAACAAATGTTTACCATGAATACGGGGCTTTATACTAATAGTGAGAAACATATTTGTCTGTATGTTTGGCAAGCAAATTGCCGAGTCTTTGGCAAGTGTGCGAACAATACTTTATCCTAAAAAACTAAGTGTATAGTAGCATAGGAATTAGGATCATCTCTTGTACTAACTTTCTTTATTTGATACAGTTTTGAAACTGAAATATTCAAGAAACTATTGGCTATTGGCCTATTATGTTTAACCTCATTAAGGAAAGGCCAATTTTACAATCCTCAGTTATCTCTTTGGTATAGAAACTAGCAATTTGACCTAAATGTCTCATGTCAAATGATAATTTATCCAGTGGATAGACTTTATCTGATGATTGCTAAATTGGTTCATAATAATAATGAAAGTAAGTTTACAAATAAATGCACAGTAGACCAGTCAGATCTACGTTTGGATTTGACTTGTTTTAACCGCCCAAAACTAGTTTTAACCAACTTCAGTAAAGGCGTAGGTTATCAGTTTGTCTGTAGATATTTTAACCAATAATGTTACTTGACTAAGAGTAACAATTTAAAGGAACCCACAGGCATATGCCAATTGTTTTAATTGTAATTATTTGTAGTAATAGAATTTAATACGGAGTCATGAATGGAACGCTCTAAGCGAGTTCAGAAGATTGTAAATGGTCCTTTAGGTATGTAGAAGGTATTGTCTGCGGAAGAAATTTGAACTAAATTATTAAAGAACAAAATGTGTGTTTTCCGATGGTATGCGATTGTGGCGCCACTTAGTTGCTGACAAGTTTACTTACCGTGGAGTTTATATTGTAAATTCAGTGAGGGAATAAATGAATGGTGTATGAACTCAGTTTTTTAATATAATTTGCTAATTGTTTTGTATCAAGGTTCCTGGTTTGGCTTTTTATTGAGTAAGAAATTTAATTTTCTTAATAATATAATAGTTTGTATGCATGCAGCCGAAAATCATGTAATTGGCGAAATGTATCTACTATTTAAACTTGCTACGTAATCATAAGTCCAGTTGACTACTTGACACACATATTGCCATACAAAGTGTCGAGTCAGCAACAAAAGTGTCTGCGGCTGCAGAGCGCCTAATACCAAGTAATTTATTGCTTGGTTCCAACTCAATAAAAGGCTATTCCAAAATGACCTTAGGGCCTCGTCATTGTTAAGTATTAAGAGGGATAATGTAAGCTACGTAAATATTTATTGTACAATCGCTTTCTTTCTACGAGCCCTAAAATGTATTCTAAAATGGCCGACTTCACAACCAAAGACAATTCGTTCTATAGACTGGCCTCTTTTGTTCTATTTATCATACAAAATACACGTAGCAGGACGACTAAAAACGCTTAATTTGAAAGAGCCCTTACGATTTTAGCCACTCTTACCCAATCAATAAATCTGTGTCATCTATAGAAGGAATTGTCTTTGAAAAATCGGCCATATTCATAGTTAATATTTACGACTTGTACGAAGAAATAAATTGTAATTCACTGAATGTGGCTTAAAATGTATACAATAATGTTATTTTGCAGAATTTCTTAATTGTTTCCATAATATACATATTTCATTGATGTTATTTGAATAGAATACTTAAATACCTACCAGTATGTTTGTTTTATTAATGATCCTTCTCGTAAATATCCAAGTGACTGCTTTCATTTTATTAGTTTACTAAGCCTAAGTAGTCTAAAAACATAGTAGTACAAATGCAATCGTATTCACAGAATCACCGCTTAGTATTATACTAAGTAGGAAACTGATACAGCAAAGTTTTTATAGTTTCGTAACCTTACTCAAATGTAGATTCTCATAGCATAGCTATTATATATACTTATAAATATTAAATACCCCACGGGTGCATACCTCGCTGAAGATGTTTGTATATTAAATCCATGCTGAATATAAATAATTATCGGTCGACAACCCGTTAGAAAATGCATTTACAGTGTCACCAACTTAACTGTTCAGGTGGGCTAAATGGGAACTACAGCCGCGTCATATTGAATCTATACTATGCTTTATATGATTGATATTGTAGTTTCTTAAATTTTAATGATATCTATAGACTGACTTGCAAGACATGTTTTAATTACCTTTGTTTCTTGGGAAATACTTATAAGGCAATAACAAATTCTCCACTAGCGACGCTGTCAACTGAACAGATAAGATGGTGGGACTGTAAATATTACCTTCATGGGTAAATCAAAACACCACAAAATAGGGCATTATAGGTTTGTCAATGTCATTTTGATTAATAATCTGCCAAGAGAAATCAGCTGTTGACAGGAATTCTTGAGAGCTGAGCTACCTAAACTAACCTAAAAAAATTAACATTTATTATTTTTCATGTAATCAATAAGAATATTAACTTAAAAATGACCGGTAGACTAATAATACGGTCACTATTAACTAATTACAACTTACACACATCGATAAAATGCAATGGTGTGCAGAAAATCAGTGTTTTAACTAGTGTTTTTCATGTGAATTTCAAAAACTATAGCACTCAAACGAAAGAAGTTACTGAAGAGAAGAAACACTGTAATATTGGGACTATAGGACATGTAGATCATGGGAAAACTACGCTAACTGCTGCTATAACAAAGGTTTTGGCCAAAGACGGACTCGCGAACTATGTCTCTTATGACGAAATCGATCGAGCTCCTGAAGAAAAGGCCAGAGGTTTGTCTTATTAGATAACTATCAGCGCCCCGCGATTTTACGTGGAATTATCGTGAAGTAAACTACCCTGTCCGTCTATGTTGCTATCTAATACACACATATTGATATCTAATTGGACCGATACTTCTAGCGACTATTGTGCTCCAATAAACAATAAATCAAGCTTTATTAGATTATTATAGATAGAATATGGGTACTGTCGCGTTCGAACAAAAAAATACCTCTTTTACTATATTATATTAGTATAGGTTTCAATATAAAATAAAATATCTTTTTTAATTTTTTTTTCAATAAGTAAGTCTAACAACCAATGTTTTCATCAGGTATAACAATAAACGCGGCCCATGTCGGCTACAGTACGAAGCTCCGTTCATACGCTCACACAGACTGCCCCGGACACGCTGACTATGTTAGGAATATGATATCCGGAGCTTCACAGATGGATGCCGCTGTTCTAGGTAATGTTAACTAAATATACTACTGTTTAGATTTTAGATTATTTGTTAATATCAGTGGCTATAAGGTACAGGTTACTTAGATGCCATAATGCAAGCTTAGAGCTTAGTTCGGATGTAAAGAATCTTGTGTAAATATGTGTTGTCCTGTACATATGGTGCCCTTAAATAACTCTTAAGTATAAACTAATAAAACTACTATTTTTTAATAAAATTTCAACTTTATATAATCACAGTTATTGTTTAAATCAAGATTGCATATAACTTTATTGAGGTAAAACAATGTGAAAAAAATAACTCCAGAATTACTTTTATATCACAGACACTTACCCCTTATTGCATGGTGGGTTAATAAAAAAAGTTCTATTAAACTGTTACATTTCAGTGGTGGCAGCCAACGACGGACCCATGCCACAGACCAGGGAACACTTACTACTCGCCAAGCAAGTGGGGATCCAGTACATATTGATATTCATTAATAAAGCAGACTTAGTTGATACCGAGGTGGGTAGTATCTGTTTTATCTATAAACTAGTGGTGTGACATGTGGATTTACGCACGTTGATCCCGTGGGAATTTCGGGATGAATCAAAATGATGCCTTCGCGTTGAATGTGGCTATCTGTTACAAAAAGAATAATTCAATTTGGATTGATAGTTTTGGAGTAAGCGTGTTCTATCAAACAAACAATAAATAAACTCTTCAGCTTTATTGTATTAAACAAATTAAGTATTAGCCTCTAATGTCCCACTACTGGGCAAAAGCCTCTCATGTCACTGAAGATATCAGTACAGTGAGGAGGATTATGGTCGTAGCACACATATCAACTCGTAAACGGAACGTAAACGTATCAACTCGAGCCGTTCAGTATTCTTTGTATGAAACTCCCTACTGCAACGCACACTTATCGGAATCGTAACGTAATCGCCTCGCCTCGGGACAAGCTCACAAACCGCAGTACGGTGCGTGGTCGACTTGCCGTACCCGCGCTTACGTCTCTCCGTACCCGCGCTTACGTCTCTCCGTACGCTGTCTTACGACTCTCCGTACCCTAGCTTGCGTTTCTTCGTTCCCGCGAGGCACCCCGCCCAGCCGTCGTCAACCAGCGACCGGCGAGCCGTAAGCGCGGCGTCGCCTAGCCGTAGCCGAGTCGATTCGGAGCTGCTGATCGCACGGTGACGCGCTTACGATAGGTTGACGCCTGGTTGACGCCTGGTTGACGGCGAGGCGATACGGTGACGATCCCTTTCCGAGTTGATATGTGTGCTACGACCATTAGGCGTAATCACCACATTCCTAATGCCGGTTGGTGATTGCAAACCCGAGCCATGATTGAAAGTAGGAAACATGTTTTCGCTTGACCAGGGAATTGAACCCAAGACCTCAGGCTTGGCACGCGAGTGCTCATACCACTAGACCATCGAGGCGTTAATTATATTGGTATAAATAAACCTTTAATATTATTTTATTTCAGTTATTAGAACTAGTTGAGATTGAAATGCGGGAGTTGTTATCCGACTTCGGTTACGACGGCTCGACCGTGCCCATCATATGTGGATCAGCACTCAAGGCTTTGAATGGAGATGAAGGGGAATTCGGTAATCTTCACTTTTAATAGAAATGCGACAGATTTATTAGCAGACAAAATGAATGGGTGATTCCACTAAGTATTTTCTTAGATATAAAAAAATACTGGGGTTTTACCCCATGTAACCTGAGAAAATAACGTAACAGCGTAACGAGCGTAAAATAACGTAACGATCTTCCTCTTGAATCAATCTATCTATTTTAAAAAACCGCGTCAAAATCTGTGCGGTAGTATTTGAGTTTAACGCGAACAGACAGACAGACCCGGCCTTTTGTTTTATAACATGTAGTGAAACAAGATAGTGTTCATTTTAGTAATTCTTCTTTTGTATTATCTCAAAGCTCTAAAAATATATAAAAACTAGCAGCGCCCCGCGGTTTTACCCCGTTGTGCCCGTTCCCGTGGGAATTTTGGGATGAAAAATAGCCAATAACCTTCCTGTTGAATGTGGCTACCCATTGCAAAAAGAATTATTCAAATCGGGCAGGTGATTCCCGAGATTAGCTCGAACATACAAAGAAACTTACAAATTTTACCTCTTTATAATATTAGTATAGATAAGTACAACAGGTAAATAGATGCCAGTAATTTAAAGTACAGTCACGAGCATTAATTTGGGACCCACCTAAGGTTGAATATCGTGTATAATTTAGGACCCACCTAAGGTTGAATATCGTATAGCAAACTTACGCTATTTAGTGCTAGTATTTTATCGTAATATCAATGTCATATTGTTTACCATCGATAACTTTACGTTTCTATCAAACTAAAGTTTCGACCTTATTGCATTATGAATGTTCTAACAACATTTGATGGAAATGGGTCCCAAATTAACGCTCGTGACTGTACCTAATCATTGATTTTGCTTTTCTCTTTTCAGGAGTACCATCAGTCTTGAAACTGCTATCAACTATGGATACCTACGTACCCCCAATAGTCAGAGATCTCACCTCTCCGTTCCTAATGCCCATAGACAACGCATTCACAGTCCCCGGTAGAGGCACTGTTGTCGTTGGTACCATCAAAAGAGGTGTAATGAAAAAAAATGCAGAGGCAGACCTTTTGGGCTTTGGGCATAATATTAAAACGACGCTAAGCGATATACAGATTTTTAGGAAGAGCGTTTTTGAGGTTGGTTTTTGTGGAGCAGTTCTTATCACAAATTATTTTATTACTAACTAGCGACCCGCCCTCGCTTCGCTTCGGGTAATCAAGATTTCATGTAGGAAAATCGGGATAAAACATTGCGTGTCTCCCGCAGGAATATACACAATCAAAATTTCAAGTGGGAAATTGGATAAGGAAATTATAATGCTGTAGTGCTTAAAATCGCTTCGAAAATTAGCTATTATTTGCCGTAAAAAGTAAATGACAAAAAAATGGTTTTGTGGGATATCGATAAGAGATAGACATATACCATCGCGGACTTTTCAGTATGTAGAGAATACTTAGTACATTATTTTTATAAAATCCTGTAAGGTTAAGCCTGCGTACGCAATGTAAGCGGCAAGAAATGTAAAAATTTACGACACCACATTAGAAACCCTGAAAATAACAGTATTTCTCCATTATTTAATAGATGTTATTATACTTAAAAACCTTCCTCTTGAATCACTCTACCTATTACAAAAAACCGCATTAAAATCTGTTGCGTAATTTTAAAGATTTAAGCATACAGACAAACAAACACGAAACAGAGACGACTTTATTTTATACTATGTAGTGACTAACCGCGCTACGCGTTGTACCTGGTCCCGCGGTAATTTCGGGATAAAATATATCCCATGGGTTAGTCTGATGTATAACCTATATTACTGTAAAGTTTTATCCAAATCCGTCCAGTAATTTTTTTTGTGAAAGAGTTGCTAATATACATTCATACATACATAAATCCATCCTCACAAACTTTCGCATCACTACTAATAAAAAACAAAGTCGCTTTCCGCTGTCTGTCCCTATGTATGCTTAGATCTTTAAAACTACGCTACGGATTTTGACGCGTTTTTTTTTTATTAGATAGAATGATTCAAGAGGAAGGTTTATATGTATAAAAATTCCCCAAATGCCCACGGGAACGGGCACAGCGCGGGTAAAACCGCGGGGCGCTGCTAGTATTATATAGTCTATAGCCGCGCCCCGCGGTGTTACCCGCTTTGTTCCCGTTCCCGCGGGAATTTCGGGATAAAATATATCCCATGTGTTATTCTGATGTATAACCTACATTACTGTAGAGTTTCATCCAAATCCGTTCAGTAGTTTTTGCGTGAAAGAGTAACAAACATCCATACATCCATACATCCATACATCCATACATACAAACTTTCGCATTTATAATATTATTAAGTAGGATAATATTATTATTCTCGTGTCACGGGGTGCGTAATTGAACTCATCTGAAACGGCTCGACCGATTCTTATGAAATTTTGTGTACATATCGGTTAGGCCTGAGAATCGGCCAACATCTATTTTTATCCCGAAATTCCCGCGGGAACGGGTACAAAGCGGGTTAAACCGCGGGGCGCAGCTAGTATTATATAGTCTATAGCCGCGCCCCGCGGTGTTACCCGCTTTGTTCCCGTTCCCGCGGGAATTTCGGGATAAAATATATCCCATGTGTTATTCTGATGTATAACCTACATTACTGTAGAGTTTCATCCAAATCCGTTCAGTAGTTTTTGCGTGAAAGAGTAACAAACATCCATACATCCATACATCCATACATCCATACATACAAACTTTCGCATTTATAATATTAGTAGGTCTTATGAAATTTTGTGTACATATCGGTTAGGCCTGAGAATCGGCCAACATCTATTTTTATCCCGAAATTCCCGCGGGAACGGGTACAAAGCGGGTTAAACTGCGGGGCGCAGCTAGTATTATATAGTCTATAGCCGCGCCCCGCGGTGTTACCCGCTTTGTTCCCGTTCCCGCGGGAATTTCGGGATAAAATATATCCCATGTGTTATTCTGATGTATAACCTACATTACTGTAGAGTTTCATCCAAATCCGTTCAGTAGTTTTTGCGTGAAAGAGTAACAAACATCCATACATCCATACATCCATACATCCATACATCCATACATCCATACATCCATACATCCATACATCCATACATACAAACTTTCGCATTTATAATATTAGTAGGATATCGCCCCGCGGTTTTACCCAAATTGGCATTATTGACCTATTCTTTAATCATTTTTTAATTGGACTATTTACCTATTTTGTTTTACAAGATCAAAAAGCATCATAGCTCGTTATTTTAAGTATTTTATTATTAAATCATCAAAAATGGTTTTACCCCAAAAAATAGTATTTTTATGATTTTTCTCAGGGCATCTTCATAAACGGTTATTAACAGCATTTTAGCTATCAAATGGTTTGTCCCTTTCTAACATACGTTGTTTTACGAAGTGCAAAAGAGACAATACACTTTATAGCAATGTCTTAGTAAAAGTTAATCACCTGGCTGAATCACCTGATTGCTCGAAAAGTAAGAAGATTCCGTGCTTCGGAGGGCACGTTAAGCCGTCGGTCACGGTTACTTTCTACGGATAGTAGTCGTTACATGAGCCATGTCAGAGGCCTTTGGCGGCTCAATAACTCTGACACCAGGATTGGTCAGGGTAACCATCCACTCGATGAAGAAGAAGAAGTTAATGAATACGGCGATCAATCTTTACAGGCATTAGCGGGTGACAATGTTGGCGTTCTACTTCGCAGCATCAAAATAAAATCAGTCGAGACGGGCATGTTACTTTGCGCGTCCAAAAGCCTGCAAATGACGAATCATTACAAAGCGAAGATATATTTCTTGACCAGAGGCGAGGGTGGAAGGAAGAAGCCGGTGTTTTCAAAATATACTCAGCAAATGTTTAGTGGTACTTGGAATATTGCGTGTAGGATCGATTTAGGTGAGTTTGGAATTGAAAAGTACACAGCACGAAAAATTACCCATCATTCATTTCGAGAAGGTCAGTGGCCAACCCTGGCGTCGGAATTTTTAGACCGCCTAAAGGCCTCCGACATGGTCTAAAGATTGAAACAACCGGGACCGACTGCTTTACGTGCTCTCTGAAGCACAGTAGCGCTCAGATAGAAATGCCACCCATCCAAGTAGGAGGCGAGCTTCACGTTGCTTAGCAATCACAATGAACTGACATCGCTTGTCAAACTACGCCACGAGCGCTAGTTTTAAAAGAAAGAGTATCAAACATACATACCTACGTACATATTTACATACATCTATACAGACATCCATCCCCACAAACTTCGCATTTATAATATTAGTAGGACTAAAAACCAAACTTCAACTTCCAGACCCTTCAACTCAAATGATGATGCCCGGAGACCACGGGGAGGTATACCTCACTCTGCTCGAGGAGATGGTGATGACGAACGGACAGCCGTTCACCATCCGGGAGAACAACGTGACGGTCGCCACCGGCATCGTGACGGACAGTCTGCGCGCCGCCGACGTGCCGCGGGGCAAGTTGGGTAAAGTGCAGATCACATATGAATAGGAGTTTTGTGAGCTATTCTGAAAGAGTTTCTAAAGAAATAGGGTCGATTTTATAACTAGAGATAATTTCTTGTGTAGAGGAAAAAGGTTGTTATAGTATTATACTTAAATATAAATAAATATACCTGGACTCTTCACATATTGTTGACCCCGGGCGGGAATCGAACCCGCAATCCCCCACACAGTAAACGCTTTTACTGCCACTGTGCCAACGGGCTTGTCAGATTATATTTTATTCTTACCTCACTAAATATTTTTCAATAGAAGAAATTCTCTTTGGATAGGAAATCGGCGCTATTAGAATGGCGAGATGACAATGCAGAAGAACGTTCTTCTTCTTCTTATCGAGTGGATGGTCAATCTGACCAATCCTGGTGTCAGAGTTATTGAGCCGCCAAAGGCCTCTGACATGGCTCATGTAACGACTACTCTCCGTAGAAGGTAACCGGGACCGACGGCTTAACG
Source organism: Cyclophora punctaria (assembly GCA_951394245.1). Lineage (NCBI taxonomy): Eukaryota > Metazoa > Arthropoda > Insecta > Lepidoptera > Geometridae > Cyclophora > Cyclophora punctaria. The sequence continues at coordinate 2,266,891 of OX596191.1, read as the reverse complement.
TGCCCTCCGAAGCACGGAATCATCTTACTTTTAGAAGAACGTTATGGTTGCGTTATGGCTATAAATATAACGCTACATGTCTAGGATAGCTAAAACCACAGACCACAAACCAAGCTAAAGCAAAGCTAGAGTATAAATAAGTTTGTATTGTATATAGTAGTAGTTAAATAAAGTATTTATTATGTTACTATGGAGTTTTTTTTAAATATTTATTATGTTCATTGGTAAGTCCAATGGAACTATCAAGAACAAAGTCTTAGGAGTTTCATGGGACAAATATCCACCGGAGCTAGTGATAGTTATCCAAACTTAGAATCTACAAGAAAACCAAAATGAAACATCACACATTTTATTTAATTATATATTTTTGTCAGAAGGTAATTAATACAGTGCCAAAACAGTAACAAATCATTAGTAAGAAAAAATAATTAAAACTGCATCTAGCTTATACTACCCAGTATTGTATGTAAACAATTCTATACATTTAACATTTAGTTTCACAACATTTGAACAAGACAGTTGGCGTAATACAACTATTAAATATACCACAGAATCCTGATACAACAATACATTCGGTCGCTGTAACCGACATACACTCAACGAATTCAAAACAAGAATATACTCGCATGCAGTTTAATCGCTACTTGCATGTGCCTCTTGCATACATAACAGTCACTTGCATGGGACATGCATAACAACTCCTTGCATGCAAGTATGTATATTCTAGTTTAATTCAAAAGTTTGTCTCGTTATAAAAGGATTCTATTGTATAAGAAGTATTAATAAATCGTGAACTAGAAAACACCGATACGCCTAATATTTATAATTCGCTCTATTTAATATTATTATGTGATATTTGTGTTCAAAATTCAATCATATCAAAGGTATACCATTATCTTAAATCAAGCTAATCCATTTATTAACAAAAAAAATTAGTTAAGTATTTAAACGAAATCACAATTAATTTTAAACAAACAAATCAACAGTAATTTAAATAAAATCAACAACTTTTATAGTTTGTAAAATTAACAAACAAAAATCTGAAAACAGGCAACAATTTAGTTTAAAACAAAACAATTTTCAACTAATAGATTCTGTGTCTATGCAGACATTAAGTAGTACTTACTAAACGCATAATTTAATATTTTTATAATACTAACATTGCGTGTCTCTTTCTTCCTCACTGCATCTAATATCTTCTTTAACCATAACTCATACAAAACGTTTGATAATGGCCAACATGATTACATACTAGCCATTCCGAAAGGTATCGTATCAAACTTATACTATCTTCAAGTTCTATTGAATTTTGAACACAATACCTCATAAGTAAGGTAATAATACTGCTAAGAGCAGATTCGCAAACCGGTGACGCGTTTCACTCAATCCAAATGTTAATTTATACCTGTCCCTAATTTCAGTCTGTTTAATTGTCACCATGCCGCATTAAGACTAGACACTGCGAAAAATGACAGTCAGGCATTTTGATATCAAGCTAGATAATGTGCCGGGCATTTTGCTACTATGCCCGACTAATGTGCCGGGCATTTTGCTACTATGCCCGCCTTTATGCTAACAATGCTTGATATTTCAAATTGGGCAATAGAAGTATTTGCAAGAGCTCAAATTAAATGCCGGGCTACACAGAAAATAATTGAAAAACTAATTTGCTATTGCAGCAATAATTACAAATGTTAGTGCTGATTTGTACGAACAGGACAATAAGTTTTAAGCTAATTGCCAATTTTATGCCAACTGCCAAATTTCGCGTCTCTAAGTATTTTATCTAAACAACACATATTATAATTACATTGATAATTGTATACACTGATCTAACGAAGATAAGACATTGTCAAAATATGTTTTTTTAACATTACGTATAAAGGTGGAAGCGGGGTGCAACGCGCGTACTGCGCAGTTTTATAGCAAATTGCGTAGTTTTAAATGCTGGGAAATACATAATTAAAATACTGATACGCTTGTTTAAGAAAATCCAATACATTTTTAGGATCGCATTTGCATTTTTGAGCAAAAGCCATTGGAGGAAAATACGTAAGTCGAAAAGTACGCCAAATACGCGCGTTGCTATCACTACGCGAAGTGCTTTCACCTTACATTGTTTAGTTTAAAATGCTATATTGTTACCAGCATCGAAAGGGTGTACACTTATATTATATTCCTTGGTCCTTGCAGCTAAATTGGCATCTTATGTTACACTATATAGCTTGAATGTTAGTATCTCGTCGTTAAGTAATGTATGCGTTTTGTATGCAATGGAGTCTGTGGTTTTCAAAATATAGAGAATTTATTTTTATTACGAATTGTTTTACTTTCCTTTCTGAAGTAAGTTTAAGTATAAACAAGATACAATTACCGGCATTCTTTTTCACCCAAAGATTAGTTCATTTTGCACTGCCATTAAGCTCATTTTGAAAGCATTAAAGATAGGTTTTAGGTGACCCTTTGACCACCAGTGGACATTAACTGCCCACAAATATTCAGAGCTCCTGGTGCCACTGTTCTCATACAAAACCCATACATTACCAAAACGACGCAACGTTTTAGCAGAACGATACCACACAACACCGATAGAGCTTTATCGGGACAAGATCAATACAAATACAATTTAAGCTCATAAAATTCGATAATCACCACAGATAGTAAGTATTTTGTGTTTTAATGATTGTGTTTTACTTGTTGCAACTTTTTACGGTTCGGCATATTTTTTTACGGTATGCCGAAAACTTTGTTACTTCGGCATTTTTTACGATCGGTTTGATGAGTAAGTATGTTTTGTTGGGCGTTTTTGACCTGATATTTAATGAAGAATTATTTCTGTAAGAATATTACATACATAATTATAAACTAAGTGTATATTTTGAAGACCTGTCATGTTTAAAACTTAATTATATAATTATCTGGAAAATAAAAAATACTTCAAAATGCCGATAGTAAAGCACAATCACTAAAATTATTATTTAAGTATCTTAAAAACACCTAAATAAGTTAATCAATATAACATACGATTTTTTTTTATTAATTTTTATATTTCAAACACGGACAGATCAAATTTTTATTCTATTACATTGAGATAAGACTAGCGATTTATCAAACACATCTATTTGTATTAATATTCAAAAAATGTTTCATACACCGACACTGTATACATTTACAGTAAGTATACTAAGAAAGCATTGCATTAAAAGATAACTAACAAAAATAATAACAATCAGGAATATAAACACTTAATGTTGTTAATATAACGTCAGTGGCAGTGTTAAGGAGAAAACAAATGCTTTAAGAAATATACCAGTTTGTCTCCAAAGAGCAATGAGCTACAAGCTGTCACCGATATATACAATCACCTAATTTCAACTTTGACAATTCTATAGAAAAGTTTTAAAAGCTCGCTTCATAACTGAGATTACAATTAATATATTATGAATAAACCAACAAACTTATACAATATAATTCAAATAATTCGTTTAAATTATCCCATTACAAGCCTTTATTCACTGTCCACTTAAAACTTAAAATTAAAAAATACAGTGTTTTTCATATTATGTGGAAATAGTAGCACCACAATTAAAAAAAACTATTCGAAGTTACGTATAAAATAATAGCAAATCGTTGGAATAGCATCCAATAGCATTGAATAGCACTCAATAGTATTGAATAGCACTCAATAGCATTAAACAGCATCAATTCCAATGTAACAGTGTGAGAATTCCGGGCGCAAATCACTTGAGTTTAACATTTTTAATACTCGTGTACTTAAACTCGTGTTTTTTCTTCAAAAAATAAATTATAACCAACACTTATAATATACAAAAATATCCATCAGAAATTCCCACTTACATTTATATAGAGGAACTGGCAAAATAAATTCTGTATCATTCAAATTTTATTAAATACTTTCCATTTTCTCATTAAGAGACACAATTGAGTACAAAAAAGCCGGATTTTTGGTCCTCGCATATAAAATTCACGCCATTACTACACTGGACAGAAATTTTCACTGTACCCTTTCCTTACGGCGAATAGCAAAATATATTAGTCACTATGCACACTAAACAAATGGCTCAAAATATAAATCCACTAAATACCCGACAGCAGTTATATAACAAACGAAACCGCAGCCACCGCGGCACAAATATAGAAGCAAAATGTTAAAACTTAATACACTAAAGAGTAAGTTATAGAGTGGTGGCTAGCCTGTCCACGTCAGGGCGGCTCTTTATCACAATCAATAAGGGACCACCACCATTATTGTCCACACTCATACCGTTAAAAATACTATTCGTTTTGCAGCTAACATTTATTACACAAAAGAACACCCCATATTTTTCTACAGACTGACATAGTATCAAAAAGTGATTAAATCGTAAGAGTATTTTTGTGCATACGATGCGATATATTTGGCGTCCGTTTACATACGACAATCGTTACCTATTCTAATCGAAAGGTTCACACATATTATGCTAACTGTTGCTAATGTGGATTCTTTCAAAACACATGTAAATATATTTTTTTCTAGAAGCTTTAGGACCGTACTTTACCCTTCTAACGACACCTAGCGGACAAACGCAGCAACCATCGACCTAAACTAGCATCGTTTTAAAATAGTTTAAAAAACCAACTACGTATCATACACTTTGCAGGAATAACTATACGTCTAAACAGTGAGATATTTTTACTACCACATATTTTTTTGTTGTCATTATTTATAATTTTTTTTATATAAATAGTCATCCGTAAATTATTATCAAATTCGATAAAGCTCTAAGATTGTTCCACATTAATAAATCAATTTGTTTTGTTGTGTTACATAAAAGCGTAAGGAACTGTGTTTTGGTATTAAAAAAACAAAATTCAACATCCATAACGGGTGAAAAAATCTTAAAATTTGCAGTTGCAATAGCTGCCAGTTAGAACTGCAGATACCCGCATTTAATGCAACAAAACTCTTAACTATCAAATTTCGAGGGTACTTACAAAACTGCAAGTGTATCAGCATAATTTCAGCGACAGGTTAACATTTATTTGACAACATGAAGCTAAAAAAATAAGGTATTTTTAACCAGTCTTGCTATACGGCATGTCAATTTGACCGTCTCTAACTAGATATTAAACCTAACTCTTAAACTTGCATGCCAGATAAGTTTGCGTAGAATCAAATTTTGAAATTAATTGAATCTCCAAGAATATTACACACTAACGATGAAATTTGCTCATTCATCAATTTCATGCCAATATCTTTTTCTTTTGTTAATAACTTAGATGAGATGTAATTTGACAATGCAAATCATAAAAATGTGTATCCTTTTCCCATGATGATTTTATGTATCATTCATTTGCAATCAGAACTACGGTACACAATCTTTAATCAAATAAGTGAGTTGAGTGACAAACTTACCCATCATCAAGTATATTCATGGTGCTTTGTACATACAGGATTTTAGAGCAAAAAAAAAACAACAATTTCTCTATTGACAACATCTAACACAGATTACATTAGGCCCAGAAACATATGGCCCTAGTATGGTGAAGGCATATTAGAAGACCCCACAGTAATGGCTTTTTTCGTGACCAAAAAGACAAGTTACATTAGCTTTTTGCAAGCAAAAAACTGCAGAGCCCGCGTACCTTCACCTTTTTATATGAAAAATATATGTGAGAGTAACACGGTTCAATATTATCTAATAAAAACACTCATTTTATCCTAAACATTGACTAATTTATATATTAAATAAAAACACAAAATATCCAACAATCGCTAATATAGAGTGATATTATAATGTTTTTTTTCCATTAATTCATCATGCATTTTTAACTAACTACAAAATTCTAGCGTTCGTAAGTTTTATTCCTCTTAAGTAAATAATTTGATGCAATTTTATTGGACCTGAAGTGAAGACTTTGTTCTAAGTTTTACTACATAAGATCGACCATAGAGCCAATCAGAGGCGAGTGAGATCACCTGTATAATGTCGACCAATCAGAGTGCGCCGTTAAGTTACACGTTCATACCATAGCTAGTTTTGACAAATTTTAAATAATAAAGGGTTTTTTACTGTCATTACCGTACGGTTTTCTTTGTTTTTGGCTTTATGGTCAACAATTTAGGACTTTTGAAGCAATGATAGTCTAAATTCGCTACCCGTATCTTGAATGCAGTTTCATTCCTATTCTTTGCTAGCACCTTATATTTGTATACCTCGCATGAGACCAGACTGCGCGAAAATGTATGCCGGGCAAAAAATTGCCGGATGGAAAAATGTGCAAACAAGTCGACATTTTACGACCAAATTTTACGAGCAAATAGACTTGTCCAAACGAAAGTTTTACTTTATGCCGTTAACTTCACCAGTATTTTTGTTGCCCGGCATTTTTACAGAATCCGCTCATAGTCTGTCAACCCGTTAAATCTAGACATAGATAGCGAATAGGTCCTTATAGGCGAAGGGACGAATCATTGATAACATTTAGGATTTTAGAATTATTTCACTTACACTTAACAATAAATAGTAAGCGTTTAAAAGTTGGCGTTAAATTAAGTACTGAATATAGTTTTGGTATTTTAGAAATATTCTCACGTAGGACTAAAGGACATTTTTAATTACAATTATTATATCACACAATATACTTAAGAGATATGCTGTTTAAGCGTTGGTCAAGTTACAAAATGTTTTGAGGAAACATAGGCTTTTATACAGGGTCTCCCACAGCTACGCAATACCTAGCGAAAGTAACTCAAATATTGTAGATAAGGTATTTTGTTTCAAAGAAGGCTTCCCCTTCATTTTCTTTAAAAGACCTCGATTGCTAGCGAAATACCGAACTTCAATATAAAAGACACTTTGCCGTAGGACACCCTGTGTATAAAAAAACTATATTAAAACTTAACATAGGACTTTATTAGTATAAAATAATAATAAAAAGCATTTTGTAGCGTGGTGGGGGTGGAATAGAAATGCATATTATTTTTAAGGGGGTGAAAAGCTTAACTATGAAAATTCCAATATTTCGATGGACGGAAGGACGATATATTTGAGCTAAAATAATTTTAATATGAGATGATCGGGGCATTGTGGGTATAGCATTTTTGTCACAGCCATACAAATCTGACATTTTTGTTTTACGTTCGCGAAATTGTAAAGTAAGTAAAAATACTTATTTCATTTTTATTTACCGCCCCAGTTAAAATCACGATACTCACATTTAGTATGAATTTCGATAGCAGTATAAGGTTTTAGCGTTATGTCTTCAAATTCGACAAAATATGTATTTTACACTGTGACAAAGTCGGACACTAACAAAACCGCAGTAGGAATACAGAAGCCAAATTGCAATTAGTATTCAAAAAATACATCACTTCTGCACCTCATATATATTTTATTCGGACTATTTCTGATAATTTCAATTGTTTGCAAACCAATTTAAAAGGCCAATTGTAATAAAATAAGCCTAAACAATTTAGAAAACGTAAAAAATAAATTAATAATGTGTTTACTCTTTTTAGAGTTCCAAACTCAAGACTCGAGAGTATAAATAATAAGGTTTTATTTCATACAAAACTCATTTTCTTTGAGATAATAATTAGCATCAAATTAAAACTCAACAATGCCCCAATCACATTGATCTAAACCAAGCTACACGTGGCACTTTTAAGAAACAATATAAAGCCTTATAAACAAAGAGTTAAGGTATAATTTAGAGCGGCCGAAATTCATGAAAAATAACCGCATAAAAATATTTGCAACAATTATTCTAAATAAATAAAAATGTGTAAATAAACTTCATTTTTGTAACGAATTAAATAAAAATAAATACAATTTTGGTTTTTATTTGACTGTTATAGGATGGAAGTATAAAAGAAATATGACCAGAGATAACTAAATTATAGAAAGAGCTATAGAGTATAGCTAATATATAAACAATAATAGATATAATTATAATCTACCCAAATATATAATAACAAATCTTTTTGGATAGCCATTGGATAGATTAGGACCAAAGTTTGGCACACTGTATGCAAGCAAATCACCTTGATAGTAATATAATGCATATATAGTAACATATATATATAAAGAATGGTAAATATATAAAGTTTAAGTAACTAACAGTCAAACAAAAAATAAAACCAACAGTCAAAATAAATTAACAATTGATTTAACAAATCATTCTTAAAAGTACCATTTGGAATATTCACCCTTTTATCAGGGAAAATTCATCGGAAGATATGTAGGAAATTACATTTTTACTAATAGCAAGACGCCGAGGTAACAGTTACGATAATATGGCAACAAAAACAGTGAGATTAAATAAAAAAAAACAAGAAGTAGTTTGTTCGGAAAAGTACCGCTAGAAACCGTTCAGAAACACAAATAGTGTCTAACTTAGAAATTGAAAATCTTAGCTTAATTTCCCAAAAAATGGTATATGTCTAATCACCGACTTTAGCAGTTTTATGTATATCTTAAATTAAAATTAAAGGTGGTTAAAGTCATACATTTTTACACATGACACAAAACATATGACATGACAAGAGTGTAATGTCATTATCTATAATTTTTGTTTTGAAATAACGGTCTTTCCGAACAAACTATTTAAACGAAGACATTTAACTAATAATTAAACTTAATAATATTGTGCTAACGATTGAAAATTGCATAATAAAATATATTATTTCTTTTCTCTTCAATAACTACATTAAAACGAACAGATTCAGTGTACTAATGCATTCGTTTTTAAATGTGGAAGCATTTTGATCAACACCGGGGTTGCTATATAAAAAACTGGTAATTTTTTTTGGTAGTATTTTTATATATGGCAATACTATAGTAGTTTTTGTGGGCTTGGTCATAAATTCATATCCCCAAAAACGAACTGGAAATGCAATTGGACATGCGATTTTATAAGAAAATAAACTAAGTATAAAATGTTAAAAGTATTAGCATATTTTTTGTACAAATCGCAAAGGGTTTTTGAAATGCATACACGTTTTGAAAAAGGCACTACCGCATGGACACGTACTAAAAATATTAAAATATAGCCATTTTGTTTTTTTTCTGGCACCTGTTTTGGTATTTAACTGGCAACATTTAAAATTGTACTGGCAATTTCTACCATTTTCAATTTAGAACTAAAGAAATGCATTTCGAGTGGCAAATGCAATAAATTAAAGTATAACCACGAATTTCATTCTCTATAATTCAATTAACTTTAAATTTAAGTTTTACAAGATATGACTATCTTATACTTTGGAAATCCTTTGACCTAAGTCATTCTAAGTTATTAATGTAAGCGATATCATTAGTTACCAAATCAAATACTTCTCAAGAAACAGGCGCCAGAACAAAATTAAAAACATTATATATTAAAACTATAACAAATCAAATTATATTTCATTTACGCTTAAAAACTAATATGAACGCAATATGGAAGATAACTACAACGTTTTGGTTAGAGTTAAAGTCCGTAGTTTGGACAGACATACAAATCTTTGTGCTCTATATGTATGGAAAGCGTTATATATTTTACTTTATACAGGGTGTCACAAGTCTTTAAACGTCGTTATCGGAAGCCACGATATTGTACGATGTTGTCGTATATCATAAAGTTGGAAGCTACAATGCTACACATAGACAAATTCAGACACGCGTCGATTTTATAACACACACCTCTTTTTATTTTCGAGGAGGTTAAAAGGACTTTAATATAGTAAACTTTAGATTTTTTATATTGTATAGCATTTAAAGATTCTTGTGAGATTGAAATTTTGGTACACCCTGTATATTATACGCAGCTTGGAATACCATTTTGGCAGATTACATGCAATTATATTATGTACTATTAAACGTATAACTGTAAATATATGAGGAACTGACTTTTAATGTTTGTCAATCCATTTGGCAAATATTCATTACACGCAATGTTATATAACATTCAGGTTATTATACTAAACAGCTAATAAATGACATGAAATTACATCTACGGTAAAAATTATAATTACGAATTGACGCAAAAAACTAACGTTTATCTAACAAAGAAAATTTGAGCAGGCGCGGTTTATAACACATTGGTATTCAAATAACGAATTCGAATTACCCGTATATTTAACTAAGTCACTCAATTATGACACAGGGGGAAATATAGCTACCTATTTCTACCAACATTAGTTGGCATTTACTACCAACGTCCGTATTTCTACCACGGCAATCCGATTCCTATCAAATACCGCGCAGATTACTACCAACGTCAGAATTTCTACCCGAAAGACCAGATTTTCTACTAAAAAACGTAAACATTACTACCAATTTAGTATTTCTACCAATTCCCACCGCAGCCTGCCCGCATTACAAAAACGAATTCCTTAACCACAATAATCAATTCCACACTATTCACCATAACCGAAGCACTTAAAAACTACGCCAAAAATTCATTTCTAACTTCATGTTAAATAAACAAAAAAAATATTACACTTAACACCTAATAGTTCATAACTTCATTTCTCATATACATTGTTAGCACGAAACGTGGTATTATAATAAAATAGTGTCAACTAGTTTTAACGTAGAAAAATCACATTTAAGGGTTTTTTATTATTATATTCGAGTCGGTGTGAGCGAAATAACAAAAGATTCAGTCGAGATAAACACTTTTTAGTAAAGTAATTCTTCCTAACGCCACTATTGCACCCTAAGATGACTAGAAGCTGATATTTTTCAGTCAACAGGAGGTAGAAATTCAATTAAAATTCATTATTTGGTATTAAAATGGGGATTTCTACCAATTTTCCATTTTCTACTAGTATGGCAGTTGAGATATCCGAGTGACATTGCATTGCCAGTTATCTAAGTATTTTTATCAGTCACTAAATAACTTTATAGATTAGGTACATGTTTTTAAAAGTAGATTATTTCGCTGACACCGAACTGTGTGTTTTGGCAAGTATACTTGAACTAGCCAAACGAAACTCCCGACCTCCTAATACTTATCAACATCAACGCGAGCTAAGCACGATTAATAAATTACGCAATTTAATGTCAACGGTGACATATAAAAACTAACCTACACACAGAGTAATATATTTTTTTATACTTTTCTTTCATATAATTATCAAACGTGGTCTCAATTTGAACCTGTTCAGTTATTACCGAATTTCACTTTTTTTAAGACATGGCAACTTTCCACTCGTGTCAGAGCGACGACTCAGTGATACCATACTTACATTAAATGCATTGTTTATAGGGAAAAAAGTGAAAATAGTAAGTTTTTAAATCTAATATTACGTTGATATGATATAAAAGATTGCATCGCTCCCATATCGACACCAAAAGGTAGATTTTTCCGAAGATATTTTGAGTTTATCACTAACACGCCTAATAGAATGAGCACATATAAAATTGAGGGTAGCCCAATTTTTTTAATGAGCAATTAAAATGTGCTAATAACTACTACTAAAGGGCCATTAAATTCAAATGCCCTTTAAATCTCCTTTAAGGATATTGCACGTATTGATATTTCTCGGAAGTTTTATATTGGACTGGTAAGAGATTATACAAATTCGTTATCACAGAACGACAAACCAAGACATTTTTAATGCTCAGATAAATGTCTTAATCTGTCATTAAGTTTCTTTAAGAATAAGTTTTGAAATACACCTTTAAAGATCTTTCATTGGTCAGTTCGAGTCTTAATAATTTCATTTGTAAGACTGATGTTATTTTGGCTTAACAAACAAATTCACAATATTATGTCAAAATTCATTTTTTACAATTGTATCGGAAAGTGTAGGAAATATTATTTTAATGAAAAAGCCTTTTTGGAGCGAAAACTGAAAAAAAATGACTTTATGTAAGTTTTAAGAACATTAAGCAAAGTTCGAAGATGCCTTCTTTAAGCTCTGTGCTTTTTAGAGGGTTATTGTACTTATAACACTTTTTGGACAAGCAAAAAAACCTATTAGTCAATGCTAGATTATGTTGATAGTACTTCTTAGCTAATTTAATGTGGTTAATGAATATTGAACAATTTAAAAACTATTTAATTATAGAGCCCACTTCGGTTGAAGAAACATGAATGTTTTTGGAAAAAAACAGTCAATATTGATCTCCAGACACAATTTCCGATACAACTATCATTCATAGGTCACACAGTTCATATCATAGGTCATTTAATACAATTCATAGGTCATATAGTACAATTTCATAGGTCATTATTATCTAGGTAAATTCAAAACTTGACCTCTAAATTAAACTATACAACTCATATACCTATCATTCAAGGTTTACTTTCATAGATCAATGCAGTTCAATTTTTGAGTGACATAGTTGAATTAACAGGTCATATACATAGTTGAATTTATAGGTCATATAGTTGAATTTATAGGTCATATAGTTGAATTTAGAGGTTATATATTTGAATTTATGGGTCACAAAGTTTAATTAATAGGCCCTGTAGCCAAATAATGATATGGATGCCTATGGTTCATGAATCGGTTGTCATACCTCTGGTTTCTATAGAAATCGTTCCTCTGGTTCAATTTCTTATAGTTTTGGGTTCGTCTCTGTTGGTTATTCTTGTCCTTGTCGTTTTGTTTGTTTGTTTGCGCGTTTTTGGCGGTGTTTGGTGGTGATGCAGAGGTTTCAGTTTTTGCGGGTTCAGTTGGTTTTTCCTGTAAATTTAGGTTATGAATAAGTTTGTATTTCTATAGGGTTTACACGCCCAAATTATGACAACGGAATCCTAATCTTATAATATAAAAATGAATCGCTGAATCTGTTGGTAAGCGCATAACTTCAGAACGACTGCACCAAATTGTATGATTCTTTTTTTAATGTGTTCCTTATTGTCAGGACAAGGTTTTTATACTTATAAGAAAAATAAGGAATAAAAATCTAAAAATTGCCACGGTAACCGGGCGCTGCGGGTGAAACCGCGGGGCACAGCTAGTTTGTAATAAAGCTGCGCTGTCTGATTGTTTCTCTCTGTCATGTTCTTGACATAAAATGAAACAAAGTTTCCATTCAATGTTCGTTAATTCTAAGACTACTTAACGGGTATGCATGCATGCTGGTTTCTTCTCTAGATGGTTATTCACAAGAAAAGTTTAGGGCTATTTTTCATCCAGAATATCTGACGGGAACACGTTACAACGAGGGTGAAACCGCGGGGAATAGCTAATACTATACTAGAAGGGCACATGGAAAGAGAGGAAGGCCAAGAAGGGCATATGTAGACCAACTGGAAGAAAGAGCAAAGTTCGTGTCGTACGAACAGCTGAAGAGGATGGTAGAAGATAGAGAAAAGTGGAAAGAACTTCATCGACAAGAGCCGAGCTCTTAGTTTAAGAAGTAAAGATTAATTAAACATACCTCTTTGTTCTCACTGGTAGCAGTTTTATTGGGCGATTGAGTAGCGTTTGCTCCGGTTTCAGCAGTACTCTGTTTGGCGGGAGTGGACGGCGCCGTAGTAGTAGACTCAGGCTGAAAATACACAATATGCTTTAAGATATCACCTGGACAAATTCACTCACGGTTAACTAAACCTACCTCGAAATGTAATAGGAAGACTATTGTACTGTAATTCCCTATAGCTGGACAAAGGCCTTTCATCTCAAAATATCGCTATGGTAATTTGTAGAAGTCCTACTAATATTATAAATGCGAAAGTGAGAATGTATGTATGTTTGTTACTCTTTCACGAAAAAACTACTGGACGGATTTGGATGAAACTTTACAGTAATATAGGTTATACATCAGAATAACACATTGGATACATTTTATCCCGAAATTCCTACAGTAACATGTGCAACGCGGGTAAGACCGCGGGGCGCAGCTAGTACTGCATAAAGGTGTAGTCTCACCGGTGCGAGCGGCTGGTTGTTGGGAGCCAAAGCTACCGTAAGGGTTAGATCGCACCACATGGCGCAGCGAGCGCGACGCGCGCACACGCATAGCTGTTTCACTGCGTCGGCTAACTGCAGGATGGCTGCAATGGAGAACAAACAGGTAGGTAAAGTTAAAACTGAAATACAAAGGATGTATGGAGGACTAGATGTATAGAGTAAGGATGCTTGTTGAAGACAAAGTTTATGGTTTATTTCTTATATCTTTTATCTGCATGTAGAAATACAGAGAGGGGGAAGGATAGAGAGGGAGGGGAGAGAGAGAGGGAGAGAGAGATGTTTTAAAAGAAAGGCCGTGGTAAGCATTTTAGCTTTACTAGGCCCCAAAGATGATAATCTTTTATCTCTTATCTAACCTCATAAGGTACGCATAACGTTTGCGTTTATTACACCGTACTCTTTCTTTTATTTTGAGGTTCCGTCAAAAATGACACTTTTTAAAAGGGTTGCGTCAAAAAGTATGAGAGCCGCTGTTAGGGCGGTCGCTAAATTGCCTTTTAGAAGAGTTTTGTCACCAATAAAGTTTGACGACTAGTGGTATAGTATGTGTGTACTGACGGTCTCTGGGCGGGCGATGCTGCGCCTCGCGGCGCCGCGCCTGCTGCACGGCGCTGACGGCGCCGCGCCACGCCAGCATGGCCGCCTCCACCTCGCGGTGCGGCGCGCTGCCGACCGACAATACTTGATCATTCAAATACACATGCATTTACTGGTTTCATATATTTTTGAATTGAAACGTCAGATTAAAATCTACACTAATATTATAAAGAGGAAAACTTTGTTTGTGTGTAATGCATAGGCTCAAAAACTACTGGGCCGTTTTTAAAAATTCTTTCACCATTCGAAAGCTACATTATCCACGAGTAACATAGGCTATTTTTCATCCCGAAATTCCCACAGGAATGGACACAATGCGGGTAAAACCGCGGGGCGCTGCTAGTATGAAATAAAAGCGAAATGTAGTTTCAATTCAACAGGAAAATTACAAGCATCCTACGAGTAACGATGCAGTCATAAACTAAATGTTAGCAATTTTTTAAGTTAGTTATACTTGACTAAACATAATTGAACGATATCTGACGGTCTGGTCCCGCCGTACATAAATCAGTATACACTATGCAGTAATTAATGAAAATTCGGTATAGGTACGATCTTTACTATGATGAGCTTGGCAGTGAAACTTAAGTGGCATCTTGACAGCAAATTCTTGATTTGTGTGTGTATGTGTCTGTTGCACTGCGCCGTAGCTTTAAAACAAATGGACCTATTTCGATGCGATTTTTTTATTTCAAAGCCAATTTTTTTGTGTTAATTCTTATGTATGGTAAAAATCGGCCCAGCCGTTTTTCCGCAAGAGTTTTTAAATTTTTAATTTCACTTGTCAAGTCTATTAGTAAATCAACTCACATCTCAGCCAAGTTCTTCACATCTTCCCGCCACGAGCTGGGCGTGAACTCCCCGCTGTCCTTTTCGCTGACATTCTCTTGTCCTCTCTTTAGGACGGTGATCTTTTCGTCGCGTCGCTTGTTCTGTGAGACGCACACTGACGCGCGTAGAGTCTCCATTTTGCCCATTAGAGTTAATACCTGAAAAAAAATTTATGTAAGTACTTGCGATCTAAGGTTTATTCGGGAGTTGGGCATATGATAATGAAATTTCAGATAATTTTCTGTAACACCACCTTCCCTATAAATGTTTTACAGAGAAAAGGAAGTTAGACTTAAGATGCCAGCCAAAGACAATATTTCTACTGTTTCTACACACCAAGATAAAACCAGTAATCCTACTAATATTATAAATGCGAAAGTTTGTGTGAATGTATGTATGTTACTCTTTCATGAAAAATCTACACGACGGATTTGGATGAAACTTTACAATAATATTGGTTATCAGAATAACACATGGGATCATGTTATCCCAAATGTCCCACGGGAACGGATACTATGTGGGTGAAACCGCGTGGTGCAGCTATTATACTATACGTGGAAAATAATCGTCGCAATGATTGTGCTCGTGGTCGTAGGTAAGTATATTGAACGTTATGATATCTGGTACCTTGGTGTGTTCCCGCAGCATGTCGACGGTGAGGCGGTCGACGCGCGTGGGGCAGGGCGGCAGGCGCGGCACGGGGATGTACTATACCGTAGTATACCGTACCTTGTACTATACCGTGGTATCCCGTACCTTGGTGTGTTCCCGCAGCATGTCGACGGTGAGGCGGTCGACGCGCGTGGGGCAGGGCGGCAGGCGCGGCACGGGGATGTACTATACCGTAGTATACCGTACCTTGTACTATACCGTGGTATCCCGTACCTTGGTGTGTTCCCGCAGCATGTCGACGGTGAGGCGGTCGACGCGCGTGGGGCAGGGCGGCAGGCGCGGCACGGGGATGTACTATACCGTAGTATACCGTACCTTGTACTATACCGTGGTATCCCGTACCTTGGTGTGTTCCCGCAGCATGTCGACGGTGAGGCGGTCGACGCGCGTGGGGCAGGGCGGCAGGCGCGGCACGGGGATGTACTATACCGTAGTATACCGTACCTTGTACTATACCGTGGTATCCCGTACCTTGGTGTGTTCCCGCAGCATGTCGACGGTGAGGCGGTCGACGCGCGTGGGGCAGGGCGGCAGGCGCGGCACGGGGATGTACTATACCGTAGTATACCGTACCTTGTACTATACCGTGGTATCCCGTACCTTGGTGTGTTCCCGCAGCATGTCGACGGTGAGGCGGTCGACGCGCGTGGGGCAGGGCGGCAGGCGCGGCACGGGGATGTACTATACCGTAGTATACCGTACCTTGTACTATACCGTGGTATCCCGTACCTTGGTGTGTTCCCGCAGCATGTCGACGGTGAGGCGGTCGACGCGCGTGGGGCAGGGCGGCAGGCGCGGCACGGGGATGTACTATACCGTAGTATACCGTACCTTGTACTATACCGTGGTATCCCGTACCTTGGTGTGTTCCCGCAGCATGTCGACGGTGAGGCGGTCGACGCGCGTGGGGCAGGGCGGCAGGCGCGGCACGGGGATGTACTATACCGTAGTATACCGTACCTTGTACTATACCGTGGTATCCCGTACCTTGGTGTGTTCCCGCAGCATGTCGACGGTGAGGCGGTCGACGCGCGTGGGGCAGGGCGGCAGGCGCGGCACGGGGATGTACTATACCGTAGTATACCGTACCTTGTACTATACCGTGGTATCCCGTACCTTGGTGTGTTCCCGCAGCATGTCGACGGTGAGGCGGTCGACGCGCGTGGGGCAGGGCGGCAGGCGCGGCACGGGGATGCTGTTGGACGAGGAGACGGCGCGGCCCGGGAAGGCGAGCGCGAGGCGCGCCTCCGTGCGCTTGCGCTCGCGCTCCAGCTGCCGCCACTGCTCGTAGCACGCGTCCAGCCGCGCCGACAGCACGCCCGACATCGAGCTTCTGTCGGGGACGGCCCGATATAGTGCTGACGTTTACTGTCTAACCGCACTATGCCGAAAATACGCGACCGAAGTTCCGCGGCTGATTTTACGTTCCGACGCATTCGGCTGATATGACACACGATAAGAGTCGAAATTACGCGGCAGAAATTCAGTTGCGTAACTTTGGGTACGTATTCAGTGTCTAGAGCGTTGTCGTGGTGCCGTGTTATCTACACACTAGCTAGATAGACAGACGTAAAACGCCCGATGAAACGATAAAGATGAAACCCGAAAAATGGTCGGTCTTCCGAATGAATCGATGAATCTTCATCGACAATCGAGCCGCATTTCCGTCGCGTATAATGTGTTGATTTACAAAACATTGTCGCCGAATCGCTGCCGAACTTACGCCCGAACGAAACCGGCCGACCGGCCTTTGGCGGCTCAATAACTCTGACAGGACTGGTCAGGTTGATTATGCACTCGATGAAGAAGAAGCCCGACCGAAGTTCGGCTGTACGCTATAACGCGACGTAATTTCGGTATAGTGTGTCCAGTAATTCAAAATACATTGAAGGCGTAGTCACGCCGAACTTCGGTCGCGTATTTTCGGCATTGTGTTTAGACACTTAAATTAAAGTTTTTGTAGTAACAGGACGCCAGATGATGAACGCGTTATGAACTAAGTCATCGGACCATCATAATATTGGCTATTTTTATCTCATTTGCAACCCTCTAAAACTCTAAAGGCCTTATTCATAAACGCTTACTAGCAGCATTTTAGCTATCAAATGGTTTGTCCCTTTCTGACATACGCTATTTTCCGAAGAGCGAAAGAGACAAAACACTCACTAACAGTGTTTTAGTTGGAGAGCGTTTATGAATAAGGCAGTAAAGAGACTAATTTTACTAGCATTGAAAAATCAGTCAAAAACCACAGTAACTAAGTATTTCCTGTAATATAAGCCTGAAATGTAAAAACCTCTCATCTCACTGAATACAACAGTACAGTGTGGAAATAACCTAAGTAACAAAATCAAGTAAGGTTAACATCAATTCCAATTCAAACACACTTACCTCATATTCCTCATTGCGTAGAAGGGCGCCATTAGGGGCATGTCCAACATCGGGGACGGCAGCACTTGAGGAGGCACCGGCGGGCTCGGGCCCAATAACGCACCCAAACCTGGGAAAAGACAAATAAATGAGTAGGACTAATTCATACACGATCAAACTAAGCTCTAAGCTTGTGTTATGGAATCTAAGTGGAAAGGTAAAAAATAACTGTCCCAAGGATGAGCAAAAGCCTCTTCTCACAGATAACATTAGTACAGTGAGGAGGTAAGCTTGTTTAGTGTTTCTTTCGCCAAAAATATAAAGCTTTGACGAAGGAAGGATAGAATGAACGGCGACTTTGGTCCAGCAGTGGACGATTAGAGGTCAATAGCATTCACATACCATATAAATTTACATTCTGTACTTTTAGGAAACTTTGGTATCTTTTAAACTAAGTTAAGCTCAATTAAACCCAAAAAACTAGTTCGACCAATACAAAAATAAGACATAGATAGATATTTTAATAAGCTAATATACAAATAAAACTCACCAAGAGGATTGAAAGGATTGTTCTCATGCAGAAACGAGACGTCCACATTCAGTTGGTTGGGCGGCGGTCTGTTCCTCATCAGAAGACTCATTTGTCTCGCCAACTCCTGATTTTGACGCATCATCGCCATCTGCTGCATATTATTATCCCTCCCCACATTATTTTCAAAGTTTCTCTGCTCCGGAAATCCTTCTCTATGCATCATTTGGTTCATATCACGTCTTTGCATAAACTCATTCTGGTGGTAACCGTTTGGTTTGAAGTTGTTAGCGTTTGAAACAGGCGTTTGGTTTGAATAATCGAAGTTCATTTGGTTTATGGGACTTCGTTCGTGATGGCCCATGTCGTAGAAGTGATTGTCGTAGTTTTTATTCGGTTGGTTTGGAAGGTTTCTGTTAAACATCATCTTGTTGCGTTCTTCTAGCATTTTGTAGTCTTCATTCTGATAATGGTTGTTTAACTCCAAAGGCATTTTAAAGTCCATCCCGTTGACGTTATTGATACCATTCTCGTCTCTTGTCCTATCCAAGTTCATATTCAGTTGGCTCAGATAAGACAGAATTTCTGACGGATCTTGGTTGTCCTTGAAATTGTCGAATTTGTTCGGAAATCTTTGATTGTTGAACGGAGTTTCAAAGTTATTGAAATTCATGTCCAAGTTCAAGCTGTTAGGTCGGTTGAAGTTCGGTGGAAACATATTAGTTTCTGGCAGAGAGTTCCTTTGGTTGCCTTCGAAGAAATTGTAGAATTTATCGTTGTTTGGGCTCGTGAACTGGGCGCCTCCGATCTCCTGAGCAGCTAACCTGAGCAAATTTAGCTGTTCCGGAGTCACATCGGAGGCTGTATCTGTCAAATCCAAGCCAAGCAACGCATTGACGTCATTTTCTTGGTAATTGACAAAGCCATTGCCAAATCCGTTTTGCATGAAGTTGTAGCTTTCGTTGGGCTGATAGCTGAAGTTGTTGAGTGGATTTTGGTAGTTGAACGAAGGTGGTACGAATGAGGTCCCTGTATCGTTTTTGGGGTACTGGCCATTGCTTTGGATGTTTAAAGCTTTTTCCGGTGGTGGAATAGAGCTAGAAGGAAATATAATTTGTTTTATAGAAACAAAATACAAAACAGATAAATGTATATCTGTATACTTATATTATAAAGGGGTAAAATTATTAAGTTTGTTTGTTTGTTTGTTTCTTTATTTGTTTGTTTGTATGTTCGAGCTAATCTCGGGAATTATCAGTCCGATTTTAATAATTCTTTTTGTAATAAATAGGCGCTAGTCTATAGAGCCTAAATGGAAAGTTGAACTTTATGGTCAATAGTCTTACAGATAGGGTCAAAAGCCTAAGGTGACTGACCTGCCACTCTCTGAGGGTCCACTATCATCAAGTATCTTGGTGATGAGGTCTCGTACGATGGAGTTTTCTTCCATAATGCGTTCCGACTGTAAACATAAAATATAGAATATGAATATAAAAATATCTATAAATCACTACATAGTATAAAACAAAGTCGCTTTCCCCTGTCTGTCTGTCTGTCCCTATGTATGCTTAGATCTTTAAAACTACGCAACGGATTTTGATGCAGTTTTTTTAATAAGAGTGATTCAACAGGAATGTTTCCAAGTATAAAAATACCCGAAATTCCAACGGGAACGGGCACAACGCGGGTAAAACGCGGGCGCTGTTGGTTTTAAATATACGCAAATTAAATAAAATCACAAAACAAATGTACATTTAATACTAATTTACAATATTAAGCAAATATGTGTTTGACCTTGCCAATCAATTACATTTCAACTCGATAAATATAAAATTACAATATTGAAACTATGAAATATTTAATATTCATAGAGTAGTATGAGTATACATAATAGTTACTATTGTTTACAATGCTACCAGCACCCTATGTTATACCCACATGCCTATTAGGAGTTCCTGTAGGAATTCTGGGATAACAGAGGAAAAAATTGTAAGTTTGTTTGTTTGTATATTCGGAGTAATCTCGGGAATTATCAGTCCGATTTGGATAATTATTTTTGTAATAGATAGCCATATTCAACGGGAAGGTTATAGGCTATTTTTCATCCCGACATTCCCACGGGAACGGGTATAACGCGGGTAAAACCGCGGGGCGATGCTAGTGTACTTAATAAGTTCGAGTAGGTTAATGTCCAACCCTGGTGTCATTATTTTTAGACCGCCGGAAATAAAGTCGTCTCTGTTTCGTGTCTGTTTGTCTGTTTGTCTGTATGCTTAAATCTTTAAAATTACGCAACGGATTTTGATGCGGTTTTTTGTAATAGGTAGAGTGATTCAAGAGGAAGGTTTTTATGTAAAAAAATTCCCGAAATTCCCACGGGAACGGGCACAACGCGGGTAAAACCGCGGGGCGCTGCTAGTCAGTTATATTATATTGCAACCTTACAATTAGGTACTGAAGCTGAATTAAGCAATCAATACAAAACACAATAATACAATGCAAACTCCACATTACATATAAACATTAACAATGTAATATTATTAAATGTTATGTATACTTAAAATACATAACAAACAAATACTTATGATAATATAGTAGTAACATTAATAGAGCTGAAGGTTTTTTAAAGCTAAGTTTGTTTGGAACTACCAGCTTGATTTAAATAACATAGAATAGAATCTATACTAATATTATAAAGCTGAAGAGTTGAAGAGTTTTGTTTGTTTGTTTGTTTGTTTAAACGCGCTAATCTCAGAAACTACTGAACCGATTTGAATAATTCTTTCACTGTTAGATAGTCTATTTATCGAGGAAGGCTATAGGCTACATTTTATCCCGAAATTCACACGGGAACGGGCACAACGCGGGTAATACCGCGGGGCGCTGCTAGTCTACTAATATAAGAAAGCTGAACAGTTTGTTTGTTTAAACACTCTAATCTCAGAAACTACCAATCTGATTTGGATAATTCTTTTTGTATTGTATAGCCACATTCAACGGGAAGGTTAAAGGCTATTTTTATCCCAAAATTCCAACGGGAACGGGCACAACGCGGGTAAAACCGCGAAGCGTTGCTAGTGTTAATATTAGTTGTATACATTTGTTCTGAACAGCTGTTGTGAGAGGATGCCTAAGATAATACAGGTCACCAGACTTGAAAACATCTTTTAGTATATGATAGTCACACTTATGTGGAAGATTATGGGCTACTTTTCATTCTAAATTAACCATGAGTATGTAATGTGGGTAAAACTATGGAGTGTTGCTAGTCTAGTGAAGTTGTTCTATTTCAAAAGTGCCCCCAAGTCTTACATGTAGTTGCAATGAGTATATATGTGTCTTTGTGTGGGTAACTATCAGTACTGTTGGCAAAATCATTGTTTATATTCATTTAACATAAATAACCATGGATTACTTTCTCTGTTTAATGCAAATCTTATTTGCTGTCGCTACTTCAAAGACAATTTGGATTTTGACATAGGCCATGATGCATATTAAGACGATGTGTATATGCGACCTATGCAAGTAGGACTCGGGGTGCTCGTGAGATCAAACTACTTTGAAGTAAAGAGACTAATATAGAGAATAGTAGAGACCTATTTTACTTCAGTTAGTTGACCTAGGCTACTGATCTCTGACACTCTTTTCTATAATTTAAACAGAACATTGTATAATACATTGGAAATACGTAATAGTATTCAAAATTACATCAAAAGCAGCTAGGTATTTGTACCGTCATATATGTTAACTAAAATTTAAAATTAAATTAGATATTTATGCAATGCATGAATAATACAATAGCGCATTGAATATCCAATTTTAACAATGAGGGTATTTTATTAAATTATCTTTTAGTTAACAACACATATTTTGTTTGAGAATAAATATAATCTATTGTGTCATTTTATATGTGTCTCTATACTGTATTACCAGATAATATTATGAAAATGTAAACTTTATAATGATGCACATGGAGATTCTATTCTTTGTAACAAGTCATATTAGAAAAAGTCTTACAGTTTGTACAAAGAAGGCTGTAGGCAAATTTAAATCATGAAATTCACACAGGAATGCTTACAAATGGAGGGCGTAGAGAGTAAAATTGTAATTAAAGTAAGGTGTGATCTAGGTAACTAGTCAAGATGAGTAGCTATGTGTTTCAAATATATATAGGGTGTGTTAAAAATATGTATAAATTTGAGAGATTAATAATTACTATTACAAGCGTAATTTGTTGGCAAAACCGTTCAACAATACTGTTATCCAACCAACAGTTCAAAATGAAGGACACATAGATGGTAAACATAGAACAGTGGGCAGCATACTTTATCAATGTACACTCCAATAAGAATCAAATACGATTCTATCTTGTTCCAATATCGTAGAGAATAGTTAATTTATGATAAACGTTACCTTGTTAATTTGTCCTCTAGCGCACAAACTACATAATTCTAAAAATATTATGTGCATCCTACGATGTCATCACATTTTTCATGGAAAAATTCGGACACAAAACACTCGATTTTATACCCCTTTGAGGTCCAAGGGCAGTGATAAGTCGTCTTCTCGCTGGCGAACTAATAACTTAGCACGTTTCACAACATATTTGTAATTTCACCACCCGGATTTTAGACCAAGTTGACAGGTCAAGACATTTACAACACCCATTGGAATTACGGCTCACAACAATACACACCATTACACTTCACTCACCTGATCCGTATCATTTTCGACGGTTTTGTACGCATTGCTTATGTGACAAAGATCACTGAAGGCCATTTAAATTAAAAATTATTTCTTGCCACGATACATAAGAACAAACTTCGGTGCTAAGCCATTTTTTCAATGACCTACATGAGTATAAAATTATACGTGCTTCGCTCGCGGCGGTGTTGCTGTCACGTAAACAAATTACATTCAATCTAACACTGTGTTTGACAGAATAATGTTTATTTTATTGAATTTAATTTAGTACTTACGAATTGCATGGCTTGTTTATTCATAAACTAATTATTTTCCTCGGCGAAAAATAAACTTTGAGTTTGAGATTTACAATTTTTCGCGCCCTTTCATTTTTTTAATTTTTTCATGTAAGGTTCAGACTTTTTTACAGCCAGTATTTTTACTATATAAAAAGGCTCAGGTGTAATTAAAAAATAAAATATATTTTTGAATGAATAAACAATAAATAAATATAATTTTAACGACAGGAATCCTTAGAACAATAATTTATACAAGAAATTACAGCAAAAGATTATTTAAAATATTGGTACATTTTAAACAAATGTAATGGCAGCACTATATTTTCACTAGCGCCATCTATTAAGAGTAGTTTAAACAAATTAGTTGATATCTTGTATTAATTTAGTACGTCACACTGGAAAGAGTATAGATGACTCTGTCTCTGCATGGTAATGTTTTACAAAATGCCAACAGATGGCGCTACTAAGTAAAAAGTTTTTAAGCAATACAAATTGAAGTCCTTGAATTGTTGCAGTTTGTATTTGGCACCTCTATACCAGGGCCGAAGCTTTCGGAAATGGTAAAAAGTGAAGGAAAAAAATAGTAGGATGAAACCCATTAGAAAAGAAGGGGAATATGGTAAAAATGAAAGGAAAATAAAAATAACGGGCGATCTTATTTATCTCGATTTCCGACAAAACTACAAGTCCTGCGGAAAAAAGTCCAATGGCAAAGGAAAAAGTAAAAATTTTATGTGAAATTTGATTACTACTCTATTGCATTGGGGTATCCTGTAATAATAGAGGTAGTTATGGTGAATAAATAAATAAATAAATAAATAAAACAAACAAGTTTTTGGTTCTTATTTTTATCTTCTTCATTGAAAAAAATCTACGAAATTTGGTGTAAACTTTCTTAAATGCGTTCCTTTCACCGCCAAAATTTTTCAAGGATAGATTTAGGTGAAACTTTACAGGAATACCTATAGGGTTATACTACATCTGAATAACACATGGGATACATTTTATCCCCAAATTCCAGCGGGAACGGGTACAACGTGGGTAGCACCTCGGGGCGCGACTGGTAATTAATAACTACATAGGTATGAACCAATTTTAAATTAATCCAGTAATGGTTATGACAGCCCTATTAAGGCATAAACACATTGCACCGGATACGCACCAATCGAATTACATCGGTTGTGCTCAAGTGTGATAAACGTTTGGGAGCTGTGTGCAATTGCATTATATCAGACGGGTCTGTACCTAGAAGGATACCTAGGTAGCCTATGATTAATAACTGTGATTAATCTAGGTACCTTAGTGTCTGTATTTAGGATACCTATAAACAGATATACCTAGAGGATGGTTTGAAGAAGAAACAGATGTACCGAAGTAGATAAATTATTAGGATGACTAGCAGCGCCCCGCGGTTTCACCCGCATTGTGCCCGTTCCTGTAAGAATTTCGGGATGAAAAATTGCTTATAACCTTTCCGTTGAATGTGGCTATGCATTACAAATATAATTATTGGAATCGGATTGGTAGTTTCTGAGATTAGCGCGTTCAAACAAACAAACTTTTCAGTTTTATTATCTTACTAGCAGCGCCCCGCGGTTTTACCCGTAGCCTATAGCCTATAGCCTGCCTCGTTAAGTGGACTATCCAACACTGAAAGAATTTAAAAAATCAGCTGGACTGAACTACTGGAGTTCCTGAGATTAGCGCGTTCAAACAAACAAACAAACTGCAGCTTTGTAATATTAGTTTAGAAGTATAGATTAAAACCATACCTCTAACAGCCGTCCAAAACAACATTGTTAAAACAATCACCGTCATCGTCAGCTATCAGACGCGGCGTGTGCAATGGTTAATGACTCCGCGGGGGGCTGCCATAAACAAATGAAGTTGGACGTACGGCCTCCTTGTGTGTGTTGACTAACATACGAGCAACGATTTTGAATTGAAACTACGGTAGTCAAGAATGATAGTTGTATTAATCTGTGGTTGTTAGCTAAACAATGGTCAAATGACGGTACTAAGAAGACCACGGTTTTATAAAGTTTTGTAATACGAACAAATTTAGACCATGGTTCTGCAGATAAGCCTGGACTTGATAGTACAGGTTTAAACCAAGGTCTATTTAGTTTTTTGTAATAAGGCTGTTTGTGTTTTAGTAGATCTGAGTGTTCGACCCATTATGCAGTAGTCACTTTAAGCTCTAGGCAAAAATCAAATGTAGTCAAATTGTGTTCTAGACAGTCCAAGACCGACCCCGTTTACGGATACACTTCGCTTTTATTTTACACTAGCCGTGCCTCGCGGTGTTACCCGCTTTGTACCCTTTCCCTCAGGAATTTCGGGATAAAATGTATCCCATATGTTATTCTGATGTATAACCTATATTATTGTAAAGTTTCGTCCAAATCCGTTCAGTAGTTTTTGCGTGAAAGAGCAACAAACATCCATCCATACCTACATACATCCATCCTCACAAACTTTCACATATATAATATTAGTAGGATAGGGTGTTTATCTGACGTTTCGGCCCCTTTACAGGAACCGTGATCACAGAAGACTCACCAACCAGTAGAAACGAGTTCCTACTTAAGATACAGAGGTGTAGGTATAATGTTAGGCTACGCTGGCTCCCACGGAGGCGAGCGGCCCCCACGGAGGCGAGCGGCGCGCTAGGTGTTCTGAGTGTGCCGCTCGGCAGACGCGATGAGGGGTGATAAGGCGCTTTGCCTCTCCCTTCCCCTCCGAGGCGTGCTCGCCCACGTGAGCTGTTGGCGTGGCTGAAGAAGCGGACATCTAGGTATGCCGAAAGGTAGCCCCGCGACTTCAGCCTAGGCCATAAATATGGAACACGGATGGGGTTTAGTGGGTATTACCCGACACGATTGTGCCGGGGTTGAGTCCCACATACCCCGGTTGTTTCCCCAAACAACCGGGGATGCGTAAATGCATTCCCCATCCATAAAAAAAAAAGGCTACGCTGGCTAATACTACGTATGTTTTGCTACGTAGCATAAGTATAGCTAATATCCGCGTAGCATAGGTAAGCGTAGCTCAAAATATCTAAAATAATATTATAAAGCTGCAGAGTTTGTTTGATGTGATGAGGTGGCCGATAGTGGCATTTGTATCTGAGCGCTACCGTGCTTCGGAGGGCACGTTAAATTGACGGTCCCGGTTGTTTCAATCGTTAGACCATGTCGGAGGCCTTTAGCCGGTCTAAAAACTCCGACACCCTTAACTTATGGCTATTACCTAATGTATAACCCGAAATACCGACGGATCGGGTACAACGCAGGTAAAACCGCATACTCCAGTTAGTAATATATTGATAAAACAAATTTGTAAAAACATAAACGTTGTCTCATAATGGCAACCCCAAAGCAAAAAACTCGATAATTTACCAAAAGCAAAAATTCACTAAATCGGAAAACAAAAGAAAATTCAAATAAAGAATCCAATCGAAATCGAATCAAGAATCCGTCGGCCGTAAGTTGGAGCGAGACGGAGACATATTCCTAACAATGGGTGCGAGAGAGACGAACGCAGCGTTAATCCTATTGGCTTATACTGCGCGACGTTTGCCTGGATTGGTTGTTGTGCTTTATTGAACTGTCACTGTAGACTGCGGTTTAGGGGGTGAGCGGTAATTTGGGGGCAAATAGGAGTGGAATAGGGGGTAAAAGGGAGGCAGATAGGGGGGCAAAGTCGTTTCACAGAACGGAGTTTGGCGATTGACTTGTGGGTAGTTTTTGGGGTTCCTTTCGATATTGCGCGAGACGAATTTAAATTTCGCATTTCGAAGACTGCAATCCGGTTTGATGGGTTTATCTTTTACTGATTTATTTTATTGTGGTTGGCAGCATTTCGTATAGGTAGATTGATTATTTTGATGTTATACCAATAGTGTATGGCTAGGTACCTATAGGCAGATAAAAAATAAATAAATAGATTAGTGCTCGCTCAGATACATCATTACTTGGACTTTGGAGTCTTGTCTACTAAAAGACTTTAAATTTTCTTTAATTACTTAGGTAATATAAGTTAAGTACTCTCTTCGAAAGAGAAAGGAAAGTGAATTTTAAAATTAATCCTAATAGTATAATCTCTACCGAGATATTGTAGAGTTTATTTTAGTATTTAGTTTTTTATTTTTATATTTTAGTTTTGATTTTTATATTTTGCACACCCTTTGGGTTTGTAAATAGATGTAACAACTATTTACGCAAATAAATGATTTGAATTTGAATTTTGAATTTGAATTTGAATAGGTAGAAAATAATTTTGATTGACAGCTGACACGTCACTTTACCCGCGAAAGCACGCCATTGGTTACCGACAAAGCGGGAAATTATTGTTGACTTTTCCTCTCTGACAGGAGTTTTCGCGGGAATACTGTCTATGCCCCGCCCTTGTATAATACCAAACTCTTATTGGGTGAGATATCAAATGTCATTGTTTGATTGTTGGTTTTTCAAGTTTGGTGGTCTTGTTTTGGGTACGCCCATCTTTGTTATAGGTACAAAAGGCTTAGGGTTAAATGAATTAGTGCTTATTTTTTAGGTAGATAGATTTTAGGTACTACCTACTAAAGTCAATACTTTAGAAAAAAAAAACACTGAATACTAACATTACGAAGAACTTAATTTAATATACTTTTGAAGACTATTTGTTAAAAATATATAGTGCATAATTAACGAAGTATTTTAAGTTTGACTAACTTAGATACTTACCTATTTAATTGAGATAAGAATTTTGTGGTAAAATAAAAATCTATTTAAGGTATAAGCAAAGCATAGGTATCTATTAAAACTAAAATAGAGGCCATAACATAAACCATTCCACAAACAATACGGAATACATCACATTAAATCGAAACTGTAATTGGAAAAGAGAAACGTTCAATTCAGCGTTTAAAATCTACGGCGTCATTATTCTAAATGTTAGGTCGACGTAACAACGTAATGCCACAAATTAAAGCTTAAAACGGCCGCTTAACAGCTGACCCAAAATCGAACTCTCCCCGTCCCACAGTCAGAGAGGAAAAGCAACGAGGCGGAGCTAGCCACGCCTCCCCTAGCTCACGCCAGGCGAAATCGCGTCAAAAGTTCTCCGACCGTGGCATAACGCGCGCGGTTCTTAGCCCATCGTTATCGACGACGATTTTATTTTAATAAACGTCAAAAGTGAACTGTCAAATTTTGGTGGGAAAACATTTGTTGTTTTTTTTTTCTGTTGGAGCGACAGGGTTAATGTATGTATGCTGATTAGTTTTTTTTTATGTGGAAGTAGAAAATATTATTTTATGAATGAAAGATTCAATGTGAAACAATTGTAAAAATAAACTTGGTACATACATAGGTATATAACAGAATACAGACATTTTAAACATTAAATGTCCATTAATGAAAAGTCAACAACTGTTTCAATATTTGCGTTAGCTTGTTTTCAATTTATTACATAATGAAAGTAAAACTTTATTTAAATTTACCTATATCACTTCATCATTTAATGTAACTACTTACACAATATCTTTATAATTAAAAAGATAATTTCCATATTGTAAAATCAGGATCGTCATTAAATTTAAATTTACTTACTAAGACTTCTTTATCTGATGTCAGAGGTCTAAAGGCCTTTATACACGACATCTGGGTAACAAACAAAAATGACGTTTGATTGGGTATGCATCGATTTACCGCCACAACAATTTTGAAAAAACTTATTTAAATTAAATTTGAAAACCTTATAAATAAATTTATTCAAAGACATAAAAATATTACTCAAATGTTTTCCCAAACAGAATTCCCATTCAAAATGTTAATTTAATGAAGAAAAAGACTATTAAATTTAACAAGATTAATTGAACTTAGAGTTCAAAGTTTGTTAAATGGACTTTTATAAAATGGAGGTTGCACAGACTCCTTTGCAGCTCACACAAGATCACCA
Organism: Cyclophora punctaria; assembly: GCA_951394245.1. NCBI lineage: Eukaryota > Metazoa > Arthropoda > Insecta > Lepidoptera > Geometridae > Cyclophora > Cyclophora punctaria. Next base: position 2,237,052 of record OX596191.1, on the reverse strand, counting down.
AGATGGCCGGATTACAGGTGAGTTAATAGAACCTTATTCATAAAGGCTTATTAATGGCATTTTAGCTATCAAATGGTTAGTCCCTTTCCAACATACGCTATTTTCCAAAGTGCAAAAGAGACAAAACAATTTAAAACATTGTTTTAGTTAATATGCATAAGCCGATTAGAAAAAAGGTATGTACTTGGTTATAGTTTGGCTAAAATAGTAACTTCATATATCTAAATTTATAATCCAAAATGTAATTGAACTCAAAAAGAGGTAACTAGGATCCTTACTAGCATCTCTACATAGTATAAAACAAAGTCGCCTTCCGCCGTCTGTCCCTATGTATGCTTAGATCTTTAAAACTACGCAACGGATTTTGATGCGGGTTTTTTAAATAGATAGAGTGATTCAAGAGGAAGGTTTATATGTATAAAAATTTCCCGAAATTCCCACGGGAACGGGCACACAGTGGGTAAAACCGCGGGGTGCTACTAATCCTAAATAAGAAGACGATTGATTTCTGATTGGCTGAACCATTTGGCATTAATTGTGAAAATCCATGTAGGACGACTGAATTAAGAAGGTGGAATAGAAGTTATTTTGGGGTCTAATGTACCGCGTGTGTATTAGACATGAATATCATCAAATTAAGATAATCAAAAGTAATTTGGTTTCTTCGGTCTTCTGTGTCTATATTTGATTTCACTATATACTCGTATATATATGCAACTTATTACGAAACGGGTAATGCACCAATATTAAAAAACAAAACGGGATAGAACATTATTTATAGATTACTTAGAGCATTATGTGGCCATGAAGTCTCCAGAAAGCTTTTTATTCCGATAGGACCCAAAGAGATCTAAATTCCACTGTTTTAATTATTTATACTTTGTCAAGTATTAACTTTTAAATTGTGTTTTAAAAATAGTCACCTCGATAATCTATCGAAGCCGTCGGACAGTTTACCGTCGCTCGGCAGTTTTCAACCACCAAGCTCTACTTTGTACAATACGTTCTATAACTACTTTTACCCGACTGCGGTGAAGCCCAAAGGGGGGTTATTATATTTTTTTTACTCATTCAGAACGATACACAGACTACCGTTCTCGGAAACGTCAAACAAATGATTAATTAGTAGGTTGATGAGTTATTTTTGACATGAGTTTAACATTTATTAATTTCGAAAAGTTTACGAAATTTTTGAGTGTGATAGTGAGTAATAGTTAAAACACGATTATTAGAAAATTGCTTATATTTAAGGTATCATTTCATTCATGCTACGATAAAGCTAAAACTGATCAGACTTTTTAACAGGTATTATACTTACTTAGTTACTTATACTTTATTTACTTAGTTCTTAAACTATTTCCTACTAAAGGTGCCTTTATTTTACATTCAAATCCAGCGTCTATCCCAACGCGGTTTAAAAATAAACTAGGTTCCTTAATTGATACCCTATCCTATTCTAATTTATTTCCTTTCCCAATCAATCCTAACAAACACAATTTGATTATTATTTATTCGCGCTACCAATTGTTTTGAAATTATTCAGCTCTAGGTACCTACTAATAAAATAATAAACTATGGCGTTTTTTTTTTCACGCAAAGTCGTATTAGTATTCAGCCCACGCGATCGTAACTCGGGGCTCTATTTGACTGATTTTCAGCCTCTCCATGATTTGCCACTTTACCCGGTCAGCGAATGTTCTGAATACAAAACAGCCAATAGCGAGACGAGTTGGCTCTTTGAAATTTCATTCTCGTACTGACGTAATGTGTTCGTTATTTGAATATTGGGTTTTTATTACCTCTGTGCTTCGTTATTACGTTTATTTGAATCAATTTATAAGACAATAAAATTTGTTTATTCTTTTTTTTGGGTTGTTTTTTAATTATCGAACAACGAATATTTAAAACGAGTATTACCTTTTTTGTAAGAACTTTTGTATTTCTCTCAAAGAGGTTAGGAATTATAAATAATTATGATTATTATTCCTCCTTTATCTAGAGCAAAGCTCTAACTAACTGAAAACACAGAATAACTTTAACTAATAATCACGCTCGGCTTGTCTAAATTGCGGGTTGGTGATCTTAAACCCGAACCATGCTTGAATTCTTGTTAAATAAATTTCTTTTTTTAATATATAAAACCAAACTTTTTATTATAAAACCTCCGCCATGTTGGTATTATAATAAAGGCAGGAAACAAAAGAGTGTTGCCTGGATAGAAAAACTTTTTCCTTTACGGGAGAAACGTAGACGTTTAAGCATGGATTTAGTGGGACTTGGGACGAACGAAATTAATCAGCCCGGCTCAAGGGCTTGCCGCGTCAAAAGAAAAGCAAATAAAAAGGCAAGCGACAAAGTTTCCCTTTTGAGAGCCAGGACAGAGGTACTGTGGAGACGAAACAGATGTATAAATAATTAAAATATTAAGTTCTTTTGTTGAAGGAAAACTTTAAAACTTTGAAATGCGATTACATGGTGGTTACTAATAATGTGGTTAAATGTTGAACATTAAAATAACTTTTTCCCGACATATTAACGAAATCTGAATTAAAATTGGATGATTACGGTGACAAAGAAAAAGTTGAACAAAATTCAAATCATTATACATACAATAAAGGTTTCTAAGAAATAAATTAAATATTATCATACGTCCTATAAACCTACCTAGACTCTAACTTTTACTACCACAAACCCAACTAACTCTTTTTTTTACTTTCAAAAAGCGTATCCCGTGAACAATGGCGTCTCCACAGCTTCCCCTGTGCCGCAGTAAGTGGCACACTCCTACACAAACAAACATTGATTTATCTTGATACCCTGGATTTACCTCCCCCCACCCCTGACTTACAATTTCCAGAAGGAACGAACCAACTTTTTATGTCTTATAAAATTTTCTTTTATGCCCTTCCATTTATACGTTGTTCGGTTACAATTGAAGACTTGAATTGTTATGGTACTAGCAGCGCCCAGCGGTTTTACTCGCGTTGTGCCCGTTCTTGTAGGAATTTCGGGATTTTTTATACATATAAACCTTCCTCTTGAATCACTATATCTATTTGAAAAAACCTCGTCAAAATCCGTGCGGTAGTATTTCAGTTTATCGCGATCACACAGACAGACAGACGCGGCCGGGGACTTTGTTTTATATTAAGTAGTGATGTATTATGGAAGATGGTTGGTTTTATCTGTTGTGTGTTTAATTTATTGTTCTTTTGGGGTTTTTGTCGCGATGGTTGTGGTATATTCACCTGCTTTGTTATCAGAGGTACTGGGTTCATTTCTTACGCCAGTCAGAAACGTCAATAACGGCCTCCGACATGGTTTAACGATTGGAACAACCGGGACCGACAATTTAACGTTAAGTAGGTACAATAGATGAACCGTACATCAATTTCCTAAGCATCTTTCCTCGCCCGAAAGGTCATAAACAATTAACTCATCACTCTACATTACCCTCTGTCTATGGCACTCTCCAATAATAGACAAAATAACTTTTCACATTCAATTGTCACGTCGAATTATTGTTAATTGTTGAACAATAGAGAACAGACGTATTTACTCGTTTACCTCCATCCATAGATGTCAGAAACATTCAGAGGGGAGGAAATAATAGAGCCATAGATAAAAAGAGAGAAATTAATTTCGTACATTTTGTTTATGGTATTGCGTAATTTTGTTGTTTTGATGGATATTAACTTTGTTTTAATATTGATGGAATTAAAAAGCTGAAGACATACTTAAACGAATTGTTTTTTTTTATGAAGACTCGGCAACATGGTTTTAGACCTTAGTAGGTAGGTAGGTATTCTTCAAAATTGATCTAGAAAGAACTAGAAACATTGTCCGTTATAAGAAACTACGTTTATGAATACATTTCACTTTTAATATACATTTTTATCTGACATTTCGGCTCTTTCACAGAAAAGTCAGGCCGGTTTTAATCTAAAAATTAAGGTTATTTAAGCGCGTCCACCAAGTCCACTAATCTCGGTTTCTCTCTCCCTCTCTCTCACTATGAAGAGAAGAGATAAAAGATTATTATATCGTCCTTAGAGTGTACTTATTTAGACGTACAGAATGACTAGCGCGCCATTTTGTCTCCCGCGCATTCCATATTATGATTGAAAGAGTATGAAAGGTACGAATTTAATTATTTTAAACCTAATTCAAGAAAGGAAACCTCAAAAGAAACTTTAATTTTGATCGTATTGTTCATGGAGTGGATGGTCAACCTGACCAATCCTGGTGTCAGAGTTATTGAGCCGCCAAAGGCCTCTGACACGGCTCAAGTAACGACTAATATCCCTAGACAGTAACCGGGACCGACGGCTTTACGTGCCCTCCGAAGCACGGAATCATCTTACTTTTCGGGCAATCAGGTGATTCAGCCTAGAATGCCCTAACCAAACTGAGGACAGTCTCACAAAGAGATTTTTTGTGGAATATTGTCCTCACCGGGAATCTAATCCAGAACCTCGGGATCGTGAGCCGGGCGCTCAAACCACAAGACCACGGAGGCTGTTATTTTGATCGCATACCTTTTTTTCTTCAATAATATTCAATGCTTCGGTGGTCTAATGGTATGTGCATTCTGCTGCGAAAATATTTTGTACGTATCGACTATTCCTAACAGACCACTTAATCAAACATATCGCTAAAGCTAATAAAATAACAATTCAAATCACACCCTCTCACCCTAATAGATTTCATACACCAAAAGGGTTTGATCCACCCTCATACAAACTTGCTATGCGAATATAAGCTTTATTTTAATAGCCAAAAGTATTAGCTTTTAAAAGCTTAATACGACAAATCAATTTAGTTATTGGTATCAGGGTTGTTAGAGTAATAGGAATGCGATAATTTAATAGCGTTGTTGAAGAAACAACTAGATTTTTGGAAAATTTTGATTTTTGGTAACGCGTTGATGTCTTTTGCTTGTACGTACAAAGAGAGTCCATTCAATACTAGCTGTGTCCCGCGGTTTCACCCGCAGCACCCCGTTCCCGTGGGAATTTTGAGATTTTTATTCCCTATAAACCTCACGGAGCCCGAGACCTTTCCAGCGAATGCAAAACCGTGGAAATCGGTTCGTGCGTTCTGGAGTTATAGCGTCAGGAAGGAACCCGACTTATTTTTATATAGTAGATTAAACATGTCATACTGAGAGACGTCAATTAAATACGTTTCTGAGTTAAGCGGTTAGAACATAAAAATATTCAAAGCTATTCAAACTTCTTTAATATAATAACTTATAAATCATGGTTTTTTGAAGGTGGTTTGAACGCGCTAAGAAACTACTAATCTTTTTTGTAATGGATAGCCACATTCGACGCAAACTTAATTACTCAATTTCATCTCCCACAGGAGACGACAGCACCTCCCCCCTCCGCTGGTCGCCCCCCACGTCCACCGCGCTGGTGGTGGCGGCGCTGGCGCCTCCAGCGCTGCGACCGTGGCTCCCCGACCCGCCGTCTAAGAAACCAGGACATTTGGGTAAGACAGGTATCAGATCAACTCTGTTACATGTTACGTACTAGTACATAAAAAGTTCCCGCGGGAAGTTGGAGATAAAATGTATCCCATGTGTTATTCTGATGTATAACCTATATTACTGCAAAGTTTCACGCAAAAACTACCGAACGGATTTCGATGAAACTTTACAGTAATATAGATTATACATCAGAATATCACATGGGATACATTTTATTCCGAAATTCCCTCGGGAACGGTTATAACGCGTGTGGAATCGCGGGGCGCGGCTATTCGCTTTAATATCATCTCAACTAGCCTATTGGGGACCTAATGGGAACTTAGTTTAATCCTTGCTCTGTCTCCAGGTTTAGTTTGCGTGGTCTGCGGAGACACCTCCTCAGGGAAGCACTACGGGATCCTCGCCTGTAACGGCTGCAGCGGGTTCTTCAAGCGATCTGTGCGACGGAAACTTATATACAGGTTGGTAAATACATTTTAAAGCTGCGTTTCTATTGAATCAGATAAAAGCCTCCGTGGTCTTGTGGTTTGAGCGCTCGGCTCACGATCCGGGTTCGATTCCCGGTGGGGACAATATCTCACAAAAAAATCTTTGTGAGACTGTACTGTCCTCAGTTTGGTTAGGGCATTGCAGGCTGAATCATCTGATTGCCCGAAAAGTAAGACGATTCCGTGCTTCGGAGGGCACGTTAAGCCGTCGGCAAATATTTTTATATAGTTTTGAACCCGAACAGGCACCCGCACTGAGAACGTCCATTAAATCGACAGTTAACTAATTGACATAATTTTTCATACATTACATGTCAAACTCTGCTAAGGAAGAATTTGACGTCTCTAAGTACGAGTGAAAGAGGCCATTTTGAACTTATCATATATTCAAAAGAACTTCAGCAGAGAGAATACTATAAAATTATACAACCAAGTCTCTCCAAATATGCGCATCAAATTATTAATTTTGAGGTCACGAAGAACTTTTAATTTCATTCGTAAAACACATTTGAAGACATTCATCGAAAATTAGATCATTCAAACATATGTAGTTAGTTGACACAATTGTGTGTAGTAAGTGAAACTGACTGCCTCAGTGTGAGTAATCCTACTAATATTATAAATGCGAAAGTTTGTGAGGATGGATGTATGTATGTATGGATGGATGTATGGATGTATATTTGTTGCTCTTTCACGCAAAAACTACTGAACGGATTTGGATGAAACTTTACAGTAATATAGGTTATACATCAGAATAACACATGGAATACATTTTATCCCGAAATTCCCGCGGGAACGGGCACAACGCGGGTAACACCGCGGGGCGCTGCTAGTAGTATAATATATAGCAGTGGTGTATGTCTGTGTGTAGGTTTGTTATGATACAATTCATTTTCAAAAAAGAATGTAATGCATCTCATGTAACTCTTTCATTCATATCGAGTGGCCAACCCTGGTATCGGAGTTTTTAGACCGCCTAAAGGCCTACGACATGGTCTAACGTTTGGAACAACCGGGACCGACTACTCAACGTCCCCTCATGCCACTTCTCCTTCTTCATCGAGCGGATGGTCAACCTGACCAATCCTGGTGTCAGAGTTATAGAGCCGCCAAAGGCCTCTGACATGGCTCATGTAACGACTACTATCCGTAGAGTCATCTTAATTTTTGGGCAAGCAGGTGATTCAGCCTGCAATACCCTAACCAAACTGAGGGCAGTCTCACAAACTGAAATTCAGTAACAAAGAGGAAATAACAGCATGTTCAAAGTAGAACCATGACTTTGACAGAATTTTACAAGAAAACTATGACACATAGCTTGTAAAACAAAAACCAAACTCTACGAAAACAGATGAAGATACAATGACCCAATTATTAAGAAATCGTTACGAATTACATCAAATATTACACATAATTTCCATGTTTGTTCAGTTGTGCCGGTGTGATGGCATATTGTTGTCGATGTAAGCCACTGAACTATGTCACTTGTTTCAACTTTCACCAATTATTACGAAATTAGATGAAAAGTGACATGGATTGTGCGTTTTGTGTATTATTATAGAAATTTATAACATTTATAATAATTAATATACTAAAAAAAAATCACATACGGTTAATTAGATCCAAAGTAAGCTAGGCTTGTAATAAGGAATCTAACTATTTGATACTACTACATATACATACACAAATACTTTATGAGAATATATAATTGACACCCAGAAGTCGTCGCCAACAACTATGTCTTCACATATTATTGACTTCGAGTGGGAATCGAACCCGCAACCCCCGACACAGTGAGCGCTACATGCTACTGCCATCGGGCTTGTCTTATTTGGCTGCAGCATTCGGTTTATCGCCTAGTATTAAGATTTATCCTGTGGGCCGTATTTGTTTGAACCGAATGCGGTCGCTGAATTCGGGTTAACAACCGAAGCTACCAGTCCAATTTCATTCCTTTTAACCGAATCGGTAAATTCGAAACGAATTCGATGGACAACCTAATAAGCTCTTAGGCCCAGAACACACGGTGAAACGAAACTGCAACTTCCAGTTACTTTTGAGTTGCATCTAAGTTTCTGCCATAGATTCCGTAGAGAGACCACACATGACGCGACCAGTCTGAAACCGGTTTGAAACGTTTCAGACTCAAAAGTAACTGAAAGTTGCAGTTTCGTTGCAGTTTCGTTTCAGCGTGTGTTCTGGGCCTTACTGACGCACTCAAAAACGTCAATTAAATCCCCACCTAACTACTTAATTGACGTAATTTTCCATACATTACACGTCAAAATCGCTCATTAAATCTCTACTAAAGAAACACTTAACGTACTCAGAGTACGGGCGTAAAACTTTTTGATATTTAACCATACGAAACCTCAAACCATTAACAGAGACAAAAGTTCAAACATACCCAGTAAACATTAAGCAAATATACCAGCAAAATATTAAAACACCATCAAGGAATCAAATCTCAGACAATGCGAGTCGCATGTGTACTGTAAGGGTAGCTAAACCTACTTAATCCCAGCTTTAGTGAAGAGCATATTTCTAATTTTTGGGTGCAACTGTGACCGAAGGCGGGGGAAATTGGGTGGGAAGGGGAGCGATGAGCGGAGCGGAAAGCGGGTTGGTAGTTGTACTGTATTAAAGTGTGCTACAACCTGTCGTATACGGAGATGGTATTAATTTTACACAATGACGCAAATCGCTTTCTGATATGAATCATTCTAAGCGCGGGAATAAAATATTTACAATTAATTAGCCTGTAAGATTCTACTGCACTGCCCTTATACGCACAAAGTATTTGAAGAAGTATTTAACTATACCGTTGATAAACAAGATTTACAAAAAATTTATGCCCTTAGTACGCGAGTCTTGAATAAATTACAAAGAACAAGCGTGGTTGAGATTATTCAACAATTTCCATCAATTTCCAGCCATGCATAGTTCGACTTCCGATATCGCGTCCGCTTATCACCAAACACAAACCCTTATCTCTTTCAACCAAATCCCATTGTAACTGTATTTAAATTCAATTTTATTTGGCTTTTTGTCAGCATAATGACATTTTGATTGTGAAATATTAAAACGTGATCAAAGAAACTCAAATAAAACAGACTTCAATTAATATTGGCTACTGAAAAATTAATCTAGAATTAAGAATTTGTGCGTCAATAATCTATCTACATCTACACTAATATTAGAGGAAAACTTTGTTTGTTTGGTTGTAATGCATAGGCTCAAAAACTACTGGTCCGTTTTTAAAAATTCTTTCACCATTCACAAGTAACATAAGATATTTTTCATCCCGAAATTCCCACAGGAATGGACACAACGCGGGTAAAATCGCAGGGCGCTGCTAAAGAGTTTTTTAATTATACGAATACATTGTAACCAACATAGGAACTAACAGCAATGTCTTTTTAAATATACTTAATCAGAACAGTTTTTGCTGTTTTGAAGACATACGAGTAAATAGACGAATCAAAAAGTAAGTAGAAATTCGACTTCTTATTGTGCGGCAAAAATAAAACTTCTAAATAGCTGTTTAAATATTATGCGACTCTAATATTTAAAGTAGAACTAAATATCCTACTAATATTATAAATGCGAAAGTTTGTATGTATGGATGTATGGATGTATGGATGTATGGATGTATGGATGTTTGTTACTCTTTCACGCAAAAACTACTGAACGGATTTGGATGAAACTCTACAGTAATGTAGGTTATACATCAGAATAACACATGGGATATATTTTATCCCGAAATTCCCGCGGGAACGGGAACAAAGCGGGTAACACCGCGGGGCGCGGCTATAGACTATATAATACTAGCTGCGCCCCGCGGTTTAACCCGCTTTGTACCCGTTCCCGCGGGAATTTCGGGATAAAAATAGATGTTGGCCGATTCTCAGGCCTAACAGATATGTACACAAAATTTCATAAGAATCGATCGAGCCGTTTCAGATGAGTTCAATTACGCACCCCGTGACACGAGAATAATAATCCTACTAATATTATAAATGCGAAAGTTTGTATGTATGGATGTATGGATGTATGGATGTATGGATGTTTGTTACTCTTTCACGCAAAAACTACTGAACGGATTTGGATGAAACTCTACAGTAATGTAGGTTATACATCAGAATAACACATGGGATATATTTTATCCCGAAATTCCCGCGGGAACGGGAACAAAGCGGGTAACACCGCGGGGCGCGGCTATAGACTATATAATACTAGCTGCGCCCCGCGGTTTAACCCGCTTTGTACCCGTTCCCGCGGGAATTTCGGGATAAAAATAGATGTTGGCCGATTCTCAGGCCTAACCGATATGTACACAAAATTTCATAAGAATCGATCGAGCCGTTTCAGATGAGTTCAATTACGCACCCCGTGACACGAGAATAATAATCCTACTAATATTATAAATGCGAAAGTTTGTATGTATGGATGTATGGATGTATGGATGTATGGATGTATGGATGTTTGTTACTCTTTCACGCAAAAACTACTGAACGGATTTGGATGAAACTCTACAGTAATGTAGGTTATACATCAGAATAACACATGGGATATATTTTATCCCGAAATTCCCGCGGGAACGGGAACAAAGCGGGTAACACCGCGGGGCGCGGCTATAGACTATATAATACTAGCAGCGCCCCCCGGTTTTACCCGCGCTGTGCCCGTTCCCGTGGGAATTTGGGGAATTTTTATACATATAAACCTTCCTCTTGAATCATTCTATCTAATAAAAAAAAAACGCGTCAAAATCCGTAGCGTAGTTTTAAAGATCTAAGCATACATAGGGACAGACAGCGGAAAGCGACTTTGTTTTTTATTAGTAGTGATGCGAAAGTTTGTGAGGATGGATTTATGTATGTATGAATGTATATTAGCAACTCTTTCACAAAAAAAATTACTGGACGGATTTGGATAAAACTTTACAGTAATATAGGTTATACATCAGACTAACCCATGGGATATATTTTATCCCGAAATTACCGCGGGACCAGGTACAACGCGTAGCGCGGTTAGTCACTATCACTACATAGTATAAAATAAAGTCGTCTCTGTTTCGTGTTTGTTTGTCTGTATGCTTAAATCTTTAAAATTACGCAACGGATTTTAATGCGGTTTTTTGTAATAGGTAGAGTAATTCAAGAGGAAGGTTTTTATGTAAAAAAATTCCCTAAATTCCCACGGGAACGGGCACAACGCGGGTATATGTAACCCAAGGTATGAAAAACATGCCTAAAAAAATTGGTTATTGGCGTGCGCTACTAAATCTATTGCTGATACACAAAAACAATGTTCTACACAATCAAAGTACATATCATTGCGAACAAATAAGTTCGCGAGGGCATATGTCTAACTATTATAGTTAAGCCACAATAACCGTTTTTAGTTAAAATTAATTAGTTAAAAAAGGAGTGTAAGTTGATGATATTCATATGATGATATGAATCTACATCAAAATAAATGGCTCTACAATCAAGGTTAATTATGTTTCTTTGTATACCTCTTTAAATTATTAAAATCGGACAGTTAGTTTCAGAGTTATGATGAGAAATATCACTACATAGTATAAAATAAAGTCGTCTCTGTTTCGTGTTTGTTTGTTTGTTTGTCTGTATGCTTAAATCTTTAAAATTACGCAACAGATTTTAATGCGGTTTTTTGTAATAGGTAGAGTGATTCAAGAGGAAGGTTTTTAAGTATAATAACATCTATTAAATAATGGAGAAATACTGTTATTTGCAGGGTTTCTAATGTGGTGTCGTAAATTTTTACATTTCTTGCCGCTTACATTGCGTACGCAGGCTTAACCTTACAGGATTTTATAAAAATAATGTACTAAGTATTCTCTACATACAGAAAAGTCCGCGATGGTATATGTCTATCTCTTATCGATATCCCACAAAACCATTTTTTGTCATTTACTTTTTACGGCAAATAATAGCTAATTTTCGAAGCGATTTTAAGCACTACAGCATTATAATTTCCTTATCCAATTTCCCACTTGAAATTTTGATTGTGTATATTCCTGCGGGAGACACGCAATGTTTTATCCCGATTTTCCTACATGAAATCTTGATTACCCGAAGCGAAGCGAGGGCGGGTCGCTAGTTATTCATAAAATATATCACCATATTGATAAAAATCAAAGTACCTAAACATGTGTAAACCAATAAAAATCGCACCGTAAAGAGTAGGGTAGATCCATTAGAAACAGTTTAACATTTGGTCGTAAACCCTAGCCGGTGGCTCGGTGAGTAGCGGCGGCACAATTAATTCAACAACCACCCTAATGTTATTAATATTGCACCCTTGGTAAAGATGAAAGCGCACTCGTTCAAACCGTCTCGGCCACCAAGTGAATAAATTTTAATTTTTTTCTGTGATCACGAATATTTTTAGTAACTGAAGAAAATAATATCAAAGATTTTAAAATGATCGCGGTCTATATTATTTGTCGGTATTTGCTATAAGTAGATTTACCAAACAGCGCGTGGAGGAGTTTCATATTATACTAACAAGTAATTTGACATAAGTAACGCTCGTGTTCTATCAAACTCATCACCTCACAGCTCGCTACCTCTATCAATCTAATCAAACGCCTAGAAGAAGTAACAAATATTTGTGTTCAGCGCAGTGCGCTTCCACCCTAACATTATTAATGTAGCCCCCTCATAACACACGGTCAAGTGAGACATGTGGATTCGGTAAATTGATTTGGCGCTATCTTTTTAACCTTATTGTTCAATATTGCATGGCTTGTTCAAAAACATGGCCGTGAAATTTGAGGGTGCAGTCTTAATAGTTGGAACTATGGTTTTTTACGCTCTGTTATAGTTGCTGTTAAATTTCCTCTCGTCCTCTTTGCCCAACGGTGGGATTTTTTGTAACTGTTAGAGTCTATTCCCACTAGTCAGATTTGGGATTGGAATTTTATAGAGGCCGATGCGAGGAGGTTTTAGAGAGGCCGAATATGTTTTAACACAAACTCGTCCGCATTGACGTCCACAATAAAAATACAAAGGCGATGACACAAAATCGGAGTGGTGAATATATAAAATCTATCACAATGTACGTAAAATATACGGAGCCGGACAATTGACATCCAACAAGTCTTCTTCTTCTTCTTGAAGAACAAGAAGATCGGAGTATAAGTTTCTGTACTTTTTGCTGTTTGTTTAGCTATAACCACTCAAGAGTACAGCAAAACTTGATCACAGAAAATACTAAAGATTTCGACAAAGTCGCCTCTCAAAAAACTATCAAATTCTCTTCACCAAAATTCAACACACGTTCCCCAAGCGAAAGACCATAAAATACACGTTATAAAACGACATATTTCCCCAAAAATGAGGGTAAAGAGTAACCATTTGATGTTCAGTAACCGTTATAAGTGGTGGGGCACCACAAGGCACGGCTTTGGGCCCGAAACTCTTCATTGTGTATATGTACTCTAGTTTGAATGGGCGACAAATGTCAATGTTTCTGGTAAGCCTATTATGGCAAGAGATTATCAGTAATGAAATATATTTAATCTGGGTTAGGGATGGACGGTGGTGCTATTTTTTGATGTAGTTCTCATTGAAATATTGTATTTTGATCACTTTTTACATTATACGTCCCGTCGCATTGCATATGTTAACTTTCAAAAAAATTTTGCAATACATTTACTTTGTCTATTCCTGATACCTATCCTAGATTCTTTGAATTCGTATAAATAGGATTACCTCCTTTATTACTTTATTACTTACAATATTTAATTCTTTATAATATACTAGCAGTGCCCCGCGGTTTTACCCGCGTTGTGCCCGTTCCCTGAGCATATCGGGAATAAAAATATAGCCTATAAACTTTCCATTGAATGTGGCTATACATTACAAAATGAATTATTAAAATCGGATTGATAGTGTCTGAAATTAGCTCATTCAAACAAACAAACTCTTCAGCTTTATTATATTCGTTCGTATAGATCATTTTTTTTAACTGTCATATAAGATCCTATCAAAACTATGTATGTATATATTGATACTGGTTAGAGTCGGCGCGCGTTACATATTTATTATAAAGATGTTTTTAAAGTTTCTTTTTATGTTTCAAGTTTTCATTCGAACATTTAGCTGCCTATTTTGATAGCATATACAAGTACTTAGATTCATAAATAGATCATTTATAAGAAGCTCCATTTGTTTCATCCCAATAATGATATTACGCACATCCCTAATCCCTGCGACTGCAGATTTTTCCTCGCCGAATAGTTCGGCGTCCACCGCCGTTTCCTTTGCTAAGGGATTTACTAAATCTGTCCATGGTGATTGCTTCTGGTAATCATATTGAGTGGCCGCCTTGCGTTTCGATTATATACGGCATATGGAATATCATAGTTGTAGTGTAGAAAAATATATTATTAGTAGCAGGTACGAAGATATTGATGAACCTTTGAGTTTTTCAAGTCACATTCAACGGAAAGGTTTTAGGCTATTTTTCATCTCGGAACTCTTACGGGAAAGGGCACAACGCGGGTAATACCGCAGGGAGTTACTCAAATGTATAAACCTACAAGGTTCTTCAAGGTTCAACCCAAACAATTCCAATCGCCTCCGATCGTTAGTAAAGATTTAATGATTGATATGTAATGAATGAAAACGTACGTCAATTAGTTAATTGACGATTTAATGAACGGCTCTGAGTGCTGCAGTAAGGCACCTATATAATTATGTTATCATGGTATTCTAGAGTGTTAAATTATGCTTGTTTGTACAATATCTGCTATACCAAAAAGTATAATATTTGTTTCTTTTAAGCGAAGCCAGTTTCCTTTCAAACATGGCTCGGGTTTGAGACCAACCCGCATTTGGCGTGGTGACGACTAATCCTCCTCACTGTACTGATATCTTCAGTGAGATGAGAGGCCTTTACTTTACTTTACTTTATTTTGTCCGCTAGATGTCAAGCGGGTACCGGCAGGTGTGTAGTGGACAAAGCTCACAGAAACCAGTGCCAGGCGTGCAGGTTGAAGAAATGTCTCGCTATGGGCATGAACAAAGACGGTAAGTCATTAAGTAAGTACGGGAAGGTGAGTAGCCAACCCTGATGTTGAAGTTTTTAGACCGCCTAAAGACCGACATGGTCTATCGATTGAAACAACCGGGATCGACAATTTAACGCGCCCTCCGAAGCACGGTAGCGCTCAGATGAAAATGCCACTTTCTATAACCCGTTCAATTTGAGCTGCACGTTGAAAGTCGATTTAACGTCTCTGAGTGTGGTACGTAATCCTAACTTAATGTTATAAATGCGAAAATAACTCTGTCTGTCTGTCCGTCTGTTACGCTTTCACGCCAAAACTACTTAACCGATTTGAAGGGAATTTGGTACACAGTTAGTCTAGAGCCTCAGAAAAAGGCTACTTTTTATCCCGAAATTCCCGCGGGAACGGGTACAACGCGTTTGAAAGCGCGGGGCGCGGCTAGTCATTAGTATAAACAGAAATATCAATTCCCAATAATAAGACCAAACATAAACCAATTTATTCGAATTGAATTGAATTAATTACACAACTGAAAATCCCCATATTACAAATCCATTACATAATCTCACAAATTCCCACAACCCAACATCTATCAAAACATGTCATAACCCATAACCAGTAGATCTATACAAGTCTGCACCACTCCGTGACACCACTGGAGGCAAGTCTACACCACTATGGACGCAATTAACCGAAAAACAATTGAACAGACAACCTTTGTATGTACACTGTATGAAGTAATTTTAGAGGGTGGAATTTTGTGGTATTCTTTTTGGGGTGACGTGATATTATTTTGAAGAGGATAAGATAACTCTAGTTAATTTGAGTCCAGTGACAAAGTCTGATATTTTTAGACTACCTAAAGTCTAAATGAAGCCTAGTGTAGTGACACTACTGTTTGGTGATTTTGAGATCATGTAAACGATAGTGCTACGACACAGTGACGACAAAGGATTAGCAATGTTTTTGAAAAAAAGAAGAACATCGGTTATTAACTTCTCAATAATAGTTAAGTCCCCTTTTAAAATACCTATCTATATATATATAAATGAAACACGTTTTCGTTGGTCGTGGCATCACGCGTGAATGACTGGACCGATTTCACTAATTCTTTTTTTGTTGTATTTGTTATTATTAGGAAAAGGTTCCTTCGGAAAAAAATATTAAGAAAATCTCTCAGAAATATTGAAAAATATACATTTAATTTTGCATATTTCAAAAAACACGCGTAATGAATGTCAATGTCATTCACAGCCATAGACTATATTGAAAGAGCATTGTTTGTTCGGAAAGTAGTGCATCATTGCTACGCTAAGGCGGTACGAAGTACCTACTCATTTTGTATTTTTTAATTTAACGCGGATTAAGTACATTTTGGTCATCCAATGGTTTGTCACTTTCTGACATACGCAACTTTCCCAACAGCAAAAGAGACAAAACACTTTATAACAGTGTTTTAGTTGCACACCGTTTATCAATAAGGCGAACTAAGTTTCAAACAATCACTTCCCAAACCCATCTCTGTTAAAACAACACAACCCCTCACACACAGATAGAACAAACAGAAAAACAAATTCTACAACAAAGAATCACCATCTACCGTACGTTATGATTATCACAGCGAGTCACCGAAGGGTTAAAAATGTATTTTTTTCACACGTGCCGCCACGCGACTCTCACTGTGGAGTATACAAATTATGGCTTACAACCCTTAGAACACGAACGGGTCTAGTCGTGCATAAGTTTGTTAGTTTAACTAGAGATTAAGTGATGGTTAAAAGCACTTAATGAAGAGATTTGTTTGGGCGAGTAAGTAAGAACGAAATGGAAGTTCTCACTGTTTTTCTGAGTTAGAACTAGGAAGGTGCAAGTCGGTGATGGACTGCAGAATACAAAAGCGGAATACAGAAACCTCCTCTTTCTTTGATTTTATTTACTTTGTGTTTGCATTATTATACCGACGGACGAATATTAGCATCTTCCGTTTATTTTACTATTAATTGAAACGTACGTTAATGTCATTATTTTTAGTTTAAACGGGAACTTACGTACGACGGAGGCTAATGTTGAGTTCTTCCGTTTAATAGCCAAATAGTACAGCATTTTTTGCTCAAGCATTTATCTTCACAGTGCTATATTGTCATAAGAGGCGGTACAAGTTCTGACAACAATAACATTTCTAAATATCTATACTAATATTATAAAGAGGAAAGGTTTGATTTTTTGTTTGTTTGTTTGTTTGTTTCGAATAGGCTCTGAAACTACTGCACCGAATTAAAAAATTCTTTCACCATTCGAAAGCTACACTATCCCTGAGTGACATAGGCTATATTTATTCCCGAAATTCCCACGGGAACGGGCACAACGCGGGTATATGTAACCCAAGGTATGAAAAACATGCCTAAAAAAATTGGTTATTGGCGTGCGCTACTAAATCTATTGATGATACACAAAAACAATGTTCTACACAATCAAAGTACATATCATTGCAAACAAATAAGTTCACGAGGGCATATGTCTAACTATTATAGTTAAGACACAATAACCGTTTTAAGTTAAAATTAATTAGTTAAAAAAGGAGTGTAATTTTAAGTTGATGATATTCATATGATGATATGAATCTACATCAAAATAAATGGTTCTACAATCAAGGTTAATTATGTTTCTTTGTGTACCTCTTTAAATTATTAAAATCGGACAGTTAGTTTCAGAGTTATGATGAGAAATATCACTATATAGTATAAAATAAAGTCGTCTCTGTTTCGTGTCTGTTTGTCTGTATGCTTAAATCTTTAAAATTACGCAACGGATTTTGATGCGGTTTTTTTGTAATAGGTAGAGTGATTCAAGAGGGAGGTTTTAAGCTATTGCCTAGCTTCTATCGCGGGCCTTGAGCGCGGGGACCGAATCCAAAAATTCCGTAACGAAAAAACCTCACGCTCCCCACTCCGACGGGCAAGGAGGTGTGGCTTGAAGGCCGTGCATCGTCTAACGTCGTTTCAGTTCGGCAGTCTTCGACACGGCGTTGTGTGCGATTGTGCGTTGGGGGTGAGAGTGAGAGATGAGACGGGGGGTGAGAGAGGGGGGTGAGAGAGAGGGGTGAGACAGAGGGGTGAGAGAGAGGGGTGGGAGAGAAGGGTGGGAGAGAGGGGAGAGAGGAGGCGGGAGGGGTGAGAGGGAAGAGGCGGGAGCGGTGAGAGAGAAGAGGCGGGAGCGGTGAGAGAGGAGGCGGGAGGGGAGAGAAGAAGCGGGAGGGGTGAGAGAGAGAGGAGGCGGGAGGGGTGAGAGAGAGAGAGAGAGGAGTCGGGAGGGGTGAGTGAGAGAGAGAGGAGTCGGGAGGGGTGAGAAAGAGAGGAGGCGGGAGGGGTGAGAGAGAGGAGGCGGGAGGGGTGAGAGAGAGGAGGCGGGAGGGGTGAGAGAGAAGAGATATCAAATATATCAAATATAATTGCCTAAGTTGATACAAAATGCTATGCAATAGCTTCACCGCGGCAGTCCCCGAGTGCCACACGTCGTTTTTTATGTAAAAAAATTCCCGAAATTCCCACGGGAACGGCCACAACGGGGGTAAAACCGCGGGGCGCTGCTTACAAAATAGTAATGTTCGATGGCGGGTCTCTTATGGCTACTTACTGTTTCGTGCGGTCAAAGCGCGCGGGGATATACCTACCTACGAACTACGAACGACGAAGACGTGCTATGTAGGTATTATCCCGAATTCTTCCTCACATGAAATCTTGATTGTGTATACATATATAATCGCGCGAGACATGTAATATTTTATCCCCAATTTCCCACTTGAAATTTTGATTGTGTATATTCCTGCGGGAGACACGCAATGTTTTATCCCGATTTTCCTACATGAAATCTTGATTACCCGAAGCGAAGCGAGGGCGGGTCGCTAGTAATAAATAAAAAACATAATATCTGAACAGAAAAGAAAAAATTCTAAATCCGAAACCACCACCGCTAAAACCAGCAAAATCAATTCACACAGTTAAATATTAAACAATTTTAAAATGTGGCAACAAAGGCCTGACAAAGAGTAAGCCATCTTTTCCCACAAATTAATGACCACAACCAAAATGCCCTTAAGCTGAATCTAATAAAGGCACGCCCCCGTTATAATGATCGTAACACATAATTAAGCAAATAAGCAAAAACTACAAAGCTCTGTTCACACTTCGCATTCAAATGAGCACCCCACTGTTGTAATGCCTACCCTGTGGCTGCGGCCTTACCGCAATTGTCACATTCACTGGTTTAATTTGACGTAATATTGTCATTCTTGGACGTATTTGTATTTGGGACGTAATTAAGATGACTGATTTTATTCATTAGTTTGTTTTACATAAGTTTATTTTTTACAGTGATTACTCTTAATCCTTCATACTCACCTAAGGCTTCTGGCACAGCAGTGGGACATTAGCATTAATATATGTTCCTTGTCTCGCTATTGGATGGTTACAAGATCATTTTTCATTAAATTAAAATAATTCAAATTGTTTTCAATTGTAAGCCAACATCGATGACCAACATTTAAACTAAATTCAGAACACTTAGTCAAAAGGCGGGTTTTGTAAAACGCCAACACGGTAAAACACCAAAATAGTAAAACGCCAAAGTGACAAAATTGAAAGAGCCGATAGAGTAATCAAACAGAAATAGATTACAGCTAACGTGCAAGAACAACAAATCGAATAACGTAACAGAATGAGCACGACTCAATACAAATAAAACTCAGTAACAATATTAAAGTCGAATCAAACTTAACAACATTCGCTGAATTACCATTACTTGGCTCACAATGAAGCGTTGATCCAATTTACGAAACGAAAGTGTCAAAAAGATTGTCGCAGCACAAAGTAAGGACAAGGACACAGTGTAAAGGAATGTACGGTAGGATAAAAGAGCTTACTGTGGTATTGTAACAATGAAAGAAGGAAATTAAAAATATACTTGATGACGTTTTGTATATTTTGTATAAAAATAAAGCTTTGTGCTATCATTGTCTGAAGCACTATTGCTTCTAGTCGAGTGAACCATTTCTGATACGAGTCTATGAGTAACATTTTGTTTAAATATAAAATGTGAGTCTTGACAAGTCATTAATTTAGACCTAAAAATCCAATCAAATTATTTAAATCAATTTTTATCAACGCTCAACAAAATTGTAACATCCTACTGTAAATTATTAAAAAAAGCCAACCCTAAACATCAAAACCGTACCAGATCAAAGCTATCCTACTATCTCCGCTATGACTTAAAGAAGTAATGAGGGACCGAGTGCGGGGCCCTGCGGCACGCCGCGCAGAAACCGTCGTTTTCGCATTATTCCAAGTCTCTTTGTGTAAAGTAAAATGTAATTTGGTTTCACTTCGAGATGTCGTCGCGGTGATTTAATTATATCATGGGTATAGTCACCTTGTCAAAAGCCTCTGACAATTCTGTGTAATTTAATTAGTGGAGTTGCTTGGGACTGTTCTGGATGGTTTTGTTTTGATGTATGTTGTTGCGGGTTGCTTCAAATTACGCTTGCGCACCAGTGAACGTTGACACAAAATATCAGCCTCAACAGACGTAACGTAAGAAAATGATAAATCGTGCGTTTCTAATGGCCGCCCAAACACACAGACAGACAGACAGACCCTTTAACAGACTGTTATTAAAGTTATGAAACAAAGCTTTGTGCGCACAGTGGTTTCCATAGGGTTTTATGGATTAAAAACAACCTATATAATTATACTAGCAGCGCCCCGCGGTTTTACCCGCTTTGTGCCCGTTCCCGTGGGAATTTTGGGATTTTTTTTTACATAAAAACCTTCCTCTTGAATCACTCTACCTATTACAAAAAACCGCATCAAAATCCGTTGCGTAATTTTAAAGATTTAAGCATACAGACAAACAAACAGACAAAAATAGCGACTTTTTTTTATACTATGTAATGATCCTTTCCTTTGATTGTGGCTATCCATTACAAAAAGAATTATCCAAATCGGATTGTTAGTTTCTGAGATTAGCGCGTTCAAGCAACCAAAAAATATAAAATTTAACCCTTTCTAACTCAGCTTTATAACTATATTAGTAAAGATATAGATAATATATACTTATTTAATACATCAAAAGGGCAAAAACCTCTTTTTCACTAAGGGTAGATATCACTGAAGAGAATGCACATTGGGTGTATGTACTCCAATCCACTCTGTACTCTACCATAGACAGAGTCGGATTTTGAAGAAAATTGTCTTTGATACACAATTCCAGCTTTTATTTTTGGTGATATCATGACACTTGCAACGCCCCGCGGTTTTACCCTTGTTGTGCCCGTTCTGGTGCGAATTTCGGGATGAAAATAGCTTTCAACCTTTCCGTTGAAAGTAGCTATCCATTACAAAAGTAATTATTCAAATTGAATTGGTAGTTTTTGATAAAAACAAAAAAATACATATGCTTTATTTTATTAGTATAGACAGTACAAAACTACTTAGAAAGTTCCGTATGTATATAAGGTACTAGCAGCGCCCCGCGGTTTTACCCGCGTTGTGTCCATTCCTGTGGGAATTTCGGGATGAAAAATAGCCTATGTTACTCGTGGATAATGTAACTTTCGAATGGTGAAAGAATTTTTAAAAACGGTCATGTAGTTTTTGAACCTATTCATTACAACCAAACAAACAAAGTTTTCCTCTTTATAATATTAGTGTAGATACATCTGAGTTATTTATTTATTCTAGACAATGTAAAAAAAACAGAATTAAACATTCGTTAGTAAAATGAAACGCTAATACCGCAATCTCAACATTAATCCACGCCCTTATTTTTTTCATATAATTTGTGAGTTTGGAGGGTCCAAGTAGATATAAGCAGAAACAATAAAGCATAGAAAAGTTTTATAGGTATTTATATAAAGTTTTTTATTACCCCATTCAACCGACTTCAAAAAGGTAGAGTTCAGATATTGTTCGACCATTAAGGCGCAAGTACTTTCATTAAAAAGAAAGTTGCTTAATGCTAAATCCCAAATTAAGCAACGTCTTGTTCCATACAAATTTGAGTGTGATTAGTTGTCAAAAACAAAGATCGCCAAAGAAACTCCACTTCGCAGCGTTTACATTTTTCCTTGTGTATTTAGAAGCTGCTTACTACTTAAGAACATCAATATTAGTACTGACTGCTTGGATGGGTGACCGACACGCTACCGTGCTTCAGAGGGTACGTTAAACGATCGGTCCTCATTTGTTTCAGCCGCTACACCATTTTCATGCTTTCAAGGATTTGCCACACTGGATGCGTTCTGCGGTCAGTGGTCAGGTCAAAGTGAACGCTGCCCGCATTATGTGTGAACAACATTGTCGGTCAGGGCAATCGGTCAACGTTCTGGTCAGGGAAACCGGTCAGCGATGCGGACAGGGCAAAGAAACTTGCAGTGACCGTTGCCCTGTCCGCCGCCCGCTGCCCACCTACTTGCCCGTACGCATCCTGCGTTCTTTGATCATGCCCGCACGGTCTGAACGCATTTCTATACAAAATATATAGAGGCCGAGAATGCGGGCAGCGTTCACTTTGACCTGACCGCTGACCGCAGAACGCATCCAGTGTGGCAAATCCTTTAGGCGAAGTAAAAACTCTGACATCAGGGTCTCTGACACCACTGACCTATTCAAACTTTTTTATATATAGATGCATAACACCTCAATATTCTGTGACCACGTTTCCTGTACGGGCTGAAACATCAGATTAAAATCATCGATTAAAAGAAAGTCGTGTTAGCTACACCATTTTATAACTCGAGAGTGGCTGGACCGATTTTAATGATTGTTTTTTTATTTTATTTATCTTGGTCAGGAAGAGGATAGTAAGTAATAAAAATCCCGAAATTCCTACGGGAACGGGTGCGCTGCATGTGTGAAGAAGCGAAGTGTATCCGTAAACGTTAGTTTCAATTTCTACTGGATCTTACTTTCAACTAGTTACTAGTTGGGGCCACTCCGATTAAACGTCCAACATTAATACTTGTACGTATCTACTCCGAGTACCCTAACACTTAACTGTTTATATCGGACTTAAACCTACCAACTGACACTGATTAATGCGAATTTAATCCGCTTTAAACCCTTGAATCCAACCCTGTATTAATCGCCCGCAGACCCGACAAAGTCACAACTACACTACATCAAACAAACGAATTTATATCCTATTCTGAAACGTCTAAAGCGTAAATCCTTTTAACAATAAATCCGGCCACAATTTCGGATTTCCAAACCCGTCTAACTTTTAAGTCTGTGAACTCCAAATTCAAAAGGCTTTAGGTCGTATTTTCAACTGTCAAAATGGAATCTGCTACAGGAAATCGACCCTTATCTCCATTGTATAGGAAAGGTTTTCGACTGAATGGAGTTCGAGAAATCAATAACCATTAAGCCCGAATCATTTTGACAGAAGTCGTATGCGAGAAGGAGAAGGGGCTGCAGGCTTTGTGTTAGAGCGAAAGAGATGGCTATACGGTTGCGTTTGCTTCTTGTAATAATGGGTTATCAACCAGATGGGACCTCCACCTGAACTCATGATTTTATTTTCCAATTATGATTTTGATACTTTTTATGGGTTTGTTTTAAAATTGTTTTATTTTATTTGTTCTTACTTATCTGGAGGGATCGGGAGCAGCTTTTGGTTGTCGGAAAGTACTTCGGTGTTTAAGAAGCGTACAAGTCTTGCACAAGGCTAGACAATAAATATTTTTTATTTATTGACTAGCAGCGCCCTGCGGTTTTACTCGCGTTGTGCCCGTTCCCGTAGGAATTTCGAGATAAAATAGCTTAAAGGCTTCCTCGATAAGTGGACTATTCAACACTGAAATATTTTTTTCAAATCGGACCAGTAGTTCCTTAGATAAGTGCGTTCAAACAAAAAATTAACCTTTACCTTGATATTATTAGCATAGATATATTAAGACAGTGAGATATCTATAGACTATAGGGCTTATCCTCCTCCTCGCTGTAGGTACTGATCTTTCACTCATCGTGTTTTTTTCTACCGGGAACACTGACACTGGCGGAATTGCGACGAAATGTCAGCAGAAGCCAATAACAAAAAAATTTAATTGAATACTGATCTTTCATACGACAAATTTTAATGTGGTAGGTTCAAAAGAGCCTCTATCTATGGGGCCAAAACTGAATACAAATATTTGACTTTGACTTGACTTTGACAAGAGGCCCAACTGTGGGACATCACATTACAGTATCCCCTCCTTTCAGTTACAAAATTACCACGCTAAAAGATACGTCACTTTTGTTTCACTACAAAATTATCCCCAATCAAAGATCACTAACAAACATATACCTCTCTCGCTCTATCAACTATCGAACTAGTAATATATGTGTCTCGTTCTAACACCGGAAGTGAGATCTCAAAGATGGCGAATGGGAGGGGTTTTTGTTTTATCGCTTAGAGTGGGATAGTGGTATGGATTTTTAGTTTCATTGACATATAATGTCTGAAGGATGAATTTACTTAACTTATAGTTCTTACCTATTAATAATTGTTTAACTGCTGAGCATTGACTATACTGAATGTTAAGCAACGCTCAGCTTGGACACTATTTAGATGGGTGACCGTAACTATATCTTCTCTTTTCTTTTCGGGTGGTAGTTTAAACCCCTTTAGTATATTCGCGTTATGCTTGATTATTAATAGCTATAACAATATAATTAATTTTTGTTTTCTTGTTTATTTAAACGCGCTAATCTCAGAAACTTATAATCCGATTTGAATAATTATTTTTGCATTGGATAGCCACATAGAACGGGAAGGTTATAGGTGTTTATTATTACCCTGAAATTCCCACGAGAACGGGTAAAACCGCGGGGCGATGCTAGTGGACTATATAAATGAGACTTATCAGTTATTTGACGTACGTTAATCTATCCTAGTTGTTTCAATGGTTTGGTCAAATCCAATTGGTAGTTACTGAGATTAGCACGTTTAAGTTTAAATAAACAAAAAATCAAACTCTTTATTAACAGCTTTAATATATTAGTATACTTAGATAAAAACACGACCAAACCCGCGTTCAAACATAGGCTCGTAATATCTGTGTGTGAAGTCCAATATCGGTACTCTGTCGAGAGCAATAAAATCAAAATGGATGCGTTATAGTTACACAGGGGTGACCCCTCTCAACCCGGGGGTGGTCGGTATGTGACATCCATGAAAATGTTGCTAGCTTCAATCTGGGTTGTGGAAAAATTGAATTAATTAATGTGGTTCGGTTAGGTAGCATATCTATTTGTTTTATTGCGATAGGTGTTAGTGTAGTTGCTTGCTTTACTTTTAAAACATGGCTCTGGTTTGAGATCGTCAACCCGCATTATGCAAACGTGATTACGACATCCTCCTCACTGTACTGATATCTTCGACTTTACAGGATAATTTTATACTTTACTTTCAGTTGTAAGTTATATAAAAGTATTTTTTTAAATAATGTTCAACGTTTTATTAAAGGTTAGGTTATCTATTTTTGTACAATTTTTAATGTTAAAGTTTTCGGGTCGGTTGAAGAATGTTTCCAATTAAACTACTTTAAAATTAAGTACCTATGACTCGGTTCTGAGATCACCAACCCACAGTTTACTGTTAACAACCCACACAAGTGTGCCACACATCCGGATAGGTATATTCCATTCTTAAGAAAGATGAAATTCAAACTATCATAACTGATTTATCACCAAAGACCACTTCTTCCATTGAAGCAAAGTTTTCAGAGATAGGGTAAG
This sequence comes from Cyclophora punctaria, assembly GCA_951394245.1. Taxonomy (NCBI): domain Eukaryota; kingdom Metazoa; phylum Arthropoda; class Insecta; order Lepidoptera; family Geometridae; genus Cyclophora; species Cyclophora punctaria. The sequence goes on along the minus strand of OX596191.1, from coordinate 2,211,249 downwards.
AATGGAATAAAACATTTACTAAGTATTCCTTCTAATTTCACTAAACCTGATGAAAACATCTGAAGAAATCATCATTTTCGGCTAAAAAATAGACTAACATTAGTCCACTTTTACGAAAAAAATTAGTCTGGTCTACAATATGATGAGAAAATATCATTTTCGTCAGAAAAATCTACCAATTAGTACACTTTTAAGAAAAAGTAAAGTTTAATCTATAATATTTATCTATCTATAGACACAGAACCACAAACCCACCCCTACCCCTGAACGTTAAAACACAGAACTTATCTAGTACACCGTCAGTTGTCGGCGTGTAGACGACACCACCCTCAGGGGGTTAAATTTGTTTTATTTTCCTTTCCGCTTTGAACACTCGATAGGTACTGTTAGGGAAGATGGCGGTTGACCGTTCCGATTTATAATATTGTTGGAAAGTTTGGGAACTTCTAAAAACAGCAAGTTTTCTCATGATCATACCGTTTCCCGAAAAAATATCTAACTGCCGTACTCAGAGACGTCTTCTTCATCGAGTGGATGGTACCAACCTGACCAATCCTGGTGTCAGAGTTATTGAGCCGCCAAAGGCCTCTGACATGGCTCGAGACGTTAATGAAATCGACATCTAAATAATTAGCATTAATACTCAAATTTTTCAAATGCATCATCAAAAATCATTGATTAACCTCTAGTCTCGTACTACTAATCCGATTGAGATCTCTTTTCATTCCATTTCGTTACCTACCTGATTTATGTATCTACCGTTCTGCTTTAACTCTAATCATGATAGGTCATAGAAAAAACAGGTTTAAACATAACCTTTTATGTAGCATCTACTCCAGAAAATTAAATTTTCATACTCGTATGAAGTACGTAAGTAATTTTTTTTGTAATCACTTTATATCGAACGCGATTTTCACCTAACTCCGGTCGAGCATCAATTTCCCTGTCTGTACCAAAGCTCTATGCTTTATTGTGTCACCATCGATCATAATATTTCATTGACTGTACCTTCACTTTATTAATAAACTAAACCTAGACAGAGTCTAGTATATTTTGTTCTAAAGGTCGTAGAGGCTATTTTAAAACCGCGCCGCTGTTATATGACATAGGTCTACGAAGGTTATTTTCACAGTTGTTAATGAACGTCTGATCCTTCCACTATAATAACTAGCACTGAATAGGAATAGATGGAGAAGTCTGCATCGGACTCACCGACAAGAGACGAGCTCTTAAATTTATGATAATGAGTCTGATGTAAAAACTCCCCTCCACTAGGTATATACCATAGAATGCAAGGAACTAGAATTTACGCAGTAAAGCGCTTTCTATGTTTATGGTTTGGTCACTACCCTACTCTTAACTTAATTTACTGTACAGATATCACTACATAGTATAAAACAAAATCGCCTTCCGCTGTCTATCTGTCCCTATGTATGCTTAGATCTTTAAAACTACGCAACGGATTTTGATGCAGTTTTTTAATAGAAATTGTGATTCAAGAGGTTTATAAGTATCAACATCCCGAAATTCCCACGGGACTGGGCACAACGCGGGTAAAACTGAGGGCGCTGCTAGTTTATCATAAATAAGCGAGAGGCCTTTGCAGTGTATTGGAATCTTAGAACCCTTTAATTGAGGCTAAAATTCTGTTAAAAATCGTTTCAGACCCTTGATCTATCACTATATCAGTAATCTCAGAACAAGTCACACGAACATATCTTTCCTTCCAGCGGTCCAGAACGAACGGCAACCTCGCAACACAGCCACCATCAGACCAGAAGCCTTGAGGGATATGGACCAGGAACGAGCGCTTAGAGAAGCCGCCGTCGCCGTCGGGGTGTTCGGGTGAGGACTTATCTTCTACTTCTTCTACTGTAATTACTAACAGGGCAAGAATAAAACTGAAGAAAGGTTTTCTCTTCATTTGATCTCTACTTATTAGACAAACTTCTCTATATCTACATGCAACGTCAAAAACTCGAGTTTTTCTTTCAAGTGAAGACTAAATGCATTGTAAATGTGTCAAACATATCACTGTCATACAATTCCAGCCAATCATAATGGAGGAAGTGAATGAATGAATCTGGTGTTGCAACGTCGGATTAGTAATAACATCAGTTTCCTTACCAAATCTCTCGGGACGAGTAGAGATATCGTTTCGAGTCTTCGTTTATATGCTTGCGCGGCTGGATTACAATTATTAGGAATATATAGAACTGTTTAAAATGAAAACTAGGTTCTTATGATAACTACGTTTTTCAATACCTAACGCAAAAAGAGAAGTGATATGAGTTTGACGGCAAAGTCTGAGTGTCTGTCTGTAGCATCGTAGTCAAGACCAGATAGACCAAATTCAATGCGGTTTTTTTCATTAGAAACCGATTCAATATTAGTGCTAACGATAAACCATTCAGGTCAAATTAAAACTTTTCTTTCAGTTTTTCTGTTCAACAAAGTGTCACTAAAAACAACTAAACGTTATTTTCTCTTTATAACATTAGATTAAAAAGATCAAAGCGAACTGCACTACAAAGCATAGGACAAAGTGAAGCTTTGTCAAAGCACAGTGCGAATTATGAAAGTTCCCTGACAGTACTCAAAGGAAGCTGAATGCACTTCTGTGAATATGTTCGAAATTATGAACTGTCTTTGTCAAAGGAATTTAAAGTGTTTATAGCCGTAAAAATCATATATACGGTCGAGAAAGTATCTCCTTTTTTGAAGTTAAAAATACAGGTATAATATAGAGACATTTTCTGCTTTTTTTGAAGTCGGCTAAAAAAGGGGTACTAGGGTTACTAATAGTCTAACCGCCTTATTCATAAACGTTCTTTAACTAAAACACTGCTAAAAAGTGTTTTGTCTCTTTCACTCTTTGGCAAATAGCGTACGTTGGAAAGGGACAAACCATTTGATAGCTAAAATGCTGTGAATAAGCGTTTATGTCTCCAAGTAATCTCACCATCATTCAGTTCCACTTAATCCAAATTCACAAGCTAAACTGAGATTGATGATCTTCTCCTTCTTCATCGAGTGGATGGTCACCCTGACCAATCCTGGTGTCAGAGTTATTGAGCCGCCAAAGGCCTCTGACATGGCTCATGTAACGACTACTATCCGTAGGAAGTAACTTTGATTGATGATGATAAGATGATACTTCAAAATGTATTCTCGATACTGTAATTTCTATCTGAGCGCTACCGTGCTTCGGAGGGCACGTTAAATTGTCAGTCCCGGTTGTTTCAATCGTTAGACCATGTCGGTAGCCTTTAGGCGGTCTAAAAACTCCGACACCAGGGTTAACCACCTACTCGAACTTACTTACTGTGAGTGATATGATCCTACTAATATTAATAAACTAGCAGCGCCCCGCGGGTTTACCCGCGTTGTGCCCGTTCCCGTGGGAATTTCGGGATAAAATGTAGCCTATAGCCTTCCTCGATAAATAGACTATCTAACAGTGAAAGAATTATTCAAATCGGTTCAGTAGTTTCTGAGATTAGCGCGTTTAAACAAACAAACAAACAAACAAACAAAACAAACTCTTCAGCTTTATAATTAACTAGCAGCGCCCCGCGGTTTTACCCGCGTTGTGCCCGTTCCCGTGGGAATTTCGGGATAAAATGTAGCCTATAGCCTTCCTCGATAAATAGACTATCTAACAGTGAAAGAATTATTCAAATCGGTTCAGTAGTTTCTGAGATTAGCGCAAACAAACAAACAAACAAACAAAACAAACTCTTCAGCTTTATAATATTAGTATAGATATTAGTATAGATGTGAAAGTTTGTGAGGATGGATATGTATGGATGTATGTTTGTTGCTCTTTCACGCAAAAACTACAAAACGGATTTGGATGAAAATTTACAGTAATGTAGGTTATACATCAGAATAACATATGGGATACATTTTATCCCGAAATTCCAGTGGGAACGGGTACAACGCGGGTAACACCGCGGGGCGCAGCTAGTTGGCTATAAGCAGTCAAATAAAAATCCCCTAAAATATAAACAACTGAAGCAATAAACTAAAAGCTATAACTATATAAATTGATAACTATTCAAATCACCAACAGACAGACAAACAGTTCATGAAATTCAAATCCATCCAATCATTGTTAGTGCGTTATGATGTAAGGCTACATTTGAATATTGTTTTGCACCCCTGTATAGGGGTAGTTTTATTGCTTAACCTGTGAGAAAGGGGAAGTTTTTAAGTAATCGTAACAATTTGCAAACCCATATAAAAGGAGTTATACTGTGATTATACTTACCTATTATAAACTTAGAAATGTACTAGTCGCGCCCCGCGGTTTCACCCACGTTGTACCCGTTACCGTGGGAATTTCGGGATATAATGTATCCCATATGTTATTCTGATGTATAACCTACATTACTGTAAATTTTCATCCAAATCCGTTCAGTAGTTTTTGCGTGAAAGAGCAACAAACATACATCCATACATCCATACATACATCCATCCTCACAAACTTTCGCATTTATGACCTCGCTTCGCTTCAGTTAATCAATATTTACTTTTGGAAATTCGAGTTAAAAAGCTATAACCCATCTTATTAATTGTCTGAATGTGAAAACCGAATGAAAATCAGTACACTTGTTTTTGAGAGTAAGCGTTAACATACAGACAGACGGACAGATCGATAATCCGACGAGCGAGTGAGTGACATGACCTATTTGACATGTACGAGGCTCACATTCTTTCATTTGGTCAGCTTGTAAACTCGCCCAATTTAAATGGTTTAACCTAACTAAAATTCAAAAGTTTAATCCTTTTACCAACATAATTATTACGTTAAATCCAGCGTAAAGATTCGATACGCCTCACTTATATTGCCAGCTGAGTTGATGCCAAGCGCAACCTTTGATCAACTACACATGGCTGGTTTGACGTCATCGACTGACCCTACGGCTACGACTGACGCTACGAAGCTACGCGCGTAGCCCCGTAGCTAGGTTGCTACGCACGAAGTCACGTATTCTCTTGACGTGAAATAGGTATTTTTAGCAGTTTGACGTCATGTTGGCGTTAAAGATAGATTTAATTGCGTGTTTGTCAATGTTAGGTTTTGTAGGTGCTAATTATCGCTGAATAACCTAAATGCCTCACCGTTATTTTTTAAACGACTCCAATAATAAGGAGCTTCTAATTTTTCTGTATAATAGGTAGGTGATGTGTAGCTTCAGTCGTTTGTATACCGCTTTTGAAATGTTTTTCAGTTGAAATAGCGTCTGCCACAGAACGGCCGAATTTTAACTGATTTAAAAATGATACTGATTTCGACATTGTCAAAATATCTATCTATCTTCTTCTAATATATAAAATTCTCGTGCCACGGGGTGCGTGGTTGAACTCCTCTGAAACGGCTCGACTGATTCTCATGAAATTTTGTGTGCATATCGAGTAGATCTGAGAATCGGACAACATCTATTTTTCAACCCGAAATTCCTGCGGGAACGGGTACAACGCGAGTGAAACCGCGGGGCGCAGCTAGTTCTCGTTATGCAATTGTTAAAATCTTTTCATAGGTACCTAATCAGTTGAGCTCCGTTCAGCTCTACTCTGCTTTTATAAAAACGCACTTATAACCAACATATTTTGTCATAACCTCTTTTAACCAGTTTCCCCCGCAGCCCGCCCGTGTCGCTGGCCATGGCGCTGTCCCCGGCGAGGTACCCGTTGCTGTCCCCGCACTACCCCGCGCTGCCGGCGCCACAGCCGCAGCCCGACTCCTCGCATGATGCACAGGAGCCGAATCATTCTGATAGCGACGGTAAGGAACTATTAGAATTGAATGTAGTTTATAGGCTTTGACTTTTGCGTATGATGTACGACGACGAAAACTTCCGAGACACATTATTAGATATCCTGCATAGATATTTGAAAAGCCCGTTGGCACAGTGGCAGTGAGAGCGCTTACTATGTCGGGGGTTGCGGGTTCGATTCAACGGAGTCAACAATATGTGAAGACATAGTTGTTGGCGACATCTGGGTGTCAGTCAATTATGTATTCTTATAAAGTAATCGCTCTCCGAAGCACGGTAGTACTCAGATAGAAATGCCACTATCGGCCACCCATCCCAAGTAGGGGTCGAGCCGCACGTTGCTTAACAATCGCAATGACCTTACATCGCTTAACGCCGCTTCGCGTGGCAGGTAAAGGGCTCTTCTCATTAACTCTTCTTCTTCAGACGACAGTATCGACGTGACTAATGAAGAGGACTCCACGTCCTACTCGCCGCCCACTCCGGTCAACAGCTACCAGCAGACTTGCACCACTTACCGGTTAGTGCATTCACAACTTTCTCTTCAAGGGAGGGAAATTATTTTCAGTCTTTTGAGGGACCTTTAATGTATGGGGTATTATCGTACTTAGAAGTTCTTAGGACGTATTTTCGTTTGTGTTATATGTTATACAGTAACGTATTTATCTATATCACCTTATAATGTCTGTAATTAAATCTCAAAGGGTCTTAAATTACTTACCTACATTAGAAACATACAAATGACATATTGAGACCCGAACCTCGAGAGCCGGTAAATTGTCCGGTTAATTAATCTTTCACTTCGTTCTAGTCAAAATCGGACATAGACATTTTGCGATCTAGACAAACTCAGACTAACCCTTATCTACCTACCCATGTTTGATACGGGTTTTTTCGCGGTAGAAAGTTCACCCACTCGAAACGTTCGGGAAATAAAAAGTAGTTTTACATTTTTATCTGACGTTTAGGCCCCTTTACAGGAACCGTAAAAAATAAAAGTGTATCCGTAAAGTAGTTAAATTCATAATGAGTTTTACTTGTTTCATAAACTTTCTACCACAAAAAAAAACCGTGTGAGTATATTTACTCAGTGTACAAATTGAGTAAGTTTAAAAAAGTCTAAAAAAAATTATTATCGACAGGCCTCTAGGGATCGAAAGCGCGGCCGAGACGGCGGCGCGACTCCTCTTCATGGCGGTCAAGTGGGCCAAAAACCTTCCCTCATTCGCCAGCCTCGCCTTCAGAGATCAGGCAAGTGGAGATCCTACTAATATTATAAATGCGAAACCTTGTGAGGATGTATGTATGTTTATTACTCTCTCAAGAAAAAACTACTACACGGATTTGGATGAAACTTCACAGTAATATAGGTTATACATCAGAATAACCCATTTTATCCCGAAATTCCTGCGGGAACGGGTACACCGCGGGGCGGGGCTAGTATAATATATAAGATACATTCCGATCTTTCTATTATATACATTCGCATCGGAATGTAAGTTGGTATAATCTTAATTTTTATTTAGTTTTAGCCCCAAAGAGGTTCTTTACAACGTACCATGAATACAATTGAAACCTATAACCGTACCTTCAGGTGATTCTCCTGGAAGAAGCGTGGTCCGAGCTGTTCTTGCTGAACGCCATCCAGTGGTGCCTGCCGCTCGACGCCGCCTGCGCCACCTTATTCGGCACTGACCAGATGGATCAAGGTAATTAAACTGATAAACTTAGAATATCCATACAGAAAGAGGTACATATGAAGAGGTAAATAAACACAATACTTAGGCCATCTATACTAATATTATACCTAGAGGTATTTCTTTTAACTTTGTTCTAATCTCAGAAACTACCAATCCCATTTGAATAATCTATACTAATATTATAAAGCTGAAGAGTTTGTTTTGTTTGTTTGTTTGTTTGTTTGTTTAAACGCGCTAATCTCAGAAACTACTGAACCGATTTGAATAATTCTTTTTGTAATAGATAGCCACATTCAACGGGAAGGTTATAGGCTATTTTTCATCCCGTAATTCCTACGGGAACGGGTACAACGCGGGTAAAACCGCGGGGCGCTGCTATTATGTATATAAACACTTATCTAAACGGGACTACACTTTTAATGCAAGTCCCGTCTTACACGTAAACACTAATCTTACGGTACTTACTTACTTTAAACTATAGTTTAAATAGTGTGAATACGTAGGAATCAAGTTAGTAGCCAGCCCTGGTGTAGAAGTTTTTAGCGCTAAGTACCTAATGCCACTTTAGGCCACCTTTCCATAAGGGCCGAGCTTCACGTTGCTTAACAATCGCAAAGTATTTGAGTATGTATATGTAGTAGTATCAGTTAGATTCCATAACACAAGCTTGAGCTTACTTTGGGTCTAATTAACCGTGAGTGAATTTGTCCAGGTATATTTATTTTATTTATTTACGCCTCGGTGGTCTAGTGGTATGCTAAGACTGAGATCACTAACACTAATTTGGTAAGCGTGGTGATTATGCCTTATTCTCGTCGTACTACTGATGTCTTCAGTGAGATGAGAGGCCTTTGCCCAGCAGTGAGACATTACAGGCTAATACTAAAGGCTTCTAACCATTACACCGTATCACACCATGACCGTGCTATGAACGTGTCAGGCAAAAAAGTATTATTTGTATTGAAAAGTATGAGACTATGCTCACTAGACCGTTCCGTCACCAACCAACAACGTCGCGTGTTATGCACGGAGCGGCAACTATTCTCACCTAATATTTTGCCGGTGCTGACACGTTCATAGCACGGTCATGGTATGATACGGTTTAATGGGTAGAGACCTTAATACAGCTACTGTTTATTGATGAATGTCACTCCGGTCGGTAGAGTCAGGCGGCGCGTCGGCGACGTTGCGGCGACTGCGCGAGGTGCTGGCGCGGTACCGCGCCGTGCTCGTCGACCCCGCAGAGTTCGCCTGCATGAAGGCCATCGTACTCTTCAAGTCGGGTGAGTCACTCCTACCTTCTATTTCATAGCATATGTGAATTTATGACTGTTTAGCTTTTCAAAATCCTTACTAAAGAACAGAATCCTACGATAATATTATAAATGCGAAAATTTGTGAAGATGGATGTATGTATGGATGGATGTATGAATGTATGTTTGTTGCTCTTTCACGCAAAAACTACATAATGGATTTGGATGAAACTTTACATTAATATAGGTTACACATCAGAATAACACATGGGATACATTTTATTCCGAAATTCCCGCGGGAAAGGGTACAAAGTGGGTGAAACCGCGGGGCGCAGCTAGTGATTTATAGTTGAAAAAAAAAGGTTTACATACTCAAGCTCAGCCGAAAAAGCTATGTCGTCTTGAAAATAAGAAAATGTATCTTAAGCCTATATGCGACCAATGGCAAGAGACTACTCTGCAGCAGATTTCTTAAATACGTTTTTAAAACAAATCTATAATCTATTTCTTTTGGATTGGCACAAAATGTGGACCAATGTCGTCAATTTTCCAGCCGAAGACGATTGCTCCTGAAGAGGAAAAAGGTTTAGTAATTTAATTTCATTATTACCCTTTCTCCTTTTTCCTCTTCAGAAGCAATCGTTTAACCACATTTTGTGCCAATCCAAAAGAAATAGATTTATAGTCTAGCTGCCATCGACGACACAGCTGTGTGGTCGATGCTCGCTAGCTGTCCATCATGATACTATCTCATTTACTCATCTAAATACGAAATAAATAGTACATTCGGAATCTTATCCACTTACCTTACATATATCGACGTCTCCAGAAACCCGCGGCCTCAAAGACCCCCTCCAAATCGAAAACCTCCAAGACCAAGCTCAAGTGATGCTGATGTCTCACGCGCGCGCGGCGCACGGCGCGGCGCCGGCGCGGTTCGGCAGACTGCTGCTACTGCTACCACTGCTGAGAGCAGTCCCGCCCGTCATGTTAGAGAAGGAATACTTCGCGAAGACTATCGGACAAACGCCTATGGAGAAAGTGCTGGCTGATATGTATAAAAATTAGTGTTTTGTTATGAATAGTAATTGAGGTAAGTTACCGCGCCCTTTGGCACTTGAACTTTAAAAGTATTAGCCTGTAATGTCCCACTGCTGGGCAATGGCCTCTCGTCTAACTGAAGACATCAGTACAGTGGAAAACCTTTATAAGAATTTAAATAAGTTGTTTCGACAATTTGCTATTTCTGCTATCACCGATGAGAATACTTTACTGAAATCATTGTGAAGAAAGTGCTAATGTGTATATGATTAAGTATAAGAATGTATAATAAGTGGCATTTAAGGATTGGAGTAAGTGGCATTTTGCTTTTTAAAGAGAATTCAAGTAGTTAAGCGTCATTATGATAAAAAAATATAGTTTTTATGACTTTGTGAATTCGGCAATTTCTCCTTCCATCCCATAACAGAATAGAGCCGAGTCATATTGACAGGTCACAGTAAATGTGATCAGTAGCAGATTGACGATGTGATTCGGCAATCTGCTACTTTTACTAAAATTAAGATGTCTCTAAGTTGAAAAGTGCTACCTACATGTTTCCAATTTTATACCTATCTTAACCCTTACAATGTTCCTGTACTTTAGTTAAATTCGGCGAAATGTACCTAGGTACTTAGATAATGGATAAGGTACTTAACCTAGGTACCTATTATTAAGTATTTGAAAAACAAAAATCGGCCTCATGTGCAAATAAATATGATTTAAGTATTGTATAGTTGTGTATAGTATAAGTAGCTAAATGTGATAGAATTTGTGTTTTAAATTATTTTAGGTATCAAAAATAGTGTAGCCAAAAATGTTACCAAAAATAAAAAATAGATGGCGTTAGTGGTGTTAATTGTATAAAGTTACATTTGCTACGAGTATTAGTTTTACTTATTTAAATTTTGTAAATAGAGAAATAAGTATAGATTTGTTATATTAGTGACGATAAGTATTGCGATTAATTTGGTATTTAATAATACTTAGGCTTTCGCTTACACAACCTAGGTACATATTGGCAGAATAAAAAGGGTTATTAATATGTATAGAAAAATATTAAAAACACATATAAAATTATTAATTATTTATAAATTACTTCTGTGTCTAACTAATAAGTATTAATTATGCATTTACCTACTTATTGTATTAAGATAGAGAGGCTTATTAATGTGGTAGTATAGTTTGTAAAGTATTGCTTTTGTAAAATAACTTTAATATAATAATAGTTCATATTATGTGTTACATTTAACTGTGTAATTATTATAGATACTAATACATATTGATTGTTTTATTAATTATCATTTATTTTAAAAACTTACAATGAAATCTAACTTCCCAAATGAATCTGATTCATTAACCGACATTTGACCATCCACTCGATGAAGAAGAACAGAGACATCTATTGGCGACATAAAACATTTTTTTTAGCATAAAATACATCGAGCCATGACGAAGTTCTATTGATCTGCAATAGATGGCGATTAAAAAAGTTTCATAGCTCGTACATAGATGGGGCTAATAACAGTTCATGAAATATTTTTATTCGTATTTTGTCTGTAATTAATTGACCTCTGTCAGACATATTTCCAGATACTTAATAATAAGTTTAAAAGTGGTAAACCTTGAATTACCTGCTTTAATGACCCCTATCCACATATCCATTTGTTTTGTCAATATTGAGATTCATCGAGGCAAACTGATTTTACAGAAATCAGTAGGTAGGTATAATTATTATATTGGTTGCCTGTTGTAGGAATTACCTGAATTATGTACTTGGTTAGGTTTATTATCAAGTCTAGGGTATTTCCTCAGCGCTTTCAACTTTCCCGTGGAAATTACCAGGAAATGCGGCTATCGGTTTTATTATCACAGAATTAATAATACTTTAGCTATTATTACAAACTTAACAGTAAGTTCTGTAGATTTACCTTTGCTACTGGGCATATTGCTCACCGTATTGTTCTACCAGCCGCGCCTCACACCGTGTGACCCTCATTGTACTCGTTCCCGCGGAAATTTAGGGATAAAATTTATCGCATGTGTTATTCTGATGTATAACCTTTATTACTGTAAAGTTTCATCCAAATAAATCCTGCTGTTTTTAGAGAAAAAGTAACAACATAAGTACATACTTAAAAACTTTCGCATTTATAATATTAGTAGCATTACTAGGTGCAATGCACGTTGTTACCTCTTTGTGCCTGATGCCGTGGTAAATTAGGGATAAAACTTTACGACTTGAAAAAAGAAATAGGTCGTTCCTCTTATCCCAAATTAGGAGGATTTTTTATCCCAAAATACTCAATGGAACGGGTTAGCAATGCAAGCATTGGAAGGACGCGCTACTCACAAACCACCGTGCGCCTGCCAGCTTCATGTCTGAGGATCTGACGCACGAGGTACAGTCGATCTCACTATATCTGACACTCGGTGATACTGAGAGTACTACTCGTAGATACTTACTCTGCGAGTGAACCTGAACTGCACTACTAATTACTAAGTACAGTATTATTATTTATTTTATCAATTACCTTATTTGCGTAACTTGTTTACGTCTGCGGTCAATGTAACTAATTATTTCGATGAGGAAAACCCAGTCTAAAGTCTACCAGTGAGTGCTTATTTTAATTGGCAAAAAAACAACTTGGGTTTTCCCGTTCTTATGTCGTTAGTTAGGCCTGTTTCCTATCGAATTCAATTTTGTAAGAGCCTGTTTTGCCCTGCAGGTTAATTAGTGTTTACCTCTTGGGAAAATGCACAACCGTGGATTACCTTTGTAAAGGTACAAGATAGGAACTTTTAGTATTACCCTGCCTTAGGTAGAGTCAGCAAAATCGTCAATGAAGGTAAGGTAATTCCGAATTTCTTTTAAAATAGGTAATTATGGAAAAATTTAATCTCATTTTATTTACATAAATCAGATCGATTCAGAATTATTTTACATACTAATACAAGTTTTACAAGTTATATAGTACATTACTTTTTACAAATCGCTAACATTTTCGACGCTCGCTCAAAGTACTACTAGCGTACCTGGCGTTAAAATAGTGGAACTAAAACTTTTATAAGGGTATACATAGTATGAAAACATATATGCAACTTAACTAGAGTAAAGTATGTTTCAGAATTATGAAGAATAAGTATCATTATATACTGAATAATTGCTTGCTTGTACAATTGTATATAGACTGTTACTGTGTCAATGAGATGGCAATATAAATGTGCGCGAGTGAGAGAGACAAGTAGTGTATCAATGTATGATATTTTCGCTAATTGATATTTTGCAATAGAAATTAGAATAAAAAATCACGTTTGTTACTATTTCCAGTACAAAATAGGTATAAAAGATTTTTAAAGTAACCTTGAGGCCTACAGCTTGACTATATTAGGCTATTGAAGACAACACATTTTAGATTATCTACTTATTTAAATCTTAGGACATTATTATCTATAATATAAGTATTACATAATTGTACAAAAATAATATTAAAATGTTAGTTTTGGGCTGCCAATAACTGTACAGTCAGCAAAAACACAATTTAAACTATGCCTACTTAATAGAGAGACTTGATAATATGCTTGTTATGCTGACTATACAGTGCGTCAGTTAATAATAATTAATAACTAAGTAAATATGCAAAAAAAAAATACGATTAGAATTAATCTCAAGATTCAATACTAGAATATTCAAAATAATCCAACTTGAAAAAAGGCAAAATAGAAATAAAAATAATACATATTATTAATAAAATATAATATGTGACATTATTTGCATTATTTTTAAATTTACAATAGGACTTAATATAACATTTTACATATAAAATCAATTGAATATTTTTTTCCAGATTATTTTGCCAACTGTACCAAATGTACAGATACAGATGGGTATTAATTATTTATTGGTAAATTAACTTAATCCATCATTATTATTAAGCATTAATTAGTTAATATTAACAATAACAATGAATCATATGAAATAACAGTTTCTTTGATCAAATGGAACTTTCAAAATATATCAATATATGATTTTACATGGAAATCCTTGGCAGTTGGCAGCCCAGAGTGGACAAATGCATAATAAGGAAAAATACATTGGGTTTTCCCATGTCTGATATAAACATGGCCTCCATTTTGTGACAAAATGTGTAACATTTACAACACATAGTTCATTTCTTGTCATTATTTTTTACTAGCCTCGCGGTTTTACCCGCGTTGTTCCCGTTCCCGTGCGAATTTCGGGAATTTTCATATATGTTAACCTTGAATCTTGAATCACTCTATCTATTTAAAAAAACCGCGTCATAGTACGTTGCGTAGTTTTAAAGATCTAAGCATAGATACATAAGGACAGACAGACAGTGGAAAGCGACTTTGTTTTAGGTATGCATGTTTGTACTTGTATTCTAGCTCCTTGTATGTGCAACTTGCATACCAATGCCTTGCATGTGCCACTAGTATACTAGCTCCTTGTGAGTGCCACTACCATTATTATCTCCTTACATGTACACCTTTAATCCAGATTGATTACATGAACTACCTAGTATATCATATCACATTGTGTTTGGTTAGGAAAACTATGTTTTCCAAAAACTTAATTTATAATTTGTGACTAAAGTTTCTGATGTAGACTAAAATAAGTTCAAATTGAACTTAAAAATTTGTTTGGGAATGTTAAGTTAGACTTAATTTTTTTGCCAGAATTTAAAAAAACCTAATACAAAGAAGGTTCTTTGTAAAAACCGCCAAAGACAATAGAATTAGTAACTTTTTCTACTATAAGATAAGTGAACGGCCTGCTTGCTTCGAACCTTACAGTTCCTATCCTATTACTAAACTCTGCTGTAGTGACTGCAGATGCTGTTGTACCTTCCTCCGTGACCTCAATCTCAGCTTTATGAACTATTTTAGAGACATACAGCGGTGTCCTTGCTATATTTGGCAAACGGGCCATACTCTGGTCAAATAAGTCTTTGATACCCATCCTGTCTCTAAGAACATCTGTCATATCTAAGTTTGACTCAATCTTGAATCTCGGGATGAAACAATCTACTTCATCGTCAGCAAATTCCTCTTTGGAAAGTCTTAGTTCTTCGAAGAATGAGTCTAAATGCACGTTACGGAAGTTATAGAACATTTCTTCAATGGAGACTCCGTAGTTTGGTAACATTATGATCATTGAGAGACGGTTTTCTTTACCGTAAGGCAGCTCGATAACTCTTGCCTTTAAAGCTTTGATATTAGAGAAAGGGTAAGTTGCTCGGTTATACATCATGTTGACTTCACCTATCTTTGTCCCGTTGCTGTCAAAGAAAGGTTGTTTCATAGTTGATGAAGCATTGAACGGCATAGTCCATTGCCCTTTGAAGTATAATGCACTAGTGAGTACCATTTTGGAGTTTTCGAAGTAACTAGGATCTACTAACTTCGGTATTCTACCATGAGTGACGTTTGAAATTACTTTGTTGAGTATATTGGCAGAATTTTCGCTATCTGTAAAATTTAGAGTCAATGTTTCGGCTTCGAAGTTCTTTTTAGAGTCCTCTTTAAAGTCTGGAAGTAATAGAGACTCTTTGTCGACAAATATTCCGTTGAATTTAGCTAATTCAACTGTAGTTGTTTTTACTCGGAGCCATTTGGCGATATCAACGAAGTTGTTACTGATTTCGTCGTAGTGTTTCGATGTTATCCGTAGTGCGTGGTTTATCTGCAAACGAGTTTGACCCGAAGCACCTTGGGATATCACCGCTAGTGCCGACCACATAGTTATAGGAGACATAATCAAGTTAGCAGTCGCCGGCTGCAATTTCGCAGTATGAAAAAGTAGTTCGATTGAAAAGTTACCAATTTTCTCTTCCAATCCATTTCTTACTCTTGTTATGTTAGTAATATCTGTAGTATTGACTTCCTGGCCGTAACAGTAGGCAAAACAAAGGACGGCCACAACAAAAACACGCGAACACATTTTATTGTTTTTCACACTTTGAATTTAAATCCAGTTATTACTTCACTCTATAGTCTGATTCTTCGCTACATTAACTTCATTTTGTGTATCGTACCGCACTAATCGATGTTAATTCAGTGAATCAGTGTAAAAATAATATTATTAACTTGTTTGTTGATTTGATTGTGTTGTCAAACCGGTTATGTCGCGCGCGCGTCTGACTTCGGCTCTCGGCTAGTAGGTAGGTGATTACGTTGCTGCGATTCGCGACCGACTCGCACCCGTAATAATATGAATGCTGTATTTGTATTATACTTATTTACCTACCTATACTTTACAAGGAAAATGTAGCTCTATATAAGATGATGATGTAGCTCTATAGATAATTATGTTTGTTAGGCAAGTATTTTAAATATATTCACTTGACGCAGCCAAAGTAGGATTACAAAGATGTACAAATTTTTTCAATTTTACAAAGAAAATACAATTTTGGAAGTTTCTGTGTAACACATCTCTGTAAATCATGCCTCTACCTAAATTAAGTACATACATTATTATATTAATTAGGTAATTATTGTTTCGTAGATTAGATCGGCCGGAGAATTCGAACATAAAGGTCAAATAGGTAAATAATCAATCAAAGGTTGATGAAGGGTTAAAAACTTGGAGCCTGGAGGTAAAATCAAAGACGCTTGGAGTATCTTAATTTTCTTGAGAACAAGGAGGTAACAAAACTCAACGTGAAACCTTTGAAATGCCTTTGAAGAAGAAAATTCCAAGAAAATAGCCAGACGAACAAAACTAGGTCTATTATTTTATGTGCATGATAAATTAAATCTGTACTAGTTATAACAATTCTAGGTAATCTAAAATAGCACGTCCATAACAAATTCGAATGCATAGCTAATTAGGAAACATAAAATTTATGGATTTTTACATGAGTACGAGTATTAGATACGTTCGATTTACTTTCAGCTTTTTAATTTACTGATAGCAAACTTACATTGGGTGGCTGGGATGAGAAACATTTACTCATACCTCTTTAAACATTAGAAATAACGAATTAAGATTTAGGTATCCTTCTTTCTTGGAATTAAAAAAATGAAAGGAGTAAAAAGTAAGGATTCTTCTATGTCTAGATTTTGTTTGAATACATCGCAGTGACTAGTTTGCAAAATAATTAATTCCAAAAGTAGTAACTGTAAAATTAGATGAAAATAACAATTTAATATAGCAATTTAAATGAAGGCAAACTTGCAATTGAAAATTAATAAAAACTATAATTCTATTTCGAGTTTAGAAGGGAAACATAATTATTTTAAGACAGTAATTTATAATTTAAAATAATTTATTTTATAATTGGAAGATATTTACAGTATTTATATGTATTTTAATTATGTTATTCTAGGTTTGTTACTCATTTTTTATCTCTACATCCTTCCTTAATTAAGCAAAAATGGACTGCGACATAAGGACAGACAGGATGAAACTATACGGGTTCCGTTTTAGGCTTTAGGCTACGGAAGCTTAAGAAAAGCAACAAAATTTTGTTTAAACAATTTATTGTTAAAGTTCGGTAATCTGTTGAATAATCTGTTGAAGCTGACTATTGACAATAGTTTTTTTTTTAACACTTGAAGTAAAGCAACGGGAACACTTTTCGTTGCCTTTAGATATACATTTTTGACAAATATGTATAAAAAATGGTTTTAGACGTATTTCACGATGGAGTTTTCGAATTTATTTTGGAATTTCAAAAGTAAAAGAATATATTTTTCTCGGGATGAAAATAGCCTATAACCTTCTAATTGAATGTGGCTATCTATTACAAAAATAAATATTCCAATTCAAATTAGTAGTTCCAGAGATTTGCTCGTTCTAATATCAGCTTTATTACACTACGCTAAAGATCTACATTTCTTTGTAGGTTAACTATGTTCAATATATTTGTGACTATTACTAGCTTCCATGAGTAGTTTTCCTATAGTTTTCAGTAAGCGGATTTTGAACCTCGCGGCTGTAGTAATGTCTTCATAGTCTAATCTGTGTAAATCTCTGTCAATGTGGTATTGTAGCGTAGACCAGAGCATTTCGCGCGCTTTCAAAATGTGCTGCGCTTGACTGAAAATTAAAAAAGGTTAGATACATGGAAAAAGTTAAACAGGGGTTGAAGTGAAGTTAAATCAGTAAGAAAATTTTAAATTTTATAAAATTTCCTTCAGCAAATTTCCATCTAATATTAGACATTGGTGTATAATTCATAAATGTAATCATTTTGGAATATTTATGGTTAAGCTTAATTATAAATTATTTTATTTATTTAAACCTTCCTCTTGAGTCACTGTTGCTTATTGGTTAAAACCGCATGAAAATCCATACAGTAATTTTTGAATGTATCGTAAACTGGCAGGCGGCAGATTTTTGTAAAGATGTTTTATCTAATAGGCGATAAAACAACTGATAACACTACCAAAAAAAAAAAAAATCAAAATCAAAAATCAAAATTATTTATTTGTTCGAATACGGCTTACATTGTTTTTTTTTTAAAACTCATATTCCGCCTTTTGGCATACAAATATAAAGAAGAAACTTATAACGTAAACATAAAGTAATTTGTAATACTACTGTACCATTAGTCCTACTAATATCATAAATGCGAAAATTTGTGAGTTTGTATGTTTATTACTCTTTCACGAAAAAACTACTGGACGGATTTGGATGAACCTTACAGTAATATTATAGGTTACTAGCAGCGCCCCGCGGTTTTACCCGCGTTGTACCCGTTCCCGTAGGAATTTCGGGATGAAAAATAGCCTATAACCTTCCCGTTGAATGTGGCTATCTATTACAAAAAGAATTATTCAAATCAGTTCAGTAGTTTCTGAGATTAGCGCGTTTAAACAAACAAACAAACAAACAAAACAAACTCTTCAGCTTTATAATTATAGGTTATAGGTTATGCATCGGAATACCACATTTTATTCCGAAATTCCCGCGGGAACGGGTACAATACCCGCGTTGTACTAGGACAAGTAAATAATCTTACCTAGAAGGAACATGTATTTCTAATCTATGTTTCGGTAAATACAGAATAGTCGTGTCTGGCTTTTCTTCCTGAAAAAATTAAGTAAGTTATAACAGCGCCATCTAGCGGTGACATGGCGAACTAAATTGTAGTTCATTGCTTCTAATGCTTAGGCCACACTACTTATGCTATGGCCACACTACCTTACCGTCTACCGGGCTGTTACCGCAATAATTATGACAGTAAATTACCGTTTAAATTACTGCATGAACTGGTGTGGTTACACTAGAGTTTACC
The DNA here is from genome assembly GCA_951394245.1 of Cyclophora punctaria. Taxonomy (NCBI): domain Eukaryota; kingdom Metazoa; phylum Arthropoda; class Insecta; order Lepidoptera; family Geometridae; genus Cyclophora; species Cyclophora punctaria. The sequence goes on along the minus strand of OX596191.1, from coordinate 2,192,209 downwards.
TAGATATGTCAATAAATTAGGCGGTAAAAATATCCCTTTTTCAAGATGGAGGTTCACTTGTTCCCGCTCCGGACTGTAATGATTTTTTATATTTATTTAGATGGTTTCGGTAATAATTCATCAAGGATTATTTTTTCTTTTTCAAATCATCTATCGTACTTGGAAATGATAAATTTTGTTTGATCCGACGCCAGGCATCATTTTGTACACTACGATTTTTATGGTTCTTCTGTCGGGTATCCCAAAGAGACGGTTCGGATTGGAATAATTCCAAAAACTACTCGAGCGCTTTTTCATTTGACCACTCCATGTCGGTCGATACGTGCGTCGCCGGTGAGCTCATATTGCACACTGGACAAACGGTAGTGTGGCCACAAACGCATTAATTACTGCGGTAATCTTCTTTGATGTGCGAAAAAAGACCGCCGCCGGAGCTATTGCCTACCGCCATTTGCCATATTGATTGGCAGTGTAAAATTATGGCCATAAATCGTGGTTACACCTAGGTGTTGTTTAAGTTATGGCAATAATTATTGGCATATCACGGTAGTGTGGCCTAAGCATAAGAAATGGCGTCGATTTCATAGTACACAATTTGCGAAAATCACAAATAGTTATAGTAACGTCAACTTTACTCAATTTTGTATATATCTCATGTGTTATACCTACTCTACGTAGGTTATAAATCAACTGCAAACCACACTATACTGATATGTTCAGTGAGTTGAGAGGCTATTGCCCATAAGTAGGAAATTACAGGCTAAATGAATACCTATTTACTTTAAAAAAATTGAACCAACATCTCTCATTGTAGGTATACTGATATCTTCAGTGAAAGGCGAATATATTTCTACTTACACAAAATGTTTCAAGTACATCTCCCTTGCTGAACAATGTCACGCACTGCGGTGTGACGAGCGAGGTCTTGTAGACGCAGAGCGCGCGGCGCTCGCGCGAGTGAGTTCCGCCGCAGTGCGCGAGTAAGGACTGCTTGTTCGTACGTTTCGTTATACCGTGGTTCACGCTTTCGGATGCTATGTGTGCTTTTTCGTTTTTACTGTAATAGAAAGTATTTCATTGGAATATTATTGTGTTAAATATTAGAATGAACTAATTTTGATATCTTATTGACGTTAAATACCAGAATAATTAATCTAATAAGTACCTTTTAAATTAAAGTGAAAGGTTGTTCGTCGGACATGTTTGATAAATATAAAATTGACAATTAATGTCAACTGTCAAATATGAAGTATTAGATAAGTGTGACTGTAAAAATATTGAGAATAGAAATGATGGGATTTTTTTCGATATTTGAGTATTGCTTAAATAGATAAAAGGATAATGAATAAAATAATTTTAATAGTGGTGAGAAAAGTTTAAGTTCAGAATTGATAATAAACTTATAAAATTTCAAATTCAATCTGAAACCTCTTTTACATAGTGATTCTCATTACCTAGTAAAAACCTGATAAACACTTTTCAATTTCCCTTTAGTCTGCACACACTTCTTAGTAGTCAAAATGCCGTTGACACCTGTCAGTAGCGTTCCAATTGTCAACTCGTCGATGTCACTGAATCTAGATATGTCATGCAGTTCTAGATTTGTCTCAATTAGACCTGATTTCAGGAGCTGAGCTAGGTATTGGCTGGATAGGGCTAGAACAAAGAGAAAATTTAGTTAAGGTTCGATTACACTATGTCAATAAGATAATTTAACTAAGTTTACCGATAGAAGTATATTCTGCTCGAAGTGTTGTAAGTAATACAGCAAGTAATCGGAATTGTCACTGTATTTACTCGACTGATGGACCGATTTTGATGATATTTGGAATTGAGATAGACATAAAAACTAGGTCAATTATGTGATAGTTTTTATCTCAATATTCCTATGGGATAAGGCAACACCGGGAAGTAACTCCAATACCTACATGACACATTGCGTTTTTCATCCCCAAATCTGCACAAAATGCGTTATATGACATTTAATATGACATTACACACTTACACTTGACAAACATCATTCTCTCGGGCCGCAGCTGTCGCCTGCGGCACCACTCGTCGCGCTGGCTCGCGGGAGAGAGATTCTCTTCGAACAGTTGTTGTAAGCAATGGAGCGACATGTGGTCGGAAGTCTCGCTGTACTCGCGTTTCATTTCGCGTATGGCTGTGGATATAGATTAGGGGTTGATATGGAAAATTGATTATCAATCTAACAGTTGGTACAAGAGAGTGCTGGGAGAGACGCTGTCGCTCTCGCTTCACCCACCTCCTGATGAAGGTCACCGAATGTGACCGAAACGTGTTGAGGAACTCTCAACAGTAGCCTCCGTCGTACGTAAGTTCCCGTTTAAACAAATAATAGTTGGTACAAGACTCATAAACAAACCTGTGACACACCAAAATGTCACATCTTGTGTCAGAATAAATAAAAGGACAATTACGTGATGATATTTTTTTTATTAAATCATAGCTAAACCTTATCAAACCATGTAATCAGATACATATTTATAAAATCACTACATAAAGTCACCGGCCGCGTCTGTCTGTCTGTTCGCGATAAACCCAAATGCGCGGATTTTAACGCGGTTTTTTTATTAGATAGAGTGATTCAAGAGGAAGGTTTATATGTATAAAAAATCCCGAAATTCCCACGGGAACGGACACAACGCGGGTAAAACCGCGGGGCACTGCTAGTATTAAATAAATTAATATCCGTCCATTCGTTTAGATAAGTATATAATTATGTATAATATACTAACCATCTCTCTCCTCAGCGGCGTTCACAAACACGTTGACATTACTATCACAGTGCACCGCTATGTTAGACATCGACACGGCAGTGCCGAGCGCCACCGAGTGGACTAGACTCAAGCCCACGCGTGGGCTGACGGACAAAGAAGAGAGGAGGCAGCCGAGGCGGGTGAGGGATTCGGATTTTGTAAGAGCTCCTGAAAATTAAAAAGAAACAATATTGAAACTACATTTCGACCCCTTTACAGTTGCCGTGGTCACAGGAGACTGTCACCACGGTTCCTGTAAAGGAGCCGAAATGTCAGATAAAAATGTAAAATAAAAGCGCAGTGTATCCGTAAACGTAGTTTCAATTCAAAATGAGTAGTGGTCGCTTATACTTAAGAAGCCAGTAAAAAAAAATTTTAGATATTCGAAATCCATTTCTTTAAACCTTCCCTTGAATACGACAAACATTTCAAAACCAGAATCAAAAAAATCAGTCCAGCCGTTCTCGAGTTTTAGTGAAACTAACGAACCACGATTGATTTATCTCTACTATATAAAAATAAGTCGGGTTTTCCTGACGCTATAACCAAGTACTTATTATTCTGTGCTATAACTCCAGAACGCACGAACCGATTTCAACGGTTTTGCATTCGTTGGAAAGGTCTCGGGCTCCGTGAGGTTTATAGCAAAGAAAAAAAAATCCCACGGGAACGGGGGCGCTGCGGGAGAAACCGCGGGGCACAGCTAGTATATTATAGATAGATTTCTTACCAATATCAATAAGTTCGTTGACAGCATATTGCACAGTTTTTTCGCTAGGTGGCTCTGGGAGTTGTGACAGGAAATCTTGAGCCTTATCTTCAGGGGCGTACGAGTTACAATCGAGTACCGTTTGTTCCAGAGGAATTCTGAAAGCAATGAAGATGTATAGATTAAATCAAGCTTCGAATCTCAAAGAAAATGTGAGAGGATTTTTTTTGTACTCATGTAATACTATCAATGTCTTGTGTCGAATGTGCAATGACCTGTTTAATCTTCCTGTGTCCAATGTCCTATCAAAAGCTTGTGTCAAACTGTTTCGGTCAACAAAGATTAAACAATTTTAAAACAGCGAATCGCCCCTCCTTTAAAAAACTAAAGTATTTTTTTTACCTCAATATTTCTGGTTTGGTATGAACATCAAATTCAGCCTCCTTTTCTTTAGTATACATTCTGTAGCAGAAACCTGTTATAAATAAATAAGTTAAATTATAGCGGCAAAAGAAATACATCATCTGTGAAAATTTCAACCGTCTAGCTATCACCGTTCTTGAGATACAGCCTGGTGACAGACGGACGGACAGCGAAGTCTCAGTAATAGGGTTCCATTTTTACCCTTTGGGCACGGAACCCTAAAAACTCCACCCCTTGATTTTTATATAGCAAAACAACGTTTGCTGGTCAGCAAGTAGGTATATAGACTTCTTAAAGATAAGAATCGTCGAATAATAATCTATAATAATTATAAGACAGCTGCCTCACCCGGCTGCACGCGCCCGGCGCGGCCGGCTCGTTGTTCGGCGCCGGATCGCGACACCCACACCGTCTCTAACGTAGACGTACCTACAGACAAACAACCACGATAACATTATATATTTTTATATCTTACTAGTAGCACCCCGCGGTTTTACCCGCGTTGTGTCTGTTCCCGTGGGAGTTTCGGGATGAAAAGTAGCTTATAACCTTCCTTTTGAATGTGGCTATCTATTACAAAAACAATTATTCAAATCGGACTGATAATTCCTAAGATTACCTCGAACAAACAAACAAACTTACAAATTTTACCTCTTTATAATATTAGTATAAATAATAATAATAAGTTAAATCAGTTTGCGACAAGGGCTTGATCTTTTTTCAGAAAATTTTAGTCAAGTAAAATTAAATAAACCGTATAATACAGGGGTGGCCAACGGTCGATCGCGACCATTAGTCCAATCGATCGTGGCAAGGGCAAAAAAAAAATTGATCAGACTGCGCAACGTAATTACCAACCACTACAGCATCATTTTGTATCATTTTTCCATCGCTGTTCCTTCACGGTATTTATTCTCTATTCTACGCAGTATAGTCTTTTGTACGCGATGACCAATAAGCGGGAAGCGTGTCGGATGCGGGGGAGGGGCTCACACTAATATATAGATAAGACCTATAAATGTTGATTAAACGAAAGACTTCCATTCCAAAGTATTTAGTTTTAAGGAAACAATTTCATATGTGATACATACGAAAAGGAACTCCTAAGACTGTTCAGTAAAAAATAAATCTATGCGGTGAAGCAGCGTCAGTTGCTAGGTCCCAAGTGACCATTCGTTGGGGGGGGGGGGGGGGGGGGTAGATCGCACAGGGTTTCGTTAGTAAACAGTAGATCTGATGTCTAATCAAGTTGGCCACCCCTGGTATAATACATACCCGAGCCCTCCTTGCAGCAGTGGTCGCGCTTCACCCCTGCATCGATGACATGCACCACATCGGGCACCGTGACACTGGTCTCGGCGACGTTGGTCGACAGGACGATTTTACGCACCCCCGGCGGAGGGGTGGAAAACATCTTGGACTGGTCTAGGGTTGATAGTCTGTAGGGTTGTAAAGAGTCAAATGTGTTTTTATAACGAAAATATTTCTTGTGTGTGCATGGAAAACACATTATATATATTTTTTAAAGATTGTTTTTCGAAAGTATGGGAGTGATACACAAATAAACATTATGGGATTTTTGAAAAATCTATACCTCTAAATCTCTAGCCTTCCCGTTGAACGTGGCTATCCAGTGCAAAAATATTTTTTCAAATCGGTCCAGTAGTTCCTGAGATTAGCGCGTTCAAACAAACAAACAAACTCTGCAGCTTTATAATATTAGTATAGATGAGTATATTTACTAACCTTGAATGAACAGGCAATATCAAATGAAGTCCTTTGTCTTGATAATATTCGTCCAGCATTTGTTTGGCGAGTTTGATTTCAGCCCAACCCGGGAGAAACACTAGTATACCGCCCTCTTTACCGAGCTTGTCTATGGCTTTTATTGTCTCTACTATCTGAATAAGAAAAGAGTATAGAGCATTTAGTGTAACATAAAATAATAATCAATGTTTTAGCTATGTATAAATTTAGGGTTAGTGTCAAACCCTAGTGTCGGAGTTTGTGAATAAGAAAATTTCAAATATTATATACTAGCAGCGCACCGCGGTTTTACCCAAGTTTTCCCAGTTACCATGGGAATTTGGGGATAAAAGTAGCATATAACCTTCCCGTTGAATGTGGCTATCTATTACAAAAAGAATTATTCAAATCGGATTGGTACTTTCTGAGATAAGCTGGATGTTTTAGATTCACACTAGCGACATCTATTGGGTCGAGGGTGGAACTATCGCACGTATTAATATAGATTAGTTAAGATTACCTCAGGCACACTGATCTGCGGTCTCCCGTCTTCTCTAGCGCACATTTCTTTAGTCCCCTTCAGTTTCAAGTCGTATCTCTTCTCAATACCGTCCAAATATAATACTTCGACCGGATATAATCTGCCCGGCACTTCTATGACGGGCGTGTTGTCGAAATATCTGCAATTACAACGGTTAGAACGTGTTCATTGATCAGAATTTCATTTATTCAACGTAGCGCTCGTGTAGTTTGATTAAGCATTGTTAACTCATTGCGATTGTTAAGCAACGTGCAGCTCGACCCCTACTTGGATGGGTGGTTGATAGTGGCATTTCTATCTGAGCGCTACCGTGCTTCGGAGAGCATGTTAAATTGTCACCGACACCAGGGTTGGCCAGTAACCTACTTGTGTCTGTCATGTGACATGTCGTATAGAGATGTGAAGGAGCTTGCAATGAGCAGGAGTAGATGGAGAAGTCTGCATCGGACTCACCGACAAGAGACTAGCTCTTGAATTTATGATAGGGACATAAAAAGTGCACAACTAAAAAAGTTTTCACTACATAAACTACCCTGGAAACTACTGGTTTCTTAAATATGTGGTCAGATAAAAATGTAAGTTTATCCGTAAACGTAGTTTCTACACTGTAAACTACTGGTTTCTTAAAAATGTAAAATAAAAGCGAAGTGTATCCGTAAACGTGTAAACGTAGTTTCTACCCTGTAAACTAACACACTGACCTAGTGAACACGTCGACATCCATGGTAGCGCTCATCAGCATCACCCTGAGCTCGGGGTTGAGTTGCAAGGCGCGCCTCAGCAGCAACATGGTGACGTCAGTGTTCACATCTCGCTCGTGCGCCTCGTCTATCAGCACGTGCGTACACCCCGACAGACCTGACAAGAAGACAGGGCAAAGACGTTCTTGAATCCATGAAGCAATAGATGGGGTCTCAGCTTCATTCAGAGAGCACGTTAAATTGTCGGTCCCAATTGTTTCAATGTTTAGCCCATGGTCATACTTTGGGCAGTCTAATATAACGTGACCATACGTCCCGTAAAAGGTGTTACAAAACGGGAATGTCCCGCTAAAAACGAGACTGTCCCGTTCAAGACGGAACTATCCCGTTCATAAAGAGACTGTCCCGTTCATAACGGGACTTGAATGTGTCTAATACAACAATAATTATTTCAATCAGAGTGATAGTTATTAGATTAGCGCGTTCAAACAAACGCTTCAGCTTTATCATATTAGTATAGATATAGCAAACGCACCTGGATTCCTCTGCAATCTATTGAGCAGTACTCCGGAGGTGCAATACAAGATGGAGCCGGCGGGCGGCCGCGGCGGCTTCCACTGCAACCGGACTTGATACCCCACTGTTTCACCTACCTGACGGAAAAGTGTGTTAAACAGACAATATTTATAATATTACTAGCTGTGCCGCGGTTTCACCGCAGCGCCCCCGTTCCCGTGGGAATTTTGAGATTTTTATTTCTTATATAAAAACTTTGTCCTGACAATAGGGAACACATTAAAAAAAGAATCATCCAATTTGGTGCAGTCGTTCTGAAGTTATGCGCTTACCAACACATTTTGCGATTCATTGTTATATTATAAGATATATTTAATAAGATAGCGCTCGTGGCGTAGTTTGACTAAGCAATGTTAGTTCATTGCGATTATTAAGCAACGTGAAGCTCTCGGTTACTACTTGGATGGGCGCCCAATAGTGGCATTTCTATCTGAGCGCTACCGTGCTTCAGAGGACACGTTCAACAGTCGATCCCGGTTGTTTCAGACCATGTCGGGGGCCTTGAGGGGGTTTAAAATCTCCGAACACCAGGGTTGGCCCTAAGTTACTTGAACTTACTTACTTCTTCTTCTTCTTCTCATCGAGTGGATGGCCAACCTGACCAATCCTGGTGTCAGAGTTATTGAGCCGCCAAAGGCCTCTGACACGGCTCATGTAACGACTACTATCCGTAGAAACTAAACTGGACCGACGGCTTAACGTGCCCTCCGAAGCACTTACTTACTTACTTAGAATAATTTTAAAGATAATGTGTATGTTACAGAATAAACAAACCTTCTTGCAGTGGGATTTCGGGATAATAACAAAAGCCCCATTCGAGAGGAAGGTTACAGGCTATTTTTCATCCCGAAATTCCCCCGGGAACGGGCACAACGCTGGTAAAACCGCGGGGCGTTAATTAGTAAGAGTAAAGCATTAATAAGTAATTATACAATTTTTTTCTTACATCTTCACCCAATTCCGAAGCCACACGCTCGGCCAGCCCCACGGCAGCCACTCGCCTGGGTTGCGTCACCAACACTTGCGCCTCGGGCGAATGTTCGAGCAAACTTGGCGGCACTCGCGTCGACTTGCCGCAGCCCGCGTAGCCCACTATAATGCATGACCGGTGCGTGGACAGGGTGTCGGTTATTTGTTGTCTACAAAAGGGGATGAACATTATAAATATAAAAGATTTTTTTGGTTAGTTTCAGGTCAGATTAAAAATAGATTCTTCAACCATAATCCCCATAACTTTTTGTTCTCTATATACCTATACTACCTTTTGCCAATTAATAGTTAATCATGTATTGTTATGTATAAGCTTAACTACAGTAACTATTAGTATTATCAGCCCCTCAAAGGGCTCTTATCAACTGAAGATATCAGTATATATACAAACATACATTCTCAAAAACATACGACAATAAAGCTGTTCATTTTATTATAATTTTTTATTCAAAAGTGTTCATTTCTGAACTAAGTCAGATTTAAAATAATTTTTTTTAATGACAATACTATTATTTTTATTTAAACGCATTAATCTCTAAAACTAAGACAATAGTCTTTTTGTACATGCCAAATGTATGAACTCAACTGACATACAATTCTCAACTACCGACCCCGGAACGGATTGTACACCAAAACCGCACATGACCATCAACCGCCCTACAAAACTCAACTCAAAATGACCTTGAGACACATCCAACGGCCTGGTAACACACATACACGAAACCGTCCCACTAATCTGACCTTGAGCACTCGATATAAACGAGGTCGACCCCAAAAATGTGACCTCTATACAGCGACCTTGACATGTCTGAACTAGATTATGATTTTGGAACGCGAATTCGGTAGGTTAGGTCGCGGTTTCGATCCTTTGGACACGAACCTTGCTTTGATAATTATACATACATACAATTAATATAATAAGAAAATTTGTGTGAATAAATATATTTTATTTATTTATATTGATCCGATTCCAAAAAGTAGGTTATATTAATTAGTTCTGATTTTAATTTTTGTGTACTAGTACTTAGTAGTAAGTTGGGGTATAAAATGTAACTCTGTCCTTTGTAGACGTATTTTCAAAACTATTTGTTTGGATGAGATTTATTACAAAACTAGCAGCGCCCCGCGGTTTTGCCTGCATTGTCCTTTCCCATGGGAATTTCGGGATGAAAAAAAGCCTATAACCTCCCCGTTGAATGTTGTCCCCATTACAAAAACAATTATTCAAATACGTTTGGTACTCGTAGTGTCTGAGATATGCGCGTACAAACAAACAAAAGTTAAGCTGGTTAAAACTAAAGAATAAAACCATAGTTTTCCAAAGTCTAAACCATAACCTTACACACACCAGCCAGTCTACGTCACAATGACATACGTCAGCTTGAAACGTCACACATAACGAAAGCAAAAGTTAAAGAAATCGAACGCACTCTCTCTCTTATACCAGCTGATGTGAACATACGTTTGACGCTACGTCAATATGACGTATGTTAGTGACGTAGAGTTACTTTCAATTTCTTCAAGATTTTTCTTTGCGTCAGTATCTATATTATTGGTATGAAAAATGGGTATGTTTATGAGAATGTGCAATGCGAGATTGATTAATCTATGTATGTATGTCTCACTGTGATGATATTATAAAGCTGAGAGTTTAAACGTAAAATTACTTTTTTGTAAAAAAAAAGTGTACTTATAGAAAGTATAGTTTGAGGAAGTTCATATTTTAAAGCACTCAATAACAATAATGCCATTTAATTTTACCCGCTCACTAAACTTTTTCTTACATATACATATACTAATAACAGCGCCCCGCTGTTTTAGCCATGTCGTGTTCATTCCCGTTTGAATTTCAGGATGAAAAATAAATACTGAAATTGGTAGTTTTTCTGATATAAGCGCGTTCAAATAAATAAATAATTCACTTCAGCTTCATTATCTTCTAATATATAAAATTCTTGTGTCACGGGGTGCGTAATTGAACTCCTCTGAAACGGCTCGACCGATTCTCATGAAATTTTGTCTATTTTTCATCCCGAAATTCCCGCGGGAACGGGTACCGTGGTTGAACTCCTCTGAAACGGCTCGACCGATTCTCATGAAATTTTATGTGCATATCGGGTAGGTCTGAGAATCGGACAACATCTATTTTTCATCCCGAAATTCCCACGGGAACGGGTACAACGCGGGTGAAACCGCGGGGCGCAGCTAGTATTTGTATAGATTATCCTATTTCTCCACACAACCAAACCAGCACCCAACCACTAAAATACACGACATCTAGCTTTCACCGTTTCTCCTACGTCACAAGACGTAACGCTACGTCGCTCTGACGTGAAACTACGTCACGCCGACGCAGACCCACTTTCGATTTCTACTCACTTTCGATTTCATTCGCTGCATCTTGCTTTCGCGATTCTTTAGCTGCGTTTGTAGGTCGTTTGTGATCGAATGTGGGTCGCGAAAGTGGCACAATCCGACTTTTACTGTGTTATACAGAGCGTTTGGTGGGCGGTGATGTAACTGTGGCTGAGAGGGACGTATAGTGCCATTCTTTTTATATATATACTAGCGACCCGCCCTCGCTTCGCTTCGGGTAATCAAGATTTCATGTAGGAAAATCGGGATAAAACATTGCGTGTCTCCCGCAGGAATATACACAATCAAAATTTCAAGTGGGAAATTGGGGATAAAATATTACTTGTCTCGCGCGAGTATATATGTATACACAATCAAGATTTCATGTGAGGAAGAATTCGGGATAATACCTACATAGCACGTTTTCGTCGTTCGTAGTTCGTAGGTCGTAGGTAGGTATATCCCCGCGCGCTTTGACCGCACGAAACAGTAAGTAGCCATAAGAGACCCGCCATCGAGCATTATTATTTTGTAAGCAGCGCCCCGCGGTTTTACCCGCGTTGTGCCCGTTCCCGTGGGAATTTCGGGATTTTTTTTACATAAAAACCTTCCTCTTGAATCACTCTACCTATTACAAAAAACCGCATCAAAATCCGTTGCGTAATTTTAAAGATTTAAGCATACAGACAAACAGACACGAAACAGAGACGACTTTATTTTATACTATGTAGTGATATTTCTCATCATAACTCTGAAACTAACTGTCCGATTTTAATAATTTAAAGAGGTATACAAAGAAGCATAATTAACCTTGATTGTAGAGCCATTTATTTTGATGTAGATTCATATCATATCATCAATATCATCAACTTAAAATTACACTCCTTTTTTAACTAATTAATTTTAACTAAAAACGGTTATTGTGGCTTAACTATAATAGTTAGACATATGCCCTCGCGAACTTATTTGTTCGCAATAATATGTACTTTGATTGTGTAGAACATTGTTTTTGTGTATCATCAATAGATTTAGTAGCGCACGCCAATAACCAATTTTTTTAGGCATGTTTTTCATACCTTAGGTTACATATACCCGCGTTGTGCCCGTTCCCGTGGGAACTTCGGGATGAAAAATAGCCTATGTCACTCAGGGATAGTGTAGCTTTCGAATGGTGAAAGAATTTTTTAATTCGGTGCAGTAGTTTCAGAGCCTACTCGATACAAACAAACAAACAAAAAATCAAACCTTTCCTCTTTATAATAACCTTATAATTATAATTATAATTATAATATTAGTATAGAAGTATAGATAACTTTTTAAAGAGAGAAACAGACTTAAAACAAGGTTTTAATGAAAGCTACCTTTTTTTAATAGATGAAAAATGGGACAGCTCTGTAAGCATACCCTTTCATATACAGAAAGAATTTCGAATTTCCTACCAATAATATTATAATGCAAAAATTTGTGAGGATGTACTTATATTGTGTATGTGTCATCTTACACGCAAAAAACTATAGAACGGGTTTGGATAAAACTTTACACTTTTAGCGCTCGTGATGTTTTTTGACAAAGATATGTTAAATCATTACGATTGTTAAGCAACGTGCAGCTCGGTACCTACTTGGATGGGTGCCGATAGTGGCTTTACTTTAATCGATAGACCATGTCGGAGGCCTTTAGGCGGTCTAAAAACTCCGACACCAGGGTTACCTACGCGAACTTAATTACGTACTTATCGTACTGTAAGCTTTTCAGACTGTTAAAGTACTTACGTATATTCATCCATAGGTAAAGGCGTTATATTCTTTTTGTATTCTTCGAATAACTTATTCAAGTATTCTTTTCTTCTCTCTAGTATTCTTGATGACGGAGGTTTGATTACCCGACCGTAAACAGGGTGTATGTGGACTTTTGGGTCTGTTGAAAGAAAGGAATGTTTTACCTTACTAATATTCTTCTTCTTCATCGGGTGGATGGTCAACCTGACCAATCCTGGTGTCAGAGTTATTGAGCCGCCAAAGGCCTCTGACATGGCTCATGTAACGACTACTGTCCGTAGAAAGTAACCGGGACCGACGGCTTAACCTTACTAATACTATAAATAGGAATATTTTTTAGGATGTATGGATGTTTGGTTGTATGTTCCTCTTTCACGCAAAAACGAATGAACGGATTTCGATGAAAATTGGCATAGAGATAGACTAGCGTCTGAAAAACATATTGGCTACTTTTTATCCCAATTTTCCCACGGGAATGGGTACAACGCGGGTGAAACCGCGGGATAAGCTAGTTAACAATATAACTTTTTTTTATTGTAAGTGCCGAAACACGCTTCTCAAAATGTAAACATTAAAATATTGTTACCTGTAATGTCTTCAACATCTTCTGAAATACCATCTTCGCCTTCTGATATTTCATCTGTAAGAATTCATAGATAAAACATTCGACTCAATAAGCAGTTTTTAACAACAGAATTGAAACAATTTTTAAGTATACTCTATTTCTTTTGGATTGGCACAAAATGTGGACCAATGTCCAATGACCAAGACGATTGCTTCTGAAGAGGAAAAAGGTTTAGAGATAGGGTAATGATGAAATAAAATTATTAAACCTTTTTCCTCTTCAGGAGCAATCGTCTTCGGCTGGTAAATTGACGACATTTAACCACATTTTGTGCCAATCCAAAAGTAATAGATTATATACAGTTCGCTGTTATTTTACATTTTTATATGACGTTTTGGTTCCTTTACAAGAGCCGTGTCACAGAGATAGTATGTGACAACATAGTTATTTTTACCTTCGTCAATAGTGGAATCTTTGGTCATAACTCGAGGCTCTTTATAATTTTCCGCATCTTTTGCCACTCTCTCATATATCGCCCCTGGAAGAAAACATTCACATAACAAAAGCAAAAAAAAACGTTAATGATTAAAATTATTCAACAGTATCTCGTTTTATCATCCTACTTATATTATACTAGCAGCGCCCCGCGGTTTCACCCGCAGCGCCCCCGTTCCCATGGGAATTTTGAGATTTTTATTCCTTATTTTTCTTATATAAAAACCTTGTCCTGACAATAAGTAACACATTAAAAAAAGAATCATCCAATTTGGTGCAGTCGTTCTGAAGTTATGCGCTTAGCAACAGATTCAGCGATTCATTTTTATATTATAGATGCGAAATTTTGTGAGGACGTAGTTATGTATGTATGTTAGTTACTCTTTCAAGCAAAAACTACTGACAACGCCGCTAGATGGCGTGGTAATAAACATACAGTACAATCTATGAATTTTGTTGCAGTTACAACACAGACATTATCTTTTTACATAAAGGATAATAGTATCCAGAAATTCTATAAAAAAAATGTTTTCTTTGTTCTTATCAACTTATTCTATCAAACCACTAGCGCCATCTATCGGCCGCGGGTGGAACTCCGAGTAACAGTTTACTTACTTATTTCATTCTGATAATCATTCCAAACCCGATCGATTCGTTCCATAGACTTTTCACTAATCTCCGCCACTATTGGCTCATTAAGACTGCCTCTTATTTCATTGAGCACAGTTTTATCATAAACAGGACATCCTTTATTATCTATCTTTTTGTTAGTATACAACCAATGGAGAGCTTGGTTCGCGCATTTGTCGGCTGCCTGGCGTTTCGATAGTGATGTACTGTAAAGGTAAAGAAATAGGATTGGTTTTAGCTTGGCAAAATTATTTTATTTTATGGATTATGAAAAGTGTAATAATAATTTAATAGCATGGAGATAGATTTCAGTTCAGTATAATGTAGTCAAAATTTCTATGTGAGCAACTACTAACAATGTAGTAAAAAAAAATTTCTTTATTTTGGATGAATTTGGTAACTACACTCAGATATGGAGTTGTCTAGCTAGACCGCAGGAAAGGTTGTAGGCTTTTTTCTACACAGGAACAGGTACGAAAAAAAGAATACAAACATCCAAATTGAGAACCTCCTCCTATTTTGAAGTCGGTTAAAACTGCAGTATATAATGTATTTTTGAACTACTTTTAATACTAACTATTCAAACTTCATCTTCTCCGGCCAGACAAACGTATAAGTACATGTCCAATCCAGGTTTTGTATCTTTTTCTTTCCAATTTTAGGTGCAACATGTTGTTTGAAATGTACATCGAATATCTTCTGTGGTGTCTTAGCTGATAAGTTATTTAATATCATACGAGGTTCCGGAAATAATTCCTTGATTTTTGATAGGTCTGTAATTAATATGATTTTGGGTTTATTAAATTTTTAAGCTATTGCATAGCTTCTATCGCGGGCCTTGAGCGCGGGGACCGAATCCAGAAATTCCGTAACGAAAAAACCTCACGCTCCCCACTAACGCCATCTAGTGATAGAAAAAATAACTATGCAATAGCTTTACCGCGGCAGTCCCCGAGTGCCACACGTCTTTTTTATAACATTTCGTATTTGAGTATTTATGTATAAATACCCTGATTGTAATGTTATGGAAGAGTGGTTTCTCCTGGCACAGGCATTATATTTTAACAAGGGGATTACAGCAACGAAACTACAAATGTGATGTATACTTTTAATGAATAATGAATAAATTATTATTATTATAGTTTAGAGTCACGGGACAAGCCCGGTCTTTTAGAGAGGCATGCGAGAGGATACAGATCCAACTCGTAGAGGCCCTTTGGAGATGTTTAATGTAATGAATCACAACTGCAGGGACACATTCCCGACCACATCTGTACAACAAGTTGGCGAATTTTGACCCTGCAGAGGTAGGGACTATTAAAAAAAAAATCATATATATCCTATCCTACTAATATTATAAATGCGAAAGTTTGTGAGGATGGATGTATGTATGGATGGATGTATGGATGTATGTTTGTGGCTCTTTCACGCAAAAACTACTGAACGGATTTGGATGAAACTTTACAGTAATATAGGTTATCCATCATAATAACACATGCGATACATTTTATCCCGGAATTCCCACGGGAACGGGCACAACGCGGGTAACACCGTGGGGCGCTGCTAGCCCATACATATATACATCATCTTCAACAACATTGACACACATAGGAAAACAAATTATTACCTTTGGAATCCTGCACATCTTTGTCCAATAGCCCATTGGAATACCATTGCCTATGTAATATTATAATCGAATTTAAATCAGAATATGTCCACTGATTTGTACATGTTGATATATTTTGTTTACAGAGTACTCCTGAAAACGAGTTTTAATGAGTAAATATGCGAAATATAGGTATTGAAATATTGAAGAATTAAATAAACTAGGTATATAGATATTAATGAAACTTCAAGTAGGTCCAGTTAGTTTTTAACTAATATTTTAGACTGTCTGTATTTTTATTAAATTAGTTTTTGTTTGGTTCAGCTTGTTTTAAGTCTTATATATAAGTAAGTACTTTAATTACAAGACTATATAGTTTTATATAGCATTGTATTGATGTAAGTATTAATTATTTAACCGAATTCATTTATATATATAACTAACTATTGAATGGACAATAGTTTGCAATTACTTACCCCAGCGTGTCTGTGAGCTTAAACTGAAGCTGATGTTCGGAGCATGGTTTATAATGCACTTATTTAATAAATTATAACGCAATTTTAAGCAACTTTTTCTGAGAATCATTTTTCTAACAAGACTTGTATACAGATTATAACCTCAAAATTGCACAATAGTGCAATTTATATGTTGGTAAAGAATGTGTTCCGTTTAGCTCTATATATTTGATTATCTTAGTTTATATTGTGATTTCATATAGAAATCATTAAAAAATCAAATTAATAATTATTAAACTAACTTTGTTTTGTTTTGATAAATTGACAATTTTACGACAATTATCGACAGTGACAGTAATCAAACCAAATGACAGAATGACAGTTGACAGCAATGACAATCTAGCCATCTAAAGAATAACCCCCAAAATAAAGTTAAAAATGCAGTTTAGAATTTTTACTCTGTAGTACTTACTATTCAGTTTAGTTAAATAATAATAATTGGTTTTGAAAACGTAACTCAATTTACTAATTTGAGAATAACTGTAGACCTCTTATAAATTTTATTTCATTATCCGAAAAATTTGGAGGTATTTGATACCTGGCAATAATATCGTTAAAGTCATGATTGACATCAAAAAGGACATTGATGTATTTATATGAATGTCAAAATTAAAGATATGGCCATTTCTATTTTTAGCCACTTTTAAAAAGTGGGGTCTGTGGTGGAGGTTATCATCACAGACAACGAAGTTATCATTTAGCGATAACCTTGCGCTTGTGGGGAAAACCCATGTTTTCTTGAACTATTTATATTTAAAAAAACACTAACATAATCTAGATGACCTTATTTATCACTAGCCTTACGTTCTTCATAATGTAAAGCTTTTATCTACATGTAGGTACGCAGGTTAATACTATTTACTCGTAAAGCCAAAGAGTTTGTTTGTTTGAAGATTTATGTATTCTTTATAACTACTCGTTCTATTTTAAGTATAGATAGCCATATTCAATACTTTCTAGAAGAAGGTTGAGTAAGCTGGTAGTGTCATCCCAAAATTCCCTGAAATACTACATTTTTCGTACTTATTCAGTAGGTACCTATCTGCCTGCACACATAGCAAGTTAAGTTGTTTATAGTGCCTAACAATCTTTAAACTTACCTATAATTTCTATCAACTTTTCCTTTTGTAACAAGTAACTATGTGTATATCATTGATTATCACTCAGATTTACGGTTAGCCTACTTAGTCCCATGCACGAAGCTAAAACAAAGAGGAGGTGTGGTAATTCAATTTCCCTATGAAACGACGCGTGATAGTTTGCGGGGTGAGGGGGCACTAAGGTGGTGTTAAGCTCCGCCCACTTCTCAATATTCCATCTATCGGCTAATAGCAAAACTACTAGTTTAGGTTGATGTTGATGTTACTACGTAGTTCAGCTACTTCACACTAGGTGTCAAAAGTCTTAATGTGATGGGACGTACTCAGAACTCAAAACTCAGCTTCAAAAACATTTTATAGGGAAATAAATCAAATAAAAAGACTTTTTTTAAAAACAATATTTTATTATTTGTTAATAAAATGAACTAAAATATGAAAATAATTTAAACAAGATAATAGATGTATAGACACTGACATTGCAACCTTTAACGAAAAATTAAGCTTCTTTGTCTTCGTCACAATAATATCTTAGATACCTAATTATCTAGATACCTAAGTATCTTTTACACCTTTTATTAAATCTTTGCGTTTTTATCACGTACCCAATTTTTTTTTGTCACTATGAAGTCCGCATCATTGAAATGGCAAGAACAAATTTTTGTGTATTTTGTTGGTGTCCAATCCGGTCTATTAAGTTTTGTAATCCATTGCTGTTTTAAATTATCGTCGGATGGAAATCTAAAACGAACATATAAAAATAATTAAAATTACTTTTAATTAAATTAGTTGGTAAAATTTTAAAAAATCTGAGTACGGCCCTGGATATTTCTGAAGTTTAAAATAGTTATTCTAGTTGACGATAGATGGCGGCCCGTTAGTAATATAATAATAAAAACTATAAAAGTACTGTTTTAGCTACTAAAAGGTATTTAGGACTAAGTGTATAACAGTTTTTAGTATTTACGTATTATTATTACAATATAATACTGCAAAATTATACGTAAACTTATGTATTTTCTTCCGAAATGTGTCGCCATCTAGTGTCAAGTAGTAGAATTTTAACGCTGAAAGCTGAGAATGTTCTAGAACTTTTATATTTAATTGCGTATAAAATTACTTACACATGAAATGAGATGCCACTCATATTATCAGAACGTCTGTCTGAGTAACTTTGACATAGTAAAACACAACACTTCATCCTTTTCTTGTTAAAAACGCAAAAACACACACTTTTATTGCGAGTCTCGTCACATGTGCACCTGAGGAACGCTGATAGCATACTACAGCGTTCAGGTGGGCGGAGCCTAAGTGGCTCCGCCCACCATGATGACGTCAGGACCGAGTTGAATCACAGTGCAACGTTGCTTAGGGCAACTCCTCTTTGTTCTAGCTTCGTGGTCCCATGTTATTTAAAAAAATTACATGTACTGCCAATGACAATTTTAATAATATGACAAAGTTCATAACCAATTTTTATAGGCAAGTACGTATGATAAAAACATCCTGGTATTTTTATTGTTGGTCTATAGGTACCTAAGTACTTTTTATAACCTACTTTAAATTAATAGTAGGGGAGCCCAAGCAGGGATTTCGGGATTCACTAAAACGCGGCAGATTAATAGTCTGGGATATACCTTGTAAGTAGGGACTTTCCAAATGGCTAATGAATGGTGTAAAAAAGGAAAAATTACTTATTAATTAGTTAGGTACTTATTAAAATATTTTCTACAAAATCTTGCAGACTGATCTAGTGATGAGTAAATTTTGACTAAACTAAACAGTAATTTAGATTAGAACTAGCCGCGCCCCGCGGTGTTACCCGCGTTGTTTCTATTTTCGCGGGAATTTCGGGATAAAAGGTATTCCATGTGTTATTCTGAAGTATAACCTATATTAATGTAAAGTTTCATCTAAATCCGTTTAGTTGTTTTTTCGTAAGAGTAACATACCTACATACATCCATACATACATCCATCCTCACAAACTTTCACATTTATAATATTAGTAGGAAGTAGTATGTACCTACATCAGAATAAAACATGGTATACATTTTATCCCGAAATTCCCGCGGGAACGAGTACAACACAGGTAAGACCGCGCTGCTAGACAATATACAAACAAATATAGCTACCCACGCACAGAGATGACTGAGCCAGGATTGATGAGTAATGCTAATAAATTGATTCAATACGGCAAGCATACTCGTAGTAGGCGGTCAGTCACCCACAGATAAAATGATAATTATACACTTCATGACAGGATATAAGGACTTCATCAATATTATTTCGAGTAGGTTAAAGTTTTATGACCGCTTCAAGGCCTCCGGCATGGTCTAACGATTCAATTAACGAGGACTGACACTTTAACTTGCTCTCCGAAGCACGTTAGCGCTCAGATAGAAATGCCTCTATCGGCCACCCATCCAAGTAGGGGTCGAGCTGCACGTTGCTTAATAATAGCAATGAGTTACGCAACGAGCGCTAAACTAAAATACCAACTTCAAAAAGAAGGAAGTTTTCAATTTAGTTGGTAAATTAGACATTACTAGCTGTGCCCTGCGGTTTCACCCGCAGCGCCCCCGTTCCCGTGGGAATTTTGAGATTTTTATTCCCTATAAACCTCACGGAGCCCGAGACCTTTCCAACGAATGCAAAACCGTGGAAATCGGTCCAGCCATTCACGCGTGATGCGACGACAACAAAAGCGGCCAAGTGCGAGTCGGACTCGCCCATGAAGGGTTCCGTAGCAGCGAGTAACATAATAAAGAAGTTCTTGAAATAAATGTTTTTTTATTTACATTTGAGTTATTGAATGAATAATCAGTATTTTTTTGCGGTTTACGATTTATGTCGTAAAAAAAAAACTACTAACTAGACCTCGTTCAAACCAATTTTCGGTGTTAGATTACATTGTTATGTACATCATATTTTTTATTTTATTTTATCATTCTCTTATTTTAGAAGTTACAGGGGGGGGGACACACATTTTACCACTTTGGAAGAGTCTCTCGCGCAAACTATTCAGTTTAGAAAAAAATGATATTAGAAACCTCAATACCATTTTTGAAGACCTATCCATAGATATCCCACACGTATGGGTTTGATGAAAAAAAAAATATTTTTTTCATTTCTAAGTATGGGAGACCCCCCTAAAATTTTATTTTTTTTCTATTTTAGTGTGAAAATATTAATGCGGTTCACAGAATACATCTACACACTAAGTTTCAACAACATAGCTCTTATAGTTTCGGAGAAAAAAGGCTGTGACATACGGACAGACAGACAGACAGACGGACGGACAGACAGACAGACAGACGGACGGACAGACAGACAGACAGACATGACGAATCTATAAGGGTTCCGTTTTTGCCATTTGGCTACGGAACCCTAAAAAACGGGTTTCATTTTTATATAAATATAGATAAGTTCTCTGTTCATATTTTTTACTAAGTACTTAATTGGAGTTAACTTAAAAACAACTTTTTACCAAGTCCATATATACAAAATATGGTTTGTCGGTGTGTTTGTTGGAACCTCGTGTATAAAACTAGGAATTCCTTCTGAAGAGGAATAAATTCTTTGTGATTTCATATCATGGCGTACATTACTGAAGCTTTTCCTTAATGGAAGAAGTTTTCATTTGAAGAATCGGTGTAGATACCTACTCTAAATTTTAACTCGCGTAAGAAAAAATATAATCTATGTACTTTTTTAGTACTTGAAACCTACTTTGACTATGCTTTAGGTAAAATACTTACATTTATTAAGTCCAGAAATTCCCGTGACAATAGTTTGAATACAGGCAAAACAGCTGACTATCGCCAGTAAAGAACATAAAACAAAAATCAAAAATAATAAATAACGTATAATGAGTTAAAAACATGTTTTTCTTAGAACTTCCTATTAACTAACAGCGAGCAAAAGTCATTAGAGACATAATGGTAATTAAATTTAAACACTGGCAATTAGTGTTGCGTGTGTCTTGACCTTTGTTTCGAGTTTCCGAGAAAAAAGGCAAGTGTAAAAAAGTCGATTATTCACACTTTTTAACAGGAGTGGTGTAATGAGGTTATGGCGTCACTATGATTCTAGGTATTTAGGGTTCTCAGGGCGTAAATTAAAGAGTTCGATGCACGATTTAGTGTAAACGGTATATTAAAATAAGCACAGACACGGTAATAAACAAAACACAACATTAGATCAACAAAAGTCACAATTAAAACAAAATATGGAAAATAAACTTAGACGAATGAAAAATGCCTGCCGCGTCTATCGCGACGGTGGGACGAGTCGCCGTTCGGTGGAGTGGGTGGGCGGAACTAACTATTTTAGTTCCGCTTCCTGGCCGAAAATAGTTCTTCCGGCGGCGCCACTCACACACGAATCAGCGAATCACTGACCAGCAAAATTTGGTTAAATGCGGTAGAGCGCGACATCTGGTGAGTCGAAGAGACAACTGGAGGAGTTGGAATGCAAGCCCTGACAGCCGTATCGGCAATCGATAATCCGCTAGATGGCGACTGTTCAGACGCAAAAATCAACCCCACATCAGTTATCGTTACAGACTCCCCCTTTGACGTAAACATGCGCCCCCGCGTTTATGTCAATTCACAATTCGAACAACGTTTCTGCCTGACGCGCCTCCATCTGACGTAGCGGTCGTATCGCCTACGGTTGGGGTATGCGGGTAAACGTTGCGGGTATTCCACGGGGCCCTCCCCCTGAATTGGAAATATTTTCAAACTAAAATCCGGAGGCTTTCGAACCTTCGGTTCCTGGCTCGCTTTCATTCCGGGAGATGCTCGGACGAGGAGAGAAGCGACCGGTTTAGAAATCGCGCCTAACTTAAAGCGGTGAGCAGCTTCATACTCTGGGGGTGAAATCCCGCGCTCGGAGTGGTCTGTGCTCTCCACCCTCAGAGTAGACAACTGAGGTCGCTGAGCTGCGGGCAGGCCGGCGCCTTCATCTCGCAGCGTCAGGTGTGTCGCGTCTGCCTTCGTCAGCTGATTGCCGCCAGCAGGTAACACAAAATTACTGATAAACCGGTATTTCGTTCCAGGCCTATCTTTGAAATTCCAAGAATATCGCGGTAAATTTAAAATAATCGACGCGTTAACAATAAAATCTCTACCTAACAATGTACGAGTTTGAGAGTTGGGAAAAACTAAAAATCTAGTAGGTATAATACGATCCATTATTCTAACATCAACGGTGCACTCGAGTGAGGTACCTACTCGGGACCCGTCGGCCAACAGTACTTGCTGAGAGGTGTTAGTGAAGCTAACACCAGCATCAACAAGTATCGGATATAATGTCGAACCTGCTATTGAATGTGTCGCACCGGTATCCAATATCGCTACCCCCGTTCGGTTAACTACACCAATTTTCACCATGGGTCGCGCATCAATATGGGTTTCGACAGCCGCGGTGTAAACGTCGGACTTTGTATTGGGCGTGTTCATACAATTCTCGCACTTAGAACGCACGACACCGGGCTGTCCGCAACCAAAACAATGTATTTGCGAACTATTTCTAACTTTAGGTAAGCTATTCGACTGGATATTATCACTACGGTTACGACAACTCTCTACTGTGTGACCGAACACTTTACAATAACTACATTTCGGCCTAATACGTTTACATCTCTCGTCACTACGCAAATCATCACACCGGCCCGCGCCGCCCGCGGTCATTGACCTCTCGGTGGATTTTTGTGACGAGGTAACTATTTCACCTAAACTTGTAGGGTTAATTCGTGCGTTTGAACAGTCGCGCGCGGAAGGGTTGCCAGAGCTTGCATTAG
This sequence comes from Cyclophora punctaria, assembly GCA_951394245.1. Lineage (NCBI taxonomy): Eukaryota > Metazoa > Arthropoda > Insecta > Lepidoptera > Geometridae > Cyclophora > Cyclophora punctaria. The sequence continues at coordinate 2,168,897 of OX596191.1, read as the reverse complement.
CGGTAATGTTTGGGGGACTTACCTCAGCCAGTGACTCCTCGACTAACCTTGCTCTGGTGATCAGCTGTTCTAAGCTGTCCACTTCGTCGCGACACACACGTTTCCTTATTCTAAAATTTAACAAACCGTATACTAAATCTAATTTCATCACTTCTGGCATATCATATGGAAGCTTTGCCAGTAAAGCGCGCACTTTATTCACAAACACATCACTGCGTTCACCGTTTTGTTCGTGGGCGAATACGTCGCGGAAGATCTTGTACGCGGGACGCGGCACCCCGTACATGCCGCGGAGGCGGCGCAGCGCGTCGGGCCACGCCGTGACGTCAGCCTTGACGCCGCGCCACCAGACGGCGGCCTCGCCGACCAGCAGCATGGGCAGGCCGCGCAGCGCGTGCTCCTCGCTGACGGCGGTGCACTCGCGGTACACCTCCACCGCATCGATGAACGCCTCCAGCTCGTCCGCGCTCCTCGCTGCTCCGTCGAAGCGCGCCGTGCACTTGGCGAAGTTGCCGGCTCGCGTGCTCGCGCTCGGTGGGCTCGGTGACGGCGGGCATGATGCGCGCTCACCGTTTTTATTGCGCAGGATGCTCTCCAGCAAAATCCTATTTGCTTCCGCTTGACTCTGCGTGATGTTTAGGACAAGGGTCTGGAGCATGCTCTCCGTCATCGCAAAAGTTGGTTGAGGTTGATGTGATGGTTGCACGACAACGGTGTCGTTTATCTCGTTGTCGGTATCTGACTCGGGCTCGCTCTCAGCTCCGGCGGCTCGGCGCGTGGTTGGCGGCATCGTGACCGTTAAGTCAAGTCAACGATGATCCACGCGGTGTGCGGTTGCTGATGCGGTTTTGATGTTGGTACTCTTCACAAATCGGTAGGTACTCGGGAAGGCGGAAGAATGGTGGTCGGTGCACGTAGAAATCCGCTGCACCCGGCTCGCCGACGCGCTCTTCTCGTAGGTACGCCGCGTGGTGTACACAACAAAAATGGACTCGTCCAAATTTTCCCTCGTTCGAAAGTTCGTTTATATTGTTGTGGAAACACGTGAATTGTCCGGGAGAGTTTTACACTGATCTAAATCGTGCCCCACGTTGGGCGCCACTGTAAAAAAGTCGATTATTCACACTTTTTAACAGGAGTGGTGTAATGAGGTTATGGCGTCACTATGATTCTAGGTATTTAGGGTTCTCAGGGCGTAAATTAAAGAGTTCGATGCACGATTTAGTGTAAACGGTATATTAAAATAAGCACAGACACGGTAATAAACAAAACACAACATTAGATCAACAAAAGTCACAATTAAAACAAAATATGGAAAATAAACTTAGACGAATGAAAAATGCCTGCCGCGTCTATCGCGACGGTGGGACGAGTCGCCGTTCGGTGGAGTGGGTGGGCGGAACTAACTATTTTAGTTCCGCTTCCTGGCCGAAAATAGTTCTTCCGGCGGCGCCACTCACACACGAATCAGCGAATCACTGACCAGCAAAATTTGGTTAAATGCGGTAGAGCGCGACATCTGGTGAGTCGAAGAGACAACTGGAGGAGTTGGAATGCAAGCCCTGACAGCCGTATCGGCAATCGATAATCCGCTAGATGGCGACTGTTCAGACGCAAAAATCAACCCCACATCAGTTATCGTTACACAAGTTTTTTTAGGTCTGGCAACACGTAATTTAATTTTTCGATCCATTTACAGTTTATTTCTTCTGAGATAACTTGAATGTAAACAAATATGTAGTACATTTCCATTACAATGTCTGTTTTTGATTTTGCACTTGGGAAAGGTGTAAAATGTGTGCCACAGAACACACTTATGACATGTTTTAAAGAAATACCGACTTATTCATAAAAGCTCCTTAACTAAAACACAGTTATAAAGTGTTTTGTCTCTTTTGTTGTTCGAAAAACAGCGTATGTCGGAAAGGGACACACCATTTGATAGCTGAAATGCTGTTAATAAACTTTAGTATTGTACTGTTCAATTTAAATGGGTCTCACACCATACCCTCTTTTCAAATATTAGGGTCATTACAACGAACCCAATTATGTATAGTTTTAGGGGTCTCTCAACAAATTCTTTTTGAGTATTTAATACACAGAAGGTTTTGAATAAATGCCACTGAATATCACAGTTGTCGTTGATTTTTCCATCACAAAGTACAGGAAAGGTCTGTTGCAGTAAAACGCTGGTGAAGAGATCCTGTCGGCGAAAGTAGCTGTCGTGGATGCTTGGGCCACAGTCCCAGATTCAGTAACCTCGATCTCTGCTTTATGCACAATAGCTGACACGAAAATATTCTCCTTGGAAACGCGTTTGAAACTTGCCCTGTCTGGCTGGAATATATCGAATACGCCCATGTGGTTAAGCGGTTTATTCAAGGCCAAATTTGTTGTGATGTGGAATCTTGGCAGTTTGATATCTATATCAGCTAACCCGTAGAGATCTTCATCCTTCTTCAGCTTATCAAAGATAGCTTTAAGACTGATCTGGTCTAGTTTTCTGTACATATTTAATATCTTTTGACTAGGGTAGGGCAGGATTAGAAGCATAGAGTACTTGTCCATAGATCCGTAAGGCAACTCAATGACAAAAGCTTTCAAGTCTTTCATATTTGAAAAAGGAACTTCACTTTTTTGGTACATCATGTTTACTGAGCCAATTATCACCTTGTCTTCGTTGAAGAATGGCTCTAAGGCTGTGTCGGAAGTATTGAAAGGAGAACGCCATAATCCTTTAAAAGATATCACGTTTGTTAACAGCATTCTTGATTCTTCAAAGTCGTCTGAACGCAGCACATTGGACACCCTTCCCCCTGACTTTTCGATGTACGTGTTGGCAACTCTTGCCGAGTTTGGATCGTCGAAATCTAAAATTTTGAGTGACGCACCGAATTCCTTTTGTATTCTTTTGAAGTTCTCATTCACCGTGAAATCATTGTCAACAAAAACGAAGTTTCTGCTCGTCAAACTCACTCCGCTAGAGCTGGGAGGATCCAAAACTTGGCTGACCAAAGATTTATATCCAAGTAGAATCGCATTTGGATCTCTTGGCAGTATAAACGTTCTTGATAGTTCTTCATAACTGTTCTCTGTCGCGCCTAAAGCGATGCCAGTCATCAAAGTCCATATTCCAAAAGGCGATATGACGACATGGCCTTCTGTTTCAGCTTGTGTGAAGTACAATAACTCGATGCTAAAGTTCCTTGGTCGTTCATTGAAGTCCACTGCACATTGGCACGCACCGACAAACAAAAGAATCACCGCGACTGGTATCATTGCGCTCGCCACCGTGTCTCGTTTCGTACTGAACATGAACATAACAAGTATGAGTATAATTTATACTGTTTTATTTTATATGTATTTGTTAAAGGAAATTCCACTTTAGTGTGTTACGAATACGGTGTAGCCATGACAGAGGTTATCTGGTATAGAATATAGTAACCGGTATTGTTTGACGTCTTTAAGACATCTATGTAACGTTACTTGGTATGTATATAATATAACAAAATCAAATTCTGCTCACGTACATACGCGTTTTGTTGTGAATACCTAGGTGACTATAGGTATCTAGGTATATTAATATATTAAAGCTATTTAAGGAAGAGTATGTTTTTTTGTTTGTTTGATTGTAATAATCTGTAGGAGTAAGTTCAATCAATTATTTTGAATTCGAATAAATCTGTTTATAAATATATAAAAGCAATATTTCATTAGCATTTTAATCCCAAAATTCATACGTGAGTAGGTACAACGCGGGGAAAACTGCGGACCGCTGTTAGTATATGTTATAGGTATTATGTTTTGTTTGTTTGTAACTAAACTACATGCATTATTTACATACTTATTAGTTATAATGTTTTATCCTGTACATGTTATGTTATATTACATCTAGGTACAATGAAAACATGAATAGGTATCTACTTATTATGTTATATTTAATTAAATAAATATTATCTTCTATAAATAAACTCATAAAGAGGTGAAGTTTCAAACTTTGTTTTTAAGAGCTAATCTCAGAAACTGCCAATCCTATTTGAATAATTCTTTTTGTAATAGAGAGCCACATTCAACGGAAAGGTTATAGGCTATTTTTAATCCCAAATTCCCACGGGAACGGGTACAAAGCGAGTAAAATCGCGCGGCACTGCTGCACATAATACTATATAGGTACATAGTTTATTTATGTACATACAATTGAATAGATCAAAAGTTAAGACAGTTTTTTTCCAAAATGCTCATCTCGCATGGTTCAGTGTAGTTTTGATATTGGAACCACCACACTAAAGCAACTACAACACAAGCTAAATAAAAAATACCTGCGCAAACCGGCAAAACCAATTTTTACCAAACATAGCTTATACATAAAAAAAAAATTGAATGTAGAATATCTTATTATGATATACCTACATTATTGATATAACACAATAATATATTATTTACTGCCGTACTCAAAAAGTCCATTAAATCGCCACTTAACTAATTGACGTAATAATATACATTACATGTCAAAATCACTCATTAAATCGTTACAAAGAAAGCGTTTGACGTGTCTGAGAACGGGCGTAACTGATATGTTCCCATAGGTACCTAGTGTGAGTTTATCAGTTTTAAATATTCTTGGAAGTTATTGAACCAATTTTGATAGGATAGGATAGGTGAAGGAAATAAATAGATTACTTACTAGCTTGGAAGGACTCAAAAGTTTTATTCCTATACTCATAGACGTGAAATGCTTACTAAGTTGATATTTGATGAGTCAGATACGTCAATTAGGTAAGTCGATTTAATGGTGTCTCAGAGTGCATCAATGACTAGGGTCCTGCTCCTGGGTCCTTTAGTGAGAAAATTTGTCGTATGAATTTTTTTCGCATTTTATTATCGCATTTTAACTTTATATAAAGCAATGAATTTTAACTAATGTAATTTTAGTTTCATGAATAAGACCTGAATCACCTTTGACTCATAGAATGTATCTATGTACTAACAGGAAACCATATTGATTGTTGCATGTGTCATGAGATGCGATACGTAATCAATAAAATAAGCATGTATATTGCAGTGCCTGTTTGCAATGTGTAGCAAGCCGGCTCCTAGTCGTCCTCCGTGACGTGTACATCAACCTTGGGCTTTAGCTCGTTCATGGGCTCGGATGTGGCTTGCAAAATCCATTGAAGATCCTATTGCAGGGCATGCAATGCAACTGACCATCAGCAATGAATGTGTAGGTTTCGGACTGTTCTTTTTGAGAAGGCGTTTACCATCAAGATCTTCTACACGATGCTTATAAAGTTACAGCTTTAGGAACAGCCTGCCTGCGAACCTGCGCCATTCTCCTCTCTGTTGCGCGAGCACTTCCCAACTTTGGCACGGAATGTTACATGCGGTGATGTGGCGCTTCAGAACGTCTCCGTAGCGCAAATATATATTGGCCTCCGTGCGTGCGCTTTCCCTCCTTCAGCTGTGAATAGACTACAGATTAGGCACCCTGGTGTCGACCATCCGCTTAGTATGCCACTATTGGCCCCTACTTGAATGGGTGGCAGATAGTGGCATTTCTATCTGAGCGGTACCGTGCTTCCGAGGGCATATTGAGCAGTCGGTCCTGGTTGTTTCAATTATTAGACCTTTGAAGGTCTTTCGGCGGTCTAAAAACCTTAACACCAGGGTTGGCCACTAACCTACTCGAAATAAATGAATGAATAAACCTTAGTGCTAATACTTTATTGGTTAATGGCTGGTCTTAATAACCTTTGCAATTTCAGATAGCAGACCAAGTTTTATCATCGTTTCTATGTACTTAAATAAATGTCAGATTTTAATCCGTTCCTCTAGCTTCCATCGTGGTTTCCATAGACATTTGACATTAGATAGAAACAATGTCAAAACTTTTTTGTTCTCATATCTGAGATAAGATAACCGATTGAGATTACTCGTAGTTATTGTCCTTAAGTCCAATAGGCAAAAGTCAAGGCTTTAAGCCCGGTTTCCACTGCTAGCGGAGCGGGCTCATTAATGACTCCGTTTAATTACCATTGCGTTACTTGTATAGACGCATAACACCTCAGTCTTAACAAAAACACGTAATGGCTGCCAAACGGAGTTATTAATGGGTCCGTTCCGCTCGCAGTGGAAACCGGGCTTATGCCCTGAGTCCAATAGTATAATCAAACTGAAGAATTTTTTTTTTGAACACGCTTATCCCAAAAGCGACCAATTTGATTTGAATAATTATTTTTACAATCCAACGGGAAGGTAAGCTATTTTTCACCCCGCGGTTTTACCCGTGGGACTTTCGGGAATTTTTATACGTATAAATAAACCTTCTTTTTGAATAACTCTATCTATTAAAAAAACCGCGTCAAAATCCGTGCAGTAGTATTTGAGTTTATCGCGAACAGACAGATAGACAGACGCGGCCGGGGACTTTGTTTAATAATATTATGTAGTGATGTTAAAATCACTCATTAAATATTTAATAAGAACTTAAGTATAAATTAATCAACTCTCTTTATTTTTGGTGGTAGGTACCTATTACCGAGCTTATCGGTAAAACCGCAGATATTTATATGTCACACCTATTAAAAAAAAATAAACATGTTAAATTCTGTGGTTTTACCCGCTATTTCGGGATGGGGAATTTAAGATACTGAGTTTCCTTAATAACGTTATGTGTAGATCAATAGTTAACACCTTTTAGATTACGACCGACTTGGTATCTTCTATGTCTTCTATATCTTCTTCTTCTTCTATATCTTCTTGGTACTGATATCTTCAGTGAGATAAGAGGCCTTTGATCTGCATTGGGTTAGTAAAGACTGCTTTTTCCGTCGTAGTCAGAGACGTCAATTAAATTATTGACGTCATTTTACATACCTACATTACACTTAAAAAAAACACTTTTGATTCACGAAATAAAGAAGCTAAAATAATAAGAAATCATTTTTCCCCCATAATATTTGTGTCTTTTGTTCTCACTAATGAAATACCTATGTCTTAGAATTTAGTTTTGTTATTAATTTGAAAGCCTTGATGGTCTAGTGGTGTGTGCACTCGCCTGCCAAGACTGAGGTCCTGGGTTCAATTCCTGGGTCGAGCGAAAACATGTTTCCTACTTTGCAAACATGGCTCGAGTTTAAGATCACCAACCCGCATTTGGAAAGCGTGGTGATAATGTCTAATCCTCCTCATTGTACTGATAACTTCGGTGAGATGAGAGGCTTTTGCCCAGCTGTGGAAAATTACAGGCTCATACTTTTTACTCTTTAATTTTATTTAGGTTATTTTTTATCTTTGAGTTTGTTAATTAGCTTTGAGTTTTAATTGGCGCGTTTATTTCAAGTAGGATTAACACCCATCGTATTTTTATTTTAAATTTATAAATTAACATTCGGTGCAATAACCAGTTCCATAAACAAATAAAAACAAGCTTGCGTACACACCTCAATGGATAAACCTATCTTAAGAAAACGTCAAACGATTCTTTAGTTTAACAACATCACTACATATCACTACACTAGCAGCGCCCCGCGGTTTTACCCGCGTTGTGCCCGTTCCCGTGGCAATTTCGGGAATAACCGTCCTCTTGAATCACTATCTATTTTTAAAAAAAACCGCGTCTAAATCCGTGCAGTAGTCAATATTTTGAGTTTATCGCAAACACACAGACAGACAGGCGCGGGGGGGACTTTGTTTTATATTATCACGTTCACGATAAACTCAAAATACTTTGCACAGATTTTCACGCGAATTTCACCAATCGAAAAAATGATTCTTCCGGAAATTCCCACGGGAGGGAACGGGCACAACGCGAGTAAAACCGCGTGGCGCTCCTAGTACTGTATGTAAAGTAATAAATAGTTTATGACTTGTATTGTTGACGCTTTATGATATTAATATAGGAATATCCCGGACTATAAAACAAAATTAACTGCTCATTTGCCTTTTGGAAATTCTGATAAGGGAAATGTTATTATTATAGGTACCTAATTGGTTTTTCTAGAGGAAATAACTAATTTAACATAAAGTTAAAACAGTCGACAGTGAATACCTAAAACCTTTGACCTGATGCGTCTAGCCTAGTTTGCATATTCACATGTTCAAATCATTTATTTTGCGAATAAAGGTACAATAAATGTGTTACATTGTAAGTGAAGTTTCTCTGTATCCTGCCTCATATGTGAGGCGTGCAAATATTAAGTAGATCCTTAAATCTAATTAAAGTAAAACAACATCGCAACAAAACTCTAAAATTGCACAAATTACAACAAACAATTAAAATTAGCCGTTAATACCTGTTTGTTTTCTTCTGTCAAATTCCTAAATTTAATATCCGTAACCGAAATTATCCGAAACTTTTATTTCGGATTTTGTAACGGATAATTTTTTAATTCGATAGTTTCGGTTACGGTTACGGAGCTCCCTAACATCCCTGCTTCCAACCGACTTGAAGATCAATGGAGGTCTTTGTCCAGCTGTGGACGTCCTACGGCTGACGTGATGATGAGATGTATGAAATAGGTATGTAGGTTACTAGGTACTTAACAGTAATTAATTTTCAATTTATGAACTGATCGGATAGTCATTTCTAATTATCATTCAATGAGTCATGTTTTTCAATTACTATGGTTGTTATTTTAATTACTGTTGTGGTTTTACAATTTTAAATATGATTTCATTTATATTTTACCCCTTGCTATTTTACACCAACCCGCAGTAGGCAAGCGTGGTAATTACGCCTAATCCTCCTCACCGTACTGATAACTTCAGTGAGATGAGAGGCTTTGCCCAGCAGTGGGACATTACAGGACTAAGACACGAGCGTTAAATAATTTAATATTCAGGCACGGGAATAGGCACCGTAGTTGACTGCATTCGGCGAACGACTGCAGCTGTCAAATAATTAGGTGTTGTCGGCGGAAAACCTAGTGTGAAGACGACGTTTGCGACCGAAGTAAGTTGAAACACCATCGGCGACCGCATTAGGCGAACGTAGTAGTGTGTTTCAGGCATTTCTCTATTGAACTTATCAAATTAAGTGAATGATTAATAAGAAACATGTTACTACTTTTAAGTAAGTAATACTATTACAATTTTAGATTACTTACTAGCTGCGCCCCGCGGTTTCACCCGCGTTGTACCCGTTCCCTTCGGAATTTCGGGATGAAAAATAGATGTTGGCCGATTCTCAGACCTACTCAATATGCTCACAAAATTTCATGAGAATCGGTCAAGCCGTTTCGGAGGAGTACGCGAACGAACACTGTGACACGAGAATTTTATATATAAGATATGTATAAAACTCAGCTTTTGTATACCTACCTCTCGCCCAAAGCGTGGGGGCAGCATTTGTAGTACTTTGACTCCCTGAATCCGCCCCTGTACATAGCTGTAAAAAACCAAGTAAATAGAGTGACTAATCCTTCATGTGTAATTTGAATAACAATAACTACAATGTATGCATTGTGTGTGCTTGTTCATACTCCGAATTGAAGTGTCAAAGCCAAAAATGATTCGCTTTTATCTGCGGCTTTGTTATCGGTTTAACCGGGTTTAACCGACTACAAATAAGGAGGGGAGGATTCAGTCCGTCAGTCTTTTTTGGTTAAAACTTCTGAATATTTTGTTTTTTGAATTTGGTTTGGTTTGTTTTAACATACCTATTATTTTGTATGTTTTGTTTTATTTGGGTAGGTAACGCCTCGGTGGTCTAGTGGCATGTGTCAACATTGAGGTTACGGGTTCAATTCCCTAATGATATAGTAAAATAGTAAATACAAGCAGCGCCCTGCGGTTTTACCCGCGTTGTACCCGTTTCCGGGGGAATTTCGGGGCCTATAATCTTCCCGATGAATGTGGCTATCTATTACAAATATAATTATTCAAATCGGACTGATCATTCCTGAGATAACCTCGAACATACCTACTAACAAACAAACAAGCTCTGCAGCTTTATAATATAAGTATAGATATGTATCCTTAGGTAGATGACAGCTGTTACACTTTACATTAATTTTAATAATCATTTATTAGATAATCTGTTATTTCCATAGTTACCCATTTTAATATAGTTGTAAGAAATTAAATCGTTTTTAAAAGCTAAATCTTTTCAATTTTACGATTAATAATCCTATCAATTGATTCCTCATTTTCCTCAATTTAACCACATGAACAGACTTCAAGATCACAATCTGTGTTTCCATTATCATACCAAGAACCAGCGAGACATGTTATTCATTTATACAAGTGTGTTTGAAGCAAATACATTTAAAATTCTTATACATATACTACTCGGCCAATACTACACTCTGTGAATAGTCTACGTGGACGGCTTCACTATGGTGGAAAAGAAACGACGACCGAAACCGTCTCGCAACCAAAGAGGTACCGCCGCGGCTACAGCAACAGAGGTCACCGCGGCTACAGCAACAGAGGTCTCCGTTTGTGGAGCCAACTGTTTCGCTGTACATATCAAGATTGGACTCTAACACCGCAGGCGAAGACGTCCTAAAATATGTGCAGCAGAGAGTCTATACGGCTCAACCTGCGGCGCCTGGAGTCAACGAGGGAAACGACATTCAAGTCGTATGTGCTTCAAGTGCCTGCGAAGTACAAGACAATGTTTTTCTCTCCAGACTTTGGCCCACAGGAGTCGTATATCGCCGCTTCAGGGAAGCAAATCGATAAATAAACCCTGACCATAGTTATAGTTATATAAATGTATATATGTTAGTTTGTAAGGTATTTATATAAAGAAGAATGTAAGCTATATTTTATTGTTGCTCGGTTTGAGAGGTTTCACCTTTCCGTGACACAGTTTATACCAGTATGGGAGGTGATGTCTTGATAACTGAGCCAAATATAATGTAATTACATTTGAAATAAATGAATTGAATTGAATTGATATACTTAATCTTAAAGATGAATAAGTATATCAGCCGCGTACTATACGTTTGGCACAAACACACTTTAAAGTGAGTAAGTTTACTCAAATCGTGATACCAGGACACGAACTTGACCTGAAATACGCAACTAAAAAAACCTTAGGATTTTCCTCTGCTTAAAAGACGACGTCATCGCAATATAAATGCAAGCTTTTGAGAGGATTATTAATTACTAGCTACGTCCTGTAGTTTTACCCGTGTTGTACCCGTTCCCGCGGGAATTTCCGGATAAATTGTATCCCATGTGTTATTCTGATGTATAACCTATATTACTGTAAAGTTTTATTTAAATCCGTCTGGTAGTTTTAACGTGAAAGAGTAACAAACATACATACATACATCCATCCTCACAAACTTTCGCATTTATAATATTAGTAGGACCCATGTTGTACTCGTTTCCTTGAGAATTTTAAGATGAAAAGTTCTTATTCCAATACTTTTCATACTTACAGTATATCGGTGAAATGTATACGTTAATTCAACAAACCTTGCACGAACATACATAACATACAGACAGACATACAGTGACGGACTTTGTTTGATAAGATTAATATGTTTTAGTTGTTTCATTTTGCACAAAGGTAAGCAATACTTCTCAGGCTTCGGTTAAGCTGATTACGATGGCATTTAGATTAAGATTACGTCATCTACCTTGGATTTACCTGCATACGAAGTTCACAAAGTTGATGTTACATACCTACATAGGTCGGTAGTTAGGTAATACATCTTACTCCTAATATTATTTCAGTTGAATAGTCACCGTCTCAGCCCGGCTAGTATAGAAACGAAGATATATATCTCTACTCTTGCCGAGAGTATATAGTCTATACGTAATAATACTCGTATAACACTCTATAGAAGAAGTTATGGAGGGAACTCCCATCTGGTTAGTTTTGCAAACAAACGCCATCTCTTAGAATTTTCATGAACTAATATGTGGAAATGCTAAACTAATGTGTTCGTTCCAAACTTGATTATGTTTTAGTTTTGCAGTTAATGGATAGATGTCGCTATGCATTTTTCTGATATTTTGTATATAACATCTTTGCTAAGATATTAATAGTAGGAGAGACTTTTACGAAAAATACGTTTACAAATAAAAATATATAAAAAACGATTATTTTTTTAAAATATTCATGCAAACTAAATTTATTTCGGGAAAATAAGACTATTTTTTATCAGTTTTTTTCTATTTAGTAAAAAAAGTAGTTAACATGGCCTGAAAGAAAGCATTTTCAAAATCGCGGACTCGTATGCGGTTAGTTAACATCGTTAAAACACAAATGATACATTTCCTCCCAAAATTCCCACGGGAATTGATTACAGGGATAAAACCGCAAACCGTTGCTACACACACTAAGATAAGTAATTCACACACATTGCATCACACTACGTCCCATTGTTCGAAATATCTTAGGACTATGGTCGGAAATCAATTGTTTATTGTAATTGTAACACTCGTAAAAGCTCTATCAATTTAAACGTTTTTGGACGTCCATAAACGTGTTTCCTACTTTTAATACATGGCTCGGGTTTGAGATTACTAACACGCATTTGGCAAGCGTGGTGATTAAGTCTAATCCTCCTCACTGTGTTGATATCTTCAGTGAGATGAGAGGCCTTTGTCCAGTAGTGGGACACGAAATAGAGACGCAGTAAGTGCTTCGCTCTTCCTTGCTAATAATTCTATTTTACTATTAATTGAAACGTACGTGGATGTCATTTTTTTTTGTTAAAACGGGAACTTACTTACGACGGAGGTTACTGTTGAGTGTCCCTCAACACGTTTCGGTGACATTCGGTGACTTTCATCAAATGTGAAAGTGACCGAAACGTTTTGAGGGACACTCAACAGTTACCTCAACAGTTAATAAATAATAATACTACTAGGTACTACTAAGTCGTCCAGCTACGCGCCGCAGTAGTGTGCAGTCATCATCACGCACGGATGTTCTTTTGTTTTTAAACAAAACGTCTACAGACGCTTAATTTGAAAGCGCCTTAGAGAGTAACCGGACGAAACCTTCGCGACCTTAAGTTAGAGATTCGGTTTGAACAATGGAAGTACTTACGGTTACTGTAGGTTAGGAAGAAACCTTTTAAATTGAGAAAATGTTACCATTACGTAGATATAAAGTGCGAGTAGTGCTTCAAGAAATTGAGCTTCTATACCACACGGAACGACGATTTTCGTGATATAACACATACTATCCTATCCTATACTAATATTATAAATGCGAATGTTTGTGAGGATGGATGTATGCATGTTTGTTAATATTAATAACTAACAGCGCCCCGCGGTTTTACCCGCGTTGTGCCCGTTCCCGTGGGAATATCGGGAATTTTTATACATAAAAACCTTCCTCTTGAATCACTCTACCTATTACATGCGCATCAAAATCCGCATCAAAATCCGTTGCGTAATTTTAAAGATTTAAGCATACAGACAAACAAACAGACAAAAATAGCGACTTTGTTTTATACTATGTAGTGAAGAGGAAAACTTTGTTTGTTTGGTTATAATGAATAGGCTCAAAAACTACTGGACCGTTTTTAAAAATTCTTTCATCACTCGAAAGCTACATTATCCACGGGTAACATAGGCTATTTTTCAAGCCGAAATTCCCACAGGAATGGACACAACGTGGGTAAAACCACGGGGCGCTGCTAGTTAGATATATAGATGAAGGGACCAGTAGGGTCAGATAGAGTCGAATGGTCTTACTTACTAACTTTCATTCATACGTAGTAATAAGGTACAGTTATAAAACAAAATGCTACGCACTTTAGTACTTTGTCAAATTATAAATTCGGAAATTCTCTTTGACTTATAAGTAAGTTTTGTTGAAGCTTAATTTTGACACGGTACTTAGTATGCAGAGATGCCTGTTGTACTTTGATTACCAGATTTACTTCGGTATAACGTTACGTGTTTTTGTCTTATAACTTCCTCTTGCACTCAGAGACGTTCATTAAATCGACACTTAACTAATTGACGTAATTTCTCATGCATTAATGTTAAAATCTCGAATTAAATCTCTACTAAGGAACTCATTATAATGAATGAAACTGGTCTGTATCGCGTTAGACAATTTAACGTATTTTACTAAAATACGTACCCGACGTTTCGAGCGGATTACACCGCTCGTGGTCACGGGAAGACTGGCTGAAAAAAAAATGGTATTATGGAACTATTTGACGACTCTAAGTACGGGGGTTAGGTTGTTACTAATACCTATTATAAATGCGAAAGTTTGTGAAGATGTGTGTATGTTTGTTACTCTTTCACGAAAACTAATGGACGGATTTGGATGAAACGTTACAGTAATTTAGGTTATACATCAGAATAACACATAGGATATTTTATCCCGAAATTCCCGCGGGAACGGGTACAACGAGGGTAACACCGCGGGGCGCGGCTATTAAATAAACTAAAACAAGATTAGATATAGAATACATACCTAACAATTTCTATCTCTCAAACTAGTTATGTCTATGTTTTAATTGACACCAATTAGTTAAAATAAAAACGACTCGATACTAACAATCCAAAATGGCTGTAATCACAATAAAATTAATTACTCTCATTATAATAGATTATCTATCGCAACTCCAAAACATGATACAGAGTGATTTCACATCTTATCAAAAGAAACATTTCTCCTTACGAACATTAAAACAAAAATACAGACCAATTTTTCGAAAATAATTAATTCTGTTTGTAAAATTATACAAATACAACATTCACCGAACCTTTTTGACAAGCCCAGTGGCACAGTGGTATGTGGAAGCGCTTACTGTGTCGAGGGTTGCGGGTTCGATTCCCGCCCAGAGGCAACAATATTTGCAGACATAGTTGTTGGTGACAACGTCTGGGTGTCAAAGTAGTAAAGTATGTGTGTATGTATATGTAGTAGTATCAGTTAATATGATTCCACAATGCTTAGAGCTTAGTTTGGGTCTAATGAACCGTGTGTGAATATATCCAGATATATTTTATATCCAGCTGTATTTTTATTTTATCTTTAAGTCATCCTGTAGGTACACAAATCAAACAAACCGGACTTTACAAAAAATATGAACATAAAAATGAAGTTTAAAGTTTTTTGTTTCCATGTGATGTCATACATAATAACCGTGAGAATTTGATAACGAATTAGCTGAAGAATGGACGCATATTTGAGGAATTTTGCAGTAAAACTATGAGTAGGTAAACAAATTACTCTTGACAACAACTGGCAAAGAATATTTTATTCACTACGTTTTATCCGTTTTGCGGCTGTTCCCGTAAAAATATCGGGATAAAAAGAAGACTCGGATGTTGCTCTTGAAAGTAGCTATCCAATACAAAAAGAATTATTCCAATCGGACTGATAAACTAACAAAATTTTGGGATGAAAAATAGGCTACGACCTTTTCGTTGAATGCGACTATTTATTACAAAAAATGCTTACTTATTCAAATCGGATAAGCAGTTGCTAAGCTAAACGCGTTCAAACAAAGTAAAAAATAAAACTCAAAATCTTAAATTTTATTATACTCGTATTAGTATGGTATAGATAAAGAGTTCAATGTTGGTATCATCACTACATAGTATAAAACAAAGTCGCTATTTTTGTCTGTATGCTTAAATCTTTAAAATTACGCAACGGATTTTGATGCGGTTTTTTGTAATAGGTAGAGTGATTCAAGAGGAAGGTTTTTATGTATAAAAATTCCCGATATTCCCACGGGAACGGGCACAACGTGGGTAAAACCGCGGGGCGCTGCTAGTTGAAAATAAAATGAAAGAAAAACAAAGCATTCACTTGAAACCATTTGAATCCATCATTATCGAAACTATGGCTCCTCCTACGACTTTTCTCTCCTCCATTTGATTATAAGATGCCTCTCTAAGCTATGTGTCAACATGACTTACCTATTAAAGTTAACCTTGAGTTTTACTGTTCGTTGTTATCAAACCATGGGTTTAATGTGTTAAGATTACTTAATGTGCTGACCTTTAAGCTAACAATTCACATTAAAACTGCATACTTTAATGCTGGTTATTAATTCAGGTAGAATCAACCGTTTTTTAGTAGAAACTTAAATTAGTATGTTACCTCTGTATTTAATTACTTTAAAAAAAGTTATTTTTAATTCTGTCTTAAAGTTAAAGTCATTTTTTAACCGACTTCAAACACCAAAGGCGGAGGTTCTCAATTCGGTCGGTATATTTTTGTTTTTAATTTGAAAAATAACTTTTTTTCAAGTAATGAAATCCAGTCTTCTGTGACCACGGTTTCTGTAAAGGGGCCGAAACGTCAAATAAAAATCTATACTAATATTATAAAGCTGAAGAGTTTGTTTTGTTTGTTTGTTTGTTTGTTTGTTTGTTTGTTTGTTTGTTTAAACGCGCTAATCTCAGAAACTACTGAACCGATTTGAAAAATTATTTTTGTAATGGATAGCCACATTCAACGGGAAGGTTATAGGCTACTTTTCATTCCGAAATTCCCACGGGAACGGGAACAACGCGGGTAATACCGCGGGGCGCTGCTAGTGTAAAATAAAAGCAAAGTGTGTTCGCTTAAAAAGCAATTTTCCGGTGACATATAAACCTATGTGAACGTAAAAATGCATTCTGTATACCTATGTACATTGTCGATAACTTATAATAATAGATGGTTTATAATAAAAGTATTTTAACAGTTATATTACATACTTATAATTTGTTAAGTTTATCCTTGATGCCTCCGATTTATTATACCGTAACTATCAGCAAAGTCAAATGCTGACCATAATTAATTATTCACACAACGGAAATCGCAGTGCGGGTAAAATTGACTACGTTTTTGACTGACCAATTTTTACATGTGTGGCTTAAAAAATCAGTAAACAAGGATTAGCCTGCAATGTTCCATGGCTACGCAAAGGTCTCTAATCAATAACCTCTAATAGCAAATGTGACGGTTATAGAAAAAAGTGTCAAAACATGTTATTTTAGGGCCTTCGCCCATCAGCGACTTTTTGTAGCGATGCTGTAACGCGCAGTGTCGCAACTGAATCGTGGTTATGTAGACTAGAATACACAGCTAGCGACCACAATGCGACTACTCTATTTTTTTATTCTTGTCCCAAAATCTTGACCAATGTCGTCAATTTTCCAGCCGAAGACGATTGCTGCTCCTGAAGAAGAAAGAGGTTAAGTGATTTTATTCCTTCTTACCCTATCTCTTTACCTTTTTCCTCTTGAGGAGTAGTCGTTCCCGGCTGGAAAATTGACGACATTGGTCGACATTTTGGGAAAAGTAAGAAAAAATAGAGTATTATACCTATATCGTTGCGACCGCGCGACAGTAACTCTACACAGAGTCGCCGTAGACAAAGTCCTTTCAATTACCAATAACTTTCGCTTATTGAAACTAACCGTAAATTGGTCGATCGCTTACATTGCCGACAGTATCCACTTCAAGGGTAGCGTAAAATGATAAAACAGGCTTCAAAATCATTGAGGTGTAATTTATTAGTTATAAATTAGTATGTTGTAAAGGTGAAGGTTTGGTGTTTTAAGTGTTAGATCATGTTAGATTCTAATGATTAATGATATCTATATAAGACATAGATTGTTTATATTCTTAGGGCTCTTGCAATCATTCTGCGACTTGCATTTTGTATGAAAAACAAAAGAACGTCCGGGCGCGCGGATAACTGCAAACTACTCCGGCGCGGAGCCGGACGACTGAGTATGCTTAAATTGAAAGACCCCCTACGAGTTTTAATTATGGCCAATTTGCCAACAGATGAATTCTATACAATACAAGTTAAGTATTAGTCATGATTTTGATAAGAATCGGATGACACTTTGTTACTTCTTCCTACAGGAGGAATTGGGTTCGATAAAGATATTGAACATTACATTTGAAAAAAAAATTTGAGTTCTCGTTCGAAAAAAATAAACTAGTTATCATCGTCGACATTGCACCGTGGAACCTCTCCTTACTAAGGTAAATCAAAAAAAGCCATTTAGTAAGTTAAGTTAGTGTCTCTTTTGTAAAGAAAATGAAACAAAACTTTGTAATACTTAGAGCGTTTGTCCACCGCCGCCGTCACCGTCACGTCACCGAGAACGAGATGACGGCGCCGAAGTAGCGGTACATACATTTAGAGCGTTTTACTTTAGCCGCGTGTCCACCGCACATCCGTCACGTCATAATAAACTCGGGCCGAAATAATCACGTTCTCGGTGACGGCGGCGGTGGACAAACGCTCTCAGTGAATTTCTTAAATACAATGCCTATTACATTTGCATACAAATAGCTTAAGTTTAAAAAAGACAATATTCATTAGCTTTTCATAATTTAAGCTATTAGTAATTTGTGTTTAGCTCAAGAAGGTCATTTGTCTTATCATAAATTGTTATTTTTATAAAACAGTAGCCACGCCCCGCCCCGCGTTGTACCCGTTCCCGCGGGAATTTCAGGATAAAATGTATCCCATGTGTTATTCTGATGTATAACCTATATTACTGTAAAGTTTCATCCAAATCAGTTCAGTAGATATTGCGTGAAAGAGCAACAAACATACATCGTCAAAAACTTTCGCATTTATAATATTAGTAGGATCGTAAGTCCAGTTTAGTAAATCTTTAAAAAAAGTAATTGATGATTACACTTCGCTCGCAGTGGTAACCAGGCTTTATACATATAAGCAGACAGTTCAAGGGCAATTCATCATTACGTGTGATTATGTAGTAAAAAGTAACATTATGTACAGTAGTGGCCATTTCATGTGGCACAGTATGTGGGTAATTGGTCATGCTTTGGCCATACGAAATTAGGATGAGTTTTACTTTTCAATAGCAGTGCCCCACGGTTTTATCCGCATTGAGCCGGCTTCCGTGGGAATTTCGGAATTAAAAATAGCCTATAACCTTTTCTTTGAATGTGGCTATCAATTACAAAAAAGAATTATTCAAATCAGATTGGTATTTTCGGAGAATAGCCCCAACAAACAAACAAAGTTAGAAACTTTACCTTTTTATAATGATAGTATAAATAGAACAAAGAGTTTAAATTATTCTTTGCTTCAACTTGCTTATCTTTAAAACTACCAGTCTCATTGAAAATAATCTTATTGTGCATTTGATAGCTGCATTTAAGAGGAAGGAAGTAGCCTATACTACTTCTACTATCCTTATAAAGTTAAAAGCCCGGTTTCCACTGCGAGCGGAACGGACCCATTAATGACTCCGTTTCGCAGCCATTGCGTGTTTTGTTAAGACTTTTTGTTTTTGCGTGTTATGCGTCTATACAAGTAACGCAATGGTAATTAAACGGAGTCATTAATGAGCCCGCTCCGCTTGCAGTGGAAACCCTGCTTTAAGCGGGGAAAACCGCGGCACATACTCATCATCAACTTAAAATTAAGTTTGTATTTACGGTAGTTCGGTGAATTCTTGCTCAGATCATCCACCAACGGAAACGCCACATACTGTAACATGATGTATGTAATTGTAACTTGCTGCTTCCCGCATCAATGAATATTGCGTGACAAACATACATACATACCTTTAGATAATCAAACAGTGTTAGTTACAATCAAAATAGTACTAGGTAAAGTATTAGGATTTACAAGACTGAGATGAAACATGCAAAAATGCTTTAATTGGTGAGATTTCTGCACAATTCTACTGAATAATATCTATAATAACTAAATGAGAGTAAATTCTGCTAAATTTAAAATTGTGCTAATTGATTTCCGATTGTTACAATGGTTTGACACATTTTGTATTTTGCTAAGTATAAATGTGTTTAAAACTCTTTATAGACGAACTTATGCCAAGATTAATTTAACAGTTTGATGTTTACGTCGAATCTATGTCTGCTTAGTTGATTAATCTACACTAATATTATAAAGAGGAAACTTTGTTTGTTTGGTTGTAATGATTAGGCTCAAAAACTACTGGACCGTTTTTAAAAAATCTTTCACCATTCGAAAGCTACATTATCCACCAGTAACATAGGCTATTTTTCATCCTGAAACTCCCACAGGAATGGACACAACGCGGGTAAAACCGCGGGGCGCTGCTCGTAATATTATAATAATAAATCACTTATTGCCGCACTCAGAGACGTCGAAACTTAACTAATAATAGTTTTTCAAACATACCCTGCCAAAATCACTCATAAAATTTCTATAAGGGAAGCATTTAATGTAAGTATCTGAGTTCGGGTGTCAGTGATAATAATAACTTTGAGATTGAGATAGGGATCGCAAAACAAAATACATGAAAATGATTTGTTACATTTATTTATTTACATTGATTTTTCTACTCATTATCGAACACATTGACAACCAAATGAAACGAATACGGTGTTATGAACATGATACAATTTTAATAATGATTTTCACAGCTAAAGATTACTTACTTACTATTAAAAAGTACTCAATAGCGTAGTAAGTATTATTAGTGTAGCGTAAAGCGTAAACTATTCTTGACAAATGACAAAACTATATTGACATTTCACTCCGTACAAACTTTTACAATATTGATATTACGTTACTCCTAATATTATACATAGTATAACCGCTTCATTCTTAAGGTTTACTATGTAATGGCATGTTTTATTTATTCATGCACAATCTTACTTTTAATTTCTAAATCAGTCACAAACCATGAATATCAGATAACATTCTCACTTACCGCAACAACACAATATAAATCACATTAAACCACAGTAGGTTTTTCATACACACCAGCAAAGAGTATGAGGTTGGATTTCCTCTCCAAAATGAGGAAGATGAAGTCTCTATTCACTTCAAACCTTTGTCCTAGGATCCTATCTTCAAGACCAACAACAGTAGCCGCAGCAGCCTCTGTACCTTCTTCCGTGACCTCCAAATTAACACTTTGAATAGTCGTAGACACAAAAAGTGGACTGTCCGACACACCGGGCAACTGCGCCTTTTGGCCATCAAAAATATATTGTATTCCTGTGTACTGGAGAGCAGGTATCAAATTAGTTTGAGAAGATATCTTGAAACGGGGTAAGTAAACGTCTATTTCCGGTTTTTCTTCTTCATTTCTGATGTCGTTTAACCAGGTCAATGGTTCTGTTGATATACTTGATAGAACTTTTTTGATCGGCGTCCCATCGAAAGGCAAAACTATAAGCATGGAAAACTCTTCGTATCTTCCATAAGGTAGCTCTAACACTTGGGCTTGTAATTGGTTGACATCGCCGAAATTATGAGGGGCTTTGTGGTACATCATGTTGACTGAACCAATGGACTTTCCTTGATGATTGTAGAATGATTCCTCTCTTGTCTCTGTAGGGTCGAATGGGTGCGTCCAATTAGCTTTAAAGTACAGCGCGTCGACTAAAATCAGCCTTAAATTTTCAAGGTTTTCCGCACTCACAACGCTAGGTATTCTTCCTTCAGTTGCCAAGCATATGTAGTAGTTGATGTCATTGGCTAATTTCGTCGTATTTTTAGGATCTACTGAGTAAATATCAGTACTGTAAGAATTAGCAGACTCACAAAACTCAGGATGAATCAGCAACGAACAGTCAGAAAACATAGCCGACTGTCCTTTCAAAATCACATCTTGAAAATCACTTTTTAACAAACTTTTCGTAGCTAAATGCAAGTTTTGTGTCATCCGAAGATCTGAAGGGAGTCTCAGTCCTGTTACGAGTTCTTGAAATGTCTGTCCGGACGATCCTTCAGCCAGTAACGCGAACAAGCTCCAAACTGACACGGGTGAAATGGCCACATTGTTTTTACCGAAATTGTCTTGATAGGCGTAGGTATTATCGAGTAATGTTAAAGAGAACTGGTTGAGAGAGTCGAAGACTACTCCGCTAGGGGCAGCTAAGACGGAGCCGACAAAACATATCGTAGTGAACGCTTTAAACATTTTACGGCTCGAATTTGAACACGCGCGTTATTCTCAAGGTATGAAATTTAACTGTTGGACCGCCGTTTCCACCACCTATTATACATTGATATAATGTTGTTTAAGGCTTCAAACGTCAGAGATTCCTTGAATACATGCGGAATATTTGCGATAGGATATCGAATGGATATTTAAAAAATTGGTTCACGTATTTTTTATGACGTGTGGTCAGGTATGTTTACATCAGTAATGGACCTTGGTCGTTTCGTGATGTTTAATGAGAGATAATGGTTTTATTTAAAGTTTTTATTGTTATAAAAACACCACTTTAAGTTCATCTTAAGCCTATCGATTGGTTTCTTATTTGGTATTTATTTTATAAGCGTTGGTTGAGTACAGATAATAATATACTACATTTAAAATATTTTATGTTTAACGTTAATTCCGCTGTTAAAAATTTAAAGTAGATAGGTATCTGCAATCTACTTTGAATATAAGTTAAATATAATGTAATAATTATTTTTCAATAGCGGTGACTGGATATATGAGTCATACTAGCTCACAAATAAAAGCAAAAAAAACTAATTTACTCACAATACAACTTTCTTTTGTTTTATTTAACCTTCACAGTGTGCTGATGTCTCCGGTGATATGATGCCTATAATGTCCCAGTGCAGGGCAAAAGACCTTTATTACCTTTTCTTAGTTAATGGATTAATATGCTTTAATATGGATTAATTTAGGAGGTGCAATGTCCTAAAAATATTATAAATGCTTAAGTTTGAGAGGATGTATGTTTGTTATTATTTCATGAAAAAACTACTGGACGGATTTGTGTGAAACTTTACAGTAATATAGTAATTATTGATGATTCTGTTTACCAATGACATAATCTTCCAAGGTCTCGAAACTATCAAGATGACATGAAGTAATTAATAACATCAAGTTATGCAACTTGACGCATTAAAAGTATATTAAAAACAGGTTTCGTAGTTATTTTTACTAATTGTTGCGTTATGTATGGAATCTTTGAAGTTAGCGATTATGACAGAGAGACTTAGTTTTATAATATAAAGACATTTATTTGTCTCTCTCTCCCTCTGTTTGCAAGAAGAGATGATAAAAGAGGTATATAATGAATCCTTAAAAAGTCTTCTTCTTCATCGAGTGGAGGATGGTCAACCTGACCAATCCTGGTGTCAGAGTTATGGAGTCGCCAAAGGCCTATGACTTGGTTCATGTAACGACACTATCCGTAGAAAGTAATCGAGACCGACGGCTTAACGTGTCCTCCGAAGCACGGAATCATCTTACTTTTCGGGCAATCAGGTGATTCAGCCTGCAATGCCCTAACCAAACTGAGGGCAGTCTCACAAAGAGATTTTTGTGAGATATCCCCACCGGGAATCGAACCCGGAACCTCCGGGTCGTGAACCGGAGCTCAAACCACAAGACCACGGAGGCTGTTAAAATTAAAGAAGGAGACAAACTGAACTAAATACTAATTGTGATGATACATGTCGCAGAAAAACGCTCACTTCACACTTTCACTATCAGAATAGGTAATAAATAAATGTCTATACAATCTCGAAGTAATATGAATTATCACTTATTCATAATGATAAGTGTGTGATCATTTTCACTCTTTTTAGGGCTCCGTACCCAAAGGGTAAAAACGGGACCCTATTACTGAGACTTCGCTCTCCGTCTGTCACCAGCTGTATCTCAAGAACGGTGATAGCTAGACAATTGAAATTTTCATAGATGATGACAAAAAATAAAATAAAACAAATATTCAAGGGCTCCCATACAACAAACGTGATTTGTTTACCGTTTCTTGCTCGATACTAATAATTTTTTATAGATAATGGTATGGAACCCTTCGTCTGCGAGTCCAACTCGCACTTGGCAGGTTTTTTGAGTAGCTCTAGCTTGCATGTTTTCGATTTACTTTTCAAACTGGGCTCGGGTTTGTGACCACTAAACTGTTGAAGACCGCAGTAGGTTTCCATAGAGTGGAACTTACTTACTTTAAATCTCAGTCGTCAAGGTAAGGGATTAATCAAATTGACATTGGGTGACAAAGAATACTATAAAAACCGGCTAAGTGCGAGTCGGACACGCGCACGAAGGGTTCCGTACTTTAAAAAACGGCAAAAAATCACGTTTGCTGTATTGGAGCCCCCCTTGAATATTTGTTTTATTTTATTTTCAGTATTTGTTGTTATAGCGACAATAGAAATACATCATCTGTGAAATTTTCAACTGTATAGCTATCACCGTTCTTGAGATAAAGCCTGGTGACAGACGGAAGGAAAAACGGACGGACAGCGGAGTCTCAGTAATAGGGTCCCGTTTTTACCCTTTGAATACGGAACCCTAAAAATATCTTTTATTATTTATTTTGATAGCCTTGCCATCGCTAAACAATGAATGGAGATATTAAATATCAATGCCAGACAGTGTTGACTTTATATGGTAAAAAATGAAGTAATGGACAAAGTTTTGAATAAATTATACTAATTTACTATTGTATTATGATTAAGACACCAGTTATGGGCATACCTACATTGTCAACAAAATATGTGGCCATCTATCTACAAGTCGGTTGTGGTAACTGCGTTTTACTGGTATTCGATATGTACTTAAAATTCGGTATACAACAGCACCCCACTGTTTTACCCGCTTTGTACCCACACCCGTGGGAATTCCGGGATAAAAAGTTGCCTATGAAGTTTCCCTTGAATGTAATTAATCTCGGGAATTACCAGTCCGATTTGAATCATTCGTTTTGTAATGGATAGACACATTCAACGGTAAGGCTATTTTGTATCGCGAAATTCTTACGGGAATTGGCATAATGCGAGAAAAACCGCGGGGTGTTGCTAGTAAGTGTATGATAACAGACTTGACTGCCTTAAACAAGACAGTCTAAAGATTGCCTAATGTATTTAGTCTATTCTGGTTCTAAGATTTGAACATAATATTTCGAGTTGGACCTTGATTTTACTCGAATTGAAAATTGTCTGTCGGAAGTTACTTTATATTGTCTAAAGCATGTGTTTTGCTTCCTACAGGCACAAATAATATCAAGGTTTTGAATTGAACCTTACTGGACTCAAAACAAGGTTCATTAAATAGAGCTCAAAATTAGTAAATAACTAAAATACATCCGGTAAAATGATAACCAATCTTCGTTTTCTCTTATCATTATTTTCTAGAGTTTAATTGAAGTTCAATGTCGTTTAAAAGAAAACATAAGTGGTTATAACTAGCACACGCATTGTGACGTTGGGTTCTGTAGGAATTTAAATTTCTTTTGTTTTATTTTGTTGAACTTAGTTGTTTAAAATTTATTTTAGGTCGGCGTATCGTGGCATTTTTGTCGGAGCGCTACCATGCTTGGGAGGGTAAGTTAAGGGTGCGTCTCCAATGAAACAGAGTGGAGCGCTGCAGATTCCGATTTACCTATCACATTGCATTGTTATTGTCCCACAGCTGGGCAAAGCTGGGCACAGCTGGGCAAATCACTACCTAATGCGGATTGGTGTTCTCAAACCCGAGCCACGTTCGAAATGCAGGAACCATGTTGTCGCTTGGGTCGGGAATTGAACCCGGGGCCTCAGTCTTGGCAGGCGAGTGCACATACCACTCGACCACGGGAGTTATTAGGCGCGTAATTTGTACTGAACCCTAAATAGAATGTAGATCCCATTTAATTCAAGGTTACTTTACACTCAGAAAGCTTTTTAAATTGCAAATTCTCTTTTTTGACGCTTCGTATCAAAATGCTAAATAGTTGTAAGTTTAAAGACCTTTTTGTGAGTGACCATTGAACCGTAATACCTAACTATAGGTACAGGTAAAGAGACAAACGTAGAGAAGACATATATACTTATGTGTTATAGTTAAACCACCTGCTCGATTTTAAAGATCTCTTGTTTTTCCACTTTTAAAAGAGCAAGGCTCTTGTCGGTGAGTCCGATGCAGACTTCTCCATCTATTCCTATTCAGTGCAAGTTCCTTCACATCTCTGTTATGTCTATAAGATCATGTCTTATAGACATGTCTTATAGACATGTCTTATTATCACCGACAAGAGCCTTGCTCTTAAATTTATGATGATGAAACTAAATTAAACACTCACGTATTGAGGATCGTTGGTTCGTTGATAAGTTGATAACCTATACATAAAAATTGATATTTTTTATTATCAAGTTTTGATAAAAAATTGAAAATGTTTTTATCAATTTTTGTTTTTTTTTATCGTTGATAAAAAAGTAAAGTGTTAGCCTGTAATGTCCCACTGCTGGGCAAAGGCCTCTCATCTCACTGAAGATATCAGTACAGTGAGGAGGATTAGGTGATTTATTACGTGCCCTGCGAAGCACGGTAGCGCTTAGATAGAAATGCCACTATCGGTTATGCCAAGATGCCTCTCATCTCACTGAAGATATCAGTACAGTGAGGAGGATTAGGCGATTTATTACGTGCCCTGCGAAGCACGGTAGCGCTCAGATAGAAATGCCACTATCGGTTATGCCAAGATGCCTCTCATCTCACTGAAGATATCAGTACAGTGAGGAGGATTAGGCGATTTATTACGTGCCCTCCGAAGCACGGTAGCGCTCAGATAGAAATGTCACTATCAGCTAAGTAGGATTCGAGCTATACGTTACTAACAATCGCAATGAGCTAACATTGCTTAGTCAAATACGAGCGCTATAAGTCGCGCTTTGAAGTAGGTTAAAAACTAGCTCTTATCGGTATCCACTTGGCAACAACCGTATCCAATTACCTATCCATAATCAATATCACGCAAATCTTAATAAACAAATCGTGTTGTTACCATTGAACTCAAATATTAACATAAAAATGCATTATGCGGGTCTGTTTGTCATGTTTAGGGTAAGTTCTACCAATTAATGATGGAGTGGTTTAAACGTGAGATAAATGGTGTTGTTTATCCTCTAGATAGTTTTACTATTTAGAGCGTGCGTCTATAGATAAGTGGCATGAAGACTCTATTGAACGTAACAGCCCTTTGGAAGAATATGAGCAGAATAGACCAGAAACTCTGCTAGTTAGTTTTTCTATGCTTCCTTATGTTCTTCGACCTATTCCTCAATAGTGTGATAGTAAAGTAAACAGTAAAGTACTAGCCCATAATAGCAATGGGACATCATATATTGCTGTAATGAGTTTGATAGATCACTATCATTCATTACTAAGCGAAGCAATTATAATAGCTAAACCAAACGTTGGCGAAGCAATTGTCACATCTTCTTTATCAAATCCTTATGTCACGGTATCATTAAAAACATTAAACCTTCATCGTGTCTGTTTGTATGCGTATATCTTTACGCTGATCTCAAAGACTACTCAAAAAACAAAACTGACTTGATTTTGGGGTACTTTTGTTCTAGGGAATACACTCTTGATTAAATAATGCAAAGCGAATGCTATTATTGATGCTTCGAATACTGAATTTAAGAGCTCGTCTCTTGACGGTGAGTCCGATGCAGAATTCTCCATCTATTCCTATTCAGTGCAAGTTCCTTCACATCTCTATACGACATAACAGACACTTTTTCTTTAATCTGGCTCATGTAATTGATTCTAGGTACTTATTTAATACTATTGTAATTGTGTGTTGAAATCAGCCCCAAATATTTGCCTCAGTTTATCTATTAACGGTAATTAAACAATGACTATTTACATAATCCGGTTGTTTACTCTGATATTAGGTATTTCCCTTGAATTCGGACGATTCCATTCAATCTATAGGGGCTGTGCTGTACGTAGGTAACACTGCATTTCATCGTGGCAGCTTTAAATGACATACAACGAATGTATTCCTTTGATTATAATTTTTAAGAGATCTTCTTCTTCATCGAGTGGATGGCCAACCCGACCAATCCTGGTGTCAGAGTTATTGGGCCGCCAAAGCCCTCTGACATGGCTAAGAGATAAGATTCTCTGAAATTTGATCTGATATCAGTACAGTGAGGAGGATTAGGCGAAGCCACCACGTTTGGGTGATTTACCCAAGGCATAACCATGATTAGGCATAATCACAAAGCAAAGAATCATCACGCGCTGCAGCGGCCGGCGCGGCGGTGATTCTATGCTCGGTGGGCATAATCATAATACCCAATACCAAAACCATGTTTGAACAGCAGAAAACCATGTTTTCTCTCGACCTGGGAGTTGAACCCCGGACCTCTGTCTTGGTAGGCGAATGCACATACCACTAGACCATGTATAGTTAAGGCCGCGGGAAGCTACTAGTGTTTAATATTTATTTATAATCATTTAATTATTCCCGAACATCTGTAAACATTAAGTACCTATAACAAACAGTTTGTGCATTTGTTTGTAACTGTGTACTAAATGTAACAAGTTTATGAATAACGAGTGAAGTTTGAATCGTTAACGTTCGCTTACTGTACGGCTATTTGTATTGATATAATGGACCGAAACAACTTCATTTAGTAATGGAGTTTAGGTGGGTTAAGTTATATATGTATAAGTTGGGGAAAGCTTTTGCCCAAAAGTGGGATGGTACATGATAAAAGGAGTGACATAGTGCAGCAAAAGCGAATTGCGCTTACTTCGTTTCTTCTTCTTCATCGAGTGGATGGTCAACCTGACCAATCATGGTGTCAGAGTTATTGAGCCACCTAAGGCCTCTGACATGGCTCATGTAACGACTACTATCCGTAGAAAGTAACCGGGACCGACGACTTAACGTGGCCTCCGAAGCACGGAATCATCTTACTTTTCGGGCAATCAGGTGATTCAGCCTGCAATGCCCTAACCTAACTGAGGACAGTCTCACAAAGAGATTTTTGTGAAATATTGTTGTCCTCACCGGGAATCAAACCCGGAACCTCCGGGTCGCTTAGCCGAGCGCTCAAACCACAAGACCACGGAGGCTGTGGCTTACTTCGCTTAGTTCTCTCTCTCTTAGTCAGTGGCCAAATAATTACCGCTATAATCATAAACGATATTTAACTTGTTGTAAAGTGTTTTGTCTCTTTCGCTTTATGGCAAATAGCGTATGTCGGAAAGGGACAATCCAAATAACCGGAAGCAACCGAGACCGACTGAAATAAAAGACTAAATACGGTCGAATTGAGAAACCTCCTTTTTTGAAGTTGGTTAAAAATAAAACAACCACCAAAAAGTCAGATGCTCCAAACATTTTTCCCGAAAAACTTGATCATAACATAATAACGTCAAAATGAAATCGCGAGTATGAACTTCACTAAGTCGGAGCCACAAAGGCGCCAGATTTCTCAACAAATTGGATTTAACACGCATTGCGCCGTGGAAATGGTAAATAAACTTGGTGTGGGTCGCTGATTCGATTCCCGTGCGAGCGAGCGTGATCCGAATACACTGCGCTTCCCAAAGTTTCCTTTAAAATGGGATTGAATTATAGTTATTGAGTTTGAGAGTGGTTTGGGTAATCCAAGGTGGTAGTGATATATTTATCTTGGTATAGTGTTGTTGTTTATGTGGTAAACATACGTGCATAATATTGTGTGGCTAACTGTTCAGTTTTTAGGTAAAAACTGGTAAATAGATATGTTTCATAAAGTTGGGAAATCTAAAGATTGGACATGAATTTTGGCTTATTTTTAGCCAAAATACATGCCGAACGCAAAATGGGCGTGTTATGAGTTTGCCGTCGAGATCTATGTTTGCGTGTGTGAGTAAGAGAGAGAGAGTATGTGCGTGTGTGTATAGTCACATTTTCTATCATAAAAAAGACTAAATATACCAGATATTGATATTTTTATGATAGAGTGCTCTTTTAGAATAAATAGTAGGTACATAGTAAACTATTATATAGTTAAGAGTTTTGACAGTAGCATCTATACAAGGGCGTAGAACCAAAGTTTATAACTGCGGAAAATATACTTCTAAAATACCCAACACTTGTATTATAAGTTGGAAAACAAATAAACCCCAAAGGTTGAGCACCCCTGCCCGTACGTGCCCCGATTGGCCTGAGTGACGTGACTGACAGGATGGGCGTCAAATGAGGGCGACAAATTCTGGGTGACAATATTGAGCGTCGTCCAACTTAGTTTCAATGTGACCACGGGTATGGGAGGCCGGCGGTGTAGGGGTTAACTTGAAGAAAGTTTATTGGGTTCGGTTTCATCGAGTAGGTACTTAGACTGTTTGAAAAACTAATTAAAAATTGACTGACAGATTATAACGCGAATCAGTGTAAAATAGTAGTGAGTGCCTACAATTTAGCGATAAAAAAATTGACCGACTGAAAAAAGATTTGAGAAATAAGACTGAATAACGAAATAAATTAAATACCTACACACACGCTTAATTAGACATAAACTAAGCTCTAAACATGCTCCAAACTTGAATACTAACTGATACTACTAGGTACATACACAAATACTTTAATAAAATACCTATAATTTTTGTTTGTTTGAAAGCGCTAACGGGGTTTACCATTAGACTAGCACCGCCCTGCGGTTTTACCAGCGTTGTACCCGTTCCCGTGGGAATTTCAGGATGAAGCCTATATAATAATACCTTCCCGTTGAATGTGGCAATCCATTACAAAAAGAATTTTTCAAATCGGACCAGTACTTCCTGAGATTAGCGCGTTCTAACAAACAAACTCTGCAGCTTTATAATATTAGCATAGATTTTATTTCGGTGTTAGATGTGATAATATGTTGGTAGATATATATTGAATGTTTGATACTCTTTCTTGCAAAACCTACTAAAAGAACGATTAGAGTCTGGAATAAAGACTGCTTTGTATTCTAAATTTACCACGGAACGAGTACAATACAGGTAATAATGCGAGCCGCGGCTAGGAAATGTATACCCGTGTTATATTTTTGCACGAGATTGATGCTGTATGCTGAATAGTTAACAAACTTCTCCTTCAGTTAACCAGGCACTAGTCAGTCGTACTGTATCACGGAATATTCCTGTGGGATACTATCGCAATGCTTCACGGTAAGCTAGAAATATTTAAAGACTCGGGAGTTTTATTCATTCATTTAACTGATAGAATTGTTTGAGCAATTTACACTGCAGTGTATTGCTATCAAGTTTTTTGTAGGCGTTTGTTTAAAAGTTAGCTATTACGTCGGAATAACAAAGATAAAGGGTTAGGGATTTCACACCTCCTGAACTGACACTATCAAAATATTGTTAAAAAAACTGAAATAATTATCAGAAAAACACTAAGCGACTCTAAAAAATAATATTCCCCACGTAAGACACAATATTTACGAATAACGAAATTGAATCCGCCCCTTGATAAACAAACCTTTATAAGATTAGAGACGTTTTAAAAGTAGCTTCAAAGCTTGACAAAAATTTAGATTTGACTCTACCAGGATTGGGTCACGAACTCACGAACCAATTTTCAATATCTCCAACGTGACTTTCCGTCGCATTCAATTTCCGAAGTTTGTTCAGAATATAAGGGGTAGTATTTTTAAAATATTTTAGTACAGATCGGTCGGCACGTACCAACATTGAATTTTATAAGATTTGCACAGTGCCGATATATTTATATTTATCGTTTTTGAAATGTTTTTAAATTTGTTGGGTAATGGGGTTTGGGGCTTATGCGAAGTTTTCAATTGAAGTACCTACTTGGCTTTTATGTTACACTTCTTTTAAGCTATTGCATAGCTTCTATCGCGGGCCTTGAGCGCGGGGACCGAATCCAGAAATTCCGTAATAGACCTAGAGCCCGTGAACCCCAGACTTTCGTCATTTTATAAAAGCTGAAAGTTTGTCAGCGCATGCTCCCACACACAGGTAAGAACGATGGACTATTATGAAGTTTGGGTTATCGTGGCTTTGGCAGATAAACGGTACTAAAGGTGTGTAAAATACCGATCTAAATTCATCAAATAATTAAGTGTGATTTGTGACATGACATATGTCATTTGAAAGCTCTTGAAGAGTTGTACAAGTCACCCTTTGACGGTGATATCGAAATCGACGGCCAACTTGGTGTTTTCGACCATTGAAGATTGGAGTTGACCTATGCTATGGACGCTGATCCTAATGCTCAACAGTGACATGACCTATATCATTTGAAAGCTCTTGACAAGTTGTACAAGTCACCCTTTGACGGTGATATCGAAATCGACGGCCAACTTGGTGTTTTCGGACATTGAAGATTGGAGTTGACCTATGCTATGGACGCTGATCCTAAGTGACATGACCTATGTCATTTGAAAGCTCTTGACAAGTTGTACAAGTCACCCTTTGACGGTGACATCGAAATCGACGGCCAACTTGGTGTTTTCGACCACCGAAGATTGGAGTTGGCCTATGCCATGGACGCTGATCCTAATGCTCAACAGTGACATGACCTATGTCATTTGAAAGCTCTTGAGGAGTTGTACAAGTCACCCTTTGACGGTGATATCGAAATCGATGGCCAACTTGGTGTTTTCGACCATTGACATTTAGTACCGTATACCTGCCAAAGCCACGACAACCCAAACTTCATAATAGTCCATCGTTCTTACCTGTGTGTGGGAGCATGCGCTGACAAACTTTCAGCTTTTATAAAATAACGAAGGTCTGGGGTTCGCGGGCTCTTGGTCCATAACGAAAAAACCTCACGCTCCCCACTAACGCCATCTAGTGATAGAAAAAATAACTATGCAATAGCTTTACC
This sequence comes from Cyclophora punctaria, assembly GCA_951394245.1. NCBI lineage: Eukaryota > Metazoa > Arthropoda > Insecta > Lepidoptera > Geometridae > Cyclophora > Cyclophora punctaria. The sequence continues at coordinate 2,136,376 of OX596191.1, read as the reverse complement.
GCGGCAGTCCCCTAGTGCCACACGTCTTTTTTATTTTTACGGTTTTCCTCAAGTAGTTATACTCATAGCATATCATTTTGAATTGAAACTACGTTTACGGATACACTTCGGTTTTATTTCACAATTTTATCTGACGTTTCGGCTCCTTTACAGGAACCGTGGTCACAGAAGACTCAAAATGAGAAGTGTTCGCTTTAACTTAAGAAACCCGCATTATCATTTGTTTCATTAGAACTTTAGGATTCGGAATAGTACTAGAATAATATCCTATATCTAACTCTCTAAGTCTATTGAAAGTACTTAGGTACCTTTACTAATCTTACAGTACCATAATTAATTATCAAAATCGTTTCAGCGGTTTAGACGTGAGAGGGTAATATCAAACAGACATATATGGACGGACAGAGAGACAGACAGACAGACATACAAACAGACACACAATATAAGAAGAGACTTAATTTTTTTCTTTAGCGCTTTCGCAGAAACTTTAACTTTCAGTCTTGTGTAGAGTTCCTGAAAAAATGTAGTCTGTCGGTAAATCTGAACATCAGCGGAGACTAGATTTCTAACTAGCAGCGCCCCGCGGTTTTACCCGCATTGTGCCCGTTCCTGTGGGAATTTCGGAAACTTTTATACACATCAACCTTTCTCTTGAATCAGTCTAACTATTTAAAAAAACGCAACAAAATTTGTTGCGTAGTTTTAGAGATCTAAGCATACATAGGGACAGACAGCGGAAAGCGACTTAGTTTTATATTGTGATATTTCTACGTTATCAGCTCCGCAGGCTCACTTTAATGGTCAGGCTTTGAACTACAGTACCTATCTAAAATATAGTAGATAGGTACACCGTCGAAACCACAACTTGAATCAAACCCATACATCTATGTTTCACGCTAGTGCTATGTGGTTACGTATATGTGGTCAACAGCAGGGCTTCAAATATTAAATGGGCATCACGAAATAGAAAAGTCTACAGTAATTTCTTCGGTTTTCCGCGGCACTATCGAATATATAAAATTCTCGTGTCACTGGGTGCGTAATTGAACTCTTCTGAAACGGCTCGATCGATTCTCATGAAATTTTGTGTACATATCGGGTAGGCCTGAGAATAGGACAACATCTATTTTTCATCCCGAAATTCCCGTGGAAACGGGTACAAAGCGGGTGAAACCGTGGGGCGCAGCTAGTATACATATGATATTCGTAGTTATGATTATTTGCACTGCCCTATTGCTTGTTTTCAAATTTGGAATTAAAATTGAGTTTTGAAAGCTCTGTCAAAAAGCAATGCCCGCGATTTCACCCCCGCTGTGCCCGATCCCGTGGGAATTTCAGGATGAAAATTAGCTTATGTGTTATTCTAGACTTTTTTCTAGTTTCGGACACATTTTTATTTAGATCCTACTCAATAGACATACAAACGTCCATATATCGTCACAAACTGAACTTATTAACGAACATATAGATAACCAGCCGTTTTAAATAGGTTATTCATTAGTTATTAAACTCGAAATATTCTATAATGTATAATAGAAATGAATTGCTGTTCGTTAGTCTGCTTAATACTCGAGAACGGCTGAACCGATTTGACTAATTTTGGTCTTGAAATATTCATGAAAGTCCACGGAAGGTTTTAACGGTAAGCATTGACTGAATAAATGCGGGTGAAACCGCGGGGTACAGCTAGAATGAATGAATGTAGGATGCAAAGACAAAACTAGTCTGAGGACAACAAATATCCTTCTATACCAAAACTACCACGAAAACTGTAAACCGCACACTAGTTTATCAAATAAAACAACACGAGAAAAGTTATCGTTAATTAAATAAACAATCAAAATGAAATCCTCAAAATTTGAAATTTTGTATGTTTGTTCGCAACTTATTAATTTGGTACAAACAGAACGCTCAGACTTAACCCTCGCTCCGCCTGACCTCGATGTGTCACGGTGGAAATTATTCACCAGTTTCAAATTTCTAACGTGATTACGTGAATCCCTCGGGATCTGACGTTAGTACCACTACTGACGTAGATAATTGGTGAACCTTGAGATAACGTACTGTAGTCACAACACAACAGTATTTAGACCATTTGAGTTAAAATGAAATAACTCAGACTACTAATTAAACTATCTACAATCACTACATAGTATAAAACAAAGTCGCGTCTGTTTGTCTGTATGCTTAAATCTTTAAAATTGCGTAACGGATTTTGATGCGGTTTTTTGTAATAGGTAGAGTGATACAAGAGGAAGGTTTTTATGTAAAAAAATTCCCGAAATTCCCACGGGAACGGGCACAACGCGGGTAAAACTGCGGGGCGATGCTAGTACTATTATAAAGAGGAAAGATTTGTATTGATGTGTGTATGTTTGTAATTAATAATCTCAAAACTACTTGACCGATTCGAATAATTATTTTTGTAACGGATAGCCATATTCAACGGGAAGGTTATAGGAATTAGTAGGAATTTCGGGATGAAAAATAACCTGTAAACTTCCCGTTAAATGTGGCTATCTATTACAAAAAGAATTATTCAAATCTGACTGATAATTCCTGAGATTACCTCGAACATACAAACAAAAAAACTTACAAATTTTACCTCTTTATGATATTAGTATAGATTACATCAAATAAGTAAGTGTCGATTAAGTGGACGTCACTCAGTTCGGCTGCTAAACTCTGCCAACTAAACAAGCAACATACACAATGAACCCTAAACTTCGGTTTCAAACAGTCGTCACTATCGCAGCGGTGCATCGTACCGAATACGTTGCCTTGATAACGTGGGAGTGATGCGGGTGATGTGATACTCGGTACAGTAGCCGGCAGGGACTTTTACCCGTCTACCTATGAAAGGAGACTGGCTAGTTTTGGAGGTAACTCTCTTTTCGATTTAGATGTATAGATGATTTGTTTAAGCAACGAAAACAGAGGGAAAGCGGCTTTAAATTAGGTTTCTAAAGATAACTTTTTTAAAATTGGTTTATAATAAGAGCTCTTTCATGTATCTACCGAATAATTTTCACAATCAACGGATAATATTTAGAAACACTATGTATAAATGTATTGTAGTTTCAATTCAAAATAACGTCATTAATCTTCTTATATATAAAATTCTCGTGTCACAGTGTTCGTTCGCGTACTCCTCCGAAACGGCTTGACCGATTCTCATGAAATTTTGTGAGCATATTGAGTAGGTCTGAGAATCGGCCAACATCTATTTTTCATCCCGAAATTCCCGCAGGAACGGGTACAACGCGGGTGAAACCGCGGGGCGCAGCTAGTTACAATATAAAAATACTAGCCGCGCCCCGCGGTGTTACCTGCGTTGTATCGGTTCCCGCGGGAATTTCGGGATAAAATGTATCCCATGTGTTATTCTGATGTATAACCTATATTACTGTAAAGTTTCATTCAAATCCGTCCAGTAGTTTTGACGTGAAAGAGCAACAAACATACATCCATACATCCATCCTCACAAACTTTCGCATTTATAATATTAGTTAGTAGGATAATTATTTTTACAATTAACCCAAATTAAATTGTTATTAAAGTAAATTTGATATCACAACCAAAATCAAATTAAAAATAAACAAGCGTCTGAAATGGAAATCAAAACCACATACATGCAGTCATGCGGAGCACACCCTGTATATCAAGTTGACGTGTGGACTACACGCGATGTATCATACTGTATACGATTTATGTAGAGTAGACATGTGCAGAGGTGAAGCTGTATACATCTTAATAGAGGCTGTGAAAGTGGTTACAGGTTCACCTATCTACATACAGGGTGATTACGGGGTCGTGGAGCAAGAAAGAAGCATTTAACTTACTTTCTCCTAAGCATCACGATAGGTTAGGACTAACAGTATACCAGCGACTTATTTTAGTCAGCAAAAAAAACTGCGATAATTTGAGATCATGGTCACCCTACCATTTCCCAAGAAAACTTATGTCAAGTAATTTAAAAGTAGGGTGACCACGCATTTTGAGTCAATAATAATTTTTAAATAAAAATACGTAAATAACGAATCATCTTTGTTTAAATTAAAATAAATACAGGTAGCATCGCAATCATTTATTTACTGAGTCAGAAAAAAATGTTTGGGATCACGACCCCGAAATCACCCTGTATACTTACTAAGTAATAATAATTATCTAATATATAAAATTCTCGTGTCACAATGCTCGTTCCCATACTCCTCCGAAACGGCTCGGCCGATTCTCATAAAATTTTGTGTGCATAACGGGTGAGAATCGGACAACATCTATATCTCATCCCGAAATTCTCGCGGGAACGGGTACAACGCGGGTGAAAACGCGGGGCGCAGCTAGTAAAAATGTAAAAAAATAAGTTTGTTTGTTTGTATGTTCGAGCTAATCTCAGCAAATCCGATTTGAATACTCATTTCCAAAATTCAATGCACAATATGCACATCGCAAACATTTGCTCAAAACAAAACATTTCTTCGGTCCGTTAAAAATAAGGCCCGACAACCGACAAGTTTGAGCGGGCTGTAACTAAATGAAAGCGTATTACACTCTGTACAAATTACTTCCCTATCTATTTTATAATACCGAGAAGTGACGTTCTCTAAACCGAGAGTTTGAGCTTCATACAACATTTTACATTGAAAATTAAACATTTTACAGTCGGTACGGTTGCCGTATATGTACAATTATATATCTACTAGCCGCGCCCCGCGGTGTTACCCGCGTTGTACCCATTCCCGCGGGAATTTCCGGATAAAATGTATTCCATGTGTTATTCTGATATATAATCTACATTACTGTAAAGTTTCATTCAAATCCGTTCAGTGGTTTTTGCATGAAAGAGCAACAAACATACATCCATACATACATCCATCCTCACAAACTTTCGCATTTATAATATTAGTAGGATAGGATATTATCGCCTCGCGGCTTCGTTTGCATTGTTTGACAAGCTCATTGGCACAGTGGTATGTGAAAGCGCTGACTGTGTCGGGGGTAGCGGGATCGATTCAACGGAGTCAACATTGTGCAGACATAGTTGTTGGTGACGACGTCTGGGTGTCAATTATATATTCTTACTAGCTGCGCCCCGCGGTTTCACCCGCGTTGTACCCGTTCCCGCGGGAATTTCGGGATGAAAAATAGATGTTGGCCGATTCTCAGACCTACTCGATATGCTCACAAAATTTCATAACATCGGTCAAGCCGTTTCGGAGGAGTATGGCAACGAAAACTGTGATACGAGAATTTTATATATTAGATAAAGTATTTGTGTATGTATAAGTAGTAGTATCAGTGAGTTAGATTCCATAACACAAGTTTAGAGCTTTACTTTGGGTTTAATTAACCGTGAGTGAATTTGTCCAAGTATATTTATTTATTTATTTATTAAGTGCAGACATAGTTGTTGTTGACGGCGTCTTGTAGCCAATTATCTATCTTCTTATATATAAAATTCTCGTGTCACAGTGTTCGTTCGCGTACTCCTCCGAAACGGCTTGACCGATTCTCATGAAATTTTGTGAGCATATTGAGTAGGTCTGAGAATCGGTCAACATCTATTTTTCATCCCGAAATTCCCGCGGGAACGGGTACAACGCGGGTGAAACCGCGGGGCGCATCTAGTACTAATATAATAATGCACAAGAGTTTGAATTTTGTTTTTATGAACACGTAAATCTCTGAAACTTTCAATTCAACTTGATTAATTATTTTAGAATTCCCACGGGAACCGGCACAACGAGCGGAAAACTGCGGGGCGCTGTTAGTATATACATAGGTACATATAAAGTACATATTTGTAAATGTACCTATATAGCTTATAGCTCACTTTGAGTCTAATTAACCGTGTGTGAATTTGTTTTATATTTATTTATTTTTGTTATTTAGTCTGGACGTACGTATTTATCTACTTTGAATAAAAAATACGATAAAAATATCAGTACTTTCTATAAAATGTCAGTCTCTTTAGCTTATACCCTCCACTATTAGTAAATCTAGAAATAAAATGTAAAAACTCAGTTTTAGAGCAAAATATTTTAATGAAAGATTTTATAATTTTATAAGACTTTTAAAAGTGGTTGTTCTATTCGATGAAAAAACAGTTGGAAAGCTTTGAAATAAAATACACGTAACTTGGAGTGCACTTTGACTAATTTACAGATTAGGGTGAATGTGACAGAAGAAACGGTTGCAACAGTAAGGGTGCGTTTACATTGAAGTGGAGCGGAGCTGTGCAAGCTCAATCAACCCAAAACCCAGTGGTAGTGAGAGCGCTTACTGTGTCAAGGGTTGCGGGTTCGATTCCCGGAGACAACAATATGTAAATACATAGTTGTTGGCGACGACGTCTGGGTGTCAAATTATATATTCT